>JAILYB010000001.1:12500000-13750000 GCA_021437785.1 Rhodomyrtus psidioides
ATTCTAAGGGAAAGAGAGAGATGAGTTACTCTCTTCAGTCATCAGAATGTAGGTTGTTCTCTTCCATGGCAAAAAACTGACAGAAACTCTTTCTCCCAAAAATCTCCATGAAAACGCTATCTCTCAACGGACGGCCGATCGGTGGATCCGGATCGTTATCTCACCTGCGATGGGGGCTTTTAATATGTGGCTATCAAGGTAAGTTCGTTCTACGTGATTTACCTTTACGATCAGTGAATCAAGTTTGATCATGAGCATGTAATTCATTCTATTTCGCTGCGTATTTGTACGTATTTATATTCGGGATCCGTTCCCGACATTGGTATCAGAGCCATGTGTTCTTGTTTCCTAATTGTTTTGAGTTTTTTGGCAATCGATTCGTGCACAAATAACACTTTTTCGAAGGTACTGTTCACAGATCGATTCGTGATTTTTTATACGACAAAAATGGATTTCGTATACATGGTTGGAATGGGCTCGACGATACGAGAATTTTGAGTGGTCGCCCGTCACGAGGCGACATCGGGAGCGGCAGCACGCGTCGCCACGGGATCGGTGCCAACACAGTAGCGCATCGACGCCTTTTTGGGTAATTTTGCTCAGTAAAAATGGCAAATGAGTATACCATTAGACTCGTATCGACGAGAGGAGAATTTTGAGCTATCGAACTCCACCAACGGACGCCGGAATCGGCCATGCGCACACCACGCGCCGCCGCGGGATTGGTTCCCAACACAACAGTGTTTCAAGACCTTTTTGTGAAATTTCGTTCAACAAAAATGGACTTTGAATATACCATCACGATCGTATCGATGAGACGAGCATTTTGAGGGGTCGATCATCGCCAATGACTGCCGGAGGAAGTGGCATGCACTGCACGCACCACCCCGATGCGGTATGCGTGGGCCTCACGCGCCCACGCACGTGCTTGGGGCGCTTTCGAGTAGATGATGACGTCATCATTCCGTAGGATGACGTCATCAAGTGGGTCTGACCCGACTCGGTTCACGACCGACCCAGATATCGACCCGTTGACCCGGTCTTTCGTTGACTGGTCAACCGTTGGCCAACTTTATTGAAATTGTATTTTAGTCCCCTCACTTTTGAAAAATTACAATTTGGTCTCCAAACTTTCGAAAAATTACAATTTGGTCCCCGAACTTTTCAGAAATTGCATTTTGGTCCCTAAACTTTCTAAAAATTATAATTTAGTCCTCGATTTTTTTAAATTATGATTCGGTCCTCTATCTTTTTGGAAATTGCGATTCGGTCCTCATATTTTTTGAGAAATTATATTTTGGCCCCGTTAACCGAGTGTTGACTAGTCAAAGCAAAAATTTGACCGGCTCGTGTGGATGCATATGAGCTCCGATTGGGGCGTACGAGGTACCGTTGCGTTCGTATTGAAATTTTCTTCGATTTGATATATTATTTGGACATGTTTGATAATTGTAAATTCTGAAAGTACGTTTGAAGCCCATGGTATCCGTATTTTGGGGTGTTTTTCAAGTATTAAAAAATGGCTTACATGTAGATAGCCATTTTGTGTAAAGAATTTATTGATAGTATGTATCCTATAATTTGAGTATGATTTGATGTGTAAAGCATGTATGTATAGTTCAAATAATGTTATGCCATGTTAATAATTACAAAATATAGAGATCATTGTTCGATTTATGATCTTTATTCGAGTGGGGAGTTCTAGAAAGTTTTAGTAACTTCAGTGAATTCGATTTTACTTAAATGATTATGTTAATGTTAATTTCAAGCGAGGATTCTTGGACGATGATTGGGAACATAGTGAACTTTTGAATCTGAGGCCTTATGTGAAATTATTCATTAATATAATTAGTTTGTGTAAAATAGATACATAAATATTAGGCATCAATGGTTCATGAATGCATGTCTATAGAACTTCGTGTTCAGAAATAACGGTTACACGCTTAGCGAAACAAAGGAGAAATTGGATGGCGAAAATTATGAAAACTGGAATATGGAAATCCAGTTTGTGCTATGAAGAGCAAAAATCATTTGCAGCTCTCAACCTAGTTATGGAAGAACCTGAGGATGAAAATACTGCACAGTCGACATTTGCTGCATGAAAAATGATGAACTCTATTACTTGCATTATGATTCTGGGTAGCATAAAAAAATGATTTTATGCATGAGTTTAGGCATTTATGGAAATGCAAAAGTCAAGTGGAAAGCATTAACACTAAATTTGGTTAGACATCGGTCACCAAGTTGAGACAGATCACTATAAATTTTGATACTTATATGATGCCTCATGGGCAGAATATGAAATGACTTTTGTGACGTGTCAAACATGATAAGTGAACTGTATGATGTGGGCCACTTTTTAACTGATGAGTAGCAAGTGCAAGCAGTAATTTGTTCCTTACTTCATAGCTGTGTGCATATGAAAATCCACTAGATCCACAATAAAAAGTAAAGACTTTAAAGGATGCTATGCGACATCTTGAACTAGAATACTGGTTCTAGCTCCAATGGAGCTTCGTGCTCCAGGCATAAGCATTAATGTGGGTTCAAGAAGTGGAAAGGATAAAAGAACAGATCCTTCAGGATAGAAATCGAAGTTTAACCGTTATGAGAAAGGAAAATGTCCTTTCAAGAAAAGCATATCAAAAGTGAAATGTTTTAAATGTGGCAATACGGGTCACTTTGCTCTTGACTGTGGTAAAAAAAAAACACTTGAGAGTGTTACTTAAGTCTCTAGTTTCAATTTTTGTAACTGAATCTTATCCTTTTGTGGATTATAAACTTATGGGCCACAGACCATGTAACGAAAGATAGAAATGCCTTGGTGGAATTTCAACAAGTTCGACATGAAGCAAAGTGGATAAATGTGGAAAATAATTCCTGTGTGGAAGTTGAAGGGATTGGCACATACCAATTGAAAATGCGCGGTGACTGCACCATATTTCTACATATTGTGTTATATGCTACAAAAACTCAATGGAACATAGTTTCCATGTTATTTATGGTTAAACTTGATTTCAGTTTGAACTTTCATAACGATGGTGATGACTTGTCATTGGGAACAAGTTATTATGATTCTGGATGGTTTCATTTTGCTGATTATTGAGTACAATAATGTGAATATTAGTTATTCACTATTTTTCATCTTTTGTGATGATGTGAATAAGTGGCATGCTAGGCTGGGTCACATTGGCCCAATGGAAAATATTAAGATAAGCTAAAGAGGGCAAAGTCGATTTGCCTATTTGTGAGTATTACCTAGGGGGACAGACAATGAACAAACCATTTGGAAAAGGAACAAGAGCTAAGCTTCCTTTGCTGTTGATCCATTGAGACATGTGATTCAACATATATGAGAACAAATGCATGGGCTGTTTAATTCATCACATTTATAGATGCTTATACTCAGTTCAGATATTTTTTTTATTTCTCATAAATCTGAGGCATAAGTTGCTTTGAGAAATTTTTTTGAGCTTAAAAAATTATTTTTTTAAAAAAGGATCCGATCGAGGTCAAGAATATCTATCAGATCAGTTAAGATATTTATGTGATGAAAAAGGAATAGAATGACAGTTGATTATTCAAGCGATTTCCCAACAGAATGGAGTCGCAGAGAAAAGAAATAGGCCCCAATGAGAATGGTTAGGTATATGTGGCACAAGCTAATTTGCCTATCACCTTTTGGGGTGAAGTTTTGATGATTGCTGTCTAGATATTTAACCGTGTGCCTTCTAAATCAGTTACTTCCACTCCATATAAGTTGTGGATATGTCGAAAATGAGATTTGAGTTTTCTCAGACCTTGATGTACTTCCTATATACACGATTTCCCTTACTGTTATGGGAAATTAGACCCTAGAGGCATAAAAGAGTATCTTCATGAGATACTGTGAGCACTCTAAAGGGTATGTATTATAGGTGAGCAAGAAAGTAGGAAGTGTAACTGAATATGAATCACGAGATGTCACATTCTTAGTGAATGAATTTTCTGAAAAAGGTGAGATAAGTGAAGACTATTCTCTATTTAAGATCTTGGATAGTGATAATGATATTATTGGGGCATCCATCCAAGTGGGAGCAATGTGAGAAGTGGGAAATTTCTTTCAAAAAAGTCTCAATTGCAACCACTTGATGTGAAGAAGATGCCGTCATTATCTGATCCGAGTGGGAGCATAATGAAAAATGATGTACTAAGTGTACGATCTTCTCAATTGCAACCGCTTGACATGATCGAGATGTTGTTGTTCAATACGAGTGGGACTGTAATGGAGAATGATGTACTAAGTGTACAATCTTTAATACGGCGAATAAGTTGCCAAATGGGAGCGTAATGGAGCATGATGTACTAAGTGTACAATCATCAATTTATCGAATAAGTCGCCAAAGCGTTCTCCGTCGATTTGTCGACGTTTAGACATTGAAGGAAAAACATTCATGGTTGCTCCACAAGAAGATGATGAGCCAAGGAATGTAAATGAGACTCTAACTTACCCCGATAAGGAAAAGTGGATATAAGCAATGGAAAAGGAGATGGAGTCAATGAGATCAAACCAAGTTTGGGAACTAGTTGATCTTTCGAATGGACATAAAGCCATTGGGAACAAATGTGTTCCCAAAATTAAAGCGTAAAGCTAATGGCTTGATTGAGAGATACAAGGCTCACCTTATAGTGAAAAAGTATAATCAATAAGAAGGAATTGATTGGGAAGAGGTTTGTTCTCCTGTGGTGAGATTTACCTCAATCCACCTTATTCCAGCAATAGTGATTAGTATGGATCTTGAATTACATCAAATGGATGTAAAGAATGATTTTCTCAATGAATAATATACAACAACAAAAAAATGAAATAACCCGATGGGTTTGTTACAATTGGCCAATAACAAAAAGTATGTCGACTTTTGAGATCGATATATGGTCTTAAGCAGTCTTTGAGATATTGGTATATACTTTCTTATAATGCCTTAGTGGTATATGATTTTGTAATGATTGATGAAAATCATTGCGTATATATCAAACGATCCTAAGATCAATATGTGATCTTTTCATTATATGTTGATGATATACTGATTGCTTGGAGTAATATGGAGTTTGTTAATACAGTCAAGAGTTGGTTATGTTCCAATTCTGCAATTAAAAGATATGGGTGAAGTTGTATATATTCTTGGAATTAAGATTTCAAGAGATCGTTCAAAGAGATTATGGTCTCTTTTACAAGAGACTTATATGGATAAAGTCATCGAATGATTTTGTATGCAAGACTGTAAACCCGAACATACTCCTATTGCATGTGTGGCTTATTCACCGGGTGGTGTTATACCTATGCCAACCCAGTTTTGGCCCAGAGAGATTCCTGGTATCTCTCTGTCCAATGGGAATTGTTAGGCAAATGTCAAAGGATTCGTTTCTGATTCACGAAATATGTCTTGAGACTCCACAAGCAAATGCAGAAATGGAAAATGTTCCATATGTTAGTGCTTAAATGCTTAAAGTACACTATGATGTGTATAAGACCTAATATTAGTTATGTGGTTGGAATGGTATATGTACCAATATAATCCAGGTCAAGCATATTTGATTGCCATCAAGAGAATTCTCTGAGATATTTGAAAAGTATTGCCAAGTTTTTTCTGCTAAGTTCAAGATAGAGATCTGCACCTTGAAGGCTATACTGATATTGACTGAGGAAGAGGTTTAGATGGGAGAAAATCTACCTCTAGGCTTGTATTCTTACTGTGCAGTGACACAAAATCTTGGAGTAGTAAGAAACAAAGGTGTATATTTTTATCCACGATGGAAATTGATCTTGTGGTGCTATTAACAACAGCACAAGAGAATGTTTGGTTTAAGAGATGTTTGGATCAGTGAGATGTTGCTAAGGATGCTGTAGCTACAATTATTAGCTAATTGTGATAGCCAAGCAACAAAAGCTTACACTAAGGATCCATTGTAAGACCAAGCAAATAGACATGCAATATGTTTTTTTTTTTTTGTGAAAGACACAGTTGTAAGAAAAGATGTGAACATACAGTACGCATACATATACGGAATGATAGCAGCTCTTTTGTGAAGTGAGTACCTAGAGATGTTGCTCCTCAGTCATGTGTTAGCAAAAGGATTAGTTTCATATATTGAAATCGCTAGAAGTGCGGTTAGGGGTTTGGTTGCCGCATGGGTGAACACCGTAACCCCGTGGACCCCACTTAATATTATCCTATACCTTGCTATTTGGTGTTTAAAAGAACCTGTTGTTTCGGTGCGTACGATCCTTCCGTGAACTATGTAGCACGGATAAGCTTGGACACGCGGTCAACGCGTGTCAAAACGTGTCTTATTGGTCAACAATCTGGACACATGTGTCTGGGGGCAAGACATGGAAAAAAACTCATTGCCCACTGGGCCTCCGGGCCTTCCCGATAGCCCATCCATCCCGACTGCCTCAATAAGTGGCGCTAAGCCCCCTTTTATAGAAGCTTTCCATTTCCTTCTCTAATTCTTGCCCGATGTGGGACAAGGAAATGGACGAGAAGCTGAGATATCACCATCCCTTGTTCAGCCACCGGAAAAACGTCAGTACGGACGAGAAGCTGAGATATCCAGCCCATGTGAAAACTTCCTAGGGATATACAATAAGCCAACATTAGCTCTATAGGATGCCTTTCCCTGATATTTTTTTTTTTCTAGTTTTTGACCAATATTTTTCATCAAATATAGAATAACTATGATATTTAGACATATATATGATGTTGGGAGTTCATAAAAATGAAAATTTAATTGTATATATAAAAATATACATTTAAAATATAAAGTATCCCAACGTACCGAAAATCTCTATTTTTTTGAGAAACCATGTACCGGCGTATCGTGTCCCGTATCGTATCGGTGCCGCATAGCCGATGAAAGGGCTCTGTTTTATTTTGTCTACCATCGTGAGCCACTATACAATCGGTGTTGCTCAGTTTTGTTACCCTCGCTTGCCGCATCGCTGAACTTTTGCAGTCGCTGATACATTGTCGCTACTGTCCCGACAAAATCCTAAGCCATCCAGTGACTTTTGCCAGACCAGAACCACCTCACTTTTTGGTAGAAGTGTCACGTGAGTAAATCTACATCCAAGCAGAGTCGATCTCGTTCTCTAGGCCAATTGCTATTCTAAAGCATCGACTATGAAATCAAATTTGCGGCCGACCTAACGACGAAGCTGTCGTACGGGGACGACCTGCTGCGAGTTCCTTTGACGAAACTCACGTTGCCGATTTCCTGTGGAATTTTTCAGCTTTTCCACAGCTTGGAGAACTCTTTATTTTTTCAAGCTTCCTAGAATAATCACACTAAAAGTGCAGTTGGACATTTCCTCCATTGTCCTCCACAATGACCCGTGGTTGTCATTTGTCACAATCCTAGCCATCTGCATTGGAAATCAGATTGTTCCAAATTAGGTGGTTATTTGATCTGATTTTAAATTCCATTTTTTTTTATTTGTACTAATCTGGTTTTGCGAGATTTTGTGCATCATACCATCAGGGGTTACCGCATAAAAATCAAATTTGAGCCGCAAGACGATGGGGTCATTTTTCTAATTAAGTTTGAATTTACTGTGGTCAATATTTTGTCAAGATTATGATATCCATTAATTTATGACGTGAGAAGACGGATTATTTTTTCAGATATCATAATCTTTTGCCTAAAATCTCGAAATATCATACGGAGGATTGAGTTGCATTCTTATCCTATACTAAGCACTTTTTTTAAGGCATAAAAGAGAATCGCATGTTTAATAAGGTTAATCGTAATTGGGTTCATTTTTGCATGCTACGTGATATATAAAGAACATATGTACATCTCATGCATTGCTTCTTAACATTGCCATTATCCGTTTTTATAAAAAGGAAAAAAAATTAAGTAAGCTTGCACTCTTGCATACACGGTCTAGTCTGCATGTTAGGATTAAACAAAAAAAAATCATTTTCTTTTGTGTCCGATTTTTCTTTCTTACAATTCATCCATCACTTTTGTGTATATTTCCATGTGTTAGGAGATAAGATCTAAAATGAATCTATTGGATGAAGCGTGGGGTCCACAGGGGTTATCATGTGCGCCCATGCAGGCAATCACATCCCCTTTATCCAATTCAAACGTGAAAAGTCACGTTGATTGGGGAAAGATATATAACTGATGTCTTCCCCGTCAGTTTTATGATATCGACACATTCTGTCTCCTTGAAAAACACAGAGAACGACGCTCCTCCCTTTTGACTGATCGTTGATTAGCATTGACGATAGAGGAACTCCAAGACTGCAGAGGGCTTTTAACCTGTGAAAACTAAGGTACGTTCTTGTAATGTATTCTCGTAGATCAATGATTCAAGTGATCCATTGGGCATGTTTTCGCAAATTAGATCTTAGTTAGAATGGGTTTAGTACCCTACATTGGTATCAGAGCCGTGATTTCTTGTTTCCAGATTGTTTCGTGTTAATTCACATGATTAAGTGTTTTAAGCTCTAATTGTGTCGTTACTGTTCATGCGAAATTTTTTGAGTTTCATTTATCGAAAATGGATTATGAACATATAATTGGAACGGGCTCGTCAAGACGATGAACATATAATTGAAACAGGCGCACGCGCGACACGCGTCGCGGCGGGGCGGAGTCCCCCGAGGCCGTGTCTATTCGTCCCTCTTTAAGCCATTTTTTGTTTGTCAAAATTGAAGTGTGATTATACCATCATGTTCGTCTCGATGAGACGAGAATTTTGACGGGTGGATGGTCGCCGGAGGAGGCCGGACGGCAGCTCACGCACCGGCACGCGTCGACAGGCCAAAACCATCGCCCCCTTCACGCGCCACGTGCGGTGCACATGGGGAGCCGTCGCCGCGTGACTGACGTCAGCCACATGCGTCGCACGTGGGCTCGGCCCGCGCGCAATTCAGGCCTAGACCGGCCCAATTCGAAGCCCAATAAAAAAAAAAAGAGGGCCGGCCCATTTACATAATAGTTCTAACCCAGCCCAAGAAATTATTTCGGATCAGACCTGACTCGTTGACCCAACCCGTTGACCATTGACCGTTGACCGTTGAACAAAAAAAATGACCTTTCAATCTTGGGGTTTGTACAATGTCTTGTATTTATTTGTCCTTAATTACGATATGTTCATAAATATTATATGATTGATGGATTTTTGTAATCCACTTTGTTCTGCATTCGTTGCAGGAACAATGTCATCAAGTCCAGGACCCAAAGACATATGGGCAAGACGAAGTTCAAAAACGCCAAAAAAGCTGAGAGAACATGATCAAATACAAAGCTCTTCACGAGAAGATTGAACAATTACATCATTACCAATGGGATAATGCATGCGACATTATAACCCATGTGATGGCGATCAACAAAATGATCCATGAGATCATTTGGGCTGGTTGAGTAATGTCTTCAGCAGATGCATTTTATGCACTAAGGGAATAAATACCTGAAGAGTGGCATGGATTGATGAATCAGACTTCGTGGCTTGATGACATCAATACATACAAGAAGTTTGTGTTACATTTCTTACACAAGTTTATAAGGGTCGAAGCGGCGAGGACGTCGTCACTTTGGATGAATGGATCACGCAGGAAGAGTTCGCCCTGGCGATAGATCAATGATCCTCAGAGGGGTTTTCCTAAGGCGCCAATATGGGCTCCTAATATAGTTGGAAATCCCCCTAAGGATCTTGTGGATTCCCTACCTTATGCAAGGGAAATTACATGGCTTAGGAAACTTTTAGGAACATGATGTTGTTGAATTCATGATTATCTGTTGTTGATAATATAATATATATGTTGTTGTATATATATTTAAGTGGGAGTGTTCATAAGTTTTAGTAACAGTTTGATAAACGCATTTGGATTGTTGTATTGATATTTGTTTTTTAGATTAGAATGTCTAGATGATGATGGGGAACTTAGTGAACCGTTGATTTTTGGAATCTTTTCTGAAACAATATATCAATATAATCATGATGCATAAATAAAGTTGCATTTGTTGCATACAAATAGACTTAAAATTTGTGCAAAATGTCTAATATTCAGTGTTGACACCTGATTTTTGATTAGTCTTTCATAGTTTATTTTTTAAAAAATTCATAAAAAATCTATAAAAAGTTAAAAAAAATTAAAAAATCATCTTTGGTAACCTTGACCAAGCTAAAGGAACCATTTTTGATAAAAAAAAATAATTTGTCATATTTTTTAATATTTTTTTAATATTTTTTAATATTTTCCAAAAATAGAAAAATACATGAAAAATGAAGAAAAATAGCGTTCGATGTCGTAAAAATATAGAAAAATAGTCAATATTTTTATTTTAATTTCTTTTTCATTTTGAACTCATAAATAGTCAAAATTCAAGTTCAATTGCATGTGTTTCTTCACGACGCATAGAGTTGAATTTGGCAAAAAAATGTCATTCGAGTATTTTAATTTGTAAATTTCTACATATTTTTTAGTCTTGACGTCCAATTAGATCGACCACCATCTACAATAAATTCCCCTTGCTGAATATTTTTGTTTTTGTTTCACATGATTTCATGGTGTAAAACGCCGAGTGGATCCCCAATTATAATCGGGTCGGCATGAGCTCGATAGCTCGTCCAAGACCAAACCAGGGCACGGCGAACCCCATGTGAGTACTCTCGAACTCCTTCGATGCTTCCTAATGTTTTTTTTAGGTTAGATCGTGTGTAGAATGGCTAGGACAGCTAAATCATTCTTGAGCTGTGATTGATAAATAGGGCCTTACTAGGAATGCAATGTGATTTATTTGCATATCTAGATTCCTTGAGTTGCGCATTTTATTACTGATTGTGATTGCTAGGATAATCACTCCTATCTGTATGAATTTCTAGATTTAGGGTTCATACCTTACTCATCGGCATGAATCTCAGGCTAGAAAATTCAGTCAACTTAGGTACCGAAAGGGCGTCAACTCTGACAGTTGGTGTAACTAAGTCCCCGAAACCATTTCTCTGGTTCTCGCAGAATTGAATAGAAACTCCCAACTATTCGATTGGGTGGTCCAATCACACCCTAAAAAAATGATTGGTGGCGACTCCATGGCATGCACACTTAGCACATGTCACTAGACCACACTGAAAGTCGGTCACGCATACCTCCGTTGCGATTTGGGTAATGGGCCTTGGGAGAGGCCCGCGTCTGACCAGACAGGACGGCCCATTAGCCCTCGAGAGCCCGACAACCTCAAGAGGGTCGCGACAGACTGGCGACTCCGCTGGGGACTGGTTCTTAACCATTTAGTGGACTTGAGCCGATTAAAAAGTTGATTGATTCTTCTAACCTAATTTTATGCAGATGCTCTCGAAAGTGAGGTGTATATGCTAACGAATGTGTTAGATGTTTTTGTAGACGGGAGAAATAAGGGGTGAAGTGCTTGTTAACTTTGTTTTATGCAGGCAGGAGTTTTGGATGTATGATTGTGTGGATGTTTATATTGAAGCGGTGATTGTTAAATAAAATGCATGTCTATTGCTTTAGCACGACACAATGAATACACACAATTGCGCCTAAAACCCCAGGCGCCCTCTTTAGGAACACAATAGAAGGAATTGAAAATGGAATCTCCGTGAGGAAAAACATGGGGTAATCCACTTTTCAATTCCGCTCACTTTGAACTATGGATTGAGTCCCAATGCAACGATAGTTGTGCAATGGAATCGGCTCTTCCCAGAATTCGAGGTGAGAACCTTGGCTTTAGGTACCAAGCCCTATCTTTTGATTTTTAGGAGTTTTCCCTCACTTGTCTCATGCGTTTGTCTTTGGAAGGTTAGTATACCTAACACTGCAAAAAATACAGAGAAGCTTGATTTTCTCTTAAGTTTGGTTGGTAAGACTTTTCTATCCCTCGAACTTGTTACAGCTCTTAATCATTATATTCATTGCATAATTCCGGTGATTGGATTAAATGCCATTTTGAGGATAGATATGTGTGTTTTCCTCCCAATGTTCTTGATGGAAGATGAAGATGGTGTCATCCCATTACGAGCGCCAAGTGGACAAGAAGAGCCTACTATGGACATCATTGAGGTATCATCTAATGAAGATGACGATTTGGAATAGGTGATCCTGAAGTCACGTCTCAAAGATCGAAACTGGGGCATCTCTAAGTATTAAGATCACATTCCTTTGTTTTATTTTTCATTTCTAGCCTTCTTGTATAGGATTTATTTTGCTGAGATCCTCTCTATCTGATCCCTTAGATTGATTGTATTAGGGATCTATTTGTGTTTATATACATTCAGATTGAAATTTGTTGTATTTCTATTGACTTGTCATTGGAATGTGATAGTGGCATTTCTTCTAATCACTCGAATACTCCAAAATCAATTTTATAATTCCTTTGGATGAAATTGAAATTGGAAGTCTTATACAACCTTTTGGCCGTATAGGGCAATACAATCCCAATTTCGCCAGAAGGAACTATAAACTTGAATTGGTTCATGCATGTTTTGCTTCATTGGTAATTCACAATAATTGATCAAGAGTATTCGTGTTTTTCAAATTTAATGAAAAGATAGATATCCAAATTACTCTCGTTCTTAGCAAACAGCTTTAATTTGGATACCGTATCTTCAATTGAATTTAAAACACATCGTAATTGTGTACTTTTGAACATTCCATTGATTTTCTTGGAATTGATCAAAGGCGATTATCGTGAATTACATTCCTTTCAATGATATGCTTTCATTTGAGGAATATTGATAAAAGCTTTTGCACAAGGCCAAAACCCTTGTAAAAGCTTTTATCCCTATTAATCATAAGTAAGCATAAAATTGAAAGGATTTATGCTTTATTTTTCAAATTCTTTCTTCTGATTCTGCCTTTTCATTTGAAACAGGTTAAAAACAAGTAGAGAAGAGAAGTCTTTTTGTGGATAATCGCGGTGTGAGGTTCCTTTATCCGATCATAAGCAAGATTAAAAAATCAAGATGTACACGCTCGAATCATCAATGTCAAAGCGTAGCTTGCCTAGGTTGAGAGTGGTCAGGTGTTCGAGAAAGTCAGCCATACAGAAGTTGAGACACACACATTAGAGCTTTCATTCATTTCGCTCAATCGAGGGACCTTAAAAGCAGATCATACAAATCATCGGGGTGGAAACATAAAACCATCTTGAGACTCGAGATCTGCAAGCTTAAGAAGAAGGCGTTTACATTCCCCTTTAAGATCGGCAACCTTGGTCCCGTGATCTTCGGCGGCTATTTCCAGGTCCCGAACTAGTCCTCTCCCATGGGCTATATCCGCGGTAATGCTGTCAAGCCTTTCTTCCTGCCACTCACATTGAAACTTCAACACGACATTACGACGGTCGTGCTCATAGGTGGTCAGGGATAAGGCCAAGCGCTCCACCAAATTTCCCCTCTCGCGAAGCAACATCAAGACTCGCTTGTTGGCGAACTCAACAGCCTTTCTGTGACTATCGGCCACAAGGTTGGCCAACACCAAGCAGTTGGACCGATCCTCATAGCGAGCTCGCAAAACGTGAGCCACGGTAGCTTTTCGATGAGCGACACGGTAAGTCTCTAAAAAGTTTATAAAGAGGGTTGGGAAGATTCTATATTCCCTCTCTAAATTAGTGCCCTCGATGGAGGTGGTGTCTATTTCCACGAGCAAAATACGGATTTCATCTTCAGTTTCTGGGTGATCGGCTATATGAGCATAGCCTCGACCGAGGAGGTTATAGAGTTTTTCCCACTGGGCCAAAATTTCGGCTGAGAAAGCGCGAATAGGAGAGGAGGTCATTTTCGTTGGAGTGAGGGAGAAGAAGATGAGTGTGGTAGAGTGATTAAAATACGAAAAGGCAATTATGTAAGAGTGTTAATCTTCTCTGCATTAACTCCTCCTTTTATAGCAACTCGAGAATGAAGAAAGGCACAGCAATAATGCTCGTGGAGCCAAGTTAATTGGGTAAAGCAATGGTGGCTCTTTCGGTGAACCATCAGATTTGTCCCAGTCCGCGATTTCAGGCTTGATAAACCTAAAAAAGTTGTAAAAAGATATGTCGGTGTCACCATATTAAAATTGAGCGGGAGTTAAGCGCAACTATCGAAAAAAGTTGCGAAAGAATTTGGCGGTCCCATCATATTAAAAAACTGAGCGGGAGGCGAGCGTAGTTCCACCTTTTTGAAAATAAGTGGGAGACATACATGGATATCGAGAAAAGGAAATCGATTTGGTGTCCCTCCACGTTGAAAAGAAGAAAGAAGACGACAAAGCGGGAAATACGAAATCTTGGGAGCAACGCTTGCCTGATGATCTTCATCCATGTTTAAAGAACGTTTCATGGGCATACAGAACCACTCAAAAGAAAATTTAGAGAGAGTGAGCATACATGAGAGAGTAGAGAACCCTGAGTGAGCAAAAATTGATCGAACATTTTTCGATCCAACATGTTTGAGGGTTACCATCAGTTGCTAGAGGCGACTGATCCAAAAATCTCAGAAAATGAACTACTGAGAGATCTCGAAGATTCTAGGATGGCGTATGGTACCAGAACCACAGAACCCAACCCTTTCGGCAACGAAGTTCAAGATCTCAGCAGCGACGACAACAGCAGCAGCGATGGTCAATCCCGGAAAAGGAAACGTCGCCAGTGCCACACTCAGAATGAAATCCAAGAACTTGAAGCTTTCTTTAGTGAATGCCCTCTCCCGAACATGAAACAAAGAAATGAATTGGGCCAGAAGCTAGGGATGAAACCTTTGAGGGTCAAGTTTTGGTTTCAAAATAAGCGAGCCAAATTGAGGGCTCAACACAGACGTCAAGAACTTGCGATTCTAAAGGAGGAAAACGAAAAGCTTCGAGCGGAGAACATGAGGTATAAGAAAGCTCCCAGCACTATCGCTTGCCTTAATTGCGGTGGCCCTATCACTCTCGGCGAAATGTTCCTTGATAAGCCTTATATGAGGATTGAAAATGCTCATTCACCACCCCACTCCCTCGAACCATCTTCGATACAATCGGATTTTGTTGGAGATATGCATGAACAAATCAATTCTACGAAGTCAATACCGATGCCTTCTAAAGGATGTGATATGCTTCACCATGATTGGAGTTTCCTTAACGATGAGCTTACTATCACGACCGACCAATCCAAAGCTGATGAATTCCCTCCACAACAATTTCCGGCTCGATCAAATCCTACTGGAAATAGGCCAGAGAGCAATAGCCAAGTTGTCAACACTGTTCCGGGTCGCAAGAAGACGAGGGTCAATTGGTCCCCCGAGCTTCATCTCAAGTTCCTTAGTGCGGTTCAGCAACTAGGGATCAACTCAGCATATCCAACGCGCATACTTGAGATCATGAACATACCAGGACTCACTAAAGATGGAGTCGCGAGTCACCTCAAGAGCTACAGAAGGGCGCTAAGACAGCGCCACACAACACTGAACCTGAAAGAACTCAACTTGTGCCTAAACACTAGGCATGGCTATAACTACAATGCCCCTGAAGTAAGAAATACCCTGCCGAATCTAGGCACCGACCAAGCTGGTAGCAGCACCATCGACTACTTGGGCGCTAATCAGAATATTCCCCCGAATCATCTCAGCACCCCTCAAGAGTATATGCCACAAGTGCAGCAGGTACGAACTCCTTGGTTTGAGCAGCAACTTTTCGCTAGTGCTCTTCCTATCCCCGATCAACATATTGCGCCTAGTGTTCAAAGATCTGCCCGGCTTGGGCATATGATTTCGGAAGATCAAGCGGGCGGATGCTCTGAGGATTTTTGTTTCTTCCATTCCCAAATGGAAGGTGCTTTTGATAGTGAACCGATCAATCATCCTCTTATAATCTCGAGCAACGATGAAGGTTCTAGCTCGAAGAATCAGATCGCTCACAACAGAAACAGGAATCCTTCAACGCCAAGCGATGATGGTCAACCCGAATATCAGTTGCTCGAAGAATCAAAAGATTTCCTTGATGAGGAGCTCCATATCTGGATCGATCAGTTTAAAACTAATGGACTTATGAAGTTATGATCCAAAATGACGATTATATGTCTGATTCATGGTGTAACTGGCTGATCACCGAGAATCCTCAAGGGAACTAGGCACATGTGACTGGATGTATCATTAATCTTTCTGTCATAAAGTCTTCCATGCAAGATAATCTTCCTTAATGCCTAGAGTTAATCTGGGGCAGCGATCAGTACTACCTGCGAGCATCATCATGCTTGAGTGCGACAATCCCTTGTTAGATTAGAGTCGAGGCGAATCAATTGAACGCCACGAAGAAAAACATTTAAAGGCTTCACATAGGAAAATACGAGCAAAAGCCCGAGCGAGCTCAAAGACGGTTAGCTCTGTATCGTTCTAAGGGACCTTTAGTCGTTATGAACTCTAAATTGAGCTTGTTTCATTCTCGATGGGGGTCGCTAACTGCTTCAAGAATTTTATAACAAAAAACGAACCAGTTAGGGACGACAATAGTGCTGTGTCCTGGTAGTCAGTGAAATGGAAGTGGTACGAAACGTCAGGAGTTCGATCTCGGGATTGAAAAATCATTTTATCAGTTGGTCTATCACCCGATGAAGTTCAAAGAGATTCGACGCAGATGACTATAGAACTTGGGGCAATTCGAAAATCATCGATTCATTTTCATCAAGCGGCGAAGTTGGTATTGTAAAATGTGAAGCATGCAAATGACAAATCCGAAGCAGAAGGAGATGAATCATGATTCGTTTATCCAAGGTCGGGATTTCAACCTTCGACTAAAGCCAAATCTAGGATGAGTTTTTGATCTTGCCCACTCGACAAAACCCATCTCCACTGAAAATGGGGGCAAACCATTCCTACATCCGGAAAGCATGTCGAAGCCGAAGACATCAAATTCATCGTTTAATCCGTGGGGCAAGTCCCTGAAGCGATAGTTATCATCCGCAGAGCGTAATGGAATCCATCCTTTCAATGTAAAACGCATTTGGCCGCGGAGCCACCCATTTGGTAAAAAGAACGTATCGTTCCTAAATGATTTTCAATCAGATGCGGGGATAATGTTCTCTCATTTTCCTCTCAGGTGATGAACAGAGACGAGGCACCCAAGAAGCCATGCATTCAAATAACATAACAGTGCATGAAACACGCCCAAAAAGATGAATGAATCTCCTCCGACGTAAATCCTCGAGGTGGATTCGTTGCCCAACCAGACGAAGAAATCATGGCCACAAGCTTGAGGGCCGGCTTCTACAATCTGCACATTGGCATGCAGAATGGAATTCAAATCAAGAGTAAAGTAGTATCGTCCCAATTTGTTTTGAATTTGGAAACCCAAAATAATGCTTAATATTTATCCTTGGCAGGAGCTCGCCATCAGGGCAGACATGTAAGTTTCATTTTTCTCCAAAAACCAAGAAGTCGAAAGAACTTTAGAACACCTAACAATCTTGTGTTACTATGTGAAGTGCAGATTTTCACAACCCTTGTACACTCGTTGGAGCATATGACCAAGGGTAAGATGTATCGTTCCAATTTTTGTAAAGTTTTAGAATATACGATGACATATCCCTTTTATATCTCCAGGATCTCCAGCCTCGATGGGCAGGTAAGTATCCCTTTTCCCAATTCATTGGAGATTAAAAACTTTCAGAAATAATTCGATTCTCACATCTAAAAAGACATAGAATTCTTACTTCATTGACATTCATGTTTTAAAACATGAGATTGTCTGAACATGAATTACACATGTATGGTGCATCACAAAATCCCTTTGAAGGATAAATCTTGATGAAATGAAATGAATTTTTCCAACAAGAGTCGTTTGAACCGTTCAAAAGGGTATTTTCTCATAAGAGAAGCGAGCCTAATCCAAACACGTCCCATACACACTTGAGAGATGAGGAGATTGGAAATGATAGCGAAACCTTAACCTATGGATATAAGGGTCATTCGCAACGATTACATGGATCGAGATGACAGAGGCATTTATTTCTTCATTCCAAACACTACAGATGCCCATTGAGAACCCCATTGAACGGCCTTGACTCAAAAGTGAGTCCCCCTTGGAAACCGATATTCAAGCCTAACACTACGGTCCCGTGAAAGACCTCCTGATCGGTCGAAATGTATGCGTTGCGAATGATCCTGAAACCCAGGCACAGGTCGGTAGGAAATTGAGCACTTTCCCTATTAAAGATCATTATCACAGAGCAGTGAGGAGCCTTCTTGGATGAGAAATACTCCAATGGATGTTTTGAGCAAACTCTTTTTGAAATTTTCAAATTGTTTGATCTAGAGTTTCCGTGCAAGGAATTTATGATCACATCTGTATATGGTAGGAATGTTTTGGATAACCTCCAGCAATCAAAATGCACATTTCATGACTAAAACTTAAGTTGTAGAATTTTGTCAGTTAGACAATTATTGTCTTCCCAAAGATTACTAATATCTTCTTGGCGAGGAAAATTTTTTCAGGTCTAAGCTTTCTGCAGGACTTTTGGCTGCCCCAAAGACTGGGTGCGTCATCCTTAGGTGAAGCCTTTTAGTAGGCAAATCTTTTCTAAGACCGATCCACAGAATGATCGAGTCTCCGACTAGCCCCGAAGAGCGGGTACGTCATCCTTTGATTCATATCAATTTGGAATCTCATAAATGGTAGAAACCGCCTGAAGGGTCAACTCAATGGTAGAAACCGCCTGAAGGGTCAATCAATGGTAGAAACCGCCTGAAGGGTCAACACAATGGTAGAAACCGCCTGAAGGGTCAATGTATGGTAGAAACCACCTGAAGGGTCAACCAATGGTAGAAACCGCCTGGAGGGTCAAAACAATGGTAGAAACCGCCTGAAGGGTCAATGTATGGTAGAAACCGCCTGAAGGGTCAACCAATGGTAGAAACCGCCTGAAGGGTCAATGAATGGTAGAAACCGCCTGAAGGGTCAAAGGACTGGTAGAGACCGCCTGAAGGATCAACCCAATGGTCCGATCCACCATACGGATCAAAACCTTGATGAATCCCGAACGCGGGAGGATTCGTTTTCCCTAATAAGCCTTACATTAGGCAAGCCATTTCTAGTTTAGTCCACCACACGGATCAAAACTCTTGGCAAATTCCCAAATGTGGGATGCGTCTTCCTTAGGTTCCTATCAGTTAGGAATCTCATTATGGTTTGACCTACCATACAGGTCAGAGCTTAACATCCCCAGGACACTCCGATGACAAGTCATTAGGAATCTACTTGAACCCATCAGACACAGCAAATGCCGCAAGCATTCGACAGGTAAGGGGCAGGGAAGTCTATCTACTCCTTAACTTTCTTACATCATATCAGGGAATTGAATGAGCACATCTCTTTTTAAGGAAAAGCACACATTGATGGGCATGAAAATTGGATGTCATGATTTCTTTTCTTTTCTCAGTCGAGTCGATCGGAACACAGGTGTCACCTTGTCTTTGAGAGAAACCTCTGACGAAATTCCTCTCAAAGAGGGGCAGCTGTTGACACCTGATTTTTGATTAGTCTTTCATAGTTTATTTTTTAAAAAATTCATAAAAAATCTATAAAAAGTTAAAAAAATTAAAAAATCATCTTTGGTAACCTTGACCAAGCTAAAGGAACCATTTTTGATAAAAAAATAATTTGTCATATTTTTTAATATTTTTTAATATTTTCCAAAAATAGAAAAATACATGAAAAATGAAGAAAAATAGCGTTCGATGTCGTAAAAATATAGAAAAATAGTCAATATTTTTATTTTAATTTCTTTTTCATTTTTAACTCATAAATAGTCAAAATTCAAGTTCAATTGCATGTGTTTCTTCACGACGCATAGAGTTGAATTTGGCAAAAAAATGTCATTCGAGTATTTTAATTTGTAAATTTCTACATATTTTTTAGTCTTGACGTCCAATTAGATCGACCACCATCTACAATAAATTCCCCTTGCTGAATATTTTCGTTTTTGTTTCACATGATTTCATGGTGTAAAACGCCGAGTGGATCCCCAATTATAATCGGGTCGGCATGAGCTCGATAGCTCGTCCAAGACCAAACCAGGGCACGGCGAACCCCATGTGAGTACTCTCGAACTCCTTCGATGCTTCCTAATGTTTTTTTTAGGTTAGATCGTGTGTAGAATGGCTAGGACAGCTAAATCATTCTTGAGCTGTGATTGATAAATAGGGCCTTACTAGGAATGCAATGTGATTTATTTGCATATCTAGATTCCTTGAGTTGCGCATTTTATTACTGATTGTGATTGCTAGGATAATCACTCCTATCTGTATGAATTTCTAGATTTAGGGTTCATACCTTACTCATCGGCATGAATCTCAGGCTAGAAAATTCAGTCAACTTAGGTACCGAAAGGGCGTCAACTCTGACAGTTGGTGTAACTAAGTCCCCGAAACCATTTCTCTGGTTCTCGCAGAATTGAATAGAAACTCCCAACTATTCGATTGGGTGGTCCAATCACACCCTAAAAAAATGATTGGTGGCGACTCCATGGCATGCACACTTAGCACATGTCACTAGACCACACTGAAAGTCGGTCACGCATACCTCCGTTGCGATTTGGGTAATGGGCCTTGGGAGAGGCCCGCGTCTGACCAGACAGGACGGCCCATTAGCCCTCGAGAGCCCGACAACCTCAAGAGGGTCGCGACATTCAGATACCATGGCAACGGCTTCAAAGAACATTGTTGCTGAGCTCAACAAGGGTGAGAAATTGAATAGAGATAATTATGAAATCTGGGGCATGAAAATCCATTATGTGCTTGAGGAGCTTGAGGCATTGGAAGCTCTTAACCTGACCATGACTGAACCACAGGATGGTAACACTGCATAGCACAAAAGGGACAAAGAAGCATTTGCTGCTTGGAAGAAAAAGAACTTGACTACTCGCATTATGTTGGTGAGCATTATGGATAATGATATTATGCGAGAGTTCAGGCAGCACGAGAATGCTCAAGACATGTGGGACGCCTTGAAGGCTCGTTTTGGACAGACTTTTGTCACTAAGCTGAGGCAGCTTACAATCAGGTTCGATACATATAAGATGCCACATGGACAGAATATGAGACAACATCCAAGGAAGATGTTGAACATGATAAGCGAGCTGAAGGATGCTGGTCATACATTGTCTGATGAACAACAAGTGCAGGCTGTGATTCGCTTTTTGCCTAATAATTGGGAATACATGAAGGTTAACTTGACCCACAATGTGAATGTCACGACCTTCGAGGATGCTATGCGCCATCTGGAGCTGGAAGAGGACCGCCTATTAGCAACTAAAATACAAACTGATGTGTATTTTGCTGGATCTAGCTCACATGGAGCTTCGGGTTCCAAGCGCAAGCACCCTAGTAGTTTCAAGAAGTGGAAAGGCAAAAGAGTGGAACCATCTGTGAAGAAACCAAAGTTTGAGAAGCATGGAAAAGGGAAGCGTCCCGCGAAGAAAAACATTTCAAGAATGAAATGTTACAACTGTGGCAAGAAGGGTCACTTCGCTTGTGACTGTGGCGAGCCGAAGAAGATAGAAACCCTTAACACACTTAAAAGTGCTTGTTATGTGTCAAGTTATGTATTTTTAACTGAATTTAATCCTTTGTGGACTGTAGACTCTGGAGCCACAGACCATGTAGCCAGAGATGGAAGTACGTTTGTGGAATTTCGACGAATTCCAAGTGGAGCGAGATGGAATTATGTGGGAAATAATTTTAGAGTGGAAGTCAAAGGAATTGGCACTTGCCAACTTATTATGTGTGGTGGACGCACTTTATTCCTGCATGATGTTCTATATGCTCCGGAGATACGTCGAAATCTTGTCTCTGTATTGGTGTTAGTAAAACTTGGTTTTCGCATGAATTTCCATAACTATGGTGTGGATTTGTTGTTGGGAACAACCTTTTGTGGTTCAGGTTATTTCGTAGATGATTTTATTGTATTGGATATTGAACACTCTAGTGTGAATGTATGTTATTCCCTATTTACATCTTCCAATTCTAGTGAGAATGATGTGAATATTTAGCATGCTAGGCTTGGTTATATTGGCCAAAAGAGAATGAATAGATTAGCCAAAGATGGCTTATTAGGCAATATTGAGAAAAGTAGATTGCCTATTTGTGAACATTGCTTAGCTGGGAAAACCACGCGAAAACCATTTGGAAATGGCACTAGAGCTGGATTTCCTTTGCAACTAGTCCATATTGACATATGTGGTCCAATGAATGTGAAAGCAAGGCACGTTGCTATTTATTTCATCACATTTATTGACGATTATACTCGATATGGATATGTCTATCTGATTTCTCATAAATCGGAAGCATTAAGTTGTTTCAAGAAATTTATGACCTTAGTGAAAAATCAGTTAGATAAGAAAATAAAAGCTTTGAGATCCTATCGAGGTCATGAGTATTTATCTGATCAGTTTAGATACTTATGGGATGAAAATGGAATGGATAGACAGTTATCCATTCCATATACTCCTCAACAAAATAGAGTGGTTGAAAGAAGAAACATAACCTTACTAGAAATGGTTAGGTCCATGATGGTGCAAGCTAATTTACCGATCACCTTTTGGGGTGATGCTTTATTTACTACTGCCTATGTACTTAACCGAGTGCCTTCTAAATTAGTCTTTTCAACCCCATATGAGTTATGGATAGGTAGAAAACCTGATTTGAGCTTTCTTAAACCTTGGGGTTGTGCTGCCTATACTCATGAGTCCTCTCATAAATATGGAAAATTGGGACCAAAAGGCAAAAAGAGTATCTTCATAAGATATTCTGAACACTCTAAAGGATATGTGTTCATAGGTGAGCAAGAAAGTAGAAGCGTGACTGAATTTGAATCAAGAGATGTCACATTCTTAGAGAATGATTTTCCAAGAAAGGGCGAAATAGGTGAAGACTGTTCCCTATTTGAGATCTCAGATCAGGATAATGGAACAGCAATAAATAATGATCCTAGTGAGAGCAATGTGAGAAGTGGGGAATTGTGTACGAACTAGTCTCAATTGCAACCACTTGATGAATCGATACCGTTATCTGGTCCAAGTGGGGGCATAATGGAGAATGAAGTACCTTTGGTGGTGCAATCTTCTCCACGACGAACAAGTCGCAAAAGCATTATTCGACGACGTTTTGAAATTGAAGGGGAAGCTTTCATGATTGCTCCACTAGAAGAGGATGAGCCAAGAAATATAAATGAGGCTCTATCTTGCCCTAATAAGAAAAAAATGGATGAAAGCAATGGAAGAAGAAATTGAGTCAATGAGATCAAACCACGTTTGGGAACTGGTTGATCTTTCGAAAGGACGAAGAGCCATTGGGAACAAATGGGTTCTCAAAATAAAGCGCAAGGCTGATGGTTCAATTGAAAGGCATAAGGCTCGCCTTGTTGCGAAAGGATACAACCAACAGGAAGGAATTGATTATTAGGAAACTTTTTCTCCTGTGATTAGATTTACTTCTGTTCACCTTATTCTGGCAATAGTGGCTAGTTTGGATCTACAGTTACATCAATTGGATGTAAAGACTACGTTCCTCAATGGGAAATTAGAAGAAGAAATTTATATGGAACAACCCGTTGGGTTTGTTAAAGAAGGTCAAAAATAAAAAGTATGTCGACTTCTAAGGTCGATATATGGCCTTAAGCAGTCTTCTAGACAATGGAATATACGCTTTCATAATGCCATAGTGGCATATGATTTTGAGATGATCAATGAAGATAATTGCGTGTATATCAAAAGATTCAAAGGTCACTTTGTGATTTTGTCGTTATATGTTGATGATATACTGATTGCTGGAAGCAATATGGAGTTTGTCAAGACAGTCAAATGTTGGCTATCTTCAATTTTGAAATGAAAGATATGGTCGAGGCTACGTACATTCTCGGAGTTAAGATTTCGAGAGGTCGTTCGAAAAGGTTACTGTCTCTTTCACAAGAGACTTATGTAAATAAAGTCCTTGAACGATTTCCTATGCAAGATTATAAACCCATTGATACTCCTATTGTAAAAGGTGAAGGACTGAGTCAAAGAATGTGTCCTAAGACTCCACAAGAACAAGAACGTATGAAAAACGTTCCATATGCCAGTGCTATTGGAAGTCTCATGTACGCTATGATGTGTACAAGACCTGATATATGTTACGCAGTTGGACTGGTCAGTAGATACCATTCCAATCCAGGTCAAGCACATTAGACTGCCGTTAAGAGAATCTTGAGGTATTTGAAAGCAACTGTGATTACTCACTGAAGTACCAAGGAGGTGATCTGCACCTTGAGGGCTACACTGATGCTGACTGGCGAGGAGTTTTGGATGAGAGGAAATCCACTTCTGGAAATGTATTCTTACTGAATAATGGCGCCATATCGTGGAGCAGTAAGAAACAACAGTGTATAGCTTTATCCACCATGAAAGCCGAGTTCGTGGCTTTATCAATGGCAGCACAAGAATGTGTTTGGCTTAGAAGATTTCTGGATCATTTTTGGTGTTACTAGAGATGTTGCAAACCCTGTGAAGGTTTATTGTGATAGTCAGGCAGCAATAGCTTACACTAAGGATCCTAAGTTCCATGGCAAGACCAAACACATAGACATTAAGTATAACTATGTCAAGGACATGGTGGCACGAAAGGAAGGAAGCCTATAGTATATATCTACGCATAAAATGTTAGTAGATCCTATGACAAAGCCAATTTCTAGAGATGTCTTTCTTAGTCATGTAAAGACTCTAGGACTGCGAAGAGGTTGATGTATCGAATATTTGTATTTTCCCCTGAACATTTAATAATTGATGATGTTGTTTGTCAATATGGAAGTCTATAAGTCTATTTGACATTTATGCATGATAATGCTTCGTGCATTTTATTGAAACAGGTATGTCGGACAGATGATAGATTAGCCCACTCACACGGGTAATCACCTCTATTCACTGTGTGACGAATAGAGATGATGCAATTTTAAGCTTATTATCTAGGTGATAATTGAGAGCTCAAGTTTAAAATATTTATGCCGCCTGAACAGAATGTTAGGATGAGGATTTAAAATTTATAATGTCCGAAAGTGAAATAGCCCACATATTTCATTTTGCCTGTCTTTATTGCCATATGAGAGTTCTGATGAAAACTCTTGGCTGGAGTTGTTATGTGAACTCAAGTCAGACATTGAGTGTGTCAAAATAATCATCTGTGTGGTATTAAAATGGAAAGACATACGCTCCATGGGGAATGAGAAAATACCACAATACGTATGTCATATTATGTATACATAGTCGACCAATGAGAGTTGGCAAAAGTTATGATCTCAACTTTCTTAAGCCGTGTGAGACTCTCGAGGATAAAATTCCTCAATTTTAGTACCATCTTGACTCTTCATTATTCTCAAGATTTCTATTTAGTGTTTGCTTTCTTAGAGTGTTGCCTATGGTTATGAAATTGATTCGATCTAAAGGGACACTTCTAGAAAAGCGAGCTGAACTGAGATTGAGAGGTCTAATGCAGGAGGAAGAATGATTTGGAGTTTTAAATCACATTATGAATTATATTCACAGACCGGTCAGTTATGATTATTTAGTGTGATCATAACTGTGAATATAATGTATCAAATTTTAAATGAGATCCATAATGAGATAGATATATATGACTGATTGATCTAGGGTACATCATACTAAAATATATATTTGAATATGTCCATTTTTTTAGAGCAATCGTGTACTCCCAACGGATGTTTGACAACGAGCTCTCAAAGTATGTGGGTCGCACGGGTTATTTGCCAATATGAACTTTGCGAAAACATTAAGAGTTCTGTTTTGTCCCCTGTGAGCGAGTGAGAGTTGTTTGCCCTACATATGCGAGTGGGAGATATTGGATGAAGTGTGGGGTCTACAGGGGTTACCGTGTACGCCCATGCGGGCAATCACACACTCTTTATCCAATTCAAACGTGAAAAGTCACGTTGATTAGGGAAGGATATTACTGACGTCTTCCCCGTCAGTTTTATGATATCAATACATTCTGTCTCCCTGGAAAACACAGAGAACGACGCTCCTCCCTTTTGACTGATCGTTGATTAGCATTGACGATAGAGGAACTCCAAGACTGCAGAGGGCTTTTAACCTATGAAAACTAAGGTACGTTCTTGTAGATCAGTGATTCAAGTGATCCATTGGGCATGTTTCCGCAAATTAGATCTTAGTTAGAATGGGTTTGTACCCTACATAATCCAAACTGTCTTCCAAATATTTTTTTTCTAAAAGGTACCGAAAGGGCATTAGGATAATCTAACGTAATCAAGTCCACGAATTTGTAATCTCTGGTTCATAGGAGTAAAGCATTTCTCCCGATACTTCATTTAGGTGTCTAATCGACCTACCGTAAACAGATTAGTTGCGACTCTAAATAAAATCTTTTGCAGGAAAACTTGAAACCATAAGTTGTGAATTGGTATGGATTTGGGAGGATCCGAGGTAGGTCTAATAACTTAGCAATCCATAGATCTGGAAAATTTATTTTTTAGGTCGGGACAAGACTTAGCAAAAACTCGAACACATCAATGGAACAAAAGTACAAACTACGCCGAAGAATAGGGGATTTCGACTGCGCAAAAAATGAAGGATAGAGGCGTTAGATGGGTCCAACGACCAATGTGGCAGCTTCTCGAGGAAAAAAAAAACACCAGAGCTGAATTATGATTTCTTAGTCAGGTATTTTTTACGTAAATGCGAAGATTGGGAAAGATGATATGATATTGGTAGCTGTCATGAGGCTAGTTGGCCTTTCCTTTTGCTTTTAATGGTAACATTGTCTTACCGTTTGATGGCCCATTTGGGGATAAGTACACTATAAGTACCATAATTTTCGTACGGTGTTCACTTAAGTGCCATAATTTTCAAAACGTTTACTCGAATGTCACATCGGAGTAAAAACGTTTAGATGAGTGCCAGTTCTGGCCAAAAGCGTTCACTTGAGTGCTATATTCGCCGAAAAATATGACGTGAAATTTTCATTATTATTTATTGAATTTTTGAGTGCCATGTGGAAATTCCACATCATTTAAAAAAAATCCGAAAAAAAAAGGACAAAAAAAGAAAATTTTAATGAAGATTTTTTTTTTTTATATAAAAAATAGAGAAACCCTACGTTTCTCGGTGGTGGCCGGCGAGGGTCGCCGTCAACCACCACCGGCAGGCCCAGCGGCCAAGGCCGACTCGCCCTGGGCTGGCGATGTGACATTCGAAATTTCCACCCCATCGTGGCTTAAGACACGGAGTGGAATTTAGAAGTTTGATATTGGGCAAGGAAGAATTGTAACATTTAAAAGGAATTGGACGTCGCCTCATCGAAGGTAATTTAAATTGGAAAAGTGAAGTTTCGGACGGCAAGTGCAAAATTACCATTTTGCCCCTCGACCCTTGCCCTTGCCTTAAGGATAAATGAAGGACAATTTGGTCATTTGAACCCCTCATGAGCTGCCGAAAATTCAGTCAATGGAAGTCCACGAGAGCTAAGATACTTAATTGGATGATGACAAGTGTCATTAGAAGGCACAACCTTATCTTCATGGCATTAAATGCCCATCTTTTCTTCACCAACCCTTCTAGAAGATGTGCTAATTTGGATTAAACAAATTTCTTCTCCCTCCTTCACATTTTCGGCCACCATCTCTCTCCTCTTTCTCCATTACCTCTTCATTTTCTTCTTCCTCTCTCTCGGCCGAATCTGTCCAGCCTGACCTGCACTGACCACCTCCCTTCCTCCGGCCATAACTTTTTCTTCCGACATCGTATTGAGGTGAAACCACCACCAATAGAAAGTTTATCGTCTTATCTTTCTAGGGACATGTAGTGAGCTCGATTTGGCCGAGCTGTTTGTTCCGTAGGTCTGTTTGAATGGGAAAAGGTCAAATTGAGGCAGAATCTGACCGGTTTGGGAGAAAAATCTGTTTCAAGGGCTTCAAGACTTCAAATGATTCCAAAATTTCGGTGAGATCTTCTAAACTCATAGTAATAGGGTTTTTTGAGTTGTGGTTGCAATTTTATTTATTTGAAAGGTTTTTATGGCTGATTTGAGGCGGATTCTATAGGGCAGTTTCTGATCGTGCGTAGACCTAAGGAAGCCGAGCTGTTTGGAAGTCCTTCAAGTGCTATTTCACTTCCAAATTTTCGGTGAGCTTCCTAAACTTGTAGATTGACATTATGGCAAGTCGGGTTTGAGGTGAATGAAAGTTAAAGTTGAATTAAGGGTTGTTTGAGGTGAAAAACGTGAGATGCCGTCCAATCTGTCATCAACGCGCACCAATTTTGAATTGAGTCTTTCTAAGTTGTTCGGTATCCAAATTGACCTCCGTTTTCGTCCATGGGTCCATAAGACATTAAAATATAAGATTCTAAAATTTGTTTCCTCACAAGGCCAGTAGAAAAATGTCAGTTTCCCGCGATTTAATCTGGTCGTAGAGCCTAGGAAAGGGCAGATTTGGTGAAATGAGATTTATGATGACTTACCTTGATAGGACAATGCTTTTCATGCTTAGGAGCATTGAATTAATACTATGACGACTTGAGAATAAGGTATTGTATGTGTAACTGAAGTATTGGCGCAATGGAATTGAGAAATGATTGAGTTTCGATGTGGTTTTCCCTAGGCGCGCCGTGGGTACCCTGTTCGGCCGTGGAATTACTGACCTAGGAGGGTCATTAAGCTGAAATCTCTAGCTTGGCTAGGGAGGTAAGTGTCCCTTAAACATCTACTAGGATGTTAGGACACTATTGGATGCATTTGACCGATGAATTGATCAATTAGTGGATTGATTTAGCTTTGATTGATGATGGCCGAACATGAGTGCGTAAATTGAGCTTGGCATGCTTGTTGTATTTAGAAACTCACAAGGAACATGACTGAATTAATGATGTGGGTAATTGAAAATCATGTTAGCGTGCATGGCTATGTGGTAATTGACACTTGATTGATAATTGTGCATCGTAATTGGCCAGAGTACGGTGATACTTTGCATGGCCAGAGTGCCCTTATGCGAATGAATTGGCCAGAGTGCCCCAGTGTTATTAAATGGCCAGAGTGCCCCTGTGATTTTAATTAGCCAGAGTGCCCTTGAGAAATACATCGCGGCCGGGGAGCCTATGACGATGAGTGTATGAAGTGTCATTTATATGACTTTTGGAATTATGTCCTTATTTTTATGCTAGTACTTAGAGCTTGATCCCATGAGCTTGAGTATGTTGACTGTGACTTGCCTTGTAATGATTGCATGGCTATGGTGCCTATGTGATATAAATGATCTTATTGCCTATGTGATTTAAATGGCTATAATGCCCCAACGATCGAGTTGGCCAAAGTGCCCTAGTGTGATCGATTGGCCAAAGTCCCCTTGAGAAATATATCTCGATTTGTATGCCCTTAGCGATGAGTTATATTGATATCATCGTGATGAATTTGAAGTTATGAGTTTATTCTATGCTAGTGTGTGAAGCTTGGTGCTCATAGAATGTGATGTACTTGCCTTTGATTCGCACTAGGCCAAGTATATTGTGATGCCTTGAACTTATGATTGCCACATGCTATTATTATGATGAATTCCTACATCTTGCCTCATTGTATGATCTGGGGGAACTGTTGGTCTGGTCTAGGTTTAGGGTTCACTTGCTGAGATTTATATCTCACCCCGTTGGGGATTAACCTTTTTCAGGTCCCAGGTGATGGAACCCCAAGTTTACCGAGGATTGGTATTTGACCGCTGTAATTCCTGAGGTGTATCATGTGAATACAAGCAGTGTACTCTTTCTGTCCTGAGTCATCATGTATAATAATTGTACATAGATGTTTTATTGTTTTCATCGTGTTTGTTTCGAATTGAGGTTAAAGGAAGGTGAATAAAAGAAAGACCCTGGGAGATTACCGAATTCTGAATGGCCTGGGGAGATGTTCGCGAGCTCGATGGGTTCGGGGAGTGACAGACGAGGCCGCGATGGCCCTGACAGCGATTCAGGGCATGAAGCTCTTGATCGCGCTAACCTAGGCGTGATCAAGCCTTCGATTACGCGAAATCAGGTCGCGACGACCCCGGCAACAGCTATCGTTGCCTCAGATCGAGTAGACGAGGGCTCGAAGTCCTCGTGTAATCTGAGCGAGGGCTTCGCGCCCTCTCCGGCCACTGTGGAGGCTACGATGGCCATTGGCCATTGGCCAGGGCCGTCGCGGCCTTGCCGGCCCAGGGCGAGCCGACCTTGGCCCCTGGGCCTGCCGATGGTGGCCGGCGGCGATCCTTGCCAGCCACCACCGAGAAATCTAGTTCGCCCTAAAAAAAAACAATTCAGTAATTAAAACGAATCGCTCAAATATTCCACTTGTACATTAAATATTTAGGAAAATCGCTTCGCCGGCGCCACGTCAACGTTTCCGGCGGCTATTGCGACCTAAAAAAAATCAGGCTAACGGATTATCAGGTTAATTAAATTAACTAACCTAATTCGAACTCTCACAAGTTCTACCGAATCGCAACTTTGGTTCAATTCATGAAAATTATTAAATTGGGGCCACCATTAATCATTTACAATAGGTCAATTAGAAACCTATATAAAATTGCAGGAGAACTATTTTATCTCTATAAACTATAGAAATTAAGTTCGAGGACTTGGTTACATTAATTTGAAAAAATTAATGCCCTTTCGGTACCAATTCATGAAAAATCCTTTTTCGATTGGTCGATGTGAATTGATTGATTTTAGAAAAATGTGACTTGAAACTATGTGATAAAAAATGATTTGATTTTTTTTTGGGGTTTTCAGATTAACGCAAGAAAAAAGAATCACTCAAATAGAAAATAAAAACTTGAACAAGATTAAACAAAAATGCCCATAAAATACCTTAAATTCCGAATTGTTCCGAAGAAATTCACTCATCCCCAAAGATCTGGGTCAAAAAAGAATTTTTATTTTCTACATTCTCGAAGATTCGAGCCAATATGCGGATAGAGATATAAGACGACAACGTCCCTTTTGCCAAAGGGAGAGAACACGAAGTCTTATACTAAATTGCCATCACATTTCATGAGATCATGGGCAAGGCGTGCAATTTAATTTTTCAAAGGGTCTAGGCATGATGGAAGCATATGTTATGGGCATGTTTGTTTAAAAATGTGCAAATTTTATAACAAGTAAAAACAAACAAGCATGACGAAAAATAAAAATAAAAATAATAATAATAAAATAAAGATGAGTAAATTAACTTTGAAATTTCAAAAAATATATAGGGGTGGCTGAAAGGATGAAATTAGCGATCCAACTTTTCTCATCAAAAATCTTATCCAGTTTGGTTTGAGAAAATTCTCTTTAAGGTTTGGAAAAATTAATTTCAAATAATTCTCAAAGTTTCGGATATAATCCAATGAAGCTCAAACTTTATCTCTAACAATCAAATGTTATCAAGAAATCATGAGATAAATCTAATCAACTAAATCGCATACCCAGGAATTCACTTGTATCACTGATCAACGAGGCAAATCACAAGAAACAGAAATACCTCAATATCACAGATTAAGAACCTCGATTGAGAAGACGAGAAAAGGCGATCCAACGATCTGACGTTCTTCGTGAGAACTTGCAAGAGAGAGCTTTTGGGAGAGTATTCTGAGAATTGGGGTGGAAAAGTAAACCACGTACGTTTACAACCCAAAGAGATATACCATTTGTTATTTCCTTTCGTAGAATAGGAAACTATATCTCTGATTGCCAATCTATCAACGTAACATTGGCAAAGATTGATTTGCCCTTTGATTGACGCAATCAATTCCATTTTCTCCCACTCGCCGATAAAGGGCTAAACATCCCTCTCTCTCTTTCTTCTCGCTGCAAGTTTCATATAGGCAAATAATCCGTGCGACCAGCATACTCTGAGAGCTCGTTGCCATACATCTGTTAGGAATATACAGCAGCTCAATTTGGGCTTTACTATTTTCGAGTAGATTTAGTATGCTGTACCCCAGATCAATATGTCACGTTATCATCATATCTCACTTGATCTCTTTGAGTACTCATTTACAATGCATTGTATTCACAATCATGATTAAACTTGAATAATCATAATTGGTCGACCTGTGAATACAAAGATTGAATGTGACATCCAAAATAAAATTGACCTTCCTCTTTCCTTAAACCTCTCAATCTCAGTCCAGCTTGCTTTTTAAGAAATGTCCCATTAGATCGAATCATTCGCATGATCATTGGCAACACTCTAAGATAGCAAACACTGAATAGAAATCTTAAGAATATGTCAGAGTTGTGAGGGCACTAGATTGAGGAACTCATATCCTCAAGAGTCTCACACGGCTATAGAATTGAGATAAAAAAATCCTTGCCAACTCATCTTGGTCGTCTTATTGCATACGTAATATGAAGTACGTATTACGGTATTTACTCCTTTCCCGTGGAGCGTATGTCTCTAGATTTAATACCGTACAGATGATAGCTCAGACATACTCAATGTCTAGCTTGAGTTCTCATATCTACTCTCTTCAAAAAATCCAACAGAACTCACATCTGGCATCAAAGACAGATAAAGTAAAATGCGTTTTTACTTCACTTTCGGGCATAACTTTTTATGACCTCATCTTAACACTCCTGTTAAGGCGACATAAAGATTTCAAGCTCGAGCTCTCAAATATCACCTAGATAGTGAGCTTGAATAATAGTCTCATCTCTACTTGACACCCAGCAAATAGAGGCGATTACCCGTGTGAGTGGGCTAATCTTCCATCTGTCCGACATACTTTATCAATGTAATGCACTAGGCATTAAAAATGCATAAAAGTAAACTCATTAGACATCATTCAATGATAACAAATACCATTTATTGTGAACTTCGGGAAAAAGAAATATAAGTGTCCAGTTAATCAATTTCTACGCAGTCCCAAGGACTTTACATGACCAAGAAATATATCTCCGGGAATCGGCTTAGTCATGGGATCTGTTATCATATCATGCGTAGATATATACTGGACGTTCACAATCTTTTGCGCAACCATGCTTTCACAAAATTGTACTTTGTATCTATATGTTTGGTCTTGCAATGAAATTTAGGATCTTTGGTGTAAGTTATAGCTGCTTGGCTATCACAATTAACTAGCAAAGGACCATCTCTATCCTTAGCGACACCGAGACAATCCAAAAATTTCTTAAGCCAAACTCCTTCTTGTACTACTGCTGATAGAGCCACAAACTCAGCTTCCATTGTCGACAAAGCTATACATGTTTGTTTTTTACTACTCCAAGATATTGCGCCATTGCACAATAAGAAAACAAACCCAGAGGTAGATTTTCTCTCATCCAAATCTCCTCCCCAATCAGCATCTGTATAGCCTTCAAGGTGCAGATCTCTTCCTTGAAAAGTCAGTGAATAATTTGCAGTACATTTTAGATACCTCAGGATTCTCTTGACGGCAATCCAATGAGCTTGACCTGGATTGGATTGGTACCTACTCACCATTACAACAGCATGGCAAATGTCTGGCCTTGTACACATCATAGCGTACATTAAGCTCCCAACAGCACTAGCATATGGAACTTTTTCCATGCGTTCCTGTTCTTGTAGAGTCTTAGGACATAATCTGCGGCTCAAGCTTTCACCCTTGGCAATAGGAGTATCAATGGGATTGCAATCTTGCATACAGAATCGTTCAAGGACTTTATTTATATATGTCTTTTGTGAGAGAGACAACAACCTTTTTGAACGATCTCTTGAAATCTTAACTCCAAGAATGTACGCAGCTTCTCCCATATCTTTCATTTCAAAGTTGGACGATAACCAATCTTTGACTGTTTGAACTAACTCCATATTGTTTCCGGCAATAAGAATATCATCAACATATAATGATATAATCACAAAAAGCTCTTTGGATCTTTTAATGTATACACAGTGATCTTCATCAATCATTGTAAAATCATATGCTACGATAGCATTATGAAAACGTATGTACCATTGTCTAGAAGACTGCTTAAGGCCATATATCGATCTTAGAAGTCGACATACCTTTTGTTCTTGGCCTTTTACAACAAACCCAATAGGTTGTTGCATATATAATGTTTCCTCTAATTTTCCATTGAGAAAAGCAGTCTTTACATCCATTTGATGTAATTCAAGATCCATGCTTGTCACTATTGCTAGAATAAGGCGAATTGAGGTAAATCTCACCACAGGAGAAAAGGTTTCCTCATAATCAATTCCTTCCTGTTGATTGAACCCTTTTGCCACAAGGCGAGCTTTATATTTTTCAATTGAGCCATCAGCCTTTCGCTTTATTTTGAGAACCCATTTGTTCCCAATTGCTTCACGTCCTTTTGGAAGATCAATCAGTTCCTAGACTTGATTCGATCTCATTGACTCCAACTCCTCTTCCATTGCATGTAACCATTTTTCCTTGTCAAGGGAAGACAGAGCCTCATTTATATTCCTTGGCTCATTCTCAATTTGTGGGGCAACTATTAAAGCTTCCCCTTCAATTTCAAAGCGTCGACGGGGTATGCTTTTGCGACTCGTTCGCCGTGGAGAAGACTGTACCCTAGGTACTTTATTCTCCATTATGCTCCCACTTGGATTAGATGATGATGGTATTGACTCATCAATTGGTTGCAATTGAGACTGGTTTGAAACAAATTCCTCACTTCTCACATTGCTCCCATTCACATCATTGTCATTATCTAATACCTCATATAGGGAATTTACTTCTCCTATTTCCCCATTTTTAGGAAATTCATTCTCTAAAAAAGTGACATCTCGTGATTCGAATTCAGTTACACTCCCACTTTCCTGCTCACCTATGAACACATATCCTTTTGAGTTCTCAGAGTATCTTATGAAGATTCTCTTCTTACCTCTAGGACCCAATTTCCCATACTTGTGGGACAATTCATGAGTGTAGGCTGCACAGCCCCAAGGTTTCAAGAAACTCAAATCGGGTTTTCTACCCCGTCCATAATTCGTATGGAGTGGAAGTAACTGATTTTGTAGGCACTCGGTTAAGTACATATGCAGCTATTAACAAAGCATCACCCCAAAAGGTGATTGGCAAATTTGCTTGTGCCATCATAGACCTAACCATTTTCAAAAGGGTTCTGTTTCTTCTCTCTGCAACACCGTTTTGTTGAGGAGTATATGGAATGGACAACTGTCTATCTATTCCTTTTTCATCACACAAATCTCTGAACTGATCAGATAGATATTCTCGTCCTCGATCGGATCTCAATGCTTTTATTTTCTTATCTAATTGATTTTCCACTAAAGTTTTAAACTTCTTAAAGCAACATAATGCTTCAGATTTTTGGGAAATCAAGTAGACATATCCGAATCGGGTATAATCATCTATAAAAGTGATGAAGTAAACAGCCCCATGCCTTGCTCTTACATTCATTGGACCACAGACGTCAGAATGAATTAATTGCAACGGAAGTTCAGCTCTAGTCCCTTTTCCGAATGGTTTTCGTGTTGCTTTTCCCATTAGGTAATGCTTGCAGATAGGCAAATCGACTTTTTCGATACTGCCCATTAAGCCCTATTTGGCTATCCGTTGTTGGCCAATATGACCAAGTCTGGCATGCTATATATTCACATCCTTATCACTAGAATTGAAAGATGTAAATAGAGAATAACTGTTATTGACACGATTGTCATTAACATCAAAAACAATAAATCCGTCCAGGAAATAACTAGAACCATATAGATTTGTTCCCAAAAACAAATCAACACCATTATTATGGAAATTCAAATTGAAACCATGTTTGACCAACACCAACATCGAAACTAAATTCCGACGAATTTCTGGAGCATACAGCACGTCATGCAGGATCAAGGTGCGACCATTGTGTATACTCAATTGGATAGTGCCAATACCCTTCACCTTCACTCTGGAGTTGTTTCCCACATATATCAATTTTGCTCCATGTGGAACTCGTCGAAATTCCACGAAGGCTCCTCAGTCCTTCGTGACATGGTCTGTGGCTCCTGAGTCTACAGTCCACAAAGGATGAGATTCAGTTAAGAAGACTGAACTAGAAACATAAGAAACACTCATTAGTGTACACAAGGTTTCTACCTTCTTCGGCTCAACACAGCCGCGAGCGAAGTGCCCTTTGTTGCCACAGTTGAAACACTTCACTTTTGAAATGTTCCTTTTGACAGGACGCTTTCCTCTCTTCGGTTGGCTGGTTTTAGGTTTTTTTCCTGAAGGTTCCGCTCCCTTACCCTTCCACTTCTTAAAACCACCTGGATGCTTTCGTTTGAAGCCAGCAGCTCCACGTGAGCTAGAAGCAACATAGTAAATATCTGCTTGTGGCTTGACTGCAAGGAGGCGATCCTCTTCCAACTCAAGATGTCGCATTGCATCCTCAAAGGTTTTAATATTGTCATTATGAGTTAAGTGGACTTTCATGTTTTCCCAGCTATTTGGTAAGGAGCGTATAACCGCTTGCACCTGTTGCTCATCAGTCAATATGTGTCCAGTATCAGACAATTCACTTATCATATCGACATCCGCCTCAGATGTTGTTTCATATTTTGGCCATGAGGCATCTTGTATGAGTCGAACCTTATAGTGAGTTGTCTTAGTTTGGTCACAGAAGTTTGACCAAACCTGGCCTTTAGTGCTTCCCACATATCCTTAGCATTATCAAAGCGCCTAAACTCTCTCATAATATCATTTTCCATGCTGCTTTGCAACGTAATGCGAGCTAGAGAGTTCTTCCTCTTCCAAGTGGTAAATGCATCCTTATCTCTGCTATGCTGAGCAGTGGTGCCCTCTTCAGGTTCATCCATAATCTGGTTCAGGGTTTCTAGTGCTTCTTGTTCCTCTAGAACATATTGGATTTTCATGCTCCAAATCTCATAGTTTTCGCCATTCAACTTTTCTCCCTTATTCAGCTCAGCCACGATATTTTTTGTTGCTGAAGTCATTCTATAAGAACACAAAGTTCTTTAGACACTATTTGCACGAAACTTTCAATGTCTAGCTTTTATGCACTAAGATTTATATTGATTAATTATATTAACAAATCACCTCACAAAAGGCCTTAAGATTCGAGAGTTCACTACGTTCCCAATCATCGTCCAAAGAGCCTAATTTGAAATTACTGTTAACATAATTACTCATATAAAATGAGTTCATTTAATAGTTACACAAACTAAATAAACTCTCACTAGAGAAAGGAATTAATCATCACAATAAATAATTTTCACAATATAAAAATAATAGCTGCCATTCATTATTCATTACTCATCAAAAGTCCATAAAGGAAGTTCAAAAAATTTCATCCGATAAATAACATCGCAAATAACAAACAATCCTTAACACGTAAAGATAAGAAAAGTCCAAAAACCAGGCAGCATATAGAAGTACGACACTTCAACAAATTCTTTTCTTGTTGACTGGGAGAGTGTCATAAAAGCGTTCTGGAAGCTCATTTTGGGAAACACCCCACAGGGTCAACTGCTTAGCAAGTCCATTTGACTTGCACCATGGTGCACTCCTGCATGCTCTGGCATTCAATGAACGAGTCACCGTCTTCGATGCCTGTATCTTCAAATCCTCCCTTATGAAGGTTTCAAGAAGTATTTTATAACTAGGACGACGGTTCCTCTCCCAGATAATATGTAGAAAGTTCATGTGACTTTCTTGCAGACTGTCAGCAAAAGCGACAATCAAGTCGTGGTCTTCCATGCAGCCACCCTTCCAAATAACATCTTGTAATTTCTCATTGAATTTTATGACATGGTCAATCAGGTCAGTCATCCCATCCCACACAATGTCCTTCAATTCATGGTGCAAACTCTTAAGTTTGGCCTTCTGGGCTTTTGTCTTTGCAATGCAAGGAGTACGCCACATTCGCATTATTGTTTCTGTAACGTATACGGAAACAATATAAGGATCACTCATAATCCATGGCGCAAATGTCAATACAATGAGAATTTACAAGATATTATACATTCAATGGGGTGCATTTAATCCCTTTTTAAGGGTCATAATTCAAAAATCCCCAAAAAAAAGACCAATCTTTAATTTACCAAAAGTTCGGGGACCAGAATGTAATATCCCAAAAGTTCGAGGACCAAAACGCAATTTCCCAAAAGTTCGGGGACCAAAACGTAATTTCCCAAAAGTTCGAGGACCAAAACGCAATTTCACAAAAGTTCGAGGACCTGAACGCAATTTTCCAAAAGTTCAAGGACCAATATGTAATTTCCCAAAAATTCAGATTTTTTTTAATAAACAATAATAATAATTAAAAAAAAAAAGAGACGGATTGGGTCGGAAACGCGGATCAGGTCAGAAACCCGGCCCGTTGACGTCAGCGGCTAGTCGTGCGCCACGCTGCGCGTGAAGCCCATTTGCAGCGGGCTTCACCGGCGCGTGCGGCGCGTGTGCCCTCTTCCGACGTCCTCTGGTGGCGATCGACCTCTCGTTTTTCTCATCTTGTCGAGCCCGTTCTTTTGGTATATTCAAAAAATGGTTTTACCGTACTAAATAAAAAAAAACACACAGGAACAGTACGTACACGAAAAACGTATTCAAGGTTAATTGCGATTAACAATGTAAATATATCAGGACACAACAACAACAACGCTCTGATACCACTGATGGGTTTATGATACTAAAACCATAACAAGATCTATACAAACAGCGGAACAAAAAGGATCTACCTACCCTTGTTCTAAACATGCCGATCCATGAACGAGACGTGCGAATTTCAGTCATACAACATCGAATTGACATATACGTACATATACGTATTAAACAAACTAAATCGCATACCCAGGAATTCACTTGTATCACTGATCAACGAGGTAAATCACAAGAAATGGAAATACCTCAATATCACGGATTAAGAACCTCGATTGACCAGACGAGAAAAGGCGATCCAACAATCTGACGTTCTTCGTGAGAACCTACAAGAGAGAGCTTTTGGGAGAGTATTCTGAGAATTGGGGTGGAAAAGTAAACCACGTACGTTTACAACCCAAAGAGATATACCATTTGTTATTTCCTTTCGTAGAATAGGAAACTATATCTCTGATTGCCAATCTATCAATGTAACATTGGCAAAGATTGATTTGCCCTTTGATTGGCGCAATCAATTCCATTACCACCAAATCACATGTTAAGGACAAACATTGAGATAAAAAAAGGTTATCTATAACGAAACGAACATTATCCAAGATAAGACAAATTCATCCATAACATGTATAGCAATTCAGCCATATGAGCGATTATCATACTTCATCCGCAGCAACATTAAACTGCCAAGAGATAATCATTCAGAGGAACTAGCTTTACATGTAGATTTCGGCCATGAGAGCATATGCGTGCCAAGAATCAATTTTTGCTCAAAAGGTCCGACTTATCCAATTTAACTTAACCATATAAAATTGCCGAACGATTTAGCTTTTGAGAGACGAGTCTTCCACTCAAATTGCATCAATTCTCACGAATATTCAAGCAATCCCATGATTAAAACGAACTCCCCAAAAAAAGGGTCTGAACTTTTAATGTTGAAAATCAACTTTCGGCATTGAGCAAATTTGATGGAAAAGGCTTCAATTTCCTCAACTGTTATTGCAAATCAGGTATGTTCGAGATAATACAAGAACATCGGCATGCACCCAAGCTGTAATTCTGTCCAAAATCGCGCCTTTTTTAGCCTGGTATACTAGAGACTAGTCCCAAACGATCTGCACAAATAGTCACAAGGTTAGATTCACAAATAGTGAGAAAACATTGTCCAATCGGCCTCAATATTGGGCTGAACAGAGGCAAATATCGGGTGGACAGTGAGCTCTTGAGCTCAGGTAGGACGATGGTGGATGGTGGCAAAGTTTCGGACGAGCGAAGTGCATGAATTTCTCGATCTCTCTTGTGTGTTCTTTTCTAAGCGGTGGCTCTTGGCTTCTTGATGACTAGTGGTTCTCCACTATAGTTGTCAGTAGCCGTGGATGCGAAAAAATTGATGATTTCGTCTAGGGAAGAGTATCACCATTAGAGGGATATCCTGCAAAGTTCTTTGCCTGCAATAAGTAATAAAAATAAAAAATAAACACCAAGAACCTCAATTGCAGAACATCAACTCCCCTTTCGTCTTTTTTGTTGAGCTTCTTGATGGCCGTCTAATCTCCTCTGCATCTTCCTTTGAAGCGTATATGAAGAGATATCTTTCTCACGTTCTCTCTCAATTCGCCTCCGAACTTCTGCCCTGTATTCAGTAAAAGGCGGCCTCCCGAAATCTACTGCATGTGTTAAATATGTGGCCTCCTCAAACCCTAGGATCAAGTCTCGTATTTATAGAGTATCGTCCGACTTGATGAACAAGAATGTAATATTCTTTGAATATTTGATATGGTAATATTATACGAATATTTTCTCAAAATAAATACATATTTTTTCTTCCTCTCCAAGCAAAAAAAAAAAAAAATACGACCCATATCTATTAAAATTCGGCCAAGTGATTGCATGGCCGAAAAATGAGGTATATGATGGGCTTTTCAATTTTTCAGGCTCCAGTTAAGGCTTTTCTGAATAGTAGACATTAAACTGAAGGCCTCGACTTAAATAATAGACCGAAATAATTTTGAAATTAAGCTTATTTGGCCCACACAAAATTCGGCACAACCTTATGCCTTAATCGAAATTTTCAGACTATGTTTGGTCCCATGTCTGTTAAAATTAAGCTCAATTGACTCACCTTAAATAAATATGCAATGCATGAAGATTTATTTTTTGTGAGAATTATTAGTAACTCTAATTTTGTGAAATAAATGAACGATTTTGTAAATATCAAAATTTAGGTGTCAACAGTGGCAACGTCACCTTTGGCACTCAAGTAAACACTTTTATAAAAAAACTGGCACTCAGGTGAACGTTTTGAAAGTTATGGCATTTGTAGTGTTTTTTTCCCTTTATTTGTGTCATTCGTCTTTTTTCCCTGAGAAAAGCTATTTTTGCCGATGGTGCACTATGACAGCTGATCAACTCCTTTGTTGACTTCGACACCAAAAAAAGAAAGAAAAAAAAAAACTCCTTTGTGGCGTGTTTTTTCTTTCTTTTGCAGGTGTTTTACTGTTGGACTTGAGAAATTGCTTATTCAATTTGTATAGGGAATGGATTTGGTTACTTTGTACTGAAATGTTGTTATGCAATTTCTGTTTGGTAATTACATTTGCAATTTCATAATCTATCTAAATAGTCCTTTGTATTTGACACTCTGAACTCATTTATGTGTTTATGATATATCATATGTTCTACTTAGTAAATGATGGAAGTAGATGAATGTTTAACAGGATAATCTCTAACGAAGACATTATAGTTGAACCATTGGTATACTTCTCATTTATGAATCATGTTGAATACTATAGTTATAGTGCATAGAAGGGATTGTGTCAATTAATGACATATAACAGCTATGATTCGCATTAGTTTTCTTTACTTAATTATAATTATTATGTGACAGCCAATTTAAGAAGGTTTTAGCATAATGTTATCGTGCACATTATGGTTCTGATTAAATCATGAAAGCAATTTCATATGGGTTAAGTGGGAGAATGTAAGAATAATGTGACCCACGTGATATTATTATCGATGATTTAATAATTAATTAATGCTAAAATCCGTTGCTTATGAAAGGGTACAATTAAGTGCGTTGATGGAAGGCACCTCTTGAGAAGCACATCTTGATAACGTTAAAAGAAGTTTGGTCCTCTCTCCATCCTCTAATGAATAGGCGCGAGAAATTAATGTAGTGTTGTCTCTCTCCATCTAAAACAACATTAAAGATAACATGGGGTTAAGGGAGAGAAATCGAAATCTTCTTTGTCTTCGATTTTTGCAACAATGATCTTGGATCAAGGCTTTGCTATTTATAAAGGTATGTCTTCATCCTTATTGATTGTGAAAATGATGAAGATGAATGATTACTGTGATGATGAATTTTTGCATAAAGTTTACGTTAATTGCTGACAGTAGATTCAAAATTGTCCTTGGATAATATGGGAAAATTGAAACAAAATATAAGAATATTATTAAAAAGTATCCACGTCAAACCGAGCCGACCAAAATTGGTAGGATGGACTGAATTGACACAAATGCAAAATATTTAGGACTAAATTGACAAAATTAAAAGGTTTAGGACTGAATCGGTGAAAGTACAATAGGTTGAGGACTTTTTTGATAATTTTTCCTCGATTTTAAGAATGGCAACAAACAACAAATTTTATCGCTTAAGTTTAACTTAAGGAAATGGAATTCAAAATTTGTCACCTCATAATATGAACTAAGGAAACAAACTAAAGAATCTGTCGCCTTTGATTAAAGCCGTCAATATTGGTCAACGACCCATTTTTTACCCATGTTTTTAACACAATTGGGTCATATATGGGTTCTAAGCTTTTAAAGGGCTGAATAAAATGGGTCTAAAATATTTAAGTTAAATTAGGTCGGTCCAAAATTGGTCACACACTTAAACTCATTTTTGTCCCATATTAGACCCATTTTCGACCCATGAGCATAGCCCCACAAGTTACAAATGGGCCAGAGGCCTTAAAGGCTTGGTTATTATTATTTTTTTATTTTCCATTTTTAAAAGTCAATGAAAGAAATTTGAAAAGAAAAATATAATAAAAACATATAAAAACTATTGGCCAAACACCAGCCGCCACTCGACTGCTGGCTACCGTTCGACGCCGGTCAACCCCGCCGACCACCGCCACCACTCCGCCGTCGGTCACCGCCGCCGACTATCGCCCTATGCCATCGGTCACCGCCGTCTGCCAATGTCTCTTCGCTGATCGCCACCATCCACCATTGTTGGAGAAAAATGAATTTTTTTTAAAGCAAAAAATTTCACTTAATTTTTTATTGCATGAAAGTGTTTTAGTATTGCCATTTTTATTTTATTTACTAATTTTTATTATTTAATTTACATTTTTATTTGATGTGAAGTTTTTATCTAGTAACATATACATGTGAAGAGTTTAAAATAGATTAAACGAGTAATATATGTTTTCTTATAATATAAGTATGATTTAGTAATATGGGCCAAAGCAAATCGGCTCTCGTATGGGTCGGACCATATTCGATCCGATCCAACCCCCACCCGACCCGCCCATTTGACACCTCTACCTCTGGTTGACTAACATGACAAACTTAACACTCTGTCATCTTTGGGTAACCTAAGGCCTGCGGAAAAAATTTCTGTCACCTTAGTGTGTTCTTCTAGTGACGATTACAAATTTACCAGCATTTTCAGAAATCTACCAATTGTCAAAGATTTATCAGATTTTTTTTTTTTTGGTTTTTACTAGACCTAGACTCGTCCTTGACTGATATATAATGTGCGCTATATCGATACCAATTAATACTTGAGCTAGAGTTGAAAGATTGGTTTAGTTGTGGGCATAACCTCTTCCTTCTGAATGACTCTGTCCATCAGATGTCTATGAGCGCGTTAGGGCACCCGCATTTAAACAAGAGAAAATTATCACAAAAGTTTTAAACCTATTGCAATATTGTCAATTTAGTCATAACCTTTTTTTGTCAATTTAATTCTAGAATTTTGCTTTGGCCAACCGGCTTTGATGTGGCGCTGACATGTGTTGACACCCAAAAGTTACCCCAAAGAGTCACGTGGTGAACACGAGCAAGAATTATGATCACCTACCGGTAGCTCTACCAAAACTAGTCGAGGATTAACTTGGAGGACGCCTGTCACGCCCCACTGTCCTAACGAGTACGCACATCCGCTCATGCCGTAAACTTAGTCCCAGGATACTCCTTTTAACGACAGAAAAGAAATGAGACTCGCATGCGGAAGAGTAAAAGAAATAAATACACATCTCCATGTAAGATAACAAAGAATGAGACACGGGATAAGAAAAGGTTATTTACATATCAAAAGTCGAGTTTATACAAACAGGGTCAGGAACTAGCTAACATCACAACTAGGGTTGAGGGAGATAAACGGGCGAAAAAAAAAACAACTGCTAAGAGCCACCGAAAAGGATCGTCACCGCCAAAAGACAACTCAAAAGGTCGCGTGACATCGAGCCCACTAAGTGGTACTACTCTATTCGGCTCGATTCATGTCCTCTGCAGGGTCATACTCTGAAAAGGTCTTAGAACGTACTTCTATGGTGTCCTCCTCCAGATCGTCTTTAGAGTCCGATATTTCGATCACTTCAATGCTCTCGTTCCTAGCTGGGATCTCCTCCGGAATGTTTCTCGATCCTGCCATAGAAACCTCCACCTCTATCTCATCACAACTAGGATGACACCACGAAGGCACAACTCGCTTAGAAACTTCATGAGCCTTCAGCGGACCTCTGGTGACATCTCCGGTCCTCTTAAACCACGCCGCAAAGCGATGTGGCATCCAGTCTTCCTCCCCCTCATCAACCCATACTATTGTACTCTTCCTAATATAGACCGTACCTCAACTATCTAGGAACTCCTCAAAATAAGCTGTCATCTCCTTCGAGTCACCAAGACGAATAGGCAACATCTTCTGGGCTTGGGGTCTGAAAAAGAAGGATCCCACGACGGGGTGAGACTTACGTCTCTGCAAGCTGGCCTAACCCTACCGAGGTCATCCATCCCACCAGACCAAAGCAAACAAAGAAACACATATAATTTACTAAAGTAAGACATGGCATCAACTCAAGGCAAAAGAGCATAGAGTGACCAAGCTTTCGTACTAGCTTACAATTATTTTCATCATCACGTGAAATAAAAAGAAATCCACTACCACTTTCAAATCTCTAGAGACTAGCCCGCGTTAAGACGCCTCAGGCTATCCCACTCAATAAACCCGCGTTAAGACGCATCAGGTTTAACAGCACACCACCAAGCTCATGTCGACATGTCAATTTCTCATCCCGCATTCAAACGCATTAGGTTGTACCTTCAATCACAACCTCGCGATAAATCGCCTCACGGTGTTCATAGCTCCCAACCCCGCGTTTAGACCCATCAGGGTGCCACCGGCCTTAAGCCCTCATTTCATCAAGATACTTGCCAAAAACAAACGTGTTTTAACACAAAACGAAATTTAAGAGCCGGTGTCATACTACCACATAGGCAAACAAGGCACGTTAATAAATACGTCACCGATTCAATCACGAGAACACAATTCCATGGCAAACTTGCACTCATTACTCATTCCTCATCAAAACCATTCGGCTCTCAATCAATCAAGCAATAAAAGTCAATCAATTCATCGATTTCCCAATGAAAATCGTCCAATCGCGTCCAAATGTTCTAGTATAGGTTTAGAGGTCACTCACCTTCGTCCGAGCTAACCAAAATCCACCAACAATCCCTTGTCAAGCCCGGCTCCAACTCAAAACACCACTGTTTTAGTATAGGTTTAGAGGTCACTCATCTTCGTCCGAGCTAACCAAAATCCACCAACAATCCCTTGTTAAGCCCGGCTCCAACTCAAAACACCACTGTCCAAAAACAGGGCAGCAAACAACTCAGCGACAATCCAACGTTTCGACCAATTTATCTATTTCAATCTCAATTTCACCACTCGTACACCTCGATAACACCTCAATTGACATTCTAGTATGTCCTAATAGCAAATTCAGAGCACGGCGACACCCCAAATAGCCCCCAACAGAACCGGTTTGCACACATCCAAAACAGAGCAGAATTGGTTTTGCTTCCTCATGCACTACCAGCCCACTAATCAATCTTAAGCTCCAATTTAACACTCAAACAACTTGCCAAGACCTATATTTACATGTCTAGGACATCCCCTAATGATTTTTAAGCAAAATAACACCCCTAGGATGTCCAAATGGTTTGACCTCCTTAGATTGTTCACCGATCAGATTTTCGACCAAATCTGTTCACTCAATCTCAGCCATGAAACACCCCTAAATCTCAATTGAAAAATTCATTTCTGATCAACCACATGTAGTACTATACGTTATGAAGCTACCTTAAAAAATTTGAGGTCATTTGGATTTTCTATGAGCTAGAATCACTACCTTTCTTCAGCTAGCTTAGAATCTGTCCACTTTTCTTCCCAAAATTTTCATAAATTAACCAGATCTCCAAATGACACAAAACCAATTGAAACTTGTAGAGGACAGATTAAATTAACTTGTGATGGTCAGCGTGAGGCTGAACGGCGGCCGGAGGTGGCGTTCGTGGAGGACGACGACGGTGGGCAGAACTAGTCGAGCAGGGACAATTTTTGTTCTTAGTGAAAATGCACAAAAATGAAGATGAAGAAGGTTAGGCCACGAAATTTTTGAGGGTGCAGCTGAAGAAGATGAAGTCCATTCAACCTTGGTCAAAGTTCTAGAAGATTAGGCTTAGTGGAAATTTAATGACCATCACCCAAGTAATGACACTTGTCCTTAAACTCATAATATCCAAGCATCCATTGGCCAAATTGCCCCCTCAAATTCGACAGCCTTGGGGAAGAAGGAAATGTGCCAAATGACTAAAATGACAATCTCAAATCATTAAGACAAAGTTAACTCTCCAAGGGCAAAATGATCTTTTCACACCTTTCGTACCAAATTTCAGTTTTTCGATATATTCGTCCTCGATAAACTGGCGTCCAATCCATATCAAATGTCGTAATTCCTCATTTCCATTTTCAAATTCCGAGATCCTAATTCGTGATCGAATCTTCCGTCAATCGAAATTCCAATTTGTCTCGAACTAACGGGCGGCTTTTGCGGACGTTACGTGTATCAACTCTGTGATTCTCATCACACTCAATATAACTCAAACTTCGGCAACTTTGGTTGTCATGTAATCGCAAGGGTCTACGCTAGCCTCGACGGCAATGATCGTCACAAATCGATTTAGAAAAATTTCACTAATCATACTTTGGTTAAGCGGCATCACCCGCGTCCCAATCGTATAACACTAGCAATGTGTTCCTTAATCGTTCTTAAATCGACCTCGGCTCTAAATGTTCCCTTAGCGATCCTTATGATCAAAGCGCCGTTTTCTAATCGAGTTTCCTAGGTCCACGTATCTCATCGCGCCTTAGCCTTTCCCCTTCGGTTAATTAACTCGAGATTGATCAGATCCGAGCGAGTCATAACTGAAATACTTCGACAGATTTCTTACAGTCAAAGGTCTTGAAATTACAGGAAAATCAGAATGTCACAACTCTCCCCCCTTACAAAATTTCGTCCTCGAAATTTAATGCAACCCAACTATGCAAACAAATGGGGGTATTGACGCCTCATTGTTTCTTGGTTCTCCCACGTAGTGCCTTTAGTTTCATGGTGCTCCCAAATTACTTTAACCAACAGAATCGTTTTAGTCCTCAAAACTGGTTCCTTTCGATCTTCGATCCTAATCGGTCTTTCCACGTACGATATATTGTCATCCACTTCTATTGTTTCAAAATCCAAAACATGCGTTGGGTCCGGTTCGTACTTCCTCAATATCGATACATGAAACACGTTGTGTACTTGAGCCAAACTCGGCGGAAAGGCAAGTCTATAAGCCAATGTCCCAATCCGTTCCAAAATTTCAAATGGGCAACTTTCCTTTCTTTCCGAATCGAGATAAACCTCGCATTGGCGATACCTTGAGGAAAATATGATCACCAACTTGAAACTCTAAAGGCTTATGTCGCTTATCGGCATAACTTTTCTGGCGACTTTGTGCTATTTTTAACCTATCTCTAATTACTTTCACTGCCTCCACTGACCGTTCTACTAACTCGGGGCCCGTGATGCTCCTTTCTCCCACTTCGTCCCAGCACAAAGGAGTTCTACAAGCTCTGCCATAAAGTGCTTCAAAAGGAGCCATTCCAATACTTTGTTGGTAACTGTTGTTATATGCAAATTCTACTAAGTGCAAGTGGTCTTCCCATCCACCTTTAAAATCTATGACACATGTCCTCGAGTGTCTGAATCGTCCTTTCCGACCGCCCGTCTGTTTGTGGGTGATACGCCGTACTAAATTGCAATCTGATTCCCAATACATCCTGTTGACTCTTCCAAAAATTCACTGTAAATTTAGGATCTCGATCCAACGTAATCGTTCTAGGCACTCCATGCAGTCGCACAATGTACCGCATATACAGCTCGTCGTACTTATCCATTACGAAGTTCTTTCTCATAGGAATGAAGTGTGCAGACTTGGTCAATCTGTCCACCACTACCCAGATCGAGTCATGTCCTCTTTGACTCCGCGGTAAACCCATAACAAAGTCCATTGTTACGTGCTCGCATTTCCACTCAGGAATCTCCAAGGGTTGTAACAATCCTCCAAGCTTGCAATGCTGAGCTTTTACTTGTTGGCACGTTAAACACTTTGCTACGTGCTTCGCCACATCCACTTTCATTCCGTTCCACCAATAATGCAGGCGTAAGTTCTGATACATTTTCGTGCTACCTGGGTGGATGCTGTAATTACTCCGATGAGCTTCCGACAAAATTCTTTCCTTAAGCGCCTCATCATTGGGTACACAAAGACGTCCACGAAACCTTAAAATTCCACCCTCAGATAATTGAAATTCAGCCTTCCACTCCGCCGCATCCATACCAAGAATTTTCTGAATTTCTGGGTCTGTAGACTGTAAGACTTTTATTCTTTCTTGGATCTCTGGTTCAATTCTCAAGGTCGCTATCAAACTCCACAACTGGCTCACTTCTAGCTTAAATTCAAAGTCTCTCGGTGGCATCCCCTGTTTACTAGATTCCTAACGATCAGAAATGATCAAAAGGGTTTTGAAGCTGACTTTTGACATTAGGATTAGGGAATTGGGAAGGTTCGCTAAGAGGCATGCCAGATGAGGATTCGATTTACTTAGATGAACAAATGGAGTATTAATTGAGGATTTTATTTTAAAGGATGATGATGCATTGGATAAAATTTGAAAAATCAAGATGACCATCTGATGGACCGGCTACCTACGAAATTATGAGAATTATTGTACATAGGGCCATGTACTCAAAATTTTCCTAATTTTGGTGAGCGACAAAAGGGCGACCATTAAAGACAGTGCCAAGTGGTGCCCATGGTCTTGTTGCATGAAAAATCATTAGTTGATTTCACCTAGGGAAATGGCAAGGAATGAGATTTTTACCATTGGTTGCCAATCCCTACAAAATCCTATCATCATATTCGGCCATTAGGGGAGTGCGCAAGTGGCGCCTTCATTCTCCTTGCATGGAAGCTCATTGGCCGAATGGACATGGGGAAGATACATGGAAGGAAATCAATCATTAGCTCTTGTCCATCACAATTCACCTTAGATTGCCGATCACTAAGACTATACAAGGTGGCGATTACATTCTTGATGCATGAAGAGTGATTGGCCGATCGAACCTAGGAATTGGTGCTAGAAGGAAGGTCATCTATTGCTCCATTGTTCCATCATAATCTAACCTTGATAGCCGACCAACAAGGACTATCCAAAGTGATGCCCATGACCTTGTGTGCATGAAGTTTTATTGGAGAAATAATCTTGGGAATGGGCACTTCCTTGTGTGTGACAAATGACTAATGGGGGTAACGCCAAGTGGCATGAGATTTTGAGGGGAAGATTTTCATACCTTAGAATGAATGACAAGTGTCACATTGAGAACTCCTTAAGACATGCAATATAAAGACTCCTCATCTCCTTCCTCCCCCATTTTTCGACCAAGGCAAGCAAGAAAGAGAGAGAGAGAGAGAGTTCAGGAGTGAGAAGGAGCGACGACCGAGAGCAAGAAGGGGAAGAAGGGAGGAGCAGCTCAGCAATTCCCTTGATCGAGCAAGAAGAAAAATCGCAGAGCACGAGCAATCAAGCTTCTTGAGGTAAGAATCCCTTCAATCATGCCATAGGATAGTTTTATCTTGAATAAATGCTAGCTTAGTTAGTCATGTCGAGTAGTAATCATGTAGTTCGGTTTGTGAGTTGGTAAAGGGTAGTGCGGTTCCTATTCTGTTCTTTTGTGTAAACAACGTTAGGTTCGAGCCATATGGCGAGTTCTAGAGTCAATCAATGGAGAATGGACCTAAGATGTTGTGAAGGAAGAAATGGCTGGTCGGTTTATTTAGGCTAGGCACTAATCTGGAAATTGGAGATCGAAACTGCACCAAGAATGAGACCAGATTGCTATATTCTATTTGAGGCAATATCTGGGATTGAAACAGGCTATATTGCGTGATCTTAAGCTAAAGAGTTGTCGAGCAAAGTTGGGGAAAAGGAGTAGTAGAATGACTAATGGAACTAAGAGGATTTGGGGACTAAATTTGCAGGTTTAGGACCGAAGTTACGTTCGGCTCTTGGTGCAGTGCCTGTTCAAATTTTGATATTGAATAGCGTATAAGAATCGAGTTATAATGCGATGGATTGCCTTAATTCTTTTATGTCTATGTTGGCACACTATAGTAGTACGAGTGATCGGTTAAATTAGAAAGGGATCAAGTCTATTTAAGGGCAAAAACCGGTTTTGATTCAACTTAGGACAGATTTTCGGACATAGGAATTAGCGGAAGAAAGTGGCTATTCTAAGTTGTTTTGCATGTGACGAATATGATTTAATCATGGAATGTTTTCTTAATGACCATAAGGTTAAATCTTGATAGCCTTACATGCCAGAATTACAAGTCGACTGGATGAACTCGGAGTTGCCCGAAGACAATGACAATTTTCCTGACCTTGAGATTGGTTCATGATGCTTTGCTTGATTGAACAGCTCATTGTCATTTCTCATGTACATATCCTTGTGAAGATGCATGCTTGAATGTCGGCCTGACATTGTTGCATCAAATGCAGAACTGTTATTGAGAATTTTATGATGCATGACCGGGCATGCATTGGTACATGGTATCCGATTGATATCTGATGAGATATGTGGAGTAATTACTCTTTAGTACACTGAATCAAGTTGACGCCTTTAGGCTGTGTGCGAGGATTTGTACGTACTTGATGACCCTGAGCTGTGTACGGGGTAGAGACGTACCATGCGTCGAGGACGCCCTGGAGTAGGAGTCGCAAGTCATTTGACTTGCGATGGTTATATGAGCGAAAAGCATGTCAAATTCAGGATATTCTGGCATTTCTGCATCATATGATTCTTGATTGAATTTTGAAATGCTACTGTACTATACTGTCACATGATTATTTTATAGTTTGTCCTAGGGAGTCTTAGGACCCCTATGGTGAGATTGAATGTTTTCTTGCTAGCAGTCGCGCTAACCCACGTTTGTGGATATATTTTCAGACTAGCATCCATGGCGGCAGTTCCTTTTGATTATGAGTCTTATTACCGTGACATGATACATCTTGATGTACCGCATCTGAAACTTGTTGTGCATGTTCATATTATTTGGGTCGATGAGGGAGAGCCTGCTTTGAGTATATATCGTTGGTATGCTATCTATATACAAGTAGATAATAGACTAGTGGGTCCTTTTCCGAGAGTACTTTCGATGCACCCCCAGCTCCTGTCGAGCATGTAGTCCCTATACCTCCGTAGCTGTGCCTCCTCCTCCTCTTCCTGCTGATGTTGCACCCGTCCCTCCTCCAGAGCCTGCTATGCCAGAAGTGTACATTCCGCCGCCAGAGCCACTTGAGGAGTCTGAGGACGAGGAGTTGTTTCCTTCTGACCAGTCCGAGGAGGATTGAAGACAGGAGATAGTCTTGGTGACCTTTTGTTTAGGCGACTACATAGGACTATGGAGTAGTTTTTTTTGCCATCCCAGTTATGCCTATGGATCGACGACCTGAGTCCTTGCTTGTATATATATGAACTCCTATATGGTCGTGCGTTATGTTTTATAAATAAAAGTTTTAGTCCTTATGTTATGAATGCCTCATATTGCTTTCTAAGTTGTTAAATTCCTATTGAAGATTGTCTTGTAGTACTTGTGGCTTGTGGATCATAGACTATAGTCTATTAGTTATTATAAGAATAATCTCCAATTATCGTTATTAGAGACCTATGACCGTAGGGTGGCGGTCTAGGATGCCATAGCTCTCCCAGGTGGTATCAGAGCATAGTTTTACCTGGAGTAATAAGGTGCGATAGAAATTGGAATGATTAGGGTACATGCAACAAATATTAACGCATGTGATCGTTTAACAGTTGTGTAATTAGCGACCTTATTTGGACTACTCATAGGAATTTCCATTGGCAGTAACCGTAAGATTTGATGAGTCAGACTCAATTGAATATGGATTGATGTGCAGGATTAATCGTTCATCATGAGAAGGACAAGAGCATCATCTTCTGGAGGAAATGGTGATGCTGGGATAGGAGAAAGGGTCGAGGGAACAGTTGATCGGACTGATGAAATCCTACAAGCTTTGGCTAATCTTGGTATAGCAATAGGAGCTCAACCTCGACAAGCTCCAGCTAGAGCCGAAGATGAAGCAGGAGACCGACGCTTATAGAAGCTGGTAGAACATTTCCTGAAGCGAAAACCACCACAGTTCACGGGGTTAGGGGAACCTCACGAAGTTGAAAAATGGATAAAGAGTATGGAGAAAAATTTCAGGTTGTTCAACTGTAACAACGTGGATAGAGTCACCTTGACAGAATATCGACTGGATGACAATGCCCAGCATTGGTGGAATGCAAGCAAGGATGTGGTGTTTCCACCCGGAACCGTAGTAACTTGGGAAGCCTTCGTTAATGCCTTTTATGGTCAATACTTTTTTGATTGTGCTAGAGATCAAAAGATTTCTGAGTTTATGAACCTAACTCAAGGCAACATGACTATAGTGCAGTATCAAGCAAAATTCTCAGAACTTTCCAGGTTTGCTCCTCAACTGATTGAAACTCAGGAACGTAGATGCAAGAGGTTCCTAAATGGCCTCACGATTGAAATACTGAAGCAACTGATGTCTTTGAGAATCAGGGATTATACTGAGTTATATGAACGAGCTCAGCTGGTGGAGCAAGTGCTGTCAAAGGACAAGAAGGAAGCAGAACATAAGGCAGGAGCCAGCCGTGTAACGACTCAAGACCAGGACAACAAAAGGCCCAGATGGTTTGACAAATCCCAAGAGACTCTTTATAAACGACGCAATTATGGAAAATTTCGTGGAGTTGGAAAGAACCGAGCAATAGGACAAGTTCGAAATCGAGACAGAGTCTGTGGCAAGGCTCATGGTAATTTGCCGTGTAATACTGGGAGAGAATGTTATGGATGTGGACGAGTAGGACATCTAGTGAGAGATTGTCCCTAGAAAAGACAGCGAGTTCAGCAGAATCAAGACAATCGAGCGAAACCTATTGGAGCATCGCAAAGGCCTCCAGCTCAAGGCAGGATCCAGGCTATGACTCGAGGGGAAGCGAAAGCTTCTGGGACTACTATAGCAGGTATGATTCCTTTATGTGATAAGGATGCATATGTGTTATTTGACACTAGAGCAACGCATTCTTTTATATCAACAAGGTTTGTTGAATCGTGTGGACTGAAGCCTGAAACACTCGAGATACCCCTTAGTGTATCCACACCACTGAAAGACAAGATAGAGACTACTCTGATTTGTAAAGGATGTGAAATCGTGATAGGAGGTCAAAGTCAGAAAATCGACCTAATAGTTATGGGTTTCTATGATTTTGATGCCATTATCGGCATGGATTGTCTGCATGACTTACGAGCCAATGTAGATTGCTTCAAAAAGGTAATTCGGTTTAGCCTTCCTAATGAGACCAGTTTCGAGTTTGTGGGAATTGGAACCCGTGCAATTGTACCAGTAGTGTCTGCAGTGGAAGCTCGTAAACTTCTAGGCAATGAGTGTCGGGGTTTTCTTGCTAGCATCAGAGATTTAACTAAGAAGGAAGTGGATATTAATGATGTTCTAGTAGTTCAAGAATTTTTAGATGACTTTCCTGAAGAATTGCCCAGATTACCCCCGAAGTGAGAAGTGGAGTTTACTATTGAACTAGCCCTAGGGACTGAGCCTATTTCCAGGGCTCCCTATAGGATGGCATTGATCGAGCTTGAGGAGTTAAAAGTACAATTGCAGGAATTGCTGGACAAAGGATTTATTAGGCCAAGTACTTCACCATGGGGAGCGCCAGTATTATTCGTCAAGAAAAAGGATGGCTCACTCCTCTTGTGCATTGATTATAGACAATTAAATCAAGTGACCACCAAGAATAGGTATCCTCTGCCAAGAATAGATGACTTATTTGACGAACTGCAAGGAGCCTCTGTTTTCTCAAAAATTGACTTAAGGTCAGGTTATCATCAGCTGGCAGTTAGAGAAGAAGATATCCCAAGACTGCTTTTCGAACCAGGTATGGACACTACGAGTTGTAGTCATGCCGTTTGGACTTACAAATGCTCCTGCTACATTCATGGATTTAATGAACATAGTGTTTAAACCCTATATGGATCAATTTGTGATAGTGTTCGTTGACGATATTTTGGTGTACTCCAAGGGACAGAAGGAACACGAGAAACATTTACGGAAGGTGTTACAAGTATTGAGGGAACACCAGTTGTATACAAAATTCAGCAAATGTGAATTTTGGTTAGACAAGGTTATATTCCTTGGTCATATGGTAACGAAGAAGGGAATCTCTGTCGATCCCGCCAAAATCGAAGCCATTTTAAATTAACCGCGACCGACTACCGTTACAGAGATACGAAGTTTCATTGGTCTCACCGGATATTTTCGCAGGTTTGTGGAAGGATTTTCTCGACTTGCAGGACCATTGACTCAATTAACCCGAAAAGGAGTTAAGTTCGAATGGACAGAGAAGGGTGAACAAGGCTTTCAAGAACTCAAGAAGAGATTGACTTCGGCTCCAGTATTAACCATACCATCAGGACCAGGAGAATTTGTGATAAACAGTGATACATCTCATAAAGGATTGGGTTGTGTTCTAATGCAACATGGAAAGGTTGTGGCCTATGCTTCAAGACAGTTATGACCTTATGAGTTGAATTATCTGACACATGATTTAGAATTGGCTGCAGTAATTTTCGCATTGAAAATATGGAGGCATCATCTGTATGGAGAGAAATTCCAAATTTTCACTGATCATAAAAGTTTAAAATACCTTTTTCTCTCAAAAGGAATTAAATATGAGGCAAAGAAGATGGATGGAATTACTCTAGGATTACGATTGTGAAATTCTTTACCACCTTGGCAAGGCAAACAAAGTGGCAGATGCTTTGAGTGGGAAAACTACGCGTCTTATGGCAAGCCTGATAAGTAAAGAGTGGAAGCTATTAGAAGAAGTGTCAAATTCATATTTCATGGTTGAACTGAATGAATTAACTGGTGTGTTTTCTACACTAAGAATTGAATCGGAATTGGTACAAAGGATCAAGGAGTTACAACGGACAGATCTTGAAATCTCAAAGCTCTGAGAAGAGACAACAGAGGGCAAAAGGCCGGATTTCTCAATATCGGAGGATGGAATTCTTCGTTTTCAAGGACGTTTATGTGTACTAGAAGAGGAAAAGTTAAGGAAAGATATTCTGAATGAAGCTCATCTAAGTAACTATAGCATTCACCCTGGATGCACGAAGATGTACCGAAATCTTTGACAACATTATTGGTGGAACGGAATGAAGAAAGATATTGCTGAATATGTCGCAAAGTGTTTAACTTGCCAGCAAGTGAAAGCAGAATATTTGAAGCCAGCTGGAATGCTCAGACCATTAGATATTCCCGAATGGAAGTGAGAACATATAACGATGGATTTTGTGCAAGGATTACCAAGAACATCGAAAGGACATGATTCTATCTGGGTAATTGTGGATCGATTGACTAAGTCAGCTAATTTCCTAGCAGTCAGGACAACATACTCTTTAGAGAAATTGGCTGACCTGTTGTCACCTAATTTCGTTGACAACTGGTGAATGGATTACCGATCGGGCCTTCCCCTGCACTGGCTGTGCGGATCGCGCGCTTTAGATCAGCGCGGGCCCTCCCAAGCCCATACCAAATTGCGATGGGAGTATTTTTTTGAGGTGTTCGACGATAAGAGTCGATCGCTTTCGACCTTAGTGTGGTCGTGGTGGCATGTACAACTTGTACATGCATTTGGAGTCGCCACCGGTCTTTCTTGGAGGGTAGACAGGAAACCTTACTAACCGATTGGGAGAGATCGATCAGTTCTGCGGAACCAGATATTTTGGGTTCGGGGACTTGGTTACGTTGGTGTCATTACCAACGCCATTTTGGTACCTAACGCGAGTGATTTTCCTAACAAAGATTTCATGCATGCGCAATTTTGGGTGAGGTAGGTCTGATTAAGGGTTTCATGTAGGTTGGAAGACTAGTCCTATTAATCACAATCAATATAATAGAAGCGCATCTCACGCAAACAAAGCTCGGGGAGGGCACGATCGAGAACAAAAAATAAATAAATCATTCAGGCATTTCGTTGAATGGGTTGCGTACATACGAGAAATGGAGGTCAGGGAAGGGAAACCGACCTGCTCCGAGCTCATCGACGACGACGAACGCTTCGGTAATGATCGGCGAGTGTCGCTGTAGGTCCAGGGTGGTCGCTCCTTTCTGGTGTTCGCCAAAAATCCTCCTCTTTTCCCTCGGCCCGAGCTCTCCCATTAATACCAAGAATCCTGCCTTTTTCCCGTGGCCGACCGGCGTGCTGCACGCCCATCATGCCCCAAAACACCGGCATAGACCACTTGCCGCTGTCTCCCCGCGTTCGGTCGTCCTTTTTTTCCTCGAAAATCCGGCCCCATGCTTGTTTCTTTAATCCTCTATTCTGCCTCCTGCCGGCCACTACCCGGTTTGACCGAGTTGGGTTGGGTCTGACTCGACCGGCGCGGTTGAACCATTTAGCCAAATTGGGTCCCAAATTTACCATTTTTCATGAAATTGATGGTAAAATCGGATTCCTCAACATGTTTTTCATCAAATATGGGTGTTTTCACGAATCAATGGATTGGAATGTAGTGAAAACCCCAAATTGTCCCTAAGATCCGAAAATGATTTTCGCTTAATCGAGGGTATAAACGACCAAATTAGTCCCAGTTGAGGCCACTAATGAATTCAGCATGATGAAAACTATGGGTTATAGGTGTTTGATTTCAAGGGGTATGCCCGTGTGAAATTTAATTTCAAGATTTGTGAAACCGAGGACAAAATTGAAAGAAAATTATACAATTAAGCCCTTTTAGTTAAAATTAATCAAATTGGAAGGCAAATTGACCCAATTGCACTTCAATGCTTTAGGGTACAATGTCATAGCTTATGAAACATGAGAATTGAAAATTAAAAGGCTCGAAATGAATTTTTTATGCCCGATTCGGGTTTATGTTTGTGAAGGAACATAGTGACCCAAGCCGAATTTTCAATATTTGAAGTGATAAGCTTGAAGAGGGAATTAAAAAAAACTGAATATTTTATGTATTTTTTTGACTACGAATGGTATTTGTCTGATTTTTTGGGCATTTTTATAATTAAATAAATTCAAAAAAATATTAAAAAATACAAAAAATATTTTTTTGCTCAAATTTGACTCTTGAGGCTAGGCCAAGGCCTCCAAAGTTGATTTCATAATTTTATGAGTTTTTTGATATTTTTAATTAATTTTAGCAATAAAAATTAAAATAAAAGATGACCAAAAATCAAGTGTCAACTGCTGCCCCTCTTTGAGAGTGAGCTCGTCAAAGGTTACTTTCAAAGTCAAAATGACACCTGAATCTTGACCGACTCGACTGGGGAAAAGAAATGCTATGACATCGAGTCCTTAAGCCTTTTGATGAATGCTCAAATTAATCTCCGGTTTGCTCTTGCAATTCGAACTTGGGCCTGAGGGAGGGTGGCTTACCTGAAGTCTACCTATTGGATGATGCACCTGCAGATTCTGAGGTTTTATCATTGCGCTCTTGGGGTGCCGAAAATGAGGTCCCGTCGTTCCCCCCTTTTGTGTTTTTGTTTGTTTTTTGTTTGTTTTGTTTTTTTACCTTCGTAGCTTCTGACACACTATACTAGGTTTTATTCCTCGAAAATCTTTCCCGGCTACTGACATGTAAACACTCACAGAAAGATTTATCAGATTCCTTGTGCTTTTGAAGCGGCAAGCGAGCTTTTTAGGCTTCGGTCTTGGGTCGACCACTAGGTACCTATTCGTTTTGGGGATCCCATGACACTGACTAGCGGTGTCAGAGGGGATTTCTTGTACTTTGTTTGAAAGGGGTTCCCATGGCGATGATTAGCGGGGCCAGAGGGGACTTCTTGAGTTTTGTTTGAAAGGGGTTCCCATGGCGCTGACTAGCGGGGCCAAAGGGGACTTCTTGAGTTTTTTTTTTAAGGGGTCCCTGGACGAGGGTTCTCCACGTCCGACGGGATTGTTTAATTTTTGAAAAGTGTTCCCAGGACGAGGGTTCTCCACGTCCGACGGGACCGCTTGATTTTTGAAAAGGGGTCCCGGGACGAGGGTTCTCCACGTCTGCTGGGACTGCTTGATTTTTGAAAAGGGGTCCCGGGTCGAGGGTACTCCACGTCTGATGGGACTGCTTGATTTTTTCTTAAAAATGGGTCCCGGGACGAGGGTTCTCCACGTTCGATGGGACTGTTTGATTTTTTTAAAGGGGTCCCGGGATGAGGGTTCTCCACGTCTGATGAGACTACTTGGGTTTTTTTTTTTTGAAAAAGGGATCCAGATTTTGCTATCTGATCTGCTTCACTCATCTCTTAAGTGTGTGTAGGACGTGTTTGAACTAGGCTTTGCCTATCGTCTTTTGAGAAAACGTCCTTTTGAAAGTTTTGAACAACTTTTGATTGGAAAAATCTCTTTCATTTTTTCCAAAAAATTTCTTCTCAGGGGGATTTTATGATGCACATGCATGTTCTATTCATGTTCAGCCAACCTCCTGTTTTAAAACATGAATGTTAATGAAGTGAGAATTCTATGTCTTTTCTAGACATCAGATTCTGAAAGCTTTTCTTTTTCTTTTCTTTTTTTAAACATCTTCAATGAATTGGGGAAAGGGATACTTACTTGTCCCCCGTGGCTGGAGATCCCTGAAAATGTAAAAGAAACATGTCATTGTATGTTCACGAATTTTTCAAAAAATTGGAACAATACATCTTACCCTTGTTCTTGTGCTCTGACGAGTATACAAGGGTTGTGAAAATCTGCCTTTCACTTGACAACCTAGAATCATTAGGTGTTCTAAATTTTCTTCGACCTCTCGGTCTTTGGAGAGGAATGACACTTACCTGTCCGCCTTGATGGTGAGCCCCTGTTAAGGATGAAGATTAAGTGTCAGTTTGCGTTCCAAAATTGAAGACAAATTGAAATGATACTGCTTTACTCATGCTTTGTGTTTCCATTTGAACACATTTGTGGGGTTTGCAGAAGTTGGCCATCTAGCTTGTTGCCATGATTTCTCCGTCTGGTTGGGCAACGAATCCTTCTCAAGGGTTTACACTAGAGGAGATCAATTCATGCCTTTGAATGCATTCCAACGCCTCTCTTCAGAGTTCCTTTTATTCTAGGAAAAAGGAAATTTTTAATCAAAATGCATGTCAAAGCATGTAATGTGGGAGCGATACTTTTTACCCTCCACTCGGTCTTATAATAAAAGATCATTTCTTGGAGTCCTGACTTCTAAGGTCGATAATTCTATCCGTCTCCCTATCGGCGAGTTCTTTTCTTTTGAGGCTTTCTGGTGCCAACAATTTTATGTCCATCCTGACGGCGAATCCTTTCGCTTCGCGCCTCCATTTGAACACAAATGCGAAGTTTGCAGAAGCTGGCCATTTAGCTTGGGGCCATGATCTATCCATCTGGTTGGCAATGGATCCTCCTCAAGGATTTGCACTAGAGGAGATCGATTCATGCTTTTGGACGTATTCCAACGCCACTCCTTAGGGTTCTTTTTATTCAAGGAAAAAGGAAAATTTGATCAAAATGCATGTCAAAACATGTAGTGTGAAGCAATACTTTTTACCCTTCACTCGGTCTTATAATCAAAGACCATTTCTTGGAGTCCTGACTTCCAAGGTGGATAATTCTACTCGCCCCCTGTCAGCGAGTTCTTTTCTTTTATGGGCTTTTTGGTGCCAACGACTTCTTGCTAAATGAGAAAAAACTCATGTTAGGCATAGGATCTTTGAAGATCATATTGGAACGATTCAAAGTTACCGTTCACCCAGGTTTGTATCTTAGGGTTTAATTCTGATGTGGACGACTCTGTTATTGCGTCCATTGACTTTGCCGGAGAAGAAACGTCTTTCTTTATCCAGTGCGTAAATGATTTACTCAAACTAGTTAGGCGTGATTTGTCATAGCTAGGTGATGCTTGCCCCAGCTAACTTCATTTTTGCATATTGCTGCAATCCCCCATCCTCTTTGGGGATGCCTTCTCTTTCGGGATCCATGGTGACATCTTACGGACGTATTCCCTTTTTTTTGTCGATTGTTGACTCTTCTCACTTGATGGGGGTCATTTCAGTATCGTATACTGATGTGGACGATGAATGTCGCTTCCTCTCGTCTGTATTTATGGGTGTTGTTCGTGAGATGATCCTCGATCACGTCAACAACTATTTTTCCCCAGTTGAGCGACCTCTATCTTGGCCAACTGCCCTAACACCTTCCATGCTCTTTGACGATTTTCAATCCAATTTGAAGATGTCTATGCACCTGCACATGAAGAGACAGGCGTAGGTCTTTATCTGACTTCATTTGGAATTTCGGGAAAGAGATACTCCCTTCAAGGTTTTGTTTTTCCAACGTTTGAAGGAACAGTGCTTTTCAAATATTTTACCCCAGTGTGGCTCGTCTTGATATTTGTCATCTCTGGGTTTGATAACCCTAGTCCGATGCGGTTTCGTGGGGGTTCATGAGAATTTTCTCCCGGCTTGGCTTTTCGAAGAAAATGGGGGGGGGGGGAGGAACTTGCCCCTATGGATTCTTGCCGATTTTGGTCATCTATATCAATTGCCAGAGTCTTCGATTATTTTTATCTATCTTTAGACAGCTTGACAGTCTTGGGATTTGTCGTGTGGTAGTTTGGTGATTCTCTCAATCACAGTCGCCATTTAAGGTATTTGACGTTTCCCTAATGAAGAGAAGAAACATCATGAGTAAATGGCATGTATATTTGACTATTGGAATCGATACAATTTACCCTTGAAATTTATCCTGCGGGAGCTGGCATTTCTCCCTTTGGGTTTTTTGTATACATGATATGTGCATGATATATGCATGATGCATGTTTTTTATGCTAGCTGCGAAAAATGAATTCGTACTTTCCACTCTATTTAAAGAAAGCATTTTTATCAAGTATGTCAATCTGCGCAACTTGAAATTTTCTTTTCAAGTGTTCTTTTCACATAGATTTCTAAGTGATGAGAAACTTCTTCAGGTTTGCTCAAGGGTTTTGTTCACAAATTGAGTCATTAGAATGCTCTTGAAAACATTTAACTAAAGTGCATGTCTGAGATGCTATGAAAAAGGATACTCCCTGTTTTGTCGTTTGAAGGCATTGCTTCTAGGTCCTTTGTTCATACCTGAGGGGAAAAAGATAGGAAACATTATTCTCACATCTAATTGAAAATCGCTTAGGAACGATACGGTTTTTACACTTGATTTGCATTCCTTGCAAAATCAAATTAAAGGGATCCCTTCCTTTGAACCAGATTGCTTTTTCAAGCTAGGGATCCAACATTTGTTTCACCCTGTTTCCAAATGAGATGCGTCATGCTCAGTAGGCAACATCTGTAACTGCCCTCCGGATTGGGTTTAAGTCAAGGATTGGATCTCTAGACTCGGGTAGGGGGTCATCATTTTATTCTTTTCTTATCTTCCTTCACTTAGCCATTCGGGCATTTTGCATTTTCATTTCACCGGCTTCACTGCTTGGCAAAAATAATTGAGTATGTAGCCACCCAAAATTTTAAGATTTCCCCAGGTTCTGTAACCATCTGGGTTGATCTTCAAAAGGCATCGAACCGCCTAGCAACATTTTTTATTTAATATTTGTACATTGATGTCAATCCAAGGATTGAACCCAGGACGCTTCGGATCACTGTCATTCCTCTAATCACCAAGCTGTGGTGTTGCTGGAGCCCATGAGGGTCTGCTTTTATTCTAACCTTCTTGAGGCAGTTCACGATCTCCTGCTAAGAATGAAATAAGTTCAACTCAACAACTGAAATGATTAAGGGAGAATCGGAACGATACAGAGCTCCCCATTTTCGAGCTTGCTCGGGCTTTACTCGTATTTCCAATACGTGAAGTATTTTCGACACTTCTCTTCACGGCGTTGAATTGATTTGCCTCGAATCTAATCTAAAGAGGGATTGTCACACTTGAGCATGATGATGCTCGCGGGTAGTGCTGGTCTTCGTGCCATATTAGCTTTAGATATTAAAAGGAATATGCAGCATGAGGATTTAGCAACAAAAACTTAATGGCATATTTGGTCATGCATGGGCTTGCTTCCCTTGAGAAGTCTCAATGATTGACCAGCTGCGCCTTGAACCTGGTACATAGTCACCATCTTGGATCAGATCGGTGGGTGTCTATCAGCTTTGAATTGATAAATCATGACAATGAGCTCATCATCCAAATAATCTCCTAACTCTTCAAGCAATCGATGTTTGAATTAGGCAGCACTAACTCCGGGCGATGGATTTCTCCTTCTGTTTTCGCCAAGGACAATCTGATTCTTGGAGCTGGAGCTGTGACATCCTGAATTCCGACCCTATCTCGAAGCTTATTAATGAATGAATGTCTATCGATGTATTCCAGTTAATCTCTCTCAGAATTGATCACTCTCGAGCCGACTAACCAATGGGGAATGGCTATATAGGATTTAAAGTAAGTGGACGAAAGAACTTAACCACGAGTCGACGCTTTGACCATAAGGATCGTCGAGGGAATATTTAGGACTGCCAAAGGTCGATCTAAGAATGGTTTTAGAACGATTTGCTAGTGTCGTGCGATTGGTTCACGGGTGATTCTATATGACCATGACATGATTTGCGAATCAACCTAAATCGATTCCTAACGGTCGTGACCTCCGGGACTAGTAATTGACCCTCGCGATTACATGACAACCAAAGCCGCCGTGGCTCGAGTAACTCTTAAACGTGACATTAGTCGCGGGTCGATACGCGTAACTCCTGAGAGCTGCCCGTTAGTCTAAGACGCGCTGCAATGACAATTGACTGAAATTAGCCATGGATTGGACTTCGAGATTGGAGGCCGGACATTCGAAGATCGCAATGGAGTAAATTTGGACGTCGCCTCATCGGAGAGTCATTAAGATTAGAATTAGCCCCGTATAAGTTAGAAAAACGAAATTCGAACCGACGAGCGAAATCGACCCTTTTGCCCTAGGCTTAGCACATTTTTCACTAGATAAAGTAAGGGCGAAATGGTCATTTGCCCTCCCTAGCCACCAGCCGAAATTCCAATGGTAATATGGTCATTTGAGAGATGAATTATTGGAGAAGTGAGAAGACTTGTGATTGGACAATTTTCCCTAAACCTAACCCCATCAAGTAGTCATTCTAAGTTACTATTCCATGTCATTCACACCCCTAACCACCCTATTATCTAATTTCCCTCCAAAACCTTCCCTTGATATTTCCCTTCCTTTCTCTCTACCCCTCCATTTGGACGACACCACTCTCTCTCTCTCTTCCTCCATTGCTCGGCCGCCCTCTCCCTCTCGTTCTCTCCCTCTCTCGGCCTCTAGGTGGGCGCCGGCTTCCACACCGCCACTCCACCACCCTAGGTCACCACCACACGACCTCCTTGGACCGTGGAAGGTCACCGTCCAAGCCGGAGGCACCCGAACCGCCGCCGACCAGAATAGACTCCAAGAGGAAACGGGGGTTGTTCTTGAAGAGCTTGACACAATCTTGAGGTGAGTGACTCTAGGAACCTTAAGGACTAAGATAGGGAGTTATAAAATTATGTTAGAGGTGATATTGAAGTTGTTCTTGGCCGTTTATTGCACGAACTCCTAGGGACCAGAATTATTCGCCGAGGACCAGCTTGTGCCGCGCCTTTCCCACGCCACTTGCCGCCGGCCTTCTTGGACTCTTGAGCTAGGTAAGCTTATCATAACCCTTAGCTAAGACCTCGTGTGATGGAATGACTCGATGCATGAAATAATCTAATGAACCCTATTCCTATTCTAGTCGTGGGTTCTAATGTGGGGATTAATTGATTAGGTAGTACCATAGTGGTAAAGATTGACCTTGTGTGACTATTTAATGAGTTATGTGACATAATCGATCGAATGACTCGGAAATGGTGATAGGGCCGAATGGCCATCGCGATGGCAAGTGAGTTATTCTAACCAAATATGATTGATCGCGAAGTATGTTAACGGCCTCGATTGATTGTGATGTGATGACATGCCATGATACGGAATTGTGATTTAAAGTGGCCGACCGGTCCTTGTATGGACGATATGCACATGTGATTGTTCTATACTATGATTGGTTGAATTATGAGCCTATGTGCATATAATGCCCTGATGCGTTAAACGCGGGGTTTAGTGATATCCTGATGCGTTAAACGCGGGATAGACCTGAGGCGTTAAACGCGGGTCATGACATGGCATCGGAAACCTGAGGCGTTAAACGCGGGCTCTGCCATGAGTATTCCGATCGTAATAAGTATATATATATATATATATATATATATATATATATATATTTATGCTATCCTCAATGCTATGTGATGTTAAGTGCCAAGGTACGGAAGCCAAGCCTAGTCTAGATTGGTGAACTTTGTGTCAATTTGTGCTTTAATTGAGTTACCGCATGCCATGGCTTGTTTTGTACAGTTGGTCATTGCATATGTTTGGGTGTGTCTGGAAGTCCCGAGTGCCTAGCTTAGGGTTAGGACTAGCTTATTGAGTTTTTCTCACCCCGTCGTGGGACCCACCTTTCAGACCCCAAGCCTTGACCATGCCGCCGCCAGCTTTTGGGGTGCCAGTGATGACCAAGAAGTACGTTACTGAGTACCCAGTGGGCGAGGATGAGGTTTTTATCTATGAGCGTAGTACCGTCTGGGTGGAGGACGGGACAGACCATTGGAGGCCAGATAGGTATGCAGCATGGTGGTATCGAGACGACGTCGCTACTTGGGGACCTCTGCGATCTTTTGACGTGCCTTGGGATATCCTTGAGGAGCAGGACCCGATGATCACATACCCACCCGATGGCGAGATTTCTGATCCGATGACCGGCCTCGAGCCAGGCATGGGCCTCCCAGCAGTGCAGCCACAGCATCCCGTTACAAATGGCGAGGTCATCGAGCCCTCTGATGCCGACGACGTTCCCATGGAGGAGGCAGGGTTCGAGTGGGAGATTGTAGGTGCCGAAGGCGAGCCCATGGACTTAGGGTCCGATTCGGAGGAGGAAGACATCCTGGTGTATTCCGAGTCAGAGCCAGAAGAAGAAGTCCCAAGGAGCCTCAGCCGGGCGATTGGGTAGAGTACCATCCAGCGACCGGTGTCGCCTGATCCATCAACAGCGAGCCTGTCTTTTAGGCCTTGTAGCGACCTTTGATTTTTGGGGTACCCCTTAAGGCAGTGACGCGTGTTCCTTTGTAGATGTCTCTTTTTGAGTAGGCTAACCCTTTTCCTCTAGCCCTAGTTATCTTTAGTAGTTCTTGTGTATTTTGTAAAACTGAATGCTTGTGATTTAATGGTTAAGCGTCTATTTCCCTCAAGTCATATTATTGTCTTATGCATGGAGTTATGTATGTCGCTTCCGCATGTGCATATGAGTCTCATTAGCTAGTGCGATATTTTGGATCCTGGGCAAGAGACTAAACAGTTTGGCAGTAAGGCGATGTTGCGCGCTAGAAAGGACTCGGGGCGTGACAGGAGCTTCCTTCATTAACTGGTTGTAAATGGGGATGATAGGCTAGCGTACCACGGCCAGCATCCTCTATTTGAAAATTGGAGGGAAGGATATACTGAAAGCCACTCCCCGTATGCTCATCGAGAATCGCACGTTCGAGCTGCGTAATTGAAAAAATTAGTTCTTGAATATTCGGCGTGATGACCTGATTGACTATAGGAGGGGCACCAGTGAAAGGTAGATGTTCGAGCCAGGGAGTCTGCATTGGCTGCCTATCGTTCAGGCTTGAATCAGTTTCGTTTTGGCCTTCTTGACTTAGAGTTGCACTGTGTTCTCTTAGTTCTTTTCTGTACTTCTGGAGGTGACTCGCGATACTATTTCTAGCGAGTCCCGGTACATTCATGACTTCCATTATACATTTCGGATGTACTGAGTCGATCCCTAGCTGTTGGACTGCATCAACAAACTTAAGATGAAGATCGGGGGACCAATCGACCCTTGTCCTCATGTGCCCCACAACGGTATCGTCAACTTGATTATGGCTCTCTCGCTCGTGTAATTGTTTTCTTACCACATGTTGCCAAATATTTTGAAGAACTCGAACCCTAGCCGGCTTTGTTATGAAATCCTGAGCCCCATGTAGTATGGCTTTTGTTATGACCAACTGATCATCTCTCGTTGATATGATGATGGCTCTCTCGCTCGTGTAATTGTTTTCTTACCACATGTTGCCAAATATTTTGAAGAACTAAACCCTAGCCGGCTTTGTATGTCCAGTTTGGAGCTGATGACCTTTAAAAGATCGAAGACATCCATGTCGAACACCGTTGTGGCAATGACGACGATGTCAAACATGCCCCTATTCCGTTTCAGCGCTTTTAAGGCTTTAGTTGCTCTCATTCAACCTGCAACCTTATACCGGCATTTTCTTAGCACGACCATGAGAACTGAGAGAGAGACTGGATTGCCATCGATGGCCATGACTCGTAGACCTTCAGGGCATGATACTTCTGTTAACGTTTGGGCTGAAAACGTGTCTTTCCCACCAATCTTCAGCATATTCACAGATCAAGGGTGGCCTAAGGAGAGAGGATCAATGAAGGGAATGCCTCGACAAGTTTTGAGATCGCCCAAGATAAATGAGTCTCCTCATGAAACTAGTGGTGACTCATTATAGTGGACTCTAGGGATTGTTGAATGTTTCAGAGAAAAGCTTTGGAGGCGTAAGTTTCTGGTTCTTCAAGTGCAGCACGTCTTTTTCTTTCCTTGATGTATCAACGTTGTATGTGAATATTTGCTTTTTACGGATGAGGATAAGTCGTCTCTCCTTTCTAGATTCGCGCATGCCTCAAATCCAATCTGCATTGCATCTTGTCTGCCACTTAATCTGTCTTCTTCCCTCTTTTCTTAATGTAGTGAGATTTCCTTTGGCAATCTTTCGAACAGAATGGCAGCTAGTAGCCGGAGGCTTTCATGTGATCATGGCTGGAGCTGGTTATGATGGCGTCCTTGGAGCCTTCAGTCAGAGGACAGCCTAAGAGCTTTGGTGTAGGTAGCCTTCTAGCATCCCTGATGATCAAGGTTCCGAGGCTGGGAAGATCTTTAAGGGAATCGATTCTTCATGATTATAACAACAAGATGCCAAAGCTCGGTGCCAAGTTTTTCTTCTTGCTTTCGGCTCGACGAGACTCGGGAATTATCAGCTTCGAGACTCCATTTATTTTGGGATTGATAGCAAGCTTCTCATGATGATGCATGCCCCACCTTTCGATAGACATTGGTACTGATTTTAGAAGAATGGTTTTCTTGTGTACATCTACCACATAATCTAATTTTGCTGAGAATTACTCTGGGGAGTGTATAAGAACGAGCATTTCCGATCCTCAGGTATCGCTCATTAAGGGATGATAGCACTAGGGTTGTCACTTTTAAGACAAACGGTGGTGTCAAGAACTTCCTTAAACCTTGTCTTCATCACTCAAAGCTCCTCAAATGCTCAATCCAAGGAGACATTCCTTATTTGAGGTTGTTCCTCCTTTGTATACTTCCCCGTATGTATGGAGATAGGAATGAACAAGTCAAATGTTGCTCAAGAAATTTTAACTGAAACGATTACTGGTTTACTATCCCCAGGTTATATCTTCTGGCTCCCGTCTTCTGAGCATCCAAGATGAGGGCAATTTTCCGTGGTTCCATTCATTTTATCGTCACCTGCAAGAATGGAAAACCATATCAACTTATGAATAAATCAGTTTAATTTGGAACATATACATCCTTTTCGACTTAGGGAGTGTCAATCCTAATTAGGTTGCTCCTTCTTCACAATTTGATCCATCTTGTCTTTCCAATCCCAATGGGTGACATCTGCTGAAGGCACATTTCTTTTCGTCTTATAAGGAAGACAAATTTTCCTTCGTTTGTCTTCAACCATTTTGACCTGTATACCAAGACATGAACGCACTAGTCAAGTATAACACCCGCAGTGTTTATTGGAACGTCTATAGTTTTACCATCGTTCCATCATAATCTTGCATGTGATCAGATGAATGAGTCTTCAACAAGTGTCTGCCATGTATAACTTGTTTCATAATTCCTCATGCCTATCCACAAGTGGATATTTCTTCTCTATATGTTTTTCACCTATTTTGGTGAAAAGATAGAATCAAATTAGGGAATGTGAAAAATAGAGCATAAATCCTTCCAATTTTATGCTTGCTTGTGATTAATAAGGATAAGAATCTTTACACGAGCTTTAGCCTTGTGTGAAAAGTTCTTATCAATATTCTTCAAGAGAAAGCATACCATTAAAAGGGATGTAATCCACGATGATTGCTTTCGATCAATTCCAAAAATTGGTGGAATGTTCAAAAGTGCAAAACGTAACTCTGATGTTTTAAATTTAATTGGAGATGGTATCCAAATTAAAGCCATTTGCTAAGAACGAGAGTAATTTGGATATCTATCTTTCATTAAATTTGGACAACACGAATAATCTTGGTCAATTATCGTGGGTTACCAATGATGCAAAACATGCATGAACCAATTCAACTTTATAGTTCCTTCCGGCGAAATTGGGATTGGATTCCCCTATATGGCCAAAAGGTCAGATAAGATTTCCAATTTCAATTTCTTTCAAAGGAATTATAAAATTGAATTTGGGGTAATCGAGTGATTGGAGGAAATGCCACTAACACATTCTGATGATAGATTAACACAATACAAATAGATCCCTAATACAATCAATCTAAGGGATGAGATACAAAGGATTTTAGAAAAATAAATCCTATACAGGAGGACTAGAAATGCAAAGCAAATCAAAAGCATGTGATCTTAACATTTAGAGATGCCCCGGTTTTAGTTTTCGGGATATGACTTCAGGATCACCTATTGCAAATCGTCACCTTCATTGGACAAGATTTCAATGACGTCTACAGAGAGTTCTTCTTGTCCACCTTGTGCTCGTACTGGCAAGGTACGAGTTTAGTCTTCCATTAAGATGGCATTTAATTCAATCACTAGAATTATGCTATGAATGGAATGCTCGCATTTACATGAACTGTAACAAATTTGAGGGATAGAAAAATCTTACCAACCAAACTCGTTGACTTATGTGTGGTTTTAGGTATACCAACCATCCAAAGACATGCGCATGAGACAAGTGAGGCTCGACTCTAAAAATCAAAAGATTGGGCTTGGTATCTAAGGCCAAGGTTTCCATCTCGAGTTCTAGAAAGGCCCGATTCCATTGCACAACTATCGTTGCATTGGGGCTCGATCTATAGTTCAAAATGAGCGGAATTAAAAATGGATTGCCCTGTGTTTTTCCTCACAGAGATTCCATTTTCAATTCCTTCTATTATTTTCCTACAGGGGCGCCCGGGGTTTTAGGCGCGGTTGTGTGTGTCTTCAGTGTCGTGCTAAAGCGATAAACACGCATCTTATTTAACAATCACCGCTTCAATATAAAACAAGCATACAATCATACATTCCTACGCCCAACCTGCATAAAACAATGTTAATCACAAACTACCCCCCTTATCACTCCAATCTGCAAAAATATATAACACCAATCGTAAGAGGACTTACCTCACCTTCGAGAGTGCCAGCAGGGTTAGAAAAATCACTCAACGTTTTAATTATGGCCTAAGTCCACTTGAGGTCTAGAATCATAGGTTCTAGAGCAAAATCCCCAGTGGAGTTGCCAGCTGTCGCGACCCGTCCGAAATTTTCACCAAATTTCGTTGACGACGGGCGAATGGATTATCGATCCGGCCTTCCTCCACACTGGCTATACGAATCGCGGGCTTTAGATCGGCGCGGGCCCTCCCAGGCCCATACCAAATCGCGTCGGGAGTATTTTTTGAGGTGTTCGACGATAAGAGTTAATCGCTTTCGACCTTAGTGTTGTCGTGGTGGCATGTACAACTTGTGCATGCATTTGGAATCGCCACCGGTCTCTCTTGGAGAGTAGACCGGAAACCTTACTGACCGATTGGGAGAGATCGATCAGTTCTGCGGAACTAGATATTTTGGGTTCGGGGACTTGGTTACGTTGGTGTCATTACCAACACCCTTTCGGTACCTAACGAGAGTGATTTTCCTAACTAAGATTTCATGCAGGCGTAATTTTGGGTGAGGTAGGTCTGATTCAGGGTTTCATGCAGGTTGGAAGACTAGTCCTATTAATCACAATCAATATAATGGAAGCGCAAATCAAGTGCATAAATGAATAATGTCAATGTACATTAATTCAAATCAAGGGATTCCTAGTATAGCCATAAGGGCTTAGGGAAGGTGTGATTTAAGACCATGGGTAAAATGGGAAGATTTGGGGATGATTAGCCAAAAGGGAAAAATCGTCATTTTTGAAAGGTTTGGATATCGAATTAACCAAAATATTCCATGGCCAATTCATTGTGACCATTTCCCAATTTTGAGAAGTTTTTGGAATTTCTTGATTTTCTTCAATTTTTGGAAGACGATTCGTCCAAAGGGCTAAATCGTCATTTTTAAGAAGGGTCGGGGTTCAAAACACCCGGGAAGAGTCTTGGCCAATTGATTGTGGTCATTTCCTATTTTTTGGGATTTTTCTATATTTTTTTAGAATTTTTTTGGAAGACGGTTTGCCGGAAGGGAAAAATCGTCATTCTGGAAATGCCAGGGGTCAAAAGACCCGAGACAGGTCATGGCCAATTGAAAGTGGCCACTTCCCATTTTTTGGAATTTTTTAGAATTTGTCTGAATTTTTCCAATTTGTTCTGAGTTTTTTTTATGATTTTCCATTTTTTATTGAATTTTTCAATTTTTTTATTATTTTCTGATTTTTATAAAATTTCAAAAAAAAAATTCCGGGCAGGGTCAGAACCGGTCTAAAACGACAACGTTTTGATTTTTTAAGCTTTTTTCTAATTTTTCTATAATTTTAACAATTTTTTATTTTTTTAAAATTATTATCCGAAAATCCCCGATCGGAAGGTCCAGGACGCGCCACGTGGCGAACTCCTGTCCATTCGATCGGAACCGATTATTTTATAAAATCGAAAATTAAAAATCCCATCGGGCAGTCCGCAAGTCGCCACGTGGCCTCTTCTGGTGCTTCCAACCTTGGACTAGATCGAACGACCCACAGAGTGCCACTTGGCGCGATCTCAGCCGTTGGATAAAATGTTTGTATTATTTTTGAAAATTATTTATTAATTCTGAAAATCTTTTTAATTTTTCCAAAAATCCCAGAACGCGACACGTGGCAAGACCACGACCGTCCGATCTGGGCATTTTATTTTTATTAAAACTAGCCCCACCATGCTGACGTGGCGGCTACGTGGCATGCCACGTCAGCCGTTGACCCGCTGACCGGCTCGACCCACCGGAGAAGATGATCGGCGCCTTACCGGAACAGTGAAAATTCCGCTGAGGTCGCTGGAAAATCGCGAACCGGGCCCGAAACTTGGTATTTTTCGCCCATTTCTTCTACAATTGACTCCCCTCACTCCCCACATTGACATACAACAAAAACATGGCATGAAATACGTCGGAAAACGGCCGAACCGGGCCTCCACAGTCCCGGCGTCGGCAAAGCATTTGCAGAAATTTTTTTCTTTTAAATCTGATTCCATTCAATCACATAGCATTTAATAGAGTTAGGGAAGCTTACCTCATCTTGTCTAGAGCTGGAAATCCACGGGTTTGCGTCGCAGGAGCTCACGACCATAGCCATGGCCGTCGGTGGTCGGACCTCCGCTCCCAGTGCGGTTTTAATGCAAAACGAAGGTCAAGCCGGGCATAGAGATAGGTATAACGAAGATGTAGAGCCAATCTCACGCAAACAAAGCTCGGAGAGGGCATGACCGAGAACAAAAATTAAGTAATTCATTCAGGCATTTCGTCGAACGGGTTGCGTGCATACGAGAAATGGAGGTCGGGGAAGGGAAACCGACCTGCTCCGAGCTCGTCGACGACGACGAAAGCTTTGGTGATGATCGGTGAGTGTCGCTGCAGGTCCAGGATGGTCGCTCCTTCCTGGTGTTCGCCAAAAATCCTCCTCTTTTCCCTCGGCCCGAGCTCTCCCATTAACACTGAGAATCCGGCCTTTTTCCCGTGGCCGACCGGCGTGCTGCACGCCCATCATGCCCCAAAACACCGGCATGGACCACTTGCCGCTGTCCCCCCGCGTTCGGTCGTCCTTTTTTTCCTCAAAAATCTGGCCCCATGCTCGTTTCTTTAATCCCATGTTATGCCTCCTGCTGGCCACTACCCGGTTCAACCGGGTCGGGTCGGGTCTGCTTCGACCGGCCCGGTTGAACCATTTCGCCAAATTGGACCCCAAATTTACCATTTTCATGAAATTAATGGTAAAATCGGATTCCTCGACATGTTTTCCATCAAATATGGGTGTTTTCATGAATCAATGGATTGAAATTTAGTGAAAACCCCAAATTGTCCTTAGGATCTGAAAATGGTTTTCGCTTAATCGAGGGTCCAAACGACCAAATTAATCCCAATTGAGGCCACTAAGGGATTCAGCATGATGAAAACTATGGGTTAGAGGTGTTTGATTTCAATGGGTATGCCCGTGTGAAATTTAATTTCAAGATTTGTGAAACTGGGGAACTAAATTGAAAGAAAATTATGCAATTAAGCCCTTTTAGTTAAAATTGATCAAATTGGAAGGTAAATTGACCCAATTGCACTTCAATGCTTTAGGGTACAATGTCATAGCTTATGAAAGATGAGAATTGAAAATTAAAAGGCTCGAAATGAATTTTTTATGCCCGATTCGGGTTTATGTTTGTGAAGGAACATAGTGACCCAAGCCGAATTTTCAATATTTGAAGTGACAAGCTTGAAGAGGGAATTTAAAAAAAAAACTACTGAATATTTTGTGTATTTTTCTGACCACGAATGGTATTTGTCTGATTTTTTGGGTATTTTTATAATTAAATAAATTTGAAAACATATTAAAAATACAAAAATTATTTTTTTTTCTCAAAACTTGACTCTTGAGGCTAGGCCAAGGCCTCCAAAGCTGATTTCGTAATTTTATGAGTTTTTTGATATTTTTATTTAATTTTAGAAATAAAAATTGAAGTAAAAGATGACCAAAAATCAGATGTCAACACCACTCTAGCATAAACACAACATGCTATCTCAATCTCAACAGGCATCAGTTCAATGGGTATAAACCCCGCATGCCGTCTAATCTCTCAGTTGGACCTCGGCCACAACAATTACATGATGCAAATTACAGCACATACCAACTAGGCCAATCACAACATCAGTTTTCTCTTTCAAATGGCACTCACTGCCAAATACAGAGCTCTCAGCCATGTCTATCACAGGCGCCATTATAAATTCCATGCCACTTTCGAACATTTACTTTAAAAACCACTTCGGTGATATACATCTCTTAACCACAATCAGACTCAACCCCATACCTAGGCTTTCCCTTTCAATTTATGACTTAGGTCATCCTTGCCTCCTCGCTATCTTAGAAGCCTGCCAGGAGCCGCTCCTTATCCAGACCTCTCTGTCCCAGCGATCACTCCCCGCTCTCATCAGACATTCAAGCTTGTCTATATTCAATCTTATCCTTCAAGTCTAGTCGCCATTCAAGTCAATTCATATGAATTCGATTACAACTAACCTTCAATCCGATTACTCCTTGTATACATCTCATCTCATATTGTCCAAAGTTGTCAACAACCATCGATAACTAAAACCATCAAGATATAATACAATTCAAGCTTGAATCCCCTAATACCAGTCATCTCTTTATAACTCACATTCCTCAAGTTAGGTCATTGACAAACCACAATCACAATCATATACTTCAATTACCCTTTCATCCATAAGCAATTCTCTACTAACCTCAAATCCAGGCTTATGACTCCTCAATCACTACTCACTTCCTTGTGAGCCTTATTCATAAAAGCACTCAAGATCATCAATTAAATCGACGCTAGAACCATTAGAATACCTCACAAGTTCGAGCCTATAGTCCTCAAGATTCAACAATCAAAGTCTAATCCTATAGGTCTCACTATCTAATTGTCCCCAAGTCATCACTCCTTATCACTCCAAACCTCAATCAAATTAGATCGAGCTGACCTTGCTTTGATACCACTTAAACGGAGATGACACGCCCCGAACCTGTTTGGTCCGCGAACATCCCACCAAGGCCTTACCATTTATTAGGTGCTGCCCAGGATTCATCGGCCTTCAAACATCACTATCCATTTAAATTATGGAAGCAAGAAAACCTCCACTTTCTTAGTACAACAAGATGACTTGGACCAAGAACATAATACATCAAGGTCACATTAATCAAATACCAAAAGTTCATTTCCTAATCCACAAATCAAAAGGGCAATCTCTAATATCAAAAAATGTGAATCCATATCTTGTAATTCCATCCATCTTTCAATGCTCAACCTCGACAAACTTGTTGTCTCTTCGCCTGAGACTTGAAAAATGTTAAGCCCCCACTGGGGTGAGATATAAATCTCAGTAAGTAAACTCTAAAACTAGACCAGACCGCCAGTCCCACCAAACTACACCACAAATAATAGGCAGAAGATCAGCTAAATAACATCACATGATATGAGATTTAAACTTCGCATGTTAGCCTAAACAAACACACCATTTTCACAGACCATCAAAATGACATTTTACTCAATCATCGCCAGGGCTCCAAGCCGCGATATAATTTTCAATCATCGCCAGGGCCCATGGCCGCGATGTAATTTCACAATGACACATCGCCAGGGCCCACGGTCACGATGTAATTTCATAAGGGCGTCACGGCCAATTTAATAACAATACAGGGCACACGGCCAATTCAATAGTAATAACAGGGCACGATCAATTTCAATAGCAATAACAGGGCCCATAGCCAACGATTGCTCGGGCACTCTAGCCCATTCACATCTCAAGGCATCAAGCCACTTCACATCTCAGGCAATTATATTGCAGACACACACAACCAAGGCAATCCTCATCTCAACCGAAATCATATAGGCATTCTAACCAAATCATTTCACATGGGAATTCAAGCCAAATCATTTCACATGCTCATAATCGATCATCATAAATCGAAGTTTAATCAATCCACTCATTGATCAAATCACCAGTCAAACGCATCCAGTAGCATCCTAACGTCCTAGTAGAGGTTTAAGGAATACTTACCTCATTAAGCAAGCTAGCAAATTCCATCCAAACGACCCTCCTAGGTCAACAAGCTCACGGCCCAACATGGCTCTCACGGCGTGCCTAAAGAAACCACAACGAAACTTGATTATTTCTCAATTACATCATGCCAATACTTTAATTACACCGACAACACCTTAATCTCAATTCATCACAGTGTTAATTTGATGCTCCTAAGCATGCCACTTGTCGTTCTATCAAGGCAAGCCATCACAATTTCATTCCACCCAAATCTGCCCCTTTTCTAGGCTCCACGACCAGGTTCATTCTCTCAAAAACCAGCCTTTATCTTTCAAATTAGTCTTTAAACTAGTCGTAGCTTCCAGATTCCCATCGTCGATTCAATTCCAACGTGTTTCATATCCAGAGTTAGGTGTCGTCGATTAGATTCCGACGTCTGCTCGCCCAGTGCAGTGTCGTTGATTAAATTCCAGCGTTGTATTGGTTCATCCACCCGTAATTGTCCAGTGCCGTTGATTAAATTCTGGTGATGTGTCCTACATTTCCACCCGTCCGGTGCCGTAGATTAAATTCCAACACCGTGTCCTACAGTAAGGTCCAGCATCGTCGATTCAATTATGGTGTTGTATCTTGGTTACATTTGTGTCGAAGCAATTCAACAAGTTTTATCGAGGCATCACCAGGAAGTCTGTCGAGAGTTTGTACAAAGTTGTCGATATCAATACAAATCCTGCATTTGACACTCTCTGTCCAAAATTTGCCTGTAATCATTCTTACTTAACGAACTGCTAACGTTCGATAAAAGATTTCCCACGTTATCAACCCTCTTGGGCTTTTTCCCTTTTGTACCGAGCCGTGAGAAATCAATCGGACCCAGCCAAGGGAATTCGACGCGCAACAACTTGACAATGACAAAGTCGTATGGATACAGCCTGCAGGAGCCAAATTAATCGAGTAACGTCAATTGGGAGCACATTCACACTAATTTCATGGTCTGTTAAATATGTATCTATTTCTTATGTTTAGCCATCTAATAATATATAATATAAGCATACAAGAGCTCGTTCCACACATCGGGCAGTCCAGGAAGGCACCAATGGAAGCAATCTGCGTAGGTAGAAGGGTTTGCGATCTGATGTCGAGTGAGGTTTTTGGATTGCTTTTTGTGAATGGACGTGTGCGCGTCCTTGCGATACTCCGAGAGCTGCGTGATGTTGAGCACGTGAGCGTTGAGGCCTCTTTTCTGGAGCTTGTCGATCGCCTTCTGGAGCACGTACATCATCCCGCGATTCGACCCTCTTCCCCTATACCCTTCTTTGGTGATCGGTTCTGTTTCTTCGAAGCAGTTGTGACCCGCAATCCCACCCCACTCCTCGGCTCTGTAGCACAAATGATGAAAAATGACGAGCTGGTAAGTTCGATAGATAACCTATGAAGTATGAACCATGCCATATGTGATAACTATGGCTGAATTAACTAATGATTAGCATTAGACGAATAATTCAACAGGAGACAAGTGTAGTATGTTCTGCTCTTCTTCTTTTTTGGGTTTGAATATCAACATCAACACTTAAGTAAACCTAGATTTTCAAGTTAATATCGACAAGTGTTTCTAGTTTCTATGAGTTAAGTCTACCTACCTTTCATGAGTTGGAGACAAGCCAACGAAGAACACCTGGGTCTTCGATCTGTTTACGTGAACTCGGATCCAATCTGACCAAGTGTTTAAAGCGATCTTGTACGCTCGAGGCATTTTCACCATCTCGTATTTTCTGTCGGGACTTGCAGTTGATCCCCATCTGGTTGCCAAAATTCAAGGCAAAAGGAAGTTTATAGATATCCCAAAAAAAAACATGCGATGATAGCTTCGCCATTCTATCGCATATATTATGTATACTGATGACCTTTCTGAGTTATAGCGTTCAAGTCTCTTATGCCTGCGACCCCCTCACTCAGTGCTGCTGAATTGGCCCTAAGGGTTGAAAAAAAAAACTAAAAAAAGAAAAAATATATTTAAAAAATATTATATAAAAAGGTCCACGTCATCGTCGGGTGGAATGAATTGGCATAAGTGCAAAAGGTTTGGGACTAAATTAACAAAAAAAAAGATTGAATTTGCACAATTACAATAAATTTAGAACTCTTTGGTAATTCTTCTATCGTGTTCTGCTTAATCGAAGGCCCATGTTAAGATTAGGAATGTATTAAATGTTGAACAAAAGTTTAATACGTAAGGTGTCATCGCCCATTTTAACGAGTAAGCTAAAATTGAGAACGGACCGAAGAGTTGTCCCTCTCTCTCTCCCTCCATAAAGTTGCAAGTAGAAACTGTGAGGTCAACTTGCAAACTTGAGAACTCCCAAGATGCACGTAATGCAGATACTGAGGGCAAATCACTATACTGAGTATGCTCAACATGTGTATACTTACGAAACTTTGATCTTGGGTCCTTGCCTCCACCAAAGATAGGAATTGAAGACGAGGATGTCCACGTCGGACCAATGCCTTGCATGCTTTTCAATGGCCCGAAGTTGAACGGTCCGGTCGTCTATCCGATGGTTCACCGGATCGTCACAATTGGATTCCACTAGCAACGGTGCCCAATGGAATTCAATTGTTGCATTATAATCCTAATCAATTGAGTCCACAAGTCAAGCGCGCACATCACTTAAATGCACCTAAAAAGATCACTCCGTTGACCAACCTCACCATTTCACATGCTCGTGTTTATCATCTTTTCCTTTGATAGATATTTGGGTCGATTTCATCAATAGATGCAATCAATGCACTTGATAAAAGGGTATTACGTAGATTTTGAAATTGTGTTTTCTCATGACATACTAAAAAAATGATTCAATTCGAGTAAAGGAAAGTGTTCGGTGCGCATAAGAGGATATTCCTACTTTTCTAGAGTCCTTATTTAAGTGTCCAAAAGGTAGTTGTGAACATGGCTTGACACCCCATTTGAAAACATGACAGAAGACTCGTTCCAATAAGGGAGCGGGAAATTTTTTCTAGTTTTTTTTATTGTTTGGGTAAAAATTGAAGGCGGAAATCAGAAGAGACTTACGAGGGCTTTGAAGACGATCAAAGGGCTGCCATGATGACGGTCCGTGTGGGATCTTCGCTTCTTAGGGATCGACGACTCCACCATGCAAACGAGAGAAACCCATTGGCCCCTGTTGAGAGAGTCCCCCACGAACATCAATCTCTTGTTCCTTAGCCTCTCCAGCAGCGCCGTCGCATCGAACCTACGACAATGTCGCCATCCGCACTGTGAAAAAGAAAAAACCTAACCAAAATCTCCTCTTAATGTATGCGCGTGCACTGAATTTTAGCTGGGGAAATAATACCTCGGAAGGTCGCAGCCATGGGGCTGCCACCTCCATTGCTGGTACTTCAAGTCCTTCCGCCCATGCTTCCGGCAAGACAGTTGGTCCAACATGTAGTCGCACTCTCCCTCCTTGTACAGGGGACGCGACGCGTTGTCGAAGACCCACCTTCCTGAGAACACGTTGCACGATGACAAGGGCATGGACGATGGTGGTGCCATGTCGGCCGGGTCCGAGAGGAGCGACTCCCTTTCTCCCCCCAGCAAGATCGATTGTTGCGCCTCGCCATTGCGCGTGGGGTACACGGCGGCGAAGATGATGGCGCCGACGAGCAGAGCCACCAGGGAAGGGAAGATGCTCCTGAGTCCCGACCAGATGGCCACTGTCTGGGCTGTGTGTGCCATTTGATTTGGTTTGATTCTCTGATGGCGCATTTTATGTTCTCCGCTTGGAAGATTGAAAAGGAAAGCTGTGTATTGATTGTATTACTCATGCAAAGAAAGATTTGATGATCGGTTCCTCTATATATAATGGGAGAAGGAGATTCTGGCATTGGTACTTTCCAAAAAGAAAATATGGAAAAAAAGAAACTGCTACTTCTTTGAGTCAAACTATCCCCAGACACCCTTGTATTTTGTCTTCTCGATTTACACCATTTTGAAATTAATCACGATGAGATTTGTGTCCATCCGTGTCAATGTATAAAATTAGCTTGGCTTGTTGTGTCATATTCGGATTTTGTTTCTGTAAATGGTTCTCATGTCAGTATTTCTATCGTGTAAATGAATAGTGTACCATATTGTTAGCCCCAAATATACGTAGAATTGAGCGAAAAGAACCGAAAATGGTTCAAAACCACTAAAACAAGCGAACCAACGAAGCTTAATTCGCCTCAAAAACGTTTCTTCCAAAAAAAAAATATGTCCTTAATATTAAATCAAACTAAAGTTGAGGCTTAGTTTGAAAAATGGTCATATTTTTTTTTTCTGCCGACCACTTCTAATTGGTGGCCTACAAATCTGTACACGTCAACATATAAGCTCAAGTGAGAGTAAAAATGGTCGATGTCATTTTTGTAATTCACCAATTAAAGGCAAGTTTGTGGAAAAAAAAGTTTCGAACTAGGGATGGTCGAGAACATTATTTCTAGAACTCAACCGATGGATAAAACAACTAGGCTGCGTTTGGTCACTTGGATTTTTAGTCCGGATATGATTGGATATGGAATATATGGATTTTGCCATATCCTATCTTGTGTTTGGTGAATCGCAGTAATAGAACCGAATATATTCATATCATATCATATTTATTGTTTGGTGTACGCCCCGTGTTCCTCAGCGAATACGTCACAGACCACAATTCCGTTGTCATGATCGAAGATAACCTAGGATCTGAACGGCCACGACACGCTAACGAATGCAAATGCAGATGCGGAAGCGATAACAACTCCGTACACAAATAAAATAAGACGGCTTGGGACAACAACAAACTTTATATATCATAAGGCACCACCAGTTCATTACAAGACGACCAGGACTAGGAACTAATACAAAATACATATTGGGGAGTGAAGGGATCAAGGACCAAAAGACAACTACCTAGATCCAACTACATGCCTCCAGCCTAAGAGGATGTCCAAAAAGTCTAGTCGCTCCTAAGGCCACTAGTCTGTATCATTGTCTTCAGCTTCGTGTTCATCTTCGGCGGGGTCATACTCGGAGAAACTCTCAGAACCAACCTCCATGGGGTTTTCCTCTTTGTCATTCTCGGATGCAGATAACTCTATTACCTCAATGTCTTTCTCAACGGTCGGGGTCTTCTCAGGGACATTCCTAAACTCAACTACGGAGTTATCTCTCTCGACTTCAACAGGAGCAGGGTGACACCATGGCCGAATTGCATCTCTAGGCACTGCAGAAGGCTTCAGAGGTCCGGTGGTCGTATCCCCAGCATGAAGGTACCAAGACTCATAGTGATGAGGCTTCCAATATGGTTCCCCTTCATCAACCCAAACAGTAGTCCCCTTTCTTATATACACACTATCCTAGTTTATTGGAAATTCCTCGACGGAGGTGTCCATATCCATCAGGGTACCAAAACGTATGGGAAGCATAGTCAGGGCTTTGGGCCTGAAAAACAAAGCCCACGACGGGGTGAGATTACATCTCAGTAAGCTAACCCTAAACCTAAATTAGGCCATTAGTACCTCCAAACATCTTTTAAAAAGAAGCATGCAATAGCTCACCAAGAAATTAGCACATGGCCCTCAATGAACCAAAATGAAAGCATTACAATTGGCAATATAAAATCACAATTCAAGGGTAGTCATATTATTAAGACCAAGCTTCTTGTACCAGCACAATTGTGAGATCCTCACCCCTAGTCCCACATTGCCTAGGGAGGAGATCTTGGGTAGGCTTATAAGCCTTGGGGTGCCCTTAGACTTGCATGAGGCATTTTCCCGGTTGAGTGCTCGGAAAGCAAAACCGTGTGGGTTGCAAAGCCTAAAGCGGATAATATCGTGCAAGTGGGACCCCGACCTTTACAAATGGTATCAGAGCCGATCCCCGACCGCATGTGTGGACTCCCGGCCGTAGCTGGGTAGCGGTGCCGTTTGTGAGCCCTAGTACGGTACGGGCACAACGGCGACGTTGTGTCCGAAGGGGGGGAGATTGTGAGATCCTCACCCCTAGTCCCACATTGCTTGGGGGGGAGATATTGGGTAGGCTTATAAGCCTTGGGGTGCCCTTAGACTTGCATGAGGCATTTTCCTGGCTCAGTGCTCGGAAAGCAAAATCGTGCAAGTTGTAAAGCTCAAAGCGTACAATATCGTGCAAGTGGGACCCCGGTCGTTACAACAATAGTCCATTCAAATACATATAAATATAGAATAGCCTTAATCTCATCATGATCTCAATTCCAATGGCTAAGCCAGTGTGAATACGCTTCAGGCTAAATCAGTTTACAAACCCGCGTCAATATGCCTCAGGTTTTCATGCCATTCCAAACTCGCGTCAACACGCATCAAGTCAATCCTGCGTTTAACGCCTCAGGATGTAAACCGACCTCGCGTTTAACACATCAAGGTCCTTCATGCCGTTAGGCTCACATTTCAATCAATTAAGGCTAAATATCATAAATCATACTTCTCATCAATCAAGGGCTCACATGACGTACCTCATCTTTAAATAACTTCATGATCAAGTATAACTCGATTAAGCAAGCAATTAGACTTTTATCATGAGGAGCAACCATTGCCGAATCCACATTATGCACGGCACAACTTGCATAACAAGACAGTTAATCAAACAAGTCATTATTAGGCCCAATTCATCATTTCCCTAAAATCGAATTCCACCATTGCCAAATCAAGCATAGACTTCACGCGTCTGACATTCAAAGGACCAATGACACACATCCATTCAAGAGAACATGTCCCCCGAACATCCACAGGCAATTTCAGTCAAGAATATCACAACTTTACCCCAAGGAAAACAAGTATGGTTCGACTAGCACAATCTCAATCGGCACTAATCATTTCAAGCACATTTGACTCACAAAATCATCAATTCAAGCCTTAATTCCATCCCTTAGTACCCTAACGTCCTAATAAAGGTTTAGAGGTCGGTTACCAAGCTAATCGAGCTAGCAATCTCCACCAATGTCAGCCACAAGGTTCGGTTCTTGACCGGCCAAAACAGGGCAGTGCACGATCCTAGGGAATTGACACAAAACAGCAATTATAACCCTTCTAAAGTTCATTCTACCACACAACCACCTTGCTAAAACATAAAGCCACGTCCCAAATGTCTTACTGAAGGTTTCAAAGCAAGGCGACACCTTGATAAGCCTCAAAGCAACTCGATTCTAACCGGCCAGCAAGGGGGCGGAATCTGTCCATGAAGATCAAGAGGTTTCATCTATTAAAACCCACCTCAACTCCAACCAATCTTCATTCTCAGCTTGCTAGACTCTTAAGCTAGGTGATAGAGACATCTTACCGAAAAATGGAAGCAAGACAAGTTCTGATGTCGTTCCAAAGTCACTCTTACTCGAATCGGGTCTGACGACGACCGATTCTGTTCTCGACGGCAACACGAGCAGATCGCGGCGGCGAACGGCTAAATGGTGGGTATGAGGTCATAGAGGGGAGGCTGAGGGATGTTATGGTTGTCGGCGCTTGGGTTGGTGGTCGCTGGAATCTGGAATCGTGGCGTGCGATAGCAAGAGGGCGAGCTGGTTGGGAGGGGTTCCATTCGAGAGAGTGGAAGAAGAAGAAAGAAAAAAAAAGGACAGTAAGGGAGAGAGGGTCTTTGGCCGAATGAAGAGATGAGAGAGACGGGAGTCTTCCTTAATCCTACTTAGTCAAATAGTAAGAATGATAGTTGGGGATTGGACAAGAAATTAATGTTAAGTGGCTTCTTTAGTCCAAGTAATGACACTTGTCTTTTATCCAATAATATATTGGCTCCAATTGACTCTTATACCCTCAAATTTTCGGCCACCAAATGGAGAAGATGAATGACTAAGGGCCTGTATGGATCGTAGCTGGGAAAAGTATTTATGTTCTAAAAGTGTTCCAGGAACACTTTTGGAACAGAAACACGTATTGTGCAAAAATGTTCCAAAAGTGTTCTGCGAAACACTTTTATGCCATGAATACTTTTGAAGAAACCAAAAAAAAAAAATTGCTTTTGGATTTTGGAACACTTTTGGAACCACTATCTATTACCGCCAACGCGGCCACCACACCTGGTCGCCGGCCGCCGCCAATCGCTGCCGGCCACTATCGATCGTTCGCTGGCCGCCGCCGCCCGCCGGCCGTCGCCGCAGCCAGTCGCCGCCGATCGCCTGCCGTAGCCGCCGGCCTCCACCAATCACCAGTCGCTGCCGCCGGAAAAAAAGTATTTTTTTTAACTTACCAAACTCGTTTTTGCAACAAAAATCGTAACCGGGAGCAAAAACACAAAAAAAAATGTTTCTATTCAAAAAATGCTCCAAGAACAGAAACGTTACCATACGCAGCCTAAATTGCCCTTGCTTGTTTTTAAAAGAAAAAAAGTCATTCTATTGGCAAAATGGTAATTTCACACTTACAGTCTGAAATTTCACTTTTCCATTATTAATTACCCTTGATGAGGCGACGTCCAATTCCTTTCAAATGTTAGAATCCTTCATTGTCCGATATCCAATTTCGAGATCCTATTTCATGGTCAGTTTTCCGTCAAACGTAAGTGCAGCTTATCTCAAACTAACGGGCGGCTTTTGCAGACGTTACGTTTATCGACTCAGTGATTTTCGTCATACTTAGGATTACCCCAGTCACAGCGACTTTGGTTGTCATGTAATTGCGAGGGTCCATCGCTAGCTCCAACAGTCTCGATCGTCAGAGTTTGATTTAGGAAAGGTTTGCAAATCATACGTTGGTTAAGCGGAATCACCCACGCTCCAATCATATAACGCTAACAATGGATTCCATAATCGTTCTTAGATCGGTCTTTATTGGCTCTAAATATTCCATTGGCAATCCTTATGGTCAAAGCGCCATTTCTTATTCGAGTTCTTAGGTTCACGTATCTAATCTTGCGTTAGCCTTTCTCTTTTGGTCAGTTAACTCGAGATTGATTAGGTCCGAGCGAGATATAATTGAAATACATCGATATATATCCATTCATTCATAAGTCCCGAAATGATAAGAATTCAGAATGTCACAATTGATATATACAATATATCAATGTAAAATGAATTTGAAAAAGCACAAGCACAAGATATAAGAATCTCTTGTAATTCACTGCTGAATCTAGTAAAAGAAAGAAAATATAAACATTCAACTTTTGCTGAAAAGTTTTGTCTTTCTCGTGACATTCGTTAAACCTCAACATGAAACACAATGTTATGGAGAAGAAGGAGGTTTGACTCTCTTTCTACTTTTCTTAGACTTTTGATGTGAACTAGAAAACTAAGAAGGAGAGCAAGTTTCAACTCTCTTGCTATTTTCGTAAAGTTTTATAATAAACTAAAAAGCTACAAAACAATCATGAAACATTCACATGAACTAGAGATAGAGAAGACGGAGATGGAGGTGCTAGTTTTTTTAGAAATTTCGTTACTCTTTCTCTTCGAGAATTAGAAAAATCATTTTCAAGTTTGAATATATTTACTTAAAATCTAGTTTCTTCTACTTCATTTTTTTACCTTTTTTTAAATTATAAATATCTTTTTATCATTATTTTGACTCGTTTCCATCATTTCTTAATAAAAATTGTCATTAAATAACAAACTATACTATTATACCTAAAATGTGTGTGGGCGTGTGTATATATACATATACATATTATATATAATAAAGAAGAAAGAAATCAAATTATAAATATGATTTATAAAAAATAAAAATGAAAATTATTTTTTATTTTGATTTTTCTTTCTGACATTAGAATTCAAATTTATTTAAAAATAATTACTATTTTACTTTTATTATAAAATAAGCTTTTTATTCAGAAAAATAATTTTTATACCATAAACAAAAGAAATCATATCCACCTTTATCACACCTGCCCCCTAGGATAATTATATCCAGGTTATGTCCTACTATATCATATCTTGAGTAGGAACCAAATACAGGATTGGATCAATTTTATCATATCCTGACTGCGAAATATAACCCTAGTGTAATCACGAGAAAAATGGACTCCTTCCAAATTTATAAACTATCACGACATTATTAGAAAAATGAATTTGGCATAATTATTGTCAAGCGACGCTGGTTTCATTTTCACCCAGAATTTGGTTAAAGACATTCAATTTTTTTTTTAGTTCACTAGCCGAAATAACTTTCTTCTCTCTCTTCCGGATATTGGTTCATTTTTTATCAGGCTAACCAACAAAACTAGTTTTTTTTATCTTCTCTCTCATCAATTTTGCAACATAAATGTCCCATTACGCCAACAAAATATTATCTTATTCGGCATCTTTTTTTTTTCCTAAAGGTCATTAATTGTAATTTGTGATCTTGTATTTATGTTGCACGAAATAAGCATTGAATAATAAATAGACAGAATAATAAAATAAATTGACACTGAATTTAGAGACCTACGTTCACAGGAGAGCAATAACAAATTTCATTATAGATTAAGCGATACAATGGGATTGCAAACCAGACTCAAGTCACTCAAAACACTCTTAGGCTACGTTTGGCAGTCAAGATAAACATCACGATAGGATCCTGTGTTTAGGTCCTGCTCATAATAGGATACAGTGGGATATAAAAGAGATATAATCTAGATATAATTATCCTATGGGGGAGGTGGGATAAATGTGGATAGAATTTCTTTTGTTAATGATATAACAACTATTTTTTGAATAACAAACTTCCTATATAAAAAAATAAAATAATAATTATATTTAAATATATTTGAATTCCAATGTTAAAAAGAAAACTTCAAATAAAAAATAATTTTCATTTTTATTTATTATAAATCTTATTTATAATTTAATTTTTTTATAATACATAGTTTGTATGTGTATATATATCATGGTATCTATGTCATTACATATTTTAAGTATAAAAGTGTAGTTTATTATTTACTAAAAAAATTTAAGAAATGATGGAAGGGAATCAAAATAATGATAAAATGGGTTTTATAATTAAAAAAAAAGTAAAAATGAAGTAGAAGAACCTAGATTTTTAGTGAATATATTGAAACTTGAAAATAATTTTTTTAATTCTCAAAGAATGAGAGACAATAAAATTTCTAAAAGAAAAAAAGAGAGCATCTCCATTTCCTTCTCCTCTATAAAAAAAATTCGAATCTTTTATTTATTGATATTCTTTCCCTCATGGTCCAACTCAAATTCAAAGTCCCAGGTGGACTTTCCAAATTTCAGCCAATGACTCTACGTATGTTCAGTCCACATAGGGTGCATTTGGAAAGACTTTTGGGGAAAGTCATTGGGAAAATGCAAATACCTTTGGTTTGAAGGGATTTGGTGAAATGCAAAAATTGTTTGGTAAGTTGTAACTTAAAAATTTATTGCAAAGCAACTTTGGGTAGAATAGTGTTTGGAAAAATTATACTTATAGGACACTTTTTTTCATTTTTGTCTTTTTTTCATTTGTTCTGTTCCCTCGCATGCCTCCTATTCCTAACCTCATCAGTATCTCCATCTTGAACTCCCCCTTCTCTCGATTGGTCAGCCCTTCTCCGACCTCCACTTGCACGGCGAATTTCGCCACGCACCTATCGAACCCCACCTCGCTTCTCCTCCTCCCACTCTCGATCGCCGCCGCCGCCTTCTTCTTCGTCATGGTCGATCTGGTCTCGTTGCTGCAATTCAAGAAGCGTCTCGATCAGCCCTTGTTCGAGCATGGCCTCGATCACTTCCTTCCTCCCGTGGTAAGCGATTTCGCACAGGCAATCGAAGGCAACGACTCGAGTGGCTGGGTCCGGCGATCTCAAGAGGCTTGTGATTCTCGGGATTTCCCCCAGCAATTCCATCTCGTCATTGTGGCCCTGATACATCCTTGTTCAGGGCTCCATCTTCTTCGGATAGTACCCACCAGCAAACCCAGGCAAGGGCCGATGGCGGCCGTCGTTTGAGGTCGAACGACCTCAGGTAGCCCCCAGCGACCACTAATGAGGGTCGAGCGACCCCCGGCGACCACCGACGAGGGTCGCAAAGGTCGAAGATTCGCGAAACCCAAATCTAGGTTAGGGGATGTCGAGGTTGCATATTTGCAGTCAAAGACCCAGATCTAGGTCGCTCGATTCTCGATCTCGACCTCGACTCACAGTAAATCAGACAACGGCAACAACTTCAGCGAAGGTAGCGGCTTGACGGCCACCATGACTCTTGATCTCAACCTTGGCGACCAGTAACCCCATGTTGAACGAGAACCAGGGAGCACAGAAGATGTTGGCATTGGGAAGAAGATGAATAGTTGCTCTGGACAAAAGTGGAACAAAAAATTAGTTGTGAAGTCAATAATGACAAAAAAAAAAGTGAACAGTACTCGGAAGTTGTATCCTGAGAAAGCTGAAAGCCCAAGGCAGCCTCAAGGCTGCCTTGGGCTTTCAACATTTAGAATGCTAGCACTTGGCTCAAAGGAGCTTTCAAAAAAATTCCAAACACCCAAGGTTTTGCCCAAAGGGCTTTGGACGCCCAAAGGCCCTTGGGAATGCTGTTCCCAAACGGGGCCATATTTCCTTTCTATTTTTGTTTGGAATCTTTGCAAGTTGGACTCTGACACTAAATAGGAAATTTACGTTCGGAGGTCCACAAATATCAGTTTTATCTCGGGTTGGATTTCGTTTGCAGGCTTAGAATCGAGATATATTTTAATAATTTTAAGGATGACACTATTTTCACTCCTATTTTGGCCAAAATACTCTTCGTTTCAATCTGTGACATTCTAAATTTCGACTCCTTTCGAGGCTATTGAATGGAAGGATATCGATTGAGGTATTTCAGTTATATCTCGCTCGGAGCAGACCACTCTCGAGTTAACTGATCGAAAGGGAAAGACTAACGCGAGGTCGGATACGTGGACTTGGGGAATTTGAATGAGAAGTGACACTTTGACCATAAGGATTGTCGATAGAATATTTTGAGCCAGCAGAGATCGATCTAGGAGTGAAATGGAATGCCTTGCTAGCGTTATATGTTGGGACGCGGGTGATTCCGCTTAACCAATGTGTAATTTGTGAGAATTTCCTAAATCGGATTCCGATGATCGGGACCGCAAGAACTAGCGATAAACCCTCGCAATTACATGATAATCAAAGTCATCACGGCTTAAGAAAAATCCCAAGGTCGATACGCGTAGCGCCTGCAAAAGTCGCCCGTCAGTTAGAGATAAATTGAAATTACAATCGACGAGAGTTCGACATGAGATTGGATTTCGAGATTTGGGTATTGGACATTGAGAAATTCCAATATTTGAATTGAATTTGACGTTGCCTCGCCAATGGTTATTTAAAATAGGAAAAATGAAGTTTCGAACAAAAAGTGCCAAATTACCGTTTTGCCCATCAACCTATTACCCTTGCCTTAAGATCATTTGAAGGACAAAATGGTCATTCAAGTCTGCCATGGTGGCTACCGAAAATTTGAGAGAGTGAGTCAATGGAAGTCAAAGTTTAAATGGCAAATAATTGGTGGCTTGCCATGTGTCAACCTTGGAGAGATTAGGCATTAATTACACATCAAGTCACTTGTTCTTCAAATAATTGGTGTGGATCACTCTCCCCTTCCTTACATCTGTTATGACTTCTCTCTCTGATATGAATCGTTGCGGAAACTGATCATTCTACGAAGATCCAAGGGTTGCGAATTGCGAACCTTGACCCACAATTGAACCTGTAATTGGTAACCTCGGTATGAGCGTGACCTGTTGACAAACCTGTGTCAACCAATCCACGTTATAGACGCCACGAACAAGAAAATTCTCAATCTTGCTCGATGAGTCGATCGATCGCCACAAGGAAGCCTTGATAGGATCTAGTCTTCAAGAGAACTCGAAGAGGAGAAAAACTCTCTGTGTAAAATTCTGAATCAATGTTGTGTTTTCAGAAACTCATAAGCACTCTTATATATGATGCTAACCCTAAAAGGCAAAAATTATAAAAATACCCTTAATTAATAAAAATTCACCTAAAAATAGAAAAAGGCCTAAAAGTCCATCTAAACGATGTCGAATGGCCGAAATTCATTGCAGCTCATGGCCTATGGCCATGAGTATTGATCAGGACACCATTTCTCTTCAGCTGACCAAATTCGAGCTCATTAGCCCTAAATCCGTTCAGAATACACGAAGCTAAATGTAATCGTGTTGCGCCAAGGAGCTTCAAAATCTTCAATTCTCGAATCAAGATCACATCTACTCCAAAGATCTTGAACCATGATGCCGATAGCTTGCTTGAATTTCCTCGCTCTCGCTCGAGTAATTGGACCAAGCGGATAGAACAACGAGTCCCTAGCACCTCCTCCTCGATATGGTTCGATGTCCACATCATTCCCTCCGCCGTGCAAAGGATTTGCCCTCAAATCATCACCTGCATCAAAAAGAGTCAAGTCAATAACATTAAAAGTAGCACTAATGCCATACTTACCTAGAAGATCAAGCTTGTAGGCATTGTCATTGACCCTCTCCAACACCATGAATGGTCTATCCTTGCGCGGTAATAACTTAGAACGTCGTTGCTCGGGAAAATGTTCCGTGCACATATGAACCCAAACCCAATCGTCGGGTTCAAACACTACTTTCTTACGCCCTTTGTTGGCTTGCTTTGCATATTGCTCTATCTTGTGTTCAATATTCAGTCGCGTCTTTTCATGCAATGTCTTCACAAATTCGGCCTTCTTAGCACCATCTAAATCCACACGCTCTTCAACAGGAAAAGGAGTTAAATCTAATGGAGTTAATGGATTAAAACCATAGACAATCTCAAACTGTGTGAATTTAGTAGTAGAATGCACACTCCTATTATATGCAAACTCAACATGCGATAAACAATCTTCCCAAGATTTAATGTTCTTCTTAATAATAGCATGTAACAATGCCCCTAAAGTCCTATTAACTACTTCGGTTTGACCATTAGTTTGTGGATGACAAGTAGTAGAGAATAAAAGTTGTTTACCTAATTTCTTCCACAATGTCTTCCAAAAGTAGCTAAGAAATTTAGTATCTCGATTAGAAACAATGGACCTAGGCATGCCATGCAAACGCACAACCTCACGGAAGAACAAGTCAGCAACATGTGATGCAACATCGGATTTATGACATGGTATAAAATGAGCCATTTTTGAAAATCAATCTACAACCACATAAATAGAATCCTTACCATACTTAGACCTAGGCAATCCTAACACAAAATCCATAGAAATATCAACCCAAGGATGCGTCGGGATATGCAAAGGCGTATACAAGCCATGTGGTTTAGTTGTAGACTTAGCCTGTTTACATGCAATGCACCTTTCACAAACACGTGTGACATCTCGTTTCATATGTGGCCAATAAAAATGTTTATGCAGCACTTCATAAGTTTTATTGATTCTAAAATGCCCCATTAAACCACCATTATGCGCCTCTCTACCAACAATTCTCGCAAAGAGCATCTAGGCAAACATAACTTGTTTTCACGAAAGAGATAGCCATCATGCCTATAGAATTTTTCAAACGCAGCATGCTCACAAGCTTCAAACACTCTTCCAAAGTCATCATCATTAGTATATATCTCTTTGATATGCTCAAAACCTAGGCACTTTCCTCCTAAAGTAGTTAGAATTGCGTACATTCAAGAAAGTGCATCGGCTACCACATTTTCCTTACCTTTCTTGTAATTGATTACATATGGAATAGTCTCGATGAACTCCATCCATTTAGCATGTCTTTTGTTCAACTTTTGTTGTCCCCTTAAGTACTTTAATGTCTCGTGGTCGGTGTAGATCACAAATTCCTTTGGTCACAAGTAATGTTGCCAAGTCTCCAAAGCTCGCACCAAAGCGTACATCTCCTTATCGTAAGTTGGATAATTCAATGTTGCTCCGCTTAACTTCTCACTGAAATAAGCTATGAGATGTCCTCCCTGCATCAACACAACTCTAATTCCTGTATCAGAAGCATCGTATTCTATTTCAAAAGTAGCACTGAAATTTGGTAAAGATAACAAATGAGCATTAGTTAGCTTATCCTTCAACATATTGAATGCTCTCTCTTGCTCTTTTCCCCATCTGAAACCCACGTGCTTCTTGATGACCTCGGTTAAAGGTGCGGCGATGGTGCTGAAATCCTTTACAAATCTGCGATAGAAACTGGCTAAGCCATGAAAGCTGCACACCTCTCCTACAGTCTTGGGTATCGGCCATTCTCGGATCGCTTTCACATTTTCTTCATCAACCCGTATTCCATCAGCTCAACAACAAACCCTAGAAATACTAATTTGTTAGTCACAAAAGAGCACTTCTTCAGATTAGCATATAGTTGCTCGGCCCTTAAAACCTATAAAACAGCTCGCGCATGTTCAATATGGTCATCAAGGCTTCGACTATATATCAAAATATCATCAAAATAGACAACCACAAATCGACCAATAAAAGCACGCAGAACATGATTCATAAGTCGCATGAAAGTACTAGGTGCATTAGTTAAACCAAATGGCATGACTAACCACTCATACAACTCATACTTGGTCTTAAATGTAGTTTTCCATTCATCCCCTTCTTTCATTCTAATCTGATGATAACCACTTTTCAGATCAATTTTAGTAAATATGCAAGCTCCATGTAACTCATCTAACATGTTATCTAATCTAAGAATAGGATGTCGATATTTTACCGTAATATTATTGATTGCTCGGCAATCGACACACATTCGCCAAGACCCATCCTTCTTCGGCACTAACAAAACAAGAACATCGCACGGGCTAAGACTTTCTCGCACATATCCTCATTCCAGTAATTCACTAACTTGCCGCTGAAGTTCCTTTGTCTCCTTGGGATTACTTCGATATGCAGGTCGATTAGGTAATGGCGCACCAAGTATCAAGTCGATTTGATGCTCTATGCCTCGAGTCCGTGGTAGACCTCCAGGAACCTCATCAGGAAAGACATCAAAATCCTGCAATAAAGACACTACAGAACTAGGCATACTCGGGTCAAGATCGTTAGTAGTAAACAATGCCTCATTGTACAAAAGTACAAGTATCGGTCGATCCAGAACCAAAGCTCTCCTCACTTCGCTCGATCTTGCATATAAATTCTTTTCTCTCTTTTCTTTTCTCTCTGCTTTTTCCTCGGCTTTTACCACTCTGTTTTTCTCTGTCTCTCCTTTTCCTTGCGTCTTAGACTCTTTACGCAAGCTCTCAGTTTTCTCACTTTTTCTCTCTTTCTCAGTCTCACGTTGTAGTTTCAATTGATCTTCATGCACCTCAGTAGGTGTCATTGGCACCAAAGTGTAAGTCTTCTGATTCATCACCAATGAATATCGGTTAGTGTACCCATCATGATGTACCCTCCGATCATACTGCCATGGTCTACCAAATAAAAGATGTCCCGCCTGCATAGGTACAACATCACACACCACCTCATCCTTATATCGCCCTATCTCAAATGGAACTAGGACTTGTTTTGAAACTTTCACTTCACCACTATCATTCAACCACTGAAGTCTATATGGTCTAGGGTGCTTTGTAGTCTTCAATCCTAGTTTCTCCACCATAGTACAACTTGCCACATTTGTACAACTACATCCATCAACAATTAAACTACAAATTTTACCATTCACCAAGCATCTTGTATGGAACAAGTTATCACGTTACTAGTAATGCTCCTCCTCCTTGACTTGCATGCTAAGAGAATGTCTAACCACCATCAATTCACCCTTGACTGGCATCTCAACATCGTTACAGTCCTCCAATGGTGGCATGACATCATCCTCTTTCTCCCTGTCACTTTCAGATTGAACATCTCCAGGTCCAGTCATTATCATAACCCTCCTATTAGGGCATTGATTTGCCATATGACCCCTGCCTAAACACTTGAAACATTTAATTTCACGAGTTCTAGTGTTAGGATTTTTAGTTTTACCTGAAGCCGGATTCGAACCAACTCTGCCATCTTTCTCCTTCTCCCTTGAAGTTTCAACCTTGGTGTTGTTTCCCTTCCAGTTCGGCTTCTCGTCTCTCTTCCAATTGAGTTTCCAATTCGAACTTGAACCTCCACCACTCCTGTAATTTCGGTCCAACTTCAATTACCTCTCTTCTTTGATAGCTTTGTCTACCAATTCTTCCAACTCGACATAATGTTGCAGCTCTACCACTCTTGCTATATCTCGGCTCAAACCACATAAGAATCGTGACATAGTAACTTCACGGTCCTCTACCATATTAGCACGGATAGTGGCAATCTCCATCTCTTTACTCTTCCATGCTCTTGTTACCTTGTGTGAGATTTTACAGTTTATGGAACAAGTCTTTGTGGTAATGACTTGATATGAAGCACTTCCTCATCACCGCTTTCATCTCATCCCACGTTTCTACAGATCTCTCACCATTGCGTCTCCTGCTATTCACAAGTTGATCCCACCAAATTATAGCATAATCAATGAATTCAACAGCCGCAATTTTTACCTTCTTGAGCTCCGAATATCACTGGCAGTCAAATACCATCTCCATTCGTTTCTCCCATTCTAGATATGCATCAGGATCATTCTTTCCTTAGAAAGACGGAATCTTCATCTTGATATTGCTAAGCTCGTCATCTTCTCGATGTCTGAACTATCGGCATCTGTTTCCCCTCCCAAACCTGCCATCTCGGTCATCTTCTGTATCAAACACATATTCATCGTCAAATTGCCGCTGCCATCTGGGTTGCGCCCTAGGCTCATCTCGCTGATTTTGTGGCGTCCCTCGTGGTGGCTCTCGATCACCATCAAGCCTCGTCTCACACCTCACAACTCGGTTGCTAAGTGCTTCAAGTTGTAAGCTCAATTGCTGGATGCCTGCTAAAATCGCATTATCCCTTGGATTGGTGCCATCCTCTCTTTGAATTACGCTTTCTTGGTCTGCCATGTTTTTTTTAACCTGCAAGAAAATGTTAGAAATAAAAGAAATCTCACCACACTCCTTCACGTGTTTCGCTCAAGGTGTTTGTCACTCTCCTCGTGTTTAACTCAATCTAGGCTTTTTCTTCCCTCAATTAAGCTCACACACTCTTGCCTTTTTCCTCACGTTTCTCTTCTTCAAGCTATTTATCTGACTAGAATCAATTTCTCAAGCTCCTCACAACAATCGACTAAACCACCAAGCAAAATCAATTCAGCAATATACTACTCAATTCAGCAACTTTCGCTAGATTTGAATTCAGGTTCAATGTTTGCTACTATTTTTTTTTCTATTCGGTCCAACTAACAATAATAATAATAAAAAGAAACGAGTCGTCCTCTTGATTTTTTTTCGACCTTTTTCTTTCATCGATTTTTTTTTGACGAACTCAATTACAATCAAAATAAACTAGGACCAAAAACCCTAAATCAAAATTGAAATCACAGAAAGAACAAATCAGAACCCTAATTCAATTAATAACGAATCCCTAATCTATAAACCCTAATTCTATAAACCCTAGATTGCTAAATAAAAAGTAGTGAAAGTAGGATAACTAGACCTTGTAGAACCTTCTCTGATACCAGATGATGTGAAACGCTGCGAAAACTGATCGTTCTACGAAGATCCAAAGGTTGCGAATTGCTAACCTTGACCCCAAATCGAACCTATGATTGGTAACCTCGGTATGAGCGTGACTTGTTGACGAACCTGTGTCAACCAATCCGCGCTATAGATGCCACGAACAAGAGAATTCGCAATCTTGCTTGATGAGTCAATCGATCACCAAAAGGAAGCCTTGATAGGATCTAGTCTTCAAGAGAACTCGAAGAGGAGAAAAACTCTATGTGTAAAATTCTGAATCAATGTTATGTTTTCAGAAACTCATAAGCACCCTTATATATGGTGCTAACCCTAAAAGGCAAAAATTACAAAAATACCCTTAATTAATAAAAATTCGCGTAAAAATAGAAAAAAGGCCTAAAAGTCCATCTAAACGATGCCGAATGACCGAAATTCATTGCAGCTCATGGCCTAAAAGGATCTAGTATTGATCAGGACACCGTTTCTCTTCAGCTGACCAAATTCGAGCTCATTAGCCCTAAATCCGTTCAGAATTCGCGAAGCTAAATGTAATCGTGTTGCGCCAAGGAGCTTCAGAATCTTCAATTCTCGAATCAAGATCACCTCTACTCCAAAGATCTTGAACCATGATGCCGATAGCTTGCTTGAATTCCCTCGCTCTCGCTCGAGTAATTGGACCAAGCGAATAGAACAACGAGTCCCTAGCACCTCCTCCCCGATATGGTTCGATGTCCACATCACTCTCCCTCTTCCCATCTCTCTCGTAGAGCTCTCTCTCTCGCCCGCCAGCTCACGTCTAGTTCCGTCACCGGTTACTGTTCAGGCCATAATTTCGTCGTTCGACATCCGATTGAGGTGATTCCACCTCCATTAGAGAGCTTATCCTCTTCCCGTTCCAACAAAGTATTATGAGCCCAAATCCACCTAGCCGTGCATCCTGTAGAATCTTTGGAAAGAGCAAAGGTCAGGCTGGTCGGATTTGAACCCGAGAGCTCTAAGTGGGATTTCTGAGCTCATTTCACTCCAATCTTCGGTAAGGCTCTCATTGAACTTAGTTAAGACCTTTAGCAACATGTATTTGAGGTTGAGGATGGTTTGTGGTGGGATTAAAGGGCTGATTGCTTGTTGTTTTGTGGACCAAAAATCGAACCGATTCTGTTCAGGGTTTGCCGTGAGCTTGCTGACCTCTTGGATCAATTTTTCGCCGCTCAATAATTGGCAGGTTGACTCTTAAGCCTAGCTTAACATGTTAAGAGGTGGATAGTTAAGATTTAGAGAGGATGCGATGGGTTTTGGTAGGTGTTTGTGGCGATTTCTTTTGAAATGGATAGAATTGCATTTCCCTGACAAAACCGAGAATTGTGGCTGCTCTTAGTGGACTTTGCCGGCTTGATTCGCATGGTAAGACGACTTCTAACCCTCCGTTAGGGTATTAAGTTACTAATGGGTGAATTATGGCTGGATGGAAAGTGTTTAAGGGACCATTTTGGAGTGAAATACATTAGAGGCCGAGAGCCGTGTAAATCTGTTCCTAGCGCACACCGATTTTAAAATGGCTCGTTCTAGGTCGTCCGATATCCAAATTGAGCTCCACTTTCGTTCACGCGTCCGTAAGACCATGAGGGACAAGATTCTAGAAGTAGATTTCCCAAAAATTCAGTAGATCAATACCAGTTTATTCGGGATTGAATCTGGCCGTAGAAGACCAAGAGTGGACAGTTTGGTGCCGCGTCATTGAATCGATCATTTCATGGAATTGCTTGGCCTAAGCTTAAGGTAAGTTATGCCTAAACCTCTATTAGGATGTTACGTTACTAAAGGACGTAGTTTTGAATTGAATTGAAGGGTTTTATGAACTGATTTTGTGAGAGATGCGAGGAAACTCAAATCTGTCCTATTTTGATGAATTTTGAGGCGTGAATTGTTTTCTTTGAATGAAAATCTGAGGCTTTCTATAATTAAAATTTTTGTGAATAAAATGGCGTGTGGGATCGCCGAGGAAATGATATGTGCATTGGCGCGTGGGATCGCCAATGGCATGTGGGATCGCCAAGGAATTATTAAATTTGGCCAATGTACTGGGAATGAGTTACTCCCATTTGACCTGACGATGTCATGCGGCTAGAGAGTCCTATACTAACACGACTCATCTCGATTGAAAATGGGCGTCGAGAGTCGTATGGAGACCGAATCATCTCTAGGTCCGGACGCGAGAGTCTCATATGAACCACCGGGTCATATGTAGACCGAATCATCTCGCAGCCCCAAAGTGGGCGACCTAGGATGGGCGGATATGGAAAGATCTAGTTTCTGGAAAATCAAGAACGATTTTGAGAAATGGAATATGCCTCATGTTTTTAAAGAGTTGTTTCAAGTATGAAAGTTGCCTCACGAGTTTGAAAATGCCTCATGGTTTGAGAAATAAATGAAATTACCTCATGGATTGAAAAGTTGCCTTGAGTGTATGCTTGTGATTGAAAAACCCTGTCATTGTACGAAGCTCAATTTTTCTCATGAAATCTTTTGTGACTGAATCGAGTCGATTTGAAAGTATAAAAATGCCATATTTTTTCAAGTGCCCTGTTTTACCATGCCAAGATTTTTGTTCCCGAGATACCCTATTTTTCAAAAGTGTTTGGAGGTACTGATAGCTTAGTTTAGGGTTAGGTTTAATTTACTGAGATTATATATCTCACCCCGTCGTGGGACCAACATTTTCAAGTTTCAGATAAAGGAAACCCAAGCTTGCTATGGATTGGCATTTGCGGAAGTCATTGGAGGCAATGAAGATTAATCTGATTGAAACCTTAAGGATTGAATATATTCTTTGGAGTTAGAATTGTACCTGACTTTGATATTAATTAGAAGTATACCCTTTTTGTCTTAAGTCATCTTGTTTTAATTGTTTGGTGTTGTTTCACGTTTTCACATGCGTCTCATGTAGAAGACTTGAGTTTGTTGTTGCCATTGGATCCTGGGTAATCTATTGATGGAAAGGACGGCCTGGTAGGATGTTTGCGTGCTCACCGAGAATTGTGGTTGCTCTTTGTCACGCCCTGAACCCACTTGGTCCGCGAACATCCCACCAAGGCCTTACCATTCAGTAGGTGTTGCCTAGGACTCATCGGCCGTCAAGCTTCTATACCCATTAAAACCATGGAAACGAGAACAACTCCATTCACAAAAACAACCAGATGGCTTTGGACAAGAACATGGTACACTTCTCATATGAATAAATGTACATCATGAGATCAATTCCTAATCCACAAAACAATTACAATCCCTAGGGTCACATCTGATTTTATGATCATTCAACTTCTACTTCCACGTGTACCAATCCTTGATGGGCTTGGGGTTTTATCACTTGGGACCTGAAAAATGTGAGTCTCCAACGGGGTGAGATATAAAATCTCAGCATGTGAAACCCAACCTAAACCAAACCACCAGTCCCACTAGACCTCACAATAACACAAAAATGCAGGGAAATCATCAACCAATGGCATTTGACAATTAAACATAACTTATTCAAGTGCTTGATGTAAATACAACCACCATCAAGTACACAACATCACATGAGACTCCAGCTCCACACGTTAGCACGACACAGTACATATAATTTCCCAAGTCATTAACATGACAATTCATTTAATCATCACCAGGGCCCACGGCCGCGATGTATCGCCAGGGCTCCAAGCCAAATCATCGCCGGGGCCCACGGCCGCGATGTAGCTTCTCAAATCATTTAATCATCGCTAGGGCCCACGGCCGCGATGTAAATTCACGGGTCATTCCATCAACGCTAGGGCCCACGGCCGCGATGTAGTTTACAAGTCATTCAATCATCACTAGGGCCCACGGCCGCGATGTAGTTCACAAGTCATCCAATCATCGCTACGGCTTGCGGCCGCGATGTAGTTCACAAGTCATTCAATCATCGTTAGGGCCCACGGCTGCTATGTAGTTCACAAGTCATTCAATCAATTCATTAATAGGGCATCACAACCAATTAATACCACGAAGGCATACAAGCCAATTAATGTCACAAAGGCATACTAGCCATAAAAAGCACACATCATCAATCACCGTGCTTTTACCACACAACGATGCTTTGCGATGTAATTCCACAGGGCACCATGGCCATTTACCTGCATCAGGGCTCCAAGCCATGCAGTCACTGGGCATCATAGCCAATTAATATCTCATAAGCACGCTTGTCATAAAAATCACACATCACCAATCACAATGTCTTCATTAACAATCACGCTACGTAATTCAAACATCCAGTAGCATCCTGGGTTCGAGTAAGGGTTTAGGAACCACTTACCTCTTCAAGCAAGCTAGTAAATTCAATCCAATCAACCCTCCTAGGTCAGCAAGTCCACGGCCAAACATGGCTCTCACGGCGTGCCTTGGAAAAACCACATAAAAACTCAATTATTTCTCAATTCCATCGCGTCAATAATTTAATAACGCCGACAACATCTTATTCTCAAGTCGCCACAGTATTAATTTGGTGCTCCTAAGCATGCCAATTGTCGTTCTATCAATGCAAGTTATCCAAAGTCTCAATTCATCAAAACAGCCCAATTTGAGCCCCCCCACAATCAGGTTCAGTCTCACGAAAATTGAATTTTTTATATTGAATTTTTAAGAAAACAAATTTCATGATCTTAAACTTCAAGATCTTACGGACGCGTGGGCGAAAACGGAGCTCAATTTGGATACCGGACGACTTAGAACGACCAAATTCAAAATCAGTACGCGTTGAGGACTGATTGGTCGGCTTAACACGTTTTTCACTTCAAACAACCCTTAATCACTTCTAAACTCCAATTCCTCACAAGATCAACTTTCCATAACCTCAAAATACAAGTTTAAGAAGCTCACCAAGAGTTTCGTTGCGAAATAACTCCACCAAACCTTCGAATTGCTCGATTCCTTCACGGTCAGAATCTGTCCGATTTTAACCACCCACAATCAGCGATGAAAACATATTTTAACACCACCAAACTTGCGACCAAAGCTCATCCAACATGAGTACTAGATGTTATAAAGATCTCACAAAAAGTTTAAGGTCATTTGGAATTTCTAAGAGCTATAACCAACATTTTTCCCCAGCTAGCTCAGAATATGTCTGCTTTTCTTCCAAAAATTTCCATAAATTAACCAGACCTCCAAATGATACAAAACCAAATGAAAATTGTCAAGGACATCTTGAACTATTCTGTGGTGATTGGAGCGGTGAGGCGACAACGGGAGGGGCCGATCGTACGGACCGAACAAAAGGCTCAGAAACTATCTTTCTGGGTAGTTTTTGGTTGGGTGAAGATGAAGAGGAAAATGAAGAAAATGGAGGAGAGGGAAGGGGTGGTCGACCAATCTGAAGCTAGGGAGGTTATCCCTCAAATAATTGGTGCAATTTTGATAAGATAGTCATTAATGGTGATTAGGACAAGGCTTTACCCTAGAGTGACACTTGGCAAGGTCTCAATTATTGGTCTCCCCACTTTGACTTCCATTGACTCCTTGCACTCCAAGTTTCGGCAGCTCATGGGGAGGGGAAAATGATCATTTTAACTTTCAATTATCCTTAGGACAAAGGCAAATGGGCGAGGGGTAAAATGGTCATTTGGCATTTTTTGTCCGAAAATTTATTTTTCCTATTTTGAGTTACCATTGGCGAGGCGTTGTCAAATCCTTTTCCAATTTTGAAATTATTTATTTTCAATTGCCAATTTCGAGCTTTCAATCCATGTCATTAGCCCCGAGGGGTCGAAAATTTATAATGTCACAATTCTTCCCCCTTTAAAGAAATTTCATCCTCGAAATTTGCAACCTTCTATCCACTCGGCCTCTTGGGGCACTGACGCCTCATCGCAATCTTACCTTTCCAGATAACCTCTTCCATTACTTGCCATTCTCGCTTATCCTTTCCGAGAAAAGCCATCATTCCTCAGGACGTGTTTCCTTCCGTCCTCAATCTGTATTTGCTTCTCTCTATTTTCTTTCGATAGTCATAATATCTGTCAGCAGTTTACCCTTGAGCATTCACATCGTCTCTTTCAATTACCTAACATCATCATTTCTAATTCCTCGCCAGAACGCACTCTTTAGTGCCCATACCACTGGTGTATCATTCCCTTAAATGTCTTTTCGTACCCACGGAGATTCAAGGGCTTCATCAACTTGCCCTTCTTTATCCAAATCGAATTATAGTCCTCTCGATTCCATTCGAAAATCCCCTTGGATCAAGTGATCCTTCAACTTTCGTTGTCACACCCCGAGCCCGGCGGGCACGCGGACATCCCTCAGCAGCCGTTAACTCCGATAGTCATCCAAGATCCGACGGCCAAATGGCAAAGGACCTAAATGAAGCAAGCAAACGAAAGCAAGAAAAACAACCCTACACTTATTAAATAAAAGAGGGCATTAGAACGATGCATCAAAAATATTTAACCAAACATTCAAAGTGGCTTTGGTTTACAAATGGAAGATCATACAAGGTCACATGTCTAAAATACATCAAGTGCTTCTTTGGCTAATCGTCTTCGGCATCCACGGGACTTCGTCTTTAGGGACTTGAAAAAATATTGTCCCACGACGGGGTGAGATATAAATCTCAATAAACTAGACCTAACCCTAAACTAGATCTCTAATACCTCCGGACACTTTTGAAAACAGGTATTTTTCGAATAAAAGCTTTTGTCATGGCAAAAGTATGGTTGTCTCGGCAAAACATGATTCACAAACAATGAACATTTTTTACCAAAATTGACATTCCAATCTTTTTCAAATAACTTGATAGTCAGAACATGATAAACGCTCGGCTTCGTACTTAGGCAGGGTTTTCAATTAAGCAAGCTCAAAGGAAACAATTTTTTGTTCCAAAACTATCAATCGATCTCATCGTCTCGTAAAGCTTGATATTCAATTTTATTTCATTTCCTCATAAAACTTTGACTCTCAATCAATGGTAACAAGTCGTTACCCGCCCACGCCAAAGCGCCTTGAGCCTCAAGATGAATTCCATTTAGTCAAGCCATTTCTTGCTATGAAATTAATTAGCCACAGAAAATAATTCATCTTTTCACTTTATTACGACGAGATGATTCGGTCGTCATAGTGACTCTCGCTCCCCATCGCCCTCGAGATGATTCGGTCAACTATGAGACTCTCGTCATGGCCAATCCTGGGAGATGATTCGGTCTAACATGTGACGCCCGATACCTGAACTCCCTCGAAGCAGTCAACATGAAGACTCTCGCGTCTGGACCTATAGATGATTCGGTCATTACAATGACTCTCGTTACTCTAGCACCAAGAGATGATTCGGTCGACTATAAGACTCTCTAGCCGCAGTGACCTCGTCAGGCCAAATGGGAACAAGTCCCTGGGCTCATAAGCTTTGGGATCAAACACCCGACTGGATTGGCCTTAAGTTTTCTCATGAATTCCAGTCATTCTCACAAAGACAAACGGCATAAGCCTTAATTCACATGCCAAGACCACCATCACGCTCGTGGTCACACAAACCACAATAACAAGTTATGCAAGCGATAATCCTTGGTAACAATCATGACCGCGTTATCACAACATCATTTACTTAGCACACAAAAGTCAATTTATCACTCTTTCAATTAGAGGCATGCCATTATTAACTCAACTTCAACCCCTCGGTGTCTCAAGTGACTAAAAGTTTGGTTATGCTACTCAAGGTAATCAATTCATTCCACAATCGACACAAGGTACATTCCAGGTCTACCATCATTCACAACCAAGTTAGAACAATACTAATAGACCTTGATCCACAACTTTTAACCGTGAAGCATTCGAGCTCATTTCAACCAATAAAAGGGCAGGTTCGGGTTCGGCATTTCCTAGCCTAAACCGGTTCATAAAACATCAATTTCTCAAACGAGGTCGTCCTTTAGTACCCTAACTCCCTAGTAAAGGTTTAGGAATAGCTTTCCAGGCTAAATGAACAAGCAATTTCCCTCCAAAGAGGCCGCACAACCACTCCACTAAGCTAATCGGCACCGGACAAATTCTGACCTTAGAGAAATTCACACAAACCGACCATTAAACACCGTTTAAACATCATTCTAACCCATAAACACCTTTATTACATATCATTCCACATCTTAGGATGACTTACCGATGAAATCCAATCAAGACAAAGCCTCGGAACTCCTCAAGGAATCACGGTTTCCTCAGTTGGTCGCGACGGTCAGATTCTGTCCTCAGGGAAACCACACGAAATCAGCCATTGAAACTCGTCTAATCTCCCTTCTAATCCACATACTCCTTGTTAACACTTACTACCATGTCCTAAGAAGACTTACCGAAGATTTGCAAGCCAAATGATACCTCGACGGGCTCCAAAGTGCCACGGTTTCCAAACCGGTCCGGTTGGACAGATTCTGTCCTTGAAAATCACAGCGATTCAACCATAAAAATCCATAAAAAATCTATCTAAACCTCAAATACATGTTGTCAAATGTCCTAACTAGGTTCATGGAGTGGCTTACCAAAATTTGGAGCGAAGAAAGCTCGAAACTCCTCCCACTTAGGAGCTCGCGGGTCAAAACTGACTGATCCGACCTTTGCTCCTTCAAACAGCTCTACAGAACGAACGGCTGGGTGGATTTGGGATCATAATACCTTTTTGGAACATCAAGAGAAAGATATTTCTAATGGTGGGTGGATCGTCTCCATTGGATAACAGAAGAAGTTATTGCCAAAACAGTGAGCGGCGTCGGGGCTGGGCGGCGAGAGAGAACATGGAGCCGAGAGAGAGAAGAGAAGGAGGAGGTTGGTAGTCGGGCAAGGTGAAAAGAAGAAGAGGAAGAAGAAGCTTGCTTTCCCCAAGGAAAAGCATGACTAGGTCTTAGGCCATAGCCTAATAGGTTGTCTTTTCTCTAATCAAAATATCAAGGGCCCAAAATGACCCTCTTACCCCTAGATTTTTGGCCAAGGAAGGGAAGGGAGGAATGACCAAAACGCCCTTGTCCATTCTTAAAAGCATGAATAACCTTCGAGGGCAAAATGGTCATTTTTCACTTTCAGTCCAAAATCTTATTTTTTTTCTAATCTTATGGAGCGAATCATGACTTTAATTCCTCTCGATGAGGCGGCGTCCAATTGTTTTCTTAATGTTGGAATTCTCAAATATCTGATACCCCACTCCGAGGTCCAAATCGTGACAAGTTTCTCGTCGACTGTAGTTCCAGTGTATCTCAATTTGACGGGCAACTCTTGCAGGTGTTACGCGTATCGACCTTAAGATTACTCTTGTCGTGGCAACTTTGGTTCTCATGTAATTGTGAGGGTTTATCGCTAGTTCCTGGGGTCTTGATCGTCGGAATCCGATTTAGGAAATTCTCGCAAATTACACATTGGTTAGGCGAAATCACCCGCGTCCCAATGTATAACACTAGTAAGGCATTCCATGATCGTTCCTAGATCGATCTCTACTGGCCCAAAATGTCCCCTCAACAATTTTTTTGGTCAAAGTGCCATTTCTCATTCGAGTCTCCTTGGTCCACGTACTAACTCTGCGTTAGTCTTACCCTTTCGGTCAGTCGACTCGAGAGTGGCGAGCTCCGAGTGAGATATGACTAAAACACACCGATCAATGCCTTTCCAATCAATAGCCTCGAAAAGGGTCGGAATTCGGAATGTCACAACTCTTCCCTCTTAAAGAAATTCCCTCCTCGAAATTTTACTTTCAAATCATCCATCCTCATGGGGTGCTGACGCCTCATCGTGTCTTCACCTTCCAAAGGATTTCTTTTTGTTCGAAACATTGCCCAGTCTTCCTTACTGATGGACATCCTCATCCTTCGAAGCTTATTTTCTTCCATCCTTAGGGCGGTTACTCGGAGTTCCTTTCTCTTTTGCTTCAGACTAGAATAGGTCTTTCTCTTGCGATACTGGGTGATATACGGAATTCTTCTCCGTGAATCCTTAAAAGGCCTTGTCGCTCCTCATTTCCTTTCCATCTTGAGTCCCTAAGGATCTTCGTCGTTCGTCCACCTCTCCTTTAAATGCATTCTTTAATTTCCTCGACTACCTTAGTCGGATCTCTTTGTTACTGGGTTTACCCTGAATTTTTTTTTTCATGCTTCTGCCATCAACTTTACCCTTATATGTTGGGTTTCCTTGATTCATCTCGTTCGAATTTTCCAACGTCGTCAGTCCAAATCTCTCGTTCACAATGATCGTTTCAGGCGAGTCTCCTTCACAAGTAATCACCCTTCCTATATTCCTTCGACGCTCATAATCTCCGTCAGCAATACACCTTCGAACTTTCGAATTGTTCTTTTCAATTTGCCTAACGGTCATGGGGTGATAGATGCATCACGTTGTAATCTTGTTTTTCCTACTTCCTTGACTGACGACTTTTCCTAAGCACCGTATGAGACTCAAGATTCTTTCTTGTCACCGTAGTTACTATAACATTAAAAAGACGCATTCTTTGGTGGCTCTACCATCTAGAGAAATCTTTTGATTCATCGCTCCCTTCTCATTTATCGGGGATGTTCAAGTTCTATTGGCTTTTAACTTCACTATTCTAATAGAACCATAGCTTTCTCGATTTCTCTGGCAACTTATGATCTTTAACTATTATCATCATTGCCAACTCGCCATACGGCCATAATCCTTGTGAACATATCCTTCGATGTGCCATCCAATTCAAATGTTCCTTTTTGACTCTGTTAAGCATGTGCACAATTAAATCGACTTATTCACAACCTTTTATGTCGAGTCATAGCCCTCTTGGCCCTTTAGCCAATCTCGTGGCTAAGTCTACAATAACAGGGTTCTCAACAGTCTTAACGACCCTTCTAATTTATGACTATGTGCCTTCTCTCGTTAGCACTCCTTAATTCTTAATCACATGCTTGACTACATTCGCTTTCATTCCATACCATTACTAGCATCAATGCAAGTCTTAGTGCTCCTTTGTACCATTCAATGAATACCATGGTCATCCTAATGAGTTTTCGACAATATTCCTTCCTGACCTCTATGTCCGATGCTTGACGCATTCATCTAGTTAGCCATTCGGCAACATTCAATTTAAAAGTCGATCCTATTATTTCTCGAATAAGGTTTATCCTCTCATCACCAATCGCGTAATGCTCCCTTTCTAATCATACGTGTTACTACTTTAATCGCCTTTTCGGGGCGATATAGAATATCGCAACCACCACCTTTAGGTAATATCCTCATTCAATGTAATTTTCCTTTCAATTCCCTTGGGAGCAGCAGATATTTCCAATTCTTGTAATTCACCTACTCGTGAGATCTTTGTTTACATAGTCACGTTTCCATATCTTTAAGCAACTTCATCCATGCTTGTCGTTCTTCGTCGGATTCCTTTTGGAAAAAACTAATACTTTAAGTTACAGCGGTCCACACGACTCCGAGATCTTCCTTGCTTCAAAATGACATTCCTCATTTCCCATGCGACGGCGACAACCGGCGATTTCAAGTCATACCTTGGGTTAATTGTCCCTTTGGGTCTTACAATACTGCATACGGGCAACAAGCTTTCCACGTTGCACGGATACGCATTCTAATTTCCTTTCACGACTCGTCATTATACTTCACGCGGCTTCTCATGTCTAGAAGGGATTACTCATATTAATGTGGTTATCATCCCATGCTTAGTTACCAGATTCCTTTCGTACTGACCCATCCAATCATGTGACACCTTGTCCTCAGTCATTCTCATCGCCAAGGCATCTATCGCGGGGAACCTCCTCACGAGTTGTCTATTACTACTCGGTAGTCCAGGAAACTTCAAGCTCCAGTAGTTCACATCAGTTTCAGCCGATTCATCACCTATTCCAATCCTCAAGGATTTCTCATGGGTTCCTCATGGATTTCCACTTCCTAGAAACTTCATGACCACACGATCTTGTCTCATAACATCAGAAAGTTGCACTTCTTACACTTAACACATAACGAGTGTTCTCTTCAAGGTTTGTAGGACAATTCTAAGTTTTTATTTGTACCTCTCATAACTCCTCAAGTGAATCCAAGTATCGACTACGGGAACAAGAGTTAGTCTATTTATTCCCTTGACGTCCGATCAGGCCTTTATCTCTTTCTTATTATCAAATGCCCAACCACCTCTTTGTTTCTTTGCATCATCCGCTTGAGAGTATTACAATTTAGCTGATATCCCATTAAACCACACCATATCTCATTCATTTTCATCGTTCTTTCTTTGGACATACTGGTGTCTTAACCTCTTGACTCCATGACTAGTCAATGTGACTTTTATCCCAATTCCATCCTTCCGACTGCACGTCTACCTCATCCTAGAATTCGACATTGCTCTAAAGCAGACCTCTTGCAAAGTCACTCTATGGGGATCTTTTAAGCTATGCGTTTTCCTTTCTAGTTCAAACGCTCAATCTCAATTTTCCTCCTTCCACACTAGGGTTTCTTACCCCAGGAAGGCAACTTTACACCTTTAACATCATCCACTGGTTACCAACTCTATTACTTCTAGTAACGAGGCTCCAGAAATCGAGACTTCTTTTCGGTTTTCCCCTTACTTTCCACTTTGGGTGGTCGGTTCGACCAACTTAGGTCCTTTACTGATACGGTCCCAAGCAATTTCTCTTGACCACTTGTTACTCCACTTCAATTATACATCAAGACCACGCATAGCCAAAATTGTCAAGTCTATCCATTTTCCTTTCACTAACAACCATCTTATGGTTCAATCATCTCAAAGGGATCAACGCCCTATCCTTTAAGGAATAATAACTTATAAATCCATTTCTAACGACCTCAATTCTATCTCAGTCAATCTTTTAGATTAAGCCAGGTCCGAGAGACTAACATGTCTGTCTCCTTAATGCTTTCTAATCCTTGACAATGTCTTAAGACCAATAATAGCTAGGGTATTTTCCTTTTTCAGGATACCCTGAAACCTCTAAGGTTTATCGTCAGACCTTCAATCTGAAGAAGAATAATTTCAGGGTCACTTTCTTTCATTGAATTTAATCGGCCTCAGCCTCATAATCCTTTCACAGGTCATCCAATTTAAAATTTCCAGATTCACCATCCGCCATCTTCTTCATGGCTTCCTATACTTACTTTGGTAACAACCACTTAAGTGATCTCAACAACTTAGTCAGCAGCGACAGTTTCTTCTTGAGTCTGCTTGTCCACCGACTCTCATTTCTTTCCAAGTTCTCATGACCCTTCAGCTCTTGGGCCTTTCACAACTTGCAGAAACAGGTCAGGCGCTCCTTTAACGCATTCTCTCTATTAACCCACACTTACTTGTCGCGACCCGTCCGAAAGCGGACGCGGCTAATGGATTACCGATCGCGGACCTCGTGGGCTTTGGATCGGCGCGGGCCCTCCCAGGCCCATACCAAATCGCGGCGGGAGTTTTCTTTTAATGGGCTCGACAATAGGAGTCGATCGCTTTCGACCTTCAGTGTGGTCGTGGTGGCATGTGCAATGTGTGCATGCTTTTAGAGTCGCCACCGGTCTTTCTTGGAGGGTAGACCGGAAACCTTATTGACCGATTGGGAGAGATCGATCAATTCTGCGGAACCAGAGATTTTGAGTTCGGGGACTTGGTTACGTTGATGTCATTACCAACGCCCTTTCGGTACCTAACGCGAGTGATTTTCCCTAACTAGGATTTCATGCAGGCGCAATTTTGGGTGAGGTAAGTCTGACTTTGCACATTAACCAGTTTAACATGCTCACGTAATCATAAAAAAAATAGATGTCAATCACATAAACATCTATCCTACGTGGTGATCATGGAATTATGATTTAATGGGTCTCGAGCCAATGAGACCACATTTAATCATTTTAATATTTTAATAACGGAGAGCCGCTCTTCTCTTCTTCTTGGTTTCTTGAACTCTTCAAGAATCGGGCCCCAAAGAGCTCGCCGACTTAAAAGGCTCCTCCACGTAATCCTCGTAGCATTTACATCAACAATTGACTATGCTAAAAATAAAGATTACATGAAAAATAAAAGGAGTACGCAGCCTCCATTTAATAATTACAACCCCAAATATATAAATAATCACCATACATTCATACATACATCAATCACATTGATTAGGGATTTTTCCATGATCACCACCCTTCCACGTAAGTAATAAATTCACAATTTAAAACTTAGGAAGGCACAATAAAAATTCTACGTTGAATCATATTCAGAATTTTTACGTAAAATAAGATAGCCATAAATTTTCGATTCAAAATTGATTTAGTCTCAATTTTTGCTACGTTGATTAATTTATCATATAAAATAATCAACCTCCATTAGCCATGTAAGACGAACAATTCGTTAATACATATTGGCCATAGTATTGCAAAAATTTCAAAAAATCAATTAAATGCACGAAAACACCTAAGGATCGGCTCTGATACCACTGTTGGGATCCACGTAACACGTAGCGGAAATAAATAACAACCCATACATGTATCTCAAGAGGCGTACTTCGTGCATTTCAATCGAAAAAAAAATCACAAAGCCTCAAAGGGAGTAAATGGATTACCTCTCGTAGCGTGCTTGAACGGAGGTGTCGGTTCGATGTTCTTCGATCTCAGCCTCCACAAGTGTTAGGCATCTAGTTCGGACGCACCACCAATTGACGAACGGGGAGACGACTAATAACTCCACAACAATTGTGCTAGCAATATGCGGAATCAATATTCCGAACTTAGTATATTTTGCTCACTCAAGATTATGAGAATATAGAGAGTGTTTGTGTTCTTCTCTCTAAGCTCTCAAAAATTTGCATACTCTACAAAATGTCTCCCCCCCAACCTCAAAACTCTTGCCATCCTTTTATAGCCAAAAATTCCTTCCAATAAATTGTATTATAAAATAGCACTCACAAATAATAAATACTTTCTAAAAATAGCACTCACAAATAAATGACATTTAAAAATAGCACTAATAATAGCACTCACAATTTATAATACAAAAATGCTATTTAAAAATAGCACTAACAATAGCACTCACAATTTATAATACAAAAATGCTATTTAAAAATAGCACTAACAATTATAAATTCTATCTAATAATAGCACTCACAATTTATGATAAATAAATGCCATTTAAAAATAGCACTAACAATTGCACTCACAATTTATAATACAAAAATGCTATTTAAAAATAGCACTAACAATAGCACTCACAATTTATAATACAAAAATGCTATTTAAAAAAGCACTAACAAAGGTGTTAAAAATAATAACCATTATTATTATTACAAGAGTTAAAGAGGTTACCAAACAGTATAAATATGCATAACGTATAAATACGTATGACGTATAAATACGTAGAGCATACGTATACATCCAAACGACCAAATTAGCCTGAATTGAGGCCGCCAATGGATTGGGCATGATGAAAATTATGGGTAGAGGTGTTGAATTTTAATGGGTATGCCCGTGTGAAATTCAAGATCCGTGAAACCGGGGACTAATCGAAAGAAAAATATGCAATTAAGCCCTTTTGGTTAAAATTGATCAAATTGGAGGGCAAATTGACCCAGTTGCACTTCTAGCCTTTAGGATTCAATGTCATGGCTTATAAAAAGTGAGAATTGAAAATTAAAAGACTCGCAAAGGAATTTTTTTGCTCGGTTCGAGTTTATGTTTGTGAAGAAACATAGTGACCCGAGCCGAATTTTCAAGATTTAAGGTGACACACTTGAAGATGAAATTAAAACAAAATTATTGAATATTTTTGTGTATTTTTCTGACCACGAATGGTATTTTTCTGATTTTTTTTGGGTATTTTTATAATTAAATAAATTCGAAAAATATTATAAAATACCAAAAAAATATTTTTTGTTCAAAATTGGTCCCCGAGGCTAGGCCAAGGCTTCCAAAGTTGATTTTGTGATTTTATGACCTTTTTTGATATTTTTAATTAATTTTAAAGAATAAAAATCACAATAATAAATGGTCAAAAATCAGGTGTCAACATTACTAGGTTCTCATGGTTTTCAAATCACCACAATCCCACGAGGGATTAAAGACCTACGTCATTACTCAGGTCTGGTAACACTAGACCACTCAATAACATAATAGTCCCCATTAAACAATCTTTCACTCGAGGGTTTCAGGCAATTCTCACCTAATTGCCATCTACTAGGCAAGCCTCATCCAGGCGGCTTCAAGAAACACATCAAGGTGCTAAATCAAGGAACATAATCTCGTGCTCTAAATCCAAACACCTCTGTAACTTAGCAATGACTCAACAGACTACCTCAATTCCAGAGGACACCAGTTCAGACAACATTCAGTGCCAAGCAAACAATCTCGCCAAACAAGCCAAACAAACGCACCACTTTCTTTTTCAAAAGGCATCCCTGCCAAGTACGAAGCATCTTCTTTTTCTTCTTCTTTTTTATCATGCCATTCACATGCGCCATTAAAATGCCATGCAAATCGTGCCTTATAACCACCTAAGGTCTCACTATCTAGTCGTTCTAAAGGCCTTACTCCTTATCACTCCATGTCTCGATCAGATTGGATCGAGCTGACCTTGCTCTGATACCAACCAAATGGGGATGTCACACCCCGAGCCCGGTGGACACGCGGACATCCCTCAGCAGCCGTTAACTCCGATAGTCATCCAGGATCCGACGACCAAATGGCAAAGAACCTAAATCAAGCAAGCAAACGAAAGCGAGAAAAACAACCCTACACTTATTAAATAAAAGAGGGCATTATAACGGTGCATCAAAAATATTTAACCAAACATTCAAAGCGGCTTCGGTTTACAAATGGAAGATCATACAAGGTCACATGTCTAAAATACATCAAGTGCTTCTTCGGCTAATCGTCTTCGGCATCCACGAGACTTCGTCTTTAGGGACCTGAAAAAATGTTGTCCCAAGACGAGGTGAGATATAAATCTCAGTAAACTAGACCTAACCCTAAACTAGATCGCTAGTACCTCCAGACACTTTTGAAAATAGGTATTTTTCGAATAAAAGATTTTGTCACGGTAAAAGTATGGTTGTCTCGGCAAAACATGATTCACAAACAATGCACATTTTTTACCAAAATTGACATTCCAATCTTTTTCAAATGGCTTGATAGTCAGAACATGATAAACGCTCGGCTTCATACTTAGACAGGGTTTTCAATTAAGTAAGCTCAAAGGAAACAATTCTTTGTTCCAAAACTATCAATCGATCTCATTGTCTCGTAAAGCTTGATATTCAATTTCATTTCCTTTCCTCTTAAAAATTTGACTCTCAGTCAATGGTAACAAGTCGTTACCCGCCCGCGCCAACGCCCTTTGGGCCTCAAGATGAATTCCATTTAGTCAAGCCATTTCTTGCAATGAAATCAATTAGCCACAGAAAATTATTCATCTTTTCACTTTATTACGACGAGATGATTCGGTCGTCATAGTGACTCTCGCTCCCCATCGCCCTCGAGATGATTCAGTCAACTATGAGACTCTCGTCATGGCCAATCCTGTGAGATGATTCGGTCTAACATGTGACGCCCGATACCTGAACTCCCTCAAAGCAGTCAACATGAAAACTCTCGTGTCTGGACCTAGAGATGATTCGGTCATTACAGTGACTCTCGTTACTCCAGCTCCACGAGATGATTCGGTCGACTGTTAGACTCTCTAGCCGCAGTGACCTCGTCAGGCCAAATGGGAACAAGTCCCTAAGCTCATAAACTTTGGGATCAAACACCCGTCATTAAAAGTTGGGATCAAACACCCAACGTCGGGATCAAACACCTGACTGGATTGGCCTTAAGTTTTCTTATGAATTCCAGTCATTCTCACAAAGACAAACGGCATAAGATTCACACGCCAAGACCACCATCACGCTCGTGGTCATACAAACCACAATAACAAGTTATGCAAGCGATAATCCTTGGTAACAATCATGACCGCGTTATCACAACATCATTTACTTAGCACACAAAAGTCAATTTATCACTCTTTCAATTAGAGGCATGCCATTATTAACTCGACTTCAAGCCCTCGGTGTCTCAAGTGACTAAAAGTTTGGTTATGCTACTCAAGGTACTCAATTCATTCCACAATCGACACAAGGTACATTCCAGGTCTACCATCATTCACAGCCAAGTTAGAACAATACTAATAGACCTTGATCCACAAATTTTAACCGTGAAACATTCGAGCTCATTTCAACCAATAAAAGGGCAGGTTCGGGTTCGACATTTCCTAGCCTAAATCGGTTCATAAAACATCAATCTCTCAAACGAGGTCGTCCTTTAGTACCCTAACTCCCTAGTAAAGGTTTAGGAATAGCTTACCAGGCTAAATGAACAAGCAATTTCCCCCCAAAGAGGCCGTACAACCACTCGACTAAGCTGATCGGCACCGGACAAATTATGACCTTAGAGAAATTCACACAAACCGACCATTAAACACCGTTTAAACACCATTCTAACCCATAAACACCTTTATTACATATCATTCCACATCTTAGGATGACTTACCGACGAAATCCAATCAAGACAAAGCCTCGAAACTCCTCAAGGAATCACGGTTTCCTCGGTTGGTCACGGCGGTCAGATTCTGTCCTCAGGGGAAACCACACGAAATCAGCCATTGAAACTCGTCTAATCTCCATTCTAATCCACATACTCCTTGTTAACACTTACTACCATGTCCTAAGATGACTTACCGAAGATTTCCAAGTAAAATGATACCTCGTCGGGCTCCAAAGTGCCACGGTTTCCAAATCGGTCCGGTTGGACAGATTCTGTCCCTTTGAAAATCACAGAGATTCAACCATAAAAATTCATAAAAAAATCTATCTAAACCTCAAATACATGTTGTCAAATGTCCTAACTAGGTTCATGGAGTTGTTTACCAAAATTTGGAGCGAAGAGAGCTCGAAAATCCCACTTAGGAGCTCGCGGGTCAAAACTGACTGATGCGACCTTTGCTCCTTCAAACAGCTCTACAGAACGCACGTCTAGGTAGATTTGGGATCATAATACCTTTTTGGAACGGCAAGAGAAAGAAATTTCTAATGGTGGGTGGATCGTCTCCATTGGATAACAGAAGAAGAAGTTATGGCCAAAACAGTGAGCGGCGTCGGGGCTGGGCGGCGAGAGAGAACATGGGGCCGAGAGAGAGAAGAGAAGGAGGAGGTTGGTGGTCGGCCGAGGTGAAAAGAAGAAGAGGAAGAAGAAGCTTGCGTTCCCCAAGGAAAAGCATGACATGACATGGTTGGTGAGGATTAGACTAAGTCATTAATACTTAACCTTTGTCCTAGGCCATAGCCTAATAGGTTGTCTTTTCTCTAAGCAAAATATCAAGGACCCAAAATGACCCTCTTACCCCTAGATTTTCGGCCAAGGAAGGGAAGGGAGGAATGACCAAAACGCCCTTGTCCATTCTTAAAAGCATGAATAACCTTCGAGGGCAAAATGGTCATTTTTCACTTTCAGTCCAAAATCTTATTTTTTTTCTAATCTTATGGAGCGAATCATGACTTTAATTCCTCTCGATGAGGCGGCGTCCAATTGTTTTCTTAATGTTGGAATTCTCAAATATCTGATACCCAACTCCGAGGTCCAAATCATGACAAGTTTCTCGTCGACTGTAGTTCCAGTGTATCTCAAACTGACGGGCAGCTCTTGCAGGTGTTACGCGTATCGACCTTAGGATTACTCTTGTCGTGGCAACTTTGGTTGTCATGTAATTGTGAGGGTTTATCGCTAGTTCCTGCGGTCTTGATCGTCGGAATCCGATTTAGGAAATTCTCGCAAATTACACATTGGTTAGGCGGAATCACCCGCGTCCCAACGTATAACACTATCAAGGCATTCCATGATCATTCCTAGATCGATCTCTACTGGCCCAAAATATCCCCTCGACAATTTTTTTGGTCAAAGTACCATTTCTCATTCGAGTCTCCTTGGTCCACGTACTAACTCTACGTTAGTCTTACCCTTTCGGTCAGTCGACTCGAGAGTGGCCAGCTCCGAGCGAGATATGGCTAAAACACACCGATCGATGCCTTTGCAATCAATAGCCTCGAAAAGGGTCGGAATTCGGAATGTCACATTCGTGGTCATATCCCTATCTCTCATCGACGTGTCAAATGCTCGATTATATGATAGACTAATTCAACTTTCAGTCCTTATCACCGATAGTATTAAAAAAAAATCTTGGCACATCATTGTGCCATCCCAAGGGACACCATAATTCTCCATTCATTACTGGACTCATACTTTCATCCATGAGACCTCAAGGGTTCTATTCTTTCCCACAACCCCTTAAGTAACAAAGCTCGATCACGGCAATACCTCAATTCCCTTCTAGCCTTCAGGCTAGGTGCTTCCAGTAGCCGTCAACTAATCAATTGACAAACTTCCAATTTAGAAGTTGAATCTCTTATTTCTCGAGGGAAGATCCGTCCCTCTATCACCAATTACACAACGCTCAACTCTCAACCTCTTATAGATCACATAACTTCGAGGTTTTTATTTATACAAGTGACGCTCTCATATTCGTCGGCCATTTCATTCATCCGCTTTGCCTCTTATTCAATTCTCCTCAAGAAACTACTTCCTTATTTTCTTGTGGCAGTTTAAAGACTCAATATCTTCGTCCATCCTAACAAGGTTTTCCAAACTTTGTCACGAGGACATTCGCAAACCAATTTTAATCATGCTCTAAGCATTCGAACTCATACGGCATTATCATTATGATGTATATGCAATGTCCACTTCCGGTTGCCACGTTATGCCTCAAATTTCACTATGCGTCGCGTCATTACGACCTTCATAAGCTTTTCAATTTCCAACCAGAAACGCCATTAACAACGCAGTCATCAACTTGACTCAAGTCTCCAAATACTCTTTTCACGTTCATTCATCCATTCACGTTACATTTTGTCCTTAGTCCATTCCATCAACAAAACAGTTCTTGTGGAGAAACTTCCCACAATTCATCTATACCAATCCATCAATCCCAGGAAACTTCAAGTTTCAGCAACTCACATCGACCCTAGTCGATTCGTCACTTATTCCAATCCTCAAAGATTCCACATGGGTTTGATTTCCCAGAAATTTCACAACTGAGGAATCTTACCTCATCAGACCCGCAGCTCGTGCTCTTCACAATTAGAATACAATGAGCATCTCTCTAGAGTCCAGAGGATACTCTCAGAAACTATTCATGTTTCTCGTGACTCCTCAAACGAGTCCAATTATCGTCTCTCAAGACAGTAACAACCAATCCAATTATTCCTTGGACACTCAATCTAACTATTATCCACTTCATTACTACCAAGTGTTGAATCATTCCAGCTGTCCATGGTACCATTCACTTGAGAGCTCATATCTTGGCTCTTTACTCTCAAGGGTCTCCACTTGGACCACATAACATTTTGTTCATTTTTGTCACTCTTCCCTTAGGAAGCATTAGTGGTTTAGCCTATTGGTTTCACGACCAGATAATGCTACCATATCTCAATTTCATTCATTCAACTGAGCATCGACATTATCTTGGAATTCAACATTGTCTACATGACAGTTCCTTAGACTTCACTTCCAGGGATCATCCAAGTTCTGCGTCTTTTTTCTCAGTCGAGACGCTCAATCTTACTACCAAGACAATTTGGATGTTCTCTTCCTTTCACACTAGGGTCTCTTACCCTATGAAGAAAACTATACACTTTAGTGGCATTCTTTTACTTCGAATTCGCCCTGTCCTTCTCATTCCTTAGAGTGTCAATTTTAAAGTCTGCGCCAACGGCAGTACCTCCACTCCAGGATTCAAATTTCACCATGTCTGACACTCTTCTTCTAGTGACTCAATCACCTCAAGTGACAAAATTCCAAAGAGTTGAGGTTCTTCCTCGGTCTCCACAAATTCCTGTATCGAATACTCAATTCGACCACCTCGAGTCACTTTGTAATTACACTCTAAGCGCTCTTTTTCGCTTACTCAATCATTCATTAGAATTACGAACAACCAGGACTACCAAGTCCATTCACTTTCCTTTCCATCAACGACCATCTCATGGTCCAATCGCCCTTTAAGAACGACACCCTACTCTTTAGGACTGACAACACACAATTCCACTTCTAGTGGTCCTAATTCAACCTTAATCAGTCTCATAAAATCATCAATGTCAGACAACTGACATAACTCTTTTCTCAACTTTCCCCACAACAAAACAACATGCCAGTCTCTTATTACGAGACTCACACCAAGGTAAGAGTCGTTTCTCGTAGGCATGTTCCATGTTCCATAATGAACATTTCTTTCCTTGTAATCCATGAGCAGGAGTTCTCTTATTCACATGTCTTCTGATCATTCACTTCTCTTACTGAGTCCCATTACCATTCCTCAAAGTTAGGAATGATCATTAGCCATAAGGCTTTCAAATTCCATTCCACTCGGAGACCTCACGTCTCACGCAAAGGGTCCTTGATCACCCTTGGCACACTTAGACCAACTTGAGGACTCTGTCTCACACTAGTCGATCGTTCTCAAATCCTTGCAAGATTATTAGGATCCCAAACCACCTTTACTCTCAAGCAATCCTAGGAAGGTACTTCCATTGAACAATTCAACGAAGGCAGTCCAAACATATATCATGCCTTCAAGGAAAACTCTTCCCTTGGTGACACTTCACCAATCAACGATAGCCTTTTAAGGCTACTAACTGCCAGAATCACTTTCTTTCTTCAGTGCACCCGAAATCTCTAAGGTTTTCTCACAAAACCCTCAATTTATAAACAGGCAGTTTCAATTTCACTTTCTCCACGTTTCCTCTTTGGAAATGAATAATCTCAAAGTCACATTTCTTGTAACTTCCATCACTTAATGCATCAACACCAGTCGTCTCAGCGACTTGGTTAACAATGGCAGCTCCTTCACGAGTCTGCTTACCCATCTATTTGCTCATTTCCACTTAAGTTCTCACGACCCCTTATTACACTTGGGTCTCGCACGATTAATAAATTGAGCCATGTTCTCATCCAGTACCCACACTCCAGTTGCTCATCTTTACTCAATTCTCACGATCCATTTCTATTCTCGGATCTTCTCATATCTTGCACACTTGAGCCAAATGCTCCTCTAGCGACCGTACTCTGGTCTTTCAACCTTATCAGGTTCTCATGTCACTTGAACCACTATGATTCCCTCCAGGAATCAAAGACTTAAGTCATCTACTCAAGTCTAGCAGTCTCAAGATGCTCATCTCATCATCTTTCACCATCAACCATCTAGTGGTTCCCAAACAACTCTCAACTAGTTGCTCATTATTCGAGAAGTTCAACTCATCCTTACGCAGCAACCATACATCAAGCAAGCCTCCACGAGGCAACTTCTCAAATAATAGCTAATTATTGGGCAAGCCTCACTAGGCTAAAACTCAACTAAGCCAATGTCAAGCAAGTACTCAAAGTGCCATTTCAATCGTTCATGCCATAAATCTTGGGGCATCCGCCACTCTAGCATAAACACAACATGCTATCTCAATCTCAACAAGCATCAGTTTAATGGGCATAAACCTCGTATGCCATCTAATCTCTCAGTTAGACCTTGGCCAAAACATTCATAGGATGCCAATACAAATGCCATGCCACTTTTGAACATTCACTTTAAGAATCAATCATATGCCATACATCTCTTAACCACAATCAGACTCAACCCTGATACCTAGGCTTTCCCTTTCAATTTATGACTTGGGTCATCCATGCCTTCTCGCTATCTTAGAAGCCTGCCAAGAGCCGCTCCTTGTCCGGATCTCTCTGTCCCGGCGATCACTCCCCGCCCTCATCAAACCTAGTTGTTACAGGTTGTCCCAAGTCATATATCTACGGAGGAAGCCCCGTCCCACACGTCCCATAACATGCTTCCTTACGATTTATAGGTATCCCATCAACTCGTCCCATTCCAAGCGACAGTTTATTAAGTCTGATAGTGATAAGCTCATGCATGCACCCTCATCAACTTTTATTTTAATTCCACAAACACATGCACAACATGTTTGTTCTCACTACATGTAATACCACAATCGTCTTCAGATCAATTCTTATCCATCGAAGATTTCTAATTCCATCAATGACCGTCACATCACGTGGATCAATTGTCTATATTCACCCATACACCTCAAGTTTAGTCGCTATTCAAGTCAATCCATATGCATTCGTTCATAACTGATCCTCAATCCAAATACTCCTTGTATACATCCCATCTCATATACACCAAAGTTGTCAGCAACCATCGATAACTAAAACCATCAAGGTATAACACAATTCAAGCCTGAATCCACTAATACCAGTCGTCTCTTTATAACTCAAATTCCTCAAGTTAGGTAATTGACAAACCACAATCACAATCATGTAATCCAATTGACCATTCATTCATAAGCTATTCTCTAGTAACCTCAAATCTAGGCTTATGACTCCTCGATCTCTACTCACTTCCTTGTGAGCCTTATTCAAAAAAACACTCAAGATCATCCATTAAATCAACACTAAGACCATTAGAATGCCTCACAAGTTCAAGCCTATAGTCCTCAAGATTCAGCAATCCATGCTTAATCCTATAGGTCTCACTATCTAATTGTCCCAAAGTCATCACTCCTTATCACTCCAAACATCAATCACATTGGATCGAGCTGACCTTGCTCTGATACCACTTAAACGGGGATGTCACGCCTCGAACCCACTTGGTCCGTGAACATCCCACCAAGACCTTACCATTCAGTAGGTGTTGCCCAGGACTCATCGGCCGTCAAGCTTCTATATCCATTAAAATCATGGAAGCGAGAAACAATTTCATTCATAAAAACAACAAGATGGCTTGGGACATGAACATGGTACACTTCTCACTTGAATAAATGTACATCAGGAGATCAATTCCTAATCCACAAAACAATTACAATCCATACGGTCACATCTGATTTTATGATCATTCAACTTCTACTTCCACGTGTACCAATCCTTGATGGGCGTGGGGTTCTATCACCTGGGACCTGAAAAATATGAGTAACCAACGGGGTGAGATATAAAATCCCAGCAAGTGAAACCCAACCTAAACCAAACCACCAGTCCCACTAGACCTCACAATAACACAAAAGTGCATGGAAATCATCAAGCAATGGCATTTGATAATTAAACATCACTTATTCAAGTGCTTGATGTAAATACAACCACCATCAAGTACACAACATCACATGAGACTCCAGCTCCACACGTTAGCACGACACAGTACATATAATTTCTCAAGTCATTAACATGACAATTCATTTAATCATCGCCAAGGCCCACGGCCACGATGTATTATCAGGGCTCCAACCCAAATCATCACCAGGGCCCACGACCATGATGTAGCTTCTTGTCGCGACCTAAAAATTATTAAAATTCTAGGCTAATGGATTATCAGGTTAATTTTAATGACTAACCTAATACGGACTCTCCCAAGCCCTACCAAATCGCAACTTGAATTAATTAGAAATGATTTAGAATTTGGAGTCGCCACTAATCATTTTTGGTAGGTTGATTAGAAACCTAAGTAAAATAGCGGGAGAACCATTTCACTTCTACGAACCAGAGATTGTGGATTCGGGGACTTGGTTACACTAGTTAATTAAAACTAATGCCCTTTCGGTACCTTAATTCCATATAAGAAGTCCTAAATTGACGACTCCGATTGAATCAATTTGAAGTTCAGAAAATGTAATTCTTTTTTTGGATTTTCACTTTTTATATGCAACGCATGAATGAAAATGAACGCAATGACGTGAAATTATCTAAATGATAGATGATATGCAAAGCATGCAAATTTAAGGTCGAATTGCCTTACATACAAAAGTTAACTAATCAAATTTAAAACATGCAAATGACATGGCATAGAAATACAGTAATGCAAATGCAATAAAGATTCTCGAAAAATGATGATGCATGGGCATATGAAAATATGATGAATGACATGGCAATAGATGAACATATTTTTTGTCTTTTCGTTTATAATTTTTCGGCAAAGGGAATATGCATGAAAAGATATTTAGAAAATATGGAATGCAATGAGTAGTATTCGAAAATATGATATGCAAGATATGCAGGAGATAATGCAAAAATAAAGATAAGATATGCGTGACATTAAAGATATTCTATCCTAAATTACATGAGATATGCAAGATGACAAGATATGCATCAGATACAATTTTGGATATGACTTTTTGCTCCTCTTTCCTCTTTGAAATTTTCGACAACAGTGGAGATATCTTAGAGGTTTTGTTATCTTGACTTAACTGCCTAAAGTTAAAATAAGACTTCTAGGAAATCTCATCTTCCTAAAAAAATCAATTAGATGGGATTTCTAGGAAACCATATCTTACTAAAAGTTTTTTTAGGAGTTTTCAGAATATAGCAATTCAAGTCAAGAAAACATATCCATCCACATAGATAAGGAAAGACATTCAAGACCATATCCCCCTCCTTCAATTTTTGAAAAATAGAGCATTGCCCCGTTTGAGATAGATTTTCTGAAGATAGTGAATCGGACCTAAATGGCGATAGGTCAGATTGACTAAATCCAAGATTTCTTGTCAAAAATTAAATTTTTAACAGCTTGGATCAAGAAGTCACTTATCTTTGAATTTTCGAAAAAAGTTTGAGTTTTGCTTCGATTATGGCGTCAAAACATGCGAGAATAGATTTACTTCGAATAAAAATCAGCATGCCAATAATGTCAAAACAACGAGCAAACAATAGCAATCGCTCCACGAACATACTTGAATCATTCTTCGAAAGCATAAGGGAGTTACCTTAATCCGCAGGGCTTTAAACGGGGCTAGTTCGCGAATCACCGAATCACTGTCTTTTATATGTGATGCTTCCTTAAGAAATCGCCAAAGAGATTCGACAATGCATGGATGGCTCTCAGCCTCTCATGAATTCAAAACAGAAGGGGTTAAGTGATAATAAAATGTAAAGATGATATTTTTTAATGAAAAATACCCTCCCTTCTAGACGTGTCTTCTCGAGCATCAATGCACGCCTCCATATGTTTTTTTTTGTGGATTTCATGCCTTGAGGGACGTCAATGAGTTGGTGAATGTCGTAAAACTTATGCTGGAAGAACGAAATGTGGACTGAACCGCCGATGAAATTTGTTGAATTGGTCCGAATGGCTCGTCTCCGTGGCCGTTCGAAGAATTGCAGAATCGTCGTCGTTGCTTCTCTATTGGGCAGATCACGCTGTCCAGGCAGTCCACGATGGTGCGGCAGATCAGCAACGTGTCGTCATCAAAGCTCGCTGATGGCTGCTTCATTGAGGTCTGTTGGAGTCGTCGCCATATGCGGGCAGGAAACTTCGCAGCTTCACTGATCGTCGAACAGGGAAAGCAAAGCGATATGGCCCTGTATTAAATGTCCGTGCAAATTTCTTTAGTAGATAATCAAGACAAAACAATTAGAAACTCAAAGTGGAGCAATGAATCTGAAGCGTTTGATAGGATAATGATGATGGACGCTTGAAGGGGTGAACTTCTGAGAAGGAGATCCGCCAATGAGCCTCTTCAATTGTTCTTCACCGTTCTCCCTTTTCACATGTCCTCTCTCTATGATTTTTCTTTCTATGCAACCCCCGAACGCCTGCACCTTCTTGAAGACCTCCAAGTTGTCTTTTTTTTTTCAATGTCGTGGACAAGAACTCCGAGAGGGACCTTCAATGTGGTCGTGTGTTTTTCAATGTCTGGCCTCCTCCCCTCAATGCCGATAAGAATTTTTTGGTGGCCTCCTCGATGTGCCGTATCTTCAATTGAATTGGCCTCTTTCCAAAATCTGCCGTATCCTTCATTAAAGTGGGCTCCTCTAGACTTGTGAGCATGAAATATATTTATAGAGCAAAGCTAGGGTTCGCTACTTCCTAAAGAGATATATTCTTTATTATCAATATAAAATCTTTTGATATCTCTTATATTCTGTGATAATATCTAGCTTAATTGCTCACCAAGTCTCGAGATAAATTGATATTCTATCTTGGCATGCAATTTTCGACCCTACTGATATTCATATAAATTTTGTCCGAATTTCCATTCACCGCGGGCTTAGTCCAGTTAATTAAATTGAGTTTAGAACCATCACCTTGAGATCATTCGCCACTAGTCCGACAAAATTGAAGGTGCAATGCAATGGATACCAAAAATTAAATATGAAAAATTGCTTGATTTTTTGTTAGAACTAAAAAATTAGCTCTGATTTTCCATGAAGATGACTGACAGAAAATTAAATATGCCATGCATGAGGAAATTATTTTTTGCGAAAATTATGACTAACTCTCATTTTGTGCTTAAATAAATAAATTTCTAAAATTCAAAATTTAGGTGTCAACAGCTGCCCCTCTTTGAGTGGAAGTTCGCAGAAGTTTCGCTCGAAGACTAAAATTGAAACCTAAATTTTGCAAATGCAAATGATGATGAAATTTTTTGCGGGAATTTTTAAATCCCATTTTTGATGCAAGTGAAATGATGCATGAAATGCAATGCCATAAATAACATGTGCTAAAACTCCTCTTATCCCACATCAAAGAAGTCTGTACATGGATCGCCTATGAAAATACATTTTTTACCAAATACATCATAAGCTAATGATTCCCTTAACCTCTAGACCTCCAGTGGCTGTCAGGATGCTAAGGTACTGGCCCATCTGTTGCCAGAAGTTTCCTTCTGACGCGAAACGACGCGAGATCTGTGTAGAGTTCTAAAATGTGCTCGAGTTATGGTTCGAGCTGGCCATTTTTTTTTGAAATCACAAGAGCGCATACATTGTGAAATCGAGAAAACAAACTAAGATCACATGTAGATCTTAGGTTTTGGGGGCCTTATCCGTTACCAAAGGTTTCCCTTTGATGCAGGACAGCGCAAGATCTGTGTAGGGTTTGAAAATGTGCTCGAGTTATGGTTCGAGCTGGCCATTTGTCTCTTGGGGACCTCCTCAACGGGTCACCATGAGTCGGTAAAAATAATCTCTCGCGACCTTCTCAGGAAGGTCTCATCGTATCAAGACGAGAGATGCCTCTTGGGACCTCCTCAACAGGTCACCATGAGACGGTAGAATGTCTCTTGCAACCTCCTCAACGGGTCAGCATGAGTCAGTAAAAATAATCTCTCGCGACCTTCTATGGAAGGTCTCATCGTATCAAGACGAGAGATGCCTCTTGGGACCTCCTCAACGGGTCACCATGAGACGGTAGAATGTCTCTTGCGACCTCCTCAACGGGTCAGCATGAGTCGGTAAAGTGTCTCTTGCGACCTCTTCAACGGGTCAGCATGAGTCGGTAAGGTGTCTCTTGCGACCTCCTCAACGGGTCAGCATGAGTCGGTAAAATAATCTCTCGCGACTTTCTTTCGAAAGTCTCACCGTATCAAGACGAGAGTTGCCTCTTGGGACCTCCTCAACGGGTCACCCTGAGGTGGTAGAAATAATCTTTTGTGACCTTCTCAAGTAGGTCTTATCGTATCAAGACAAGAGATGATGTATCATCTGAATTGGATCGGTCATGAATACACAATGGTATGATGCCTGAAAAATCCTCAGTGCAATCATAATAGGGGGTACAACTCAAGTCGATTTCAAAAGGGTTTAGAAGACTTACCTGAATTTTCTGAGCAAGTGGTGGCTAGGCTGACTGATCATACCTGTCCATTCTCTTAAAAAGGATGATGATATGCATAAATTGTTGCAAATGCAATGTTATATGCCAGAAAAATTTTGTGAGCTTTTGACCCTTTTGACAATTCTGATCAAGTTGAATGAGAAACTTTAGTCAGAAAAGATTTTCACTCACTCTCTTGAAAAGGTTCAGGTTGAAGATATCACATACCTGAGGATTTGAAAGACTACTTGGTCGTCCTTTGCCAGTAAGGTTTGCTCATTTAATGGTCTTTGGATGAATTTCGAGACTTTGAGAAGTAACTCGACTATCAGGAATTGCTACCTGTCAGGCAATATCAGAAGTGACATTTGCAAACATAATTGCTGAAATTTATCATGCACAACTATCTGTCGAGTTTGCAATGATTTAGAAATAACGTGTGTGCAATGACTCATAATGTGGTTCATGCGTAACCATTCTGCCAAGTTTGCATTACCAATTTTGTTCAGGGAGGTTATCACATTGTGAATACCTCGAATATAATATGAATGGGGATTTCAGTCCAAAAGGGCTTTCTCTCACTCTCAAGGAAAGTTGTTTATCCTGACTGCAGGATTCAAGAGAATTCACTCAATCTTACCATCATCACATTCGACAAGGGTCTGAGTAATCTCGCAATCGGTACGACCGAGCCGATCTGGAGGTCTTGATAAGAACCATAATGAGGGTCAGGTCAAAGGTTTTCAAATGAGACCCCAGTCGAGTCAAGGCTTATGAAATGAAATTCTTCATCATTTGTTTCAGGTTTACAAGTCAAGAACCCTGCAAAAATGAGAGAGAAATAATCTTGCTCGAACTTCTTCGAGCGATGCTTAAAATCATTTAACTCCATGTTAACTCAAGTGCCTTAATCAGAAGAGACTTTGAAGGGTTGTAACGTAGGTTAGGATAAGGGACTGAAGAACGAAAAGGCTTGTTTTGGCTCAGAATATATGTATGAGAAGGGTTTGATGTTGGTGATCATTGCTGCTTTGTCACTGATCTTAGCCTTATGAAAATGTCTTCAAAGAATACCATCGTTGGTTGAGAGATGGTAGCCTTTTGCTGGGAATTGCACTTTGCAGATTGACTGGAGAGTGTTCTTTATAATTGGACTCCGTTGAGGATTTACAAGAAAATGCAGACACATTGAATTTACAAAATGACATTGAAAATTTAGAAGTATTGTTCAATAATTCGAATGGGCATTGGCCTTGCTTTTGATAGGCACTTTGCTCTTTCCATGCCCCAAATTTTCTTTGAGTTCAGCCATTGCTTTTCTTACTCCCGACTCCCATTTTCCTTCTTTTTCTGAGAGAAAGCTTGTGTTGTTTTTTTTTTCGATTTTTTCGAGAGAATGCTTTTTTTTTTTCGAAGAGGGCTTTTCGACATCCCTCTTCTTTCTTTCTTTTTTCTTTTTTCTAGGGAGTGGGTCCCTTTTTTTCAAGCTGAATTTGTTTTTTTTTTCACAATCCCATGATCTTGAACAAGAATAAGCATCACCAAAAGACGAGTTTATTCGGAAGTTCTCTGTTGACCTGATTCTTCTTCTGTTCTGCTCCTTGGAAAAATGCCATCATCGCCATTAGAATGAGAAAATAATCACCAACCGAGGTTTAAGAAATGAATTTGCAGGCTCAAGTGGGCTATGCAAAGGATATAGTGTGTATGATAGAGAAATGAATGCTTTTCGTCATCCTAAGGCACTTGAATTAAAGTTCGAGCATAAATGCAAAGAAACACCCGAAGATTGACGTTAGTTTGAGCAAAAGAATTTCTAACCATTTACCTTGTGCTGCTGCTGAAATTACCTCGTTCTGCCCAATATGGTGTGGTTCTTGACAGGGATAAGAAAATGGAACCGCCGCTCAAAATGGTTAACAATGGTCACCTGTAGTGTTTGGGATAGAGAAATGAATGCCTCTGTCATTTCGGCTATCGTACCTTTTGCGAGAAAACCCTTCGCCTTGAGGAATGCGGAATAATACCACTCAACTCTCTGGGGGTTAAAATGTAGGACATGTATGGAAATAGATTGCCTTTCATCATCCCGTGATGCCCCATTCTGTACATTCGATGCATCATATATAGTTTACGTTCCGTACTCAGAGTTGGTAAATTAAACATGAAGAACAGTCATGCATAAACCTAGGCTGTGAGCATTTTCAATTATATGAACATAGCAACTTCAAGCATTATATCACGTGTCACGAAAATCTCTTGCGTTTGCTAAAGAATCAGACATTGCAAGAACAGGTGAGTTGCCCCAGAACATGTACGTGGATCAAGTTAGGTTAGGGAATCTAACTCTCGGGTTGAGGATTGGTCTATTTTCGTTTTTGCCCCAGAGCGAGGAACACATGCATGAGTAAGACTTGAGATGTTCTGGTTGCCCTTGTTCAAAGATAATGAACATCATGGTCGGTGCCATGTTCCTGTGAGAAGGAAAGTGTCACCCCTAAAATAATATGAAATAGAGAAATATACTCACTTTTCCATGTCGGGTTCTGCTTGCCCCTATTTCAATCAAGATGGCGTATGGCTTTGCCATCATGCGAGATTGCCCCAAACATGGCCAGTGCTGGGAATTCGATTTCGAGCAATGGCATATGACTTGTTTCCACGTTTAATCCTCAAGAAAATAAAATGAACAAAAGTTCTGGATGTTCTTGATTGTCGATCTGCTTCAGGACATGTTTCCTAGCTTGGCATCTGCAAGAAGGAAAATAAACAGTCATTTCCAATAATGATCAGGCGAGGTGAGAGATACTCCCTTTTGAAATCAAGTGACTTTGGTCTTGCCCCATCTCTTGGAATGGCATGATTAATAGATCAGTCGAGGTTGAGGCATGGATCAGCCTCGCTTGATTGATGGAATAATGTTTGAGCTAGCTGATGTGATGCGATTGATGAATCGATCAGGGGATTTGCAGTGGATTGCCCCACGGATTTTCATTGGGATGATGCATGGTCAGAGTTAAGAATCAGTCGGCATGGGATCCTCAGATATAGCTGTAGTAATAAGATCATCAAACCAACCAGAGAGATCCAGAAACCCATGATCAACTCCACCTTCGTCCAGAAGTTCATTGATTCTCTCACTTGTAATGACTGCAACCTCAGATTGACCAATCATTCTCCTTGCTCCAAATCGAATATTATGGGAGTGTGGAGAATTCATGACATATCACCTTAAAGGAATGATCACACAAAAATTAGTATAATGGGCAATGATAATGAGCCGGTCCATGACAACCCTCTAGACTTGACGAACAAAACAAGTATGAGCAGAGAACTGAGTCAGGAAATTTTTCAGTTTCGTCTACGGTAAAATTCGTCATAATTCACACTTTTATCACAAAATTCCCAAATTTTACAAGATGGTACGGGACACAATGATGAACAACTTTCATGTTTGGACTTAAGGCTGAAAGTGAATCGATCAGTGCAGTTTAAATGCATATTTGTGAAATGTTTATCCAGAAAACTGTTTCGTCCGGTCTTTGTTAAATGAGCGAAGGACCCCTTTAAAGTGTGAATTAAAATCTGGAATTTTTCAGGTTACTAGATGAAACATTAACCTACAACTTTCATGTTTCATGGTTCAGCAAAGGAGGTCGTTCATTGGGGTCATTTTGCAAAATGATCTGGAGTCTGAAAAATGTGAGAAATTCAGCCTGCTCCACTACAGCCATTAATTTCGTATTAAATAGAAAACATGATGGATTGTCACCAAAATTTTTCACTAAATAGATGAAGATCTCATGGACATTTTCCATTTGAAGCTCAGAGATTTATTCCAACCGAAAAAGTGTACGAAAATTCAATTAATACTGAGAGGTCAGAATGAAAATAGAATTGACTTATTGACTGAAAGTGACACACCTAATTGCCATGAACCGACCCAAAATATAAGTAAGCAGGAGGATAAAGATTGAAGAGAGTATCACCTTTTGGGACGTCTGAAATGACTAATCACATAGACATGCAGATGAAATGCGACGTGAGTTTCGATTTCTATCTATCAAGGCTTAACAAAGGTGGAGCCCCAAGGATACCCAGATTGAACCACCCTGGTTTGTGATTGAATCAGGATCTCCCGTAGACATCCGGCTCAGCCAAGTATCGACCCGTATCACATGGTGAATGACAGGGGCGATGAATCATGGCACCGATTTGAAAGAGTTCGGGACTTGAAGAGGGAGACTCAGGCCAGATGGTGATGGCCAGAGTGTCCCTAATCAAATACCATCCTAAGCCTAGCCATTCAGGTCCAATGGCGGGTTGTGTGTGGTATGTGAAAATGTAAAAGCAGTAGAAGAATACACAAGAGTTTATATCAAAACAACGCTTCAATATAACCATCAAACATACATTCCTACTCCAACCTGCAGAAAAGGGGTTAGCAAACACTTCGCCCCTTACCACTCCAAATCTGCAAAAACATTTAACACCTTAATGGTGAGATTCAACCAAGATCGCCAAAAGCGAGACATCAATTGAAATGTTTTTAGGCCTAAATCCACTAAAACTTTTAATTTTTCGAAAAATTAATGTGAACCAGTTAAGTCTTAATTTTTTCGAAAAATTAAAGTGTATTTCTCAGCGGAGTCGCCAAGCTGTCGCGACCTAAAAATTATTAAAATTTTAGGCTAATGGATTATCAGATTAATTTTAATGACTAACCTAATATGGACTCTCCCAAGCCCTACCAAATCGCAACTTGAATTAATTAGAAATGATTTAGAATTTGGAGTCGCCACTAATCATTTTTGGTAGGTTGATTAGAAACCTAAGTAAAATAGCGGGAGAACCATTTCACTTCTACGAACCAGAGATTGTGGATTCGTGGACTTGGTTACACTAGTTAATTAAAACTAATGCCCTTTCGGTACCTTAATTCCATATAAGAAGTCCTAAATAGACGACTCAGATTGAATCAATTTGAAGTTCAGAAAATGTAATTCTTTTTTTGGATTTTCACTTTTTATATGCAACGCATGAATGAAAATGAACGCAATGACGTGAAATTATCTAAATGATAGATGATATGCAAAGCATGCAAATTTAAGGTCGAATTGCCTTACATACAAAAGTTAACTAATCAAATTTAAAACAATGCAAATGACATGGCATAGAAATACAGTAATGCAAATGCAATAAGGATTCTCGAAAAATGATGATGCATGGGCATATGAAAATATGATGAATGACATGGCAATAGATGAACATATTTTTTGTCTTTGCTTTTATAATTTTTCGGCAAAGGGAACATGCATGAAAAGATATTTAGAAAATATGGAATGCAATGAGTAGTACTCGAAAATATGATATGCAAGATATGCAGGAGATAATGCAAAAATAATGATAAGATATGCGTGACATTAAAGATATTCTATCCTAAATTACATGAGATATGCAAGATGACAAGATATGCATCAGATACAATTTTGGATATGACTTTTTGCTCCTCTTTCCTCTTTGAAATTTTCGACAACAGTGGAGATATCTTAGAGGTTTTGTTATCTTGACTTAACTGCCTAAAGTTAAAATAAGACTTCTAGGAAATCCCATCTTCCTAAAAAAAATCAATTAGATGGGATTTCTAGGAAACCATATCTTACTAAAAGTTTTTTTAGGAGTTTTCAGAATATAGCAATTCAAGTCAAGAAAACATATCCATCCACATAGATAAGGAAAGACATTCAAGACCATATCCCCCTCCTTCAATTTTTGAAAAATAGAGCATTGCCCCGTTTGAGATAGATTTTCTGAAGATAGTGAATCGGACCTAAATGGCGATAGGTCAGATTGACTAAATCCAAGATTTCTTGTCAAAAATTAAATTTTTAACAGCTTGGATCAAGAAGTCGCTTATCTTTGAATTTTCGAAAAAAGTTTGAGTTTTGCTTCGATTATGGCGTCAAAACATGCGAGAATAGATTTACTTCGAATAAAAATCAGCATGCCAATAATGTCAAAACAACGAGCAAACAATAGCAATCGCTCCACGAACATACTTGAATCATTCTTCGAAAGCATAAGGGAGTTACCTTAATCCGCATGGCTTTAAACGGGGCTAGTTCGCGAATCACCGAATCACTGTCTTTTATATGTGATGCTTCCTTAAGAAATCGCCAAAGAGATTCGACAATGCATGGATGGCTCTCAGCCTCTCATGAATTCAAAACAGAAGGGGTTAAGTGATAATAAAATGTAAAGATGATATTTTTTAATGAAAAATACCCTCCCTTCTAGACGTGTCTTCTCGAGCATTAATGCACGCCTCCATATGTTTTTTTTTGTGGATTTCATGCCTTGAGGGACGTCAATGAGTTGGTGAATGTCGTAAAACTTATGCTGGAAGAACGAAATGTGGACTGAACCGCCGATGAAATTTGTTGAATTGGTCCGAATGGCTCGTCTCCGTGGCCGTTCGAAGAATTACAGAATCGTCGTCGTTGCTTCTCTATTGGGCAGATCACGCTGTCCAGGCAGTCCACGATAGTGCGGCAGATCAGCAACGTGTCGTCATCAAAGCTCGCTGATGGCTGCTTCATTGAGGTCTGTTGGAGTCGTCGCCATATGCGGGCAGGAAACTTCGCAGCTTCACCGATCGTCGAACAGGGAAAGCAAAGCGATAGGGCCCTGTATTAAATGTCCGTGCAAATTTCTTTAGTAGATAATCAAGACAAAACAATTAGAAACTCAAAGTGGAGCAATGAATCTGAAGCGTTTGATAGGATAATGATGATGGACGCTTGAAGGGGTGAACTTCTGAGAAGGAGATCCGCCAATGAGCCTCTTCAATTGTTCTTCACCATTCTCCCTTTTCACGTGTCCTCTCTCTATGATTTTTCTTTCTATGCAACCCCCGAACGCCTGCACCTTCTTGAAGACCTCCAAGTTGTCTTTTTTTTTTTCAATGTCGTGGACAAGAACTCCGAGAGGGACCTTCAATGTGGTCGTGTGTTTTTCAATGTCTGGCCTCCTCCCCTCAATGCCAATAAGAATTTTTTGGTGGCCTCCTCGATGTGCCGTATCTTCAATTGAATTGGCCTCTTTCCAAAATCTGCCGTATCCTTCATTAAAGTGGGCTCCTCTAGACTTGTGAGCATGAAATATATTTATAGAGCAAAGCTAGGGTTCGCTACTTCCTAAAGAGATATATTCTTTATTATCAATATAAAATCTTTTGATATCTCTTATATTCTGTGATAATATCTAGCTTAATTGCTCACCAAGTCTCGAGATAAATTGATATTCTATCTTGGCATGCAATTTTCGACCCTACTGATATTCATATAAATTTTGGCCGAATTTCCATTCACCGCGGGCTTAGTCCAGTTAATTAAATTGAGTTTAGAACCATCACCTTGAGATCATTCGCCACTAGTCCGACAAAATTGAAGGTGCAATGCAATGGATACCAAAAATTAAATATGAAAAATTGCTTGATTTTTTGTTAGAACTAAAAAATTAGCTCTGATTTTCCATGAAGATGACTGACAGAAAATTAAATATGCCATGCATGAGGAAATTATTTTTTGCGAAAATTATGACTAACTCTCATTTTGTGCTTAAATAAATAAATTTCTAAAATTCAAAATTTAGGTGTCAACACTTCTCAAGTAATTCAATCATCGCCAGGGCCCACGGCCGCGATGTAATTTCATAAGTCATTCCATTATCGCTAGGGCCCACGGCAGCGATATAGTTCACAAGTCATTCAATCATCGCTAGGGCCCACGGCCGCGATGTAGTTCACAAGCCATTCAATCAATTCATTAGTAGGGCATCACAACCAATTAATACCACGAAGACATACAGTCATACTAGCCATAAAAATCATACATCATCAATCACCGTGCTTTTACCACACAACGACGCTTCGCGATGTAATTTCATAGGGCACCATGGCCATTTACCTGCATCTGGGCTCCAAGCCATGCAGTCACTGGGCATCATAGCCAATTAATATCTCATAAGCACGCTTGTCATTAAAATCACACATCACCAATCACCATGTCTTCATTAATAATCACGCTACGCAATTCAAACATCCAGTAGCGTCCAAGGGTTCGAGTAAGGGTTTAGGAACCACTTACCTCTTCAAGCAAGATAGTAAATTGAATCCAATCGACCCTCCTAGATCAGCAAGTTCACGGCCAAATATGGCTCTCACGGCGTGCCTAGGAAAACCACATCGAAACTCAATTATTTCTCAATTCCATCGCGTCAATAATTTAATAACGCCGACAACACCTTATTCTCAAGTCGTCACAGTATTAATTTGGTGCTCCTAAGCATGCTAATTGTCGTTCTATCAAGGCAAGCCATCCAAAGTCTCAATTCATCAAAACTTCCCAATTTGAGCCCCCCACAACCAGGTTCAGTCTCACGAAAACTGTATTTTCTCTACTAACTTTTTGAGAAAACAAATTTCATGGTCTCAAAGTTCAAGATCTTACGAACACGTGGGCGAAAAAGGAGCTCAATTTGGATACCAGATGACTTAGAACGACCCAATTCAAAATCAGTGCGCGTTGAGGACAGATTGGTCGGCTTATCACGTTTTTCACTTCAAACAATCCTTAATCACTTCTAAACTCCAATTCCTCACAAAATCAACTTGCCATAACCTCAATATACAAGTTTAAGAAGCTCACCAAGAGTTTCGTTGCGAAATAACTCCACCAAACCTTTGAACAGCTCGGTTCCTTCATGGTCCCTCCACGGTCAGAATTTGTCCAATTTTAACCACCCACAATCAGCCATGAAAACCTATTTTAAAACCACCAAACTTGCGACCAAGACTCACCCAACTTGAGTACTAGATGTTATGAAGATCTCACAAAATTTTTGAGGTCATTTGGAATTTCTAAGGGCTAGAACCAACATTTTTCCTCAGCTAGCTCAAAATCTGTCCGCTTTTCTTCCAAAAATTTCCATAAATTAACCAGACCTCCAAATGACACAAAACCAAATGAAAATTGTCAAGGACATCTTGAACTAATCTGTGGTGATCGGAGGCGACGAGCCGACGACGGGAGGGGTCGATCGTACGGACCGAACAGAAGGCTCAGAAACTATCTTTCTGAGTAGTTTTTGGTTGGGTGAAGATGAAGAGGAAAATGGAGGAGGGGGAAGGGGTGGTCGACCATTCTGAAGCTAGGGAGGTTATCCCTCAAATAATTGGTGCAATTTTGATAAGATAGTCATTAATGGTGAGATAAACTGGAATTACAGTCGACGAGAGCTCGACATGAAATTGGAGCTCGAAATTGGGTATCGAACAATGAGAAATTCCAATATTTGTAATAAATTGGACGTCGCCTTATCAAGGTTAATTTAAAAATTATAAAAATGAAATTTCGGACGGCAAGTGCAAAATTATCATTTTGCCCCTCGACCCTTACCCTTGCCTTAAGAATTATTGAAGGACATTTTGGTCATTTGGACTCCAAAGGCTGCCAAAATTAGAGAGGCAATATAGTCAATGGAAACCAAGATATTATATGGGTGAGGACAAGTGTCATGATTTGGGTGATGAGCATTGATTGGCTTGTCTAATCCTCCCCCACTAACCATTCAACATGCTTTTGACTCAAGTGGATTAAGCTAGCTTTTTTTTCTCTCTCCTTCATCTTTTTCACGTTAGCCTCTCCTCCTACTTCTTTTCTTCGTTTTCCTCCTTCAGCCGAGAGAACTACCGCCGACCAACTTACTGCCTTCCAATTCGTCGCCTTCGACCGCCACTTCCGGCGACCACTAGCCCGATCGTCGACCACCCTGGTCTTCCCTAACCTCTCCTCTACAAATCCCCTGTGGTAGTTCGGCCATTGGAGGTGTCGTTCGCCCCGTTCAGCCCCAAGACCGTCGAGAGGTCAGAATCAGACTCAGCTGGGAGAGGGCCTTCTTTCGTTGACTTCAAGGCTTCGTTTGGATTGATTCTGCGAAAAGAATCAAAATCAGAATCATTTACATTACCAAATAGAATTTTCATCTTTTTTTTTGTTCCAGAGAATAAAATTAAAGAACTAAAATGGTTGTCGTGCATGCCCTAAATCTATTGTTCAACAATTATTCGGAATTTCAAAATGAATCTAAACCATTAAAGATAACATGTCAACTGTGCTAATTTTCTGTCAAGTGTCAACTGATTTAAAAACAACTGGCCACCTATTCTGACGTGGCGGTAATCTGATGAATGGGATTACCGATTAACCAGAATTCTAGGAGGGGCCGAGAGTGACTGATTCGAAGCAAAGAAGGGGTGTGCCGAAAACAATTTTACGCTCTCATTATTTAGAGGTCAACAAATAAAAGCAAAGCAAAGCAAAACAAAACAAATTAGGAGGTCAGAACTTTTCGGGGAAAAAGAGAAAATTCATGTCCTCTGTCTGTCCTCTCTCTCTCTCTCTCTCTCTCTCTCGCTGGTCGTGTGCTTGACGAAGGCTGGAGAGACAGATCTGAAGGAGAGAACGATTTAGATTATCGCACAATCACTGAGATTTAAAAAAGAAAAAAAAAACGCCGTCTTTAATTCGGTGGAGATGGATCAGGTGTTGAACAAGGTGGGAACGTATTGGTTCAGCAAGAAGGCTAACAAGGAGCTTAGCTCTGTCGGCGATGACATCAATGTACGTCATTCTAACATTCCTCCATCTCCACATGATGTTAATCAGTGTGATTTCGGTTTCGCAAATGTCATTTATTAGGTCGATTTCGTGTTAGATTTTTCCATTTGCGACGAGATTGGGGTTGGTTTGGTTATGGGTTGATGTGATCTTGGGAGATTTTGAACTGATCGTGCGGAGTGATGGGATCTGGTTTTAATTAGGAGGTCGTAACGTTCTGAGATGAAACTGCGACGACAATTTTATGAGGATTGGGAGAATGATGCTTACAAGAGGGCGGTCAATCATTGTTCTGCATTTTCGAGAATTGGGTTTTCTTTCCACTTTATTTCTGTCAATCTAGTATGGGGATTGGATGGTGTTTTTCTTGTTTACCTGTAAATCGGTATTGTCCATTAAAATCGAAGACGACGGGCAACATCACATTCCATGATCATGGTGATTAGTGTGCTGGGTTAGGCTCTCTCTCTCTCTCTCTCGCTTTTATGATGGTTAATGCGCTGATTTTGATCTTGATACATGTATATAATAATAATTGTCTGAATGAATTACATGATTTTTTTCTGTGGTGTGGCATCACCTCAAAACCTGTTTAGATGTGGTCGTAATTCCGTAAGTGCAAGTGTGCCAATAAGGGGAAAGTTGTGATCATATACTACACAATTTCTGTATGTGAGGTGTCCTCTTGATATTAGCTAATCTCGGCATGCCGTCGAAGTTCAGTTAGAATATAGAATCCATAGATCACTTTCGATCGTGAATGGAAACTGGAAAAACACCTCTATTCATCTAAAGCAAGACAAGATGTGAGAACCATAGGAAGAGTGCTATTATTTTGATTAATCCATGTAAGTCATATCCAAGCAGTCCCTTCCTTTCGTACTGGCAAATTCTTTTTCTACTATCAGATGCAGTGACGCTTTTCAATAGTTTTCTGGTGCGCACATTGTATACAGATGGGTATGTTGTCAAAGGGGTAGATGTTGATTGATGATTCTGAATGTTTAACTCTCTTCGCAATGTGCAAGGCTAATGTGTTTACAATCCCACCATTTATCTTGTTATGATGACTTGATTTTGCCTGCAGCTTGATTTGATTACACACTGTAATTTCATTGTCCGGCCTTTGAAACCATATTTGCCAAATGTAGAGTATCCAACTCATTTGAAGGATATTAAAGACATCTCTTTTGATTAGCTTGAAAAAACTTAAGTAATGTGACTTATATTCTTCGTATGTCTGGGTCAGCTCAACTGCAAGATGCACTAGATCTGTGGTGGCTTTACATTTTCCCCTTTTTATATTAAAATTTCTTAGAAGTTGAAATTTAGTTATATATTACATCACTTGAAGACTTGACCTACAAATCTCAAGGTGACATTTACATTATTTGAAACGTACTCAATGGCTATATGGATCCCTTGCAACTTCCTTCTCAATAAACCGCCATTAAGGACATTGTTTTCTTCCAATAAATCCTCATTTCAAATGTACGAACGAGGCATATCATTGACTCTATTTATGGCTTACCCTTTGGATTCTTTCATTAGATAGTGTTTCTGGTATACTGACATATCTATATATATATTCACTGATAGTCAATGTCCAGCAGCATTGAAGGAGGAGCAAAATGGTTGGTTAACAAAATCAAAGGTTTGCTTAAACTGTGATCTGCGACTACTATGGTGCATGCTTGGGTTCTTTGTTATTTGTTTGTTGCTATCCCTATAACAAAAGTTTACTTGTATCTTTGGAATTTTCATCTAGCATGTACAGTAGTAATTTCTAGAGGATGGATGCAAAAGTTTCAAATTATTCTGCAACTTGTCATGAAGTTGTTTGTCAATTTGGTGCTATAACTTGCCCAGATTTTTAAATTGAACATGTTCTGTTACAGACCCCTTGGTCAAAAGAAAAGCTCATGATTTACTTACGGTCCTCTGTTCCCTAGCTAGAGTTTTTTAAGAGAAGCCAAGGGATGTCAGTAGAACTTGTTCCCCTTTTTTTGTGATAATTGGAGCTATATAAACATAAACTTGTGACTTCTCAGACCCGCGGGCATTCTTCAATGAATGAAGTTTTCATCAACTGGCTAGCCTAAATACATCCTGGTGCTTGTCGGCATGTCAAGTTAATTGCATGGAACTTCTTGGTATGGTCTGGGTGCATGACACAGTAGATATGACGATTACCATGAATCCATTGAGAATCATCAGTATGGGCAGTTACTGGTTTTTGAGAAACATTTACTACCACTTGAGTTTTTTTAAGGAATTTCCTTTTTTTTCTTTCTTCTATACATGTCATGAATGACATATCTGATTAGCAACATGACTGGGAGGTTTTGGCTGTTGTAATGATGTGGAAATCGTTCTTAATAGGGAATAATTGACTTTTGATTGATGCGCTTTTCTGCAGGAAAGATACAAAAACCACTTCCAGAACTCCTAAAGGAATATGACCTGCCTGTTGGGATCTTTCCTGCCGACGCAACAAACTACGAGTTCAATGAAGAGACAGGAAAGCTCACAGTCTTCATACCCTCAATCTGCGAAGTGGGCTACAAGGATTCTTCGGTTTTACGCTTTTCCACCACAGTTACTGGATATCTTGAGAAAGGGAAACTAGCAGACATAGAAGGGATGAAAACAAAGGTAATGATTTGGGTGAAGGTTTCGGCGATATCAGCCGAAGCATCGAAGCTTCATATCACTGCTGGTATGAAGAAAACCAGGAGCAGAGAGGCTTATGAGGTTCACAGAGATGGAGTTATCGTGGATAAGTTCTGAAACACAGGAAGCTCGTATTTATGAAGGTGCTATAGTTCTGATTGAGCTTCTGCGTTTACATGCTTTCGGACCAATGTGGCATGGTTAACTACTAGCGCGAAAACTGTCAAGTGTATGTAATCTTCGTCATCTCTAAATGTTTCTCTTCTGGTGGTGCTCAGATCTCAAAAACTGTTCTTGTCAGAATTGAATATTATTCTCAGGTGATGTGCATGAATTTGCAACAGTGAGCAGAATCATCTACAAAGTTATTGAGGAGATCAGAAACTAGGGAGCAAGTTGAACACGCTCCTAATGACAGACTTGCAAATCGAACCGGGGTTTGAAACCTGCCTTTTAATTCTTCCGTTGTGAACTGTGGGATAATTGTTATTATATATCTTTCTCATCTGGGAAAGCAACATTGCTATTTGGGCGCGAATGATTATCATGATGTTTTTCTATTTTTTTTGTTCTCGGAAACATGTTTGGAATATAAATCTTTTGGTAAAATAATTTCATTTTTTTTAATTTTCGGGACAAGTTTTACTTTGGAAATAAATTTGGAACAAAAATTAGAAATATAAATTTTATACTTTTTCTATTTTTAGAACAGAAATAAGAATTTTTTTCATTACTCACTTCTTCTCTTTCACGTGCGGTCTTCCTCTCTCTCGCGTCCCGGCCAACGTTTGCGCCAGCAATCATAGGATTTTTATGCTGTTAACAAATGATTTTTTGTTCACTGATTAGAGATTTTATATTGTTATCAAACACGTTTTTTTATTAAGAAACTCGTCCACAGTATGAAAATAAAAATAAAAATTTATTTTTGATCAGAAATAGCTCCAAAGAATAGAAAGATTATCACTAGGAAAATTCCCAAAAAAAGTCTTAAACCTATTGCAATAATGCCGATTCAGTCCTAATTTTTTTTTTATCGATTTAGTCCTAAACCTTTTGTAATTGTGTCATTTCAGTCCATCCGGCGAATTTTGGCTGGCCGACGCTGATGTGGATGCCAACCGGAGATCTAATATTTTATTATTATTTTTAATTTTTTTTATGGTTTTTTCATATTTTTAATTTTTTATTCTTTTTATTTTTATTTTTTTCCCCTCCCCTCCCCTCACCACACCACACCACCTCCAGCCGGTTGCCACAGTCCGACGATCGGCCAGAGGCACGGTCGGAGAAGCCTTGCCAGGTAGTGGCAAGGGCCGATCTCGCCGTCGCCAAACGAGGCAGCGACGGCGAGGTCGAGCCTTTCCATGGCCGGGCGAGGCTCGACCTTGCTGACCCAAATCTGGTGGGATAAGGAGGTGTTGGTCAATAGAGCTTCCGACTAGTACCACCTGCCTCCTCCATCTCAAGAACTCAACTTCAGTAGAGCCATGAAAAGTTCCAATGAAGGACCAACAAACGATCAGGTTGGATAGAGAAGTTACTGGAGATGGAGCAAGCAAGATTTCTTCCTGATGGGTTTTTCGTACAAAAAACTAAAACAAGATCTATACAAACAGCGGAACAAAATAGATCTTCATGCCCATGAACTAAACATGCTGATCCATAAACGAAACGTGCGAATTTCAGTCGTACAACGATCGAATCGACATATATGTACATATACATATGAATCATACTAAATCACATACCCAGGAATCCACTTGTGTCACTGATCAACGAGGTAAATCACAAGTAAGGAAAATACCTCAATGCCACGGATTAAGAGCCCCAAGAGTGCAGACAAAAGGACAATCCGGCGATCCATTGTTCTTCGTGAGAATCTGCAAGAGAGAGAGCTTTTTTTGGGAGAGTTTTTTTCAATAGGTGTGAAAAGTGAACGACCTACGTTCAATCCCCAAAGAGATAAACCATCATCTCTATTTTCTTTCGCAGAATAAGAAACTATATCTCCTGATTGCCAATCCATCATCATAATATTGGCAAAGATTGATTTACCCTTTAATTGGCGCAATCAAATTCATTATCTCCCACTCGCTGATAAAGGGCTAAACATCCCTCTTTCTCTCCTCGCTGCAAAGTTCATATAGGCAAATAATCCGTGCGATCAACATACTTTGAGAGCTCGTTGCCATACATATGTTAGGAATATACAGCAGCTCACTTTGGGCTTTACTATTTTCGAGTAGATTTAGTATGTTGTACCCTAGATCAATATGTCACACTTAACATCATATCTCACTTGATCTCTTTGACTACTCAATTGCAATTCATTGTATTCACAATCATGATTAAATTTCAATAATCATAATTGGTCGACTTGTGAATATAAAGATTGAATGTGACATCCAAAACAAAATTGATCTTCCTCTTTCCTTAAACCTCTCAATCTCAATCCAGCTTTCTTTTCTAGAAATGTCCCATTAAATCGAATCAATCACATGATCATTGGCAACACTCTAAGATAGCATACACTGAATAGAAATTTCAAGAATAGATTATAGTTGTGAGGGCACTTAATTGAGGAACCCATATCCTCAAGAGTTTCACACGGCTATAGGGTTGAGATAAAAAACTCTTGCCAACTCATCTTGGTCGTCTCATGCATACGAAATATGAAGTACATATTATGGTATTTACTCCTTTCCCATGGACCGTTTGTCTCTATATTTAAAACCATACAGATGATAGCTCAGACATACTTAATGTCTAGCTTGAGTTCTCAAATCTACTCTCTTCAAAGAATCCAACAAAACTCACATTTGGCATCAAAGATAGATAAAAGTGAAATACCTATTTACTTCACCTTCGGACATAACTTATTATGATCTCATCTTAACATTCTTTGTTAAGGAGACATAAAAGATTTCAAGCTTGAGCTATCAATTATCACCAAGATAATGAGCTTGAAAACGTCTCATCTCTATTCGTCACCCAGCAAATAGAGGCGAATACCCGTGTGAGTGGGCTAATCTTCCATCTGTTCGACATACTTTCTCAATGTAATGTACTAAGCATTAAAATGCATAAAAGTAAACTCATTAGACATTATTTAATGATGACAAATATCATTTATTGCGAACTTCGGGAAAAAGAAATATAAGTGTCCAATAAATCAATTTCTACGCAGTTCCAAGGACTTTACATGACCAAGAAATATATCTCTAGGAATCGACTTGGTCATAGAATATGCTATCATGCTGTGCGTAGATATATACTGGACGTTCACAACCTTTTGTGCAACCATGTCTTTCACAAAATTGTACTTGGTATCTATATGTTTGGTCTTACAATGAAATTTAGGATCTTTGGGGTAAGCTATAGCTGCTTGGCTATCACAATTAAGCAGCAAATGACCATTAGTGTCCTCAGCAACACCAAACGATCCAAAAATCTCTTAAGCCAAACTCCTTCTTGTACTGCTGCTGATTGAGGTTTGGAGTGATAAGAAGTGATGACTTGAGGGCAATTAGATGGTGAGACCTTTAGGATTAAGCATGGATTGCTGAATCTTGAGGATTATAGGCTTGAACTTGTGTAGTATTCTAATGGTCCTAGTGTCGATTTAATGGATGATCTTGAGTGATGTTGTGATTGAGGTTCAAGTGGAAACAAGCGAAAATTAAGGAGACATAAGCATGGATTTTGAGGTAGTAATTGTGCTTGCGGTTAGTAGAGAATTGCTTATGAATGAGGGGTCTATTGGATTATATGATTGTGATGGTGGTTTGTCAATAACCCAACTGAGGAGTATGAGTTATAAAGAGACGACTGGTATTAGTGGATTCAAGCTTGAATTGCGTGATACATTGATGATTTTTAACTATCATTGCTATTGTTAACCTTGGATGATTTGAGATGAGATGTATACAAAGAGTTTTGGATTGAAGATCAGTTGTGATTGAATGCATATGGATTCGACTTGAATAGAGACTAAACTTGAGGTGTATGGGTGGATATAAGTAATTGATCCATGTGATGTGACGGTCATTGGAGGAATTAGAAATCTTCGATGGATAAGAATTGATCTAAGGGCGATTGTGGTATGACAAGTAGTGATGACAGTTATGGTGTGCACGTGTTTGTGGGATTAAAATGAAAGTTGATGATGTTGTATGCATGAGCTTATCACTATCAGACTCAATAAACTGTCGCTTGGTATGGGACTAGTTGATGGGATACCTATAAACCGTAATGAAGCATGTTATGGGACGTGTGGAACGGGGCTTCCTCCGTAGATGTATGAATTGGGACAACCTGTAACAATCAGATCTGATGAGGGCGGGGAGTGATCGCCGGTACAGAGAGGTCCGGAAAAGGAGCGGCTCTTGGCAGACTTCTAAGATAGCGAAGAGGCAGGGATGACCCAAGTCATAAATTGAAAGGGAAAGCCTAGGTATTGGGTTGAGTTTGATTATGGTTAAGAGATGTATGGCACTGGAGTGATTCTCAAAGTGAATGATCGAAAGTGGCATGGCATTTATAATGACGCCCGTGATTGGCATGTTTTGTAACTAGCATCATGTGATTATTATGGCCAAGGTCTAACTGAGAGATTAGACGGCGTGAGGAGTTTATACTCCATTGAACTGATGCCTGTTGAGATTGAGATAGCCTGTTGTGATTGTGCTAAAGTGGCAGATGCTTTATGCTTATAGTGTGAGCATTTGACCCATAGAAGTGATGCCTTGAGTACTTGCTTGGTGTTGACCTAGTTGAGTTTTGGCCTAGTTGAGGCTGTTGATTGAGACGTTGTCTCGTTGAGGCTTACTTGATGTGTGGTTGCTTCTTAAGGATGAGTTGAAATCCTTGGATAATTTGCAACTAGTTGAGAGTTGTCTGGAAACCACTAGATGGTTGCTAGTGACGAATGAGGAGATGAGCAGCCTGAGACTGCTAGACTTGAGTAGATGACTTAAGTCTTTGATTCCTTGAGAAAATCATAGTGGTTCAAGTGCCAAGAGAACCTAATAAGGTTGAAAGACCAGAGTACGGTCTCTAGAGGAGTACTTGGCTCGTATATGCGAGATACAAGAAGATCCAAGCATTGAGATGGATCATGAGAATTGAGTAAAATCGAGCGACCCCAGTATAAGTACTGGAAGAGAGTATGGCTCGATTTTGTTGATCGTACGAGACCCAAGTGTAATAAGGGGTCGTGAGAACTTTAAATGGAAATGAGGAAATTTGATGGGTAGGCAAGCTCGAGAAGAAGCTGCTCTTGTACTCAAGTAGCTGAGACAACTGATACTAGTATTGATGAGTTAAGTGATGGAAGTCACAAGAAAGGTGACTCTGAGATCACTCATTTCCAAAGTGGAAATGTGGACAGGAACCACAAGAGTTTTGAAAAGCCTATGAAGCTGTGTATAAGGTTGAGATTGATTGAATTTGAAGGAAGGATGAAATTTGAAACTGCCTTCTTTTAAATTGAGGGTTTTATTTGAAAACTTTTGATGTTTTGGGTACACTGAAGAAAGAAAGCGACCCTGACAGTTACTAGCCTTAAGAGGCTGTCGTTGATTGGTGATAGGTCACCAAGAGAGGAATTCCCTCGAAGGCATAGTACCTAATTGGATTGCCTTGTCAAATTGTTTGACGAGAGTTACCTTTATGATGCTGTTAAAGAACAGAGGTTGCTGGAACTCCGATAACTTTACAAGGACCTGAGGAAGGTCGATTGATTTGAGGCAGAGTTCTCAAGGTTCCCCAAGTATACTAAAAGTGGTTGAGGACCTTGAATAAGACAAGTAAATCCCTGAGTAGATTGGCATTTGAAAGCCTTATGGCGAGTTGTTATTCTTGATTCTGAGGAACTGTAATAGACCCTAAGGAAGGAAGTGGACGATCGAAAGGGGAATAAACAAGAGAATTTTCGTTCATGGATTATGAATATAGAGATTTTCACATAATGCGCCTGCAAGGGATGGTTGTTACCTTGGCGTAAGTCTCGTAATGAGAGACTGATATGTCGTTCCTTCCGGCGTTGGGAAAGTTGAGGAAAGAGTGATGTCAGTTGTCTGACATTGATGATTCTATGAGATTGATATGAGATTGATTGAGGATGAATCGAGACCACTAGATGTGGTATTGTGTATTATCACCCCTAACGAGTAGGGTATCATTCTTAAAGGGCGATAGGACCATGAGATGGTCGTTGAGGGAAAGGAAAGTAAATGGACTTGATAGTCCTGGATGTTCGTAATCCTAATGAATGGTTGAGTAAGCGAAAAGAGCGCTTAAAGTGTAATTACAAAGTGACTCAAGGTAGTTGAATTGAGTATTCGATACGTGAATTTATGGAGCCTGAGGAAGAACCTCGACTCCTTGGAACCTTGTCACTTGAGGTGACTGAGTCACTGGAAGGAGAATGTCAGGCATAGGGACATTTGAATCCTGGAATGAGGTATCGTCGTTGATATAGATTCCAAGATTGACATCCTATGCAATAGGAAGGACAAGGTGGATCCGAAGTGAGAGAATGTCACTGAAGTATGTAGTTTCCTTCAAGGGTAAGAGACCCTAGTGTGGAAGGAAGATGAAATCCAAATTGTCTTGATATTAAGATTGAGCGTCTGGATTGAGAAAGAAGACGCAGAACTTGAATGATTCCGGAAGTGAAGTCCGAGAAACTGTCTTGTAGACAGCGTTGAATTCCAGGATAGTGTTGACGTTTAGTTGGATGGATGAAATCGAGATAAGGTCGCATTAGCTGGTTGTGAAACCAAGAGCCCAAGGCCCTAATGCTTCTTGAGGAAAGAGTGACAAAAATGAATAAAATGTTGTGTGGTCCAAACGGAGACCCTTGAGGGCAGATAGCCAAGATATGAGCTCTAAAGTGGATGGTACCATGGACAGCTGGAATGATTCGACACTTGGTAGTAATGAAGTGGATAATAGCCAAATTGAGTATCTAAGGAATAATTGGATTGGTTGTTACTGTCTTGAGAGACGATGATTGGACTTATTTAAGGAGTCATGAGAAACGTGAATGACCTTCGAGAGTATCCTATGGACTCTAAAGAGATGCTCGTTGTATGCTAATTGTGAAGAGCACAAGCTGTGGGTCCGATGAGGTAAGATTCCTCAGTTGTGAAATTTCTGGGAAATGAAATCCATGTGGAATCTTTGAGGATTGGAATAAGTGACGAATCGACTAGGGTCGATGTGAGTTGCTGAAACTTGAAGTTTCCTTGCATTGATGGATTGTTATAGATGGAACGTGGGAGGATTCCCCACCGGAGCTGTTCCATTGATGAAATGGGCTAAGAATGAGATGTAATGCGAAGGGAGGAACAGACGTGAAATGAGTCTTCGAGGACTTGAGTCAAGTTGACGACTACGCTGATAGTGGCATTCATGTTTGGAATCAAAAGAGTCAAGAGAATATTAATGATGTGACGTGGAAAGGAAATTTGAGGCGTAACAAGGTGATTTGAAATGAGTGTTGCTTGTGCGTCGTGATAGTAAAGTCATATGAGCCTGAATGCTCAGTATATGATTGGAGTTGGGTTATTAAAGTCCTCATGACAAAGTTTGGGAAACATTGTTTGGGTGGAAGAAGATTTTGAGTCTATATCTACCACAAAAGAATAAGATAATAGTTTCCCGAAAGGAATTGATGAGAAGCAACGCCGATGGATGAAATTATTTACGGATACATGAGCATTGCTCGTGTAAAGAAAGACCTCGTAACTGTGTGAACTGCAAGAGTTGGAAATGTTGACTGCTCCAAAGGGATTGAAGAGAAAGCATAACTTGTGACATTCTGAATTCTTACCATTTTGAGACTATGAAATGAGAAGTATCTATTGATGTATTTCAATTTTATCTCGCTCGGACCTGATCAATTCGAGTTAACTGACCAGAAAGGGAAAGGCTAACGCATGACAAGTACGTGGACTTGGGAAACTCGAAAAAGGAAATGACGCTTTGACCACAAGGATTGCCGAGAGAACATTTAGAACCATTAAAGGCCGATCAAATAACGATTGAGGAATCCATTGCTAGCGTTATACGATTGGAGCACGGGTGATGCCGTTTAACCAATGTATAATTTGCGAAGTTTTCCTAAATCGAACAATGACAATCGAGATCGTCGGGACTAGTAATGAACCATCGCAATTACATGACAACCAAAGCCGTTGTAGCTTGAGTCGTCCTAAGTGTGACGAGAGTCACAGAGTCGATACGCGTAACGTCTCCAAAAGCCGCCCGTTAGTTCGAGATAAACTGAAGATACGATTGACAGAAGATCGATCATGCAACGGAAGCTCGAAATTGGCAAATGGAAAGGAAGAATTCCAACAGTAGAAAAGAATTTGGACGTTGCGTCATCGAGAGTAATTTAGATTGAGAAAAGTAAAATTTGGACTGAAAGTGGAAAATTACCCTTTTACCCTGTGACATTCTGAATTCCGACCCTATCTCGAAGCTTATTAATGAATGAATGTCTATCGATGTATTCCAGTTAATCTCGCTCAGAATTGATCACTCTCGAGTCGACTAACCAATGGGGAATGGCCATATAGGAATTAAAGTACGTGGACCAAAGGACTTAACCACGAGTCGAGGCTTTGACCATAAGGATCGCCGAGGGAATATTTAGGACCGCTAAAGGTCGATCTAAGAATGGTTTTAGAACGATTTGCTAGTGTCGTGCGATTGGTTCACGGGTGATTCCGTATGACCATGACATGATTGGGGAATTAACCTAAATCGATTCCTAACGGTCGTAACCTTCGGGACTAGTGATTGACCCTCGCGATTACATGACAACCAAAGCCGCCGTGGCTCGAGTGACTCTTAAACGTGACATTAGTCGCAGGTCAATACGCGTAACTCCTGAGAGCCGCCCGTTAGTCTGAGACGCGCTGGAATGACAATTGACTGAATTTAGCCATGGATTGGACTTCGAGATTGGAGGCCGGACATTCGAGGGTCGCAATGGAGTAAACTTGGACGTCGCCTCATCGGAGAGTTATTAAGATTAGAATTAGCCCCGTATAAGTTAGAAAAACGAAATTCGAACCGACGAGGGAAGTCGACCCTTTTTCCCTAAGCTTAGTACCCTTTTCTATTAGGTAAAGTAAGGGCAAATTGGACATTTGCCACCTTTCCCTAGCCATGGCCGAATTTTGAGGGGCACTTTGGTCTTTAGCCTTTTGAATTATTAGATGTTAGAATGACCATTTGATTTGACACAAATCCTTTAAACTACTCCCATCAAAGGTCTTTCATGATCACTATTCATTGTACTTCCCACTACCAACTCCCACTTACTCATTTCCCCTCCAACTTCCCTTTCTTTAATGGATCTCTCTCATCTCTCCCTCACTTCTTCTTCTTCCTCCCATTCTCACGATCGTCTCTCTCTCTCTCGTTCTCCACTTTCTCGCTCGCTCTCCTCATCCTCCTCTCGGTTTCAAAGGGAGACCGATCGGCCGCCTCACTCCATCACCACACGACCACCCTCTCCTCCTTCTTAGGACCGTGGAGCAACCACCGTTCGGCTTGGAGCCGAGCTAGCCGCCGCCGAACCGAAATCAAGAGAGAACCGGGGGCCGACCTCGAAGAGTTCTTGAGGTGAGTTACTCTGGAGCCCTAGATAGTCATGTTAGGGTGTTAAGAGCTTGCATTAGAAATGTTCTTGACCGTGTTTCGTTGGACATCTGTGGTTGAATCTCTAAGGGCCGAACCTGTTCGCCAAGGGCCGCCGTGCGCCGCGCCGCCTTCAACTGCCTTCAACCGGTTTTTCTTGGGCATTTAAGCTAGGTAAGCTTATTCTAACCCTTAGCTAAGACCTTGTGTGATGGAAAGACCGAGTGAGTGTTAGTTTTGATGAGTTTAACGGCTAGTTGGGCGAGGAATCCTAGAGGGCCGAATCTGACCTTGGGGGAAACGAGCATGAATTTACCTTTTTAAGACTTGTCGTGTTGGTTTCATGGTTGAAGTGGGTTAGGGAATAGGTGCTAATGTAGACCGAATCCCTCATGACATCATCGGAAGTGATAGGACATGGTTGAGCTCGTTTATGTTAGTAAAATCCTCGTTCGAGCTTAGGATAATTCGGCCATGAGTGTGATTGTGTGACTCGACGCATGAAATTAACCTAATGAACCCTATTCCTATTATGGCCGTGAGCACTAGTAGGGGAATGGTGTTGGGAACGGCACCATGATTATGATTGACGGCCGTGCGAGATTAATTGATGTATTTTGTGACTTTGTCGATTGATTGGTTCCATGACTTCGTGGCACGGCCGAATGATTATAGTGATGATTGATCAGTGACATATTATGAGATATGATTGTTCATGAAGCTTTGCAATGGCCTTGATTGATTAATGGCGTGATGAAATGCCATGATTTGGAGTCTTGGTTTTAATGGCCGAATGGTGCTTGTGATGGTAATATGCACATGTGATTGTTCTATACTATGATTGGTTGAATTATGAGCCTATGTGCATATAATGCCCTGATGCGTTAAACGCGGGGCTTAGTGATATCCTGATGCGTTAAACGCGGGATAGACCTGAGGCGTTAAACGCGGGTCATGACATGGCATCGGAAACCTGAGGCGTTAAACGCGGGTTCCTTGATTTATTAAGCCTGAGGCGTTAAACGCGGGCTCTGCCATGAGTATTACGATCGTAATAAGTATATACATATATACAGATATATATTTATGCTATCCTCGATGCTATGTGATGTTAAGTGCCAAGGTACGAGAGCCAAGCCTAATCTAGATTGGTAAGTGATATGACAACGCATGCCTTGAATGAGTTATTATGTGCCCATTTGCCTGTTTTCGCATGAGTGGTCATTGCATGTGTCTGGGTGTGTCTGGAAGTCTCGAGTGCCTAGCTTAGGGTTAGGACTAGCTTATTGAGTTTATCTCACCCCGTCGTGGGACCCACCTTTCAGATCCCAAGCCTTGACCATGCCGTCGCCAGCTTTTGGGGTGCTAGTGATGACCGAGAAGTACGTTACTGAGTACCGAGTGGGCGATGATGAGGTTTTTATTTATGAGCATAGTACTGTCTAGGTCGAGGATGGGACAGACCATTGGAGGCCAGATAGTTACGCAGCATGGTGGTATCGAGACGACGACGCTACTTGGTGACCTCTGCGATCTTTTGACGTGCCTTGGGATATCCTCGAGGAGCAGGACCCGATGATCACATACCCACCTGATGGCGAGATTTCTGATCCGATGACCGGCCTCGAGCCAGGCTTGGGCCTCCCCGCAGTGCAGCCACAGCATCCCGCTGTAGATGGCGAGGTCATCGAGCCCTCTGATGCCGACGACGTTCCCATGGAGGAGGCAGGGTTCGAGTGGGAGATTGTAGGCGCCGAGGGCGAGCCCATGGACTTAGGGTCCGATTCGGAGGAGGAAGACATCCCAGTGTATTCCGAGTCAGAGCCAGAAGAAGAAGTCCCAGAGGAGCCTCAGCCGGGCGATTGGGCAGAGTACCATCCAGCGGCCGGTGTCGCCTGATCCATCAGCAGCGAGCCTGTCTTTTAGGCCTTGTTGCGACTTCTGATTTTTGGAGTATCCCTTATGGCAGTGACGCGTGTTCCTTAGTAGATGTCTCTTTTTGAGTAGGCTAACCCTTTTCTTCTAGCCCTAGTTATCTTTATCAGTTCTTGCGTATTTTGTAAAACTGAATGATTGTGATTTAATGGTTAAGCGTCTGTTTCCCTCAAGTCATCTTATTGTTTTATGCATGAGGTTATGTATGTCGCTTCCGCATGTGCATATGAGTCTCATTAGCTAGTGCGATATTTTGGATCCTGGGCAAGAGACTAAACAGTTTGGCAGTAAGGTGATGTTGCGTGCTCGAAAGGACTCGGGGCGTGACATCCCCGTTTGTTTGGTATCAGAGCAAGGTCAGCTCGATCCAAGTTGGTTGAGGACTGGAGTAATAAGGTGTGATGATTTGAGGATGACTGGGTAGCGAGACCTTAGGGATTCGCTAGAGTTAGGCATGAAATGCATGACATGTGAAATGGCGCTTGTGATTGGCGTATTGACTGGCATCGTCTTTGGTAGACTTAAGGCTGTAAGGCTCCGTACTTGGCACTGAGTGTTGATTGTTGATTGCTGGATTGGATAGCTGATTGTGATTTGGTGAAGTTGCTGGAGCAACTGAATGTGCGATACGGTTGTTAATTCCTGATTGTGATGCTTCTGATGGTTGCTTGAGTACTGATTATCTTAACTGTGATTATTGCTGCGATAGTGGCGTAGCCTTACTAGACTTAAGTAGATGGCTTAGGTCTCTAATTCCTGGATGGCATTATAGTGACTCAGGTGTTGTGAGACTTAGCAAGATGAGCAACCGGACCAGAGGTACTAGAGGAGCGTCTAGCTCTAGGCCACAAGTGGTGGAAGATCCTAGGTACGACGGAGTCATGAGGAACTTGGAGGAGATTGGGAACTTGATGGGTAGACAGACCGAGGAAAGAGATGCTGCTGTTGCCCAAGCGGCGGTAGCTGCTGTTGCTGCTGCCAACCTAGCGAATGGGAACAATGGGAACAATGGACGTGACAATGAGGGTGGCAATGCCCAAGGACAAGGGAATCGCATGATGGGCCAGCTGATGGAGCACTTTATGAAGCTGAAGCCATCGAAGTTTGACGGTACAGGGGACCCTGGAGCTGCCCCTGCTTGGATTGAAGAACTGGAGAAGGCCTTTGAGGTGCTGGGCTGTACTGAGGCGAAGAAGGTGGTCCTAGCTGTTTACCAGCTTCGTGGAACAGCGAACGATTGGTGGAAGGCCACCAAGGGAAGAGTTTTCCCCGAAGGGGCGGAGCCGAATTGGACTGTATTCTCTGAAGTGTTTAATGCCAAGTATTTCTCCAGAGCGGCTCAAGAACAGAAGATGATTGAATTCCAGAACCTCCGCCAGAACCAGATGACCATCGACCAGTACGAGGCTGAATTTGCAAGACTGTCCAAGTATGCCTCGAGGATGGTCGAGAACCCTGAGGACAAGGCGAGAAGGTTCAGAGATGGACTGAAACCTGACCTTCGCAGCCAGTTGGTGCTGTTAGACCTACAAGGTTATGATGCAATTTATGAGAGAGGCCAATTAGTGGAAAGAGATATGAAGGAAAGAGGAATCGCTGCTGGATCGCGGTTCACTCCTGCCAGGGATAACCGCCAGTTCGGCAAGAGGCCGATGGCGAGCAACCGACGTTTTGTGCCTCCAGCCAGAAGGAATATTGGCAAGCCTGCTCACCAGTCGAATTGGAATTGTCGCTTATGTGGGCGGAAGCATGGCAATGGACCTTGCCCGAGCAGGACGGACGCGTACTTCAAGTGTGGCCAACTGGGCCATCACATAAGGAATTGCCCAAGTCAACCACTAGGACCCCAAGCTCAAGGAAATCGACCGCCAGTGGGACCGCATGCTGGAACCCAGCAGAACAACGCAAATAGGCCGCCAGCTCAAGGAAGGGTGTATGCTGTGGCGCGAAGGGGAGTGGAGAACGCGCCCGGCGTGGTCACAGGTACGGTTACTTTATGTGATCATGTTGCCTATGCCTTGTTTGATCCTGGAGCATCGCACTCGTTCATATCTGCTCAGTTTGCTGATTTGGTTGGGATTGAATTGAGACCTTTGGATGTGATATTGCATGTTACCACCCCATTGGAGGATAAAGTGTTGGTTTCGCTAGGCTGTCCAGATTGTAAGATAGTCGTTGGTGTTAGTGAGGAACGGATAGATTTAGCCGTGCTGCCTATGTTTGACTTTGACGTGATTATTGGTATGGATTGGTTAAGTAGACAAGGGGTTGTCGTTGATTGTGGTAGCAGGGTGATTCATTTCCATCCTAATGATCACCCTAGATTCGAGTTTGTGGGAAGTCGAGGAGGAACCTCAATTCCTTTGATTTCGTCACTTGAGGTGACTAGGCTTTTGGACGAAGGGTGTCAAGCGTACTTAGCTGCCGTGATGGATCCGACCGTAAAGGAACCAAAGCTAGAGGATATAGCTGTAGTACGTGATTACCCTGATGTCTTTCCTTAAGAGTTACCAGGGTTGCCTCCAAAAAGGGAAATAGAGTTCGTGATTGAGTTAGCACCCGGAACGGAACCGATTTCGAAAGCACCCTATAGGATGTCCTTGTCGGAGTTGAAGGAATTGAAGGTTCAGATGCAAGAACTGCTGGACAAAGGATTTATTCGTCTAAGTGCTTCGCCTTGGGGAGCGCCAGTCTTGTTTGTAAGGAAGAAGGATGGGTCGTTGCGTTTATGCATTGACTACAGGCAGTTGAATCAGGTGACCATCAAGAATAAGTATCCGTTGCCAAGGATTGACGACTTGTTTGATCAACTGCAAGGAGCTTCTGTGTTCTCCAAGATAGACCTAAGGACGGGTTATCACCAGTTGAGGATTAAGAAGGAAGATATACCGAAGACAGCTTTTCGGACAAGGTATGGGCATTATGAATTTACGGTCATGCCGTTTGGATTGACTAATGCCCATGCTGCTTTCATGGATTTGATGCATAGAGTGTTTAAGGAATACTTGGATCAGTTCGTCATTGTATTCATCGATGATATCTTGATTTACTCGAAGAGTCCTGAGGAGCATGAGGAGCAATTAAGTATAGTTCTACGGATGTTAAGGGAACACTCGCTGTACGCCAAGTTCAGTAAGTGCGAGTTTTGGCTTAACGAAGTTGCGTTCCTTGGGCACGTCATCTCTGGAAATGGAATTTCTGTAGACCCAGCAAAGATTGAAGCAGTAACGAATTGGCCTAGGCCTACGTCAGTAATAGAGGTCCGAAGCTTCCTAGGATTGGCAGGGTATTACCGCAGGTTCGTGGAAAAGTTTTCCTCGATAGCTACCCCTTTGACTAGGCTGGCTAAGAAGGATACGCGGTTTGAATGGACGGATAAATGTGAGAGGAGTTTTCAGGAACTCAAGCATCGTCTGACGACTGGACCAGTGTTGACCATCCCTTTCGGACCTGGAGGTTATGAGATTTACAGCGATGCGTCGCTGAAAGGATTAGGATGCGTCTTGATGCAACATGGAAGAGTTGTAGCTTATGCATCGAGACAGTTAAGACCTCATGAGATGAATTACCCGACGCACGATTTGGAACTAGCAGCTATCATCTTCGCCTTGAAGATTTGGAGGCATTACTTGTGTGAAGAAAGGTTTCAGATTTATACGGACCACCAGAGTTTGAAGTACTTGTTTTCGCAAAAGGAGTTGAACATGAGGCAACGTCGATGGATGGAGTTGCTCAAGGACTATGATTGTGATATCCTTTATCACCCCGGAAAGGCAAATAAGGTTGCGGATGCGCTGAGTCGGAAATCGAGCATCGCGCATTTGTTGGTTAAGGAATGGACTCTATTGGAAGGAATAAGAGATTCAGAGGTTAAGCTTGAAGTCTGCCAGCTGTCTTGCCTCCTAGCCACATTGAGGATTGAACCAGAGATTCATGAGAAGGTGAAAGTGTTGCAATCTACGGACCCCGACATCCAGAAGATCCTGGAGATGGATGCCGTGAAAAGAAAACCCGACTTTCAAGTATCCGAGGATGGAATTTTGAAGTTTCGTTGACGTCTATGCGTACCTAGTGATGAGGAACTTAAGGAGAGGATCTTATCAGAAGCTCATAGGAGCAATTATAGTATTCATCCGGGTAGCACGAAGATGTATCAGAATCTGCGTCAGCACTACTGGTGGAATGGAATGAAAGTGGACGTAGCTAAGCATGTAGCGAAGTGTTTGACGTGCCAGCAGGTTAAGGCTCAGCATTGTAAGCCTGGTGGGATGTTGCAGCCTTTGGAAATCCCCGAGTGGAAGTGGGAGCACATCACCATGGACTTTGTCATGGGTTTGCCGAGGAGTCAGAGAGGACATGATTCGATTTGGGTGATCGTGGATAGACTGACTAAGTCCGCACATTTCTTGGCAGTAAGAAAAGATTTCGCGATGGATAGATAAGCAGAGTTGTACATGAGGTACATAGTTCGTCTTCATGGAGTTCCAGTGACCATTACTTCAGACAGAGACCCCAAGTTTACCGCTTCATTTTGGAAAAGCCTACAAGAGGCTTTGGGGACGAAACTACAATATAGCACCGCTTACCACCCCCAGACAGATGGACAATCTGAAAGGACAATTCAGACGCTTGAGGATATGCTGAGAGCTTGCGTATTAGACTTTAAAGGAGGTTGGGAGGATCAGTTACACTTGGTAGAGTTTGCCTATAACAACAGTTACCAGCAGAGCATCGGAATGGCACCGTTCGAAGCATTATACGGTAGAGCATGCAGGACTCCTTTGTGCTGGGACGAGGTTGGTGAAAGAAGCATAACAGGCCCAGAATTAGTGGAGCAGTCAGTGGAGGCAATAAGGGTCATAAGGGAAAGATTGAAGACCGCGCAGAGTTGCCAGAAAAGTTATGCCGACAAGCGGCGCAGGCCTTTGGGGTTTCAAGTGGGAGACCATGTCTTCTTGAAAGTGTCACCGATGAAAGGATTATCCCGGTTTGGAAATAAAGGAAAGTTAAGCCCGAGGTACGTAGGCCCTTTTGAAATCTTAGAGCGGATTGGGACCTTGGCCTACAGACTCGCCTTGCCGCCTAGTTTATCGCAAGTTCACAATGTGTTCCACGTGTCGATGCTGAGAAAGTATGAACCGGACGTGACTCATGTACTGGACCACGAGGTGATAGAAGTGGACGATCGAGTGTTGTATGTGGAAAGGCCAGTTAGGATCGAGGACAGAAAGGAGCAAGTCCTGAGGAATAAGACGATCCCGCTAGTGAAGGTGATCTGGGAGCACCATGGAACTGAAGGAGCCACCTGGGAAAGCGAGGAAGCGATGAGGCGCCAGCACCCCCATTTGTTTGAATAGGTAGTTGTAATGTAAATTTCGAGGACGAAATTTCTGTAAGTGGGGAAGAGTTGTGACATTCTAAATTTCGACCCTATCTCGAAGCTTATTAATGAATGAATGTCTATCGATGTATTCCAGTTAATCTCGCTCAGAATTGATCACTCTCGAGTCGACTAACCAAGGGGGAATGGCCATATAGGAATTAAAGTACGTGGACCAAAGGACTTAAACCACGAGTCGATGCTTTAACCATAAGGATCGCCGAGGGAATATTTAGGACCGCTAAAGGTCGATCTAAGAATGGTTTTAGAACGATTTGCTAGTGTCGTGGGATTGGTTCACGGGTGATTCCGTATGACCATGACATGATTTGCGAATTAACCTAAATCGATTCCTAACGGTCGTAACCTTCGGGACTAGTGATTGACCCTCGCGATTACATGACAATCAAAGCCGCCGTGGCTCGAGTGACTCTTAAACGTGACATTAGTCGCGGGTCGATACGCGTAACTCCTTAGAGCCGCCCGTTAGTCTGAGACGCGCTGGAATAACAATTGACTGAATTTAGCCATGGATTGGACTTCGAGATTTGAGGCCAGACATTCGAGGGTCGCAATGGAGTAAACTTGGACGTCGCCTCATCGGAGAGTTATTAAGATTAGAATTAGCCCCGTATAAGTTAGAAAAACGAAATTCGAACCGACGAGGGAAGTCGACCCTTTTTCCCTAAGCTTAGTACCCTTTTCTATTAGGTAAAGTAAGGGCAAATTGGACATTTGCCACCTTTCCCTAGCCTTGGCCGAATTTTGAGGGCACTTTGGTCTTTAGCCTTTTGAATTATTAGATGTCAGAATGACCATTTGATTTGACACAAATCCTTCAAACTACTCCCATCAAAGGTCTTTCATGATCACTATTCATTGTACTTCCCACTACCAACTCCCACTTACTCATTTCCCCTCCAACTTCCCTTTCTTTAATGGATCTCTCTCATCTCTCCCTCACTTCTTCTTCTTCCTCCCATTCTCACGGTCGTATCTCTCTCTCTCTCTCTCTCGTTCTCCACTTTCTCGCTCGCTCTCCTCATCCTCCTCTCGGTTTCAAAGGGAGACCGATCGGCCGCCTCACTCCATCACCACACGACCACCCTCTCCTCCTTCTTAGGACCGTGGAGCAACCACCGTTCGGCTTGGAGCCGAGCTAGACGCCGTCGAACCGAAATCAAGAGAGAACCGGGGGCCGACCTCGAAGTGTTCTTGAGGTGAGTTACTCTAGAGCCCTAGATAGTCATGTTAGGGTGTTAAGAGCTTGCATTAGAAATGTTCTTGACCGTGTTTCGTTGGACATCTGTGGTTGAATCTCTAAGGGCCGAACCTGTTCGCCAAGGGCCGCCGTGCGCCGCGCCGCCTTCAACCGATTTTTCTTGGGCATTTAAGCTAGGTAAGCTTATTCTAACCCTTAGCTAAGACCTTGTGTGATGGAAAGACCGAGTGAGTGTTAGTTTTGATGAGTTTAACGGCTAGTTGGGCGAGGAATCCTAGAGGGCAGAATCTGACCTTGGGGGAAACGAGCATGAATTTACCTTTTTAAGACTTGTCGTGTTGGTTTCATGGTTGAAGTGGGTTAGGGAATAGGTGCTAATGTAGACCGAATCCCTCATGACATCATCGGAAGTGATAGGACATGGTTGAGCTCGTTTATGTTAGTAAAATCCTCGTTCGAGCTTAGGATAATTCGGCCATGAGTGTGATTGTGTGACTCGACGCATGAAAATAACCTAATGAACCCTATTCCTATTATGGCCGTGAGCACTAGTAGGGGAATGGTGTTGGGAATGGCACCATGATTATGATTGACGGCCGTGCGAGATTAATTGATGTATTTTGTGACTTTGTAGATTGATTGGTTCCATGACTTCGTGGCACGACCGAATGATTATAGTGATGATTGATGAGTGACATATTATGAGATATGATTGTTCATGAAGCTTTGCAATGGCCTTGATTGATTAATGGTGTGATGAAATGCCATGATTTGGAGTCTTGGTTTTAATGGCCGAATGGTGCTTGTGATGGTAATATTCACATGTGATTGTTCTATACTATGATTGGTTGAATTATGAGCCTATGTGCATATAATGCCCTGATGCGTTAAGCGGGGCTTAGTGATATCCTGATGCGTTAAACGCGGGATAGACCTGAGGCGTTAAACGCGGGTCATGACATGGCATCGGAAACCTGAGGCGTTAAACGCGGGTTCCTTGATTTATTAAGCCTGAGGCGTTAAACGCGGGCTCTGCCATGAGTATTACGATCGTAATAAGTATATACATATATACAGATATATATTTATGCTATCCTCGATGCTATGTGATGTTAAGTGCCAAGGTACGAGAGCCAAGCCTAATCTAGATTGGTGAGCAATATGACAACGCATGCCTTGACTGAGTTATTATATGCCCATTTGCCTGTTTTCGCATGAGTGGTCATTGCATTTGTCTGGGTGTGTCTGGAAGTCCCGAGTGCCTAGCTTAGGGTTAGGACTAGCTTATTGAGTTTATCTCACCCCGTCGTTGGACCCACCTTTCAGACCCCAAGCCTTGACCATGCCGTCGCCAGCTTTTGGGGTGCTAGTGATGACCGAGAAGTACGTTACTGAGTACCGAGTGGGCGATGATGAGGTTTTTATTTATGAGCGTAGTACTGTCTGGGTCAAGGACGGGACAGACCATTGGAGGCCAGATAGGTACGCAGCATGGTGGTATCGAGACGACGACGCTACTTGGGGACCTCTGCGATCTTTTGTCGTGCCTTGGGATATCCTCGAGGAGCAGGACCCGATGATCACATACCCACCCGATGGCGAGATTTCTGATCCGATGACCGGCCTCGAGCCAGGCATGGGCCTCTCCGCAGTGTAGCCACAGCATCCCGCTGCAGATGGCGAGGTCATCGAGCCCTCTGATGCCGACGACGTTCCCATGGAGGAGGCAGGGTTCGAGTGGGAGATTGTAGGCGCCGAGGGCGAGCCCATGGACTTAGGGTCCGATTCGGAGGAGGAAGACATCCTAGTGTATTCCGAGTCAGAGCCAGAAGAAGAAGTCCCAGAGGAGCCTCAGCCGGGCGATTGGGCAGAGTACCATCCAGCGGCCGGTGTCGCCTGATCCATCAGCAGCGAGCCTGTCTTTTAGGCCTTGTAGCGACTTCTGATTTTTGGAGTATCCCTTGGGGCAGTGACGCGTATTCCTTAGTAGATGTCTCTTTTTGAGTAGGCTAACCCTTTTCCTCTAGCCCTAGTTATCTTTATCAGTTCTTGTGTATTTTGTAAAACTGAATGATTGTGATTTAATGGTTAAGCGTTTGTTTCCCTCAAGTCATCTTATTGTTTTATGCATGGGGTTATGTATGTCGCTTCCGCATGTGCATATGAGTCTCATTAGCTAGTGCGATATTTTGGATCCTGGGCAAGAGACTAAACAGTTTGGCAGTAAGGCGATGTTGCGTGCTCGAAAGGACTCGGGGCGTGACATACCCCCTCAAAGGACATTCTTTCCTTTAGAACAAGCAAGGGCATTATAGTCATTTGATCTCTCCCTATAGTGGTCGAAAATTAGAGGGTATTATAGTCAATTGTGCTCTAGATATTTATGAAGAAAAATCAAGGACATTAATGAGAGGTGATGTGTTTGAGTAGGTTAGGTTATAGCTCTAGGTTGGCATTAAATGGTTGTCCAATCTCCCTCACCTACCATTCAACCACTCTCTTTGCCTTGGGGATTAAGGAAAAAGTAAGAAGACCTCTCTCTCTCTCTCTCTCTCTTAAATTTTTGCTCAGCCACTTTCTCTCTCCCTCTCAAATCTCACGTTCTCTCTTTCTCTCCTCCTCTTGCTCGCCGACCAGCTTTTGTCCTCACTGTTCGTCCGCCACGATGCCGGCTTCCGGCCACCATTCGACCCAACTCCAACCACCACAACACTCCTTGATGTCTTGCCAACAACCTCCAAGTGACCGTTCGTCGATTCGTTACTCCATTTGACCCGTGGAGCCGCCGGAACCCGCCTAGGTCAGAATCGGAGCGAACCAGGCCATGAGCTCCTTTAGACCGGGTTAGAAGGTTTATCTTGCTTCCAAATTAAGGTGAGACCTCCTTAAGACATATTATTAAGGTTAAGTAAGTTTTGTTTGAAGTTTGGTTGATGATAGATGGGTTTTAATGGTGGAACTTGGATGATTTTCTTAAGGACAGAATCTGTCCTCTTCGACGAGTCTGGGAACCGAGCGCCTTTGAAGGCCGTAGAAGTGTCGCCTTGCCCCAAAATTTGATGGTAAGCTATCCTAAGACATGATACTACATGTCAGTAAATGATTGGTGAGCTAGATTGAAGTTTTGATGGCCGGTTTGCATGGTGTTTCCTAGGAACAGAATCTGTCTTGCGCCGGACAGATTAGGAACTGAGGACTGTAGCGGTTCCTGAAGGAGTTTGTTGCTTAATTAGCTAGGAAGAAGACTTATAACCTTTTGTTAGGATGTTGAGTCACTAAAGGATAGAATTTTGGTTGAATTAAAAGGGTTTAAGGGACTGATTTGGTGAGAAATACCCGTGAGACCCGAAATCGTCCAAATCTCGTTTTCTGCGCACACAGATTTTGAAACGGCCCGTTCTAATTCATCCGATATGCAAATTGAGCACCGTTTTCGCCCACATGACCGTAAGATATTGAAGTTTAATACTATGAAATTTTTTTTCCCAAAAAGTCAGTATAAAAATTGCAGTTTTCTCGAGACTGAACCTGGGCGTGGTGAGTACTTTTGTGGTTTAGGGTCATTGATGACTTTTCTTGATTGAATGCCCATTTAACATGCCTAGGTAGCGTCGATATGATGGTGTGGTTGTTTGGTAATGATATGCCGTGTGTGAATTTGGGCATGTGATGATTAATGGGGTTCAATTGAAGGCTTTAATGCTTGGTTTTGCACTTGATGTCGCATGAGGCCTAATGTAGTGATATGCATATGCTTGATGGCCGAATGATATGCTTGAAATGGTGAATTAGTTGTGATTGAACCGTGTACCTTGAATGGCGATGAGATAACATGATGCCATGAATTGCCTGTGGTTGTGATAAATGGCTTAATGAGAAAGAATCATTGTTTGTTTTTATGGCCAATGCATTGAGCTGGGGAGGGAGTTACTCCCATCGACCTGACGAGGTCGTGCGGCTAGAGAGTCCTACCTTGACCGAATCATCTCGAAGGCTGTAAGAATCGAGAGTCAGGTAGTGACCGAATCATCTCTAGGTCCGGACGCGAGAGTCCTATAGTCGACCGAATCATCTTGATGGCGCGGAGTGCCGAGAGTCGCTATAGAGACCGAATCATCTCGCAGCGAGAGTCATGATGACCGAATCATCTCGATAAGACGTCGAGAGTCATATGATTGACCGAATCATCTCGCGGCCCAAGGAGGGCGGCCCTCGATGGGCGTAAAGAAGATAAAAGACTGAAACATGGTTCTTGATATGTTTCTAAGTCTGTATGCTTGAATTGGCTTGAATGCCTGGGATGCCTGGAGCGCATGGAATGTCTATATTGCATGTATTGCTTGAGAAATTCGGATAGTAAAGTGAAAGTGTGAAAGACATGAACTTGAATGACTGATATGCCTGAGCTGCTCTATTATGACCAATTGCTAGAATGTCATGTGTGAAAAATATTTTTTGCCAAAACTTGCAAATTTTAAAATGAGCCTGGAGGTACCAATAGTCTAGCTTAGGGTTAGGGTCGACTTGTTGAGATTATTATCTCACCCCGTCGTGGGACCAACATTTTCAGACCCGAAGCACTAATGGAGACCCTTGAAGGAAGATGATGACGTGAAGGTCGAAGAGAAATTGACTTGATGAGAAGTCTGTCCATTCTGTTGAAGTCTATGAGGACCTCTTAATGTTTCGAAGTTAGAGTTATACATTGAATTCATGATTTACCTTGGGAGTAAAATGCTTTTGTATTGGAACGTCCTAAAGTCATCATTTGTATTAAAGGGAAGAAGTAGTTGTCTCGTTTTCGCTTGTGCCATTTCATTGTAAGGATTTGATAAGTCGAAGGTCGAAGGATCTTGGAAGACAATCATAGTGATTGAAGTGCTTGGAGGGATGCTCGCTGGGTTCGGGGCGTGACATCCCCGTTTAAGTGATATCAGAGAAAGGTTAGCTCGATCCTGTGTAATTGAGGTTTGGAGTGATAAGGAGTGATGACTTGAGGACAATTAGATAGTGAGACCTTTAGGACTAAGCATTGATCATTGAATCTTGAGGATTATAGGCTTGAACTTGTGTGGTATTCTAATGGTCCTAGTGTTGACTTTAATGGATGATCTTGAGTAATGTGGTGATTGAGGTTTAAGTGGAAGCATGTGGAAACTAGAGAGACATAGGCATGGATTTTGAGGTAGTAATTATGCTTGGGATTAGTAGAGAATTGCTTATGATTAAAGGGTCAATTGAGGTATATGATTGTGATGATGGTTTGACAATGACCTAACTTGAGGAATGTGAGTTATAAAGAGACGATTGGTATTAGTGGATTCAGGCTTGAATTGCGTTGTACATTGATGGTTTGGTTATTGATTGCTATTGTCAACTTTGGATGGTATGAGACGAGGTGTATACAAGGAAGCAGATAAGGAATATTTTGATTAAAGGCCAGTTGTGATTGAATGCATATGGATTTGACTTGAATGCCGACCAGACTTGAGGGATAAGATTGAATATAGGCAATTGATCCATATGATGTGACAGTCATTGGTGGAATTAGAAACCCTCGATGGATAAGAATTGATCTGAAGGCGATTATGGTATGTAGAGTAGTGAGGATAGTCATGATGTGCACGTGTTTGTGATATTAAAATGAAACTTGATGCGGGTGTATACATGAGCTTGTCACTATCAGATTTAATAAACTGTCGCTTGGTATGAGACGAGTTGATAGGATGCCTATAAACTGTAATGAAGCATGTTATGGAGCGTGTAGAACGGGGCTTCCTCCGTAGATGTATGATTTGGGACAACCTGCAACGACCAGGTCTGATGAGGGCGGGGAGTGATCGCCGGGACAGAGAGGTCTGGACAAGGAACGGCTCCTGGCAAGCTTCTAAGATAGCAAGGAGGCAGGAATGACCCAAGTCATAAATTGAAAGGAAAAGCCTAGGTATCGGGTTGAGTCTGAATGTGGTTAAGAGATGTGTGGCAGGAGAGTGATTCTTAAAGCAAATATTCGAAAGTAGCATGGCATTTGTAATGACGCCTATGATTGGCATGGTTAAAAGTTTCGTGCTTGGTATAGGATGCCGTTTGAAAAAGAAAATTAATGTTTGTTATGGGCCTGTTTTATGATTGGCATCAGGTGATTGTTTTGGCCAAGGTCTAATTGAGAGATTAGACGGCGTGTGGGCAGTTTATACCCCGTTAAACTGATGCCTGTTGAGAATGAGAAAATCTGTCGTGTTTGTGACAGAGTGGGCGATGCCTTATGTTTAGAGTTTGGACGATTGACTTATAGAAGTAACGCCTTGTGTATTTGTTGGGTGTTGACCTAGTTGAGTTTTGGCCTAGTTGAGGCTTGCCTAGTAATGGCTCTTAATTGAGAAGTTGCCTTGTGAAAGCTGGCTTGATATGTGGATGTTGCTTAAGGATGATTTGGAATCCTTGGATAATGAACAACTGGTTGAGAGATGTTTGGGAACCACTAGATAACTGCTGGCGAAAGAAAATGAGATGAGCAGCCTGAGACTGCTAGACTTGAGTAGATGGCTTAAGTCTTGGATCCCTGGAGGGAATCATAGTGGTTCAAGTGGCATGAGAATCTAATGAGGTTGAAAGACCAAGATACGGTCGCTAGAGGAGCACTTGGCTCGTATTTGTGAGATATGAGAAGATCCAAGCATTGAGATGGTTCATGAGAATTGAGTAAAGATGAGCGAATTAAGTATGGGTACTAGATGAGAATATGGCTCGATTTTGTAAATCGTGCGAGACCGAAGTGTAATTAGGGGTCGTGAGAACTTTATGCGGAAATGAGGAAATTTGATGGGTAGGCAAGCTCGAGGAAGAGCTACCAATGTTACCCAAGTTGCTGAGACGACTAGTGCTGATGAGTTAAGTAATGGAAGTCACGAGAAAGGTGACTCTGAGCTACTTCATTCTAAAGTGAATGTGTGGGAAGAACCATGAGATTTTTGAAAAGCTTGTGAAGCTATGTATAAGAATGAGATTGATTGAGGACGAATCGAGACCATTAGAAGTGGTATTGTGTGCTATCACCCCTAAAGAGTAGGGTGTCGTTCTGAAAGAGCGATTGGACCATGAGATGGTCGTTGAGGGAAAGGAAAGTGAGTGGACTTGATAGTCCTGACTGATTGTAATTCTAATGAATGGTTGAGGAAGCGAAAAGAACGCTTAGAGTGTAATTGTAGAGTGACTTGAGGTAGTCGAATTGAGTATTCGATACGTGAATTGGTGGAAACCAAGGAAGAACGAATCTTGTCACTTGAGGTGACTGAGTCACGGGAAGAAGAGTGTCAGACATGGTGAATCCTGGAGTGGAGGTACTGCCGTTGGCACAGACTCCAAGATTGACACCCTAAGGAATGGGAAGGACAAAGTGGATTCGAAGTAAAAGAATGCCAATAAAGTGTATAATTTCCTTCATAGGGTAAGAGACCCTAGTGTGAAAGGAAGAGAAGATCCAAATTGTCTTGGTATTAAGATTGAGCGTCTGGATTGATAAAGAAGACGCAGAACTTGAATGATCCCTAGAAGTGAAGTCAGAGAAACTGTCATGTAGACAGCGTTAAATCCCAGGATAATATAGACGTCCGGTTAAAGGGATGAAATTGAGACATGGTCGCAGTAGCTAATGGTGAAACCAAGAGGTCAATGCACTAATGCTTCCTAAGGAAAGGGTAACAAAAATGAACAAAATGTTGTTTGGCCCTAGAGAGGACCCTTGGAACAGACAGGGCTAAGGTATGAGCTCTCAAGTGAATGGTACCATGGAAAGTTGAAATGATTCGACACTTGGTAGTAATGAAGTGGATAACAGTCGGATTGGGCGTCCCAAAGAATAATTAGATTGGTTGTTACCGTCTTGAGAAACGATGATTGGACTCATCTAAGGAGTCGTGAAAAATATGAACAACTTTGAGAGTATCCTATGGACTCTAAGGAGATGATCGTTGTATGCTAAATGTGAAACGCACGAGCTGCGGACCTGATGAGGTAAGATTCCTCAGTCGTGCAATTTCTGAGAAATGGAATCCCTGTGGAGCCTTTGAGGACGGAAACGAGTGATGAATCGACTAGGGTCGATGTGAGTTGCTGAAACTTGAAGTTCCTGGGATTGATGAATTGCAATAGACGAAACGTGGAAAGATTCCCCCTCCCCCAGAATGGTTCCATTGATGAAATGGACTGAGGAAAAGAAGTAGCACGAATGAATAACGAACGTGAAAGGAGTTTCGAGGACTTAAATGAAGTTAACGACAATGTTGTGAATGGCGTTTCCGGCTGGAAATTGGAAAAGCTTATGAAGGTCGTAGTGACACGACACAGAATGAAACTTGAGGCATGATGAGGCAATCGGAAGTGGGCATTGCATATATATCGTAATGATAAGGCTATATGAGTTGGAATGCTTAAAGCATGATTGGAATTGGTTTGCGAATGTCCTTGTAACAAAGTTTGGGAAACATTGTTTGGGTGGAAGAAGATTTCAAGTTTTTACCTACTCCAAAAGATACCGAGTAGCAGTTTCCAGAGAGGAATTGATGAGAAGCAACACCGATGGATGAAATTACTTACGGATACGGGAGCGTTGCTCGTGTAAGGAAAGACCTCGCAACTGTGTGAACTGCAAGAGTTGGTAGTGTTGACTGCTTTAAAGGTATTGGAGGGAAAGCATAACCATTGTGAGTTGGTAGATTAAATTGGTTATTGAGGATCTCGAATGTAATCGAGGAAAAGCTATTAAGGACTTAATCATGAGTTGTATGAGAAGTCGAGAAGGCTAGGGTTCGATTTGGACAGCCGAGGGTAAGTTAATGGAACTTGTGCATTCTCGAAGGTGCAACATGACGTTTGAATTGGATGATTATGCCAATTGGTTGAGGTACTCAAGGAGTGCGATTCTTGACGGTTGGGTAATGATCGTGATAGAAAACGATCTTAAATCTATTACGGCGTTCTGGAAAAAAAAAAAAAAGCCTTCCGACAAGGAATTTGAAAAGCGAGATTACAGAATGATGTACATATTATTCCCGAACCATTGGACGAATTGAAAAGAAGGTCTGTAAGCTAGGAGGTGTACCACCGACCAATGTTGTGAATGTCAAAGGAGAAAAGAGAAGTAAACGTAGATTAAGGATTGGGGGAATCAATTCCTGGAGGAAGATAACTTTTATCAGAGAAGACAAGTGAGAATGTCAAGTAATGGGAGGAACTACTTTGGAGAGTGAGAATGCGATGAGGCGTCTATACCCCAAGAGATTGGATAATTGGAAAGTGGCAAATTTCGAGGACGAAATTTCTGTAAGGGGGGAAGAGTTGTAACATTCTGAATTCCTGCCATTTTGAGACTATGAAATGAGAAGTATCTATCGATGTATTTCAGTTTTATCTCGTTCGGACCTGATCAATTCGAGTTAACTGACCAAAAAGGGAAAGGCTAACGCATGACAAGTACGTGGACCTCGGAAACTCGAAAAAGGAAATGACGCTTTGACCATAAGGATTACCGAGGGAACATTTAGAACCATTAAATGCCAATCAAATAACGATTGAGGAATCCATTGCTAGCGTTATACGATTGGAGCACGGGTGATGCCGTTTAACCAAGGTATAATTTACGAAGTTTTCCTAAATCGAACAATGACGATGAGACCGTCGGGACTAGTAATGAACCCTCGCAATTACATGACAACCAAAGCCGTCGTAGCTTGAGTCGTCCTAAGTGTGACAAGAGTCACAGAGTTGATACGCGTAACGTCTCCAAAAGCCGCCCGTTAGTTCGAGATAAACTGAAGATACGATTGACAGAAGATCGATCATGCAACGGAAGCTCGAAATTGGTAAATGGAAAGGAAGAATTCCAACAGTAGAAAAGAATTTGGACGTCGCGTCATCGAGGGTAATTTAGATTGAGAAAAGTAAAATTTGGACTGAAAGTGGAAAATTACCATTTTACCCCCTCAAAGGGCATTCTTTCCTTTAGAACAAGCAAGGGCATTATAGTCATTTGATCTCTCCCTATAGTGGCCGAAAATTAGAGGGTATTATAGTCAATTGTGCTCTAGATATTTATGAAGAAAAGTCAAGGACATTAATGAGAGGTGATGTGTTTGAGTAGGTTAGGTTAGAGCTCTAGGTTGGCATTAAATGGTTGTCCAATCTCCCTCACCTACCATTCAACCACTCTCTTTGCCTTGGGGATTAAGGAAAAAGTAAGAAGACCTCTCTCTCTCTCTCTCTCTCTTAAATTTTTGCTCAGCCACTTTCTCACTCCCTCTCAAATCTCACGTTCTCTCTTTCTCTCCTCCTCTTGCTCGCCGACCAGCTTCTGTCCTCACTGTTCGTCCGCCACGACGCCGGCTTCCGGCCCCCATTTGACCCAACTCCAACCACCACAACACTCCTTGATGTCTTGTCAACAACCTCCAAGTGACCGTTCGTCGATTCATTACTCCATTTGACCCGTGGAGCCGCCGGAACCCGCCTAGGTCAGAATCGGAGCGAACCAGGCCATGAGTTCCTTTAAACCGGGTTAGAAGGTTTATTATCTTGCTTCCAAATTAAGGTGAGACCTCCTTAAGACATAGTATTAAGGTTAAGTAAGTTTGGTTTGAAGTTTGGTTGATGATAGATGGGTTTTAATGGTGGAACTTGGATGATTTTCTTAAGGACAGAATCTGTCCTCTTCGACGAGTCTGGGAACCGAGCGCCTTTGAAGGCCGTAGAAGTGTCGCCTTGCCCCAAAATTTGATGGTAAGCTATCCTAAGACAAGATACTACATGTTAGTAAAGAATTGGTGAGCTAGATTGAAGTTTTGATGGCCGGTTTGCATGGTGTTTCCTAGGAACAGAATCTGTCTTGCGCCGGACAGATTAGGAACCGAGGATTGCAGCGGTTCTTGAAGGAGTTCGTTGCTTAATTAGCTAGGTAAGAAGACTTCTAACCTTTTGTTAGGATGTTGAGTCACTAAATGGTGTAATTTTGGTTGAATTAACAAAGGGTTTAAGGGACTGATTTGGTGAGAAATACCCGTGAGACCCGAAACCGTCCAAATCCCGTTTTCTGCGCACACCGATGTTGAAACGGCCCGTTCTAATTCATCCGATATCCAAATTGAGCACCGTTTTCGCTCACACGACCGTAAGATCTTGAAGTTTAATACCATGAAATTTTTTTTCCCAAAAAGTCAGTATAAAAATTGCAGTTTTCTCGAGACTGAACCTGGTCGTGGTGAGTATTTTTGTGGTTTAGGGTCATTGATGACTTTTCTTGATTGAATGCCCCTTTAACATGCCTAGGGAGCGTCGATATGATGCTGTGGTTGTTTGGTAATGATATGCCGTGTGTGAATTTGGGCATGTGATGATTAATGGGGTTCAATTGAAGGCTTTAATGCTTGGTTTTGCACTCGATGTCGCATGAGGCCTAATGTAGTGATATGCATATGCTTGATGGCCGAATGATATGCTTGAAATGGTGAATTGGTTGTGATTGAACCGTGTACCTTGAATGGCGATGAGATAACATGATGCCATGAATTGCCTGTGGTTATGATAAATGGCTTAATGAGAAAAAATCATTGTTTGTTTTTATGGCCAATGCATTGAGCTGGGGAGGGAGTTACTCCCATCGACCTGACGAGGTCGTGCGGCTAGAGAGTCCTACCTTGACCGACTCATCTCGAAGGCTGTAAGAATCGAGAGTCAGGTAGTGACCTAATCATCTCTAGGTCCGGACGCGAGAGTCCTATAGTCGACCGAATCATCTCGATGGCGCGGAGTGTCGAGAGTCGCTATAGAGACCGAATCATCTCGCAGCGAGAGTCATGATGACCGAATTATCTCGATAAGACGTCGAGAGTCATATGATTGACCGAATCATCTCGCGGCCCAAGGAGGGCGGCCCTTGATGGGCGTAAAGAAGATAAAAGACTGAAACATGGTTCTTGATATGTTTCCGAGTCTGTATGCTTGAATTGGCTGGAATGCCTGGGATGCCTGGAGCGCATGGAATGTCTATATTGCATGTATTGCTTGAGAAATTCGGATAGTAAAGTGAAAGTGTGAATGATATGAACTTGAATGACTGATATGCCTGAGCTGCTCTGTTATGACCAATTGCTAGAATGTCAGGTGTGAAAAATATTTTTTTGCCAAAACTTGCAAATTTTAAAATGAGCCTGGAGGTACCAATTGTCTAGCTTAGGGTTAGGGTCGACTTGCTGAGATTATTATCTCACCCCGTCGTGGGACCAACATTTTCAGACCCGAAGCACTGATGGTGACCCTTGAAGGAAGATGATGACGTAAAGGTCGTAGAGAAATTGACTTGATGAGAAGAAATCTGTCATTTTTGTTGAAGTCTATGAGGACCTCTTAATGTTTCGAAGTTAGAGTTATACATTGAATTCATGATTTACCTTGGGAGTAAAATCCTATTGTATTGGAACGTCCTAAAGTCATCATTTGTATTAAAGGGAAGAAGTAGTTGTCTCGTTTCCGCTTGTGCCATTTCATTGTAAGGATTTGATAAGTCGAAGGCCGAAGGATCCTGGAAGACAATCATAGTGATTGAAGTGCTTGGATGGATGCTCGCTGGGTTCGGGGCGTGACATAACTGTTGCAAGTTGGTGGAGTAAATTGGTCATTGGAGGATCTCGAATGTAATCGAGGAAGAGCTATTAAGGACTCAATCATGAGTTTGCCTGAGAAGTCGAGAAGGCTATGGTTCGATTTGGACAATCGAGGGTATGCTAATGGAATTTGTGCGTCCCCGACGATACGAAAGGACGCTTGAATTGGAATGATTATGCCAACTGGTAGAGGCACTAAGGAGTACGTTTTCATGATGATCTGGTAATGATCATGATAGGAAAAGAATATGAATTTAAGGGGACATTTTGGAAAAGCCTTCCGACTGGGAATTTCAAATGCAGGGTTGCAAAGTGATGCACATTTATCCTCGGACCAATAGGCAAATTGAAAGGAAGATTTGAATGCTCGAAGGTGTATCACTGATAGATTTTTTGAATGTCTAGAGAGAATAGAAAAAAAAAAGCAAGCACAGGTTGAGAACGAAAGGAAACAAGTCTTGGGGAAGGATGACTTTCGAGAACGTCAAGTTATGGAAGAAGTTATCTAGAAGAGTGAGATAGCAGTAAGGCACCGATATCTCAGAAGACTAAGTGGTTAAGAGGTTGCAAATTTTGAGGACGAAATTTCTATAAGGGGGAAGAATTGCGACATTCTGAATTTCCTACCATTTTGAGACTGTTGAATGAGAAATATCTATCGATGTATTTCAGTTATATCTCGCTTGGATCTGATTAATCTTGAGAATACTAACCAAAAGGGAAACGCTAACGTAAGACAAGGTACGTGGACCTAGGAAACTCGAAAAAAGAAATGACGCTTTGACCATAAGGATTGCCGAGGGAACATTTAGAGCCAATAAGGCCGATCGAATAACGATTAAGGAATCCGTTGCTAGCGTTATACAAGCGCGGGTGATGCCGCTTAACCAATGTATAATTTGCGAAGTTTTCCTAAATCGATCAACGACAATTGAGGTCGTCGGAACTAGTAATGAACCCTCGCAATTACATGACAATCAAAACCGTCGTAACTTGAGTCGTCCTAAGTGTTGACACCTAATTTTGGATCAGCCATTTTTTAGCTTATTCTTAGAAAATTCATAAAAGATTCATAAAAAGTCAAAACATTGCAAAATCAACTTTGGTGGCCTTGGCCAAGCCTAAGGAACCATTTTTGACAAAAAAAATAATTTTTCATATTTTTTTTGTATTTTTTTGTATTTTTAGAAAATAGGAAAATACTCGAAAATTCAAGAAAAATAGCATTCGATGTCACAAAAATATGGAAAAATAGTCAATATTTTTCTTTTAAACCCTTTTTCTTTTTGACTTCATGAAAAGTCCAAAATCAAATTCAATTTTAGGTGTTCCTTTGTTACACATATGATTGAATTTGGTAAAAAAAATGTCAATTGAGTCTTTTAATTTGTAATTTTAGCATTTTCTAGGATCTTGAAATTCAATATAATTGTCCCTTATTGTAATTTATCCCAATTGTTTGCACAAATTGCTCAATTGCATGAATTGGGCAAAATTGCACACTTAATTGCATTTTAGTCCTTGAATTTGGGGCATATTTGAAATTACCTTCAATTCGGGGACTATCATTGCAAATTGAAGTCACTGCCCAATGCTTTTCATCATTTTGAATCAATTTGCAAAGGTGGTTTTGTCCAATTTGATCATTTGAGCCTTCAATTTAACAATTTACCGAATTGCAATTAAGGACAAATTTGGGGATTTTATAGAAATTGACATGAACTTTTGGGCAAAATCATATTTTTGGATAAAATTAATGTCCTAAGTTCAATTCTGAGGTTTAATTGTAAAAATTCCCCATCGATTTGGGTTAATTTTGAAAATTTCAAATCGAAATCGGTTTGAACCGGTCGAACCGGTTCGCTACAGTACCATCTTCTTCCTTGGACTCCCGCGCAGATGAACAGTAGAAGGTCCAATTTTAATGGGGAAATTGATCGACCAATCGACTACAATTGAAGACGCACTGGTGGGCGTTTAGTTCTTCAGGCCATTCTCCATCGATTGACACCAGAATCACGACCATGGCCGCCGGAGGAGGAAGAAATCATCAGTCAACGTCCCAGCGGCCGTGAATGTCAAACTTCACAGAGTAGCCCAAATCAAACGTCCGTTTGCACACGCCGGGGAGCCATTTCGACCTAACGGAGTTGCCCAATGTCTCCAGCGCCGTTTGAACTAGAGTTAGTTGGCCCCCCCATTCGGCGCCAAAAATTGGGAGAGGGATATATAGTCTTTAGAGGCATTCTAGAAGGGCGGAGAGATCATTCGGTTGAGGGAGTTTAACAGAATCAAAAGAGAGAAGAAAACGCGAGAGAGAGCTCGTTCTCCAACCCCCGTCGTCAAGAACTTGAGCTCGACTGCAAGGCGCTGGTTAGGCCGTCTCCGGCCAAACCAAAGCCAAAGTAGACCGCCAGAAGTTCGCTTTGAATGCCAGGAAGCGATCGCCACCGGTCGCGCCACGCGAAATCCCGAAAATAGGTGAGACGCAGTTCTGAGTTCTTCACTGTGCATCAATGGCGACTCATCTGTTTTACGTTTTTTTTCTTGCAATTAGTGTGTGAGTTTTGTTCCTTGGATATCACTGACCACTGCTGCATCTTGCTTTTGCATTGATTTTGCCTGAAAACCTGAGTCGAACTCTCAACCTAGCTCAGTCTGGTCGATCAATGGCCAGGCTATTCTAGCCATAGCGATCTCAATCAGAGCTCGAGGTAAGTCTCCTGAACGCCCTGTGGTGCTCCTATGTAAAGGAATTGCTTTGAAATGCCATGAATCGTATGATCGAACTTCCATGGCCGTACTCGGTATCTTGCATGATGATTGTGATTTTGTAGATGAAATGCTGCGATTCTTAGATATATTAAACTAGAGGTCATTACGAGTCGATTGGCGCTGGTCTCGTGTCAATCGATCTAGGTTCGGCCGTTCATCGGTGACGGAGAATTCTCAGCCGTTCATTTCATCGAGGTCGAGAGGTTGAAGACGAAGCTGACATGGCGGGTCAACGAGTCAGCGTTCCTAGGTGGCAGTCTGTCATTGGTCTACGTGGTTGTCTAGTTAGCATGGCCGTTAGGGTCTCTTATTCGAATAAATGAATCGGACGGCTCAGATAAATCAAGTCTAAATTTTGGTGGCCGTTCGATTAGTAATTAGGATTATCCGAAAATAGTTTTAAAATCAGAAAATCAAAACCAGTTGAAGCGGTGCCGTTTAGGTAATGGGTCGAGCGGCGTCGTTTAGGTTAATGAAGGTGGACGGTCCAGATCGAGTCTTGGGTTTTAATCGTGGCCGTAGGGTTAGGTAATCAGATCTAACAGCTAGGGAATAGTTCGCTTTTGATCTGAGCCGTTAGTTTCGGTCAATAGATCCAGTGGCCGTGGAATGGCCACGTGGTTCAATAGGAACCGTCAGATTCAATCCGAAAAATAGAAAAATAAAAAAAGGCGGGACGGCGTCGTTTTGGTGTTTAGTTCGCGCGGGTCCGGGTCTGGGCCGGGTCGACCCGGTCCAAAACACAATTTTTTTAAATAAAAAAATTCAGAAAAATTCTAGAAAATCCTAAAAAATGATAAAAAATTCTAGAAAATCCCAAAAAATGTAGGAAAATTGTGGAAAAATCCTAGACACTCCAGAAATCCCCAAAAATTGAGGATTGACCACAGACAACTGGTCAATTCTATTTTTGGGGTTTCTTATCCGTTCTTTCGAGAATTGACGACTTTACCCTTTAGGGGTAAGTTGCCGCAGCCTTGTACATAAGACGGCTCGAGGATGCTAAGATAAGGATTAGGGTCAGTTAGGTGACCGATCCTTCTGCTTAGGTTCTCGAGTTCTGTCTTTTCTGCAAAATGACGATTTTACCCCTCAAAGGGTAAAATCATTTCTAAATTCCAGAAAAATTCTGGAAATTCCCGAAAAATAGGAAATGGACTGGTTTGATCGCCAATCCTATTTTCACCATCTTTGGACTACACATCCCATCTGAAATGACGATTGTGCCCTTCGAGGGCAGATTGTCCCCAAATTTCTCAAAATTACTATTTTGTCTCTCATGGGCAAATTATCTCAAAATCACTCCTAAACTTGATTGATACTTCGCTAGGCTGATAGTGCCTTATTATGGATGCCATGTTGCTTTCATGTGATTTATCCGCATGTTTTGGATCCTTGATTTGCGCATTTATTTTTACTGATTGTGAGTGATAGGGTAGCCACTCCTATCTGTGTGAACTCCAAGATTTAGGTTCGTACCCCCACTCATCTGTATGAAATCTTAATATTAGGTAAATTATTCAACTTAGGTGCCGAAAGGTCGTCAACTCTAACAGTTGGCGTAACAAAGTCCTCAATCCCACTTCTCTCTGGTTTTCGCAGAATCGAATAGAACGCTCCCAACTATTCGATAGGGTTTCCGATCGTACCCTCTACGAAACGATTGGTAGCGACTCCTTGGCATGTACACATATCACATTTCACCAGACCGCACCGAAGGTCGACCACGCATATCCAGCCTTTGCGATTTGGGTAATGGACCTTGGGAGAGGCGCGCGTCCGATCAGGTGACATCGGGCGGCCCATTAGCCCACGAGAGCCCGGCAGCGCTCGAGAGGGTCGCGACAGACTAGAGACTCCGCTGGGGACTATTCCGAACCCAGAATCTCTAGTTAGGAATTTTAGAGGACTTGAGCCGATTAAAAAATTGATTGCTTTATCTAACCCCGTTTTCTGCAGATGCTCTCAAAGGTGAGGTACGTACGCTAACCGTTGTGTTAGATGTTTTTGCAGATTGGAGAAATAAGGGGTGGAGTGATTGTTAACATTTTTCCTGTAGGTTGGAGTTGGGAATGTATGTTTATCTTACGCACATATTGAAGCGGTGTATGATACAAATTGATGTCATGACTTGCATTGTGATGATCACGACACATCACACACACTGGCGGTCAAATCCCGACTGTAACCACCCCTAGGTTATCTTAGATAGAGAAAGGATGCGAAAGGATCTCGTGTTTGATGGCACTTGAGACTTTCGTGTTCGTTCCCGCTCACAATCCAAATTGGCGATATCTAGCCCTCTTTGGTAGGTACCCTTAGGGAGGAATTTACCTCATTTGGATCATGGGAGCCTCACCATAGGTTCCTCACCTAATTTTTAATTTCTAGAGTATACTCACTTGTCTCATGCGCATGTCTATGGAAGGTTGGTATACCTAAAACCACTCATCATTACAAGGGAACATTTGACATTCCCCGAGTTTGGTTGGTAAGGCATTTACTTTCAATGTACTTCACTATTCCTTGTTTCATAGTATGATTCATGCATTTTATACATCCATGTGCATCGCATACACCATAAAATCACTCAAGTGACTAATTGAAATAACGATGATAAGGGGGTAAGATGTCGCTGTTTCCTAGAAGTTCGACAGAGTTGGTAACTTTCCAATACCTAAGGAAAGTCACTCGCCCCGGACCAAACACGATGTTGCACTTTACCAGATTTGTGCATGGTCGAGAGCTAACCGGAGTCAAGTTGGGATGCGCTGAAGATTGCCAAACTCACTACTATGTCGATAACCTCAAGTTCAAGCGACAAGCAGACGAAATGTTCAAGAATTACTTGGAGATGAAGAGACAACATCGCAACCGCTTAGCTAGGAATGCATATGCTCGTCGAAGGGCTGAACGACAGGCTAATGAAGATATGCCCATGATCACCCTTTGGGGAAAGAGGAGATGCCCCGCGATCAAGACAAAATCAAAGCGCATCGTACTCATAAAGACGAGAAGCGAGAAGACTCCTGAAGTCCTTATACCATGGACCAGAGAATGGCCAGAGGAGCTGAGACGCCTCAATCAATCCATTGAAGACAACCCCTTACACTCAACTAGAGGAGGGTTCCTAACTGACTACCATTTTGAAGAAGACTAAACCTTTGGGAAGGGGTGGCTTAGATCCTCACATTCCATGGGCCTTTTATGGCTTTCTTGTTTGCAAAGTCTCTCTTTACCTTTCTTTCATTAGGCGTCCCGGTTGTAATAATGGATTCACTCTGCTCTACTCTCATTTGATGTATTGACCAATGGAATGTAACTTTGTTATTTCCTTTAGTCAACTAGAGTGAACCTGACTAAATTGCATAATTCACTTGCCTGAAATTCAAATTAGACTTTAAGTCGGGTCTTCTGCACCTGAAAAAGGCTCTAATTTCTTTTTCTCCAATTGAACTATGTAATTAAGTCAGCCTATGCATATTCCATGGAATTTGTATAGTCACTTGTTTAAAGTAATTTTTTACGATTGACTTTTCAAAATCATTTGCATATTTTAGACTTGATGGGAAAGAATGATATTCAAGTGTTCAAAGTCCCCCGGACCGAGCTCCTATCATGGTGGGATAGCATGGGCGACGCCAGTCAGAAATACGCCAAATCATGATTGGGATATTTATTGGAACTGCTGAAGATTGAGTGTCCACCTGCCTTTATTCAAGCCATGGTACTCTATTGGGATCCTACCACCGCTACATTCTGCATGGAAGGGCTGGAAGTTATCCCTACTCTTGAAGAGTATAGCGTCGCCATTGGAGTAGAGTTTACTCATTTACTAGTTCAACCTCCTATAGGATTTGAGCCCTTGAGTCAACTAGCTAAATTCCTTGATACAAGCCTCAACGAAGTCAAAGCAGATGCCAAAAGTAATTGTGGGCGAATTTCCCTATCTTTCCTTCTGATAGATTTCCTAACCTCCCTGTCGCTAAGGGGACTAAATCTGGTAGAGCCTTTGTCATGGATTTCTTTAGCTTTGTGCTATTTCCGATCTCGTTTGTTACTTTCGACCCTATTATGGCTGTAGTGGTCAGACAAGTTTGTTGTGGGTGGGATTACTCGAACATTATCCTTGCTGAAACCGTCCTTTCCCTAAATCGCTTCAAGAAAAATAAGAAGGGAATCTTTAGAGCCTCAAGTGATCTTCTGTATTTTGTTCACGTCTCATATCAGACAATTCCATATCCGCATGGGTTTCACTAAGATTAGCTCCGATGCCCATCCTCTTAAAACTTTCGTCAGAACCCATACACGTATTCCTAAGTTCAACTTTATAGAATGGAAAAAATTCCTTGGAACCCTAAAACCAGAACAGCTCCGATGGCGGCTTAGATTGCCAACACTGGGTAAAGTCAGGCTTGTATGTAACGACGAAGACCCAGTCCCTTTGTTAGGATTCATAGGCGTTACTGTGTATTATCCGAGAAGGGTTATCCGACAGTTTGAGGCATTGCAGGAGATCCCTTCACCACCGCGACCTGGTATTTTCTCGTTTGACATGCCAAAAGAGACCATCACAGGAGAAAAGAAGAAACAATTTGAAGCTAAGGTGGAATTTATTATACACTCTTGAAGAACTCTCAGGTTGAAGATATAAGATGGCCAGAAGATATGAGTCGTAGGGAGAACATTCACAGGGCTACCGCAGAATACATTCAATACTTTGAGGCGGCCAGACACAGCTTTGTCGAGCCTTATGTACCTGAATATATCGTACCGTACGTGCCTGGGATTGAGCCGTACATACCAGAAGATATGGGATCCCGTCGTATTCAGAAGATGAAGAGTCCCAAATGAAGGGATTGATCTATATGGGGACGATGAGGATACCTTAGACCTCAAACGCCCAAAACTTGAATAGACTATTCTGTCAAGTGTAAAATGTGTGAACATTATGATGACTATTTTTTTAGCAAACTCGTTTGTATTGAATATTACTTTGGACACATGTGCATGAGTGTGGACATATTTTATAAATGCATAAAAACTATCGTCAAAGATTACGCTTCTTTTAATTTCATGAATTCTTTTGGGGAATAATTAAAAGAACTACCCACGTGAAACTAAGGCTCACAAGGTAGTCCTTTTTTTCATTCATCAATAGAAAAAATGTAATTAAAGGAATCCAGCATTTCTTCTATTAATCCTAAAGGGATACTTACCCGTTAGTTTTAAATAAACAAGTGCACTCTAATCACGGAACTACCAAAGCATCGTTTTCATACTCGACTTAAGACAAGAATGGAACAACAGGAGTTGACCCACGAGTAGGTGTGGCATCCCATGTACATCCTAGCCTCCAGCTCCGATACCCAAAGCCTAGCTATCAAATCTCCCAATCTGAAAAAATGTTCCCACAACGTGGGTTAGCACGACGGCTAGCAAGAAAGACATTCAACCCCACCATAGGGGTCCTAAGACTCCCTAAAATCAACTAAAAAGGACAATCATATAATCAAGGCACCAAGAGCATGTAACAACGTCAATTCAGATCATTAGGCATCAACAATATAAAGTAATGAGAATGCCAATGCAATATGGAATGACGTGCTCTTCAATCATCTCACCATCGCCAAGTCAATTGACTTGCGACCCCTACTCCAGGGCATCCATGACGCATGGTACGACTCTCCCCTGCACACAGCTCAGGATCCTCAAGTACGTACAAATCCCCGCACACAGCCCAAGGGCGTCACGACGCGTGGTACGACTCTACCTAGCACACAACACAGGGTCGTCAAGTACGTACTAATCCCCGCACATAGCTCAGGGGCGTCAACTCAATTCAGTGCACTGAAGAGTAAATATCTCCACATGTCTCATCAATATCATTCCATGTACAATGTATGCTTGGCCACGTATGTCATGATTCACAATCTCAATTCTTTCAGGCAATAACTCAATCGCAAAGCCAACATACCAATGTCAATGTCCACAATGACAAGTACATGGAAAACAAATATCACAGCATTGAATTTAATCAAGCAGAGCACATGAGAAATGAATCATCAAGACCAAAAGACTACCACTTCCTCTCTTTGAAGCTCTCGGGTCACCAAGGTTCTAGCCAATCAAATTACATTCTTATCAAGCTAAAGTAATCATAACTCGGTTCTTAAGCATGGAATTCCAGCACTGCGCAGTTACGCGAGTTGTCCATTTTAAATTAGCAAATGAGCTCCTCAAATCATCAAATTTTACCACTTGTACTTAAGACCATGGGGAACATTGTGTCAAGAAATCGCGAATTAATCCCATCTAGAACAATTGCAGTAATTCACGTATTCTAGAGTAAATCTGTCTTCGGTAACCCGATCATAACTTCACAGAAATAGCTCTATTTCGTAGGGTTAAACAGTTCATAAAATTCTCAAAAATTTATACGTTGTATTCCAAGATGTCCTCTTAAACTTTTATGGAGGGAAGTTGGTCTAAATCATTCTCCAAAAATCAGTGCAAATTCACGAACTATAAGGGGTCTCGGCTAAACTCACCAGAAACAAGTTAAGCCCGTGTCGTTCTAAGGGAATTATAAATATCATCTCAAATCCAAAAATTCTGAAATTAAATTACGTTATAGCCAAGGGCATGAAGAACAAGTTTAGTGAAGGAAATTGAATCAGATTCTCATCACACAAGGCTCGACAAAATTCACAACCCATTATGCACAGTCTAGATCCGAATTCCACAGATTAGGTTTCTTGACCTAAAACTTGATCCAAACTCTCTAGCATGGCAACAACACAATGAACATCTATCCTATAGCAAGATTGAAGGAATCTCTTGCCTTAAAAGCTTGCACTAGCTCGAGCTCGACGCTTTCTTCTTCTTGGTTTCTTCGAAAATGCTGAGCCGCCCCTACTTCTTCTTCCTTCTTGCTCTCGGCCTTTCTCGCTCACTCTCGAACTCTCTCTCTTCTTTCTCTAGCTTTGGTCAAAAAATGGTGTAGGGGAAAGATGAAGAGCCCTTTTTGTTGCATGTCTTGAGGAGCTCCTAAGGTGACACTTGTCGTTCATATTCTTCCCCCAAATGATCACACGCCACTTTGCCTTACCCTCATTGGTGATCAATCATGATGGAGCTTCTCACCAATGATTTCTCTTGCATCTTCCCAAGAAGTGGTCGACCAATGAGCTTTCATGCAAAGATGGACAAGATAACCACTTGTCTAGCCTTCCAATGGCTTATTGTCTAGGGTAGATTTTTGATGGAACAATAGACCAATAGATGGCCTTGCTTCTAACGCCAATTCCTAGGTCCCCAACGGCCAATGGTGTTTCATGCAAGAGGGGACTTAGGCGCCACTTGGCTAGCTCTAGAGGATCCATTATCTAGGGAAAAGATCTTAAGAAGACATATGACCAATGGATAGTCTTGCCTCTTCCCTAGGCTCACTCGACCAATGGAATGTCATGGAACTTTGGGACATGGCCGCCACTTGTCCTTACCCCAAGTGGTTGATAATCATTTGCTAGATTATGGTGGGATTAACAACCAATAATCTTCTTGTACTTTTCGTAGGCATGGTCGACCAATGAAATTTCATGCATCAAGAACATGGTCGCCACTTGTCTAGCATCCTAATGGTTCCTTATCCAAGGTAAAGATTTTGATATGACAATGGACCAATGGATGGTCTTGCTTCTACCATCAATCCCCAAGTTCATCCAACCAATAGAATTTCATGCAACAAGATCATAGGCGCCACTCGGTATAGTCCTTCATGGTCGTTCCTTCCTTATTCACTTAACTTAGGAATTTTCGAACATAAACTCATGTACAACTTAATCCTCACAAACTCTTGTTAGTTGATCACTCTAGCATATCTTAATTTCACGTCCATTCCAATAGTGGTGTTAAATCACCTTGTCGTGGCCGTGAGTTACAAAATGTCGTGGAATTATTCTCCGCTAATATTATTCATTACGATCTTCGACTAATGTTTCTAATTTCCTTCATCGTCTAGGTCATCCGAAACAATCTTATTTTCTTCTTCTTGTCTTACCTTCCAAATTTCCAAATCCATGTGTCAAAAGTCAGCTTCAAACCCCATTTGACCATTTCTGATCATTAGGAATCTAGTAAACAGGGGATGCCACATCCTTGCTCCCCAAGTCCATGAGAATTAATTTCATTAAGTCAAGCTTATACTAATCCTCGTAGGTCCTTGATTGATCGACTAATACCTTAATTCCTTGGTCACTAAGCTTGATCCAATGGTAGCCATAATTCTTCCAATTTTTGGCCATGAACTAATTTCAATTTATATCCCTTAATTCCTCATCAATTGCACTTTATAATAACTTGATCTTGGAACTAAAAACCTCGACCAATGTACCATAGTACTTGAATATGAAATTCATTAATTAATCTTCCTAATATCTCCTTAATTCCATTCTATGGGAAATTGGTTAATGGAACTCGAATTTCTATCCATCATAATCGTCAATGTACACGACCGATTCCTCACAATATCACTTGAGCTATGACCATCGAAAATTGACAAGTTCCTTGATAATTTCCTAATTCACTTTCACATATGTCACCTTGACATATCTTGGCCTCTTTCCTTAATCCAGTATAATGAGGTCCCGAATCTTTGTTATTAAAGTCAACTCTCTAATCCCTTTCGGATATCCTTGCTCATTAGAAATCTAGCAAACAGGGGATGCCACAACTTCATCCCCCTTTATAAAAATTTCGTCCTCGAAATTTGAACTTTACTCCCTCCTTATCAAATGCAAAAATCTTTTGGTCTTTACCTCACTAGACCTTATGGCCTTACCATGCTTCCGCTGCGCATTCTGATCACTTGTTTTATTCGATTCTCATATTCAGTGATCATAATCACTTCTTGTGGTCTTTCTCGGCCTTAACATCTCATAGCTCTCATGTAATTCCACAATGCTATCTACTCATAAATTTCACTATGACTACTTTTTTTCATTTTCATAACTTGTTATTTCTCGATGCTAATTTCACTTTCCATGCTTGTGGTTCCGTTGGTTATAGTCCTCGCATAATTTACACCCACCACGATGCTACTCGATCTCTAGCTAGCTAGCTCTTTATGGTCTCAATTCTTCTCAAGGCTACGCTGATCACATAACAAGGTCTTATTCGACTCACGTTCGGAGGCACAAACTGACTATCACCAACACCACAAGGCACATAGGCATCATTCATTCCGAGCATCTTGGTCCACTCATCAACTTTCATTCGTCGCTCTATATGCAATGCCATGTATTTTGAAAAATAATTGTCACTTTGAAAATCAATTTTAATGCAACATATCTTTTAAATATAGGTCTGACTTAGCCTGATACCTAGACCCACCTTTTTCAATGAATGGCTTGGTTCATTCCTGCCCCCATCGCCATCCTAGAAGCTTGCCAGGAGCCGCACTTTGTCCGAGCCTTCTTGCTCCGGCGATCACTTGCCGCCCTCATCGGACCGGGTCATTACATTCCTTCCCCAAACCACACATCTACGAAGTTGAGTCTCGCTCGACATGTCCCATACCATGTCTTACGGTTTGTAGATATCTTGTCTATCTCGTCCGATATCGAGCGACACTTTATCAAGTCCGACAAAATAATGATATGCTCATGCATGCACATTTCTCAAAATTTCATTTTAATGCAACAAATCCGTGCAATGCATGAACGTCCTCCTTACTCTTCTCATCACTCGCTTTCATATAAACCTATCTTAAGCTGAACTTTCTAACACCATAAGCGACCATCGCACTAAAGATCAATTGCTTATGGCCAATCTATAACCTCAAGTCTGGCCGCTATTCAAGTCGAAATTATATGCATTCCATCACACTGGCCCTCAATCCAAATGTTCATCGTTCACTTCTTTGTGAACATCTTACCTTACATCTTCCAGGGCCCTCAATAAAGATCGGTAACTAAAACCTTCAGGTTACATCATCATTCAAGCCTAATTCCATCAATAACAGTCGTCTCATTATAATTCTTATTCATAAGTCGAGCTTATCAATAACTCGTTTCCATGCCCAATTATCATCCAATCCAATGTCGATCACTAATCCTATAACCACAACTAATCATGTATATCGTCCAGTCCTAAATAGTGATCGATAAAAACTTCTCATCCATAGCGTAGCGTAATCACCACTAACTATGTTCGTCAATCTTAAACTCTGTCAGTGCATTCGTCTTCTCTTTTATCTCATGTTACCATGATTATTAATGTCAAACACCCTTCTTCGTTCATGTCCATTCCAATTGGACTTGACATGCTCCTTAGAGAGCACTTTTCACCCTTTTGTTTCTTTCTACTTGGAACCAAGAGCTATTCTTATTCTTGCACTTCTTGATGATAGTTTCCCATCAGTTGTCTACAAGACCATCATCAACAACCTTTATCAAATGAGCATCTCCATTCTCTACACCCATGCATATACTATTATCTTTCTTTATCACTTAATGGACCCTCTAGTATTCAAACCAAGTCGTTAACTGAAAAGACATTCTTGCGCTTATCAATTGTTGTAAACTCCCTCGAATAATCCAAATTTTATATCATGAACACCCCCGTCCAATACTTCATTTTCCTTTTGAGCTCTCTTAAAGGATCTTGCATCTATCGTTTTTGTCGAAGCCATTAATAAGATCAAAGTCTTTTTGCCCACAAATGACAAGCCCAATTTCGTACTTCTTTGTGAAATTCGATGCTTGTAAGGCCATCTCCTTTCCTCGAGAACCATCATCTTATTCGCCCTAGAAAAATTATTGTCCTATCCATTTGTTTCTCCCCAGAGTCTCCAATTTCACCTTGGCCTCATCTTTTAACTTGATCCGAGAGAGTCCATTACCCGTTCATACCCATCAATGAACGAATTAGGACACAACTGTACTCATTAAGTCATTCTATCATTGCACTTATCCATTCTCCACTTTGACTCTAAGGTTAGAACATATCATTTTACTTGCTTAAAGATCCACTTGGTAGTCAGGCTACCATACAACCATTATCAAACAATTTGTGGCAAATATCAATCTTGTGTCCTCAGAAAATATCATTTTCCTTCATCTTGATATCCACCATAAGTTTATATTGTCTATGTCGATTTCTTTTCCTTGCTAAGTTGATTTCTTTTCCATGCCAAATCGACTTCATAATCCTTTTCGTCTATCCAAAATAACCATTCATATAGGTTGATTCTCACTTCGCGCCTCTGCGACCCATAATTAAACCAACAAGTTTCAAACGTTTCATAGTCTCATGTAAGTTAATCCTCTTTAATTCCATCCACTTGCTGGCAAGTATGTAGGGGATGTTTCCCTTAGCTATTTGTCCTTGGCAAGCCACTTAACCTTGGTCTGTACCTCTATTGCCACTTCCTGAGTGTTGACACCTGATTTTTTTACCATTTATTATTGTGATTTTTATTCTTTAAAATTAATTAAAAATATCAAAAAAGGTCATAAAATCACAAAATCAACTTTGGAAGCCTTGGTTTAACCTTAGGAACCAATTTTGAACAAAAAATATTTTTCGGTATTTTTAATATTTTTCGAGTTTATTTAATTATAAAAATACCCAAAAAATCAGAAAAATACCATTCGTGGTCAGAAAAATACCCAAAAATATTCGATAATTTTGTTTTAATTTCCTCTTCAAGTGTGTCACTTTAAATCTCAAAAATTCGGCTCGGGTCACTATGTTCCTTCACAAACATAAACCCGAACCGAGCCTAAAAAAAAATCATTTTCGAGTCTTTTAGTTTTCAATTCTCACTTTTTATAAGCTATGACATTGGATTCTAAAGTCTTAAAGTGCAATTAGGTCAATTTGCCCTCCAATTTAATCAATTTTTACCAAAAGGGCTTAATTGCACATTTTTCTTTCAATTAGTCCCCGGTTTCATGGATGTATACGTATGCTCTACGTATTTATACGTCATACGTATTTATACGTTATGCATATTTGTACTGTTTGGTAACCTCTTTAACTCTTGTAATAATAATAATGGTTATTATTTTTAACACCTTTGTTAGTGCCTTTTTTTTTAGCATTTTTGTATTGTGAGTGCTATTGCTAGTGCTATTTTTAAATAGCATTTTTTGTATTATAAATTGTGAGTGCTATTGTTAGTGCTATTTTTAAATGACATTTATTTATCATAAATTGTGAGTGCTATTGTTAGTGCTATTTTTAAATGGCATTTATTTATCATAAATTGTGAGTGCTATTATTAGATAGAATTTATAATTGTTAGTGCTATTTTTAAATAGCATTTTTGTATTATAAATTGTGAGTGCTATTGTTAGTGCTATTTTTAAATGTCATTTATTTGTGAGTGCTATTTTTAGATAGAATTTATAATTGTTAGTGCTATTTTTAAATACAATTTATTGGAAGGTATTTTTGGCTATAAAAGGATGGCAAGAGTTTAGAGGTTGAGAGGAGAGACATTTTGTAGAGTGTGCAAATTTTTGAGAGCTTAGAGAGAAGAACACAAACACTCTCTATATTCTCATAATCTTGAGTGAGCAAAATATACTAAGTTCGGAATATTGATTCCGCATATTGCTAGCACAATTGTTGTGGAGTTATTAGTCGTCTCCCCGTTCGTCAATTGGTGGTGCGTCCGAACTAGATGCCTAACACTTGTGGAGGCTGAGATCGAAGAACATCGAACCGACACCTCCGTTCAAGCACGCTACGAGAGGTAATCTATTTACTCCCTTTGAGGCTTTGTGATTTTTTTCGATTGAAATGCACGAAGTACGCCTCTGGAGATACATGTAGGGGTTGTTATTTATTTCCGCTACGTGTTACGTGGATCCCAATAGTGGTATCAGAGCCAATCCTTAGGTGTTTTCGTGCATTTAATTGATTTTTGCAATTTTTGCAATACTATGGCCAATATGTATTAACGAATTGTTCGTCTTACATGGCTAATGGAGGTTGATTATTTTATATGATAAATTAATCAACGTAGCAAAAATTGAGACTAAATCAATTTTGAATCGAAAATTTATGGCTATCTTATTTTACGTAAAAATTCTGATTATGATTCAACGTAGAATTTTTATTGTGCCTTTCTAAGTTTTAAATTGTGAATTTATTACTTACGTGGAAGGGTGGTGATCATGGAAAAATCCCTAATCAATGTGATTGATGTATATATGAATGTATGGTGATTATTTATATATTTGGGGTTGTAATTATTAAATGGAGGCTGCGTACTCCTTTTATTTTTCATGTAATCTTTATTTTTAGCATAGTCAATTGTTAATGTAAATGCTACGAGGATTACGTGGATGAGCCTTTTAAGTCGGCGAGCTCTTAGGGGCCAAATTCTTGAAGAGTTCAAGAAACCAAGAAGAAGCGAAGAGCGGCTCTCCGTTATTAAAATATTAAAATGATTAAATGTGGTCTCATTGGCTCGAGACCCATTAAATCATAATTCCATGGTCACCACGTAGGATAGATGTTTATGTGATTGGCATCTATTTATTTATTATGATTACGTGAGCATGTTAAACTGGTTAATGTGCAAAGTCAGACTTACCTCACCCAAAATTGCGCCTGCATGAAATCCTAGTTAGGGAAAATCACTCGCGTTAGGTACCGAAAGGGCGTTGGTAATGACATCAACGTAACCAAGTCCCCGAACTCAAAATCTCTGGTTCCGCAGAATTGATCGATCTCTCCCAATCGGTCAATAAGGTTTCCGGTCTACCCTCCAAGAAAGACCGGTGGCGACTCCAAATGCATGCACAAGTTGCACATGCCACCACGACCACACTAAGGTCGAAAGCGATCGACTGTTATCGTCGAATCCCTTTGAAAAATACTCCCGCCGCGATTTGGTATGGGCCTGGGAGGGCTCGCGCCGATCCAAGGCCCGCGATCGGTAATCCATTAGCCGCGTCCGCCTTCGGACGGGTCGCGACAGCTGGCGACTCCGCTGGGGAGCTTTATTCTAGAACCAATGGTTCTAGACCTCAAGTGTACTTAGGCCGTAATTAAAACGCTGAGTGATTTTTCTAACCATGCAGGCGCTCTTGAAGGTGAGGTAAGTCCGCTCATGATAGGTGTTATATGTTTTTGCAGATTGGAGTGATAAGAGGGGTAGTCTGTGATTAACATTGTCTTATGCAGGTTGGCGTAGGAATGTATGTTGTATGGATGATTTGAAGCGCCGATTGATAAACTGTTGTGCATGACTCGCATTGTGGTGATCACGACACATGGACACACACAACCGCGCCTAAAACCTCGGGCGCCCTCTTTAGGAAAACAATAGAAGGAATTGAAAATGGAATCTCCGTGAGGAAAAACATGGGGTAATCCACTTTTCAATTCCGCTCACTTCGAACTATGGATCGAGTCCCAATGCAACGATAGTTGTGCAATGGAATCGGCTCTTTCTAGAACTCGAGGTGGGAACCTTGACCTTAGGTGCCAAATCCTTGGATTTTTAGAAGTTTTATCCTCACTTGTCTCATGTGCATGTCTTTAGATGGTTGGTATATCTAAAACCACCTAAAAAAAAAAAAACAATCGGTGATCCTGGAGTCACATCTCGAAGACTGGAACTGGGGCATCTCCAAGTGTTCGGACCACATTCCTTTGATTGATTTGACATTCTTAGTTCTCTTGTATATGATTAATTTTGCTGAAATCCTCTCTATCTCGTCCCTTAGATTGATTGTATTAGGGATCTATTTGTATTGTATACATCTTGATAAGGCTCATTTCTATCGAAAATGGGGGCAAATTCCCCAGACCCGTGGAGCATAGTGGAATTCGTCCCTTCAGTGCAAAATACATTTGGCAGCAGAGCCACTCGTTTGGTGAAAGGACGTATCGTTCCTAGTTGATTTTTAATCAGATCTGGGGATAAGTTTTTCTCCATTTTTCTTTATCTCAGGTGATAAAAGAGACAAATGCACCCAAAAGCTCATGCATTCAAATGACAAAACAGACGTCGCCCAGCTGGGGCAAATGAACCGTAGGCGTTGCAAATACCTTCAAGCACGGATGGAGGAATTTGATAAATGTTGTTCATATCAATATGCAACATCAAAACGGAATGCAAATCAAGTGTAAAAGGATGTATCGTTCCAAAATGATTATTTTCTTAATATGGGAATAATGCTTCCTTTCTTTTTCCTCTCAGATGATGATCAAGAGCAGAGGACGCAGGATGTAATGCTTTCAAATAACAAACAGGGAACATCAAATACCTCAAACGGCGACTGTGATCGAGAGAATCACCAAACCGCCACATGACGAACCCCAAGATACGAATTTGGGTGAACGGTAACCTTGTATCGTTCCAATTTGGTCTTCGAAGACCACATGCCTAACATGAGTTTTTACTCATTTTGCAGGAAGTCTTTGGCGCTGAAAGCCCCAAATGAAAAGAGCGCGCTAACAGGGAGGCGAATTGAATCAGTGGCCTTAGAAGTCAAGATTCCAGGAGATGATCTTTGATCATAGGACCTAGTGGATGGTAAAAAGTATCGCTTCCACACTTCATGCTTTGACATGCATTCTGATAAAAATTTCATTTTTCTTGAACAAAAGGAACTATGAAGAGTGGCGCTGGAATACGTCCAAAATCACAAATGGGTCTCCTCTATGGCAAATCCTTGAGAAGGATTTATCGTCAACCAAACGGAGGAATCATGGCCACAATATAGATGGCCAATTTCTGCAAGCCGCGCGTTTGTGCTCAAATGGAAGCACAAAACAAGAATAAGGCTGTATCGTTCCAATTTGCCTTGAATTTTGGAACGCAAACTGACGCCTAATTCCCATCTTTGACAGGGGATCGCCATCAAGGCGAAACAGGTTTTCACATCCCATGTATTACCCGTTGGAATACATGACCAAGGGTAAATTGTATCGTTTTAATTTTTTGAAAAAAAATTCGTGAACGTACAATAACATGTTTCTTCCGTATTTTCAGGGATTTCCAGCCGCGGGGGACAGGTAAGTATCCCTTTCCCCAATCCATTGAAGATGTTAAATAAAAAAGAAAAGCTTTCAGAATCTAATGTCTAGAAAAGACATAGAATTCAAAATTCATTGGCATTCATGTTTTAAAACAGGAGGTTGTCTGAACATGAATAAGAACATGCATGGTGCATCATAAAATCCCCTTGACGGGTAAAATATTTGGAGAAAATGAAATAGATTTTTTCCAATCAAAAGTTCAAAACTTTCAAAAGGACGTTTTCTCAAAAGACGATAGGCAAAGCCTAATCCAAACACGTCCTATACACACTTGAGAGAGAAATGGAGCAGATCAGATAGTGAAATCTGGACCTACGGAAGTAGGGATTGTTCGCAACAATTACATGGATTGGGACGACGGAGGCATTCGTTTCATATCCCCCAAACACTACAGGTGCCCGTTGATAACCCCTTTGAACGGCGGTTTTCATTCTTAACCCTGTCAAGAACCACCCCACATCGGGGCAAAATGGAGGTGAGTCCAGCAGCATCAGGAGAAAATAGTTAGAAATTTTCTTGCTCGGACTAACATTAATCTTTGTGTGTTGTTTATATGGTAATCCAAGTGCCATAGGATGAGGAGAAGCATTCATTTCTCTATCCCACACACTGAATCCTTTTGCATAGCCAAATTGAGCCTGTAAAATCATTTCATAAACCCGTTGGTGATCATTGCACATTCCAAGACGGATGCAGCATCACTTCAGAAACGAAGGAGTTCAAGACTTAGGGTTTGCAAAAAAAATTCCTAAGTTAATGCTTAACCTTGTTAGACATTTGATCGTAGGTTTAACACGATCCCATGAAGATAAAAAAAAAATGGGATTTCAAAAGTGAATGAGAAAAATCCACGGCATCGAGAAAAAGCAAAGTGCCTGGTAAAAGCAAGGCCGATGCTCGTGTGAGTTGTTTGATTGATCCGCAATGAAGCCGGATGGGAAAAGAAGAAATCCCTGAAGGAGCCAAATCCAAAAGGGTTGCTCCCCAAATGGTGCCGAGCGCAGAACAAAGACATAGAGAGAGTTATCGTTCTCTGAATGCAACAAGAGAGGCTCTCTAAAGAGTTGGTGCACACCTCAAAATCAGTTGCACACCTCAAAGACTAAAGATGCAGAAAGGAAAGGACAGGTGTCAAATCTGCAATGATCACCAATGTCAAGCCCCTCATGAATTCTGGGCCAAAAACAAGCCTTTTTCGGCCCCCAATCCTACCGATGTTAAGACCCTGAAACAGTCTTCTCTGACTAAGACACTTGGGTTAACATATAGCTTAGCTCGAGGAGGTACGAGCAAGATTATTTCTTTCTCATTTTGCAGGGTTCTCGACTTGTAAACCCGGAGCAGATGACGAAGATTTTCATTCAATGGCCTCGACTCCAAAGCGGGTCCCCCTTGAAAACCAATATCCAAGCCCAACATTACGGTCCCGTGGAAGACCTCCCGACCGGTCAAAACGTATGCGCTGCGAATGAGCCTAAAACCTAGGCACAGGTTAGTAGGGAATTGAGTGCATCCCCTATAAAAACCATTATCTCAAAACAGGTGAGAAGACCTCCCTGTCGAGAAATATTCCAATTGATGTTTTGAACAAACTCTTTTTGGAATTTTCAAACTGTTGGATCCAGATTTTCCGTGCAAGGGATTTGTGATCACATTTGCATGTTGCAAGAATGCTTTGGATAACCTCCAGCATCAAAATGCACATTTCGCAATTAAAACTTAAGTCATACGGTTTTTGTCAAATGGACAGCCGTGGTCTTCCCAAAGATTACTAACGTTTTCTTGGTGAAGAAAAATCTTTCAGGCTCAAACTTCTGCAGGATACCTGGAGAACCCAGCTCCCAGAATGTCGCCTCAACAGACCCAAGTGAAGCTTTGTCAAGATAAAATCTTTCACTGCTTCAAAACTGAATTCCCGACGAATTTCGGGATCTTTCAAAAGAAAGGATGAGGATAACACCCTTTTTCAAAAGAAGTCAGCAAACTGTCCCAGCAGACGTGGAGAACCCTCGTTCCGGGACCCTTTTTCAAAATCAAGCAGTCCTAGCTTGACGTAGAGAACCCTCGTCCTAGGACCTCTTTTCAAATATCAAACAGTCTCATCGGACGTGGAGAACCCTCGTCATGAGACCCCTTTTCAAATTCAGGCAGTCTCATCGGACGTGGAGAACCCTCGTCATGAGACCCCTTTTCAAAAATTAGGTAGTCTCATCGGACGTGGAGAACCCTCGTCATGAGACCCCTTTTCAAATTCAGGCAGTCTCATCGGACGTGGAGAACCCTCGTCATGAGACCCCTTTTCAAAAATCAAGCAGTCTCATCGGACGTGGAGAACCCTCGTCATGAGACTCCTTTTCAAAATTCAAATAGTCTCATCGGACGTGGAGAACCCTCGTCATGAGACCCCATTTTCAAAATTCAGGAAATCTCATCGGACGTGGAGAACCCTCGTCATGAGACCCCTTTTCATTTAGGCAGTCTCATCGGACGTGGAGAACCCTCGTCATGAGACCCCTTTTCAAAGTCAAAACTGATGGTAGACACCGCCTGAAGGGTCAAATGAAGGTAGATACCGCCTGAAGGGTCAAATGAAGGTAGATACCGCCTGAAGGGTCAAAATAAGGTAGATACCGCCTGAAGGGTCAACTCAAAGGTAGATACCGCCTGAAGGGTCAAATGAAGGTAGATACCGCCTGAAGGGTCAAATCAAGGTAGATACCGCATGAAGGGTCAAAATATGGTAGATACCGCCTGAAGGGTCAAATCAAAGGTAGATACCGCCTGAAGGGTCAAAATCAAATGTAGATACCGCTTGAAGGGTCAACACAAGGTAGATACCGCTTGAAGGGTCAACACATGGTAGATACCGCCTGAAGGGTCAACACAAGGTAGAAACCGCCTGAAGGGTCAAATCAAAGGTAGAAACCGCCTGAAGGGTCAACTCAAGGTAGAAACCGCCTGAGGGATCACATTAATGGTAGAAACCGCCTGAAGGGTCACATATGGTAGAAACCGCCATAAGGGTCAATTCATTGGTAGAAACCGCCATAAGGGTCAATTCATTGGTAGAAACCGCAGTAAGGATCAACACAAAGGTCTGATCCACCATACGGATCAAAATCCTTGGCAAATCCCAAAGCGTGGGATGCGCCTTCCTTAGGTTCCTACAAGTTAGGAATCCCATCATGGTATGACCTACCATACAGGTTAGAGCTTAATCTCCCTAGGATATTCTGAATGACGAGTCCCAGGCATCTTCTTGAAAGTCGTCGCAACCGGTAGCATCCGACAGGTGAGCTTCAGGTAAGCCTCTCTCACTCCGGCCCATGTTCAAATTGTTAGAGCAAACCGAGGATTGATTTGAGCTTTTATCAATAGGCTTAAGGATCCGATGTCATAACATTTCTTCTCTTATTTTCCCAGTTGAGTCGGTTAGGAATCAGGTGCCACCTTATCTTTGAGAGAAACCTCTAACGAGATTCCTCTCAAAGAGGGGCAGCTGTTGACACCTGATTTTTTTACCATTTATTATTGTGATTTTTATTCTTTAAAATTAATTAAAAATATCAAAAAAGGTCATAAAATCACAAAATCAACTTTGGAAGCCTTGGTTTAACCTTAGGAACCAATTTTGAACAAAAAATATTTTTCGGTATTTTTAATATTTTTCGAGTTTATTTAATTATAAAAATACCCAAAAAATCAGAAAAATACCATTCGTGGTCAGAAAAATACCCAAAAATATTCGATAATTTTGTTTTAATTTCCTCTTCAAGTGTGTCACTTTAAATCTCAAAAATTCGGCTCGGGTCACTATGTTCCTTCACAAACATAAACCCGAACCGAGCCTAAAAAAAAATCATTTTCGAGTCTTTTAGTTTTCAATTCTCACTTTTTATAAGCTATGACATTGGATTCTAAAGTCTTAAAGTGCAATTAGGTCAATTTGCCCTCCAATTTAATCAATTTTTACCAAAAGGGCTTAATTGCACATTTTTCTTTCAATTAGTCCCCGGTTTCACGGATGTATACGTATGCTCTACGTATTTATACGTCATACGTATTTATACGTTATGCATATTTGTACTGTTTGGTAACCTCTTTAACTCTTGTAATAATAATAATGGTTATTATTTTTAACACCTTTGTTAGTGCCTTTTTTTTAGCATTTTTGTATTGTGAGTGCTATTGCTAGTGCTATTTTTAAATAGCATTTTTTGTATTATAAATTGTGAGTGCTATTGTTAGTGCTATTTTTAAATGACATTTATTTATCATAAATTGTGAGTGCTATTGTTAGTGCTATTTTTAAATGGCATTTATTTATCATAAATTGTGAGTGCTATTATTAGATAGAATTTATAATTGTTAGTGCTATTTTTAAATAGCATTTTTGTATTATAAATTGTGAGTGCTATTGTTAGTGCTATTTTTAAATAGCATTTTTGTATTATAAATTGTGAGTGCTATTGTTAGTGCTATTTTTAAATGTCATTTATTTGTGAGTGCTATTTTTAGATAGAATTTATAATTGTTAGTGCTATTTTTAAATACAATTTATTGGAAGGTATTTTTGGCTATAAAAGGATGGCAAGAGTTTTGAGGTTGAGAGGAGAGACATTTTGTAGAGTGTGCAAATTTTTGAGAGCTTAGAGAGAAGAACACAAACACTCTCTATATTCTCATAATCTTGAGTGAGCAAAATATACTAAGTTCGGAATATTGATTCCGCATATTGCTAGCACAATTGTTGTGGAGTTATTAGTCGTCTCCCCGTTCGTCAATTGGTGGTGCGTCCGAACTAGATGCCTAACACTTGTGGAGGCTGAGATCGAAGAACATCGAACCGACACCTCCGTTCAAGCACGCTACGAGAGGTAATCTATTTACTCCCTTTGAGGCTTTGTGATTTTTTTCGATTGAAATGCACGAAGTACGCCTCTGGAGATACATGTAGGGGTTGTTATTTATTTCCGCTACGTGTTACGTGGATCCCAATAGTGGTATCAGAGCCAATCCTTAGGTGTTTTCGTGCATTTAATTGATTTTTGCAATTTTTGCAATACTATGACCAATATGTATTAACGAATTGTTCGTCTTACATGGCTAATGGAGGTTGATTATTTTATATGATAAATTAATCAACGTAGCAAAAATTGAGACTAAATCAATTTTGAATCGAAAATTTATGGCTATCTTATTTTACGTAAAAATTCTGATTATGATTCAACGTAGAATTTTTATTGTGCCTTTCTAAGTTTTAAATTGTGAATTTATTACTTACGTGGAAGGGTGGTGATCATGGAAAAATCCCTAATCAATGTGATTGATGTATATATGAATGTATGGTGATTATTTATATATTTGGGGTTGTAATTATTAAATGGAGGCTGCGTACTCCTTTTATTTTTCATGTAATCTTTATTTTTAGCATAGTCAATTGTTAATGTAAATGCTACGAGGATTACGTGGATGAGCCTTTTAAGTCGGCGAGCTCTTAGGGGCCCAATTCTTGAAGAGTTCAAGAAACCAAGAAGAAGCGAAGAGCGGCTCTCCGTTATTAAAATATTAAAATGATTAAATGTGGTCTCATTGGCTCGAGACCCATTAAATCATAATTCCATGGTCACCACGTAGGATAGATGTTTATGTGATTGGCATCTATTTATTTATTATGATTACGTGAGCATGTTAAACTGGTTAATGTGCAAAGTCGGACTTACCCCACCCAAAATTGCGCCTGCATGAAATCCTAGTTAGGGAAAATCACTCGCGTTAGGTACCGAAAGGGCGTTGGTAATGACATCAACGTAACCAAGTCCCCGAACTCAAAATCTCTGGTTCCGCAGAATTGATCGATCTCTCCCAATCGGTCAATAAGGTTTCCGGTCTACCCTCCAAGAAAGACCGGTGGCGACTCCAAATGCATGCACAAGTTGCACATGCCACCACGACCACACTAAGGTCGAAAGCGATCGACTGTTATCGTCGAATCCCTTTGAAAAATACTCCCGCCGCGATTTGGTATGGGCCTGGGAGGGCTCGCGCCGATCCAAGGCCCGCGATCGGTAATCCATTAGCCGCGTCCGCCTTCGGACGGGTCGCGACACTGAGGCATGACATTCTCATATCACTTCCTTGAAATCTGACTTTGCTTAGCAAGGCATAGATGATTTACCCCTTATCAGGTAGTCCTTCCAAGAAAATTATATGCTATCTGACCAAAAGCACGTATTATTCTAAGCAATTCCTTGACTTGTTTTATTGCACATGGAATTGGCATCTCCTTGTCAATTAAATCAAGTATAGAACTGCATGAGTCGAGAACAATCCTCCATAGACTCAGTACTTCATCACTCCATCCGAAAATCAACTTCAATTTCCTAGACTTACCCTTTCTGATTCCTGTAAGAGTTTCTTATCCAAGATGTTGTATCAAGCTTAAACCAGAAAATATTTGCAGAGTCCATCCAGGGTCGCCTTTGATGATTATATCAAGTACAAGAAGGTGTATCTTGTTGACATTAACCCACGGAATTTTCTCCAATTCAGGACCATTGGCCTCTCTTCTTATCAACTCAAAGGTATATCATTGGACGAATTAATTTTCCATTCTTTTGACAATGTTCCTTATGGATGTCCAAATCCATCAACCCAGATACATACCCACTTGATTGGGTTGCGAGATATAAGCTTCCAATGAAAATCAGCCAATAAGACTTTTCAACTTAATGGGTTCGCAAGCACCCAGCTTACTAAACCTTATCCTCAGAAACTGTCGTCATCCAAGGTCAATTACTAAACCTTAATTCATAATTTCAGGTTCAAACCTAAGCTTGCTAACCTCCGCATGCTCATTTCTGAACCCATGAGTAATGGTTCCACACTCATACTCATGGCCTTTAGATACAAATTGATGTCTATCATCCTCAATACAATGATGTAGATTCAAGCCTATAACTCCCAAGTAACCTTAACTTTATCTCATATCCAAGGAAATCCATCACAAAGAAGCAATACAAAAATTTCAAAAGTGGATATATTGAACTATCCATCCAATCTCACATTTCAAGCCTAATGCACAATTACTCCTGACTCATTGTCCAGTGATATTGAATACAAAGAAGCGATTCCATAATTCGTAAGTTGTTATATTAGGCTGGTCATCAAACTCTGACAACATCAGTTTATAACGATGCTATGACTAATCCATCAAGATTGAAACATACATATTCAAACCTATGATTCACAATTGCTAATCCTTAGCAATTTCATATCCAGAATCCATCATAAAAAGACTAACCACCAAGCTTCACATTTCAAACTTATCAGTAGATGAATTACCCTTTCGACATAACGTCCAATTCACTTGTCAGTCACCAACGATATTTACTATTAAGTAGCAAGCTACTATCAATCAAACAACAAGCACAAGTGATTGTGCTTGTAAGTTCTAAATGCGTTCGTAGCTACTAACTACCTCGACCACTAGCACACCTTATCACTCCATTTAACCTAAGCTCTGATACCACCTAAAGTGGGATGTGGCATCCCAAGTACCTCCTAGCCTCCATCTCCGATACCCAAAGCCTAGCTGTCAAATCTCCCAATCTGAAAAAAAAAAAAAATTCCACAAAGTGGGTTAGCACGACGGCTAGCAAGAAAGACATTCAACCCCACCATATGGGTCCTAAGACTCCCTAAAACCAACTAAAAATGACAATCATATAATCAAGGCATCAAGAGCATGTAACAACGTCAATTCAGATCACTAGGCATCAACAATATAAAGTAATGAGAATGCCAATCAATATGGAATGACGTGCTCTTCAATCATCTCACCATCGCCAAGTCAATTGACTTGCGACCCCTACTCCAAGGCATCCACGACGCATGGTACGACTCTCCCCCGCACACAGCTCGGGATCCTCAAGTACGTACAAATCCCCGCACACAGCCCAGGGGCGTCACGACGCGTGGTACAACTCTACCCAGCACACAGCACAAGGTCTTTAAGTACGTACTAATCCCCGCACACAGCTTAGGGGTGTCAACTCAATTCAGTGCACTGAAGAGTAAATATCACCACATATCTCATCAATATCATTCTATGTACAATGTATGCTTGGCCATGTATTTCATGATTCACAATCTCAATTCTTGCAGGCGATAACTCAATCGCAAAGCCAACATACCAATGTCAATGTCCACAATGACAAGTATATGGAAAACAAATATCACAGCATTGAATTTAATCAAGCAGAGCACATGAGAAATGAATCATCAAGACCAAAAGACTACCACTTCCTCTCTTTGAAGCCATCGGGTCACCAAGGTTCTAGCCAATCAAATCACATTCTTATCAAGCTAAAGTAATCATAACTCGGTTCTTAAGCAGGGAATTTCAGCACTGCACAGTTACGCGAGTTGTCCATTTTAAATTAGAAAATGAGCTCCTAAAATCATCAAATTTTACCACGTTGTACTTAAGACCATGGGGAACATTGTGTCAAGAAATCTCGAATTAATCCCATCTAGACAAATTGTAGTAATTCACGCATTCTAGAGTAAATCTGCCTTCGGTAACCCGATCATAACTTCACAGAAATAGCCCTATTTCGTAGGGTTAAACAGCTCATAAAATTCTCAAAATTTTATACGTCGTATTCCAAGATGTCCTCTTAAACTTTCATGAAGGGAAGTTGGTCTAAATCATTCTCCAAAAATCAGTGTAAATTCACGAACTATAAGGGATCTCGGCTAAACTCACCAGAAACAGGTTAAGCCCGTGTGGTTCTAATGGAATTATAAATATCATATCAAATCAAAAAATTCCGAAATTAAATTACGAGATATCCAAGGGCGTGAAGAACAAGTTTCGTGAAGGAAATATGATCAGATTCTCATCACACAAGGCTCGAAAAAATTCACAACCCATTAAGCACAGTCTAGATCCGAATTCCACAGATTGGGTTTCTTGACCTAAAACTTGATCCAAACTCTCTAGCATGGCAACAACATAATGAGCATCTATCCTATAGCAAGATTGAAGGAATCTCTTGCCTTAAAAGCTTGCACTAGCTCGAGCTCGACGCTTTCTTCTTCTTGGTTTCTTCGAAAATGCCGAGCCGCCCCTACTTCTTCTTCCTTCTTGCTCTCGGCCTTTCTCGCTCACTCTCGAACTCTCTCTCTCTCATTTCTCTAGCTTTGGTCAAAAAATGGTGTAGGGGAAAGATGAAGAGCCCTTTTTGTTGCATGTCTTGAGGAGCTCCTAAGGTGACACTTGTCATTCATACTCTTCCCCCAAATGATCACACGCCACTTTGCCTTACCCTAATTGGTGATCAATCATGATGGAGCTTCTCACCAATGATTTCTCTTGCATCTTCCCAAGAAGTGGTCGACCAATGAGCTTTCATGCAAAGATGGACAAGATAACCACTTGTCTAGCCTTCCAATGGCTTATTGTCTAGGGTGGATTTTTGATGGAACAATAGACCAATAGATGGCCTTGCTTCTAACGCCAATTCCTAGGTCCCCAACGGCCAATGGTGTTTCATGCAAGAGGGGACTTAGGCGCCACTTGGCTAGCTCTAGAGGATCCATTATCTAGGGAAAAGATCTTAAGAAGACATATGACCAATGGATAGTCTTGCCTCTTCCCTAGGCTCACCCGACCAATAGAATGTCATGGAACTTTGGGACATCGCTGCCACTTATCCTTACCCCAAGTGGTTGATAATCATTTGCTAGATTATGGTGGGACTAACAACCAATAATCTTCTTGCACTTTTCCTAGGCATGGTCGACCAATGAAATTTCATGCATCAAGAGCATGGTCGCCACTTGTCTAGCATCCTAATGGTTCCTTATCCAAGGTAAAGATTTTGATATGACAATGGACCAATGGATGGTCTTGCTTCTACCATCAATCCCCAAGTTGATCCAACCAATAGAATTTCATGCAACAAGATCATAGGCGCCACTCGGTATAGTCCTTCATGGTCGTTCCTTCCTTATTCACTTAACTTAGGAATTTTCGGACATATACTCATGTACAACTTAATCCTCACAAACTCTTATTAGTTGATCACTCTAGCATATCTTAATTTCACGTCCATTCCATTAGTGGTGTTAAATCACCTTGTCGTGGCCGTGAGTTACAAAATGACGTGGAATTATTCTCCGCTAATATTGTTAATTAGGATCTTCGACTAATGTTTCTAATTTCCTTCGTCGCCTAGGTCATCCGAAACAATCTTATTTTCTTCTTCTTGTCTTACCTTCCAAATTTCCAAATTCTTGTGTCAAAAGTCAGTTTCAAAACCTATTTGACCATTTTTTATCATTAGGAATATAGTAAACAGGGGATGCCACATCCTTGCTCCCCAAGTCCATGAGAATTAATTCCATTAAGTCAAGCTTATACTAATGCTCGTAGGTCCTTGATTGATCAACTAATACCTTAATTCCCTGGTCACTAAGCTTGATCCAATGGTAGCCATAATTCTTCCAATTTTTGGCCATGAACTAATTTCAATTTATATCCCTTAATTCCTCATCAATTGCACTTTATAATAACTTGATATTGGAACTAAAAACCTCGACCAATGTACCATAGTACTTGAATATGAAATTCATTAATTAATCTTCCTAATATCTCCTTAATTCCATTCTATGGGAAATTGGTCAATGGAACTCGAATTTCTATCCGTCATAATCCTCAATGTACACGACCGATTCCTCACAATATCACTTGAGCCATGACAATCCAAAATTGATTAGTTCCTTGATAATTTCCTAACTCACTTTCGCATATGTCACCTTGACGTATCTTGGCCTCTTTGCTTAATCCAGTATAATGAGGTCCTGAATCTTTGTTATTAAAGTCAACTCTCTAATCCCTTTCAGATATCCTTACTCATTAGAAATCTAGCAAACGGGGGATGCCATAGTAGGCATGCTGAAAACCCAGATGACTGCTATGGCGACTATGATGGCTAATATTAAAGCAATGCTGGAAGCCTCTCAAGCCAGACAAACAGTGGCTCCTAACCAGAACAACTCATGTCCATCCTTCGCACCCGATATGGCTGACAAAGAAACGGCAGAAGATGCCCAACGTGCCGAGGAAGATATTCGAAGGCCGAACGTCCAGTCACAGCCAAAGACACACCATGTTGTCATCAATCTCGAGAAGGAGGAGAAAGGGAAGTAGACCGTGAAAACTGAAGTAGAGGCTAAAAAAATAGCCAAAATCGAATAATGTTTGAGCAACCAGGGTTATGAGCTAGCCCGTTTTGACAAGATATCTCCTTTCGTCAAGGTGGAGACCCCTCTTGATTACAAGGAGCCAGACTTCGTGAGGAAATATAATGGGATAGGCTGTCCCCGCGCTCATCTCAAATATTACCTGGGCAAGATGGCGCAATATTGAGACTACGTTCCGTTGTTGATGAATACGTTCCAAGAGAGTTTGGCTGGCGCCGCCTTGGCTTGGTTCATCGAGTTAGACTTGGATGACTATGATAGGTGGGAAGATCTTAGAGAAGACTTCATAAGGCAATATAAGTTTAATATAGCTACGGCCCCGAAAAGGGAAGATCTGCTTCGAACTCTAAAAGTAGGGGATGAAACAATCAGAACATATGCCCAGAGGTGGCGAGCTTTGGCAACCCAAGTAAAATCGTCAATCCCAGAAGAAGAGCTGATTGACATGTTCTTAAAAGTGCTTCCCTACGAATACTTTGACAGATTGAACACCTCAGGATGTCAAACCTTTACTCATCTGATAAAGGTGGCCGAGAGACTCGAATGGGCCTTAAGAGAAAGAAGGCTGCATGAAACTTCCACAAGAAAGCAATACCCCTTGAAAAGGAGAGAGATGCTGGGCTTGACATAGCCTTCATACCAGACCCCCATAAGCCTAAGGTGTTTAATAACTCTAATCAGACTATGGGTGGATCATCGTAGTCAACGCCAAAAAGGCAAGAGCCTAGGAAGAGGCACCCCAAAAGCAGTTCTCTCAGCTCTCGAGGCCTTTATCCAGACTGCTCCCGATGCTACTCGAACAACACTTGGTGGCAAAGGAACCTCCTAAGGCAAATCCTGTTAAATATCATAGCTTTGATGAGAGCCAAACCTGTGTCTACCACATGGGTGAAAGATGACACAACATAAATAATTGCTATATCCTTAAGCTGAATGTGCAAGCTTTGATCGACAGTCAGATTTTGAAGTTTGATGATATGGCTCCGAACGTACAAGAAAACTCGCTCCCTGATCACCAAACAGTAGGGGCAATATTCACTGATGAAGAAGAAAACTACCTTGAACTGAAGATGGATATACCTAAGCTAACCAACATTCTGGCAATCGTTTCATTATATCCAAAAGAGGGTGAAGTTTCTGCTGACATGAAGAAGTTGTGTATCGCCAAGATGAAGAGCTTATGGATAATGTCGAGTGTTACCGATGAAAGATTCAAGGGAGTCGAGGCCTCTATAAGCTTGCAAGGGATCCAGTTTGTGATTAAAACTAAACAGGGAAACATGTAGAATATCATACACGAAAGTCTGGTAGGCGATCTTGAGCTGATTATCAAACCAGAAGAATAACTTGACAAGGACGAACTAGAAGCTAGCAGGCGAAGTCTGGCAGATCGCAGATTTATGGCTAAAGCACTAGAAATGGGCGAAGTTATAGACAATCTGGGTGAAGATTCTGGGAGATACAACTTTAAGGTGAAATATTCTGCTCCTCCTAGTTTCTATCAGAGAATGGAAGATATAATACCAGACGGATGGGGAGGTATGGATGATCCCGTTCAACCAGAGATCCCGAAGGATGTGGAAAAGCCTTTTACGAAGGAACTTGAATCGTCGCTTGACCAGATGATAGATGCCAAGCTTAACGCAGAGCAGTATGTCGAGATGGAGAGATCAAAGGCTCAGTGGTAAAACTCAGTTGAACTATTCAAGGGAATGAGAGAGTACCCAAAATTTACGATGACAGTAGAACTAAGTAATGATGACGGGCATCGTCAGCTGGAAAATGAAATTATCTCAAAAGACTTTGGCGACACTGTGTCGATGATTGAAGCCGCTACGACTGTGGTGATCAAACTAGAAGAGCTTGACAGCTTGAGTCAGGTAGAGGATTGTCCGATTAAACCTGTTGTGATTCGATTGTCGAAAGATGAAGCAGACAATAGAGCTGAACCAAAGGCGTCGTGCCTGACGACAGCAACTATAAGGGTGCGTATGGTAACGCTCCAGAAAAAGTGTTTCTATTCCCAAAGTGTTTCCAGAACACTTTGGGAACAGAAACGCGTACGGTAAAAAAATGTTCTCAAAATGTTCCGGGAACACTTTTCAGAAAAAAGAACACTTTTGAAGCATAATTGAGGAACAACAAATACTTGTTTCTGTGTTCCCGGAACACTTCTTAGAAAATGTTTTTGAACACTTTTGTCAAAAAAATGAAAAATTATAAAAAAAATTAAAAAAAATAGGAAATGGCTACAATCAACTGGCCATGACCTGTTTCGGGTCTTCCGACCCCTGATCTTTCCAGAAATGACAGTTTTACCCATCCGGCAAGCCGTCCCCAAAAAAATTCATAAAAAATAAAAAAAAATCCCAAAAAATAGGAAATGATCGTACTATGATCAACTGGCCAAGACCTATTTTGGTATTTTGAGCTCCGATCTTTCTTAAAAATGACGATTTCGCCCTTTCGACAAATCGTTTCCTAAAAATTGAAGATCAAGAAATTCCGAAAAAAAAAATCTCAAAAATGGGAAATGGCCACAATCAGCTGGGCATGGAATATTTTGGATAATTTGATATCCAAACCTTCCAAAAAATAACGATTTCGCCCTTTGAACAAATCATCCCCAAATCATCCCATTTTACCCTGGCCTTTAATCACGGGTTTTCTAAACCCATAGGGCTATGTTATGAGACCCTTATTGTGAATTGATGTGCGTTGACATTGTTCATTTATGCACTTGATTGCGCTTTCATTATATTGATTGTGATTGATAGGACTAGTCTTCCAATCTGCATGAAACCCTGAATCATACTTATCTCACCTAAAATTGCGCATACATGAAATCTTAGTTAAGAAAACCATATATGCTACTGGGGAGCGAGCAATAGAAAGTGGTTAAAATTTGATACTGTCAGATGATGAGGACAATTGTGAAGATGATGGTAATCCTGATTATGGTGATCTTGTCTATGCATATGGGTGTACAGAAGAAGAGGTTGCTGATGATGTATTAGATGTGCAGGGAAGTGAGATGAACATGCTTAGGAAAACATTGCAAATAAAATGGCAAGCGACTACAATATGCCTGCAATTTCATGACTTTGTATTTTTCTATCATGTAATCATATTTTTAATTACTTGGGAACATTTATGTATGTCTCATAATTGTAATTTTTTCTATCAATGGAAAACATATTTGATATTCTTATTATTTAATTTCAAATTTGACTTGTCTTTAAATTTATTTTATAGCTGATCTTGTCCATATTGTAATTATAAATCGTGCATAACATTTGATTTACTAAATTGAATGAGATTTAATTTAATTTTAATATATATATAGTCGCCTTAATTAAATGAAAAATTTGGAACATTTTTTTTTTCGGTTACCATACGCGTTTCTGTTTTTTTTTTCTGAGAATAGATTTTTTGGTAGTTACCAAACGCATTTCTGTTCCCAAAAATCGTAGCCGGGAACAGAAACACAAAAAAGCGTTTCTGTTCCAAAAGTTATTCCGGGAACAGAAACGTTACCATACGCATCCTAAAAGTCCCTCCGGTAGAAGAGTATGACCGTAAGGTAGTCCACTGGGACTATGGGACGAAGGAAGTAGATGCTGTAATGAGATCTGGACGATTTTACGCCCCTAGGGAAGGCGAATCTGAAAAGAAAGAAGTTTCAAAAGAAGACACAAAAAACTCATGTCCATCATTAAAATCAGTGAGTTTGAAGTGATAGAGCAATTAAGGAAGATGCCGGCCCAGATATCTCTGTTAGATTTGTTCATCAACTCAGAGAAACACAAAGACGCGCTGCTAAAGATACTAAATTAGGTGCATGTCCCTGAAACTATTAATGATGCGCAGTTAGGGGATTTTATGGGGGCGATCCTTCTAAAAGACCAACTAAGCTTCTCCGATGAAGACTTCCCCATGGAAGGGAGAGGGCACAACAAGGCTTTATACATTACAGCACACGTATTAATGGACAACGGATCCGCTTTTAACATCTTCCCTTTAGCTACATTGAGGAGTTTGGGCATCAAAGAAGAGATGGTTAAAACCTCCAAAACAGCCGTGAGAGCTTTTGATGGAATGAAGTAGACTGTGGTAGGTGAGATTGAGCTCGATGTGCTCATCGGCCCAACCAAATTCTCTATAAACTTCCAAGTGATGGATTTGCCTAGCACATTCGGATTCTTGTTGGAAAACCTTGGATTCATGTGGCTGGAGCCGTACCATCAAGCTTACATCAGAAAGTACGATTCGTAGTGGATGGGAAAGTGGTTACCGTACATGGAGAAGTTGATCTCCAAGCATATCAGAGCAGCGCCATTCCCTACATAGAACCCGAAGTTAAGTTGGAAGCAAGCTACCATTCCCTGGAGCTAGTGGCAGTGGTGCACACTCCCGTGGGGGCAAGATTGAAAACTCCTTGTATCTCTAAAGCCAACCTTTTGCCAACCAAGATGCTACTGGCGTACGGATACAACCCAGGAGAGGGTCTGGGCAAGTATGGTCAAGGAATGAGTACTCCTCTACAGTTGAAATCCAACGAGCATAAGATGGGCTTAGGGTATCAGAAAACCCGCATGAGTGAGTCTGCCCCTAAGACAGTAAGCCGAGGCCGAGGCCAGAGCCAGGGATGCTAGAAAAACCAGAAAGATTCATTCATTGGTTCTCCAGCTTGGAAGAGCAAATATAAGATGTTCAGCAGCTCTTTGAACGAATATTTCAGCAAGAACTCTAGGTGGTTGTCAGAAGAAGATATAATTCCAGCGGCAGAATTAGATCTGGCAAACCCTTTCTTGGAAGACAACTTCGTGAATGTCATCATAGAGTGGCTGGGTGATGAAGCCACTACTTTTGAGTAAAGAAACCTCTTCGCTGCTTTAAATACTGCATTTATATTTCCCACATTTCGTTGCACTTTTAGTTTTGTTGTTTGAAATAAATGTAGGAAAATGCCTTTGAATCTCCGGCCGTTGGTCCAAACATCATAACTTGTAATGCGGCCCATTTTGCATTCAATAAAATCGTACAAATTTTGTTAAGGACATATGAAATCACAAATCAGCCCGATGATGATTTAGTCTTCTACACAGAAGCTTGAGGCCTGATTTTCCATATGATTCCTAATTTCTAAAAGATTTCTGGGGAACAAGGATGTCCTAGGATATGAGGACTAGTTCCATTTACGCCTGCACTTATTTTAAAACCTTTTTTGAAATGATTTTTCACACTCATACATGGCATTTGTACATGAAGTATAGACTAACCATGCTCATGACATTTCAGGCATATCATCTCAAACATACATACCAGGTTGTTATGCGATTTGGATTGCCACGTTGGTTGTTTCTACAACATTGAAGAGGGTGAGGATGAAGGTTATGCATCTATCCGTAGAGAATGGAGTGCCTTCGAAGAGTCAATGCCTCCCACTTCAAAAGAACCAGTTGTTATTATCTTGGGTGACACTACAAATATCAAGGAAATCAAGATCGGTGGACATTTATCCCAAGATGAAAGGCTCAGGTTTACAGAATTACTGAAGGAATATCAAGATGTCTTTGCGTGGTCATATGCTGACATGCCGGGTTTAGATCCCAAAATTGTGGAACATGTATTACCCACAGATTCCAGTGTTAAACCTGTTAGGCAAGGCAGCAGACGGATGAAAGCCGAGTTGGAAGATAAGATTAAGGAAGAAGTGATGAAACTTCTCAGGGTGGGCTTTATTGAAGCTATCCCGTATTCAGATTGGATTGCAAACATAATCTCCGTCATGAAAAAGGATGGCAGAGTTCGGATCTGCGTAGATTACCGAGATTTGAACAGAGTAAGCCCGAAAGATGATTTCCCACTTCCTCACATTGACGTGTTGGTAGATAATACCACAGGGTATGAATTATTCTCATTCATGGATGGATTCTCTAGATATAACCAGATCCTCATGAAGCAGGAGGACAAACCAAAAACTGCATTCACCACGCCCTGGGGAAACTTTTGCTATAAGGTTATGCCCTTCGGACTGAAGAACGCTGGGGCCACCTATCAGAAGGCTATGATCACACTATTCCATGACATGATCCATAAGGAAATCGAGGTGTATGTCGATGACATGATCGCCAAGTCCAGGAAGGGACATGATCACATCCAGGTACTAAGAAAGCTATTTGAGCGACTACGCAAATACAAGTTGAGGTTGAACCCCAACAAATGTGTGTTTGGGGCAAAATCTGAGAAACTTCTTGGATTCATGGTCAGTAACGGGGGCATTGATATTGACCCTTCAAAGATTCAGGCTATCCATGATCTTGCAAGTCCCTCAACAGTGAAAGAAGTAAGGAGTCTTCTAGGGAGATTAAACTATATTGACAGGTTCATCAATCAGTTATCAGATGTGGCTAAACCGATTTTCAGACAACTCAAGAAGGGCGCAAAAATGACATGGGACATAGAATGCAGCCAGGCATTCCAGAAGATCAAGACCTATCTAGTCACTCCACCAGTACTTGTGCCGCCCATCCCAGGTCACCCATTGACCTTGTATTTGACCATACAGCAGAAATCTTTGGAAGCCTTTGTGACATTCTGAATTTCCTACCATTTTGAGGCTGTTGAATGTAAACGTACTTTACGATGTATTTCAGTTTTGTCTCACTCAGATCTGATCAATCTCGAGTAAACTGACCAAAAAGGGAAATGTTAACGCATAACAAAGTACGTGGACCTGGGAAACTTGAAAAAGGCAGTGACGCTTTGACCATAAGGATTGTCGAGGGAACATTTAGAGCCAATGAGGCTGATCAGATAATGATTAAGGAATACAATGCTAGCGTTATACGATTGGATCGCGGGTGAAGCCGCTTAACCAATGTATAATTTGCAAATTTTCCTAAATCGAACTTTGACGATCGAAGCCGTCGGAACTAGCGATGAACCCTCGCAATTAGATGACAACCAAAGCTATCATAACTTGAGTTATCCTCAGTGTGATGAGAATCACAGAGTCGATACTTGTAGTGTTTGCAAAAGCCGCCCGTTAGTTCGAGACAAACTGGAATTTCGATCGGCGGACGAATGATCATGAAATGGAAGCTCAAAATAGGCAATTGGAAATAGATAATTCCAATTTCTGAGTAGTAATTTGACAATATCTCGCCAAATGGTAGTTTCGAATTAGAAAAGTGAAGTTTGGACTGAAAGTGCAAAAGACCATTTTGCCCCTGGATCATTTACCCATGCCTTAAGACTTCATGAATGAAAAAATGGACAATTCCTCTCCCCACCTATGGCTGCCGAAAATTCATTGAGGGGTCAAAGTTGGAGTCAAAGTTAGTCTTGCATTATTGGACCCATGCCACTTGTCACTCATTGAGGGTATTTGGCATTAAATGCCCACCTAACCTAGTCTTGTCATTTGGGGCTCAATTATGTGTGTGATACAATGGTATTAAGGACTTCATCTGCTGTGTAAGCCTCTCCCTCACGTTCACCCCTTTTTCCTCTCCAAAAACACCTCAACCAAAAACTGCCAGAAAAGTCAGTTTCTGTGCTTGCTGTTCGGTGAGCTCAAGGAGGCATTCCCGGTGGTCTTTTAAGGTTATTCGACTTTCACAGGTTATATCTATGTGTCCTTGACATTTTCCCATTGGTTTCGTGATTTTAGGAGGTCTGGTTGATTTATAGTGATTTTTGGAAGAAAAGCGGACGGATTCAGCCCGAGCTGAGAGCACGTTATGGTTTACCCTCTTAGAAATTCCGTTTGACCTCAAATTTTTTAGGAGAGCTTCATAACCCCTAGTATTATGTTCATATAAATTTTGGCTTTAAATAGATAAGGACAACTTTGGTTTTCATGGAAGAACAGTAGCGGTAAATTCTGGACAGATTCTGATCAAGGGGAGATTGGACTGTTTTGTTGTCTTTGGAGTGTCGTCCGACTCTAAATCTCTTAGTGAGCTCTTTAAACTTGTAAATGAAGGTCTTGGAAGGTTATTTGTGTAAATATTTAGACACGAGATTGGATTGTGGCTCGATTGAGCGGTTGGAACCCAAAACCAGTTCTGTTTTAAGGAAGAGTATATGCTGGCCGGTTCTGTTTATGGACTAAATAAGGAATTTTTGGACGTCAATTGACCCGTAATATATTGTATGATATCGTGTGAGATGTCAATGGGAGATGTGAGAAGTGGATTGAAGTTTAAAGGTGATTTGTGGTGAAATTGGTTCATGAAACGCTAAATTGAGTGTTGCATGTATATGGCTAAGTAAACCGAACATATTAAGGGTTCGGAGTGAGAGTTGCGATGTCCAATGGTTATAAGAAAAGGGTGTCTTGAATTGCCAACGGTATGGCTAGGGAAAGATTACTTTAATGGAAGTGAATATTCCATGGTTTATGATTCAAGATTGGTTAATCTTGTTAGGTGGACGACGCGTATGTGGGAATTCGGTACTCGTGGCTTTGGGAGAATTTCTTGGTGTTGTATTGTGTTATTCAATCAGGTAAGTGTTATCTAATCCTTTCTCTGAATGCCTAGACACACTAGGTGATTGAATGATGAATTTTTATGAAATGAGTTGCATGTGTGTCTGGATGGCATTGTGATGATGAGAAAGACATGAGGATACCATTTCGTCTAGTGAGACCCCGGCGGTATCGGAGAGTTATAAAATTGAATGAAATCGAGAGGATACCATTTGGTCTAGTGAGACCCCGGCGGTATCGGAGGGCGGTGAAATAAAATTTAAAATGTGAATGCCATTTGGTCTAGTGAGACCCCGGCGGCATGGAGTGGTTGTAAGCCTGGAGTGTATGATTGGTTTGATGACCCCGGCGATGTCGGGTGGCAGGAGTGGCCAGTGGAGTATGTGGATGGTTGAGAAAGAGGTGGTTGTGGCGTACTTGAATATTTGTGCTTCGGTATGAGACCCTATGATTGAGCATGATTGTTTGTATTGAATGCTGTGTCTGTAATTGATGTTGTCTTGTGAGATGCCTGGCGCCATTGCATTTCTTGTTACTCTGCATTTTGAATGGCATTTGTGTGTGATCCGGTAGGACTTGCATTGAGGTATAGGGTTAGGTTTCACTTTTTGAGATGTCGATCTCACCCCTTAGTGGAACAAACTTTTCAGACCCTAAACCCTAGCCATGTTGCCGATCCGCTTGGGCGATCCGAAGAAGATGACCGCCCTGATGAGTTCCCATATAGGAAGGGTATTACGTATGTCAGGAAGCGCACCAATGTCTGGGTAGATGAAGGAAAGAAGGAACTACAACCCCACCGTTTTGAAGCCTGGTTTCGTCAAGTAGGAGATAGCAGCTTGGTGGGACCCTTGCTGATGGAGGATGTTCCGTGGGAAGTGATTCCAACCTGGTGTCATCCGTCCGGACCAGGTATTGAGGTGGTGAATTCAATGTCTGTGGAGAGTTCAAGGAACATACCTGAGTTGCCAAAATCTCCATTGTCTTCTGCGGAGTACATGAATTATATGGAGTTATTTGCTGATGCGATCGAGGCCACTGAAGAAGAAAAGGAAACCGGGGAAGACGCCGAAGAATCTTCAGAGGATGTCCCATCAGAGACATTTTCGGATTACGACCCAGATGCTGAGGGGGACGACGGAAGAGATGATTCGAGCTGTTCTGAAGACAAGTCTGAATGAAGGGGGTTAGGCGATCAAGGAACAATTTTGGTGTTAGGCTATCCTAGGCCTTAGTTCCTTTTCTACCCATGGTGTGCGGCTTTACGCTTTTGTCTTTTCCCTTCCACTGTTTGTACTGGATGTTATGCAATGTATAAATGGGTGTGCTTTCGTTTTCCTCCAAAACTCCCCTTCTCTTTTTATTTTCTTTGTACGGAGATTCTCGCTTTCGTTTGTGCACTTCATATCATGCTAGGCCTTGTGAGGTTCCTGGGTAATGATTGGCGTGAGGCATTTGTATTGAGCTCACAAAAGTCCAAAATCAAATTCAATTTTACATGTTCCTTTGTAACACTTATGATTGAATTTGGTAAAAAAAAATGTCAATTGAGTCTTTTAATTTGTAATTTTGGCATTTTCTAGGATCTTGACATTCAATCTAACTGTCCCTTATTGTAATTTAGCCCAATTGTTTGCACAAATTGCTCAATTGCACGAATTTGGCAAAATTACATATTTAATTACATTTTAGTTCTTGAAATTGGGCATATTTGAAAGTACTTTCAATTCAGGGGCTATTATTACAAATTAAACATACTGCCCAATGGATTTCACCATTTTGAATCAATTGACATAGGTAATTTGGTCCAATTTGACCATTTGAACCCTCAATTGCACAAATTCCCGATTTACAATTAAACGAAAAGTTGGGATTTTTGTTGAAATTAATATGAACTTTTGGGCAAAATCACATTTCTAGATAAAATTCATGCCCTAAGTTCAATTCTGGGATTTAATTGCAAAAATTCCCAACATATTTGGATTAATTTTGAAAATTCCAAGTTGGAATCGGTTCGGACCGGTCCACTACAATGTCATCGTCTTCCTCAGGTTCCTGCGCAGATGAACAGTGAAAGGTCTGATTTCGATGACAAAATTGATCGGCCAATCGACTACGAATGGAGAAGAATTGGTGGGCGTCTTGTTCCTTACCTCAAGACCTTTCGATCAAGACCAGCCTCAAGACAAATGACCGCCAGACGAGCTCCGGCGAGGTCAGTCAAACCTATAAACCTGCGAAAGTCAACACTATCAAACGCAGGACAAATTCATTCCAAATTCGCACGAGATGAAGCCTGCCGGAGGACTAAACGGGGTTGGACGGAATGCCCATCCTCCCCGACGCCGTTTGGACCTAAAAGCACGTGGCTGCACGTGCAATTCAAGTTAATTTACCCCTCCCGTTCGGCGCCAAAATCCGAGAAGGCTATATAAGCCTACGGGGGCTTTCTGTTAAAGAGGACGGTTGATTCAGTTAGAGAGAGAGGAACTGAATCGAACAGAGAGAAAGAAAGAGAGAAAGAGAGAGAGCTATCATCCATCGCCATTGTCGAGGGTAGAGCTTGGATTTACAGAGCACTGGTTGGGCCTCTTGAGGCTAAACCGAAGCTTGACGAAGTCGTGAAGAGGTCGCTCAAGCTCCGGGGAAGCGATCGCTGTCGGCCGCGCTACCTAAGATCGCCGGAACAGGCAAGTCACAGTCCCGAGCTTCCTATTGGGCATCAATGGCGACTCATGCATTTCTTTTTTATTCTTGCGATTAATGTGTGCGTTTCATTCCTGGGGCATCACTAACCATCGTCGCATATCTTTTTTGCATCGACTTCGCTTGAACATCTCGAATTGAGTCTCCCAATCTTACCTCCATTACCGAACACTGTTCATTCCTGCCTAGCCCAATCTAGGCCGTGCGAGCTCGATCGGAGCTCGAGGTAAGTATTCTGATCCTCTTGTGGTGTTAATCTGTGAACGAATCGATCTGACCTCGCGTGATTTATGCGATTGAACTCCCATGGCCGTACTTGGCATTTCGCATGGTGATTGTGATTTTGTGTATGAGATGCCTCGATTCTTCGATATGTTAAGCTAGAGTCCACCGCGAGTCGATTGGCGTTGGTTTTGTGCGATTTCATCAAGGATGCACCTTCCGATCGTCGCCGGAGAAGCACAGGCGTTCATCCAGTTGCAGGCGCGAGGTTGAAGACGATGCGTACATGGCGTGGTCAATGAGTCAAAGGTCTAGGTGGCAACACGTGATTGGTCCACGTGGGTGTCGAGTCAGAATGGCCGTTGGGTCTGTTATTCGAATAATATAGATCGGACGGTTCAGATAAATCGAACCCAAAATTCTAGTGGCCGTTCGATTAGTAAATAGAATTATCCGAAAATCAGAAAATCAAAAAATAGGATGAAACGGTGCCATTTAGCTTTGTAGTAGTGCGGCGTCGTTGAGGTTAGTATGAATGGACGGTCCAAATCTAGTCTTGGGTTTTAATCGTGGCTGTTGGTTAAAGTAGTCAGATCAGAAGGCCCTGGTCAAGTCTTCATTCAATCTGAACCTTAGGTTTTAACAATCTGATCCAATGACCGTGGATTAGCCACGTGGTCCATCAGGGGCCGTCGGATTAAATCCGAATAGTTCGAAAATAAAAAAAGGGTGAAACAGTGTCGTTTTGGGCACAGGTTGCGCAGGTCTAGGTCTGGGCCGGGTTCTGACCCGAGTGGGTAGGGTCGACCTGGTTCGAATTTTTTTTTTTAAAATAAAAAATCGGAAAATGATTTAAAAAAATCAAAAAAATCTTAGAAAATCCAAAAAAATGTCAGAAAATCACAGAAAATCCCAAAAAAATACAGGAAAATTGTGGGAAAATCCTAGATATTCCAGAAATCCCCAAAAATTAAGGATTGATCACAGACAACTGGTCAACCCTATTTTTGGGGTTTCTTATCCGTTCTTCCAAGAATTAACGACATTACCCTTTAGGGGTAGGTCGCCTCTGTTGTGTGAGCAAGATGAGGTCAATAATTCCAAGATAAGAATTAGGGTTGGTCAGGCGACCAGTTCGTAGGCTTGGGGTTTTTAGTCCCGTCCCTTTTTTTCTCAGAATCACGATTTTGCCCCCAATGGGAAAATCGTCTTTCTTATTCCAAATCGAGTCTTGAGAATTGCTTAAAGTTAGGATTTGGGTCAGGTGGGTGACCAACCCTAATATTTAAGATTTTCAGTTCTCATCTTTGTCCAAAATGACGACTTTACCCTTCTGAGGGTAAATTCACTTTTAAATTCTAGAAAAATTCTGGAAATTCCTGAAAAATAGGAAATGGAATGATTTGATTGCCAATCCCATTTCCATCCTCTTTTGACAGCATATTTCACATGAAATTATGATTTTACCCTTCTAAAGCAAATTGTCCCCCAAATTTCTCAAAATTACGATTTTGCCCCGCATGGGCAAATCATGTCAAATCATTCCTAAACCTTGATTGATACTTCTCTAGGCTAATAGAGCCTTATTAGGGATACCATGCTGCTTTCATGTGTTTTATCCGCATGTATTGGATCCTTAATTTGCGCATTTATTTCTATTGATTGTGAGTGATAGGGTAGTCATTCCCATTTGCATAAACTCCTAGATTTAGGATCCGTACCCCACTCATCTGCATGAAATCCTAGGATTAGATAAATCATTCAACTTAGGTGCCGAAAGGGCGTCAACTCTGACAGTTGGCGTAACAAAGTCCCCGATCCCGTTTCTTTGGTTTCCGCAGAATCGAATAGATCGCTCCCAACTATTCGATAGGGTTTCCGATCGTACCCTCCACGAAACGTTTGGTGGCAACTCCTTGACATGTACACGTATCACATGTCACTAGACCACACCGAAGGTCGACTACGTATATTCAGCCGTCGTGATTTGGGTAATGGACCTTGGGAGAGGCCCGCGTCCGATCAAGCAGCATCGGGCGGCCCATTAGCCCCATCCTTCCCGAGAGGGTCGCGACAGAATGGCGACTCTGCTGGGGACTTATTTTAAACCAAAATCTCTGGTTTCGCAAAATTTCAGAGGACTTGAGCCGATTAAAAAATTGTTTGGTTTATCTGACCTTGTCTTTTGCAGATGCTCTCAAAGGTGAGGTACATACGCTAACCACTGTGTTAGAGGTTTTTGCAGAGAAATAAGGGGTGTAGTGATTGTTGACATTTTCCTGTAGGTTGGAGTTTGGAATGTATGTTTATTTTACGCACATATTGAAGCGGTGTTTGATACAAACTGTTGTGCATGACCTTGCATTGTGATGATCACGACACATCGCACATATTGGCGGTCAAACCCTGACTGCAATCACCCCTAGGTTACCTTAGATAGGGAAAGGATGCGAAAGGATCTCGTGTTTGATGGCACTTGAGACTTTCGTGTTCGTTCCCGCTCACAATCCAAATTGGCGATATCTAGCCCTCTTGGGTGGGTACCCTTGGGGAGGAATCTGCCTCATTTGGATCGTGGGAACCTGAGCCATAGGTTCCTTACTTGATTTCTAATTTTTTAGAGTATACCCACTTGTCTCATGCGCGTGTCTATGGATAGTTGATATACCTAAAACAGTACATTGTTACAGGGGAACATTTCACTTTCCCAAAGTGTGGTTGGTGAGGCATTTACTTTCAATGTACTTTACTACTTCATGTTCCATAGTATGACTCGTACATTGCATACATATACATGCATTTGCATGCATCATGAAAATCACTCAAGTGACTAATTGAAATAACAACGATAATGGGGTAGGATGTCGCTATTTCCCAAAAGCTCAACAGATTTGGTAACCTTTGAGTACCTAAGGAAGGTCACTCGCCTTGGACCAAACACAAGGCTGCACTTTACTAGGTTCGTGCATGGCCGAGAGCTGACTGGACGTAAGTTGGGATATGCTGAAGATTGTCAAACCCGCTACTATGTCGACAACCTTAGATTCAAGCGACAAGCAGACGAGATGTTCAAGGATTATTTGGAGATGAAGAGACAGCGTCGCAATCACCTAGCTAGAAAGGCATACGCACGTCGACAAGCCGAAAGACGCGCTAATGAAGACATACCAAGGATCACCCTTTGGGGAAAAAGAAGACGCCATGCGATCAAGACAAAGCCGAAGCACATCATACTAAAAAAGACGAGGCGCGAGAAGACTCCTGAAGTCATTGTACCGTGGACCAGAGAATGGCCAGAGGAACTAGAACCCCTCGACCAATGCATTGAAGACGACCCCTGACACTCGATTGGAGGAAGGTTCCCAACTGACTATCATCGTAAAGAGAGATAGACCTTTGGAAAAGGGTGGTTTAGATCCTCACATTTCATCGGCCTTTTATGGCTTTCTTGTTTGAAGAGTCTCTTCTTACCTTTCTTTCGTTAGGAGTCCTGGTTGTAATAAGAGATTCGTTCTACTCTTCTCCCATTTGATGTTTTGACTAATGGAATGTGACATTGTTATTTCCCTTAGTCATTGGAGTGAACCTGACTAAATTGCATAATTCATTTTCCTGAAGTTCAAATTAGACTTCAAGTCAGGTCTTCAATACCTGAAAAAGGTTATAATTTCCATTTCTTCAATTGAACTATGCAATTAAGTCGATCCATGCATACTTCATGGCATTTGCATGGTCACATGTTTTAAAGTAATTTTTGACGATTGACTTTTCAAAATCATTTGCATATTTTAGACTTGATGGGAAAGAATGATATTCAAGTGTTCAAAGTTCCCCGGGCCGAGCTCCAATCATGGTGGGATAGCATGGGCAAAGCCAGCCAGAAATACGCCAAATCGCGGCTGGGATACCTACTGGACCTGCTGAAGATTGAGTGTCCACCTGCCTTTATTCAAGCCATGGCATCCTATTGGGATCCTACCATCGCAACATTCTACATGGAGGGACTAGAGGTTACCCCTACTCTCGAAGAATACAGCGCCGTCATCGGAGTTGAATTCACTCACTTTCTAGTCCAACCTCCCATAGGATTTGAACCATTGAGTCAACTAGTTGAATTCCTTGACACAAGCCTCAAAGAAGTCAAAGCAGACGCCAAGAGCAATTCTAGGCGAATTTCACTATCCTTCCTCCTAGATCGATTTCCCAACCTTCCTAATGCTAAATGGACTAAATCTGGTAGAGCCTTTGTCTTGGCCTTCTTTAGCTTCGTGCTATTCCCAATCTCGTCTGTCACTTTCGATCCTATTATGGCCGTTGTAGTCAGATAAGTCTGTTGTGGGTGGGATTACTCAAACATCATCCTTGTTGAGACCTTTCTTTCCCTAAATCGCTTCAAGAAAAAGAAGAAGGGAATCTTTAGAGCCTCTAGTGATCTTCTGTACCAGTGGTTCACATCTCATATCAGACAATTCCATATCCGCATGGGTTTCACTGAGATTAGCCTCGATACTCATCCTCTTAAAACCTTTGTCAAAACCCATACACGTATTCCTAAGTTCAACTTCCTAGAATGGAAGAACTTCCTTAGAAATTTAAAACCCGAACAGCTCCGATGGCAGCTAAGGTTACCAATACTGGGCAAAGTCAGACTAGCATGCAATGACAAAGATCCAGTCCCTTTGCTGGGATTCACGGGCGCTACCGCATATTATCCGAAAGGGTTATCCGACAATTAGGGGCATTACAAGAGATCCCTTCTCCACCCCGACCTGGTATCTTCTCATTTGACATACCAAACGAGACCCTCGTGGGAGAAAAGAAGAAACAGTTCGAGGATAAGGTGGCATTTATTATACACTCTTTGAAGAACTCACAAGCTGAAGATATTAGATGGCCAGAGAATATGAGTCGCATGGAGAACATTTACAGGGCCACCACTGAGTACATCCAGCACTTTGAGGCAACCAAACGCAGCTTTGTCGAGCCTTATATACCTGAGTATATCGTGCCGTACGTACCTGGGATAGAGCCCTATATACCCGAAGAGATGGGGCCGCCATCATATTCAGAAGATGAAGACTCCCAGACTGAATAGGGGAATCCACATTGGGATGATGAGGATACCTTAGACCTCAAGCGTCCTAAACTTGAATAGACTATTCTGTCAAGTGTAAAATAAGCAAACATTGTGATGTCTTTTCATGCATTCTCACTTGTACTGGATGTTATTTTTAGACACATGAACATGAATGTGGACATATTTAACTAATGCATAAAAAACTATCGTCAGAAATTACACTTCTTTTAATTTCATGAATTCTCTTTGGAGAATGATTAAAAGAACTACTCACATGAGACTAAGGCTTATGGGGTAGTCCTTTTTCTTATTCACCAATAGAAAACATGCAATTAGAAGAATCAAGTGCTTCCTTTTATCAGTACCGAAGAAATGCTCATTGGAATTTCTTCTGAAATAGGTACACTCTCATCACGGAATTACCAACGCATCGCTTTCGCACTCGACTTAAGACAAGAATGGAACAACAAGAGTTGACCCCACGCGTAGGCATGCTGGAAACCCAAATGACCGCTATGGCAACCATGATGGCTGATATTAAGGCAATGCTGGAAGCCTCCCATGCCAGACAGGCAGTAGCCCCTAATCAGAATAACCCAAGTCCATCACTTGCACTCGATGTAGCTGATAAAGAGACGGCAAAAAACACCCAACGTGTCGAGGACGATGTCCGTATGCTGAACATCCAGTCACAACAAAGGCACCCCCTGTTGTCATCAACCTTGAGAAGGATGAAAAGGGGAAGCAGACCGTAAAAACTGAAGCAGAGGCTAAGAGATTAGCCAAGATTGAAGAATGCTTAAGCAGCCAAGGTTACGAGTTGGCTCGTTTCGACAAGATATGTCCATTCGCCAAGGTAGAGACCCCTCCTGACTATAAAGAACCGGACTTCGTAAGGAAATATAATGGGATGAGTTGTCCCCGCGCTCAACTCAAATATTACCTGCCCAAGATGGCGCAATATTCAGACTATGTCCCGCTACTAATGAACATGTTCCAAGAAAGTCTGGCTGGCGCCGCTCTGGCATGGTTCATTGAATTGGACCTCGATGATTATGATGGGTGGGAAGATCTTGCAGAGGATTTCCTCAGGCAGTATAAGTTCAACACAGCTACAGCCCCGACGAGAGAAGGCAATGGGAGAACTGATTAGAACATACGCCCAGAGATGGCGGGCTTTGGCGACCCAAGTAAAGCCATCTATCCCAAAATATGAGCTAATTGATTTGTTCCTGAAAGCGCTCCCCTACGAATACTTTGACAGGTTAAACACCTCGGGATGTCAGACATTTGCACACTTGATAAAGGTAGCTGTAAGGCTAGAATGGGCCTTAAGAGAAAGGAGGCCTCATGAAGCTTATACCAGGAAACATTATCATTTGAAGAAAGAGAAAGAGGCCGGGCTCGACATAGCATTCATACCCGACCCCCATAAGCCCAAATCGTTTGGCAATTCTAACCAGACCAAAGGAGGATCGTCCTGGTCGGCGCCGAAAGTGCAAGAGCCTAGAAGAAGGCAACCCCAAAGGCAATTCTCTCAACTTCCCAGGCCCTTATCCAAGCTGCTCTCGATGCAGCTAGAGTAACACTTGGTGGCGAAGGAACCACCTAGAGCGAATCCTGTTAAGTATCTAGGTTTTGACGAGAGCCAGACTTGTGTCTATCACATGGGCGAAAGAGGACATAATGTTGACAATTGCTATATCCTTAAGCTAAAGGTACAAGCTCTGATTGACAGTCAGATCTTTAAATTTAATAACACGGCTCCGAATGTGCAAGAAAATCCACTCCCTGATCACCAAGCAGTAGGGGCAATATTCGCTGAAGAGGAGGAAAACCGCCTTGAGCTAAAGGTGGACGTGTCTAAACTAATCGACATCTTGGCAATCGCTTCACTATACCCAAAAGAAGGGGAGATCTCTGCTGACATGAAGAAACTGTGTATAGCTAAAATGATGAGCTTGGGGATAATGTCCGATATTAACGATGAAAAATTCGAGGGGGTCGAAGCTTCTATAACTTTGGAAGGGAGCCACTTCGCGATTAAAACCGAGCATGGAAGCATGTAGAACATCCCGCACGAAGGTCTGGTAGGCGATTTTGGGTCAATCATTGAGCCCGAAGAAGAACTCGATGAGGACGAACTAGAAGCCAAGAGGCGAAGTCTAGCAGATTCCAGATTCATGGCTGACGCACTAGAAATGGGAGAAATTACAAACAAACTGGGTCAGGATTCTGGGGGATATAACTTCAAGGTGAAATACTCTGCTCCTCCTAGTTTTTATCAAAGAATTGAAGATATCGTGCCCGACGGATGGTGAGGTATGGACGATCCTGTTCAAATCCCGAAGGAAGTGGAAAAGCCTTTTACGAAGGGGCTCGAATCACTACTGAGCCAGATGATAGGCACCAAACTCAACACGAAACAGTCTGAGAGATCGGAGGATCTACAGCAAGATTCAGTTGAACTATTCAAAGGAAGGAAAGAATACTCGAGATATGCGACATCGACAGTACTGAATGACAACGATCGGCATTGTCAATTGGGAAACGAAATCCTCTCAAAGGGCTTTGACAACACTGTGTCAATGATCGAAGCCGCTACAGCTGTGGTAATTAAGTTGGAAGATCTTAATATCTTGAATGAGGTAGAAGATTGCCTACTCAAGCCTGTTGTGATTCGATTGCCAGAAGAAGAAGAAGACGACGCAGCTGAACCAGAAACTTCTTATCCGAAGACAATAACCGTAAAAGTCCCTCTAGTAGAAGAATACAATCATAAGGCAGTCCACTAGGACTACGGAACAAGAGAGGTGGGTGCGGTAATGAGATCTGGACAATTCTACGCCCCTAGGGAAGGCGAGTCCGAAAAGAAGGAAGTCTCGAAGGAGGACGCAGAAAAGCTCATGTCCATCATTAAAATCAGCGAGTTTGAAGTAATAGAGCAGCTGAGGAAGATGCCAGCTCAAATATCCTTACTGGATTTATTCATCAATTCAGAGAAGCATAAGAATGCACTATTGAAGATACTCAACGAGGTGCATGTCCTTGAAACAATCAATGATGTGCAGTTGGGGGACTTTGTAAGGGCGATCCTTTTGAAAGACCAATTGAGCTTCTCAGATGAAGACTTTCCCAAGGAAGGAAGAGGACACAACAAGGCCTTATACATTTCTACGTAATGTAATGGAAAGAGAGTGGCACACGTACTAATCGACAACGGATCTGCCTTCAACATTTGCCCTCTGGCTACGTTAAGGAGGTTGGGGATCAACGAGGATATGATTAAAGCCTCCAAAATAGCGGTTAGAGCCTTTGATAGGATGAAGAAGACAGTGGTAGGTGAGATTGAGCTCGACGTATTCATCGGCCCAACGAAATTCTTTATAAACTTCAAAGTAATGGATTTACCTAGTGCATTCGGATTCCTGCCTGGGAGACCTTGGATCCATGTAGCGGGAGCCGTGCCATCAAGCTTGCATCAAAAGGTGCGCTTTGTGGTGGATGGGAAGGTAATTACCGTACATGGAGAAGTTGACCTCCAAATATATTAGAACATCGCTATTCCCTACATCGAGCCCGAAGTTAAGATGGAAGCAAGCTATCATTCCTTAGAGTTGGTGGCGACAGTACACACTCCCATGGGGACAAGATTGAGAGCCCTTTATATCTCTGAAGCCAATCTTTTACCAGCTAAGATCTACTGGCATATAGATACAACCTTGGAGAAGGTTTGGGCAAGCATGGTCAAAGAGTGAGTACCCCCATGCAGTTGAAAGCTAACCAGCATAGGATGGGCCTAGGGTATTAGAAAAACCACTTGGGCGAGTCTGCCCCAAAAGCAACAGGCCGAGGCCGAGGCAAGAGCCTGGGACGCCATGGAAGTCAGAACAACCTGAAAGACTCATTCATTGGTTCCCCAGCTTGGAAAGGCTGGTCCCAGATGTTCAATAATCCTTTGAACGCCTATTTCAGCAAGAACTCTAGGTGGTTGTCAGAAGAGGATATATCTCCAACAGCAAAACCGAATTTGGCAAACCCTTTCTTGGAGGATAACTTCGTGAACGTCATCATAGAATGGCTAGGTGATGAAACCACCGTTTCTGAGTAAAGAGACCTCTTTCCTACTCTTAATATTGCATTTAGATTTCCCACATTTCATTACACCTTTAGTATTGTTGCTTGAAATAAATGTAGGAAAACGCATTTGGATCTCTGGCCGTTGGTCCAAATAGCATAGCCTGTAATGCGGCTCATTTTGCATTTAATAAAATCACACAGGTTTTGTCAAGGACATATGGAACTACAAATCAGCCTAATGATGATATTACTCTTCCATACAGAAGCTTGAGGCTTGATTTTCATATGATTCTTGATTTCCAAAAGATTTCCGAGGAACAAGGATGTCCTATGATATGAGGGCTAGTTCCATTTACGCATGCACTTATTTTGAAACCTCTTTCGAAAAGGTTTTTCACACTCATGCATGGCATTTTCATATGAAGTATAGACTAACCATGCTCATGACATTTCAGATATATCATCTCAAGCATACATACCAGGTTATTGTGTGATTCAGATCATCATGATGACTGTTCCTACAATATTGAAGAAGAGGATGAGGATGAAGGCTATGCATCTATCCACAGAGAATGGAGTGCCTTCGAAGAGTCAGTACCTCCCACTTCAGAGAAACCGGTTGTTATTAACTTGGGAGACACTATAAATATCAAAGAAGTCAAGATCGGTAGACATTTATCCCGAGATGAAAGACTCAGGCTCACAGAATTACTAAAGGAGTATCAGGATGTCTTTGCGTAGTCCTACGCTGACATGCCGGGTTTGGATCCCAGAATTGTGGAGCATACACTACCCACGGATCCCAGTGTTAAACCTGTCAGACAAGGAAGTAGACGGATGAAAGCCGAGTTAGAAGACAAAATTAAGGAAGAGGTGATGAAACTTCTCAGGGTGGGCTTTATTGAGGCTATCCCATACTCGGACTGGATTGCCAACATAGTCCCCGTCATGAAGAAGGACGGCAGAATCCGGATCTGCGTGGATTATCGAAATTTGAATAAGGCAAGTCCGAAGGACGATTTTCCACTACCTCACATCGACGTATTGGTTGATAGTACCGCAGGGTACGAGCTATTCTCATTTATGAATGGCTTCTCCGGATATAACCAGATCCTCATGAAGAAGGAGGACAAACCGAAGACTGCCTTCACCGCCCCCTGGGGAAACTTTTGTTACAAGGTTATGCCATTTGGATTAAAGAACGCTGGGGCCACCTACCAGAAGGCTATGGTCACATTATTCCACGACATGATCCATGAGGAAATCGAAGTATATGTCGATGACATGATCGCTAAGTCCAAGAAGGGACAGGATCACATTCAAGTATTAATAAAATTATTTGAGCGACTGCGCAAATACAAGTTGAGGTTAAACCCTAACAAATGTGTGTTTGGGGCAAAATCTAGGAAACTTCTCGGATTCATGGTCAGTAACAAGGGCATTGAGATCGATCCTTCAAAGATCCAAGCCATCCATGATCTGGCCACTCCCTCCACAGTAAAAGAAGTGAGAAGTCTTCTGGGGAGACTGAACTATATTGCCAGATTCATTAACCAGCTATCAGATGTGGCTAAATTGATCTTCAAACTACTCAAGAAGGGTGCGAAAATGACATGGGATACAGAGTGCAGTCAGGCATTCCAGAAGATCAAGAACTACCTGGCCACTCCGCCAGTACTTGTGCTGCCCATCCCAGGTCATCCTTTGACCTTATATCTGACTATACAATAGGAATCTTTGAGAGCCTTACTCGCCCAAACGAGCCCGACGGATGGTAAGGAAAGAGCAGTCTATTATTTGAGCAAGAAATTCACCTCATCTGAAGAAAAATACATACCTGTTGAAAGGGCATGTGTAGCAACTGTATGGGTACTTCGCAGATTGAGACAGTATACCATACATCACCATATTCAGCTGGTAACAGAAAATGACCCTGTCAAATACCTCCTAGAGAAACCCGCTTTAATTGGGAAGTTAGCAAAATGGCAGGTGATGTTATCTGAATTTGACATCAAGTGTTCTCCATAAAAATCAGTAAAAGGGAGAGCCATAGCTGATATGTTGGCAGAAAACTCACAAAGTTGCAAGTCTTTTGGAAAGACAAAGATAGAAGATCAAGTTCTGAACCTGGCAGAGGATAAATGGGTCATGTACTTTGATGGCGCTGTTAATCTATCTAGAGCCGGCATTGGGGCAGTATTGATATCCCCAGATGATCAACATTATCCAGTTGCGGCAAAGATGACTTTCCTTTACACCAACAATATCTCAGAATACGAGGGGTGCATTCTAGGCTTACGATTAGCCATTTCCATGGGAACACCTAGGCTGTAAGTTTATGGAGATTCCATGCTCATCATTTTACAGACACAGGGAGAGTAGAAAACGAAGGACGCAAAACTCATCCCTTATCACGAATACCTTGAAGAGCTGACACTTAAGTTCGAGGAGGTGTCATTCGAATACTTACCAAGATCTCACAACCAGTTTGCAGATGCACTAGCCACATTGGCCTCAATGTTGCAAGTAACTGGTGGGTTAAAAATAGAACCCCTAAGGATCGGCATAGTTGAAAAGTCAGCTTATTGTATGCTGATCGAAGAAGAGTTTGATAGAGAGCCGTGGTATTATGACATCAAGAATTATCTCTTAAAAGGGGAGTTTCCTAAGGGATGCCAGGCAGGAGACCGAAGATACAAAACCAGGATGGCCAGCAAATTCTTCCTCAGTGGACAAGTCCTGTGCAAAAGGTCGCTTGATTCCACTCTATCGAGATGCGTAGATGCTAAAGAAGCAAATATTCTCATGAAGGAGATCCATGAAGGTATATATGAGCCTTATATGAACGGCCATCTTCTCGCTAGAAAGATCATGCGGCTTGGTTATTATTGGATGACCATCGAATCATACTGTTGTCAACATGTCCGGTCATGCCACCAGTTCCAAATATACGGCATTAAGATTAATGCACCCCCAAATAAATTACATCAAATGTCTGAAGTTTGGTCCTTTTCTATGTGGGGGATAGACATGATAGGACCTATCAGCCCCATGGCTTCAAATGGTCACCGCTTCATCCTGGTGGCAATTAATTACTTCATAAAGTGGATAGAAGCCAGTTCTTACAAGAATGTCACGGCAAGAAATGTGGTAAGGTTTATCAAGAGGGACATAATCTCTCGATATGGCACCCCTCAAGCGATCATTACAGATAATGGGTCCAACCTGAACAACAAGATTGTCGATGATCTATTGGACCGTTTTGGCGTTCGACATCTTAATTCTTCCTCTTACAGCCCACAGATGAATGGGGAAGTGGAAGAAGCCAACAAGAACATCAAGAGAATCTTAGCTAAGACTGCAGAAAACTATAGGGATTGGAATGAAAGGCTACCCTTTGCCTTAATGGCATATCGAACTTCGATAAGGACTTCTACAGGGGCAACTCCCTACAGTCTAGTGTACGGGATGGAAGCGGTTCTACCCGTGGAAGTTACAGTTCCCTCTTTAAGGATCTTATCAGGGGGTAAACTCTCCGAGTCAGAATACTCCGAGCACAAATATGAACAGCTGAATTTGATAGACGAGAAGCGTCTTAAAGCAATCTGTCATGGTCAAGGTTACCAGAAGAGGGTGGCCAAGTCATTTAATCGAAAGGTTAGAGTCTGTAATTTTGAAGAGAATGACCTGGTGGTAAGGAAGACTCTGCCAAATGCTGTCCATCCGGGAGGCAAGTTTACCCCGAATTACGAAGGCCCCTATATTGTCAAGAAGATTCTCATAGGAGGAGTATTGATTCTCGTAAATTCTGAAGGAGAAGAATTGCGGCACCCTGTAAATTCAGATGCTGTGAAGAAGTATTATCCTTGAAATGAAAATCAGATGTTGATTATATGGCCTGTTCCAAATTGATCCGAATCATCATAATAGCCATTGCATAAGCATAGCATACATCCATGCATACACTAGCATGTGTTCAATTTTGCAAGATTCCAAGAAGTGGACTCAAAATTGGACTCATCCGAATGAAACCCTAGACAATGGGGACCTCGACACCAAGCACCAGGTGAGATGTATCTGTTCCATCAAAGGTTAAACCCCTTTTTGCTCACAAGAATATCTCTTCTATCATACATGCATGAATGAGTGATGAAGATAGGAGACAGCAAAAAAGAGCGCAGCAAAGCCTCTATCACTTCCTGAAAGGTGAAGAGAACGAGAGATTGGGCGTACCTGGACTCAGGAATAAACATTGTTTCTAAAAATGAATTCCTTGCATTTATTACACACTTGTCAAAGATCAAAGATTGTCCAAAGCGTGTTCAAAGTATACATGATGCGTCGTTAGAATCTCTTGCGGAGTAAAACGACTGGGAACAAAACAAAATGATTTTTTAAAAAATATGGCTTGCTTAGGCTATCTAGCAGGAATATCCCTCCAAATGAAAGGCAAGCTTGATCCAAACACGTCCTGCATACACTCAAGAGATTAAAGAAGGGTGAGAATAGAAAAGCCCGAATCTGAGGATACAAGGGCCCTTCGCATCAATTACATGGATCGGGAAGACGGAGGCGTTCATTTCTCTATCTTAAACACTACAGGTGACCATTGATAACCATTTGAACGGCGGTTTCATTCTTTACCCCTGTCAAGAACCACCCCACATTGGGACAAACTGGAGGTACGTCAAGCAATATCAGGAGGTAAATGGTTAGAGATTCTCTTGCTCAGACTTGCATCAATCTTCGTGTATTGCTTGTCATTTTAACTTCTATGGTAATTCAAGTCTTTAGGATGACGAAAATCATTCGTTTCTTTACCCTATACACTTTTACCCTTTGAACAGCTCAGTTGAGCCTATGCGTTCATTTCACAAACCCGTTGGTGATCATTGCATATCCCAAAGTGGAAGCGACGTCACTTCAAAAAGAATAGGAAGGATAAAAATTCCTGGGTTAATATCGGAGTGCTAAGATTCAAAGTTGTACATCTAGCACACTTATTTGAAAATCCTGACTCCAAAAGAAAAGAAAGGAAAAGCTGGGGTTTCAACAAAAAAAGAGGAAAAAATCCAATCTTGGGCATCAAGAAAAAGCAAAGTGCCTGGTAAAAGCAAGGCCAATGCCCCTCCGAATATTTGTACACTTGTGAATCATGTGTTTGATCTTGTAAAAGCCAAAAAGATGGCATGATATCCGTGTATGAAGATCACCAGTGAGATCTGATTGTAAAAGAAAATCCCAAGGGAGCGGGACTATGAAAGATACTCCCAGATCATGTCACGTTCAGATATTGACGCTGCACTAACGTGAGAAAGAGGTTCTCCAAAAGACTACCAGTGCGCTTCGAAGACTGAAGGCACTCTCTGAACCAAAAGGGACTAGATCGGCAGCAAAACCTGCAATGATCACCAATGTTAAACCTTTCGCGTATTCTGAGCCAAAAACAGGCCTTTCTTTTTGGTCCCCAAACCTACCTGTGTTACAACCCTGAGAAATCTTTTCTAATTAAAGCATTTGGGTTAAGGTAGGGTTTAATGTCTAAGCTTAGCTCGAAGAAGTTCGAGCAAGATTATTTCTTTCTCATTTTGCAGGTTTCTTGACTTGTAAACCCGGAGTAGATGAAGAAAATTTTGTGTTCAAAAGACCTGACTCAGAAAGTGAGTCCCCTTTCAGAAACCATGTCCAAGCCTAACGTTACGGTCCCGTAAAGACCTCCCGATTGATCCAAATGTATGCGCTGCGAACGGTCCCGAAAACCCAGGTACAGGGTATTAGGAAATTCGAGTGCTCTTGTTATGAAGAGACCAAGTCAAAAAAATTGGTAAGAAGCCCTTTCTGACGGAGATATTCCAATAGAATGCTCGAAAGCAAGCTTTGGTTGGAAACTTCAAATTATTCGATCCAAGATATACCTCACAAGGATCCTCGATCGTCTTTGTATGCTTTGAGATGTCTTGGATAACCTCCAACACCCTAAGTCATTTTGCATAATTGCATAGGTTAAAACGAACCTTTACCTACATTATGTTTATCATCATGTCAAAAGGACAATCTTCAGAATCATCTCTTCATGAGATTTCAGTTTTGTAAGTTCGAGCTTTCTGCAGGATACCTGGAGTCCCCAGATCCCAGAATGTCACCTCCAATGTCGAAACGACAAAATTCAAGATCAACTTTCTACGAGATTTCAGGTAATCCCTAGATCCCAGAAGAATCTTATCAAGGTTTTTGCAGGTTCGAGTTTTCTGCAAGATACTTGGAATCCCCAAAATCCCAGAATGCATGTCAAAAGGACAACTTTTAGAACCAGTTTTCTATAAAGTTCTAGGTAATCCCTAAACCCAGAATAGCTCATTTGGTAAACCTAAGAGTTAGGTACACCTCGCTTGTATAGACCTTAGTTAATTCCTTTGAATATATGATCAGCAAAATGTTCGACAATCCCTAAAGAACGGGTGCGTCATCCATAGGTTCTTAGATGAAAGGAGTCCTATTCTCGGCCTGATCCCCCTGAAGGATCAAAATGTTCGACAATCTCTAAAGAACCGGTGCGTCATCCATAGGTTCCTAATAGAGAGGAGTCCTATTCTCGGCCTGATCCCCCTGAAGGATCAAAATGTTCGACAATCCCTAAAGAACGGGTGCGTCATCCATAGGTTCCTAGCAGAGAAGAGTCCTATTCTCGGCCTAATCCCCTTGAAAGATCAAAATGTTCGACAATCCCTAAAGAACGGGTGCGTCATCCATAGGTTCCTAGCAAAGAGGAGTCATATTCATGGTCTGATCCACCATACGGATCAAAACCCCTGACAATCCCTGAAGAACGGGTGCGTCATTCACAGGTTCCTGTCAAACATAGGAATCCCACTCTGGTATGGCCTACCATACAGGCTAGAGTTTAACTGCCCTAGGACGCTCAAGAGACGAGCCCCTAGGTATCTACTTGAACTCGCTATACACTGCGCATGCCGCACGAGCATCAGGCAGGTAAGTAACAGGTGAGCATCTCTATCCCACCTCTCTTTCTCTCATATCTGCAAAGATAAGGCAAAGCATTCACTAGCGGGACAAGAAAGATTGGATGTCAAGATTCATTTTTCTATTCCCCAGTAGAGTCGATCTAGACTTATGTGTCACCTGTCTTTGAGAGAAACCTCTCGCAAGATTCCTCTCAAAGATGGACAGCTGTTGACACCTAATTTTGGATCAGTCTTTTTTTAGTTTTTTCTTAGAAAATTCATGAAAAATCCATAAAAAGTCAAAAAAAATTACAAAATCAACATTGGTGGCTTGGCCAAGCCGAAGGAACCATTTCTGACAAAAAAAAAATATTTTTCCATATTTTTTTCGCATTTTTTAATATTTTCAGAAATTAGAAAAATACTAGAAAAACAAAAACAGATAGCATTGGAGGTCACAAAAATATAGAAAAATAGCCAATATTTTTATTTTAAATACTTTTTCTTTTTGACCTCACAAAAAGTCCAAAATTAAATTCAATTTTACATGTTCCTTTGTAACACGTATGATTGAATTTCATAAAAAAAAATGTCAATTGAGTCTTTTAATTTGCAATTTTGGCATTTTCTAGGATCTTGACATTCAATCTAACTTTCCCTTATTGCAATTTAGCCCAATTGTTTGCACAAATTGCTCATTTGCACGAATTTGGCAAAATTACATACTTAATTGCATTTTAGTCCTTGAAATTTGGCATATTTGAAAAAACTTTCAATTCAGGGGCTGTTATTGCAGATTAAACATACTGCCCAATGTATTTCACCATTTTGAATCAATTGGCATAGGTAATTTGGTCCAATTTGACCATTTGAACCCTCAATTGCACAAATTCCCGATTTGCAATTAAACGAAAATTTGGGGTTTTTGTTGAAATTAATAAGAAATTTTGGGCAAAATCACATTCCTAGATAAAATTCATGCCCTAAGTTCAATTCTGGGATTTAATTGCAAAAATTCCCAATAGATTTGGATTAATTTTGAAAATTTCAAGTCGAAACCAGTTCGGATCGGTGAGACCGCCGGTCGGACCGGTCGAACCGGTCCGCTACAGTGTCATCGTCTTCCTCAAGTTCCTTCGCAGATGAACAGTGAAAGGTCTGATTTCGATGACAAAATTGATCGGCCAATCGACTACGAATGGAGAAGAATTGGTGGGCGTCTTGTTCCTTACCTCAAGACCTTTCGATCAAGACCAACCCCAAGACAAATGACGGCCAGACGAGCTCCGGCGAGGTCAGTCAAACCTATAAACCTGCGAAAGTCAACACTCTCAAACGCAGGACAAATTCGTGCCAAATTCGCACGAGATGAAGCCCGCCGGATGACCAAATGGAGTTGGACGAAATGCCCATCCTTCCCGACGCCGTTTGGACCTAAAAGCACTTGGATGCATGTGCAATTCGAGTTAATTTGCCCCTCACGTTCGACGCCAAAATCCGAGAAGGCTATATAAGCCTACGGGGGCTTTCTGTTAAAGAGGACGGTTGATTCAGTTAGAGAGAGAGGAACTGAATCGAACAGAAAGAAAGAAAGAGAGAGAGAGCTCCCCTCGATCGCCATTGTCGAGGGTAGAGCTCGGATTTACAGAGCACTAGTTGGGCCTCCTGAGGCTAAACCGAAGCTTGACGAAGTCGTGAGGAGGTCGCCCAAGCTTCGGGGAAGCAATCGCTGTCGGCCGCGCTGCCTGAGATCGCCGGAACAGGTGAGTCATAGTCCCGAGCTTCTTATTGGGCATCAATGGCGACTCATGCATTTCTTGTTTATTCTTGCGATTAATGTATGCGTTTCGTTCTTGGGGCGTCACTGACCATCGTCGCAAATCTTTTTTGCATCGACTTCACTTGAACACCCCGAATTGAGTCTCCCAATCTTACCTCCATTACCGAAAACTGTTCATTCCTACCTAGCCTAATCTAGGCCGTGCGAGCTCGATCGGAGCTCGAGGTAAGTATTCTGATCCTCTTGTGGTGTTAATCTGTGAACGAATCGATCTGACCTCGCGTGATTTATGCGATTGAACTCGCATGGCCGTACTCGGCATTTCCCATGGTGATTGTGATTTTGTGGCTGAGATGCCTCGATTCTTAGATATGTTAAGCTAGAGTCCATTGCGAGTTGATTGGCGTTGGTTTTGCGCGATTTCATCAAGGATGCACCTTCCGATCGTCGTCGGAGAAGCACAACCGTTCGTCCAGTTGCAGGCGCGAGGTTGAAGACGATGCGTACGTGGCGTGGTCAATGAGTCAAAGGTCTAGGTGGCAACACGTGATTGGTGCACATGGGTGTCGAGTCAGCATAGCCGTTGGGACTGTTATTCGAAAAAAAAAAAAAAGATCGGACGGTTCAGATAAATCGAACCTAAATTCTAGTGGCCGTCCCACTAGTAAATAGAATTATCCGAAAATCAGAAAAACAAAAAATAGGATGAAACGGTGCCGTTTAGCTTAGTAGTAGTGCGGCGCCGTTTAGGTTAGTATGAATGGACGGTCCAGATCTAGTCTTGGGTTTTTATCGTGGCCGTAGGTTAAAGTAGTCAGATCAGACGGCCCTGGTCGAATCTTCATTCAATCTGAACCGTAGGTTTTAACAATCTGATCCAAAGACCGTGGATTAGACACGTGGTCCATCAGGGGCCGTCGGATTAAATCCGAATAGTTCGAAAATAAAAAAGGGCGAAACGGTGTCGTTTTGGGCACGGGTTGCAAAGGTCCGGGTCTAGGCCGAGTTCCGACCCGAGTGGGTTGGGTCGACCCGGCCGAATTTTTTTTTTTAAATAAAAAATCAGAAAATGATTTAAAAAATCATAGAAAATCCAAAAAAATGTCAGAAAATCATAGAAAATCCCAAAAAAATACAGGAAAAATGTGGGAAAATTCTAGATATTCCAGAAATCCCCAAAAATTAAGGATTGACTAAAGACAACTGGTCAACCCTATTTTTGGGGTTTTTTATCTGTTCTTCCAAGAATTGACGACATTACCCTCTAGGGGTAAGTCGCCTCTATTATGTGAGCAAGATGAGGTCGATAATGCCAAGGTAAGAATTAGGGTTGGTCAGACGACCAGTTCCTAAGCTTGGGTTTTCGAGTCCCGTCCCTTTTTCTTAGAATGACGATTTTGCCCCTAATGGGAAAATCGTCTTTCTTATTCCAAATCGAGTCCTGAGAATTGCTTAAAGTTTGGGTTTGGGTCAGGTGGGTGACCAACCCTAATCTTTAAGATTTTCAGTTCTCATCTTTGTCCAAACTGACGACTTTACCCTTCTAAGGGTAAAATCACTTTTAAATTCCAGAAAAATTCTGGAAATTCCCGAAAAATAGGAAATGGAAGGATTTGATCGCCAATCCCATTTCCATCCTCTTTTGACTGCATATTTATCTTGAAATGATGATTTTTCCCTTCTAAAGCAAATTGTCCCCCAAATTTCTCAAAATTACGATTTTGCCCCTCATGGGCAAATCATGTCAAATCATTCCTAAATCTTGATTGATACTTCTCTAGGCTAATAGGGCCTTATTAAGGATGCCATGCTGCTTTCATGTGTTTTATCCGCATGTATTGGATCCTTAATTTGCGCGTTTATTTCTATTGAGTGTGAGTGATAGGGTAGTCATTCCCATTTGCATAAACTCCTAGATTTTGGATCCGTACCCCACTCATCTGCATGAAATCCTAGGATAAGATAAATCATTCAACTTAGGTGCCGAAAGGGCGTCAACTCTGACAGTTGGCGTAACAAAGTCCCCGATCCCGTTTCTCTAGTTTCCACATAATCAAATAGATCGCTCACAATTATTCGATAGGGTTTTCAATCGTACCCTTCACGAAATGATTGGTGGCAACTCCTTAACGTGTACACGTATCACATGTCACTAGACCACACCGAAGGTTGACCACGTATTTCCAGCCGTCGTGATTTGGGTAATGGACCTTGGGAGAGGCCTATGTCCGATCAGGCAGCATCGGGCGGCCCATTACCCCCTCCCTCCGCGAGAGGGTCGCGACAATGGTAATGAAAAAGCCATCTACTATTTAAGCAAGAAATTCACCTCGTCTGAAATAAAATTCATACCTGTTGAAAGGGCTTGTGTAGCAACGGTATGGGTACTTCGCAGGTTAAGACAATATACCATACATCACCATATCCAGCTGGTAATAGAAAATGACCCTATCAAATATCACCTGGAGAAACCCGCTCTGATTGGGAAGTTAGCAAAATGACAAGTAATGTTATCCGAATTTGACATCAGGTGTTTTCCACAAAAATCTATAAAAGGAAGAGCCATAGCCGATATACTGGCAGAGAATTCGCAAAGTTGCACGTCTTCTGGAAAGACAAAGGTGGAAGATCAAGTTCTGAACCTGACAGAGGATAAGTGGGTCATGTATTTCGACGGTGCTGTTAATCTGTCAGGAGCAGGCACTAAGGCAGTACTGATATCCTCTGATGGTCAACATTATCCTGTTGCATCAAAGATGACTTTTCCTTGCACCAACAATATCTCAGAATACGAGGCATGTATTCTAGGCCTACGATTGGCCATCTCCATGGAAATACTTAGGCTGCAAGTTTATGGAGATTCCATGCTCATCATTTTACAGACGCATGGGGAGTGGAAAACAAAGGACGCGAAACGTATTCCCTATCATGAATATCTTGAAGAGTTGACACTTAAGTTCAAAGAGGTGTCATTTGAATACCTGCCAAGATCTCATAACCAATTTGCAGACGCACTAGCCACGCTGGCCTCGATGTTGCAAGTAACTAAGATGTTAGAAATAGAACCGCTAAGGATCGGCATAGTTGAAAAATCGACCTACTGTATGATGATAGAAGAAGAATTTGACGGAGAGCCGTGGTACTATGATATCAAGAATTATCACTTAAAGAGGGAGTTTCATGAAGGGTGTCAGGCAGGAGACCGGAGATACATAGCCAGGATGGCCAGCAAGTTCTTCCTTAGTGGACAAGTTTTGTACAAAAGGTCATTTGACTCCACTCTGTTAAGGTGCGTAGATGCTAAAGAAGAAAATGTTCTCATGAAGGAGATCCATGAAGGTATATGTGGGCCACATATGAATGGCCATCTCTTCGCTAAGAAAATCATGCGGTTTGGCTATTATTAGATGACCATCGAATCAGACTGTTGTCAGCAAGTCCGGTCATGCCACCAGTGCCAAGTACATGGCGATAAGATTAATGCGCCCCCGAACGAATTGCATCAAATGTCCGAAGCCGGACCTTTTTCTATGTGGGGGATAAACATGATAGGGCCTATCAATCCAACGGCTTCAAATGGTCATCGCTTCATCCTGGTAGCGATCGATTACTTCACAAAGTGGATATAGGCCAATTCTTACAAGAATGTCACTGCAAGAAAAGTGGCAATGTTTATTAAGAGAGACATAATCTCTCGATATGGTACCCCTCAAGCGATCATCACAGATAATAGGTCCAACCTGAACAACAAGATTGTCGACAATCTGCTGGATCGCTTTGGTATTCGACATCTTAATTCTTCCCCTTACCGCCCGCTAATGAATGGGGCAGTAGAAGCGGCTAACGAGAATATCGAAAAGATCCTGGCTAAGATTATAGAAAATTATAAGGATTGGCATGAAAGGCTACCCTTCGCCTTAATGGCATATCGAACTTCAATCAGAATTCTACAGGGGTAATTCCTTATGCTCTGGTATATGGGATGGAAGCTGTCCTGCCAGTGGAGGTTAAGGTTCCCTCTTCAAGAATCTTATCAAAGGCTAAATTCTCCGAGACAGAGTATTTCAAACACAGATGTGAACAGCTGAATTTGATAGACGAGAAACGTCTTAGAGCAATCTGTCATGGTCAAGGTTACCAGAAGAGGGTGACCAAGTCATTTAATCGGAAAGTTAGAGCCAGAAGTTTTGAGGTGAATGACCTGGTAGTAAAGAAGACTCTGCCAAATACTATCAATCCGGGAGGCAAGTTTACCCCAAATTACGAATGCCCTTATATTGTCAAGAAAATTCTCATAGGAGGAGCGTTAACTCTTGTAAATTCTGAAGGAGAAGAATTAGAGCATCCTGTAAATTCAGATGTTGTGAAAAAATATTATGCTTGAAGTGAAATCAGATATTGATTATGTGGCTTGTCCCGAAACGATCCAAGTCGCCATGACGGTCATTACATAAGCATACCATGCATCCATGCATACATTAGCATGTGTTCGGTTTTGTAGGTTCCAAGAAGTGGACTCAAAATCAGATGGAACCCTAGACAGAAGAGTCCTCAACATCAAGAACCAAGTGATATGTATCTATTCCATCAATGATTAAACCATCTTTCACTCACAGGAATGTCTATTCTATTTTACATGCAAGAATACCTGATGAAAACAGAAGACAACATAGGAGAAACACTATAAGGTCTCTCACCCTCTGTAAGATAAAAAGAGCATGAGAATGAATAATCATGTGGTCGTACTTAGGAATAAACCTCGTTTTTAAAATAAATAAATAAAATAAAATAAAATAAAAATTACTGACAATTATTGCACACCTGTTAGAGCCAGAGGTTGTCCAAGCATGGTCAAAGTATACATGATGCATCACTAAAATCCCTTGTGGAGTAAAATGCCTGGAGAAAAACAAAATGATTTTTCCAAAAACATGGCTTGCTTAAACTATCTAGCAGGGATGTTCCTCCTAATAGAAGGCAAACCTAATCCAAACACGTCCTACACACACTTGAGAGATGAGAGAAGTATGAGGATAGAAAAGCCTGAACCTAGGGATATAAGGGTCTTTCGCATCGATTACATAGATTGGGATAACAGAGGCATTCATTTCTTTATCCTAAACACTACAGGTGACCATTTATAACCCTTTGAACAGCGGTTTCATTCTTTACCCCTGTCAATAACCACCCCACATTGGGGCCAACTGGAGGTAAGTCCAGCAGTATCAGGAGGTAAATGGTTAGAAATTCTCTTGCTCAAACTTGCATCAATCTTCGTGTGTTGCTTGTTATTTTAACTTCTACGGTAATTCAGGTGCTTTAAGATGACGAAAAGCATTCATTTCTCTATACTATACACTTTTGCCCTTTGCACAGGCCAGTTGAGCCTGTACATTTGTTTCATGAACTCGTTGGTGAGCATTAAATATTCCAAGGTGGAGGCAACGTCACTTCAAGAGCAGAAGAGTCCAAAATATAGGAATTATGAAAAATTCCTAGGTTAATATTTGAGTGATGAGATTCAAGTTATACATCTAGCATACTTATTTGAAAATTATAATTCCCAAAAGAAAGGAAAATGTGGGATTTCAACAAAAAATGAGAAAAATAAAAAAAAAAAGAGAGAAAAATTCAATTTTGGGCATCAAGAAAAAGCAAAGTGCCTGGTAAAGCAATGCCAATGCCCATCCAAATACTTGTACACTTGTGAATCATGTGGTTGATCTTGTAAATGCCCAAAGATTGCATAATACCTTTGTATAGGTCACTTGTGAGATCTGGTTGTAAAAGAAAATCCCATGGAAGCTAGATTGCGAAAGATACTCCCGAGTTATGTCACATTCAGACGACGAAAGCATAGACAAGATATTGACGCCGTCTTAACATGAGAGAGATGTTCTCTAAAGACGAATGTGCGCTTCGAAGACTGATAATGCTCTCCGAAGATCAGTAATGCTCTCCAAACACAAAGAGTGTTCTCAAAAGATTGACAATGCTCTCCAAAGACTATCAATGCACTTTGAAGACTGAAGACGCTCTTTGAACCGGAAGGGACCAGATCGGCAACAAACCTGCAATGATCACCAATGTTAAACCCTTCGCGTATTCTAAGCCAAAAACAAGCATTTTTCGATCCCCAATCCTACATGCGTTACAACCCTGAGAAGTCTATTCTGATTAAAGCATTTGGGTTAACGTAGGGTTTAATGTCTGAGCTTAGCTCGAAGAAGTTCGAGCAAGATCATTTCTTTCTCATTTTTGCAGGGTTCTTGACTTGTAAACCCGGAGCAGATGAAAAAAAAAATTCGTTCAAAAAAGACCTGACTCAAAGAGTAAGTCCCCCTTTGGAAACCATGTCCAAGTCCAACATTACAGTCCCGTAAAGACCTCCCGATTGATCTAAATGTAAGCGCTGTGAATGGTCCCGAAAACCCAGGTACAAGTTATTAGGAAATTCGAGTGCTTTTGTTATGAAAAAACCAAAGTCAAAGAATCGGTAAGAAGCCCTTTTTGACGGAGACGTTCCAATAGAATGCTTAAAAGTAAGCTTTGGTTGGAATCATCAAATTGTTTTATCCAAGATTTTCCTCATAGGGATTCTTGATCATCTTCGCATGCTTTAAGATGTCTTGGATAACCTCCAGCATTCTAAGTCATTTTGCGTAATTGCATAGGTCAAAGTAAAGATTTGCTTGCATTATAATTATCATTCCCTCAAGATGACTGATATCTTTTCAAATGAGGAATGAACTCTCAAGTCTAAACTTCTATGAGACTCATGGCAGCCCCAAGTCAAAGAAGTACACTTTGCTCCGCGATGAAGAGCTTCAGAATCGTCTTTCTGCAAGATTTCAGGTAACCCCTAAATCCCAAGAAAATCTTATCAATGTTTTTGTAGGATTGAGTTTTCTACAGGACACTTGGAGTCCCCAAGTCCCAGAATAAAGCCTTGCATATTGAAAGGACAATTTTCAAAACCGGCTTTCTATAAGGTTCTAGGTAATCCATAAGCCCAGAATAGCTCATTTGGTAAGCCTAAAAGTTAGGTATACCTCATTTGTATAAACCCTCGTTGATTCCTCTAGATGTAGGGTTAGCTTAGCTGTCGACAATCCTTACAGAACGGGTGCGTCATCTATAGGCTCTTAGCAGAAAGGAGTCCTATTCGCGGCTTGATCCCCTGACGGATCAAAATTCTCGACAATCCCTACAGAACGGGTGCGTCATCCATAGGTTCCTAGTAGAAAGGAGTCATATTCACGGCCTGATCCCCCTAACGGATCAAAATTCTCGACAATCGTTACAGAACGAGTGCGTCATCCATAGGTTTCTAGCAGAAATGAGTCCTATTCACGGCCTGATCCCCCTTACGGATCAAAATTTTCGACAATCCCTACAGAACGGGTGCGTCGTCCGTAGGTTCCTGATAGATATGAGTCCTATTCATGGTTTGATCCACCAAATGGATCAAAACTTTTTGACAATCCCTAAAGAACGGGTGCGTCATCCCTAGGTTCTTATCAAATAGGAATCCCACTCTGGTTTGGCCTACCATGCGGGCTAGAGTTTAACTGCCCTAGGATACTCAAGAGACGAATCCCTAGGTATTCACTTGAATTTGTTATACACTGCTCATGCCGCACGAGCATCAGGCAGGTGAGTGATAGGTAAGCATCTCTATCCCACTTCTCTCTCTCTCTCACATCGGTAGAGATAAAACAAAGCATTCACCAGCGAGACAAGAGAGATTGGATGTCAAGATTCATTTTTCTATCCCCCGGTAGAGTTGATCTAGACTTAGGTGTCACCTATCTTGGAGAGAAACCTCTCGCGAGATTCCTCTCAAATAGGGGCAGCTGTTGACACCTAATTTTCGATTAGCCTTTTTTAGCTTATTCCAAGAAAATTCATAAAAAAATTCATAAAAAGTCAAAAAATTGTAAAATCAACTTTGGTGGCCTTGGCCAAGCCTAAGGAACCATTTTTGACAAAAAAATAATTTTTCATATTTTTCATATTTTTTGGTATTTTTAGAAAATAGGAAAATACTCGAAAATTCAAGAAAAATAGCATTCGTGGTCACAAAAATATGGAAAAATAGTAAATATTTTTATTTTAAATCCTTTGTCTTTTTGACCTCATGAAAAGTCCAAAAAAATTCAATTTTAGGTGTTCCTTTGTTACACATATGATTGAATTTTTTAAAAAATGTCAATGGAGTCTTTTAATTTGCAATTTTAGCATTTTCTAGGATCTTGACATTCAATCTAATTGTCCCTAATTTCAATTTATCCCAATTATTTGCACAAATTGTTCAATTGCATGAATTGGGCAAAATTGCATACTTAATTGCATTTTAGTCCTTGAATTTGGGGCATATTTGAAATTACTTTCAATTCGGGGACTATCATTACAAATTGAAGTCACTCCCCAATGCTTTTCATCATTTTGAATCAATTGGCATATGTAGTTTTGTCCAATTTGATCATTTAAGCCTTCAATTTCATAATTTTCCGAATTGCAATTAAGGACAAATTTGGGGATTTTATAGAAATTGACAAAAAAATTTGGGAAAAATCACATTTTTGGATAAAATTCATGTCCTAAGTTCAATTCTGAGGTTTAATTGTAAAAATTCCCCATCGATTTAGGTTAATTTTGAAAATTTCAAATCGAAACCGATTCGAACCGGTCAGACCGCCCAATCAGATCGGTCGAACCGGTTCGCTATAGTACCATCTTCTTCCTTGGACTCCCATGCGGAAGAACAGTAGAAGGTCGAATTTTAATGGGAAAATTGATCGACCAATTGACTACAATTGAAGACGCACTGATGGGCGTTTAGTTCTTCAGGCCATTCCCCATCGATTGACACCAGAATCACGACCAATGGCCGCCGGAGGAGGAAGAAATCGATCAGTCAACATCTCGGCGGCTGTGAAAGTCAAACTTCACAGAGTAGCCTAAATCGAACGTCCGTTTGCACACGCCGGGGAGCCATTTCGACCTAACGGAGTTGCCCATCGTCTCCGTCACCGTTTGGACCAAATGGTACGCACAAACACGTTTCATTTTGAGTCAGTTGCCCCCTCCCCCCCTCCCCATTCGGCGCAAAAAATTGGGAGAGGGATATATAGTCTTTAGAGGCATTCTAGAAGAGAGGAGAGAGTTCATTCGATTGAGGGAGTTTAATAGAATCAAAAGAGAGAGAGAAAACGCGAGAGAGAGCTCGTTCTCCGACCATTGTCGTCGAGAACTTGAGCTCGACTGCAAGGCGCTGGTTAGGCCGTCTCCAGCCAAACCAAAGCCAAAGAAGACCATCGGAAGTTCGCTTGGAACGCCAGGAAGCGATCGCCACCGGCCGCACCACGCGAAATCGCGAAAATAGATGAGACGTAGTTCTGAGTTCTTCACTGTGCATCAATGGCGACTCATCCGTTTTACGTTTTTTTCTTGCAATTAGTGTGTGCGTTTTGTTCCTTGGATATCACTGAACCACTGCTGCATCTCGTTTTTGTATCGATTTTGCCTAAAAACCCTGAGTCGAACTCCCAACCTAGCTCGGTTTGGTCGATCAATGGCCAGGCTATTCTAGCCATAGTGAGCTCAATCAGAGCTCGAGGTAAGTCTCCTGAACGCCTTGTGGTGCTCCTATGTGAAGGAATTGCTTTGAAATGCCATGAATCGTGTGATAGAACTTCCATGGCCGTACTCGGTATCTTGCATGATGATTGTGATTTTGTAGATGAAATGCTGCGATTCTTAGATATATTAAACTAGAGGTCATTACGAGTCGATTGGCGCTGGTCTCGTGTCAATCGGTCTAGGTTTGGCCGTTCATCGGTGCCGGAGAATTCTCAGCCCTTCATTTCGTCAGGGTCGAGAGGTTGAAGACGAAGCTGACATGGCAGGTCAACGAGTTAGCGTTCCTCGGTGGCAGTCTGTCATTGGTCCATGTGGTTGTCTAGTCAGCATGGTCGTTAGGGTCTGTTATTCAAATAAATGAATCGGACGGCTCAAATAAATCAAGTCTAAATTTTGGTGGCCGTTCGATTAGTAATTAGGATTATCCAAAAATAGTTTTAAAATCAGAAAATCAAAACCAGTTGAGACGGTGCCGTTTAGGTAAAGGGTCGAGCGGCGTCGTTTATGTTAATGAAGGTGGACGGTCCATATCGAGTCTTGGGTTTTAATCGTGGCCGTAGGGTTAGGTAATCAGATCTAATGGCTAGGGAATAGTTGGCTTTTGATCTGAGCCGTTAGTTTCGGTCAATAGATCTAGTGGCCGTAGAATAGTCACGTGGTTCAATAGGAACCGTCGGATTCAATCCGAAAAATAGAAAAATAAAAACAAAAGGAGGGACGGCGTCGTTTTGGTGTTTAGTTCGCGCGGGTCTGGGTCGACCCGGTCCGAATCACATTTTTTTAAATAAAAAATCGAAAAAGGATTTAAAAATAATAAAAAAGTTCGAAAAAATTCTAGAAAATCCTAAAAAATGATAGAAAATTCTAGAAAATAAAAAAATGTAGGAAAATTGTGGGAAAATCGTAGACACTCCAGAAATCCCCAAAAATTGAGGATTGACCACAGACAATTGGTCAATCCTATTTTTGGGGTTTCTTATCTGTTCTTTCGAGAATTGACGACTTTACCCTTTAGGGGTAAGTTGCCTTAGCCTTGTACATAAGACGGGTCGAGGATTCTAAGATAAGGATTAGGGTTAGTTAGGTGACTGATCCTTTTGCTTAGGTTCTCAAGTTCCTTCTTTTCTTCAAAATGACGATTTTACCCCTCTAAGGGTAAAATCATTTCTAAATTCCAAAAAAATTCTGAAAATTCTCGAAAAATAGGAAATGGACTGGTTTGATCGCCAATCCTATTTTCACCATCTTTGGACTACACATCCCATTTGAAATGATGATTTTTCCCCTTTCGGGACAGATTGTCCCCAAATTTCTCAAAATTACGATTTTGCCCCTCATGGGCAATTCATGTCAAAATCACTCCTAAACCTTGACTGATACTTCTCTAGGCTGATAGGGCCTTATTATGGATACCATGTTGCTTACATGTGATTTATCCGCATGTTTTGGATCCTTGATTTGCGCATTTATTTTTACTGGTTGTGAGTGATAGGGTAGCCACTCCTATCTGCGTGAACTCCTAGATTTAGGTTCGTACCCTCACTCATCTATATGAAATCTTAGTATTAGGTAAATCATTCAACTTAGGTGCCGAAAAGGCGTCAACTCTGACAGTTGGCGTAACAAAGTCACCGATCCCACTTCTTTGGTTTTCGCAGAATCAAATAGACCGCTCCCATCTATTCGATAAGGTTTCCGATTATACCCTTCACGAAATGATTGGTGGCGACTCCTTAGCATGTACACATATTGCATGTCACCAGACCGCACCGAAGGTTGACCACGCATATCCAGCCGTTGCGATTTGGATAATGGACCTTGGGAGAGGCCCGCGTCCGATCAGGCGACATCGGGCGGCCCATTAGCCCACGAGAGCCCGGCAGCGCTCGAGAGGGTCGCAACACTAAGTGTGACGAGAGAGTCACAAAGTCAATACTCGTAACGTCTGCAAAAGCCACCCGTTAGTTCGAGATAAACTGAAGATACGATTGATGAGAGATTGACCACGAAATGGAAGCTCGAAATTGACAATTGGAAATGAAGAATTTCAAAATTGAAAAAGAATTTGACATCGCCTCGCCAATGGTCATTCAAAATAGGAAAAACGAAGTTTTGGACGGAAAGTGCCAAATTACCATTTTACTCCTCGACCAATTGCCCTTGCCTTAAGATTATTAGAAGGACAAAATGGTAATTTTGACCTCCCTATATGGCTGTCGAAAATTGATGAAGGCAAGGTCAAAGAGAGTCAATGCTTATGGTGACCAATAATTGGAGCTTGACATGTGTCATCTTTGGAGAGATCAAGCATTAATTAAACATCAAGTCACTTGTTTCTCAAATAATTGGTGTTGAACACCCTCTCCCCCTCCTTGCATCTGCCGTGGCCTTCTCCCTCTCCCTCATTTCCCTTTCATTTTCTTCTTCTTCCTCTTCTCTCTCTCGCTGACCAGCCCGTCACCATGTCCGACTGCTTTACTATTCCGGCCATAACTCCGTCGTTCGAAATTGGATTGAGGTAAAACCACCGCCATCTAAAATTGTATTGTCTTGTGGTTCTAGGGACATATTATAAGCTCTATTTGGCCCAGCCATTTATCTCGTAGGTCTATTTGAGTGAGCAAAAGTCAAATTGAAGGCAGAATCTTACCAGTTTTGGGGAAAAACCTGTTTCGTGGGCTTCGGGACTTCAAATGGCTCCAAATGTTCGGTGAGATATTCTACACTTATAATACTTGAGTTGGCTGAACAGAAGTTGTGAGTTCATTGGAGATTTAGAGTGTTTTTATGGTTGATTTGTAGTGGTTTCCACCGAACAGATTCTGATTTGTAGTGGTTCGAAGCTTTTATGGTGTTATTTCTCTCCAAGATTTTCGGTGAGACTCCTAAACTTGTTGTATGATGTATGAAAAAAGTTTGTTTTTGTGAGGAATTTGGGTTAAGATGTGGTTAATGGGCTGTTTGAAGTGAAAATGTGAGATGCCGTCCAACCTGTCCTCAACGCGCACCGATTTTGAATTGAGTCGTTCTAAGTCGTCCGTTATCCAAATTGAGCTCCGTTTTCGCCCACGCATCCATAATACATTGAAGTATAAGATTCTGAAATTTTATTTCATAAAAATTCGATGGATCAATGTCATTTTTCCTACGATTGAAGCTGGTCGTGGGGCTTAGAAAATGGCAGTTTTGGTGGGAGGATATTTGTGAGATTTGCCTTGATAGAATGACAATTGGCATGCTTAGGAGCATTGAGTTATCACTGTGACGACTTGAGATTAAGGTGTTGTACAATATTGAAATTGGAAGTATTCTAATGGGCGATTTGTGGAATCTCTTAGGGCCGTGCACTTGCCCTATTCTAACCGGTTGACGACCGAGCTTGGTGGCAGATATTGTGTGGAAGGGCTAGCTCAATTAAAGAGGTGAGTGTCCCTTAAACTTTTACTTGAAATCTAGGACACTACTTGATGTATTTAGTTGTTGGACTGCTTGATTGATGAGAAGCATGGTTTATGATATCCAGCCTTAATCGATTGAAATGATGAGAAATGGCTGAGTTATGATATGTGCTCTTTATCTTATTCGGGCAATGATTGATTGATCAACGAGTCCATATTCATGTGATGCCTTGATGCATTAAACGCGGGGCTTCAGTAAATCATGTGGCGTATTGACGTGGGATTTGATCTGAGGCGTATTGACGCGGGTCTATGAAAGGCAAGTGGTGCCCTGAGGCGTAATGACATGGGGTTTAGATTATCCTGATGCGTTATTACGCAGGATATTGCACTTGGCCGAGTAAGGAATGTTAACCTGATGCGTTATTACGCTGGTAGTATCTTAGTCTGATGCGTTATTACGCGGACTGCCTGATGCGTGTTACGCGGGCATTGATATTGGGATACATAATGAGATTTACCTTTTGTGAACTTGTGATCTTAAATGGCCAGAGAGCCCCTGCAATGTCAAATGGCTAGAATGCCCCTGTGCTATTGAATGGCTAGAATGCCATTGTAAATTGCATGCCCAGAGTGTCCTGATGCAAATAAATTGGCGAGAGTGCCCTTGTGAAACACATCACGGCTTGGAACCCTGGCGATGATTGAATAAAATGTCATTTTTATGGCTTGTGAAAGTTGTGTGTTTGTTTTATGCTAATGTACGACGTTTGGATCTCATAGTAGGTGATGTGCTTGATGGTGACTTTCTTTATATCAAGTGCCATAAGAAAGTGATATTGAGATGCTATATGCTACTGCCTTGTTGAGCTTCTGTATATTGCTTTGTGGCATAGTCTGGGGGGACAAGCGGTCAGGTCTACGTTTAGGGTTTACTTGCTAAGATTTTATATCTCACCCCATTGGGGATTAACATTTTTCATGTCCCAGGCGATGTTACGTCGAGTTTATCAAGGCTGGATATTTGAAGAAGGATTTGTGGGATGTTGATTCACACTTTGTGTTATTGGGGATTGTATTTATGATTTGTGGATGTAGAAACTAAATCTCTAGCATTTTGGCTTTGGGGTAAGAAAGGTGTATTTTATGAATTAGAGAAGTGTACCCTTTTGTCCCGAGTCTTCTCGTTGTGAATTTGAATGGAGCTGTTTTACTGCTTCCATAACCTTGTTTCATTTTCAAGTTTTGTGATTGATTGGCCGAAGAATCCGAGGAGATTAAAGACATGAACGGCCATGGTGATGTTCGCGTGCCCGCCGGGCTCGGGGCGTGACAAAGAGAGACTGAGTGGCGTCGTTTGTGTATCATAACAAAAATACACAAACGATGTCGTTTTTCATCTTTTCCCTTGTTTAAGCCAGGTCTGATTTCCACCCTAGCAGCCGCTTGTAAAAATTTGCCACATAAGATAGTAAAAATCAATTCTAAAAGCCACGTAATTCATTTCCCCAAATTTTGGTCGGATTGGCACTGAGGTGCACGATTTTCTTCAAAATTAGCACCGAAGTGATCAAAGTTACAAAAACTTGGCACTAAAGTGATCGATTTGAATGTTTTGGCACAAAGTGAGCGCCGTACGCAACTAATGAAACTTGGGGTGTACTTAAGCCTCCGTTGACCACTATCGCCGCATTTTTCTCCATTTTCTATTCTTGAGCCACGATCACGATGAAGCTATTTGCCTTCGAGTTCTCGACGACGGGCTGCTACAACTTTTTGAGAGAGTCTGGCGCATCTACCGCCATCTCGCCCAGCCATGGCGTTGCATCGCCATTGCTGGGCGAGACCGGATCTCGCCTTGGCATTGCCAGATCGCGGCGTCTGTCTCACCCAGTGATTGGCTCTTATCTTCAGTCAGTTGTTGGATCAACAACCAAAGGAAGAAGATAAACCACAAAAAAAAATATCAAAAAGTTGAAAAAATATTAAAATATTACAAAAATTGCCCATCAACACGGGCCATCAAAGTTGGCTGGATGGACTGAACTGGTACAAAAGCAAAAGGTTTATGACTGAATTAGCACAAAAAAAGGTTTAGGATTGATCAAAATGTTTAGTACTAAATTGACAAAATTAAAAGGTTTATGACTGAATTGGCAAATGTAATATGTTTAAGACTTTTTAGACAAATTTCCCAATGAATTTGAGCAATAACCTGTCCCTCATACTCATTATCGAAGTGACTGAAAAAACATTTTAAACCATTTAGCTCATGTTAAAAACTGATGCAAGTAAGAGAATTAATTTCATTTAAATGTTTTATTTTTCGGCAAGAAATGCTATTTGCAGAATTAGTGAATTCACTTACACTATATACAGAAAAACAGTTTCTATTTCTCCTAATAATTTAACACATTCTTCATTGTTACTATGAGTCCTGAAGCACAAAGAGATTTTACTCGTCTTCTAGTTTATTTAGTTTATTCCTTACTTCTCTCTGATTAACATAATACTGGTAAATGAGAATCTTTTTAATACTTTAGCATGGTATTAGGAAATGAAAATATAACATGTAAAGTATTCAGAAATGAATATAGAATAGAATGGAGAAGATACAAAATTAATAAGAGTATTAGATACCGTCACTCTGGTATGTACTATTTTTCATTAATTTCCAGCCCCATAAGGTAGTTTTGACTCAACTTAATTTGGAGGCCTTGTTCTTATTTACGGAAGGAAGAAATAAATGAAGAGATGGCAAGGAAGGAAGGGGGAAAAAGCCTCCATGGTAGTTGAAATTAACAGTGTTAATGAACAAGTTAATACTTAATAATTGAATTAACTCACTCTGAGATATTTTTTTCTTTGACCCATCTCATACTGAGCTTCTTTGTAGAGACGCACTTTTCCAAAAGGCCACCCATCCTAATAGTGCTCTAGTCTGAGCAAGTGCTACGTCAAAAGGCGCATTGTAAGTTAATTTCAGTTTTTATATATATTATTTGGTTCTTGCATACCCCCTTCGCTATCCTAAAGCCTGCCAAGAGCTCTTCTTTGTCCGAGCTCTCTGGCTCCCGTGATTACTCTGCATCTTCGTCGGACCGGATCGTTACGTAAACACTCTTGTTAAAGCTAAGTTACTTAAATAAGCACTCAACAAATGGAAGGATAATTACTCCATTTTCAGTGACATTGAACTGAGCATTGCACAATATGCTTCAATAAGATCTCTCCATATAGGAGTTCTTCAACGTTAACTGTTCCTTTGGGGGTGCATTCTCATTCTTTTGGCTCACAGTTGTTACCCCTTAAGCAAGCAAGATGAACGGATTAGTACCTCTTTCCGAAATCTCCAGATACTTTGATGATGTAATTCAATTTCAGGCGAAAACCGACACCGCAAAGTAGACAAAGAAGTTCAATTAAGTGCGAGGGAGCGGCCACTTTCCAGCCCAATCAGATCCTCCACGGGACGACTCCACTCGTGACCCAAGCAGTGAATTGTTATATGGGAAACCGATAGTACTAAGCAAATGCAAAACCATGATATTCTACCTACTGATCCTCATCCATGAAGTCTGTCCAAGCAATACAGGCTAAAAATCACACCATACACAAGCGAATTTTCAAAGTCTGCTTGCTTGTTCCCGTGTAAACTATACCACAGTGATAATGTATTTAATCTCGGATTGAATCTCATATATCATTTCCGGGTCAATGGCTTTTCCTGGATTGACGTGGCTTACACCGATGATGAAGATATCTGCGGGTTAAAGTCTTTCATCCATGGTGGGTCTTGTTTAGACATGAAGTTCGATTGTTGAGCAGAAGTCATGATGGCAGACTTACTAATGGCATCAGGTGTCGAGCAGAAGTCATGATCGACTCTGCTGAGGCGAGGGCAAGGAATTGAAGTGCCAGATATTCCATCTTTATAGGTAAAATTCTGATTTATTTATCATTGTGGAGAGGACATTGCGATGCTGATAGCATGCTTAGACTGAGATCGACAATGTCTAGATTTAGAAGTCCTGGGCTAGCCAAGGTGGGCCATCTGAGGAGGCAATTGCAGGAGCAGTCGGGTTTTGCAGCACAGTTCCTTTGAACGGGATTACAGCAGTAGGAGAGTCCCGGCAGTGCAGCTGACCAGGATCCTGTTCTGAACGGCTGCAAATGAGCCTAGTTATGTACCCAAGAAATTGAGCAGAGCGACCTCCAATCATGACATACATATCCATTGTTATTCGCGGTTGCAGCTTCAACCCAACTAGTGAGTTTGCACATAATCAAACTCAAAATTTTCTCACACTAGATAGATAGCCGAGTGTTCTTTGGATGCCCTGCCAACTGCTGTGCCTATGGCATACCCAAGCGCATGCGAAGGCTTCACAAAAGCACCATCAGTCGTGCTAGCCGTGTGAGCGCCCTGCCCGACATCATCGATTGGAAGAGTAGTTTCTTTTCCCCAAGCTGAGACACGAGGACAATCAGCACCAGTAATGTAGTTGTTGCATTCAGAAGGTTTGTAATCGCATCCTCCTTTCCATTTAGCAGCTGGAGGCGGAATTGGGGTACTGAATGCATCGCAGTTGGCCCATTATCCTCTGTCCATTGCAACAATGATAGTTTCCTTTCTAGATTTCTGCCCTTCCAGGATTCCCACTTGCTATGATGAGCCTACGAAGGTGAAACTCTGAGAGTCGTTTAGAGAAAAAAAAAATTCTCTCGTGACATGCTGTTGGAAATATCGAAGATTGATTGAAGATCTGATTGAATCCTAATTGAAGATCTTGATTGAAGATTGAATGAATCAATCTGATTTGATTGAATCATGTTTATACACTTTCCTTTTTTTCTTTTCTATTTCTAGGATTATAAGTAGACACAAGTGTACATTCTTCCAAGATAATACAATACAGTCTCTTCTCCTATTTTTCCTTCGTTTTCTGACATGGTATCAAATGGCATTAGCCGAATTTCTTATGTTTCCTTTAATCGGCTATCTCCCACATACATGTGTAGCATTAGCCGAATTTCTGCGGAAACAGAACCATCATCATATCAAATGGCATCTCGAGATCCTCGTTGGCAACAGGCCATGGCAGCCGAATTGGATGCTCTCGTTGCCAATCATACATGGGACATCGTTCCGTTACCCCCACATCGGAAACCCATTGGCTGCAAATGGGTTTACAAGATTAAGTTCAAAGCCGATGGAACTGTGGAACGATATAAGGCCCGCTTAGTAGCAAAAGGGTTTACCCAACGCGAAGGTTTTGATTATCACGAGACTTTCTCCCCGGTGGCAAAAGAGGCTACAGTTCGCTCTTTCTTCTATATAGCAGCGATTCGTAATTGGTCCCTACATCAGATGGATGTCCATAATGCCTTCCTCCATAGAGATCTCAATGAAGAAATTTATATGGATCTTCCACAGGGATTACGCAGACAGGGGGAGTCGCGGGTGTGTCGTCTTCGCAAATCCCTGTATGGACTCAAGCAAGCTTCTCGTCAATGGTATGCCAAATTTACCGATGCCTTGACAAATGCAGGATTCCGGCACTCCAAATATGATTATGCACTCTTCACATGGACTTATGGTACTTCATCAATATATTTGCTGATATATGTTAATGATATTCTTATCATGGGAAATGACGAACATTGCATCGCGAAATTCAAAGAATATTTGAATTCTGCCTTTCATATCAAGGACTTAGGAGCTCCTAAACTTTTTCTTGGAATTGAAATCGTGCGTTCTGACAAAGGAATTAATCTTAGTCAGCGAAAATTTGCCATGAAAATTGTATCTGAAGCAGGATTATCGGGATGTAAACCAGCCGTCATTCCAATAGAGCAGAATGTCCATATGACAACTCATGAATATGACATGGGAATATCATCATCCATCGAGGATCCCTAACTTGAAGATCCATCAGGATATCAAAGACTTGTTGGAAAACTGATATATCTTACTATGACAAGGCCTGACATATGTTATGCAGTTCAGATGCTTAGCCAGTTCATGCACAAGCCAAAGCAATCTCATATGAACGCGGCGTTAAAAGTAGTTCGATACTTAAAAGGATGTCCGAGACTTGGGATTTTCTTCTCTAGTAATGACTGCTTATTGTGACATGGACTATGCCACATGTCCCATGACTAGGCGATCTATCACTGGTTTCTGCATAAAATTAGGAAGATCTTTGATTTCATGGAAAACAAAGAAATAGTCAACTGTATCCTTATCATCAGCAGAAGCAGAATATCGTGCAATGGCCAAAACTATTTGTGAAGTAATCTGGATACGAGGACTGCTCTCAGATCTTGGAATATAAATTGAAAATTCAACTGAACTATTTTGTGATAATGATGCCGCACTCAAGTTAGCTGCGAATCCAGTTTTCCATGAAAGAACGAAGCATATTGAAGTTGATTGCCATTTCACTCGAGACAGAATTCGAGAAGGAATCATTATGACCAAAGGAATTGGAACTGCGGAACAACCTGCAGACATTTTTACCAAACCTTTGTGTCGAGCACAGCATACATATCTCCTAAGCAAGCTTGGCGTCCTCAACATCTATAGGCCGCCAGCTTGAGGGGGAGTGTTGGAAATATCGAAGATTGATTGAAGATCTGATTGAATCCTAATTGAAGATCTTGATTGAAGATTGAATGAATCAATCTGATTTGATTGAATCATATTTATACACTTTCCTTTTTTTTCTTTTCTATTTCTAGGATTATAAGTAGACACAAGTGTACATTCTTCCAAGATAATACAATACAGTCTCTTCTCCTATTTTTCCTTCGTTTTCTGACACATGCGTTCAGACGCAGATCCTATCTTCTGACGGCATTGACTTCATTTGAAGGGGCTCAGTCTTTTAGTCATACGAACACGTTATGGCCGATTTACCGGGTCTTCAGATCTTCCGTCCAGAAATGGCCGTAGCCATCGGAGGCGAGGCACACATTGGTCAAAAATGTAAGTTTGAAGCTGCTGCTTGCTGGATCATCAGCAAGAGCAAACTTGACATGGATATTGGGCAATGAGAAAATCTGGTGCCGTTATTGTCGTCTGTATCACGGTAGAATGTGAATTCAGGAGTCCAAAATAGCGTTCTGTTTTAAAGTGACTCGTAAGAACATCTTCTTTGCTTGTTACAGCGTAACCTAGGTTGGTCATTCAGAATAATTTGTTTCTATTAAGGGGTGTGACATTCTGAATTCCGCCCCTTCTCGGGGCTGTTGACACCTGATTTTTGACCATTTATTATTGTGATTCTTATTCTTTAAAATTAATTAAAAATATCAAAAAAGGTCATAAAATCACAAAATCAACTTTGGAAGCCTTGACTTAGCCTTAGGAACCAATTTTGAACAAAAAATATTTTTTGGTATTTTTTAATATTTTTCGAATTTATTTAATTATTAAAAATAACCAAAAAAATCAGAAAAATACCATTCGTGGTCATACAAATACACAAAAATATTCAATAATTTTGTTTTAATTTCCTCTTCAAGTGTGTCACTTAAAATCTTGAAAATTCGGCTCGGGTCACTATGTTCCTTCACAAACATAAACCCGAACCGAGCCAAAAAAATCATTTACGAGTCTTTTAATTTTCAATTCCCACTTTTTATAAGCTATGACATTGGATTCTAAAGTCTTGAAGTGCAATTAGGTAAATTGGCCCTCCAATTTGATCAATTTTAACCAAAAGGGCTTAATTGCATAAATTTCTTTCAATTTAGTCCCCGGTTTCACAATTTTTGAAATTAAATTTCATACGGGCATACCCATTAAAATTAAACATCTCCACCCCATAGTTTTCATCATGCTGAATACATTGGTGGGTTCAATTCGGGCTAATTTGATCGTTTAGGCCCTCGATTGAGCAAAAATCATTTTCGGATCCTAGGGACAATTTGGGGTTTTCACTAAATTTCAATCAATTGATTCACGAAAATACCCATATTTGATAGTAAATATGTCAAGGAGTCCGATTTTGCCATCAATTTCATGAAAATAGGTCAATTTGGGGCCCAATTTGATCGAATTGGCCGAACCGGGCCGGTCGGGTCAAACCCGACCCGACCCGGTCCGACCGGGTCTGCAACTAAGTTGCAGACCCGCACGGCCAGAGGAAAAGGGAAGCGGGGGAGGTGAAGCCGGAAGATTTTTCTAAGGAAAAGGGGGCGACCAACGTGGGAGACAGCGGAAAGTGGACGATGGGCAGCCTTTTGAGGTGAATGGGCGCAAAAGGGTGGTCGGCCATGGAAATGGAGGGAGCTCGGACCGAGAGGGAGAGAGAAAAATTTTCGTGCGAAGGGGGAGCGAAGCCGAAGCAAGAGGAAGCTTGCCCGCACCTCACGGAACCTCAGGGGAGCTTCGGTCGCCGTCGACGGGCCCAAACCAGGTCGGTTTTCTGTCCCCGACCTCTGTTTTCATATACACACAACCCGTTCGATGAAATGCCAAAATGAAAATTATATGTTCGGGGTCTCGGCCGAGCCATCCCGGGCCTTCCTTGTCGCAAATCTTGTTCTAAAGCTTCATTATATATGTCACTAAGCTCGATTTACTCTTTGTTTTGCATTGAAACCGCGCCGGAAGCGGTGGCCGGAGTTCGAACGTGCTCGGACCGAGCCAAAAGCTCTCACCGGCCCAAGCGGCGATCTCCGAGTATTGGACGATCACAGGTGAGTCCCTAGACCTCCTTTAGATGGTCTCTGAATGATCGAAACCGAGATTGAGTAAAAAAAAAATTTCGATAAGTGCTTCGCCGGCGCCGGACCTGGGGGTGCCTCTCCAGCCTATTTCCGACGTCGGTTTCGACATATTTTTGCTGAATATTGATATGCAGTTCGTGGGGGGTTGATCGATGTCGAAATCGGGCCTTTAAATGGTCGTTTTTACGTCGGTATGTTCTCTCCGGCGAACTTCCGGCGACTTTGGCCGGAAAAAAGCACTATTCATCGTCTTCTCCGGCGAAGTCGACGGCGGTCAACGGTCAACGGTCAGCGGTCAGCAGTCAAGGCTGACGTGGCGTGACACGAGGGCAGCCATGTCAGCGGTCAAAGCTGACGTGGCGTGCCACGTAGGCAGCCACATCAGCGTGGTGGGCCCGGAGCCGAATAAACCAAAACCCAGATCGGACGGCCGTGGCTTCGCCACGTGTCGCGATATGGGAATTTTGGAAAATAAAAATGATTTTCAGAGATTAATAAATGATTTTCGAAAATAATAAAAACATTTTCATCCGACGGTTGGTATTGTGCCAAGTGGCACTCGGAGGATCGTCCGATCTGACCCAGGATCGGACGCGCCAGAGGAGGCCACGTGGCACAAAGACAACCGTCTGATCTGGGATTTTTGGAAATAAATAAAAAAATGTTAATAAAATCAACAAAAAATAGAAAATCATAAAAAATTCAAAAAAATTCGAAAAATTCAAAAAAATTCTAAAAAATTCCAGAAAATAGGAAATGGCCACATTCAACTGGCCACGACCTGTTTCGGGTCTTTCGACCCCCGATCTTTTCAGAAATGACGGTTTTGCCCTTCCGGCAAACCATCTTCCAAAAAAAATTCTAAAAAATCCAGGAAAATCCCAAAAAATAGGAAATGGCCACAAACAACTGGCCAAGTCTCATCCCGGGTGTTTTAAACCCCGACCCTTCTTAAAATGACGATTTCTCCCTTTGGGCGAATCGTCTTCCAAAAATTGAAGAAAAATCAAGAAATTCCAAAAAATTCTCAAAAATGGGAAATGGCCACAATCAACTGGCCATGGAATATTTTGGGGTAATTCGGTATCCAAACCTTCCAAAAATGACGATTTTGCCCTTCGGGCTAATCGTCCCCAAAATCTTCTCATTTTACCCATGGTCCGAAATCACATCTTCCCTAAGCTCTTATGGCTATACTTGGAAGCCCTTGATTTGAATTGATGTGCATCGAGGTGATTTATTTATGCATTTGATTGCGCTCTCATTAAAACTGATTGTGATTGATAGGAATAGTCTTCCAATCTACATGAAACCCTGAATCAAACCTACCTCACCCAAAATTGCGCCTGCATGAACTCTTAGCTAGGAAAATCACTTGCGTTTGGTACCGAAAGGGCGTTGGTAATGACACCGACGTAACCAAGTCCCCGAACCCAAAATCTCTGGTTCTGCAGAACTGATCGATCTCTCCCAATCGATCAGTAAGGTTTCCGGTCTACCCTCCAAGAAAGACCGGTGGCGCTCCAAATGCATGCACAAGTAGCACATGCCACCACGACCACACTGAAGGTCGAAAGCGATCGACTCTTATCGTCGAATCCTTTGAAAAATACTCCCGCCGCGATTTGGTATGGGCTTGGGAGGGCCCGCGCCGATCCAAGACCCGCGATCGGTAATCCATTAGCCGCGTCCGCTTTCGGACGGGTCGCGACAGCTGGCGACTCCGCTGGGGACTGTGTTCTAGAACCTATGGTTCTAGACCCCAAGTGGACTTAGGCCGTAATTAAAACGCTGTGTTATATGTTTTTGCATATTGGAGTAATAAGGGGTGGAGTACTTGTTAACTCTGTTTTATGCAGGTTGGGCGTAGGAATGAATGATTGTGTGTATGTTTTATATTGAAGCGGTGATTGTTAAATAAGATGCATGTTTATCGCTTTAGCACGACACCGAAAATACACACAACCGCGCCAAAAACCCCGGGCGCTGCCTATAGGAAAACAATATAAGGGATTGAAAATGGAATCTCCGTGTGGAAAAACACGGGGTAATCCACTTTTCAATTCCGCTCACTTCGAACTATGGATCGAGTCCCAATGCAAGGATAGCTGTGCAATGGAATCGGCTCTTTCTAGAACTCGAGGTGGGAACCTTGACCTTAGGTGCCAAATCCTTTGATTTTTAGAAGTTTTATCCTCACTTGTCTCATGTGCATGTCTTTAGATGGTTGGTATATCTAAAACCACCTAAAAAAAAAAATCGGTGATCCTGGAGTCACATCTCGAAGACTGAACTGGGGCATCTCCAAGTGTTCGAACCACATTCCTTTGATTGATTTGACATTTTTAGTTCTCTTGTATAAGATTAATTTTCCTGAGATCCTCTCTATATCGTCCCTTAGATTGATTGTATTAGGGATCTATTTGTATTGTATACATCTTGATAAGGCTCATTTCTATCGAAAATGGGGGCAAATTCCCCAAACCCGTGGAGCATAGTGGAATTCGTCCCTTCAGTGCAAAATACATTCGACCGCAGAGCCACTCGTTTGGTGAAAGGACGTATCGTTCCTAATTGATTTTTAATCAGATCTGAGGATAAGTTTTTCTCCATTTTTTTTATTATCTCAGGTGATAAAAGAGACAATGCACCCAAAAGCTCATGCAGTCAAATGACAAAACAGACGTCGCCCAGCTGGGGCAAATGAACCGTAGGCGTTGCAAATACCTCCAAGCACGGATGGAGGAATTTGATAGATGTTGTTCATATCAATATGCAACATCAAAACGGAATGCAAATCAAGTGTAAAAGGACGTATCGTTCCAAAATGATTATTTTCTTGATATGGGAATAATGCTTCCTTTCTTTTTCCTCTCAGATGATGATCAAGAGCAGAGGACGCAGGATGTAATGCTTTCAAATAACAAATAGGGAACATCAAATACCTCAAATGGCGACTATGATCGAGAGGATCACCAAACCGCCACATGACGAATCCCAAGAATATCAAGCTGTCTGGAGACAGATAAAATTGATCAAGGACTCTGACAATCGAGTTGGATAATCAGAATCTGCAAAAATCAATGGGAGCAGGTCCCCCCCATTTGCTTTGAGGAGCCAAACCGGGGGCAAACTCTCATGATCCCCCATGAAAGCGCATCATACCAAGGTCATCGAATCCAGAGATGACAAACAGCAAAACAATGCCTAACTGGGGCAAGTGAATCATTTGTACGCCGGACGTTTCTCCTCTGGCAAAGTCAATGGATGCAATAACAGAGTCGTCCGCATCAGAATCAAACCCCAAGATACGAATTTGGGTGAATGGTAACCTTGTATCGTTCCAATTTGGTCTTCGAGGACCACATGCCTAACATGAGTTTTTACTCATTTTACAGGAAGTAGTTGGCGCTGAAAGCCTCAAATGAAAAGAGCGCGCTAACAGGGAGGTGAATAGAATCATTGGCCTTAGAAGTCAGGATTCCAAGAGATGGTCTTTGATTATAAGACCTAGTGGATGGTAAAAAGTATCGCTCCTACGTCACATGCTTTGACATGCATTTTGATAAAAATCTTCTTTTTTCCTTGAATAAAAGGAACCTTGAAGAATGGCGCTGGAGTGCGCCCAAAAACACAAATGGATCTCCTCTGGGGCAAATCCCTGAGAATGATTCATCGCCAACCAAACGAAGGGATCAAGACCACAAGATAGAGGGCCAAATCCTGCAAGCCGCGAGTTTGTATTCAAATGGAAACACAAAGCAAAAACAAGGCTGTATCGTTCCAATTTCCCTTGAATTTTGGAACGCCAACTAACAACTAATTCCCATCTTTGACAGGGGATCGCCATCAAGGTGAAACAGGTTTTCACACCCCATGAATTACCCGTTGGAGTACACGACCAAGGGTAAGATGTATCGTTCTATTTTTTTGAAAAATTCGTGAACGTACAATAACATATTTCTTCTGCATTTTCAGGGATCTCCAGCCGCGGGGGACAGGTAAGTATCACTTTCCCCAATCCATTGAAGATGTTGAATAAAAAACAGAGAAGAAAAGAAAAGCTTTCAGAATCTGATGTCTAGAAAAGACATATAATTCTAACTTCATTGGCATTCATGTTTTGAAATAGGAGGTTGTCTGAACATGAATAAGAACATGCATGGTGCATCCTAAAATCCCCTTAACGGGTAGAATTTTTGGAGAAAATGAAAAAGATTTTTCCAATCAAAAGTTGTTCAAAACTTTCAAAAGGACGTTTCCTCGAAAGACGAGAGGCAAAGCCTAAATTCAAGCACGTCCTATACACACTTGAGAGAGGAGTGGAGCGGATCAGATAGCAAAATCTGGACCTACGGAAGTAGGGATCATTCGCAGCGATTACATGGGTTGGGACGACGGAGGCATTCGTTTCATATCCCCCAAACACTAAAGGTGACCGTTGATAACCCCTTTGAACGGCGGTTTTCATTCTTAACCCTGTCAAGAACCACCCCACATCGGGGCAAAATAGAGGTGAGTCCAGCAGCATCAAGAGAAAATGGTTAGAAATTTTCTTGCTCGGACTAACATTAATCTTTGTGTGTTGTTTATATGGTAATCCAAGTGCCATAGGATGATGAGAAGCATTCATTTCTCTATCCCACACACCGAATCCTTTGCATAGCCAAGTTGAACCTGCAAAATCATTTCATAAACCCGTTGGTGATCATTACACATTCCAAGACGAATGCAGCGTCACTTCAGAAACGAAGGAGTTCAAGACTTAGGGTTGGCAAAAAATTCCTAAGTTAATGCTTAACCTTGTTAGACCTTTGATCATAGGTCTAACACGATCCCATGAAGATGAGAAAAAGTGGGATTTTAAAAATGAATGAGAAAAATCCACGGCATCGAGAAAAAGCAAAGTGCCTGGTAAAAGCAAGGCCGATGCTCGTGTAAGTTGTTTGATTGATCCGCAATGAAGCTGGATGGGAAAAGAGGAAATCCCTGAAGGAACCAAATAAAAAAAAAGGGCTGCTCCCCAAATGTTGCCAAGCACAGAACAAAGACATGGAGAGAGTCGGTCTCTGAATGCAACAAGAAACGCTCTCTAAAGAGCTGGTGCACACCTCAAAATCGGTTGCACACATCAAAAACTAAAGATGCAGAAAGGAAAGGACAGGTGGTAAATCAGCAATGATCACCAATGTCAAACCCGTCACGAATTCTGGGCCAAAAACAAGCTTTTTTTTCGGTCCCCAATCTCACCAATGTTACAACCCTGAAACAGTCTTCTCTGACTAAGACACTTGGGTTAACATATAGCTTAGCTCGAAGAGGTACGAGCAAGACTATTTCTTTCTCATTTTGCAGGGTTCTCGACTTGTAAACCCGGAGCAGATGATGAAGACTTTCATTCAATGGCTTCGACTCCAAAGCGGGTCCCCCTTGAAAGCCAATATCAAAGCCCAACATTACGGTCCCGTGGAAGACCTCCCGACCGATCAAAATGTATGCGCTGCGAATGAGCCTAAAACCTAGGCACATGTTAGTAGAGAATTGAGTGCATCCCCTATAAAGACCACTATCTCAAAACAGGTGAAAAGACCTCCTCGTCGAGAAATATTCCAATAGATGTTTTGAACAAACTCTTTTTGGAAATTTCAAATTGTTTGATCCAGATTTGCCGCACAAGGAATTTGTGATCACATCTGTGTGTTGCAAGAATGCTTTGGATAACCTCCAGCATCAAAATGCACATTTCACAATTAAAACTTAAGTCATACGGTTTTTGTCAAATGGACAGCCGTGGTCTTCCCAAAGATTACTAACGTTTTCTTGGTGAAGAAAAATCTTTCAAGCTCAAACTTCTGCAGGATACCTGGAGAACCCAGCTCCCAGAATGTCGCCTCAACAGACTAAAACGAGGCTTTGTCAAAATAAAATTTTTCACTGCTTCAAAACTGAATTCCCGACAAATTTCGGGATCTTTCAAAAGAAGGGGTGAGGATGTGACCCATTTTCAAGATTTAGGCAGTCTCATCGGACGTGGAGAACCCTCGTCCCGAGAACCCTTTTCAAAATTTAGGCAGTCTCATCGGACGTGGAGAAACCTCGTCATGAGACCCCTTTTCAAAAATCAAGCAGTCCTAGCTTGACGTGGAGAACCCTCGTCCTAGGACCCCTTTTCAAAATATCAAACAGTCCTAGCATGACGTGGAGAACCCTCGTCCTAGGACCTCTTTTCAAATATCAAACAGTCCCAGCAGACGTGGAGAACCCTCGTCTCGGGACCCCTCTTTCAAAAAAGCAGTCTCATCGGACGTGGAGAACCCTCGTCATGAGACATCTTTTCAAAAGTCAGACAGTCTCATCGGACGTGGAGAACCCTCGTCATGAGACCCCTTTTCAAAGCAAACTAATGGTAGATACCGCCTGAAGGGTCAAATCAAAGGTAGATACCGCCTGAAGGGTCAACTTGAAGGTAGATACCGCCTAAAGGGTCAAACCAAAGTAGAAACCGCCTGAAGGGTCAACCCAAGGTAGATACCGCCTGAAGGGTCAAACCATGGTAGATACCGCCTGAAGGATCAACTCATGGTAGAAACCGCCATAAGGATCAACTCATGGTAGAAACCGCCATAAGGGTCAACACGAGGTAGATACCGCCTTAAAAGATCAACACAAAGGTTCGATCCACCATACGGATTAAAATCCCTGGCGAATCCTCAAGCGTGGGATGCACCTTCCTTAGGTTCCTACCAGTTAGGAATCCCATAATGGTATGACCTACCATACAGGTCAGAGCTTAATCTCCCTAGGATATTCTGAATGACGAGTCCTAGGTATCTGCTTGAAAGTTGTCGCAACCGGCAGCATCTGACAGGTGAGCTTCAGGTAAGCCTCTCTCACTCCGGCCCATGTTCAAATTGTTAGAGCAAACCGGGGATTAATTTGAGCTTTCATCAAAGGGCCTTAAGGATTCAATGTCATAGCATTCCTTTTCTCATTTTCCCAGTTGAGTCGGTTAGGAATCAGGTGCCATCTTAACTTTGAGAGAAACCTCTAACGAGATTCCTCTCAAAGAGGGGCAGCTGTTGACACCTGATTTTTGACCATTTATTATTGTGATTTTTATTCTTTAAAATTAATTAAAAATATCAAAAAAGGTCATAAAATCAAAAAATCAACTTTGGAAGCCTTGGCTTAGCCTTAGGAACCAATTTTGAACAAAAAATATTTTTTGGTATTTTTTAATATTTTTCGAATTTATTTAATTATTAAAAATAACCAAAAAAATCAGAAAAATACCATTCGTGGTCATAAAAATACACAAAAATATTCAATAATTTTTTTTTAATTTCCTCTTCAAGTGTGTCACTTAAAATCTTGAAAATTCGGCTCGGGTCACTATGTTCCTTCACAAACATAAACCCGAACCGAGCCAAAAAAATCCTTTTCGAGTCTTTTAATTTTCAATTCCCACTTTTTATAAGCTATGACATTGGATTCTAAAGTCTTGAAGTGCAATTAGGTAAATTGGCCCTCCAATTTGATCAATTTTAACCAAAAGGGCTTAATTGCATAAATTTCTTTCAATTTAGTCCCCGGTTTCACAATTTTTGAAATTAAATTTCATACGGGCATACCCATTAAAATTAAACACCTCCACCCCATAGTTTTCATCATGATGAATACATTGGTGGGTTCAATTCGGGCTAATTTGATCGTTTAGGCCCTCGATTGAGCAAAAATCATTTTCGGATCCTAGGGACAATTTGGGGTTTTCACTAAATTTCAATCAATTGATTCACGAAAATACTCATATTTGATAGTAAACATGTCAAGGAGTCCGATTTTGCCATCAATTTCATGAAAATAGGTCAATTTGGGGCCCAATTTGATCGAATTGGCCGAACCGGGCCGGTCGGGTCAGACCCGACCCGACCCGGTCCGACCGGGTCTGCAACTAAGTTGCAGACCCGCACGGTCAGAGGAAAAGGGAAGCAGGGGAGGTGGAGCCGGAAGATTTTTCTAAGGAAAAGGGGGCGACCAACGTGGGAGACAGCGGCAAGTGGACGATGGGCAGCCTTTTGAGGTGAATGGGCGCAAAAGGGTGGTCGGCCATGGAAATGGAGGGAGCTCGGACCGAGAGGGAGAGAGAAAAATTTTCGTGCGAAGGGGGAGCGAAGCCGGAGCAAGACGAAGCTTGCCCGCACCTCAGGGAACCTTAGGGGAGCTTCGGTCGCAGTCGACGGGCCCAAACCAGGTCGGTTTTCTGTCCCCGACCTCTGTTTTCATATACACACAACCCGTTCGATGAAATGCCAAAATGAAAATTATATGTTCGGGGTCTCGGCCGAGCCGTCCCGGGCCTTCCTTGTCGCAAATCTTGTTCTAAAGCTTCATTATATATGTCACTAAGCTCGATTTACTCTTTGTTTTGCATTGAAACCGCGCCGGAAGCGGTGGCCGGAGCTCGAACGTGCTCAGACCGAGCCAAAAGCTCTCACCGGCGCAAGCGGCGATCTCCGAGGATTGGACGATCACAGGTGAGTCCCTAGACCTCCTTTAGATGGTCTCTGAATGATCGAAACCGAGATTGAGTAAAAAAAAATTTCGATAAGTGCTTCGCCGGCGCCGGACCTGGGGGTGCCTCTCCGGCCTATTTCCGACGTCGGTTTCGACATATTTTTGCTGAATATTGATATGCAGTTCGTGGGGGGTCGATCGGTGTCGAAATCGGGCCTTTAAATGGTCGTTTTTACGTCGGTATGTTCTCTCCGGCGAACTTCCGGCGACTTTGGCCGGAAAAAAGCACTATTCATCGTCTTCTCCGGCGAAGTCGCCGGCAGTCAACGGTCAACGGTCAGCGGTCAGCGGTCAAGGCTGACGTGGCTTGACACGTGGGCAGCCATGTCAGCGGTCAAAGCTGACGTGGCGTGCCACGTAGGCAGCCACATCAGCGTGGTGGGCTCGGAGCCGAATAAACCAAAACCCAGATCGGACGGCCGTGGCTTCGCCACGTGTCGCGATCTGGGAATTTTGGAAAATAAAAATGATTTTCAGAGATTAATAAATGATTTTCGAAAATAATAAAAACATTTTCATCCGACGGTTGGAATTGTGCCAAGTGGCACTCGGAGGATCGTCCGATCTGACCCAGGATCGGACGCGCCAGAGGAGGCCACGTGGCACAAAGACAACCGTCTGATCTGGGATTTTTGGAAATAAATAAAAAAATGTTAATAAAATCAATAAAAAATAGAAAATCATAAAAAATTCAAAAAAATTCGGAAAATTCAGAAAAATTCTAAAAAATTCCAGAAAATAGGAAATGGCCACATTCAACTGGCCACGACCTGTTTCGAGTCTTTTGACCCCCGATCTTTTCAGAAATGACGGTTTTGCCCTTCCGGCAAACCATCTTCCAAAAAAAATTCTAAAAAATCCAGGAAAATCCCAAAAAAATAGGAAATGGCCACAAACAACTGGCCAAGTCTCATCCCGGGTGTTTTAAACCCCGACCCTTCTTAAAATGACGATTTCGCCCGTTGGGCGAATCGTCTTCCAAAAATTGAAGAAAAATCAAGAAATTCCAAAAAATTCTCAAAAATGGGAAATGGCCACAATCAACTGGCCATGGAATATTTTGGGGTAATTCGGTATCCAAACCTTCCAAAAATGACGATTTTGCCCTTCGGGCTAATCGTCCCCAAAATCTTCTCATTTTACCCGTGGTCCGAAATCACATCTTCCCTAAGCTCTTATGGCTATACTTGGAAGCCCTTGATTTGAATTGATGTGCATCGAGGTGATTTATTTATGCACTTGATTGCGCTCTCATTAAAACTGATTGTGATTGATAGGAATAGTCTTCCAATCTGCATGAAACCCTGAATCAAACCTACCTCACCCAAAATTGCGCCTGCATGAACTCTTAGCTAGGAAAATCACTCGCGTTAGGTACCGAAAGGGCGTTGGTAATGACACCGACGTAACCAAGTCCCCAAACCCAAAATCTCTGGTTCTGCAGAACTGATCGATCTCTCCCAATCGATCAGTAAGGTTTCCGGTCTACCCTCCAAGAAAGACCGGTGGCGACTCCAAATGCATGCACAAGTTGCACATGCCACCACAACCACACTGAAGGTCGAAAGCGATCGACTCTTATCGTCGAATCCTTTGAAAAATACTCCCGCCGCGATTTGGTATGGGCCTGGGAGGGCCCGCGCCGATCCAAGACCCGCGATCGGTAATCCATTAGCCGCGTCCGCTTTCGGACGGGTCGCGACATGGGCTAAGGAATGAAAAAGTATAGATCGGTGTGTTCCAGTTATATCTCGCTCGGAGCTGGCAACTCTTGAGTTAACTGACCAAAAAGGAAAAGGCTAACGCAGAGTCAAGTACGTGGACCTGGGAAGCTCAAATAAGAAATGACGCTTTGACCATAAGGGTTGTCGAGGGGATATTTTGGGCCATCAAAGATCGATCTAGGAACGATTGTGGAATGCCTTTCTAGCGTTATACGTTGGGACACGGGCGATTCCGCCTAACCAAGGTGTAATTTGTGAGAACTTACTAAATCGGATTCCGATGATCAGGACCGCAGGAACTAGCGATAAATCCTTGCAATTACATGACAACCAAAGCTACCACGACTTGAGTAATCCTAAGGTCGATACGCGTAGCACCTGCAAGAGCCACCTGTTAGTTTGAGATAAACTGGAATTACAGCTGACGGGAAACTTGTCATGATTTGGGCCTGGAGATTAGGTTTCGAAAATTGAAGGATTCAAACATTTGCAATAATTGGACGTCGCCTCATCCAGAGTAATTAGGATAATGAATTCGCCCCATAAGATTAGAAAATTGAGAAATTGACTAAAATTCAGAAAAGACATTTTTGCCCTCGAAGATTTCTCAAACTTTTAAGGTTGGATAAGGGCATTTTAGCCAATTTCCTTCTTCCCCTAGTGACAGAATTATTGAGGGCATTATGGTCAATTTGCTCGAAGATTTTTAGGGTGAAGGATTAGACAACCTAATGGCCTTAGAATAGACCCTAGCTAGCATTAATTGTTAGTCATGTCTCACCTACCTAGTCATGTCTTGCCTTGGGAAAAGAAAGCTCTTTCTTCTTCATCTTTCCCTTCTTCATTTCTTGCTTGGCCCACCAACTGTCCTCCTCCCTCTCATCTCTCTCTCTCGGCCATTTTTCTCTCTCTCGCACTCTTCCGCTCTCTCTCGGTCGTCCATCTCGACAGCAGCTTCCGGTGGCCGAAGGCCACAACGCCGGCCATCACCCTCCTCCTTTCTCCCTTGCCAACGTCTCCACCACCTCAAACCGCCACCTTGCCGTCGTCTTGAAGCCGTGAAGCCCGAGGAAGTCGGGACTGTTACCGGCTAAGCAAAGCTGGACCCGAGAGCTTCCACAGCCTAAACCACGAACTTGTAACACCTCATTCTCTCGGTGAGCCATCCTAGAACCTAGATCTAAGGGTTAGTTAGCTTGTGGGTGAGTTTGGTATTAGTTTAGAAAGAGTTTATAGCAAAATTATGGATGAACTCTACTTGGACAGAATTTGCCCTGCCAAACCGGGTTGAGAATCCACGGCACCTTGAGGTCCCTTAAGGCGTCATTTGACTGGAAAATTGTCGGTGAGTCTTCTTAAGATATGATATTGTATGTTGGCAATGTGTAGGAGAATTAGAATGGATTATTGATGAGCTTTAGGGGCTGATTTCGTGTGGTATTCTTCCGGAGATAGAATCTGATTGCCGGGATTAGCAGGGGAAATTGTGTTATTCTAAGGGTCACCGAGGTCTTGTCTTGCTTGGAATTAATCGATAAGCTACCATAAGACATGGTACTATATATAGACAAGGTGTATGTGGGTTGGAGTTGCGTTTAAACGGTGTTTAATGGTCGATTTTGTGTGAATTTCCAAAGGACCAGAGCTGCCATGCACTGACCAGCCAGTGCCGGGGACTTTGCATGGCCATTAAGTGAAATTTGTTTGCTTGGATAACTCGGTAAGCTATTCCCAAACCTTTACTAGGGAGTTAGGTTACTAATGGAGGTCCTTGTTGAGAAGTACTTGATTTACGGACCGGTTTAGATTGAAGAACTCCAAACCTGATTCTGCCTTGTTTTTGATCGAATTGTGCTTGAGTGATTCTTTGCTTGAATTTATGAAATCAATGTCGAGTTATGAAGCCCTAACTTGAGTATGAGGGATGGTTGGGCCTTTGTCATCTATTGTGAAAGTTCCGTTTGAATTGAGAGCGTTAGCGGCACGGATTATAAAACGATTCTCGAGATTATTTGTGGAATCGAAATCTGAGGTTGATTTTGAATAAATGTCAAGTCTTGAATCGAAAGAGTTGTTAATCGATCTTGTGCTAAGTTGAAGTTGTGTGTGTGATAACACGAATGTGCCTTGCTTTAAAAAGAGTTTTTATAGAAAGCACTTGATGTGACAATCTAAATTTCCTGCCAATTTGAGGCTGTTGAATGTGAATGTACCTTACGATGTATTTTAGTTTTGTCTCGCTCAGATCTGATCAATCTTGAGTAAACTGACCCAAAGGGAAAAGTTAACGCATAACAAGGTACGTGGACTTAGGAAACTCGAAAAAGAAAGTGACGCCTTGACCATAAGGATTGTCGAGGGAACATTTAGAGCCAATGAGGCCAATCAGATAATGATTAAGGAATAAAATGCTAGCGTTATATGATTGGATCGCTGGTGAAGCCGCTTAACCAATGTATAATTTGCAAATTTTCCTAAATCGAACTATGATGATCGAAGCCGTCGAAACTAGCGATGAACCCCTCGCAATTACATGATAACCAGAGCTGCCATAACTTGAGTTATCCTCAGTGTGATGAGAATCACAGAGTCGATATGCGTAATGTTAGCAAAAGCCGCTCGTTAGTTCGAGACAAACTGGAATTACGATCGACGGACGAATGATCATGAAATGGAAGCTCCAAATTGGCAATTGGAAATAGAGAGTTCTAATTGTGAGTAGGAATTTGGCAATGTCTCGCTAAATGGTAATTTCGAATTGGAAAAGTGAAGTTTGGACTGACAGTGCGAAAAGACCGTTTTGCCCCTAGACCATTTGCCCACGCCTAAAGAACTCAAGAAGGTCAAAATGGTCATTTTACCCATCCCTATAGGCTGTTGAAAATGCTTGGAGAAGAAGGCAAGGAAAGTCAATGGAAGTCAAAGTCAATGAAGCAACCAATGGGAGGTTGCCAAGTGTCATCCTATGGTTAAACCAAGCATTAATTGCCATTAATTGTGATCTTGAAAAATTGTCTCAATTATTTGATGGAAATATCCCCTAGCAGCTGTAAAAGTCATGCACTCCCTTCCCCTCCTCCATTTCCTTCAAAATCCTCTCCATTTTCCCCACTAGCAAAACTGCCCCAGAAAGACAGTTTTTGTCCTCTCTGTTCGGTCCATACGATCATACTCTCCCGATTACCATAGGTTAGTTCAGAATGTCCTTGACATTTTCCCATTAGTTTGATGATTTTTATAGGTTTGGTTGATTTATGGTGATTTTTCGAATAAAAGTGGACGGATTCTGAGCTAGCTGAGGAGAAGTGTTGGTTCTAGCTCTTAGAAATTCCAAATGACCTCAAATTTTTTAGGAGAGCTTCCTAACATCTAATACTATGTTTAGATAGTTTATTGCTTCAAATAGATGATTTTAAAATGAGATTTCATGGCTGATTTGAGGTGGTCTTTACCGAACAGATTTTGCCTCCGCCGACCGGTAGAAGATCCGTGAGCTTTTGTGGTCCGCCGAGGTATCGCCTTGCCCCGAATATTGTTGGTAAGACACCCTAAGATATGATACTACATGTTAGCAAAGGATATGTGAGTTAGATTGAAGTTTTGGTGGCCGGTTTGCATGGATTTTCCTAGGAACAGAATCTGCCCTACACCAGATAGATTAGGATCCGGAGATTGTTGCGATTCTTGGAGGAGTTTGTTGCTTAAATTAGCTTGGTAAGTTGATTCTAACCCTTCCCTAGGATGTTGGGTTACTAAAGGGTGGATCTTTGGTGAAATTTAAAGGACTTTAAAGGTTTTTTGGGTGAGAAAAACGTGAGAGACCCGAGAGGTGCCCAAATTTGTTTTCAATGCGTACCAATTTTAACAAGACCCGTTCTAATTCATCCGATGTCCAAATTGAGTATCATTTTCGCCCACGTGTCCATAAGATCTTGAAGTTTAAGATTATGAAATTTTTTTTCTCAAAATGTTAGTATAAAAATGACAGTTTTTATGTGACTGAACCTGATCGTTGGGGGCTCAAATTGGGCAGTTTTGATGAATTGATATTTCGGATGAATTGCTTTGATTGAATGACTCTTTAGCATGCCTCGAAATGTTGAATTAAAGCTGTGAATATTTGGTGATGTTATACCGTGTGTGAATTTGGGCATGTGATGATTAATGGGGTTCAATTGAGGGCTTTAATGCTCGGTTTTGCACTCGAACTCGTATGAGGCTTAATGTAATGATATGCATGTGCATGATGGCCGAATGATGTGCTTGAAATGATGAATTGGTTGTGAATGAACCGTGTACCTTGAATGGCAATGAGATGACATGATGGCATGAATTGCCTGTGATTGTGATGAAAGGCTTAATGAGAAAGAATCACTATTTGTTCTTATGGCCAATGCATTGAGCTGGGGAGAGAGTTACTCCCACTGACCTGGCAAGGTCTTGCGGCTAGAGAGTCCTACCTTGACCGAATCATCTCGAAGGTTGTAAGAATCGAGAGTCAGGTAGTGACCGAATCATCTCTAGGTCCGGACGCGAGTGTCTAATAGTCGACCGAATCATCTCGATGACGCGGAGTGTTGAGAGTTGCTATAGTGATCGAATCATCTCGCAGCGAGAGTCATGATGACCGAATCATCTCGATAAGATGTCGAGAGTCATATGATTGACCGAATTGTCTCGCGGCCCAAGGAGGGTGACCCTTAATGGGCATAAGGAAGAAAAAAGACTGAAACATGATCATGATGTGTTTCTGAGTCTTTGTGGTTGGAATGCTTGAATTGACTGGAATGCCTGTGATGCTTGGAGCGCATGGAATGTCTATATTGCCTGTATGGCTTGAGAAATTCAGATAGGAAAGTGAAAGTGTGAAAGACATGAACTTGAATGCCTGAGCTGCTCTGTTATGCCAATTGCTTGAATGTCATGTGTGAAAAATATTTTTTCCAAAACTTGCATATTTTCAAACGTACCTGGAGGTACTAATAGCCTAGCTTAGGGTTAGGGTTAGGGTCAACTTCCTGAGATTATTATCTCACCCCGTCGTGGGACCAACATTTTCAGACCCAAAGTACTGTTGGAGACCCTTGAAGGAAGATGATGACGTGAAGGTCGAAGAGAAATTGACTTGACGAGAAGTCTGTCTTTTCTGTTGAAGTCTATAAGGACCTCTTAATGTTTCGAAGTTAGAGTTATACATTGAATTCATGATTTACCTTGGGAGTAAAATTCTATTGTATTGGAACGTCCTAAAGTCATCATTTGTATTAAAGGGAAGAAGTAGTTGTCTCGTTTCCGCTTGTGCCCTTTCATTGTAAGGATTTGATAAGTCGAAGGTCGAAGGATCCTGGAAGACAATCATAGTGATTGAAGTGCTTGGAGGGATGCAAGCTGGGTTCGGGGCGTGACATTCCCGTTTAAGTGGTATCAGAGCAAGGTTAGCTCGATCTAGTGTGATTGAGGTTTGGAGTGATAAGGAGTGATGACTTGAGGACAATTAGATAGTGAGACCTTTAGGACTGAGCATTGATCATTGAATCTTGAGGATTATAGGCTTGAACTTGTGTGATATTCTAATGGTCCTAGTGTTGACTTTAATGGATGATCTTGAGTAATGTGGTGATTGAGGTTTAAGTTGAAGCATGTGGAAACTAGAGAGACATAGGCATGGATTTTGAGGTAGTAATTATGCTTGAGGTTAGTAGAGAATTGCTTAAGATTAAAGGGTCAATTGAAGTATATGATTGTGATGGTGGTTTGTCAATTACCTAACTTGAGGAATGTGAGTTATAAAGAGACGATTGGTATTAGTGGATTCAGGCTTGAATTGCGTTGTACATTGATGGTTTGGTTATTGATTACTATTGTCAACTTTGGATGGTATGAGACGAGGTGTATACAAGGAAGCAGATAAGGAATATTTTGATTAAAGGATAGTTGTGATTGAATGCATATGGATTTGACTTGAATGCCGACCAGACTTGAGGGATAAGATTGAATATAGGCAATTGATCCATATGATGTGGCGATCATTGGTGGAATTAGAAACCTTCGATGGATAAGAATTGATCTGAAGGCGATTGTGGTATGTCGAGTAGTGAGGACAGTCCTGATGTGCACGTGTTTGTGATATTAAAATGAAACTTGATGCGGGTGCATACATGAGCTTGTCACTATCAGACTTAATAAACTGTCGCTTGTTATGGGACGAGTTGATGGGATACCTATAAACCGTAATGAAGCATGTTATGGGGTGTGTGGGACGGGGCTTCCTCCGTAGATGTATGACTTGGGACAACCTGCAACGACCAAGTCTGATGAGGGCGGGGAGTGATCGTCGGGATAGAGAGGTCTGAACAAGGAGCGGCTCTTGATAGGCTTCTAAGATAGTAAGGAGGTAGGAATGACCTAAGTCATAAATTGAAAGGGAAAGCCTAGGTATCGGGTTGAGTCTGATTGTGGTAAAGAGATGTATGGCACGAGCGTGATTCTTAAAGCAAATGGTTGAAAGTGGCATGGCATTTGTAATGACGCGTATGATTGGCATGGTTAAAAGCTTCGTGCTTGGCAGAGGATGCCGTTTGAAAAGGAAAATTGATGTTTGTTATGGGCCTGTTAGGCGTGTTTTATGATTGGCATCATGTGATTGTTTTGGCCAATGTCTAATTGAGAGATTAGACAGCGTGTGGGGAGTTTATACCCCGTTAAACTGATGCCTGTTGAGAATGAGAAAGTCTGTCATGTTTGTGACAGAGTAGGCGATGCCTTATGTTTAGAGTTTGGGTGATTGACTTATAGAAGTAACGCATTGAGTATTTGCTGGGTGTTGACCTAGTTGAGTTTTGGCCTAGTTGAGACCCTAATGTGAAAGGAAGAGAAGATCCAAATTGTCTTGGTATTAAGATTGAGCATCTGGATTGAGAAAGAAGACGCAGAACTTGAATGATCCCTGGAAGTGAAGTCAGAGAAACTGTCATGTAGACAGCGTTAAATCCCAGGATAATGTAGACGTCCGGTTAAAGGGATGAAATTGAGACATGGTCGCATTAGCTAATTGTGAAACCAAGAGGTCAAGGCACTAATGCTTCCTAAGGAAAGGGTAACAAAAATGAACAAAATGTTGTTTGGCCCCAGTGAGGACCCTTGAGAACAGAGAGAGCTGAGGTATGAGCTCTCAAGTGAATGGTACCATGGACAGTTGAAATGATTCGACACTTGGTAGTAATGAAGTGGATAACAGTCGGATTGGTTGTTACCGACTTGAGAAACGATGATTGGACTCATCTAAGGAGTCGTGAGAAATATGAACAACTTTGGGAGTATCCTATGGATACTAAGGAGATGCTCGTTGTATGCTAAATGTGAAACGCACGAGTTGCGGACCTGATGAGGTAAGATTCCTCAATCGTGAAATTTTTGAGAAATGGAATCCCTGTGGAGCCTTTGAGGACGGGAATGAGTGATGAATCGACTAGGGTCGATGTGAGTTGCTGAAAGTTGAAGTTCCTGGGATTGATGAATTGCAATAGACGGAACGTGGAAAGATTCCCAACCAGAATTGTTCCATTGATGAAATGGACTGAGGAAAAGAAGTAGCATGAATGAATAACGAACGTGAAAAGAGTTTCGAGGACTTAAATCAAGTTAACGACAATGTTGTGAATGGCGTTTCCACTGGAAATTGGAAAAGCTTATGAAGGTCGTAGTGACACGACATAGAATGAAACTTGAGGCATGATGAGGCAATCGGAAGTGGGCATTGCATATATATCATAATGATAAGGCTATATGAGTTGGAATGCGTAAAGCATGATTAGAATTGGTTTACGAATGTCCTCGTGACAAAGTTTGGGAAACATTGTTTGGGTGGAAGAAGATTTCAAGTTTTTACCTACTCCAAAAGATACCGAATAGTAGTTTCCCGAGCGGAATTGATGAGAAGGAACACCGATGGATGAAATTACTTACGGATACGGGAGCGTTGCTCGTGTAAGGAAAGACCTCGCAACTGTGTGAACTGCAAGAGTTGGAAGTGTTGACTGCTTTAAAGGTATTGAAGTGAAAGCATAACCATTGCGAGTTGGTAGATTAAATTGGTTATTGAGGATCTCGAATGTAATCGAGGAAAAGCTATTAAGGACTTAATCATGAGTTGTCTGAGAAGTTGAGAAGGCTAGGGTGCGATTTGGACAGCTGAGGGTAAGTTAATGGAACTTGTGCATTCCCGAAGGTGCAACATGACGTTTGAATTGGATGATTATGCCAATTGATTAAGGCACTCAAGGAGTGCGATTCTTGACTGTTGGGTAATGATCGTGATAGAAAACGATCTTAAATCTATTGCGGCGTTCCAGAAAAAGTCTTTCGACGAGGAATTTAAAAAGCAAGATTACAGAATGACGTACATATTATTCCCGAACCATTGGACGAATTGAAAAGAACGTCTGTATGCTAGGAGGTGTACCACCGACCAATGTTGTGAATGTCAAAGGAGAAAAGAGAAGTAAACGTAGATTAATGACTGAGGGAAGCAAGTCCTGGAGGAAGATAACTTTTGTCAGAGAAGACAAGTGAGAATGTCAAGTAATGGGAGGAACAACTTTGGAGGGTGAGAATGCGATGAGGCGTCTATACCCCAAGAGATTGGATAATTGGAAAGTGGCAAATTTCGAGGACGAAATTTCTTTAAGGGGGGAAGAATTGTGAAATTCAAAATTTCCTGCCATTTTGATGCTATTCAATGTGAATGTACCTTACGATGTATTTCAGTTTTGTCTCGCTCAGATCTGATCAATCTTGAGTAAACTGACCAAAAAGGAAAGGCTAACGCATAACAAGGTACGTGGACCTAGGAAACTCGAAAAAGGAAGTGACGCTTTGACCATAAGGATTGTCGAGGGAACATTTGGAGCCAATGAGGCCGATCAGATAATGATTAAGGAATATAATGCTAGCGTTACACGATTGGATCGCGGGTGAAGCCGCTTAACCAATGTATAATTTGCAAATTTTCCTAAATCGAACTATGATGATCGAAGCCGTCGGAACTAGCGATGAACCCTCGCAATTACATGATAACCAGAGCTGCCATAACTTGAGTTATCCTCAGTGTGATGAGAATCACAGAGTCGATATGCGTAATGTTAGCAAGAGCCGCCCGTTAGTTCGAGACAAACTGGAATTACGATCGACGGACGAATGATCATGAAATGAAAGCTCAAAATTGGCAATTGAAAATAAAAAATTCCAATTATGAGTAGAAGTTTGGCAATATCTCGCCAAATGGTAATTTCGAATAGGAAAAGTGAAGTTTGGACTGAAAGTGCGAAAAAGACCGTTTTGCCCCTAGACCATTTGCCCACGCCTAAAGAACACAAGAAGGTCAAAATGGTCATTTTACCCATCTCTAGAGGCTGTTGAAAATGCTTGGAGAAGAAGGCAAGGAAAGTCAATGGAAGTCAAAGTCAATGAAGCAACCAATGGGAGGTTGCCAAGTGTCACCCTATGGTTGAACCAAGCATTAATTGCCATTAATTGTGATCTTGAAAAATTGTCTCAATTATTTGATGGAAATATCCCCTAGCAGCTGTAAAAGTTGTGCACTCCCTTCCCCTCCTCCATTTCCTTCAAAATCCTCTCCATTTTCCCCTCTAGCAAAACTGCCCCAAAAAGACAGTTTCTGTCCTCTCTGTTCGGTCCGTACGATCGGACTCTCTCGGTGTCTCCTCTCTGCCTTTGATTACTATAGGTTAGTTTAGGATGTATTTGACATTTTCCCATTGGTTTCATGATTTGTGGAGGTCTGATTGATTTATGGTGATTTTTCGAAGAAAAGCGGACGGATTCTGAGCTAGGTGAGGAGAAGTGTTGGTTTTATCTCTTAGAAATTCCAAATGACCTCAGATGTTTTAGGAGAGCTTCATAACATCTAGTACTATGTTCATATAGTTTATGGCTGCAAATAGATAGTTTTAAAATGAGATTTCATGGCTGATTTGAGCTAGTCTTTACCAAACAGATTCTGCCTCCTCCGATCGATAGAGGATCCGTGAGCTTTTGAGGTCCGCCGAGGTGTCGCCTTACCCCGAAAATTGTTGGTAAGACACCCTAAGACATGATACTACACGTTAGCAATGGATAGACGAGTTATATTGAAGTTTTGATGGCCGGTTTGCATGGATTTTCCTAAGAACAGAATCTGCCCTGCACCGGGCAGATTAGGATTCGGAGATTGTTGCGATTCTTGGAGGAGTTTGTTGCTTAGATTAGCTTGGTAAGTTGATTCTAACCCTTCCCTAGGATGTTGAGTTACTAAAGGGTGGATCTTTGGTGAAATTTAAAGGACTTTAAAGGTTTTTTGGGTGAGAAAAACGTGAGAGACCCAAGAGGTGCCCAAATTTGTTTTCAGTGCGCACCAATTTTAAAACGGCCTGTTCTAATTCATCTAATGTCCAAATTGAGTACCGTTTTCTCCCACGTGTCCGTAAGATCTTAAAGTTTAAGATTCTGAATTTTTTTTCTCAAAATGTTAGTATAAAAATTACATTTTTTATGTGACTGAACCTGATCGTGGGGGGCTCAAATTGGGCAGTTTTGATGAATTAATATTTCAGATGAATTGCTTTGATTGAATAACTCTTTAGCATGCCTCAAAATGTTGAATTAAAGCTGTTAATATTTGGTGATGTTATGCCGTGTGTGAATTTGGGCATGTGATGATTAATGGGGTTCAATTGAGGGCTTTAATGGTCGATTTTGCACTCGAACTCGCATGATGCTTAATGTAATGATATGCATGTGCATGATGGCCAAATGATGTGCTTGAAATGATGAATTGGTTGTGAATGAACAGTGTGCCTTGAATGGCGATGAGATGACATGATGGCATGAATTGCCTGTGATTGCGATGAAAGGCTTAATGAGAAAGAATCATTGTTTGTTCTTTTGGCCAATGCATTGAGCTGGGGAGAGAGTTACTCCCACTGACCTGACGAGGTCTTGCGGCTAGAGAGTCCTACCTTGACCGAATCATCTCGAAGGTTGTAAGAATCGAGAGTCGGGTAGTGATCGAATCATCTCTAGGTCCAGACGCGAGAGTTCTACAGTCGACCGAATCATCTCAATGGCGCGGAGTGTCGAGAGTCGCTATAGTGACTGAATCATCTCACAGCGAGAGTCATGATGACCGAATCATCTCGATAAGACATCAAGAGTCATATGATTGACTGAATCATCTCGCGGCCCAAGCAGGGCGGTCCTTAATGGGCGTAAGGAAGATAAAAGACTGAAACATGATCTTGATGTGTTTCTGAGTCTGTGTGGTTGGAATGCTTGAATTGACTAGAATGCCTGTGATGCCTAGAGCGCATGGAATGTCTATATTGCCTGTATGGCTTGAGAAATTCAAATAGGAAAGTGAAAGTGTGAAAGACATGAACTTGAATGCCTGATATGCCTGACTTGCTCTGTTATGCCAATTGCTTGAATGTAATGTGTGAAAAATATTTTTGTCAAAACTTGCATATTTTCAAACGTACCTGGAGGTACTAATAACCTAGTTTAGGGTTAGGGTCGACTTGCTGAGATTATTATCTCACCCCGTCGTGAGACCAATATTTTCAGACCCGAAGCATTGATGGAGACCCTTGAAGGAAGATGACGACGTAAAGGTCGAAGAGAAATTGACTTGATGAGAAGTCTGTCTTTTCTGTTGAAGTCTATGAGGACCTCTTAATGTTTCGAAGTTAGAGTTATACATTGAATTCATGATTTACCTTGGGAGTAAAATGCTATTGTATTGGAACGTCCTAAAGTCATCATTTGTATTAAAGGGAAGAAGTAGTTGTCTCGTTTCCTCTTGTGCCATTTCATTGTAAGGATTTGATACGTCGAAGGTCGAAGGATCCTGGAAGACAATCATAGTGATTGAAGTGCTTGGAGGGATGCTCGCTGGGTTCGGGGCGTGACACTTGATTTGTAAGAATTGTGAAATTTGAAATGAGGCCGTGAGCCGATTTGCTTTCGAATGAGTTTGTTGAAAGTTGAATGAAAAACTTAAGGCCAATCCAGTCGGGTGTTTGATCCCAAATGTTGTTGTGGGTGTTTGATCCCGAGAATTGAGCTTAGGGACTTGATCCCATTTAGCCTAACGAGGTCACTATGGCTAGAGAGTCTTATAGTAGACCGAATCATCTCATGGTGCTGGACTAACGAGAGTCGTTGTATTGACCGAATCATCTCTAGGTCCTGACGCGAGAGTCTGCATGTTGACGGCCTCGAGGGAGTAAATATATCGGGCGTCACATGTTTGATCGAATCATCTCATAGGATTGGCCATGATGAGAGTCCCATAGTTGACCGAATCATCTCGACGGTGGTAGGGAGCGAGAGTCACTATGAAGACCAAATCATCTCGTCGTAAAAAGTGAAAAGATGAATTGTTTTCTGTGGTTTACTGGTTTCACGGCAAGAAATGTTTTGATTAAAGGAAATTCATAATGAGGCCCAAGATGCTTTAGCATGGGCGAGTAACGTTTTGTTACTGTTGACTGAAAGTCGAGTTTTATGAGAAAGGGAAATGGAATCGATTGATGGATTGAAACAAAGAATTGCTTTTCTTTGAGTCTGTTTGAATGTCGGATTTTGGATAAGAATCACTTGCTTGAAATTTGCTTAATGGAAAACCTTGCCTAAGTACGAAGCTAAGCTTTTATTATGATTTTCAACCGTCGAGTCATTTGAAAAAGATTAGAATGCCAAAATCTTTTTCTTTTATTTCCAAAATATCTTTTTTTAAAAGTGTCTGGAGGTACTCGCGACCTAGTTTAGGGTTAGGTTTAGTTTACTAAAATTTTTATCTCACCCCGTCGTGAGATCACATTTTTTCATGTCCCTAATGACGAAGTCCCGAAAATACTGAGGATGAATAGCCGATGAAGTATTTGATGTATTTTAAACTTGTGACTTTGTATGATCTTACGTTTGTAAAACCGAAGCCGCTTGGCATTTTGGTTAAATGTTTTTGTTGTATCGTTCTAAAGCTCTTTATGTTATTAAGTGTAGGGTTATTTTTCTCGCTTTCGCATGCATGTTTCATTTAGGACTTTTGAGCGATGGCCGTTGGATCCTGGAAGACTTCTTAAGTTAACGGCTTTGAAGGGATGTTCGCGAGTCCGCCAGGTTCGGGATGTGACATCCACATTTGGTTGGTATCAGAGCAAGGTCAGCTCGATCCAACCTAGTCGAGACATGGAGTGATAATGAGTAAGGACTTTAGAACGATTAGATAGTGAGACTTTAGGTGGTTATAAGGCACGATATGCGTGGCATTTGTAATTGCGCATGTGAATGGCATGATTAAAAGTTTCGTACTTGGCAAGGGGTGTCTTTTGAAAAAAAAAAAATTGACGTGTATGTTTGGCCTGTTTGGCGAGATTGTGTGCTTGGCACTGAATGCTGTATTGACTGGTGTCCTCTGGAATTGAGGTAATTTGTTAAGCCATTGTTAAGTTACAGAGGTGTCTGGATTTAGAACACGAGTTTATGTTTCTTTGATTTAGCACCTCGATGTGTTTCTTGAAGCCGCCTGGAAGAGGCCTACCTAGTAGATGGCAATTAGTTGAGAATTGCCTGAGACCCTTGGATGAAAGATTGCTTAATTGGGATTATTGTGTTACTGAATGGTCTGGGGTTACCAGGCCTGAGTATTGACGTAAGTCTTTAATTCCTGGAAGGACTGTAGTAAGTCGAGGATTTCGAGAACCTAGTAAGCATGGGTTAGCAAAGTAAAGGCGTTAAAGGAATGCTAGACCTGAGTCTGCAGGTTGTGAGAGACCCAAGAACTGAAGGGTCATGAGAACCTGAAAGGAATTATGAGTTGATGGGCAAGCAAACTTGAGAAGGAGCTGTCATTACTACCTGAGTCACTGAGATGACTAGTGTTGTTACTGCCAAAGTAAGTGTTAGAAGTCTTGGAAAAGACGACAAAGGAGGAAATGGAAGTAACCAAATGAATAACCGATGAAAGGATTTTGAGGTTAGAATTGACTGAGTTCCCTGGAAAAGGCGACCTTGAAATTGTTCATCTTCCGATTGAAGGTCTGATGATAAACTTAGAGGTTTCTGGGTATCCTGAAGAAGGAGAGTTTCCCTAGCTATTATTGGTCTTAAGACATTGTCAAGGATTGGAAAGCATTAAGGAGACGGATATGTTAGTCTCTCGGACCTGGCTTAATCTAAAAGATTGACTGAGATAGAATTGAGGTCTTAGAAATGGATTTATAAGTTATTGTTTCTTAAAAGATAGGGCGTTGGTCCCTTTGAGATGATTGAACCATAAGATGGTTGTTAGTGAAAGGGAAAATGGGTAGACTTGATAGTCTTGTCTATGCGTGGTCCTAAAGTATAGCTGAAGTAGAATGACAGGTTGAACAGAGGGGATTGTTTTGGACCATAATAGAAGAGGACTCAATTGATTGAACTGACCATTTTAAGTGTGAATTAGTAGGAGGCCGAGGAGGAGACTCGATCATTGGAGCCTTGTCACTTGAAGGGATTGAGTTGTTAACAAAAGAATATCAAATGTCGTGGTATTTTAGCTATGAAGCAAAAGTGTCGCTGTGACATTTCGAATTCCGACCCTCTTGAGACTATTGAATGGAAGGATATCGATCGATGTGTTTCAGTTGTAACTCGCTCGGAGTTGGCCACTCTTGAGTTAACTGACCAAATGGGAAAGACTGACGCGGAGTCGGGTACGTGGACCTAGGGAATTTAAATGAGAAATGGCACTTTGATCATAAGGATTGTCGATGGAATATTTTGGACCAGCAGAGATCGATCCAGGAACGATCATAGAATGTCTTGCTAGCGTTATACGTTGGGATGCGGATGATTCCGCTTAACCAATGTGTAATTTGCGAGAATTTCCTAAATCGGATTCCGATGATTAGGATTGAAAGAACGAACAATAAACCCTCGCAATTACATGACAATCAAAGTCGCCACAGCTTAAGAAAAATCCCAAGGTCGATACGCAAAGCGCCTGCAAGAGTCGCCGTCAGTTTGAGATATATTGAAATTACAGTCGACGAGAGTTTGACATGAAATTGGACCTCGAGATTTGAGTATTGGACGTTGAGGAATTCAAACATTTGAATTGAAATGGACGTCGCCTCATCGAGGGTGATTTATATTGGAAAAATGGAATTTCGGACGAAAAGTGCCAAATGTGCATTTTACCCCTCAACCTTTGGCCTTGCCTTAAGAAGTTTATAAGGTCATTTTGATCATTTTAAACCCCCAAGGGCTGTCGAAAATTTGATGTGGATATGATCAAAGGAAGTCAAAGTCAATGGATCAACCAATGGAAGCTTGCCAAGTGTCAACCAAAGAGAGGCCAAGCATTAATTACCAATATTATCAAATTGACCAAAATGAATTATTGGGGTGAAGACCCTCTCTCCCTCCTCATTTGGCCGGTCACCTTCTCTCTCTTCCTCTTCTTCTTCATTTTCCACTCGGCCGAGCAGTTTTCTTGCGGATAGAGAAACACTGCTTTACCGTTCTGGCCATAACTTTGTCGTCCGACATTGGATTGAGGTAAAACCACCTCCATCTGAAAGCTTATCGTCTTGCCATTAAAACAAGGTATTATAAGCTCAATTGGACACAGTATTGCTTTCCTTAGGTCGGTTTGAATGGAGGAAGGTCAGAATCTGATCCGGCTTTGGAGATAATACGTTTTTGGGGCTTTCGGACTTCAAATGGCTCCAAATTTTCTGTGAGTTACTCTAAACTCATAGAATAAAAGTTTAGTAAGCTGAAATTAAGGTTTTGTTGGAGTTAAAATAGATTTAGATGGAGTAAATGACTTGGTTTTGTAAGGACAGAAATTGCCCACTTACTATTCGGGTGGAACCGAACCTTTGGGAGGCTCTTGGAAGTGTCGCCTTGCTGTGAAGTACTCGGTAAGACCCATAGAAACATTATTTGGTGTGTTGGCAAGGAGATTGTGTGAGGAATTGGTTTAAGAGTGAATTTAAGGGCTATTTTGTATGTTTTGCCTAGGACTGATTCTGTCCTGCCCTAAATCGAGTAAACCGAGCCATTTGGGGACTTGTCAGAGTGTCGTTGTGTTTCAAAATCGTCGGTAAGATGTTTTAAAGCGATGGTTGATGTGTTAACTTGGTGTTTGTTTGATGGAATTGAAGTTGGAAGAGTTTTAACGATAAAATTTCAAATTATTCTTAAGGCCGTGTACTCGTTCTATCCGGCTGATTGAGGACTGAATGTGGTGGCTCATTTTGAGTGAAGATTCTAACTCAATTGATGAGGTAAGTGTTTCCTAAACCCTTACTTGAACATTAGGACACTGCTGGATAGATCGGTTGGATGAATAGACTGATTGGTGAAGCCTGTGGCATAGATTGCTTGATACAATCGTGTGGTGATTATATTATGATTGGTAATTGGGATTTAGAATGGCTAGAGAGCCCTATGTGAAATGAGATTGCTATAGTGCCCTGTGTCAAGAAAAGGCTATTGAGTGCTTGAGGTATACATTGCAGCCAGAGAACCTTGTGATGTAAGTGACTGTTGGGTTTGGTAATATAGTTCAGTTATTGAGCCCTATATTCAGGAATTGGCAATAATGCTCTGTTATTGAATTGGCTTAGTGCCTATATTATTGAATTGGCTTTAATGCTTATGCTCTATAAACGACTATAGTGCCGATGTTGTACGAATGGGCTACATTGCCCTAGCAATCAATTGGCCTGTGGCCCCGGAGATCGCATTGGCTATGAACCCCAGAGATATCGATTGGCCTATGGCCCCAGTGGTATAGATTGGTCGTGAGCCCAGAGGTACCAATTGGCCTATGGCCCCGGTGGTACCAGATGATATCGATTGGCCTATGGCCTCGGTGATATCAATTGGCTAGAGTGCCTCAGTGATACCGATTGGCCTATGGCCCCGGTGGTATCAGGTGGGTACGAGCCCCAGAAGTACCGATTGGCCTATGGCCCCAGTGGCACATTTGACTAAAAGTCATGACGATATCGATTGGCATGTGGCCCCGGTGATATCAGTTGGCAAGAGTGACAAAGAATGCATCGCGAATGAGAGCTCGAGCGATGAGTGGCTGTGAAAATTATAATGACTTTGAGTATTGGTTTATGTGCTAAGTGTTATGAGCTTGAACCCATGATGATAAGTACGTATGACTGTGACTTTTGGTTATACCTATTTTGCTGAGATAGTTGATTGGTGGATGCCTTGTGCCATTTGCTTGGATAATGTTCTAAATCTGGTGTTAGTTTCATGGTCTGAGGGGATTGGTGTTCAAGTCTAGATTTAGGTTTCATTTGCTGAGAGTTATATCTCACCCCAGTGGGGGCTTAACTTTTTCAGGTCTCAGGCAATGGTACATCAAAGGTCATCAAGGTTTGATGTTCGAGGAAGAAATTATAGGATGTGGATTCATATATTGTGTACTACTTTCTGTCATAAGTCATCTGGATTTTGTATATGTATGGAGATATATTCTCGCTCCCGTCTGATATGTGGATTTTATGAGTTACGAGAGGAAGGATTCTGGGAGTCATCCTAGAAGATGATCCTGGGAAACTATTGGAATGATAAACGGCCCGATAGGATGTTCGCGTGCTCGCAGGGTTCGGGACGTGACAGTCGCCATGGGAACGAACTCTAAGTCTAGCACTGCAAGACATGAGAAATAATATGGATTCGAAGCAAGAAGATGTTGCTAAATGTATGATTCCTTCCTGGGGTAAGAAACCCTAAGTATGAAAGGAAGAAGGGACTCTAATTGTTTGGGGAATTAAGATTGAGCGTCTGAGTTGGAAAGGGAGACGCAGAGCTCAAAAAACCCCTATGACAGAAAAACTATGAGACATGTCTTGGAACGACATCGAATTCCAGGATAAAGTAGACGTTTAACCGACGGATGTAATTACAAGAAAGTCGCATTGGTGGATCATGAATCTTGTAGTTGGACGTTAGTGCTTCTAGGGGAAAGAGTGACAAAAATGAACAAAATGTTATATGGTCTAATTAGGAGATATAAGGAAATAGGGAGCCGAATTGTAAGACTCTTACGTAGATAATGCAAGGAGCAGTTGAGGTAGCTAGGCATTTGGTAATAAGGAAGAGATAAAGGTTTGACCGGATGTCAATGGAATAAATAGACTGACTCGTTAGTGTCCCCGTGGATGATATTTGGATTTACTTGAGAAATTATGAGAAGCACAAATGGAAGTTAAGAATTGTCCTACAGATCTTAAGGAGAACGCTCGCTATGTGCTAGGTGCAAGGATTTTGAGTTTTGATGTTGGTAAACATTTTGACACGGTCTTGAAGTTCTGACGAATGGATGCTCTGAGAAACCCTTGAGGATCAAAGCGAGCATGGAATTGGCTAAAGTTGATATGAGTACGAAAATATTCCCGACAATAAGGTCGACTGAGGACAAAAGTCACGTGAATGAATGGACGAGTACGAAAGGAACTTTGATAGTTAAGTGTGGAAAGACAACTACATAGATATAAGTGACTTCATTTGGACGTGGGAGGTCATGTGAATCTCAGCGACGTGTTGTGAAGGGAATCAAAATACGTACCTATGCAACATGGGAGGCTTGTTGCCTATATACCGTAATAGTGAGACCTAAAAAGGATAAATAACCTAAGGTACGACTTGGAATCGTCGGTCGTCGGTTGCCGTCTTTGCGTGAGAAATGAGGAATGTCATTTTGAAGTAAGGAAGATCTCGAAGTCGTGTGGACCGCCGGAACTTAAAGTATTAGTCTTCCAAAAGGAATCAGACGAAGAACGACGAGCGTGGATGAAGTTGCTTAAAGATATGGAAACGTAACTGTGTATAGAAAGATCTCGCTAGTAGGTGAACTACGAGGATTGGAAATATCTGCTCCTCCAAAGGGAATTGAAAGGAAAATCACGTTGATTGACGATATTACCCAAAGGTGGTGGCTGCGATATTCTATAAATCGCCCCGAGAAGGCGATTAAAGTAGTAGACACATATAATTGGAAAGGGAGCATTACGCGATTGGTGATGAGAGGATAAACCTTATTCGAGAACTAAGAAGGTCGACTTTTAAATTGAATGTTTCCAAATGGCTAACTAGACGAATGTCTCAAGCATCAGACCAGGAGGTCACGAAGGAACTAAGATGCTACATTGAATGACCCTAATGTCCATAGGATAAAATGGATAAAGGTAACAGGGAGGGAATCCAGACCTTCCAAAACCTGAGAATGGGAACCTTAGAGTTTCATGGACGGGTGTACGTAACCAAGAAAGGAGGACTTAAAGTGAAGGAATATTGTCGGAAACTCATTAGAATGACCATGGTATTCATTGGATGGTACAAAGGAGCACTAGGACTTGCATTGGTGCTAGTAACGGTATGGAATGAAAGCAAAGGTAGTCAAGCATGTGATCAAGAATTAAGGAGTGCCAACGAGAGAAGGCACAGTGTCATAAACTAGAAGGGTTTGTGAATAAGTCGATTTAATTGTGCACATGCTTGATAGAGTTAAAAAGGAGCATTTGAATTGGATAGCATATCGAAGGATATGTTCATAAGGAGTATGGCCTTATGGCGAGTTGGCAATGATGATAATAGTTAAGGATCATAAGTTGCCAGAGAAATCGAGAAAGCTATGGTTCTATTAGAACAGTTGAAGTTAAGCCAATAGAACTTGAACATCCCCGACAAATGCGAAGGGAGCGATGAATCGGAGGATTTCTCTAGATGGTAGGGCCACCAAAGAATGCGTCTTCATAATGTTTTAGTAACGATGGTGGTAAGAAAGAATCTTGAGTCTCATACGGCGCTTAGGAAAAGCTGTCAGTCAAGGAAGTAGGAAAAACAAGATTGCAGCGTGATGCATCTATTACCCTAGGACCGTTAGGCAAACTGAAAAGAACAATTCGAAAGTTCGAAGGTGTGTTATAGACGGAGATTATAAACGTCGAAGGAATATAGGAAGGGTGATTAATTGTGAAGGAGACTCGCCTAAAACGATCGTTGTCAACGAGAGATTTGGACCGACGACGCTGGCAAAGTCGAACGAGACGAATCAAGGAAACCCAACATTGTGACATTTTGAATTCCGACCCCTCTCGAGGCTATGAATTGGAAAGATATCGATCGGTGTGTTTCAGTTATAACTCGCTCGGAATTGGCCACTCCCGAGTTAATTGACCGAAAGTTAAAGACTACCGCGAAGTCGGGTACATGGACTTGAGGAATTTGAATGAGAAATGGTACTTTGACCATAATGATTGTTAAGGGAATATTTTGGGCTAGCAGAGATCGATCTAGGAGCGATTGTGGAATGCCTTGCTAGCGTTATACGTTGGGATGCGAGTGATTTCGCTTAACCAATGTGTAATTTTCGAGAATTTCCTAAATCGGATTTCGATGATCAAGACCGCAGGAACTAGCGATAAACCCTCACAATTACATGACAACCAAAGTCACCATCGCTTGAGAAAATCCTAAGGTTGATACGCGTAGCGCCTGCAAGGAGTCCTCCGTCAGTTTGAGATAAACTAGAATTACAGTCGACGATGGCTCGACATGAAATTGGACCTCGAGATTTGGGTATTGGACATTTAGGAATTCCAACCTTGGAATTGAAATGGACGTCGCATCATTGTTGACACCTGATTTTTTTTACCATTTATTATTGTGATTTTTATTCTTTAAAATTAATTAAAAATATCAAAAAAGGTCATAAAATCACAAAATCAACTTTGGAAGCCTTGGTTTAACCTTAGGAACCAATTTTGAACAAAAAATATTTTTCGGTATTTTCAATATTTTTCGAGTTTATTTAATTATAAAAATACCCAAAAAAATCAGAAAAATACCATTCGTGGTCAGAAAAATACCCAAAAATATTCAATAATTTTGTTTTAATTTCCTCTTCAAGTGTGTCACTTTAAATCTCAAAAATTCGGCTCGGGTCACTATGTTCCTTCACAAACATAAACCCGAACCGAGCCTAAAAAAAAATCATTTTCGAGTCTTTTAGTCTTCAATTCTCACTTTTTATAAGCTATGACATTGGATTCTAAAGTCTTAAAGTGCAATTAGGTCAATTTGCCCTCCAATTTAATCAATTTTTACCAAAAGGGCTTAATTGCACATTTTTCTTTCAATTAGTCCCCGGTTTCACGGATGTATACGTATGCTCTACGTATTTATACGTCATACGTATTTATACGTTATGCATATTTGTACTGTTTGGTAACCTCTTTAACTCTTGTAATAATAATAATGGTTATTATTTTTAACACCTTTGTTAGTGCCCTTTTTTTTAGCATTTTTGTATTGTGAGTGCTATTGTTAGTGCTATTTTTAAATAGCATTTTTGTATTATAAATTGTGAGTGCTATTGTTAGTGCTATTTTTAAATGACATTTATTTATCATAAATTGTGAGTGCTATTGTTAGTGCTATTTTTAAATGTCATTTATTTATCATAAATTGTGAGTGCTATTATTAGATAGAATTTATAATTGTTAGTGCTATTTTTAAATAGCATTTTTGTATTATAAATTGTGAGTGCTATTGTTAGTGCTATTTTTAAATAGCATTTTTGTATTATAAATTGTGAGTGCTATTGTTAGTGCTATTTTTAAATGTCATTTATTTGTGAGTGCTATTTTTAGATAGAATTTATAATTGTTAGTGCTATTTTTAAATACAATTTATTGGAAGGTATTTTTGGCTATAAAAGGATGGCAAGAGTTTTGAGGTTGAGGGGGGAGACATTTTGTAGAGTGTGCAAATTTTTGAGAGCTTAGAGAGAAGAACACAAACACTCTCTATATTCTCATCATCTTGAGTGAGCAAAATATACTAAGTTCGGAATATTGATTCCGCATATTGCTAGCACAATTGTTGTGGAGTTATTAGTCGTCTCCCCGTTCGTCAATTGGTGGTGCGTCCGAACTAGATGCCTAACACTTGTGGAGGCTGAGATCGAAGAACATCGAACCGACACCTCCGTTCAAGCACGCTACGAGAGGTAATCTATTTACTCCCTTTGAGGCTTTGTGATTTTTTTTCGATTGAAATGCACGAAGTACGCCTCTGGAGATACATGTATGGGTTGTTATTTATTTCCGCTACGTGTTACGTGGATCCCAACAGTGGTATCAGAGCCAATCCTTAGGCGTTTTCGTGCATTTAATTGATTTTTGCAATTTTTGCAATACTATGGCCAATATGTATTAACGAATTGTTCGTCTTACATGGCTAATGGAGGTTGATTGTTTTTATATGATAAATTAATCAACGTAGCAAAAATTGAGACTAAATCAATTTTGAATCGAAAATTTATGGCTATCTTATTTTACGTAAAAATTCTGAATATGATTCAACGTAGAATTTTTATTGTGTCTTCCTAAGTTTTAAATTGTGAATTTATTACTTACGTGGAAGGGTGGTGATCATGGAAAAATCCCTAATCAATGTGATTGATGTATATATGAATGTATGATGATTATTTATATATTTGGGGTTGTAATTATTAAATGGAGGCTGCGTACTCCTTTTATTTTTCACGTAATCTTTATTTTTAGCATAGTCAATTGTTGATGTAAATGCTACGAGGATTACGTGGGGGAGCCTTTTAAGTCGGCGAGCTCTTTGGGGCCCAATTCTTGAAGAGTTCAAGAAACCAAGAAGAAGCGAAGAGCGGCTCTCCGTTATTAAAATATTAAAATGATTAAATGTGGTCTCATTGGCTCGAGACCCATTAAATCATAATTCCATGATCACCACGTAGGATAGATGTTTATGTGATTGACATCTATTTATTTATTATGATTACGTGAGCATGTTAAACTGGTTAATGTGCAAAGTCAGACTTACCTCACCCAAAATTGCGCCTGCATGAAATCCTAGTTAGGAAAATCACTCGCGTTAGGTACCGAAAGGGCGTTGGTAACGACACCAGCGTAACCAAGTCCCCGAACCCAAAAACTCTGGTTCCGTAGAACTGATCGATCTCTCCCAATCGATCAGTAAGGTTTCCGGTCTACCCTCCAAGAAAGACCGGTGGCGACTCCAAATGCATGCACAAGTTGCACATGCCACCACGACCACACTAAGGTCGAAAGCGATCGACTCTTATCGTCGAATCCTTCTGAAAAATACTCCCGCCGCGATTTGGTATGGGCCTGGGAGGGCCCGCGCCGATCCAAGATCCGCGATCGGTAATCCATTAGCCGCGTCCGCTTTCGGACGGGTCGCGACAGCTGGCGACTCCGCTGGGGACACTGTGTTCTAGAACCTATGGTTCTAGACCCCAAGTGGACTTAGGCCGTAATTAAAACGCTGAGTGATTTTTCTAACCATGCAGGCGCTCGTGAAGGTGAGGTAAGTCCGCTTACGATAGGTGTTATATGTTTTTGCAGATTGGAGAAATAAGGGGTGTAGTCCGTGATTAACATTGTCTTATGCAGGTTGGGCGTAGGAATGTATGTTGTGTGGATGATTTGAAGTGCTGATTGATAAACTGCTATGCATGAATTGCATTGTGATGATCACAACACGTGGACACACACAACCGCGCCTAAAACCCCGGGCGTCGCCTATAGGAACACAATAGAAGGAATTGAAAATGGAATCTCCGTGAGGAAAAACGCGGGGTAATCCACTTTTCAATTCCGCTCGCTTCGAACTATGGATCGAGTCCCAATGCAACGATAGCTGTGCAATGGAATCGGCTCTTTCTAGAACTCGAAGTGGGAACCTTAACCTTAGGTGCCAAACCCTCTGATTTTTAGAAGTTCACCATAACTTGTCTCATGCGCATGTCTTTGGGCGGTTGGTACACCTAAAACCGCACATAAGTCGACGAGTTTGGTTGGTAAGACTCTCTATACCTCGAATCTATTACAGTTCATATAAATATAGGCATTTCATTCATTGCATTCTGGTGATTAGATTAAATTCCATTTCAAGGATAGATGTGTGTGTTTTTCCCAAACGTCCTTGATAGAAGACGAAGAGGATGATATCCCATGACAAGCACCGAGTGAGCAACAAAGGAGCCTACTATGGACATTATTGAGATATCGTCCAATGAAGATGACGAGTTGGGGCAAGTGATCCGGAAGTCACAAATCGAACTTGGGGCATCCTTAAACGTTAGGATCACATTCCTTTGTTTCATTTTCCATTGCTAGTCCTCTTGTATAGGGTTTACTTTTATCGAGGCTTTCTCTATCTCACCCCTTAGAGTGATTGTATTAGGGATCTATTGGTGTATACATTTAGATGGAACTTGGTTGTATTTCTTTTGACAGGTCATGGGAATGTGATAGTGGCATTTTCTCTAATCATCCGAATACTCCCAAGTCAAGTTTATAATTCCTTTAGAGAAAATTAAAATTGGAAATCTTGCACGACCTTTTTGGTCATATAGGGTAATCCAACCCCAATTTCGCTAGAAGGAATTATACACTTGAATTGGTCCATGCATGTTTTACGTCGCTGGTAATCCACGATAATTGATCGAGAATATCGGCGTTGTTTTGAATTTAATGACGAGATAGATGTCCAAATTACTCTCGTTCTTAACAAAACGGCCTTGATTTGGATGCCGTATCTTCAATTAAATTTAAAACACGTTATTATGCCTCGCACTTTTGAGTAATTCGTTCCTCTCGAAATTGATCAAAAGCGATTATTGTGAATTACATTCCTTTCAATAGTATGCTTTCTTTCGAGGAATATTGATAAAAACTTTTCGCGCAAGATTAAAACCCTTGTAAAAGTTCTTGTCCTTATTAATCATGGGCAAGCATAGGATTGAAAGGGGTTTTTGATTTCTTTTTCAAATTATTCCTTCTGATTCTGTCTTTTTATTTGCAGGTAAAAAAATAGGTAATAGAGAGAAATCTTTTCCTGGACAAGTCTAAGGCTATTATCTCATCTGATCATGAGCGAGTTATAAAATCAGGACATATTTGCTCGGCTTACTGATATTATGGTTCGGCTCACCCAAGTTGAAGATGTTCGGATGCTCGAAGAAATGAACCATACAGAAGTTAAAACACACACACAAGAGTTCTCATTTATTTTGCTCAGTGGAGGGTTTTCAAAAGCAGGTCATACAATTCGGGGTAGAAAAGTAAAGCCGAAGTGAGCCCTAATTAACGACACGAAGGAGCCCAACTGACCCTCCATGTTATTAATGCTCTGCTCATACTCCCAACTCCGCATGTCATGGTCGGCAAGCCTGAGGAGAAGACTTTTGCATTCTCCCTTAACTTCGGCGACCTTGGCCTCATGTTCTTCGGCGATTGTTTCCAGGTCTCGAACCAGTCCATTCCCGCGAGCTATGTCCGCGGTTATTTTGTCGAGCCGTTCTTCCTGCCAGTCGCTCTGAAGCCTCAACAGGACATTGCGGCGGTCATGCTCGCCGGTGGTCAGGGATAGGGCCAATTGCTCCACCAGATTTCTCCTCTCGCGAAGCAACGTCGCGACCCGCTCATTAGCAAACTCGACGGCCTTTTTGTAACTATCGGCCAGATAGTTGGTCAGCACCAAATGATCAGATCGATCCTCATAACGAGCTCGCAAGACGCGAGCCACGAGAACCTCCCGATTAGCAGCACGGTAGGCCTCTAAGGAGTGTGCAAAGAGAGTCGGGAAAATTCTATATTCCCTCCCCAGTGTAGTACCTTCGAGAGAAGTGGTATCAAGGTCCTCGAGCAGGACACGGATTTCATCCTCGGTCGCAGAATGATCAGTTATGTGTGCGTAACCGCGACCCAGTAGGTTATAAAGCTTTTCCCACTGGGCCAAGACATCAGTTGAAAAAGTGCGTACGGGAGAGGAGGCCATTTGCGTTGGGTTGGCTTGAGAATAAGACGAGTTTGACAGAGAGATTAGAAGGAAGAAGCTGATTATGCGAGAACGTTAACCTTCCATACATTAATTCCTCATTTTATAGCAACTCGGGGATGATGAAGGGTCTCAGTAATAATGCCGGTGGAGCCCAGTTAGGGGGTAAAGCAGGAGGTCCCCTCACGAGAACCATTGGATTCGTTTCGGTCCGCGATTTCCGGCTCATCAATTAAAAGATGTAAAAGATTTGTCGGGATCACCATTATTAGAGTTAGGTGGGAGGTAAGCGCAACTATCGAAGAGAGCCCTAACAGGATTTGGCAGTTCCATCACGATTGAAAAGCTAAGCGAGAAATTCAAAGTCATGAGGGGGAACGTTTGCCTAATGATGCTTGAAGAGCGTCTCCTGAACATACGAAGTCACTCGAAGAAAACTTTATAGGGAGTGAGCATACATGAGAGAGTGGAGAACTCTGAGTGGGCAAGAACCAATCAAACATTTCTCAATCCAACATATTTAAGAGGTTATTGTCAGCTGCTAGAGGCGACTGACTCAAAAATCTCAGAAATTGAACTACAGAGGGATCTCGAAGATTCCAAGATCAAGTCTAACGCCAAAACCATGGAGCCCAACACTTCTGGCAACGGAAATCAAGATCACGGCGACGACGACAACGACATCCACGATGTTCAACTCGGGAAAAGAAGACGTCCTCACCAATACTCTCAGGAGGAAACCCAAATGCTGGAAACCCTTTTCAGTAAAAGCCATTACATGAAAAAGAAGTGGAGAATTGAATTGAGCCGGGAGTTGGGGATTAATCAGTCGAGGATCCAGTTTTGGTTTCAAAATAGGAGATCCAAATCGAAGGCTCAACGCAAACGTCAGGTGGTCGAGATTTTAAAGGAAGAAAACCAAAAGCTGCGAACAGAAAACATGAGGTATGAAAAAGCTCTCAATATTACCGTTTGCCCTCATTGCGATAACCTCGTCGCCCTCGGTAAGATATTCCCCGATAAGCCTCACGCGATGATTGAAGACGTTCATTTACCACCCTACTCCCTCGGGGCATCTCCTGCTCAACCAGATTTTGCCGGAGCCACGCATGAGCAGGATGATCCTACGAAGATGATACAAATGCCTCCTGGGGGATGGGATTTGCATCGCTTTGATTGGAGTTACAGTTTCAAGGAGCTGGATGTTACCGCCGACCAGCTCAAAGCATATCAGCCTCATGCACAACAATTTTCGATAGGGTCGGGTCCTGCTGGAGATGAGTTAATCAGTCGTCAAGCCATCGATGCAATTTTGGGCCACAATAAGAGGAGGTTCGCTTGGCCCCCTGAATTGCATTCCAGATTCCTAGACGTGGTTCACCAAATGGGGATCGACTCAGCAACTCCGACGCGCATATTTAAGGCCATGAATGTACCGGGGCTTAGTAAGGAGCTGGTCAGGAATCACCTTGCTGCCTACAGAAAGCTATTAAAACAACGTCGAGCGGAGCTAAACCGGGAGGAATCCGTCTCGAGCTCAAAAGCTAGGGGCGACCGCCATTGTAATGCTCAGGCATCAAGAGATACCCGGTCAAATCTAAGCATCAATCAAGCTAGCAACCCGACCACCGGCAAACTGAAAGCTGATCAGAATGTCCGCCCGGGCCATTTCAACATTTCTCAAGAGCGCGTGTCACAAGTACAGCGAGTGCGAACTCCTCCATTCGAGCAGCAGTCGGCTGGTGCTCTGCCTGCCGCTGGTCAACCCACGACAGACGATTTCTTCGATGAGGGGCTCGATGCCTTGTTCAATCAGTGGGAAGCTGGCATGCTTGGACAGCCATGATCTAGCACCTGACTCGGGGCACGATGGGTCGGTCACTACGAACACCCATAGAAAGAAGAACATGTTCACGAGTAGATCACTCATTTTATCGTTGTAAAGTTCCTACGGGAACATTTTTCTTTAATGACTATAGTTAAACCAACGCTATCGACGAACATCGTCATGCTCAGTTGTGATGATCCCTTGTTAGATTAAGTCTGAAACCAGAGACGGTCTTTAAAATTTTGAGTGGCCACGAACTCATTCCTCACCAAGCGCCCGGGATGCTGAAATGAAGAGTAACAGCATGCACAGGGAAAATGCCACTTTCGTTTGAACGATGAAAAGGGGTTGAGAGAAGATCATAGCGTTAATTCCCATGGAGCTAAATGAATTAAACGGAGTCATTAATTGCGGGTCCACCGCTGCTCCCCACGTTCTCGGGCCTAGCAAATCATAAAAGGCGCCGAAAGATTGTAGACCCACCACTTTGAAGACTGAACTAGGAGACGAGCGCAATACTCGATGAAACCGAATCAATGCAAGAGAGTTTGTGATCCTATCACGAGGAAAAAGAAAGGGGAATACAGACGATGAGTAATTGCAGGATCTCGGGAGGAGCGCTTGCTTGCTGGTCTTCATATGCAGCCTGAAGGATGGTTCCAGGACACGCACAATCACTTGAGAAAATTTCTAGAGTGAGCAAATACGTAAGAGCGAATTGAGAAAGCTGAGTGAACTAGATCAGCCCGAGATACCCCGATCCATCATGTTTAAAAGTTATTCCCATCTGCTAGAAACGCCCGACCTGGACATTTCTGAGCACGAACTGCTGGGAGACTTTGAAGATCCTGGAGCTGAATCCTGCCCGAAGGCCATAGAGACCGACTCCTCCAGCGATGAAATTCTAGGTTTCAGCTACGAAGAAGGAGTATACAATGATGACCGGAGTCGGAAAAGGAAGCAACTACAACGCCACACTCCAGGCCAAATCCGAGAGCTCGAAGCTTTCTTCAATGAATGCCCCACTCCAAGCAGACAACAGAAAATGGAGTTGAGCCGAAAAATAGGATTGGAGCTTTCGAAGGTCAAGTTTTGGTTCGCCAACAAACGAACCCGGGTGAAACAGCAATACGCAGACCATGAGTTACTGGTCCTGAAGGAGGAGAATGAGAAGCTTCAAGCTGAAAGCGCGAGATATAAGGAAGCTCTGACCAAGGCCACCTGCCTTAATTGTGGTAATCCTGTTGTCCTCGGCGAGGTGTTCCTCGATGAACCGTCCCTGTTGACGAATAACGCTCAGCTGTTACCGTATTCTCCACAGCATTTTCCGACACAACCAGATATCGCCGGAGATCTGCATGAGCAAGTCAACACCATAGGATCAACACCAACATCCTCTGAGAAATGGGATATGAATCATCACAGGGGGAGTTCTCTCAATGACGAACTCGCTGTCACAGCCAGCCAATCCAAAGTCGGTGAGTCCCTCCCTGGACAACTTTTGAAACGACTAGATCCCGTAGAGAATAGCTACCGAAGTATTGACGATATTTTGGGTGATAAGAGAACAAGGTTTTACTGGACCTATGAACTTCACACCAAATTTGTTGATGCAATTCGAGAGCTGGGAGTTGATTCGGCTAGCCCACTACGCATACTCGAGATTATGAATGTGCCGGGGCTCTCTAGAATTAACGTCGAGTCTCACCTCAAGTACTATAGGAGATTGCTAAGGGATGGAAGGATAGCGTTAAACCATCATAAAGCCAGTTGGAGCTCAAGTGCCGGGCAGAGTTACAACCACGATGATTGGAGAGCCGAGAGCACCCAACCGTGTTTCAACAATGACGGGACCAGCAGTCGTGTCAGCGACTCCTCTAACCCAAATCAGAATGCTCCGCCGAGCTATCTCAATACTCCTCAAGAGTATATACCGCAGTTCCAGCACATAGGGATTCCTCAGTTTGAGCGCGATTCGGTCATTAATGCTGTCCCTGAAGCGGATCTGGCATTGGTAGAGAGTGCACATATAAACCTGCCGGTCATTGGAGGAAGTTCCAATTCGAGGGGTCAAGTTGCTCACGGCGAGAGCAAAGAGAGGAATCCCTCGCCTGCAGTCGACGACAGCCAATCTGGGCACCAAAGGCTAGAAAGAACAGGCGATTTCCTTGAGGAGGAGCTGGACACTTGGATCAATACTCTTCAGGAATGTATGTCTCGACCCCAACAGGGCAATGATGAAGGTTCCAGCTCAAAGACTCCAGTTCCTCACAATGAAGGCGATGAAGGAAATCTGCCCCCAACAATTGTTGATACCCAACTTGAACATCAATGGCTCGAAGACCCGAGCAATTTCCTTGGCGATGAGTTCAATCTTTGGCTCGATCAATTTGGAGCCGGAGAGCCATCGCAGTGGTGACGCAAGGCAGGTGACCAAACGTCTGATGCAAGGCATGGTTACTCGATGAAAAATGCTTAGACGAAAGGGGTGGAACACTCCTATTGAATATGTTGTTGATCGCACTGTAAGGTTCCCACGGGAACATCTTTCATTAATGTCTAGAACTAATTGCGCGTGAGTGTCAACATCACCCTTTGAGCATCTTCAAGCCGAGGGCCGTGGATTAATCGTTTAATCCGTGGAGCAAGTTCCCTGAACAATGACTATCACCCGCGGAGTATAATGGGATCTACCCCTTCAATACGAAATACGTTTGGCCGCGAAGCCACCTATTTGGTAAAACGATGTATCGTTCCTAAACGATCTTCAATCGAATACCGAAGTAATGTCTCATTTCTTTCCCTTCTCAGGTGATAAACGTGGATAAATCACTCAAGGAGCCATTTGTTCGAATAACAGAACAGACGTTGCCTAACTGGGGGCAGATGAACCATTGATGTTGCAAACACTCCAAGAATGGATAGGCGGATTTGATAGATGTTGTTCATATCAATATGCAATATCAGAACGGGATGAGAACCAAGAGTAAAGTTGTATCGTTCCAATTTGTCTTGAATTTGAGAATATGAATTGATACTCGTTATTTATCCTTGACAGGGGAATCGCCTTACAGACGAACAGGTTTTCACATCCCATGTATTACCCGTTAGAATACATGACCAAGGGTAAATTGTATCGTTCTAATTTTTTGAAAAATTCGTGAACGTACAATAACATGTTTCTTCCGCATTTTCAGGATCTCCAGCCGCGGAGGACAGGTAAGTATCCCTTTCCCCAATCCATTGAAGATGTTAAATAAAAAACAGAGAGAAAAAGAAAAGCTTTCAGAATCTAATGTCTAGAAAAGACATAGAATTCAAACTTCATTGGCATTCATGTCTTAAAACAGGAGGTTATCTGAACATGAATAAGAACATGCATGGTGCATCATAAAATCCCCTTGACGGGTAAAATTTTTGGAGAAAATGAAAGAGATTTTTTCCAATCAAAAGTTCAAAACTTTTAAAAGGACGTTTTCTCAAAAGAAAAGAGGCAAAGCCTAGTCCAAACACGTCCTACACACACTGGAGAGAAGTGGAGCGGATCAGATAGCAAAATCTGGACCTACGGAAGTAGGGATTATTCGCAACGATTACATGGGTTGGGATGACGGAGGCATTCGTTTCATATCCCTCAAACACTACAGGTGACCGTTGATAAACCCTTTGAACGACGGTTTTCATTCTTAACCCTGTCAAGAACCACCCCACATCGGGGCAAAATGGAGGTGAGTCCAGCGGTATCAAGAGAAAATGGTTAGAAATTTTCTTGCTCGGACTAACATCAATCTTTGTGTGTTGTTTATATGGTAATCCAAGTGCCATAGGATGACGAGAAGCATTCATTTCTCTATCCCACACACCATATCCTTTGCACAGCCAAGTTGAGCCTGCAAATTCATTTCATAAACCCCTGTTGGTGATCATGGGATGTTTCAAGATGGAAACTGCATCACTCCAAGAACGGAAGAAATCAAGAGATGGGATTTATAGAAAAATCTCATATCGGCGTTTAAATGTGCTATGATTCAAGTTGTATATCTAGCACAATTTTCTGAACATCGTAGTTCCAAAGGAAAATAAAAGGCGGGATTTCAACAAAGAAAAAAATCCCCAGCATCAAGAAAAAGCAAAGTGCCTGGTAAAAGCAAGGCCGATGCTCGTGAAAACTGTTTGATTGATCCCCAATAAAGCCTAGTTGGGAAGAGAGAAAAACCCATAAAGGAGTCAGATCAAGAAGACTGCTCCCCAAATGATGTCAGCCGTGGTGCAAAAACACGGACAGAATTGTCAATCTCTTAATACCACAAGAGACGTTCTCTAAAGGACTTGTGCACACCTCAAAAGCGGTTGCACACCTCAAAAATGGAAGATGCGGAATGGAAAAGACATGTGACAAATTGGCAATGATCACCAATGTCAAATCCTTCGTGATTTCTGGGCCAAAAACAAGCCTTTTTCGGTCCCCAATCCTACCAATGTTACAACCCTGAAACAGTCTTCTCTGACTAAGACACTTGGGTTAACATATAGCTTAGCTCGAAGAAGTACGAGCAAGACTCTTTCTTTCTCATTTTGCAGGGTTCTTGACTTGTAAACCCGGAGCAGATGGTGAAGATTTTCATTCGATGGCCTCGACTCCAAAGCGGGTCCCCCTTGAAAACCAATATCCAAGCCCAACATTACGGTCCCGTGGAAGACCTCCCGACCGATCAAAATGTATGCGCTGCGAATGAGCCTAAAACCTAGGCACAGGTCAGTAGGGAATTGAGTGCATCCCCTAAAAATCATCACCTCAAAACAGGTGAGATGGCCTCCTTGTCGAGAAATATTCCAATTGATGTTTTGAGCAAACTCTTTTTGGAAATTTTCAAACTGTTGATCCAGATTTTCCATACAAGGGATTTGTGATCACATTTGCATGTTGCAAAAATGTTTTGGATAACCTCCAGCATCAAAATGCACATCTCATGACTAAAGCTTAAGTCATAAAATTTTGTCAATTGGACAATTGCTGTCTTCTCAAAGATTACCAATATTTTCTTGGGGAAGAGAAACCCTTAAAAAAAATCCTTTTCAAAATCAGACAGTCTCATTGGACGTGGAGAACCCTCGTCATGAGACCCCTTTTCAAAATTCAGGTAGTCTCATCGGACGTGGAGAACCCTCGTCATGAGACCCCTTTTCATTTAGGCAGTCTCATCGGACGTGGAGAACCCTCGTCATGAGACCCCTTTTCAAAAATCAAGCAGTCTCATCGGACGTGGAGAACCCTCGTCATGAGACCCCTTTTCAAAATTCAGGTAGTCTCATTGGACGTGGAGAACCCTCGTCATGAGACCCATTTTCATTTAGGCAGTCTCATCGGACGTGGAGAACCCTCGTCATGAGACCTCTTTTCAAAGTCAAAACTGATGGTAGACACCGCCTGAAGGGTCAAACAAAGGTAGATACCGCCTGAAGGGTCAAATGAAGGTAGATACCGCCTGAAGGGTCAAATCAAAGGTAGAAACCGCCTGAAGGGTCAACTCAAGGTAGAAACCGCCTGAAGGGTCAAACCAAGGTAGAAACCGCCTGAAGGATCACATTAATGGTAGAAACCGCCTGAAGGGTCACATATGGTAGAAACCGCCATAAGGGTCAACTCATTGATAAATATCGCAGTAAGGATCAACACAAAGGTCTGATCCACCATACGGATCAAAATCCTTGGCAAATTCCAAAGCGTGGGATGCGCCTTCCTTAGGTTCCTACCAATTAGGAATCTCATCATGGTATGACCTACCATACAGGTTAGAGCTTAATTTCCCTAGGATATTCTGAATGACGAGTCCTAGGCATCTTCTTGAAAGTCGTCGCAACCGGCAGCATCCGACAGGTGAGCTTCAGGTAAGCCTCTCTCACTCCGGCCCATGTTCAAATTGTTAGAGCAAACCGGGGATTGATTTGAGCTTTTATCAATAGGCTTAAGGATCCGATGTCATAACAATTCTTCTCTTATTTTCCCAGTTGAGTCGGTTAGGAATCAGGTGCCACCTTATCTTTGAGAGAAACCTCTAACGAGATTCCTCTCAAAGAGGGGCAGCTGTTGACACCTGATTTTTTTTACCATTTATTATTGTGATTTTTATTCTTTAAAATTAATTAAAAATATCAAAAAAGGTCATAAAATCACAAAATCAACTTTGGAAGCCTTGGTTTAACCTTAGGAACCAATTTTGAACAAAAAATATTTTTCGGTATTTTCAATATTTTTCGAGTTTATTTAATTATAAAAATACCCAAAAAAATCAGAAAAATACCATTCGTGGTCAGAAAAATACCCAAAAATATTCAATAATTTTGTTTTAATTTCCTCTTCAAGTGTGTCACTTTAAATCTCAAAAATTCGGCTCGGGTCACTATGTTCCTTCACAAACATAAACCCGAACCGAGCCTAAAAAAAAAATCATTTTCGAGTCTTTTAGTCTTCAATTCTCACTTTTTATAAGCTATGACATTGGATTCTAAAGTCTTAAAGTGCAATTAGGTCAATTTGCCCTCCAATTTAATCAATTTTTACCAAAAGGGCTTAATTGCACATTTTTCTTTCAATTAGTCCCCGGTTTCACGGATGTATACGTATGCTCTACGTATTTATACGTCATACGTATTTATACGTTATGCATATTTGTACTGTTTGGTAACCTCTTTAACTCTTGTAATAATAATAATGGTTATTATTTTTAACACCTTTGTTAGTGCCCTTTTTTTTAGCATTTTTGTATTGTGAGTGCTATTGTTAGTGCTATTTTTAAATAGCATTTTTGTATTATAAATTGTGAGTGCTATTGTTAGTGCTATTTTTAAATGACATTTATTTATCATAAATTGTGAGTGCTATTGTTAGTGCTATTTTTAAATGTCATTTATTTATCATAAATTGTGAGTGCTATTATTAGATAGAATTTATAATTGTTAGTGCTATTTTTAAATAGCATTTTTGTATTATAAATTGTGAGTGCTATTGTTAGTGCTATTTTTAAATAGCATTTTTGTATTATAAATTGTGAGTGCTATTGTTAGTGCTATTTTTAAATGTCATTTATTTGTGAGTGCTATTTTTAGATAGAATTTATAATTGTTAGTGCTATTTTTAAATACAATTTATTGGAAGGTATTTTTGGCTATAAAAGGATGGCAAGAGTTTTGAGGTTGAGGGGGGAGACATTTTGTAGAGTGTGCAAATTTTTGAGAGCTTAGAGAGAAGAACACAAACACTCTCTATATTCTCATCATCTTGAGTGAGCAAAATATACTAAGTTCGGAATATTGATTCCGCATATTGCTAGCACAATTGTTGTGGAGTTATTAGTCGTCTCCCCGTTCGTCAATTGGTGGTGCGTCCGAACTAGATGCCTAACACTTGTGGAGGCTGAGATCGAAGAACATCGAACCGACACCTCCGTTCAAGCACGCTACGAGAGGTAATCTATTTACTCCCTTTGAGGCTTTGTGATTTTTTTTCGATTGAAATGCACGAAGTACGCCTCTGGAGATACATGTATGGGTTGTTATTTATTTCCGCTACGTGTTACGTGGATCCCAACAGTGGTATCAGAGCCAATCCTTAGGCGTTTTCGTGCATTTAATTGATTTTTGCAATTTTTGCAATACTATGGCCAATATGTATTAACGAATTGTTCGTCTTACATGGCTAATGGAGGTTGATTGTTTTTATATGATAAATTAATCAACGTAGCAAAAATTGAGACTAAATCAATTTTGAATCGAAAATTTATGGCTATCTTATTTTACGTAAAAATTCTGAATATGATTCAACGTAGAATTTTTATTGTGTCTTCCTAAGTTTTAAATTGTGAATTTATTACTTACGTGGAAGGGTGGTGATCATGGAAAAATCCCTAATCAATGTGATTGATGTATATATGAATGTATGATGATTATTTATATATTTGGGGTTGTAATTATTAAATGGAGGCTGCGTACTCCTTTTATTTTTCACGTAATCTTTATTTTTAGCATAGTCAATTGTTGATGTAAATGCTACGAGGATTACGTGGGGGAGCCTTTTAAGTCGGCGAGCTCTTTGGGGCCCAATTCTTGAAGAGTTCAAGAAACCAAGAAGAAGCGAAGAGCGGCTCTCCGTTATTAAAATATTAAAATGATTAAATGTGGTCTCATTGGCTCGAGACCCATTAAATCATAATTCCATGATCACCACGTAGGATAGATGTTTATGTGATTGACATCTATTTATTTATTATGATTACGTGAGCATGTTAAACTGGTTAATGTGCAAAGTCAGACTTACCTCACCCAAAATTGCGCCTGCATGAAATCCTAGTTAGGAAAATCACTCGCGTTAGGTACCGAAAGGGCGTTGGTAACGACACCAGCGTAACCAAGTCCCCGAACCCAAAAACTCTGGTTCCGTAGAACTGATCGATCTCTCCCAATCGATCAGTAAGGTTTCCGGTCTACCCTCCAAGAAAGACCGGTGGCGACTCCAAATGCATGCACAAGTTGCACATGCCACCACGACCACACTAAGGTCGAAAGCGATCGACTCTTATCGTCGAATCCTTCTGAAAAATACTCCCGCCGCGATTTGGTATGGGCCTGGGAGGGCCCGCGCCGATCCAAGATCCGCGATCGGTAATCCATTAGCCGCGTCCGCTTTCGGACGGGTCGCGACAATCATCAAGAGAAATTTAAATAGAAAAATGAAATTTCGGACGACACGTGCAAAATGACCATTTTGCCCCTCAACCCTTGGCCTTGCCTTAAGAACTAATGGAGGTCATTTAGGTCATTTGAACCCCCAAGAACTGCCGAAAAATGAAGAGGTGAGATGGTCAATGGAAGTCAATGGTGGGCCAAGAGGTTCTAAAGCTTTGACATGTGTCAACCAAGGAGAGGTTAAGCATTAATTACCATATTATTATTTTGGCCCAATTATTGGTGTGGGAGCTTCTCTCTCTTCATTTTGGGCGACCACTTTTCTCTCTCTCCATTTCTTCTTCTTCTTTCTCTCTCTCGGTCGATCAGCAGCAGCTCGACCAGTCCCAACCACCTCTCTTCCTCCGACCATAACTTCTTTGTCCGACGTTGGATTGAGGTAAAACCATAGCCATCTGAAAGCTTATTATTTTACCTTTCTAAGGACATATTATAAACTCAATTTGGCCGAGCTATTTTCACCGTAGGTCCGTTTGAATGGGCAAAGGTCAGATTGAGGCAGAATCTGACCAATTTTGGGGGAGGAGCTGTTTCGTGGGCTTCAAGACTTCAAATGGCTCTAAATTTTCTTTGAGATCTTCTACACTCATAGTACTTGAGTTGGCTGAACAGAGGTTGAGAGTTAATTGGAGATTTGGAGTGTTTTTATGGTTGATTGGTAGTGGTTTTTACCGAACAGATTCTGACCGCCAGCACAATCCAAGGAAATCGAGCAATTCAAAGGGTTTTATGGTGTAGATTGATGTTTTGGCAAGTCATTTTTATGAGTAATTTGGGTTAAGAGGTGATTAAAGGGCTGTTGAGGTGAAAAACGTGAGACGCCGACCAATTTGTCTTAAGCGCGCATTGATTTTAAAATGGCTCGTTCTAGATCGTCCGATATCCAAATTGAGCTCCGTTTTCGTTCACACATCCGTAAGACCTTGAAGGATAAGTTTGTGAAGATTGATTGCTCAAAAAGTCAGTAGATCAATACCGGTTTATTCGGGACTGAATCTAGTCATGGAAGGCCAAGAGTGGATAGCTTGGTGCCGCGATGATGCGGCGATCGTTTTATGGAATTGATTGGCCTAAGCTCGAGGTAAGTTATGCCTAAACCTTTATTAGGATGTTAGGTTACTAAAGGATGAAGTTTTGAGTTGGAATGAAAGGTTTTATGGACTAATTTTGTGAGAGGCATGTGGAAACCCAATTCGGCCCTATTTTGATGAATTGGACTTGTGTGATTTCATGGCATGAAACTTGTGAAATCAAGGTTGAATTGAGGAGTCTAATCTGGTCATGGAGTGTGGTTGGACCTTTTGGCAAGTTTTATGGAAATTCCTGTTTGAGTCGAGTGTATTGAGGGGCCCGTGACTATTGTCGAGCCTTGAGTTTCATGAAATGGCAGTATTCATTAATTTTCCCGAGGCCTTGTTCGAATTGATTCAAGTGATGCTTGTGCTTGACTGAAAATTTTGTAACGTGAAATATGTTTGGTCTAGTTGAAGGACATTTGGAAGGAATGCCTCGAATGGGCGATGAAATACTTGAATTTCGTGAACTATTTCTGAATGAGAAATTGAGACTTTATTTGTTTTGAGCCATGCTCATTGAATAGTCTAAGGCTTTGCTAGAAATACATGAGTTTTCTTGAATGAAAGATTTGAGGCATGAAATTGTTTTAAAAGAAAACTTGAGGCCAATCAATTTGACTGAGAGGGAGTTACTCTCAACTTGATCTAGAGGGAGTTACTCCATCTGACTGAAAGGGAGTTACTCTCAACTTGATCAAGAGGGAGTTACTCCATTCGACTGAGAGGGAGTTACTCTCAAATAGAGCTCTAGGAGGGAGTTACTCCCATTTGACCTGACGAGGTCGTACGGCTAGAGAGTCCCATACTAATAGGATTCATCTCGATTGAAAATGGGTGTCGAGAGTCGTATGATGACCGAATCATCTCTACGTCCGGACACGAGAGTCTCATATGGACCGACGGGTCATTTGGAGACCGAATCATCTCGCAGCCCCAAAGTGGGCGGCCTAGGATGGGCGAAAATGAAATGACTTATTTTCTAGAAAAGTCAAAAGATGATTTTGAGAAAACTGAATATGCCTGATGTTTTGGAAGTTTGCCTCAAGATCGAAAAGTTTGTCTCATGAATTGAAAATGGCCCAAGAAGGGCATGAAAGAAAATGCTATGTTTTCTGGAAGTTCCGATAGTGGCATTTTGATGAAATTTGAAAGTTGCCTCATGTTGTGATGGCGTTGAGTGTTTGCTTTTGAATTGAAGCCCTGCCATTGTACAAATCTCAGTTTTACTCATGAAATCTTTTGTGACTGGGTCAAGTCATTTTGAAAGTACTGAAATGCCAGGTTTTGACAAGTACCATGTTTTACTATGCAAAAGATTTTTATCCCAAAATACCCATTTTTTCAAAAGTGTCTGGAGGTATTGGCAGCCTAGTTTAGGGTTACGTTTAACTTACTGAGATTTTATATCTCACCCCGTCGTGGGATAACATTTTTCAGGTCGTAGGCGATGGACACTCGAACTTGTCATGGGTTGGCATTTAAGGAAGTCGTTGGAGGAAATCAAGATGAATCTGATCGAAACCTTAGGAACTGTATATTGTTTGGAGTTAGATTTGTAAATAAATTTGACATTTATGAGAAGTGTACCTCGTTTTATTTGTATGGGATTGTTTCACATTTCCACATGCGTCCCATTTAGATGCCTTGAGTTTGTTGTTGGCCATTGGATCCTAGGTAATATCTTGATAAGAAGAACGGCCTGGTGGGATGTTCGCATGCTCAACGGGTTCGGGGCGTGACATCTCCGCATGTTTAGTATCAGAGCAAGGTCAGCTCGATCTAATGTGATTGAGGTTTGGAGTGATAAAAAGTGATGACTTGAGGACAATTAGATAGTGAGACCCTTAGGATTAAGCATGGAATGCGGAATCCTAAGATTTATAGGCTTGAACTTGTGCTGAATTTTGATGGCTCTAGTATTGATTTTTATAGATGACCTTGGGAGACGTTGTAATTGTGATTTACATGGAAGTGAACAGAAATTGAGGAGTCCTAGATATGGACTTGAGGTGTAAGTGTGTTTGAGGCTAAAGAGGATTGCTTATGAGTAAAGGATCGATTGGATTTCATGATCGTGACTGTGGCCTTGAGGTATATGGTAGAATATAGGTAATTGATCTGTGAGATGTGATGGTCCTTTGTGGAATTAGAAATCTTCTATGGATAAGAACTGATCTGGAAACGAATGTGGGGTAACGAGTATTGAGGATGATCATACAGTGCATGTATTTGTGGCTTTAAAATGAAAGTCGATGAGTATGCATGCATGAGCTTATCACTATTGGACTTGACAAACCGTCGCTTGGTATGTGACAAGCTGACGGGATACCCACAAACCGTAAGAAGCATGTTATGGGACGTGTGAAACGGGACTTTCTTCGTAGATGTATGTCTTGGGACAACCTGCAAAGACCCGGTCTGATGAGGGCGAGGAGTGTATGCCGGGATAAAGAGATTCGGACAAGGAGCGACTCCTAGCAGGCTTCTAAGATAGCAAGGAGGCAGGAATGACCCAAGTCATAAATTGAAAGGTAGAGTCTAGGTATCGGGTTGAGTCTGATTTTGGTTAAGGGATGTATTGCACTGAAATGATCGTTAAGGTGAATTATCAAATTGCATGGCATTTGTAATGGCATATGTGATTGGCATGGTTAGGAGCTTCGTACGTGGCAGTAAGTGTGGTTTGAAAAAGAAAATTGACGCTTGTGTTTGGCTTGTTGGCGAGTTTTGGCATTGAGTGCCATTTGACTAATGTCTTTTGAATGTGAGAAAGCCTGTTGAGTTATTGATAAGTCGCAGATACGTCTAGGCTTAAGGTGTGAGCGCTTGACCCATTGAATTGTGCCTCGAGAGTTTACTTGATATTGGCCTAGTTGGGGCTTGCTTAGTAACTAGCGAATAGCTGAGAAATTGCCTAGTTGAGGCTGACTTGATGAATGGTTGCTGTCAAGGATGATTTGGGATCTTGGAATAATTGGCAATTAGTTGAGGATTTGCCTAGAACCACTGGATGGTTGATTGCTGTGATAGCTATGATGTTGAGCAACTTGAGACTGCTAGACACAAGTAGATGACTTAAACATTTAATTTCGAGAGGGAATTGTAATGGCTCGAGTGTCATGAGAACCTAATAAGATTGAACGACCAGAGTATGGTTACATGAGGAGCGTTAGCTTGAGCATGCAAGATATGAAAGGACTCTAGAACTGAAAGGAGTCGTGAGAACTGAGTAAAGATGAATAATTAGAATATGAGCGCTGGAAGAGCATTTGGCTCAAGTTTGAAAAGTGCATGAGACCCAAGAGTTGAAAGGGTCATGAGAACCTTGAATGGAAATAGGAATCTAAAAGGTGTGAGCAGACTCAAGAAGGAGCTGCCATTGTTGCCTAAGTCACTGAGGTGGCTGATGCTAGTGCTGATGAATTAAATGATGGAAGTCATGAGAAAGGTGGCTCTGAGACTACTTATTCCTAAATGGGAAATGTGGAGAAGAACCACGAGAGCTTTGAATAGCTTGTGAAGTGGATCACGAGGTTGATATTAACTGAGGTTCGATGGAAAAGATGATCTCGAAACTGCCTTTCTCTAGATTGAGAATTTGGAAAGGAAACCTTTTAGGTTTTGGGTACACTAAAGAAAGGAAGTGACCTTGACAGTTCCTAGCCTTAAGAGGCTGTTGATGATTGGTAAAAGACCATCAAAGAAAGAGTTTTCCTTGAAGGCGCGGTATTTAACTAGGTTGCCCTCGTCAAATTGATTGATGAGAAATACCTTTCCGAGGTTACTCGAGAGCGAGGATTTGCTTGAATTCTAATAGCTTTGTAAGAAGTTGAGGACGGTCGGCCCCTGTGAGACAGAGTTCTCAAGGTCGTCTAGGCATATACCAAAGGTGGTCAGGAACCTATTGGTCAAGATGAGGAGGTTTAAGAATGGATTGAAATCTTAAGCTTTGTAGTAAGTTGACACCCTTGAATTCGAAGGATTATGATTAACCTCGTCTCGAATGACTCAATGATATGGAGGAAGCGTAAGTGAATGGACTTCCACTTATGAATCATAGGAAGCGCCTGTGAAGAAAGGCTGATTACCTGGGCGTAAGGCCCATGGTGGAAAATTGATAGTCCGTCCCTCTTGTCATGGAAAGTGTTAAGGAAAATCGGCACGCTAGTCTGCTTGGGTTTAATGATCTAATGAGATTGATGGAGATTGAACTAAACCATCAAACTGGAGTTATAAATTATGGTCCCCTAAGGGATATGGCGTTGTCCTTAAGGACGATTAGACCATGAGATGGTCGTTAATAGAAAGGAAAGTGATCGGACTTGGTAGTCCGAGTCGTTTGTAATCCTAATGAATGGTTGAGTAAGTAAACATGGTGCTTGGATTATAGCCGCAAGGTGACTTGAATTATTCAACTTGGATATCCTAGATGTGGATATGTGGAAACGAAGGAGGGACCTCGATCCTTGGAACCTTGTCGCTTGAGGTGATTGAGTTAATGAAAGAGGAAGGCTAAGTATGGTGGCATCTGAATTCTGAAGTAAAGGCATTGCTGTGGTATAGACGTCCTATGGAATGAGAAAGACAAGGTGGACTTGAGGCGAGGGAATGCCACTGAAGTGTATAGTTTCCTTCATAGGGTAAGAGACCCTAGCGTGGAAAGGAGGAAGAAATCTTACTTGACGTGGTGTTAAGATTAAGCGTCTGGACTAAGGAAGGAAGACGCATTGGTTGGTTATGGAATCCAATGGTTAAAGACACTGATGCTTCCTAAGGAAAGAGTGACAAAAATGAACAAAATGATGCATGGTTTAATTGGGGATCCATGGGAGCAAAGAGAGTCGAACCATAGACTTTCAAGTGGATGGTGCGAAAAGTAGATAGAACGATTCGCCACTTGGTAGTGGAAAGACTGATAACAATAGAATTAAGTATTCAAGGAGTAATTGGATCGATTGTTACAGTCTTTAGAGACGCTGATCAAATTATTCGAAGAGTCATGAGGGACATGAATACTCGCCGAATGCGAAGAGTAATAAATGCAAGTTTCGGCTTGATAAGATGGCGTTTCTTAAGACGTGAAGTCTCTGGGAAATAGAATCCCTATGGAACCCTTCAAGGGTAGGAAATGATAGTGGATTGAGTAAGGCCGATGCGAGCTACTGAGGCTTGAGGTTTTTCTAAACCTGATGGATTATTGTGGATGATACGTGAGAAGAATCGCTCGCAATAGTTACTCTGGTGATAAGACTGACTAAGAATGAAACATATCGTGAATGGATGGGTGAACACGAAGGAGTTTTAAGGACTTAAGTCAAGTTGGTGATCATGCCGACAACGGCGTTTCCGTTTCGAATTGGAAGAATCATGAGTGTTGCGACCTAAAAATCGATTTTAGGTGAATCGGATTATCAGGCAAGTTATCGAGAACTAACCTAATGCGGACCCTCCCAAGCCCTACCGAATCGCAACACGAAACAAATCGAAACAAATGAGGAGTCGCCACTAATCGTTCGAGGTAGGTCGATTAGAAACCTAGGTGAACTAGCGGGAGAACTAATTCATCGCTGCGAACCAGAGATTTTGGATCCGGGGATTTGGTTACGTTAATCGACTTAGACTAACGCCCTTTCGGTACCTAGATTCCTTTTTGTTTTGGATTTTTCAGGAAAAAAATTGATGACTCGGAAATCATCTCAAGGCTTTTGCTTTTTCCATTTTTTTATTTCTTTTTATTTCGAATAAAAGAAAAATAAATGAATTACTGATGCAATGCATGACCTAAAACTATATGACATACGATGAATTACTAAAAAGTATAAAACTTCAAATAATCAAAAATTACACACAAAGAATCAACTGACTCGAAATAAAAAGCAAATTCGAAAATACACTTTAATAATTCCGAAAATCCTAAAAAAACAAAAGGGAATTTTCTCCGACGCTCTCGTCATCTTGATCTTGCTGGGCTTGGGCCGCCGTCTGATCCTGGACATCTTCCTATTTGCAAGGCCCACGCCTTAGAGTGGTTCTGATAGCCCATCATCTCTTATGGATCCTCCTTATGACCCGACTCTATTAGGCCCATAACATCGGGCTTTTCCTAGTCCATCTAATCTTAATTAACTGAAAATTACATTACAAATAAAATGACCTGGAGAAATAGGGGATGACATGCGAGATGACGTGGCAATATGCAAGATGAAATGATCATTCATTTTTTTAGAAATTCGAAATTTGCCAACCAAAGACCGAACCCGCCATTTTTATTCTTTTTCTTTTTATTTTTCGAAAATTATTATTTTTTATTTTATTTTTTGAAAATTACGTCCATTTTCCCATTAAACTCGAAAATTGATCTAGGATTTGCCGCCAATCACTATCAAATATATTCGCACGCCTTCCATGTTTGGAAATCTGGATCGACATCTATTAAACGCGCCTTCCTTATTAAAAATGTGATCGGATTCACAATTTCCTAATTCGAATTTTTCCTTACCGAAAGCTTTCAAAAAATATTCGCGCACTTTCCATATTTTGGGAATCGGGATTGCCATCGATTAGACGCAACTTCTTTTTAAAAAAGGTGATCGGATTCAGAGTTTCCTAACTCGAGTTTTTCCTTATTAAACGAGATAGATTCGAGACTGGAAACTAACCTAGATAAGGCAACCACGGAATTTCAATCAGAAAATCGAATCCAATCAATTTCCATCAATTAGGCAAGCAGTCATACCAACATGGCAAGAATTCGACAATCCGAAAAAAAAATTAAATCCTTATTTCCAAAAAAAATTCAACCTTGCCGATTTAGCATTTTTTTTGTATCAAGCCCGGCAAATCGCACCCGCGGGGTAACGGGCGAAACCGATCATAACTCGATTTTTTGTTTAGCGAAAAGGGCTTTCGATTTTGTAGATTCGCGAAACATGCAATGGTAACTAAACTCAACTAAACTAAAATCAACCAAGCATGGGAATCGGGATTGCCATCGAATAGACGCAACTTCTTTTTAAAAAAGGTGATCGGATTAAGAGTTTCCTAACTCGAGTTTTTCCTTATTAAATGACATCGATTCGAGACTGGAAACTAACCTAGATAAGGCAACCACGGAATTTCAATCAGAAAATCGAATCCAATCAATTTCCATCAATTAGGCAAGCAGTCATACCAACATGGCAATAATTCGACAATCCGAAAAAAAATTAAATCGTTATTTCCAAAAAAAATTCAACCTTGCCGATTTAGCATTTTTTTTGTATCAAGCCTGGCAAATCGCACCCGCGGGGTAACGGGCGAAACCGACCATAAATCGATTTTTTGTTTAGCGAAAAGGGCTTTCGATTTTGTAGATTCGCGAAACATGCAATGGTAACTAAACTCAACTAAACTAAAATCAACCAAGCATGGAAAATCAAACCAATTATCAACCAAAATCGGGATTAAAAATTGTACCTAAGCCGAGCTTCCTTTCCCTCTTCGAGTTAAGCACCTCCAAGGCCAATTCGATATCCTGCGGAAACAAAAACGATGATAGAAAAATCGTCGAGGCCGAGGATGATGGTGATAGACGGCGGTGTCGCGTGAAACGTCGGGACATGCGGCGGGTGGCACGGCGAATAATAGCTTAATTATACCTCGAACAACAATAAGTTCCACACCATACCATGATCAATTTGCCCTGGAATGAAACCGAAATAGCCTGGACAACACGTGAGTGCGGCTGTGGCGATGTGAATGGAGTGGGACGGGACCAAGCAGAATGGACGTTGGCCCTTTTCGAGCTGGATGGATGGCGAGCTGGTGATCTTCAATTGTCCATAGTGCGTTCGATGGCCACCAGAGGAAATCGTGAAGTGGTGGAGGGCAGCGTTGGACAAAGAGATGGCGGTGGTGAGATCAGAATCAGAGGTCGCAGGTCCGACCGAAAGAGAGAGATTTCATGGAGAATTCCTGCTCAGAGTCAACGTGGCCAATGATAGAGAAGTTGATGGAATCTGAGAATGAGCTGGCCTGGAAAGTCTTCCCTCCAATGCAAAAGAGGGGTCTGTGATGGATTGAGAGAGAGGGAAGCGAGGGTTTTGCCAGAGAAAAAGACGTCCAGCAAGTGATGATGAGAGATGAATGAAAAAAAAAAAGTCAATGGGCGAGAGGCGAGCAATGAGAGAGAGCCGTCGACCGAGAGAAAAATTCGAGGGAGAATATGCATGAGGCGAAGGAGTGTCCGAAAAAAATTTGTCGTCGTCGCCGTAACCCTAGGCTTAGTGAGATATATATAGAGGATACTAGGGTTACGCCTTTAGGGTTTAATCTTAGCCGTCGACTCTAAGGATTTCCGACGCGATATCCACCGTAGGATCATAACTCGATGATTCTTGAATAATCCTATCGGGCTAGGGTTTCTCAGATGGGCTCGTTCGAGCGGACTTAAGGCCTAAGTGGGCTTTAATTAATTAAATAATTAATTAATTAAAAGCCTTATTTTCACAAAATTAAAATGGACCGAATGAGATTTTAAATCGAGGCCATTACAATTTTCGGTAATTCCCCCTTTCATGATCGAAAATTCCCGAATTGATTTCGGTTCCGCCGCCTGTTAAATTCTGCTCAATCGAGATCGCCTGCGACTGATTGCCAATGCATGACAGACAAATGAAATATGTAATGCATGAAATTTTTTTGCGAGAATTAGGATTAACTCTCATTTTATGAAATAAATGAATTTTCTAAAAATTAAAATATAGGTGCTAACAGCTTGCCCCTCTTTGAGTGGAAGCTCGGAGAGGTTTCGCTCAAAGACCAAAAGTGGCACCTAATTTTCATCTAATTAATTTTTTTTGAAATGATGGAGTGCAAGACTGAAAATAACATGCGTCTAACTTCTTTTTTCAAAGAACTCGCGCATGGATCGCGTAAGGGGTATCTGTTTCTGCAAATACCTCATACGCTGAGGATTCCTTTAATCACCAGTGCTGTGAGGATCTTAAGGTACTGGGCCCACCCGTCCTCCGGAATTTCTTTCTTTCTGACTCGGGGGGATGCAAGATGTCTGTAAGCCGAATTCGCGAGTTCTGGATCGTAAATCGGTAACGCTTCTGCACCACGATCATCCGCTCATCATGTGAAGCATTAGCTGTGAGTAAAACTTTCGAACCACGATCATCCGCCCATCACGTGGAACGTCTGCTAAGAATAAAGCTTTCAAACCACAATCATCCGCTCATTCTGTGGAATGTCAGTTGAGAAATGCCTTTGCATCACGATCATTCGCTCATCACGTGAAACGCCGGCTAAGAATAAAGCTTTCAAACCACAATCATCCGCTCATCCTGTGGAATGTCAACTGAGAAATGCCTTTGCATCACGATCATCCGCTCATCACGTGAAGCATTAACTATGAGTAAAACTTTCAAACCACGATCATCCGCTCATCACGTGGAACGTCGGCTAAGAATAAAGCTTCTGCATCACGATCATCCGCTCATCACATGAAGCATTAGCTGTGAGTAAAGCTTTCGAACCACGATCATCCGCTCATCACGTGGAACGTTGGCTGAGAGTTGGCTTTTGCATCACGATCATCCGCTCATCACGTGAAGCATTGGCTGATAATAAAGCTTTCGAACCACGATCATCCGCTCATCACGTGGAACGTCGGCTAAGAATAAAGCTTCTGCATCACAATCATCCGCTCATCACGTGAAGTATTGGCTGAGAATAAAGCTTTCGAACCACGATCATCTGCTCATCACGTGGAACGTCGGCTGAGAATAAAGCTTCTACATCACGATCATCCGCTCATCACAAGAAGCATTAGCTGATAATAAAGCTTTCGAACCACGATCATCCGCTCATCCCGTGGAACGTAGGCTAAGAATAAAGTTTCTGCATCATGATCATCCGCTCATCAAGTGAAGCATTAGCTGTGGGCCGGATTTACGAAATGCTGGTATCGCAATCAGGTAAAAACTGAATCACATTCATCCTTTATGTGAAACAGTGGACAGAATTACGAAATGCTGGTATCGTAATCTGAGAATATCTGAATCACATTCATCCTTTATGTGAAACAGCGAACATATTTGCGAAATGATGGTATCGTAATCTGAGAAAATCTGAATCATGTTCATCATTTACATGAAACAGCGAACAGAATTGCAAAATGCTGGTATCGCAATCTGAGAAAATCTTAGTCACATTCATCCTTTATGTGAAACAGTGAATAAAATTGCGAAATGCTGGTATCGCAATCCGGGAAAATCTGAATAGGGTGCTCGAGTTATGGGTCGAGCGAGCCTGATTGTCTTTTGGGATCTTCTGTCTAGATCACCGTGCTTGGCTTGATACCTGAGTTGACTGAAACCCGGCTTTTAGGATTTGCTGAATTGGCATGCTCAACCTGTTCAGTTCATAAAAAAATGATGTTTTGCATGAACCTTAATGCAAATGCAACAATTTGTGAGCTTCTACTTGCATTGTAAAGCTCCACTGGGGATTTTATCAATAAGGAAAACTGTCTGATCCTTTCGACAAAATTTGACCAAATAGAATTAGGAACTTTCAGTTAGAAAGGACTTTCTCTCACTCTCTTTGAAAAGGCTATTTGACCCGACCATTGATGCGGGCATGAGAATCACTCAGAGCTGTCCTCATCACACTTGATAAGGGTCCGGGTAATCTTGCAATTAGTATGACCAGAGCAATCCATGAGGTCTTTTCAAGGACTGTAATTCAGGCTTGGTCAGAGGCTATTCAAATGGGACTCACATGAGTCATTAGGCCATGAAATGAAATCTTGATCAGCTGCATTGGGTTTACAAGTCAGGAACCGTGCCAAATGAGATAAAAATGATCTTGCTCGCACTTCTTCGAGCAACATTTATAAGCATTTGAAACCCTATGTTAACCCAAGTGCCTTAATCTGAAGAGACTTTTGGAAAGGGTTGTAATGTAGGTTCATGGTAGGCTTGGAAACGAAAGGCCTATTTTCAACAAAGGGCGCATGAAGATGAGAAATTGGTGATCATCCGTCTTTGACACCATTGAACTTCATGAATGGTCTTTCTTCGTGGAACATATTTTGAACAAATTTAGGCGAGACCTCCCTTCCTTCCGAAAATTCTTCTGAGAGCTCTTTTCTTTTTCTCTTCCTTTTCGATGAGAGTAGGCGGTTTTTTTTTTTTTTGGAGAAGGAAGTGTCTCATCTAACAAATTTTCAAATTCCAACTTGTCCCAAGGTACTTTGCTTATCCGTCTGATAATTCGAAACAATCTCTCTTTTCAGGATGATCACCAATCGGGTTTGAAAGAAATGAATCAGCCGCTCAAGTTGGGTTAAGCAAAGGATGAGTGTATATGAGTATAGAAATGAAATGCTCTTCATCATGTCTAAAGCACTTGAGCTAACATAGAATTCGCATGCAATAAATACACTTGAAGATTGATGCAAGTGAAAGCAAGAAAATTTCATTCATGCTTTGAATTTTCTGAAATTTGCCCCAATGTGGGGTTGTTCCTGACAGGGGTATGAAATGAAACCACCGTTCAAAGGAGTTTAGCAAAGGGAGACCTGTAGTGTTTGGATAGAGGAAATGAATGCCTCACATCATCTTGGTCGTCATACTTTTCGCAAGATAACCCTTACACCTTGTAAGTATGGAAATCTTCACACTTACTCACTTGGGATATGATATAGGACGTGTATGGAAATAGCTTGCCTTTCATCATCCTGGTGTTCCTCATTCAAAATGATCAACATGAATTGACCAAACAAATCTCATGATTGAAAAATTCAGTTAAGATTTATAATACAATCAGAAAGCAGGCAAAATGTGCATGAGTATTACGATTTGCAAAAACATTACAACATCTCAGGTATAATATTTCTTGACTGAATCAGCATTGACCGGATTAGTGAAGACACGTCCATCCATTTCTGCCAAGATCAAGGTGCCGCCTGAAAGAGCTTTCTTCACTATGTAGGGTCCACCATAGTTTGGAGCAAACTTCCCTTTTGGTTGTGGGATGATGGGTAGAAGCTTTCGCAGTACAAGGTCTCCCTCCTGAAAATGTCGAGGTCGCACCTTCTTGTTAAAAGTTCGGGCCACTCTCTGCTGATAACATTGGCCATGGCATAAGGCTCTGAGTCGCTTCTCGTCAATCAAGTTCAGCTGATCTATCCTCTGTTGGATCCAATCTGCTTCAGTCAGTTCTATCTGGGACAAAATGCGTAGAGAAGGAATCTCCACTTCGATCGATAATACTGCCTCCATACCATATACCAGGGAGTATGGGGTTGCCCTGGTTGATGTCCGGATTGAAGTCTGGTATGCCATGAGTGCGAACGGCAACCAGTCATGCCAATCTCGATAATTCTCAGCCGTCTTAGACAAGATCTTCTTGATGTTCTTGTTCGCTGCCTCGACTGCCCCGTTCATCTGAGGGCGATATAGAGAAGAATGCAAGTGTCTGATCTTAAATGTTTTGAGCAGTTCTTCCACATGCTTGCTATTCAGATTCGCACCATTATATGTGATTATAACCTCAGGGGCTCCATATCGAGCAATTAAATCATGTCCGATAAACTTCACCACATTTCGGGACGTGACCGTTGAATACGATGTCGCCTCAATCCACTTAGAAAAATAATCAATTGCCACCAGAATGAAACGATGTCCATTGGAAGCTTTAGGGTTGATCGGGCCAATCACATCTATTCCCCACATGGAAAACGGCCAAGGCTCGGATAACTGATGCAACTCGTTTAGAGGGACATTGATCTTGTCACCATGAATCTAGCATTGATGGCAACTTCTGACATGTTGTATACAATCATTTTCTAAGGTGAGCCAATAATAGCCCAGCCTCATCATCTTCCTTGCTAGCATATGGCCGTTCATGTGAGGGCCACAGACGCCTTCATGCATTTCTGCCATTAAACGAATCGCTTCAGTCGCATCAACACACCTCAGCAGGACCGAATCAAAAGACCTTTTATAAAGATTTTCTCCGCTCAGGAAGAACTTTGAAGCCATCTTCCTTATATACTTCTGGTCTGAAACTGTACTATTCTCAGGAAACTTCTGATCCTGGATATACATCTTGATATCCTGATACCAAGGTTTGCTATCTGGCTCATCCGCTACAACCATGCAGTAGGCTGGCTGTCTTAAGACTTCGAACTTTAGCGGTTCGACTTCTAATCCCTCCGTGACATGCAACATTGACGCCAGAGTGGCCAAAGCGTCTGCAAATTGATTTTGAGTTCTAGACAAATATTCAAACGTGATATCCGTAAAACTTTCCATCAATTTGTCTAAATACTCATGATAGGGTAGTAACTTTGAATCTCGCGTCTTCCATTTACCAACCGTCTGGAGAATAATCAAGGCTGAGTCTCCAAATACCTTGAGCTTAGATATTCTCATTTCTATCGCTGCTTGTAGACCAAGAATACAAGCTTCATATTCGGCAATGTTATTAGTACAAGGGAACACCAATTTTGCTGCTACTGGATAATGTTGACCTCTAGGAGATATCAGGACTGCTCCCATGCCGGACCTTGACAAGTTTACAGCTCCATCTAAGTACATTGTCCAAACATAGTCTTCGATCGCCATAATTCGATCTTCAGGTCGATAAAGATCATCGTCTTGCCTCGAATTTTCCGCTAGAATATCTGCTATAACTCTTCCTTTCATCGATTTCTGAGGTAAATATCGAATATCAAACTCGAAAATTAGGATTTGCCACTTGGCCGGTTTGCCAACCAATGCAGGCTGATTCATGAGATATTTAATGGGATCGCACTCCGTCACCAAGAGGATTTGGTAATGCAGAGTGTATTGTCGCAGCCTGTGTAATACCCATACCAATGCTGCGCATGTCTTTTCAGCCTCTGAGTAATTTAATTCGAAGCCCGTGAATTTCTTGCTCAAATAATAGATGGCACGTTCTTTAGCATCTCCCTAACTTTCTTGGGCTAGCATGGCTCCAAGTGACTCACTGTTTATTGTGAGGTAGAGAATCAATGGTTGCCCCGGTGTGGGTGGCACAAGGATAGGTGGATTCATGAGATGCTGCTTCAACTTCTCAAACGCTTCCTCACATTGTTCATCCCATCTAATAAGTGCATTCTTTTTCAGGAACTTGAGAAAGGGTTTGGCAGTTTCTGTCAGCTGAGAGATGAATCGGGAAATATAGTTCAATCTTCCCATGAGACTCCGAACTTCCTTTGCCGTGGTCGGTGGTTTCAATTCACAGATTGCCTTAGCCTTCGATGGATCGATCTCGATACCTCGGTTGCTGACAATGAAACCGAGCAATTTGCCACTGCTAGCCCTAAAAACACACTTCGCTGGGTTGAGTCGCAATTTGAACTTCCTAAGCCGCTCGAATAGCTTAATCAGAGTTTGGACGTGGTCTTCCCCTTTCCGGGTCTTGGCAATCATATCATCCACATATACCTCTAACTCGTTATGAATCAGGTCATGAAATAAAGTCACCATGGCCCGTTGATATGTTGCCTCGGCATTCTTCAATCCAAAAGGCATCACCCTGTACTGAAATAATCCCCATGAGGTAGTGAAAGTGGTTTTCTTCTTATCATTTTCATTCATCAGAATCTAGTTGTACCCTGACAAGCCATCCATGAAAGAAAACAACTCGAATCCAGCTGTGCTATCCACCAGAACATCGATATGTGGAAGGGGAAAATTATCCTTCGGGCTGGCCTTATTCAAGTCCCGGTAGTCTACACAAACTCGAACTCGACCATCCTTCTTCATCACTGGAACGATATTGGCAATCTAATCTTGGTATTGGGAAGTTTCAATGAATCCTACGTCTAGGAGTTTCATAACTTCCTCTTTGATCTTATTTTCCGACTCCGGTCTAGCTCTTCGTTTCTTTTGTGCTACTGGATCACAAGATAGGTTGAGCGGAAGACAGTGTTCAACGATCGAGCGATCGAGCCTTGGCATATCTGCGTAAGACCATGCAAAGATATCTTGGTAATCCTTCAGGAGTTGAATCAATCGTCTAGCTGTGTCTTTAGGAAGGTTTGCCCCAATATTGACTTCCTTAGGGTTTTCTTCATTCCCTAGATTGATAGACAGGGTCTCATCTCCGGTCAACGGCTTGACCGTTTCATGTTCCTCAAATTCCCGACGTATTTCTTCATATTCGGGGTCGAATTCATCGAGGTCATAAACTCCAGAATCCATTAGATCTCCCTCCACATCCCTGAGACATAAAGTAGGGAATTCAGAAAAACAAACAGGGTTTAAAGATGTATGCCCTATCGTTTTTTTTATGAGATTTTTTTTTTTTGGAAAATGCTCCTTCTTGGCTTTTTCTGTTTTTCTTTCTGAAAAATTTATTTTACAAAAATTTTGTGACGAGAATCTTTGAAGAAGCCCAACCCTCGGTATCTTACCATTGACGACAATTTGTTTGAGCGTTGGTTATCGACATCGGGTTGGTTTGGGGTACTTCGACAAGATTCCAAAAATGATGGATAAAATTTCTGTAATTTTATTGATCTTCAAATCAATTCATTACATTTATTGATCGAAAAGTGCAATACCGAAAAGAAAAGTCCAAACAATAATCGAGATGACTGAAATTAAAAGAAAGCTGGAAATGTTCCACGCATGGGATAACATAGACTGGTTACTCTAAATCTAAACCCTCCAATGGATCGTCTGTAGAGTGAACATTGTTCGAAGGCCTCGGCGATCTGCGTTCCAAGTAGGGCTCTTCTTCAGGGGTCCCATCTATTTGCATAAGGTCTTTAAGCACAGCTCCCACGGTCATGTCACCAAACCATTCAGCCAGGTTAGGTATCTCACCCTCCACATCCAGCTCCATGGGCTCTATTTCGGCGACCTGTTCCTTCACAGAATATCCTCCGACCACCCCACCAGATCGAAAAGTGATGTATAGGGGCTGTGGTTGAAAACTATTTTCCTGCTTGCCAAGTCCTTTCACTACCTGCTTGTCATGTCTCCGTCCCGGATAACCAAGGCTCGCCTTATGATTTTGACCTTTAAGTTCCACATGGGTGCGGATTCCTTGGCATTGTCTTCCCAGTCCCATGCCGGGTTGATAACCATTCCCTACCATTACTTTGGCCACCATAACAGAAGCGACCGACACCTCGAGAGTTGGTAAGGGGCTCTCAAGAGAGGCATGTATGGTCTGTATTAGCTCGAAAGCGTGATACGAGCTTTCTTCATTTCTGGTCGGTTCCACGTAGGGAATGGCTGTCTTGTTATAGATCTGATGGTCTTCCTCACCAAACACTGTCACCAGCTTCTTCTCAACCACAAATTTGATCTTCTAATGGAGGCTCGAAGGTACGACGCCTTCATTGTGGATCCAAGGGCGTCCAAGTAGAAGATTGAATGCAGATGGGATATCCAGGACTTGAAATAAAATGTCAAATGTCGATGGTCCGATGAGGATATCCAGATTTATTTGCCCCAGAACGTCTTTCTTCATCCCATCAAAGGCTTTGACATGGGTCTTTGCCGACTGCATTCTAGTCAAGTCCACTCCTAATCGGTTCAAGGTGGCCAATTGACATATATTCAATGCTGAACCATTGTCAATAAGGACTCGAGACACAAAGGTTTGTTTGTGATTCACGGTAATGTGTAGGGCTTTGTTATGGCCCCGACCTTTTGCAGGAATCTCATCATCCGCGAAAGCTACTTGATCCTTCAACAGGACCGCCCCGACAAATCCTTCCAACTTCTTTTGTTCAATGTCTTTAGGGACGCGAACCTGCGCTAGGACCCTCTTTAACGCCTCCTGATGCTTAGGTGAGGTTTGCAACAATTCGAGTAGAGAGACTTGAGCTGGTGCTTTCCTCAGCTGATCTACAATGTTGTATTCGCTAGTCTTAATGACCGCGAGAAACTCCTTAGCCTCCTTCTCTTCGACCGGTCTAGGCGGCTTGTCTTCATTATAGGTTCGTCCTGACCTAGTTATAATAGCTAAGTCATAAGACCAAGGGACTGCCCGACCATCTAAATATGGGAAGGGTTATGGGGTGGTAATCATCAAGTTCTCGTTCACCACCAGCCCCAGATCATCGTCTGACGCGTCTTGTAGAGAGGGCATATCTGCTAACTCCGGATCTATTTGAGCTTCTATTTCAATCTCCTCGATTGGAACCGTTACTTCAGGTGGGGAAATAGCCAATGCCGCCAGCTCCTGTTCCCAGTCAATAACCATTCTAGAGATGGTAGCTATCAGCCCGAACTGGTTCATCCGAACCACCAAGCCTTCTCTGCTCAATTTAGTCAACATCTCCTCCAGCTGAGTTGAAGTCACAACTTCTCCTGCTTGATAATAACCTGCCCTGATTAGGGCGTCAAGCGCTTCAGCAGCCTTGACCTTAAATGGACCTGCTGTGGTAACGATTTCTCCTAAGATAGCATTGATGGCCCCGAAATGTTCAGGTAGAGGATTCTTCTGCACGTTGGGCTGCTTGTTGGGTAGCGAGATTGCCCTAGTCTCAATCAGATCCTGAATACGATTTTTCAGGTCGAAACAATTGTCTGTGTCGTGGCCTACTTCCCCACGATGATAATCACACTTCTTATTCGGGTCATACCACTTTGTGTTTGACGTGTTTGCTCTCATTGGCTCTGTAGTTAAGAGCCATTTCTTCTGCAGGATGGCCCAAATCTGCGTCAAGGTTCCAGGGAGTGGGCCGAACTGCCGGTTCCTCCATGTATCTCTCCTCTGGCTACTACTAGCCCTCCGTTCCTCAAGGAGTTGGATGACGGGACTCTGAACCACTGGTTTCTACATGTACGCCAAGTTAACCTGCGTGGCTGCTGGTTCATTCTTTGGTGCAAAACTCTTCAGACCGGTTTCGCTGTCTCCATACCAGCCTCTCTTCCAGTTTCTTTCCACCTCCTCAGCAAAGGAAATAAGGTCGGAGAAAGAAGCGACCGCTGATATGAACACATGCGCTCGTACATTCTGTGGCAGGGTAGAGACGAATAGTCTCACCAGTTCCCGTTCGGGAGGTACCGGTTTCAACTGTGAGGGGAGCCTCCTCCATCTGGTGCCGTACTCCTTAATCGACTCACCCTTCTTCATTTCGGCCCGCTCCAGATCTTGTGTTGTGATGGCCACATCGATATTGAAGCTGAAATGCTGCACAAAATCATTGGCCACCTCGTCCCAATCATCTTTGGTGTAGACCTCATAAGCAATGTACCACCTCATGGCGGCTCCTTTCAAGCTGGCCTGAAATGTCTGGACCATGAGGGCGTCATTTGCAGCATACTTACTCATTCTAGCCTAGTAAGTCTGGATGTGTTGCACAGGATCTGACGCGCCGTCATACTTTTCAAAATCCAGGACTTTGAACTTGTCTGGATAGATTGTTCTTGAAAAGGCCGAAGGGTTAATCTTGGGGACATGTCGTGCACCCTCAACCTCTTTGAGTCTCTGGTCTATCTTGGCCAGCATCTTCGCATTATCATCCTTTTGTGGAATAATGGCTTCAGGCAAAGAATAGTTCACCAGCGGGACAGACGTAACTTGGGTCGATGATTGGCCAACATGCCCTGAGGCTTTGGCAACCCCTTTAGCTTTTGTTTTGGCCGCGGCAAGTGAGGCTATAACTCCAGGCATGTCCTCCTCATCTTCTTCTTCCTTCTCCTGTCGTAGGTCTACGTATAACCCCTTCGACTGAAACAAAGGGTTGGAACGCACGGGCGTAGCAGAAGGTAATTGTTGAGCCAGAGACAGATGGGATATCATAGTCTTCAGCTCGGCCAGTTGATCATTGAAGACTTTGGCTTGCTCCTCCCTTTCCCTTCTCATTTCCTGCCTCATTCTCTCCTCCATTTGGGCAATTGATTCAGTTGGATTGGTCATTTGCCTGGCTTTGGAGCGAGTGTTATATGGATGCTGAGGAGGATCTGTGATATGCTTCCTAAGACAAAGAAATAACCCATAATTAGTAACATGTTTCAAGCATGCCGGGCTGATCCATGACACACTCTAACTTACGGACTTCCTAAGACTCTCGACTTTGTTTGCGTTTGATAGAGAAAAACCTTTGCCATTGCCAGCACTTTGATTTGATTAAGAGGATCATTCATGGCAATCTAATATTTAAAAAAATAAAAATATGAAATTCTCCATTTAATCACAATTTAACAACCTCAAGAAATAAATTCTAACAAAGTCGAATCACAAAAAAGAAATCCTAAAACAAATCTCTAGAAAGACTGACAGCACTCAAAAAGACTAAACATCTCGAACTGTAGATCCCGGGGGAATCTTCTGAGCCTTGAGCTTCTTGTACTTTTCCTCAAAGATACGGGCCTTCTCCTTAGCTTTGGCATACTTCCTCTTAAGTGAACGGATTTTGAGACGCATGGTTTCCTGAACTGGAATGGCGGGAACCATTGGGAGCCACTCCTTTGGTGTATCATATTCCTTGATATATTTGAGAGAGGCGCAGTACGTCTTGACCCTTGCCTTAAGGATTTCCTTCGGAAATACAAGCTTCACTGGCTGATAAAGTTCCCACATAGAACGCGACAGGGCGGCATGTTCCTCAAACCTCAGTTCGCTTCCTTCAAAGTAGATGCAGATCTTGCCTTCTTTTGGCTTTGGTGGAATTTCCTGTAGGACACCATACTGACGGACTACCCTTGCAGGATGATATTCTAACATGCCTGAAAGTCCCAAGAGGGGAATAGGTGCTCCGTTTGGACCCGTGATCCTTGCTTTATCCACCCTAAACCACATAGCACTCCATAGGAAAGTCACTGGACTGGGGTTTGATAGCAGGGCCAAAAGCTTGGTATAGTGAAAGTCAGGAAGTTGACCTTGTTCATTTTTAAATTTCAAGAAAGGGTGTTCAAGTTCTGAAGTCAAGGGTATTTCGAGGTGTTTTCCAAACTGAACATAGTGAGAAAGGAACCAAACTTGCAGAATTTCTGAAGAAAAACGGAGTGTCTTATCTTGTTTGGCCTTAAATCTATTAAGTGAAAGGAAAGTTTCTGCCAAAATTGCATTGACAAAATTTCTACCATCTAACACTTCGTTGACAAAAAATGACATCAAAGGATCGACATGATTTGGCTTATGTGGAAAAACGATTGACCCGAAGAATAACATCATGAAAATTCTAGCTTTGCCAAATCTAGAAGATTCAACCCTAAGACAACTATCTAGGAATGAGATGGGGCAACTCCCCCTTTCTTGTTTCAAAATCTTAGCCACTTCATCCCTATTGACATTTAAAAACTCAAACAAGACTAAGACTGGATCTTTACCAAGTGGCGGAGCGACCAAAACCCGGCCCAGTGACTTTCCAACAAGAATACTATATTCTTCCAAGGTGGGAGTTAGTTCATGCTTACCAAAGATGAAGGCGATAGTCTGTGGACTCCAAAACTGAACCAGAGCATGAACGAGACCAAACTGAATACGGATATGGATCAAAGGAAGCATTCGACCAATGTAGAATCTGATTATCTCTCGGGTATCCTCGCCCAGAAAATTCCACCATTCCTTCAACTTCTCCCTGGCTGGTTCAATACACCAGATATCTCCTTCCCCCATGATCTATCATTCGAGACTCTGACTCACCCTAACTGTCATGGATCAACCCGAAAAGCATAAATAGAGAGAAAGGTAAAGTTCAGAAAATACCGCCTTTAAAGAACCGAAACAAACAATCACATAGACATACAGATGAGGTCGTGAGGTTCACTAACTAATATGCTTCAAAGGTGGAGCCCCAAGGATACTTAGACCAAGCCAACTGGGGTTTGCGGCTGGATCGAGGTCCCCCGTAGACATCCGGCTCAGCCAAGTGAAGACCCGCATCACCAGGGTAAGTGACGAGGGTACTCGCTCTTGGCACCGATTTAGAAAGATTCGGGATTTGAAAAGGACGACTCAGGCCACAAGGTAATGGCCGAAGTGTCCCTAACCAAGCACCATCCTAAGCCTAGCCATTCAGGTCTAACGGCGGGTTGTGTGTGCAAGGTGTAGTGTCTATCCAACTAAGGCATGCATAGCAGGTTATATCAAGACAGCGCTTCTATATAAACTCATGTACATAAACTCCTTCAAACTGCAAAACAAAGGTTAGTAAGCACTCGCCCCTTATAACTCCTAGCCTGCACAAAAAGGGTTAACAAACACCTCCCCTTATCACTCCAAATCTGCAAAAACATTTAACACCTTAAATGTGAGATTCAATCAATCCACTCAACACATCCAGGGAATCTAAACGGCCTAAATCCTATATAACTTTTAAATTTTCCGAAAGGTTCAGATAATTGAGTTAAGCATTCCTGTTTCTCGGAAAATTAAAAAGAAGGTCCCCAGCGGAGTCGCCAAGCAGTCGCGACCTAAAAATCGATTTTAGGTGAATCGGATTATCAGGCAAGTTATCGAGAACTAACCTAATGCGGACCCTCCCAAGCCCTACCGAATCGCAACACGAAACAAATCGAAACAAATGAGGAGTCGCCACTAATCATTCGAGGTAGGTCGATTAGAAACCTAGGTGAACTAGCGGGAGAACTAATTCATCGCTGCGAACCAGAGATTTTGGATCCGGGGATTTGGTTACACTAATCGACTTAGACTAACGCCCTTTCAGTACCTAGATTCCTTTTTGTTTTGGATTTTTCTGGAAAAAATTGATGACTCGGAAATCATCTCAAGGCTTTTGCTTTTTCCATTTTTTTTGTTTTTTTTATTTCTTTTTATTTCGAATAAAAGAAAAATAAATGAATTACTGATGCAATGCATGACCTAAAACTATATGACATACGACGAATTACTAAAACGTATAAAACTTCAAATAATCAAAAATTACACACAAAGAATCAACTGACTCGAAATAAAAAGCAAATTCGAAAATACATTTTAATAATTCCGAAAATCCTAAAAAAAAAAACTAAAGGGAATTTTCTCCGACGCTCTCGTCATCTTGATCTTGCTGGGCTTGGGCCGCCGTCTGATCCTGGACATCTTCCTATTTACAAGGCCCACGCCTTAGAGTGGTTCTGATAGCCCATCATCTCTTCTGGATCCTCCTTATGACCCGACTCTATTAGGCCCATAACATCGGGCTTTTCCTAGTCCATCTAATATTAATTAACTGAAAATTACATTACAAATAAAATGACCTGAAGAAATATGGGATGACATGCGAGATGACGTGGCAATATGCAGGAGGAAATGATCATTCATTTTTTTAGAAATTCAAAATTTGCCAACCAAAGACCGAACCCGCCATTTTTATTCATTTTTCTTTATTTTTCGAAAATTATTTTTATTTTATTTTATTTTTCGAAAATTACGTCCATTTTCCCATTAAACTCGAAAATTGATCTAGGATTTGCCGCCAATCACTATCAAAGATATTTGCGCGCCTTCCATGTTTGGAAATCGGGATCGACATCTATTAAACGCGACTTCCTTATTAAAAATGTGATCGGATTCACAATTTCCTAATTCGAATTTTTCCTTACCGAAAGCTTTCAAAAAATATTCGCGCGCTTTCCATATTTTGGGAATCGGGATTGCCATCGATTAGACGCAACTTCTTTTTAAAAAAGGTGATCGGATTCAGAGTTTCCTAACTCGAGTATTTCCTTATTAAACGAGATCAATCCGAGACTGGAAACTAACCTAGATAAGGTAACCACGGAATTTCAATCAGAAAATCGAATCCAATCAATTTTCATCAATTAGGCAAGCAGTCATACCAACATGGCAAGAATTCGACAATCCGAAAAAAAATTAAATCCTTATTTCCAAAAAAAATTCAACCTTGCCGATTTAGCATTTTTTTGTATCAAGCCCGGCAAATCGCACCCGCGGGTTAACGGGCGAAACCGACCATTACTCGATTTTTTGTTTAGCGAAAAGGGCTTTCAATTTTGTAGATTCGCGAAACATGCAATGGTAACTAAACTCAACTAAACTAAAATCAACCAAGCATGGCAAATCAAACCAATTATCAACCAAAATCGGGATTAAAATTTGTACATAAGCCGAGCTTCCTTTCCCTCTTCGAGTTAAGCACCTCCAAGGCCAATTCGATATCTGCGGAAACAAAAACGGTGATAGAAAAATCGCCGAGGCCGAGGATGATGGCTATAGACGGCGGTGTCGCGTGAAACATCGGGACATGCGATGTGTGGCACGGCGAATGATAGCTTGATTATACCTCGAACAACAATAAGTTCCGCACCATACCATGATCAATTTGCCCTGGAATGAAACCGAAACAGCCTGGACAACACGTGAGTGCGGCTGTGGAGATGTGAATGGAGTGGGACGGGACCAAGCAGAATGGACGTTGGCCCTTTTCGAGCTGGATGGATGGCGAGCTGGTGATCGTCAATTGTCCACAGTGCGTTCGATGGCCACCAGAGGAAATCGTGAAGTGGTGGAGGGCAGCGTTGGACAAAGAGATGGCGGTGGTGAGATCAGAATCAGAGGTCGCAGGTCTGACCAAAAGAGAGAGAATTCATGGAGAATTCCTGCCCAGAATCAACGTGGCAAATGATAGAGAAGTTGATGGAATCTGAGAATGAGCTGGCCTGGAAAAGTCTTCCCTCCAATGCAAAAGAGGGGTCTGTGATGGATTGAGAGAGAGAGAAGCGAGGGTTTTGCCAGAGAAAAAGACGTCCAGCAAGTGATGATGAGAGATGAATGAAAAAAAAAGTCAATGGGCGAGAGGCGAGCAATGAGAGAGAGCCGTCGACCGAGAGAAAAATTCGAGGGAGAATATGCGTGAGGCGATGGAGTGTCCGAAAAAAATTTGTCGTCGTCGCCGTAACCCTAGGCTTAGTGAGATATATATAGAGGATACTAGGGTTACGCCTTTAGGGTTTAATCTTAGCCGTCGACTCTAAGGATTTCCGACGCGATATCCACCGTAGGTTCATAACTCGATGATTCTTGAATAATCCTATCGGGCTAGGGTTTCTCAGATGGGCTCGTTCGAGCGGACTTAAGGCCTAAGTTGGCTTTAATTAATTAAATAATTAATTAATTAAAAGCCTTATTTTCACAAAATTAAAATGGACCGAATGAGATTTTAAATCGAGGCCATTACAATTTTCGGTAATTCCCCCTTTCATGATCGAAAATTCCCGAATTGATTTCGGTTCCACCGCCTGTTAAATTCTGCTCAATCGAGAACGCTTGCGACTGATTGCCAATGCATGACAGACAAATGAAATATTTAATGCATGAAAATTTTTTGCGAGAATTAGGATTAACTCTCATTTTATGAAATAAATGAATTTTCTAAAAATTAAAATTTAGGTGCTAACAATGAGAACAAAAGGACGTGTCGTAGAAAATAGGTATGAAGCGTAACAAGGCGATCTGAAGTGGACATTGGGTGTACGTCGCGATAGTAAGACCCTACGAGTTGGAGTGCTAAATGCTTGATTGGAGTTGGCTCGCAAACGTCCTTGTGATAAAGCTTGAGAAACATTACTTGTGTGAAGAAAGGTTGTGAGTTTACACAGATCATGAGAACTTGAAGTATTTGATTGCCTAAGAGAAATGAACGAGAAGCAACGTGGATGAATGAAATTGCTTAAGGACTAAGAATAAGATAACCGACATCGCTATGAGAAGGCGAATAAGGTAGCGGATGCGTATAATAGGAAATCGAGCATTGCGTGATTGGCAATTGGAGGATAGACCTCACCTCATGAAGTGAGAGATCCAACTTCTAAATTGAAAGTTCACAAATTGACTAGTATAATGACTACCTCAAGTATTGGGCCTGAGGGTCAGGAAGAGAGCAAGGTATGATAATCCACAGACCTTAATGTCCAAGGGATAGTATGGATAAAATAATAGGGAAAAAATCCAGACTTTCGAGTACTTGGGAAAAGAACCTTGAAGTTGGGGGTAGAAGCCCTAAAGTCTTATGGACGAATTACGTATTCAATAAAGGAGGAAAGTTTCAAAGTACCCGAAAGGAACAAGTGAAAAAGAGATACAGACTTTGAGTGTGCAAGGAGGAAAATTCACAAATATTACAAGGTGTCGCAAGGGAGAGAACCATTTCAGTCTAAAAGAAAAGAGAATTGAACTCCGAATAACCGTACTAAGGAAGTACGAACCAGACTAACTTTGATTTGAAGAATGGAGTTATGAAAGTGAACAGAAAGAAATATCAATGAGGAAAAGACGAGTATAGATTGTGGATAAATGAAGATAAGTTCCAAAAGATGAGAGCTATTACTAGTAAGGACATTGTGGAAATGTCAACTATCGAAGGAAACTACTTTGGAAAGTGAAGTAGCGATGAGGCGTCAATACCCCATAAGATTGAATGATTTGGAAGGTTGTAAATTTCGAAGACGAAATTTCTTTAAGGGGGAAGAGTTGTGATATTTCGAATTCCGACCCCTCTCGAGGCTATGGATTGGAAAGATATCGATCGGTGTGTTTCAGTTATAACTCACACAGAATTGGCCACTCCCGAGTTAACTAACCGAAAGGGAAAGACTAACGCGGAGCCAGGTACGTGGACTTGGGGAATTTGAATGAGAAATGGCACTTTGACCATAAGGATTGTTGAGAGAATTTTTGGGCCAGCAGAGATCGATCTAGGAGCGATCATGGAATGCCTTGCTAGCGTTATACGTTGGGCCGTGGGTGATTTCGCTTAACCAATGTGTAATTTGCGAGAATTTCCTAAATTGGATTTCGATGATCAGGGCCGCAAGAACTAGCGATAAACCCTCGCAATTACATGACAACCAAAGTCGCCATCGCTTGAGAAAATCCCAAGGTCGATACGCATAGCGCCTGCAAGGAGTCCCCCGTCGGTTTGAGATAAACTGGAATTACAGTCGACGATGGATCGACATGAAATTGGACCTCGAGATTTGGGTATTGGACATTTAGGAATTCCAACCTTGGAATTGAAATGGACGTCGCCTCATCAAGAGCAATTTAGATTGGAAAAATGAAATTTCGGACGACACGTGCAAAATGACCATTTTACCCCTCGACCCTTGGCCTTGCCTTAAGAACTAATGGAGGTCATTTTTGGCCATTTGAACCCCCCAAGAGCTGCCGAAAAGTGAAGAGGTGAGATGGTCAATGGAAATCAATGGTGGGCCAAGAGGTTCTAGAAGTTTTGACATGTGTCAACCAAGGAGAGGTTAAGCATTAATTACCATTTTATCATTTTGGCCCCAATTATTGGTGTGGGAGCTTCTCTCTCTTCATTTTGGACGACCACTTTTCTCTTTCTGTATTTCTTCTTCTTCCTTCTCTCTCTCTCTCGGCCGATCAACTGCAGCTCGACCAGTCCCGACCACCTCCATTCCTCCGGCCATAACTTCTTCGTCTGATATTGGATTGAGGTAAAACAACGGCCATCGGAAAACTCATTGTCTTACCTTTCTAAGGACATACTATAAGCTCACTTGGACCCAGCCATTTTCCCTGTAGGTCCGTTTGAATGGACAAAGGTCAGATTGAGGCAGAATCTGACCGGTTTTGAGGGAGGAGCTGTTTCGTGGGCTTCAAGACTTCAAATAGCTCCAAATTTTCGGTGAGATTTTGTACACTCATAGTACAAGAGTTGGCTGAGTAGAGGTTGAGAGTTAATTGGAGATTTGGAGTGTTTTTATGGTTGATTGGTAGTGGTTTCTACCGAACATATTCTAACAGCCAGCACACCCAAGGAAACCGAGCTGTTCAAAGGGCTTTATGGTGTAGTTTCGCGGCGAAATCTTCGGTGAGCTTCTTAAACATGTAGATCGATGTTTTGACAAGTTTCTTTTATGAGGAATTTGGGTTAAGAGGTGATTAAAGGGCTGTTGAGGTGAAAAACGTGAGACACCGACCAATCTGTCTTTAAGCACGCACTGATTTTAAAATGGCTCGTTCTAGGTCATCCGATGTCCAAATTAAGCTCCGTTTTTGCTCACACATATGTAAGACCTTGAAGGGAAATTTTATGAAGGTAGATTTCTCAAAAAGTCAATAGATCAATACCAATTTATTCGGGACTGAATCTGGTCGTGGAAGGCCAAGAGTGGACAGCTTGGTGCCGCGACGATGTGTCGATCGTTTTATGAAATTGCTTGGCCTAAGTGTCGCGACCCTCCTCGAGGCGGAGGGCTAATGGGCCGCCCGATCGCTGGCTTGACCGGACGCGGGCCTCTCCCAAGGCCCATTACCCAAATCGCAACTGCTGGATATACGTGGTCGACCTTCAGTGTGGTCTAGTGACATGTGATGAGTGTACATGCCAAGGAGTCGCCACCAATCGTTTCGTGGAGGGTACAATCGGAAACCCTATCGAATAGTTGGGAGTGGTCTATTCGATTCTGCGGAAACCAGAGAAGTGGGTTCGGGGACTTAGTTACGCCAACTGTCGAAGTTGACGCCCTTTCGGTACCTAAGCTGAATGGTTTATCTGATCCTAGGGTTTCATACAGACGAATGGGGTACAGATCCTAAATCTAGGAATTCATGCAGATGGGAAATACTACCCTATCACTCACAACCAATAGAAATAAGTGCGCAAATCAAGGATCCAGTACATGCGGATAAAACACATGAAATCAGCATGGTGTCCCTAATGAGGCCCTATTAGCCTAGAGAAATATCAATCAAGGCTTAGGAGTGATTTGGACATAATTCGCCCATGAGGGGCAGAATCGTAATTTTGAATAATTCGGGGAAAATTTACCCTTAAAAGGGTAAATCTGTCATTTTAGACGAATTGGGAAGTCAGAAGACAGAGGAAATAGGATTGGCCATCAATCCAATCCATCTCCTATTTTTCGGGAATTTTCAGGATTTTTCTGGAATTTTCAAGTGATTTTACCCTTGGAGGGGTAAAGTCGTCATTTGGACAAAGATGAGAACTGAAAACCTCAAATATTAGGGTTGCTCATCCACCTGACCCAAACCCTAACTTTAAGCAATTTTCAGAACTCGATTGAGACAAGAAAGACAATTTTCCCATTGAAGGGAAAGATCGTCATCTTTGAGAAAAGGGGCGGGACTCGAAATCCAAACTTAAGAATTGGTCGTCTAATCGACCCTAATTCTCGCCTTGGCATTATCGGCCTTATCTAGCATGCACAGCAGAGGCGACTTACCCCTAAAGGGTAATGTCGTCAAGTCTCGGAAAATTGGGTAAGAAACCCCAAAAATATGGTTGACCAGTTGTCTGTGGTCAATCCTCGATATTTGGGGATTTCTGGGGTGTCTAGGATTTTTCCACAATTTTTCCATATTTTTTGGAATTTTCCGGAATTTTCTAGCATTTTTTTTGGATTTTCTAAGATTTTTCTGATTTTTTTTTTTTTTAAAATCATTTCCTGATTTTTTTTATTTTAAAAAAAAGTGATTCGGACCGGGTCGACCCGACCCACTCGGGTCGGAACCCGGCCCAGACCCGGACCCGCGCGTGCCCCAGCTCCAAAACGACGCCGTCCCCTCCTTTGAATTGTCGGACTTGATCTGACGGCCTTCATTGCGCCGCGTGGCTATTCCACGTCCACTGGATAACCTGACTGGAATCTACGGTTCAGATTAGGCGAAGACTTGATCAGGGCCGTTTGATCAGATTACTTAAACCTACGACCACGATTAGACTCTAAGATTCGATCTAGACCGTTGATTTACACTTACCTAAATGACGCCGCACGGCCACTAACCTACACGACACCGTTTCAGCTCGTTTTAATTTTCCAATTTTAAAACGTTTTCGAATAATCCTAATTTCTAATCGGGCGGTCACCATCTATTAGACTCGATTATTCTCGGCCGTTGGATTCTTTTTATTTGAATAACAGACTCAACGGCCGTGCTGACTCGACATCCACGTGGACCAATCACGTGTTGCCACCTAGACCTTTGACCCGTTGACCGCGCCACGTCAGCTTCGTCTTCGACCTCGCGACTCCGGCAGAATGGACGGCTGTAGTTTTCCGGCGATGATCGTGCGGTGAAATCTTAATGGAATCACTCGAGACCAACGGCAATCGATTCGCGATTAGCTCTAGTTTGACATATCTAAGAATCGAAACATCATATTCACAGAATCAAGAACATCGTGCGAATTGCCGTGTACGGCCATGGAAGCTCAGTCATGCGATTCACTCAAAATCAAAGAAATTCAGTCACAGAAAAGCACCAATTGAGGTTCAGAAGACTTACCTCGAGCTCCGATTGAGCTCGCTCGGCCCAGATTTGGCTGGGCAAGAATCGGCTATGGAGGCTAAATCGGAAGACTCGATTCGGGGTATATGAGCAGAATCAATGCAAAATGAAGACGCGAACATGGTCAGTGACGTTCAAGGAATGAAAGGCACACACTAATTGCAAGAAGGATCATGGAATGTGTGAATCGCCATGAATGCCCAAGGAAGAACTCGAGACTGCGACTCACCTGTTCTTGTGATTTCGCGGGGCGCGGCCGGCGGCGATCGCTTCCTGGCGCTCTGGGCGGTCTCCTGGAGGTCTCCCCGAGCTTTGGTCTAGCCTGAAAAGGCCTGACCGATGCTCTGTGGATTCGAGCTCTGTCCTCGACAATGGCAGTTGGAGGACGAGCTCACTCTCTCTCCTTCTCCTTCTCTCTCGATTTGGTTTCGCCCTTTACAACTGAATCTGTTCGTCCTTTTAACTGAAAGCCGACGTAGGCTTATATAGCCTGTTGGATTTTTGGCGCCGAACGGTGGAGCTTCAACCAACTCCATTTGGCACGTGTAGTCACGTGCAAATAGGTCAGAACGACGTCGGGGAGGATGGGCATTCCGTTTAGTCCCTTTTGGTTCCGCGGTGAGCTTCATTTCGCACGAATTTGGCAAGGATTTGAGCTGTTTTTACCTTTGTTGACTTTTGCAGGTCCGAAGGTTTGACTGGCCGATTGCTCCTTGCTCCGGCGGCCATTGATCGTCGTTCTAGCTCCAATCGACGGTGAGTGATCTAAGGAACTAAACACCCACCATTGCGTCTTCAATTGAGGTCGATTGGCCCGTCAATTTCCCCGTCAAAGCTCGTCCTTCTACTGTTCACTCGCCAGGAACCTGAGGAAGACGATGATACTGTAGCAGGCCGGTTCGACCGGTCTGACCGGCGGTCTGACCGGTCTGAACCGGTCCCGAATAGGACTTTTCAAATTAAACCCAAATTAATGGGAAAATTTTGCAATTGAACCTCATAATCGAATCTAGGGCATGAATTCTATCTAGAAACGTGGTTTTGCCCAAAAGTTTTCATCAATTTCTACAAAATCCCCAAATTCTCATTTGATCGGAAATTGGGGATAGTGTAATTGAGGGTGCAAATGATCAAATTGAGTTAAACCACCTATGCCAATTGATTTAAAATGGTGAAATCCATTGGGTAGCATGTTCAATTTGTAATGATAGTTCTTAAATTGAAAGTAATTTCGATTATGCTCAATTTCAAGGACTAAAATGCAATTATGTTTGCAATTGAACAGTTTGTCCGAGCAATTAGGTCAAATTGGAATAGGGGACAATTAGATTGAATGTCAAGATCCTAGAAAATGCCAAAATTGCAAATTAAAAGACTCAATTGTTATTTTTTTTCTTCAAATTCAATAGTACGGGTTACAAAGGAACACCTAAAATTGAATCTGATTTTGGATTTTTTGTGAGGTCAAAAATACAAGGGATAAAGAGGAAAAATATTGGATATTTTTCCATATTTTTGTGACCTCAAATGCTATTTTTCTTGATTTTTTAAGTGTTTTTCAATTTTCCAAAAATACTAAAAAAATATGAAAAATGTGAAAAATTATTTTTTTTGTCAAGAATGGTTCCTAAGGCTACCAAATTTGATTTTGTAATTTTTTGACTTTTTATGAATTTTTTGTGATTTTTCGAAAATAAAACTGAAAAAGACTTGGTCAAAAATCGGGTGTCAACAGCTGCCCCTCTTGGAGAGGAATCTCGTGAGAGGTTTCGCTCAAAGACAGGTGACACCTGAGTCTAGACCGACTTGACTGGGGAAGAGAAAAACGAATCTTGACACTCAAACTTTCTTGTCCCGCTAATGAATGCTCTGCTTCTCATTCTTTTGCTTACTTGAGAGAGAAAGTAGAGAGACCCACCTGTTACTTACCTGTTGATCACCTGCCTGATGCTCGTACGGCATGCACGGTGTATAGCGGGTTCAAGTGAATACCTAGGGACTCGTCTTTTGAGTATCCTAGGGCGGTTAAACTCTAGCCTGTATGGTAGGCCGTACCAGAATGGGATTCCTATACTTGACAGGAACCTGTGAATGACGCACCCAGTCTCTTAGGGATTGTCGGGGTTTTGATCCGTATGGTGGATCAGACCATGAATAGGACTCCTTTCTGCTAGGAACCTATGGATGACGCACCCAGTCTCTTAGGGATTGTCAGGGATTTTGATCCGTATGGTGGATCAGACCATGAATAGGACTCCTCTCTGTTAGGAACCTATGGATGACGCACCCAGTCTCTTAGGGATTGTCAGGGATTTTGATCCGTATGGTGGATCAGACCATGAATAGGGATTTTGATCCGTATGATGGATCAGATTATGAATAGGACTCCTCTCTGCTAGGAACCTATGGATGACGCACCCAGTCTCTTAGGGATTGTCAGGGGTTTTGATCCGTATGGTGGATCAGACCATGAATAGGACTCCTCTCTGTTAGGAACCTATGGATGACGCACCCAGTCTCTTAGGGATTGTCAGGGATTTTGATCCGTATGGTGGATCAGACCATGAGTAGGACTCCTTTCTGCTAGGAACCTATGGATGACGCATCCAGTCTCTTAGGGATTGTCAGAAGTTTTGATCCGTATGGTGGATCAGACCATGAATAGGACTCCTCTCTGCTAGGAACCTATGGATGACGTACCCAGTCTCTTAGGGATTGTCAGAAGTTTTGATCCGTATGGTGGATCAGACCATGAATAGGACTCCTCTCTGTTAGGAACCTATGGATGACGCACCCAGTCTCTTAGGGATTGTCAGGGGTTTTGATCCATATGGTGGACCAGACCATGAATAGGACTCCTTTCTGCTAGGAACCTATGGATGACGCACCCAGTCTCTTAGGGATTGTCAGGGGTTTTGATCCGTATGGTGGATCAGACCATGAATAGGACTCCTTTCTGCTAGGAACCTATGGATGACGCACCCAGTCTCTTAGGGATTGTCAGGGGTTTTGATCCGTATGGTGGATCAGACCATGAATATGACTCCTTTCTGCTAGGAACCTATGGATGACGCACCCAGTCTCTTAGGGATTGTCGAACATTTTAATCCGTCAGGGGGATCAGGCCGAGAATAGGATTCCTTTCTGCTAGGGACCTATGGATGACGCACCCAGTCTCTTAGGGATTGTCGAACATTTTAATCCGTCAGGGGGATCAGGCCGAGAATAGGATTCCTTTCTGCTAGGAACCTATGGATGACGCACCCAGTCTCTTAGGGATTGTCGCACATTTTAATCCGTCAGGGGGATCAGGCCGAGAATAGGATTCCTTTCTGCTAGGAACCTATGGATGACGCACCCAGTCTCTTAGGGATTGTCGAACATTTTGATCCGTCAGGGGGATCAGGCCGAGAATAGGATTCCTTTCTACTAGGAACCTATGGATGACGCACCCAGTCTCTTAGGGATTGTCGAACATTTTGATCCTATATTCTAAGGAATTAACTAGGATTTATACAATGAGGTGTGCCTGACCTTGAGGCTTTACCAAATGGGCTATTCTGGGTTTAGGGGTTACCTAGAACCTCACAGAAAGCTGATTCTGAAAATTGTCCTTTCGACACGCGAGGCGTTATTCTGGGATTTGGGGATTCCAAGTATCCTGCAGAAAACTTAAACCTGCAAAAACTTTGATAAGATTCTTCTGGGATCTAGGGGCTACCTGAGATCTCGCAGAAAGACTATCTTGAATGTTGTCCTTTCGACATTGAAGGTGACATTCTGGGACCTGGGAGCTCCAGGTATCCTGCAGAAAGTTCCAACCTGTAACACTGGGATCTCACACAGGGAGATAATTTCAAACATTGTCCTTTTGACATGGGAGGTGACATTCTGGGATCTGGGTACTCCAGGCATCCTGCAGAAAGATCAAACCTGTAATATTGGAATCTCACATAGGGAGATAATTTCAAACATTGTCCTTTTGACATGTGAGGTGACATTCTGGGACCTGGGAGCTCCAGGCATCCTACAGAAAGGTCAAACCTGTAAATTTGAAATCTCATAGAGGGATGATTTCGAAGATTGTCCTTTTGACATTGAAGGTGACATTCTGGGATCTGGGGACTCCAGGTATCTTGTAAATTTGAATTCTCTCAGAGGGATGATTCCGGAGATTGTCCTTTTGACATTGAAGGTGACATTCTGGGATCTGGGAACTCCAGGTATCCTACAGAAAGATCAAACCTGTAAATTTGAAATCTCACAGAGGGATGATTTCGGAGATTGTCCTTTCGACATTGAGGTGACATTCTGGGATCTGGGAGCTCCAGGTATCCTGCAGAAAGTTTAAACTCGAAATATATTTTTCACAAAAGAAGTAGCATTCTGAGGTTTGGGGATACCAGGGGTCCTACAGAAGCTTGAACATGTAAACTCTTTCTTACCAAGAGAGGTTGTGTTCTTTTGAGATCTGGGATTGCCAGGAATTCTGCAGAAGTTTAGACATGTTAAACGTTTCTCACCAAGAGTGATACGAGCCATTTCAGGAGCTGAAGTCATCAAGAATCTTGCGGAAGCTCCAACCTGAAAATTTTCTTACTAAAGGCACATCAATGGTCTTTAAGTGACATCTGATGTCAAACTGACAGCACTTTATGACTTATATCGTAGTCATGAAAAAAAAAAATTCAATGAATGCATTACGATGCTGGAGGTTATCCAAAACACCTTGCAACATACGAGAGTGATCAAAAATTCCTTGTGGGAAAAGTTTGAATCAAACAATCTGAAATTACCAAAAGAGTTTGGTTAAAATGTTTAACGGAGTATTCTCATCAAAGAGGACTTCTCACCATTTTGAGATAATGGTCTTTTACCAAGAATGCACTCGAATTTCCTATCAAACCTGTGCCTAGGGTTCAGGACCATTCGCAGTGAATACACCTCGATCGATCAAGAGGACTTCTTAGGGACCGTAATGTTGGGCTTGGTCCACGGTTTTCAAAGGGGGACTTGCGTGCAAGTCAAGGCTATTGAAGCGAAGTCTTCAATGTCTTCTCTAGGTTTACAAGTCAAGAAACCTGCAAAATGAGAAAGAAATAATCTTGCTCGAACTTCTTCGAGCTAAGCTTGGACATTAAACCCTATGTCAATCCAAGTGCCTTAATCAGAAAAGGCTTTTTAGGGTTGTAACGTAGGTATGATTGGGGACCAAAGAAGGCCTGTTTTTGGCTCAGAATATGCGAAGGGTTTAACATTGGTGATCATTGCAAGTTTGCCGTCATCTTGCCCCTTCTGATTCAAAGAGCGTCTTCAGTCTTTGAAGTGCATTGATAGTCTTTGAAGAGCATTGTCAGTCTTCGAAGCGCACATTTGTCTTTAGAGAATATCTCTTTTGTGTTGAGACGGCGTCAACATCTTGTCTACGCTTTCATCATCTGAATGTGACATAATCTGGGAGTATCCTTTGCTGTCCAGTTCCCTTGGAATTTTCTTTTACAATCAGATCTCACTAGTGACCTATACAAAGGTATCATGCCATCTTTTGGCATTTACAAGATCAAACACCTAATTCACAAGTGTACAAATATTTGGATGGGGATTGGCCTTACTTTTACCAGGCACTTTGCTTTTTCTTGATGCCCAAGATTGAATTTTTTCTTTCTTTTTTTCTTTTTCTCATCTTTTGTCGAGATCCCACATTTTCTTTTCTTTTGGGGATCAGAATTTTCAAATGAGTGTGCTAGATGTACAACTTGAATCTCAGCACTCAAACATTAGTCCAGGAATTTTTCATAAATCCTATATTTTGAACTCTTCCGCTCTTGAAGTGACGTCGCTTCCGTCTTGGAATATGCAATGATCACCAACGGGTTTGTGAAACAAACGTACAGGCTCAACTGGGCTGTGCAAAGGGTAAAAGTGTATAGGATAGAGAAACGAATGCTTTTCGTCATCCTAAAGCACTTGAACTACCATAGAAGTTAAAATGACAAGCAACACACGAAGATTGATGCAAGTCTGAGCAAGAGAACTTCTAACCATTTACCTCCTGATATCGCTGGACGTACCTCCAGTTTGCCCCACTGTGGGGTGGTTCTTGACAGGGGTATAGAATGAAACCGCCTTTCAAAGGGCTATCAACGGTCATCTGTAGTGTTTATGATAGAGAGACGAATGCCTCCGTCGTCTCGATCCATGTAATCACTGCGAATAACCCCTACTTCCGTAGGTCACGGTCTCGCTGTCCTTACCACTCCACTCATCTCTCAAGTGTGTATAGGACGTGTTTAGATTCAGGTTGCCTCTTATCTGAGGAAATATCCTTTTGAACGGTTTAAACAACTTTTGCTGGAAAAGTTCATTTTGCTTTTTCCAAAACTTGCCCTCAAAAGGGATTTGTGATGCACAATGTATATTTCAACCATGTTTAGATAACCTCCAAATCTAAACATGAATGCTAATGTCACAACTGTGAGAATTCTGCATCTTTCTAGACATGAGATTTGAATGCATGCTAGATTCCAAGTAGCCTTCAAATTCTAGAAATAAGGATTCTGACAGTCTTAAAAACCTAAAAGGTTGGGAAAGGAATACTTACCTGCCCCGCGCGGCTAGGGATCCCTGAAAAACATAAAAGGAATATGTCGGTGTATGCTCTCGAATTTCAGAAAATTAGAACGATACATCTTACCCTTGATCATGCACTCCAATGAAAGTGGATAGATTCATGAAAATCTGCATTTTTCTTAACAATACAAGATGATTAAGTGTTCTAAAATTTCTTGAAATTTTCAGTCTTTGAAAAGAAAGGACGTGCACCTGACCATCATAACAGTAAGTCTTCTTGATCATGCATTCCAATCTATCGCGACCCTGCTCCCTTGGGTCCTGCAATATTGAATACATGCTAATGTATGCATGGATGCATGACATGCTTATGCAAAGACTATCATGAAGAGTAGGCTCAATTCGAGGCAGGGCATATGACCGGAATCTGATTTTATTTCAAGGGTAATATTTCTTCACAGCATCTGAATTCACAAGGTGCCACAGTTCTTCTCCCTCGGAGTTTACAAGAATTAATGCTCATCCCGTGAGGATCTTCTTAACAATGTTGGGGCCTTCGTAATTCGGAGTGAATTTTCCCCCGGGATGGGTAGTACTCGGCAAAACTTTTCTAATTACCAAGTCATTTACTTCGAAGTTTCTGGTCTTGACCTTTCGATTGAACGCCCTGGCTACTCTCTTCTGGTAAGTTTGTCCATGGCAAATGGCTTTAAGACGTTTCTCGTCTATTAAATTCAGCTGTTCATATCTGTGCTTGAAATACTCTGACTCAGAGAGTTTATCTTCGGATAAGATTCTCAAAGAGGGAATCTTAACTTCTACTGGTAGAACTGCTTCCGTCCCATACACCAGACTATAGGGAGTTGCCCCTGTAGAAGTCCTGATCGACGTTCGGTAAGCCATCAAGGCGAAGGGCAGCCTTTCGTGCCAGTCCCTGTAGTTTTCTGCTGTTTTAGCCAAGATTCTCTTGATGTTTTTGTTGGCTGCTTCCACTGCCCCATTCATTTGTGGACGGTAAGGAGATGAGTTCAGATGTCGAATGCTAAAGTGATCCAGCAGATCATCGACAACCTTGTTGTTCAGGTTGGACCCATTATCTGTGATGATCGCTTGAGGGGTACCATACCGGGATATGATATCTCTTTTGACGAATCTTGCCACATTTCTTGCAGTGACATTCTTGTAAGAGTTGGCTTCTACCCACTTTGTGAAGTAATCAATCGCTACCAAGATGAAGCGATGACCATTCGAAGCCACGGGGTTAATAGGCCCTATCATGTCTATGCCCCACATAGAGAAAGGCCAAACTTCAGACATTTGGTGCAGTTCGCTTGGGGGTGCATTGATCTTATCCCCGTATATTTGGCATTGGTGGCATGACCGGACGTGCTGACAGCAGTCTGATTCGATGGTCATCCAATAATAGCCAAGCCGCATGATCTTCCGGGCGAGGAGGTGGCCGTTCATGTGAGGCCCACACACACCTACATGGATCTCTTTCATGAGGACATTTGCTTCTCTGGCATCTACACATCTTAACAGAGTAGAATCAAACGATCTCTTATACAGGACTTGTCCATTGAGGAAGAACTTGCTGGCCATCTTGGTTATGTATTTTCGGTCTCCTGACTGGCATCCTTCAGGGAATTCCCCTTTCAAGAGGTAATTCCTGATGTCATAGTACCATGGCTCTCCATCAGATTCTTCTTCGATTAGCATACAATAAGCCGGCTTTTCAACAATGCCGATCCTCAGAGGTTCTACATCCAACCCTTCAGTCGTTTGTAACATTGAGGCTAGGGTGGCTAACGCATCGGCAAATTGATTGTGAGACCTTGACAGGTATTCGAATGACACTTCTTCGAACTTGAGTATCAATTTTTCAAGGTATTCGTGATAAGGGATGAGCTTTGCATCTTTCGTCTTCCACTCCCCTGTGTCTGTAGAATAATGAGCATGGAGTCTCCAAAGACTTGTAACCTAGGTATCTCCATAGAAAGGGCCAGTCGTAGGCCCAGAATGCATGCCTCATATTCTGAAATGTTGTTGGTACAAGGAAAAGTTATCTTTGCCGCGACAGGGTAATGTTGACCATCCGGGGATATCAGTACTGCCCCAGTACCTGCCCCTGATAGACTGACAGCACCATCGAAATACATGATCCACTTGTCTTATGCTAAGTTCAGAATTTGACCTCGAGTGTTTATTACTTCAGGGGATTCAACGCTTGACGGGTTTTCTGCCAGCATGTCTGCTATAGCTCTTCCTTTTATCGACTTCTGTGGAGAACACTTCATGTCAAATTCAGACAACATCACTTGCCATTTTGCCAATTTCCCAATTAAAGCGGGCTTCTCCAGGAGGTATTTGACAGGATCGTTCTCTGTTATGAGCTGGATATGGTGGTGTAGGGTATACTGCCTCAGTCTGCGAAGTACCCATACCGTTGCTACGCTGGCCCTTTCAACTGGTATATATTTTGCTTCAGATGGCGTGAATTTCTTACTCAGGTAATAAATGGCCCTCTCTTTTCCATCTATCGGGCTTGTTTGGGCAAGTAAGGCTCCCAAGGACTCTTGTCGTATGGTCAGGTATAAGGTCAATGGGTGACCAGGAATTGGTGGTACAAGCACCGGTGGTGTGATCAAATAGTTTTTGATCATTTGGAATGCCTTGCTGCACTCGGCGTCCCATGCTATTTTTGCGCCTTTCTTAAGCAATTTGAAGATTGGTTTAGCCACATCAGACAGTTGGTTGATGAACCTGGCAATATAGTTCAATCTCCCTAGAAGGCTTCTCACTTCTTTTACTGTGGATGGAGTTGATAAATCGTGGATGGCCTGGATTTTTGAGGGATCAATTTCAATGCCTCTGTTGCTGACTATGAACCCAAGGAGTTTCCCGGATCTTGCCCCAAACACGCATTTGTTAGGGTTCAGCTTTAACTTGTATTTGCGCAGGCGCTCAAATAGTTTTCTTAATACCTGTATGTGATCTTGTCCTTTCTTGGATTTAGCGATCATGTCATCAACATATCTTCAATCTCTTTGTGGATCATATCATGGAATAACGTGACCATAGCCTTCTGGTAGGTAGCCCCGGCGTTTTTCAATCCAAAGGGCATTACTTTGTAGCAAAAATTTCCCCATGGTGTGGTAAATGCAGTCTTGGGTTTGTCTTCTTGTTTCATGAAGATTTGGTTGTATCCCGAGAATCCATCCATGAATGAGAATAATTCATAACCCGCCGTACTATCCACCAATACATCAATGTGGGGGAGTGGAAAATCATCTTTTGGGCTTGCTCTATTCAGATCTCGGTAATCTACGCAGATCCGAACTTTTCCGTCTTTCTTCATGACGGGTACTATATTTGCAATCCAGTCCGAGTATGGGATAGCTTCAATGAAGCCTACCCTAAGAAGTTTCATGACTTCTTCCTTAATCTTGTCTTCTAATCCGGCTTTCATCCGCCTGCTGCCTTGTTTGACTGGTTTGATGCCGGGATCTGTGGGCAATGCATGTTCCACGATTTTAGGATCAAGTCCTGGCATATCCGCGTAAGACCATGCGAAGATGTCTTGATATTCTTTTAGTAGCTTGGTGAATTCGAGACTTTCATCTCGGGATAGGTGTCCGCCGATCTTGACCTCTTTGACGTTCGCGGTGTCTCCCAAATTAATAACGACTGGTTCTTCTGAGGTAGGAGGCTTTGATTCTTCAAAGGTGTTCCAATCTCTTCGGATAGATGCATAATCACCGTCTTCCTCTTCCTCGATGTTATAGGAGTGGTTAATGGAGGGATCTGAATTTTGTAACAACCTGGTATGCATGTTTGAGATGATATGCCTGAAATGTCATGAGTATGGTTAGTTCGTGCTCAGTAAAAATGACATGCATGATCATGTAAAGTCTTTTCGAAAAAGTTTTCGAAACAGGTATAGGTACCAATGGGACTAGTCCTCATGTCATTGGACATCCCGGCCCCATGGAAATCTTTTGAAAATTAGGAAACATATGGCAAATCAGGCCTCAAGCTTCTATATGGAAGACTATTATTATCATTGGGCTGATTCGTGGTTCCATATGTCCTTAACAAAACATGCGTGGTTTTATTGAATGCGAAATGGGCCGCGTTACAAGATGTGCTATTTGGACCAACGGCCGGAGATCCAAAGGATTTTTCCTATGCGTACAATAAGGAAAGAAAATAGAATGAAATGCAGAAAGTTTTAAACGCAGTATTTAAAGATAAAGGAAGAGTTTCTTTACTCAGAGGAAGTGGCTTCATTGTCCAACCACTCCACGATGACATTCACAGAGTCATCTTCAAGAAAAGGATTTGTCAGATCTGGTTCCATCGACGAAGTGATATCCTCTTCAGATAGCCATTTTGAGTTCTGGTTGAAGTAGGCATTTAAGGGATTCCTGAACATCCGAAACCTGCCCTTCTAGGTGGGAGAACCGATGAATGAGTTATTCGGGTTGTTTTCGCCTCCCCGGCGTCCCAGGCTTTTGCCTCGGCCTCGGCCAGTTGCTTTTGGGATAGATTCATTCGTGGGATATTTCTGGTACCCCAAGCCCATTCTATGTGGATTAACCTTTAACTGTAACGGGGTATTTATACCCTGATTATGTTTGCCTAGGCCTTTTTTGGGATTGAACCCGTATGCCAGCAGCATCTTAGTTGGTAGAAGACTGGCTTCTAAGATGTAGGGGGTTCTCAACTTCGTCCCGGCTGGGGTATGAACTGTTGCTACCAATTCTAGGGAATGATAGCTTGCTTCTGTTTTCTCTTCAGGCTCAACATAGGGAATGGCACTATTCTGGTATGCCTGGAGGTCGACTTCCCCATGTACGGTAATTACCTTCCCATCTACAACGAAACGTACTTTTTGGTGCAAGCTCGAAGGGACAGCTCCCGCTGTATGGATCCAAGGTCTTCCTAGTAAGAACCCAAATGCACTGGGCAGATCCATTACTTGAAAGTTTATAGAGAACTTTGTTGGGCCGATAAATACGTCAAGCTCGATCTCACCCTCTACCGTCTTCTTCATGCCATCGAATGCTCTTACAGCTGTCTTGGATGCCTTGATCATCTCTTCATTGATTCTCAGCCTCCTTATGGTAGCCAAAGGGCAGATGTTAAAGGCTGATCCGTTATCGATCAATACGTGTGCCACTCTTTTGCCGTTACATTGGGCGGAGATGTATAAGGCCTTGTTATGCCCTCTTCCTTCCATGGGGAAGTCCTCGTCAGAGAAGCTTAATTGGTCTTTCAAAAGAATTGCTCCTACAAAGTCCCCTAGTTGTACCTCATTAATTGTTTTAGGGACATGTACTTCGTTGAGCACCTTCAACAGCGCGTTCTTGTGCTTTTCTGAATTGATGAATAGGTTTAATAGGGATATCTGAGCGGGCATCTTCCTTAGCTGCTCTATTACTTCAAACTCGCTGGTTTTGATGATCGATATGAGCTTTTCGGCATCTTCCTTGGAGACCTCCCTTTTTTCAGGTTCATCCTCTCTCGGGGCATAAAATCTTCCGGACCTCATTACTGCATCTACTTGTGTGGTCCCGTAGTCCCAATGAACAGCTTTGGGATCATACTCTTCTATTGGGGGGACTTTTATCGTTACAGTTGTCTGATGAGGTATCTCTGGTCCTGACGTGTTGCTTTCTTCCTCCTGAGGCAATTGAATTACGACAGGCCTAACTGGGCAATCTTCCACCTTGTTCAGGTTATCCAGTTCATCCAATCTAATCACCACGGTCGTGGCTACTTCAACCATTGATATAGTGTTGTCGAGTTCTTCTATGCCCTTCGAGGACTCTGGTTGAGAGAGATCATCCATATCTCCCCAACCGTCTGGTATGATGTCTTCAATCTTTTGATAAAAGCTGGGAGGAGCTGAATATTTCACTTTGAAATTGTACCCTCCAGAATCTTGACCCAGATTGTCTATAATTTCTCTTTTCTCCAGCGCATCGGCCATAAACTTGAGGTCTGCTAGACTTCGCCTCTTGGCTTTTAGTTCTTCCTCTTTGAATTCTTCCTCTGATTGAGTGACTGGCCCAAAACTGTTTGCCAGATTCTCATGTGAGGTACCACAGGCGCTATTCTGCTCAGTTATGATCAAGAAGTGGTTCCCTTCTAAAGATAGAGAAGCTTCAATCCCTTCGAATTCTTTATCAGTGATATCGGACATTATCCCCAAGCTCATCATCTTGGCGATACATAACTTCTTTTGGTCAGTTGAGATCTCCCCTGCTTTCGGGCATAATGAAGCGGTTGTTAGCAGGTCGGTCAGCTTGGGCACGTCTACCTTCAACTTCAAGTAGTCTTCTTCCACTTCAGAGAATATTGCCCCTACTGCTTGATGATCTGGAAGTGGGTTTTCTTGTACATTTGGGGCCGCGTGGTCAAATTTTAGAATCTGACTATCAATCAGGGCTTGCACTTTCAGCTTAAGGGTATAGCAGTTATCCACATTATGCCCTCTTTCGCCCATATGATAGGTACAGGTCTGGCTCTCATCAAAGCCAGGATACCTTGCAGGGTTTGCCCTAGGTGGTTCTTTCGCCACCAGGTGTTGCTCCAGCAGCATCGGAAGCAGCTTGGATAAAGGTCTCGGGAGCTGGGAGAATTGCTTCTGGGGTTGCTTTCTTCTAGGCTTTTGTACCTTCGGTGCCGACCAGGATGACCCTCCTTTGATCTGGTTAGAGTTGCTGAACGACTTGAGCTTATGGGGATCTGGTATGAATGCTATGTCGAGCCCGGCTTCCCTCTCTTTTTTAAAGAGATACTGTTTCCTAGTAGGTGCTTCGTGAGGCCTTCTTTCTCTCAAGGCCCACTCCAGCCTTTCAGCAACCTTTATCAGGTGTGCAAATGTTTGACATCCAGAAGTGTTCAGCTTGTCAAAGTACTCATAGGGGAGTGCTTTCAGGAATAAGTCGATCAGCTCCTCTTCTGGGATTGAAGGCTTTACTTGGGTAGCCAAGGCTCGCCATCTCTGAGCATATGTCCTGATCGATTCGCCCCTTGTTTTTGAAGTTCGTAGAAGGTCTTCTCTTGTTGGGGCTGTAGTCGTGTTAAATTTGTACTGCTTGAGGAAGTCTTCTGCGAGATCTTCACATCCGTCGTAATCTTCCAAATCTAGTTCAATGAACCAGGCCAGAGCGGCGCCAGCCAAGCTCTCTTGGAATGTGTTCATTAACAGTGGAATGTAATCTGAATAGTGCGCCATTTTGCGCAGGTAGTACTTGAGGTGGGCACGGGGACAATCTGTCCCATTGTATTTCCTTACGAACTCTGGTTCTTTATAGTCAGGAGGAGTCTCCACTTTAGCAAAAGGAGATATCTTGTCGAAGCGGGCTAACTCGTAACCTTGGCTGCTCAGGCATCCTTCGATCTTAGCCAATCTCTTAGCCTCTACCTCTGTTTTCACGGTCAGCTTCCCCTTTTCTTCCTTTTCGAGGTTGATGATAACAGGAGAGGCCTTTTGTTGTGCCCGGCTATTTGGTTCATGAATGTCTTCCTCTGTACGCTGTGTATCTCTCGTCAACTCTTTATCTGCCGTATCGGGTACGAAAGAAGTACCAGCGTTGTTCTAGTTGTGAGTCGTCGTTTGTTTAGCTTGGGTGACTTCCAACATCGCCTTGATGTCGGCCATCATAGTTGCCAGGGCCGTCATTTGGGATTCTAACATTCCCACGCGCGGAGTCAATTCTTGCTGCTCCATTCTTGTCTTAAGGCGAGTACGGAAACGATGTGTCGGTAGTTCCGTGATGAGAGCGTACCTGTTTTGAAAAAATTTCCAGTGAGTACTTTTTTTTAGCAAAAAGGAACAGCTAATTCTTTCAGTTGCATGCTTCTTGTCAGTAGATGAGAAAAAGGGCTACCTTGTGAGCTTTAGCCTCATGTAAGTAGTTCTTTTAATCATTTCTCGACAAGAATTCATGGAATTGAAAGAAGCGTAATTTCTGACGATAGTTTTTATGCATTTGCAAAACATGTTCACATTCATGCTCATGTGTCCAAGATAGTATTCCACAGAAGTGAGAATGTATGAGAAGGCATCATAATGTTTGCTTATTTTACACTTGACAGAACATCCTATTCAAGTCTAGGACGTTTGAGGTCTAAGGTATCCTCATCATCCCAGTATGGATTTCCCTCTTCAGTCTGGGGCTCTTCATCCTCTGAACACGACAGAGGTCCTATGTCTTCGGGTATGTACGGCTATATTCCTGGTACGTACGGCACGATGTATTCGGGTATGTAGGGCTCGACAAGGCTTCGTCGGGTTGCTTTGAAGTGTTGAAAGTATTCTGTGGTGGCTCTATGAGTGTTTTCTTCTCGAGTCATGTCTTCTGGCCAACTTACTTCTTCAGCCTGGGAATTCTTCAGGGAGCGTATGATGGATGCCACCTTGGCTTCAAATTGTCTCTTTTCCTCCTCCGTGAGGGTCTGGCTTGGTAAGTCAAAGGAAAAGATACCAGGTTGTGGTGGAGAAGGGATCTCCTGAAGTGCTCCAAACTGCCGAATCACCCTCCCTAGATAGTATGCAGTTGCGCCCGTGAATCCTAGCAAGGGGACTGGACCCCCGTCATCGCAGGTCAATCTGACCTTGCTCAGCTGTCGCGACCCGTCCGGAAGCGGACGCGGCTAATGGATTACCGATCGCGGGCCTTTCCACCGCACCGGAGTGCGGATCGCGGGCTTTAGATCGGCGCGGGCCCTCCCAAGCCCATACCAAATCGCGGCGGGAGTTTTCATTTAATGGGTTCGACGATAAGAGTCGATCGCTTTCGACCTTCAGTGTGGTCGTGGTGGCATGTGCAACTTGTGCATGCATTTGGAGTCGCCACCGGTCTTTCTTGGAGGGTAGACCGGAAACCTTACTGACCGATTGGGAGAGATCGATCAGTTCTGCGGAACCAGAGATTTTGGGTTCGGGGACTTGGTTACGCTGGTGTTATTACCAACGCCCTTTCGGTACCTAACACGAGTGATTTTCCTAGCTAAGAATTCATGCAGGCGCAATTTTGGGTGGGGTAGGTTTGATTCAGGATTTCATGCAGATTGGAAGACTATTCCTATCAATCGCAATCAATTTTAATGAAAGCGCAATCAAGTACATAAATAAATCACATCAATTCACATCACATGGCCTCCTAGTATAGCCATAAGGGCTTAAGGAAGGCGTGATTTCAGACCAGGGATAAAATGGGAAGATTTGGGGACGATTAGCCCGAAGGGCAAAATCGTCAACTTTTGGAAGATTTGGATACCGAATTACCCAAAATATTCCATGGCCAGTTGATTGTGGTCATTTCCCAATTTTGAGAATTTTTTGGAATTTCTTGATTTTTCTTTAATTTTTGGAGACAATTCGCCCAAAGGGCGAAATCGTCAATTTAAGAAGGGTCGGGGTTCAGAACACCCGAAATGAGTCTTGGCCAGTTGATTGTGGCCATTTCCTATTTTTTGGGATTTTCTTGGATTTTTTTTTTAGAATTTTTTTGGAAGACGGTTTGCCGGAAGGGCAAAACCGTCATTTTTGGAAAGATCGAGGGTCAAAAGACCCGAAACAGGTCGTGACCAGTTGAATATGGTCATTTCCTATTTTCTGGAATTTTTTAGAATTTTTCTGAATTTTCCGAATTTTTTTGAATTTTTTATGAATTTTTTATTATTTATTGAATTTTTGAATTTTTTTTTATTTTTTATTTCTTTTAATTCCGAAAATAATTATTCGGATTGGGCTTCTTAACCCAACCCTTCTAAAGCCATGGGCTTGGGAGGGACATGAAGCCCACATGAAGTTTAAGACAAGAAAGGCCCATTTTTATTCTAAAACCCAATATGACCCCAACCTAAACCAGGCCCAATTTTCTTTCTAATTTTTCTTCAATAGCCCAATCCGAGAACTCAATATGTAGCCCAACCCTCATTAACCTCTTCACCTTTTCTATTGGGCTCAAACTCCTTCTAATCTAGCCCACCAAGACAACCCAAAACGTGAAAGAATATTGCATGGCCACCTCACGTCCAAATCCATGCATAATTCCCCTTCGTCCCTTTCCTCTTCATTCTTCTCTTTACTTGACTCTTTTTGTTGATCTTTTTTTTGTATTTCTTTATTCTTTTGTCTTTTTGCTTCTGGTCTTCTACCCATAAACCACCGAAGGCCGTCTTCTACGTGGCGTCTTCTACAGGAGTTCGTTTAGGACCTCGCAGAAGACACCCTCATCACGACGCCACCAATCGCCAACTCCAATCGTCAAAACTCGACACCGCAAACGGATACCACCGAACTTACTCCATGAACCCGCATCATCGTCGGCTACCCTCGGTAGTCCTCGAAGCTTGGACCCCACGAGGAGGCCGACGACTATCGACCCGAACACCACGAAAGTCAAGCGTAAACCGAAGCGAAGACCGGACTATAAACGCAAGCAGGAAGCAAACGATCGAACTCGGCTTTTGGATTTATGTGCGCGGAGGTAATGGGATGCGCAAACAAGGAGCAGTTCGCTTGTAGATGATATTTACACGATCAAATCTATGCCCGGATTATGCCATCTCTCGTCATCCATTCTTCCCTTTTAAATTTTCCTTCATTTTTTATTATTATTATTATTTTTTTGTTTCTTTTCTTCCAGCCCTTTTACGTCTACTTTTTACTCTGGGACTTTTTGAGTCCTCTTGCCCAGACGTCTTCCTCCATGGACGTTGCAGCGAGCTCCCAACGCTCATCATCTTCAACCATTGTTGGCCACCATCGCCAACATTTCCAACGATGCCGCCGGCCAACACCGACCTCACTCGATCAATACTATGGCTAAACTAGTCAGCTCCGTCGACCAAAATTTTTTTGTTTACTTCGTCCAGCTTTCATCATCATCGTTCATTTTTAGCAACAATAAAAGGGTTATGTGAACTCACCTCAACGGACTCAAACCGTGGGCCGTCGCTCGTTAGTGACCTCCGGTCCGTCGATCCTCCGCCATCTTAGCAAACTGACGGTCTCGGTTTGGCTCGAGACGAGTGCGCGAGCTCCCGACAAGATCTCGGGTTCAAGACCAACCCTTTTTTTTTGTTGACAACGAAGAACGATAACACCGGTTTCTGGATGCTCAGCGGGTTGCTTCGAGGCTCCAGCGAATGTCGGTGCAGCCCGACGTGGATTGAGGTGGCTGAAAACCGAGTTGAGAGCTCTCGGCCTACTTGCTCTCTGTTTTTCTCTGCTCACCGAAAATGAGTTTTGGGCTGACTTCACGTCGTAAGATGGCACGTCGCGACGACGAGAGATGTTGGCAGTGCGGATCTGGTTCGACGTCGATGGGGACGCCTCGCGAGCCACGAGAATGAGGCGTCCCCCTAGCTCGTGCAGCTCACCCTTCTCTGGTCGACCAACTCTGCACTCTTCTTCAACTACCAGACCCTTTTCCTCGCATGCGTCTCACCTCAAACTAAAGAACAAGACTCGGTGCATTTCGCCCTTGACAACAGGCCAGTGACACTACTTTCGCTATCCAGAGTCCTCTCAAGAAGCAACGTATCCAACCTATGACGGCCGACTCATCCACCTACGGCAACTCGAGACCACTCCGACTGCATGAGGACGGCAACCATCCTGGATATCAACTTCACAGTCCTTTTCCTCTCGATCCTCTTCCTCAATTCCTCTCTCTTCTTTTTTTTAGACGTGTCCCACTCGGCTTCCTCCCTTGAGAAGGGCTTCTTCCTTCTTTTAGTCCCATTGGCCAGGTCTTTCTCCAGCTTCTTTTCGCTGGATGGAAAGGGCAGCAAGCGGTCCTTTACTTTTGTCCTGCTGCCTTCGTCGAAGATGCTTCGAGTCCTCCCCTCTTCTTTTTTGTTTAATCCTTCTTTTCTATTGCATGGTGGAGGACAGACTCCTGCTGTCCTCTACTCTTCCCCTTCTTTTTTTTTTTATATTATACTCTTGTTTTTGGGTTGAGGCGCCGCTCCCCTACCTTTGCTCCATGGATTCTGTCTTCCACTCCCCCCTCTTTTCATTTTTTTAAATCATTCTAGTCCCCTCACGAAGAAGAGAAACAATGGGCGTTTATTGCATACGGTGGTCGACGTCAAGATTATAGAATCTACCAATTAAAAGACTCGATTGTCATTTTTTTGCTCGGTTCGGGTTTATGTTCGTGAAGGAGCATTGACACGAACCGAATTTTCAAGATTTAAAGTAACACACTTGAGTAGGAAATTAAAAGAAAATTATTGAATATTTTTGTGTATTTTTCTGACCATGAATGGTATTTTTCTGATTTTTTGGGTATTTTTATAATTAAATAAATTCGAAAATTATTATAAAATACCAAAAAATATTTTTTGTTCAAAATTGGTCCCCGAGGCTAGGCCAAGGCTTCCAAAGTTGATTTTGTGATTTTATGACCTTTTTTGATATTTTTAATTAATTTTAAAGAATAAAAATCATAATAATAAATGGTCAAAAATCAGGTGTCAACAGCTGCCCCTCTTTGAGAGGAATCTCGTTAGAGGTTTCTCTCAAAGATAAGGTGGCACCTGATTCGTAACCGACTCAACTGGGAAAATGAGAGAAGAAATGCGATGACATCGGATCCTTAAGGCTCTTGCTAAAAGCTCAAATTAATCCCCGGTTTACTCTAACAATTTGCACATGGGCCGGAGTGAGAGAGGCCTACCTGAAGCTCACCTATCGGATGCTGCCGGTTGCGATAACTTTCAAGAAGATGCCTAGGACTCGTCATTGAGAATATCCTAGGGAAATTAAGCTCTGACCTGTATGGTAGGTCATACCATTATTGGATTCCTAACTGGCAGGAACCCTAGGAAGGCGCATCCCCATGCTTTGGGATTTGCCAGAGATTTTAATCCGTATGGTGGATCGGACCTTCGTGTTGATCTTTAAGGCGGTATCTACCTCGTGTTGACCCTTATGGCGGTTTCTACCATGAGTTGATCCTTCAGGCGGTTTCTATCTTGGTTTTGACCCTTCAGGCGGTATCTACCCTTGATTGACCCTTCAGGCGGTTTCTACCTTGAGTTGACCCTTCAGGCAGTTTCTACCTTGAGTTGACCCTTCAGGCGGTATCTACCTTGAGTTGACCCTTCAGGCGGTTTCTACCTTGGTTTGACCCTTCAGGCGGTATCTACCTTGAGTTGACCCTTCAGGCGGTTTCTACCATGAGTTGACCCTTCAGGCGGTATCTACCTTTAGTTGACCCTTCAGGCGGTTTCTACCATTGGTTGACCCTTCAGGCGGTTTCTACCATTCAATTTGACCCTTCAGGCGGTATCTACCTTGAATTTTCTTTGAAAAGGGGTCTCATGACGAGGGTTCTCCACGTCCGATGAGACTGCCTAAATTTTTGAAAATGGGTCTCATGACGAGGGTTCTCCACGTCCGATGAGACTGCCTAAATTTTGAAAAGGGATCTCATGACGAGGGTTCTCCATGTCCGATGAGACTGCCTAAATTTTGAAAAGGGGTCTCATGACGAGGGTTTTCCACGTCCGATGAGACTGCCTAAATTTTGAAAAGGGATCTCATGACGAGGGTTCTCCACGTCCGATGAGACTGCCTAAATTTTTGAAAAGGGGTCTCATGACGAGGGTTCTCCACGTCCGATGAGACTGTTTGATATTTTGAAAAAAAGGGTCCTGGGACGAGGGTTCTCCACGTCTGATAGGACTTTTTCTTTTAAAAGGGTTTTTCTTCCCCTCTTTTTTTTAGAGATCCCGAAGTTTGTCGGGAATTCAGTTTTTGAAGCAGTGAAAGATTTTATTTTGACAGAACTTCACTTGAGTCTGTTGAAGCGACATTCTGGGAGCTGGGTTCTCCAGGTATCCTGCAGAAAGTTCAAACCTGAAAGATTTTTCTTCACCAAGAAAATGTTAATAATCTTTGGGAAGACAATAATTGTCCAATTGAAAAAATTTTATGACTTAAGTTTTAGTCATGAAATGTGCATTTTGATGCTGGAGGTTATCCAAAGCATTCTTACAACATGCAAATGTGATCACAAATTCCTTGCATGGAAAATTTGGATCAACAGTTTGAAAATTCCAAAAAGAGTTTGTTCAAAACATCAATTGGAATATTTCTCGACAAGGAGGCCATCTCATCTGTTTTGAGGTAATGATTTTTATAGGGGATGTACTCAATTCCCTACTGACCTGTGCCTAGGTTTTAGGCTCATTCGCAGCGCATACATTTTGATCGGTCGGGAGGTCTTCCACGGGACCGTAATGTTGGGCTTGGATATTGGTTTTCAAGGGGGACCCGCCTTGGAGTCGAGGCCATTGAATGAAAGTATTCACCACCTGCTCCGAGTTTACAAGTCAAGAACCCTGCAAAATGAGAAAGAAATAGTCTTGCTCGTACTTCTTCGAGCTAAGCAATATGTTAGCCCAAGTGTCTTAGTCAGAGAAGACTGTTTTAGGGTTGTAACATTGGTAGGATTGAGGATCGAAAAAGGCTTGTTTTTTGCCCAGAATTCGTGACGGGTTTAACATTGGTGATCATTGCTGATTTGCCTCCTGTCATTTCCTTTTTGCATCTTCAATTTTTGAGGTGTGCACCCGCTTTTGAGGTGTGCACCAACTCTTTAGAGAGCGTTTCGTCGCATTAAGAGACTGATGACTCTGTCTGCGTCTCTGCTCCACGCTTGACACCATTTGGGGAGTAGTCTTTTTGATCTGACTCCTTTAGGGATTTCCTCTTTTCCCATCCGACTTCATTGCGGATCAATCAAACAACTTACACGAGCATCGGCCTTGCTTTTACCAGGCACTTTGCTTTTTCTCGATGCCGTGGATTTTTCTCATTCATTTTTGAAATCCCACTTTTTCTCATCTTCATGGGATTGTGTTAGACACATGTCTGAAAGTCTAAACATCTTTAAATATCAGCCCGGGAATCTTCTTCGTAATCCCTGAGTCTTGAACTCTTCCATTTTTGAAGTGGTGCTGCATCCGTCTTGGAATGATCACCAATGGGTTCATGAAATGAATTTGCAAGCTCAAGTTGGCTGTGCAAAGGATTCGGTGTGTGGGATAGAGAAATGAATGCTTCTCGTCATCCTATGGCACTTGGATTACCATATAAACAACACACAAAGATTAATCTTAGTCCGAGCAAGAAAATTTCTAACCATTTTCTCCTGATGCTGCTGGACTCACCTCCATTTTGCCCCGATGTGGGGTGGTTCTTGACAGGGTTAAGAATGAAAACCGCCGTTCAAAGGGGTTATCAACGGTCACCTGTAGTGTTTGGGGGATATGAAACGAATGCCTCCGTCGTCCCAACCCATGTAATCGCTGCAAATGGTCCCTACCTTCGTAGACCCAGATTTTGATATCTGCCCACTCCACTCATCTCTCAAGTGTGTGTTGGACGTGTTTGGATTTAGGCTTTGCCTCTCGTCTTTTGAGAAAACATCCTTTTGAAAATTTTGAACCATTTTTGATTGAAAAAAAATTCCGTCATTTTCTCCAATAAATTTCCTCTCAAGGGAGTTTTATGATGCACATGCATGTTCTAATCATGTTTAGACAACCTCTTGTTTTAAAACATGAATGTCAATAAAATTAGAATTCTATGTCTTTTCTAGACATCAGATTCTAAAAGCTTTTCTTTTTCTCTCTGTTTTTTATTTAACATCTTCAATGGATTGGGGAAAGTGATACTTACCTGTCCCCCGCGGCTGGAGATTCCTGAAAATGCAGAAGAAACATGTTATTGTACGTTCGCGAATTTTTCAAAAAAATTAGAACGATACATCTTACCCTTGGTCGTGTACTCCAACGGGTAATTCATGGGGTGTGAAAACCTGTTTCACCTTGCTGGCGATCCCCTGTCAAAGACAGGAATTAGTTGTTAGTTTGCGTTCCAAAATTCAAGGGAAATTGGAACGATACAGCCTTGTTCTTGCTTTGTGTTTCCATTTGAACACAAACTCGCGGCTTGCAGGATTTGGTCCTCTATCTTGTGGTCTTGATCCCTCCGTTTGGTTGGCGATGAATCATTCTCAAGGATTTGCCCCGGAGAAGATCCATTTGTGTTTTTGGGCGCACTCCAGCGCCATTCTTCAAGGTTCCTTTTATTCAAGGAAAAAAGAAGATTTTATCAAAATGCATGTCAAAGCATGTGACGTAGGAGCGATACTTTTTACCATCCACTAGGTCTTATAATCAAAGACCATCTCTTGGAATCCTGACTTCTAAGGCCAATGATTCTATTCACCTCCCTATTAGCGCGCTCTTTTCATTTGAGGCTTTCAGCGCCAACTACTTCCTGTAAAATGAGTAAAAACTCATGTTAGGCATGTGGTCATCGAAGACCCAATTGGAACGATACAAGGTTACCATTCACCCAAATTCGTATCTTGGGGTTTGATTCTGATGCGGACGACTCTGTTATTGCGTCCATTGACTTTGCCAGAGGAGAAACGTCCGGCGTACAAATGATTCACTAGCCCCAGTTAGGCATGGTTTTGCTGTTTGTCATCTCTGGATTCGATGACCCTGGTCTGATGTGCTTTCATGGGGGATCATGAGAGTTTGCCCCCGGTTTAGCTCCTCAAAGCAAATGGGGGGAGCCTGCTCCCATTGATTTTTGCAGATTCTGATCATCCATCTCGATTGCCAGAGTCCTTGATCAATTTTATCTGTCTCGAGACAGCTTGATATTCTTGGGATTCGTCATGTGGCGGTTTGGTGATTCTCTCGATCACAGTCGCCATTTGAGGTATTTGATGTTCCCTGTTTGTTATTTGAAAGCATTACATCCTGCGTCAGCTGCTCTTGATCATCATCTGAGAGAAAAAGAAAGGAAGCATTATTCCCATATCAAGAAAATAATCATTTTGGAACGATACGTCCTTTTACACTTGATTTGCACTCCGTTTTGATATTGCATATTGATATGAACAACATCTATCAAATTCCTCCATCCGTGCTCGAAGGTATTTGCAACGCCTACGGTTCATTTGCCCCAGCTGGGCGACGTCTGTTTTGTCATTTGAATGCATGAGCTTTTGGGTGCATTGTCTCTTTTATCACCTGAGATAAAAAAAAAATGGAGAAAAACTTATCCCCAGATCTGATTAAAAATAAATTAGGAACGATACGTCCTTTCACCAAACGAGTGGCTCTGCGGCCAAATGTGTTTTGCACTGAAGGGACGAATTCCACTATGCTCCACGGGTTTGGGGAATTTTCCCCCATTTTCGATAGAATGAGCCTTATCAAGATGTATACAAATAGATCCCTAATACAATCAATCTAAGGGACGAGATAGAGAGGATCTCAGCAAAATCAATCTTATACAAGAGAACTAAGAATGTCAAATCAATCAAAGGAATGTGGTCCGAACACTTGGAGATGCCCCAGTTCCAGTCTTCGAGATGTGACTCCAGGATCACCGATTTTTTTTTTTTAGGTGGTTTCAGATATACCAACCATCTAAAGACATGCACATGAGACAAGTGGGGATAAAACTTCTAAAAAATCAAAGGATTTGGCACCTAAGGTCAAGGTTCCCACCTCGAGTTCTAGAAAGAGCAGATTCCATTGCACAACTATCGTTGCATTGGGGCTCGATCCATAGTTCGAAATGAGTGGAATTGAAAAGTGGATTACCCCGTGTCTTTCCTCACGGAGATTCCATTTTCAATCCCTTCTATTGTTTTCCTATAGGCGGCGCCCGGGGTTTTAGGCGCGGTTGTGTGTGTCCATGTGTCGTGATCACCACAATGCGAGTCATGCACAACAGTTTATCAATCGGCGCTTCAAATCATCCGTTCAACGTACATCCCTACGCCAACCTGCATAAAATAATGTTAATCACGGACTACACCCCTTATCTCTCCAATCTGCAAAAACATATAACACCTACCATGAGCGGACTTACCTCACCTTCAAGAGCGCCTGCAGGGTTAGAAAAATCACTCAGCGTTTTAATTACGGCCTAAGTCTACTTGAGGTCTAGAACCATAGGTTCTAGAACAAGTCCCCAGCGGAGTCGCCAGCTGTCGCGACCCGTCCGGAAGCGGACGCGGCTAATGGATTACCGATCGCGGGCCTTTCCACCGCACCGGAGTGCGGATCGCGGGCTTTAGATCGGCGCGGGCCCTCCCAAGCCCATACCAAATCGCGGCGGGAGTTTTCATTTAATGGGTTCGACGATAAGAGTTGATCGCTTTCGACCTTCAGTGTGGTCGTGGTGGCATGTGCAACTTGTGCATGCATTTGGAGTCGCCACCGGTCTTTCTTGGAGGGTAGACCGGAAACCTTACTGACCGATTGGGAGAGATCGATCAGTTCTGCGGAACCAGAGATTTTGGGTTCGGGGACTTGGTTACGCTGGTGTTATTACCAACGCCCTTTCGGTACCTAACGCGAGTGATTTTCCTAGCTAAGAATTCATGCAGGCGCAATTTTGGGTGGGGTAGGTTTGATTCAGGATTTCATGCAGATTGGAAGACTATTCCTATCAATCGCAATCAATTTTAATGAAAGCGCAATCAAGTACATAAATAAATCACATCAATTCACATCACATGGCCTCCTAGTATAGCCATAAGGGCTTAAGGAAGGCGTGATTTCAGACCAGGGATAAAATGGGAAGATTTGGGGACGATTAGCCCGAAGGGCAAAATCGTCAACTTTTGGAAGATTTGGATACCGAATTACCCAAAATATTCCATGGCCAGTTGATTGTGGTCATTTCCCAATTTTGAGAATTTTTTGGAATTTCTTGATTTTTCTTTAATTTTTGGAGACAATTCGCCCAAAGGGCGAAATCGTCAATTTAAGAAGGGTCGGGGTTCAGAACACCCGAAATGAGTCTTGGCCAGTTGATTGTGGCCATTTCCTATTTTTTGGGATTTTCTTGGATTTTTTTTTTAGAATTTTTTTGGAAGACGGTTTGCCGGAAGGGCAAAACCGTCATTTTTGGAAAGATCGAGGGTCAAAAGACCCGAAACAGGTCGTGACCAGTTGAATATGGTCATTTCCTATTTTCTGGAATTTTTTAGAATTTTTCTGAAATTTCCGAATTTTTATGAATTTTTTATTATTTATTGAATTTTTGAATTTTTTTTTATTATTTTTTATTTCTTTTAATTCCGAAATTAATTATTCGGATTGGGCTTCTTAACCCAACCCTTCTAAAGCCGTGGGCTTGGGAGGGACATGAAGCCCACATGAAGTTTAAGACAAGAAAGGCCCATTTTTATTCTAAAACCCAATATGACCCCAACCTAAACCAGGCCCAATTTTCTTTCTAATTTTTCTTCAATAGCCCAATCCGAGAACTCAATATGTAGCCCAACCCTCATTAACCTCTTCACCTTTTCTATTGGGCTCAAACTCCTTCTAATCTAGCCCACCAAGACAACCCAAAACGTGAAAGAATATTGCATGGCCACCTCACGTCCAAATCCATGCATAATTCCCCTTCGTCCCTTTCCTCTTCATTCTTCTCTTTACTTGACTCTTTTTGTTGATCTTTTTTTTGTATTTCTTTATTCTTTTCTCTTTTTGCTTCTGGTCTTCTACCCATAAACCACCGAAGGCCGTCTTCTACGTGGCGTCTTCTACAGGAGTTCGTTTAGGACCTCGCAGAAGACACCCTCATCACGACGCCACCAATCGCCAACTCCAATCATCAAAACTCGACACCGCAAACGGATACCACCGAACTTACTCCACGAACCCGCATCATCGTCGGCTACCCTCGGTAGTCCTCGAAGCTTGGACCCCACGAGGAGGCCGACGACTATCGACCCGAACACCACGAAAGTCAAGCGTAAACCGAAGTGAAGACCGGACTATAAACGCAAGCAGGAAGCAAACGATCGAACTCGGCTTTTGGATTTATGTGCGCGGAGGTAATGGGATGCGCAAACAAGGAGCAGTTCGCTTGTAGATGATATTTACACGATCAAATCTATGCCCGGATTATGCCATCTCTCGTCATCCATTCTTCCCTTTTAAATTTTCCTTCATTTATTATTATTATTATTATTTTTTTGTTTCTTTTCTTCCAGCCCTTTTACGTCTACTTTTTACTCTGGGACTTTTTGAGTCCTCTTGCCCAGACGTCTTCCTCCATGGACGTTGCAGCGAGCTCCCAACGCTCATCATCTTCAACCATTGTTGGCCACCGTCGCCAACATTTCCAACGATGCCGCCGGCCAACACCGACCTCACTCGATCAATACTATGGCTAAACTAGTCAGCTCCGTCGACCAAAATTTTTTTGTTTACTTCGTCCAGCTTTCATCATCATCGTTCATTTTTAGCAACAATAAAAGGGTTATGTGAACTCACCTCAACGGACTCAAACCGTGGGCCGTCGCTCGTTAGTGACCTCCGGTCCGTCGATCCTCCGCCATCTTAGCAAACTGACGGTCTCGGTTTGGCTCGAGACGAGTGCGCGAGCTCCCGACAAGATCTCGGGTTCAAGACCAACCCTTTTTTTTTGTTGACAACGAAGAACGATAACACCGGTTTCTGGATGCTCAGCGGGTTGCTTCGAGGCTCCAGCGAATGTCGGTGCAGCCCGACGTGGATTGAGGTGGCTGAAAACCGAGTTGAGAGCTCTCGGCCTACTTGCTCTCTGTTTTTCTCTACTCACCGAAAATGAGTTTTGGGCTGACTTCACGTCGTAAGATGGCACGTCGCGACGACGAGAGATGTTGGCAGTGCGGATTTGGTTCGACGTCGATGGGGACGCCTCGCGAGCCACGAGAATGAGGCGTCCCCCTAGCTCGTGCAGCTCACCCTTCTCTGGTCGACCAACTCTGCACTCTTCTTCAACTACCAGACCCTTTTCCTCGCATGCGTCTCACCTCAAACTAAAGAACAAGACTCGGTGCATTTCGCCCTTGACAACAGGCCAGTGACACTACTTTCGCTATCCAGAGTCCTCTCAAGAAGCAACGTATCCAACCTATGACGGCCGACTCATCCACCTACGGCAACTCGAGACCACTCCGACTGCATGAGGACGGCAACCATCCTGGATATCAACTTCACAGTCCTTTTCCTCTCGATCCTCTTCCTCAATTCCTCTCTCTTCTTTTTTTTAGACGTGTCCCACTCGGCTTCCTCCCTTGAGAAGGGCTTCTTCCTTCTTTTAGTCCCATTGGCCAGGTCTTTCTCCAACTTCTTTTCGCTGGATGGAAAGGGCAGCAAGCGGTCCTTTACTTTTGTCCTGCTGCCTTCGTCGAAGATGCTTCGAGTCCTCCCCTCTTCTTTTTTGTTTAATCCTTCTTTTCTATTGCATGGTGGAGGACAGACTCTTGCTGTCCTCTACTCTTCCCCTTCTTTTTTTTTTATATTATACTCTTGTTTTTGGGTTGAGGCGCCGCTCCCCTACCTTTGCTCCATGGATTCTGTCTTCCACTCCCCCCTCTTTTCATTTTTTTAAATCATTCTAGTCCCCTCACGAAGAAGAGAAACAATGGGCGTTTATTGCATACGGTGGTCGACGTCAAGATTATAGAATCTACCAATCAAAAGACTCGATTGGCATTTTTTTGCTCGGTTCGGGTTTATGTTCGTGAAGGAGCATTGACACGAACCGAATTTTCAAGATTTAAAGTAACACACTTGAGTAGGAAATTAAAAGAAAATTATTGAATATTTTTGTTTATTTTTCTGACCATGAATGGTATTTTTCTGATTTTTTGGGTATTTTTATAATTAAATAAATTCGAAAATTATTATAAAATACCAAAAAATATTTTTTGTTCAAAATTGGTCCCCGAGGCTAGGCCAAGGCTTCCAAAGTTGATTTTGTGATTTTATGACCTTTTTTGATATTTTTAATTAATTTTAAAGAATAAAAATCATAATAATAAATGGTCAAAAATCAGGTGTCAACATCAGCGTCGGCAGCCTTAGCCGCCATCGGAGTTGTTCGGGTTTTAGGACTTTGAGGAAGTTCTTCCACTTTATGAAGTTGAACTTAGGAACACGTGTATGGGTTCTAACGAATGTTTTAAGAGGGTGTGCATCGGGACCGATTTCGGTGAAACCCATGCAGATGTGGAATTGTCTGATATGGGATGTGAACCACAGATACAGAAGATCACTAGAAGCTCTAAAGATTCCCTTTTTGTTTTTCTTGAAACGATTTAGGGAGAGGAAGGTTTCGGCAAGGAGGATGTTTGAGTAATCCCACCCACAACAGACTTGTCTAGCTACTACAGCCATAATAGGGTCGAAGGCGACAGTTGAGATCGGGAATAACACAAAGCTAAAGAATGCCAAGATAAAGGCTCTACCATATTTCGTTCCTTTAGTAGCAGGAAGGCGGGAGAATCGGTCTATAAGGAAAGATAGGGAGATCCGTCCAGAATTGCTTTTTGCATCTGCTTTGACTTCATTCAGGTTTGTGTCCAGGAATTCAGCCACCTGACTTAGGGGTTCGGGTCCTATAGGGGGTCGGACGAGCGTAGGGGTGAATTCAACTCCGATGACGGCGCTGTATTCCTCGCTAGTGGGAGTGATCTCTAGTCCTTCCATACAAAATGTAGCGGTGGTAGGATCCCAGTAGAGCGCCATGGCTTGAATAAAGGCAGGTGGGCACTCAATCTTTAATAGGTCCAGTAGGTACCCTAGTCGTGATTCGGCATACTTCTGGATGGCTTCACCCATGCCATCCCACCATGACTGGAGTTCAGCTCGGGGGATTTTGAACACTTGAATATCATTCTTTCCCATCAAGTCTAAAATATGCAAATGATTTTAAAAAAGTCAATCGTCAGAAATTACTGTAAATGTATGAATATGCAGATGTCATGAAGCATGCATGAGCTAACTTGATTGCATAGTTCAATTTGAAGAAATGGAGATTATGACCCTTTTTCAGGTCTTGAAAGCTTGACTCAAAGCCTAATTTCCATTTCAAGGAAGTGAATTATGCAATTTAGTCAGGTTTACTCAGTGACTAAGGGAAATAGCAACGTCACATTCCATTGGTCAATACATCAAAAGAGCAAAGTGGAATGAACTTTTATTACAATCAAGATGCCTAATGGAAGAAGGGTAAAGAGAGGTTTTTCAAACAAGAAAGCCATAAAAGCCAATGGAACGTGAGGATCTAAATCACTCTTTTTCAAAAGTCTACCCAAATGACAGTCGGTCAGGAACTCTCCCTTAATCTAGGGTAGGGGGTTATCTTCAGTGGTTTGGTCGAGAAGTTGTAGTTCCTCTGACCACTCTCTAGTCCAGGGTATGATGACTTCGGGAGTCTTCTCGGGTTCCACTTTCTTGAGTGTGATACGCCTTGGCTTGGTCTTGATCGCAGGGCGTCTCTTCCTACTCCAAGAAGTGATCATGGGTATGTTCTCTCTAGCCAGCAATTCAGCCTTTCGACGGGCGTACGCTTCCCTAGCCAGCTGGTTGCGACGCTGTTTCTTCATCTCTAGGTAATTCTTCATCCCTTCGTCTGCTTGTCGCTTGAACCTGAGGTTATCGACGTAGTAGCGGGTTTGACAGTCCTCAGCATATCCTAGCTTACGTCCAGTCAGTTCCCGACCATGCACGAATCTAGTGAAGTGTAGCCTTGTGTTCGGTCCAGGGCGAGTGACTTTTCTCAAGTACTCGAAAGTTACCAACTCTGTTGAACTCTTAGGAAACAGCGACATCCTATCCTATGATCATTGTTGTTCCTATTAGTCACTTTGAGTAATCTTCATGATGCTAATGCATATGGGTGTATGCAATGTATGACTCATGTCATGGAGCAGGAAATGAAGTACATTTAGAAATAAATGTCTTACCAACCACACTTTGGGGGATGTTGAATGCCCCCTGTACCAATGGGTGATTTTAGGTATACCAACCATCCATAGACATGCACATGCGACAAGTGGGTATACTCTAAAAAAGAATTGAAAGTCAGGTGAGGAACCTACGGCTCAGGCTCCCACGATCCACACGAGGCAGATTCCTCCCCAAGGGTACCTACCCAAGAGGGCTAGATATCGCCAATGCAGATGGTAGGCGGGAACGAATACGAAAGTCTCAAGTGCCATCAAACACAAGGTCCTTTTCGCATCCTTTCCCTATCTAAGGTAACCTAAGGGTGGTTGCAGTCGGGGTTTGACCGCCAGTGTGTGCGATGTGTCGTGATCATCACAATGCAAAGTCATGCACAGCAGTTTGTATCAAACACCGCTTCAGTAAATGCATAAAGTAAACATACATTCCCAACTCCAACCTGCAGGAAAAATATCAACAATCACTCCACCCCTTATTTCTCCAATCTGCAAAAACATTTAACACAATGGTTAGTGTACGTACCTCACCTTCGAGAGCATCTGCAGAAAACAAGGTCAGATAAACCAAACAACTTTTTAATCGGCTCAAGTCCTCTGGAATTCGTAACCAGAGATTCTGGTTTTAGAATAGTCTCCAGTGGAGTCGCCAGTCTGTCGCGACCCTCCTCGAGGCGGAGGGCTAATGGGCCGCCCGATCGATGGCTTGACCGGACGCGGGCCTCTCCCAAGGCCCATTACCCAAATCGCAACTCCTGGATATACGTGGTCGACCTTCAGTGTGGTCTAGTGACATGTGATGAGTGTACATGCCAAGGAATCGCCACCAATCGTTTCGTGGAGGGTACGATCGGAAACCCTATCGAATAGTTGGGAGTGGTCTATTCGATTCTGCGGAAACCAGAGAAGTGGGTTCGGGGACTTAGTTACGCCAACTGTCGAAGTTGACGCCCTTTCGGTACCTAAGCTGAATGGTTTATCTGATCCTAGGGTTTCATACAGACGAATGGGGTACAGATCCTAAATCTAGGAATTCATGCATATGGGAATACTACCCTATCACTCACAACCAATAGAAATAAGTGCGCAAATCAAGGATCCAGTACATGCGGATAAAACACATGAAATCAGCATGGTATCCCTAATGAGGCCCTATTAGCCTAGAGAAATATCAATTAAGGCTTAGGAGTGATTTGGACATAATTCGCCCATGAGGGGCAGAATCGTAATTTTGAATAATTCGGGGAAAATTTACCCTTAAAAGGGTAAATCTGTCATTTTAGACGAATTGGGAAGTCAGAAGACAGAGGAAATAGGATTGGCCATCAATCCAATCCATCTCCTATTTTTCGGGAATTTTCAGGATTTTTCTGGAATTTTCAAGTGATTTTACCCTTGGAGGGGTAAAGTCATCATTTGGACAAAGATGAGAACTGAAAACCTCAAATATTAGGGTTGCTCATCCACCTGACCCAAACCCTAACTTTAAGCAATTTTCAGAACTCGATTGAGACAAGAAAGACAATTTTCCCATTGAAGGGCAAAATCGTCATCTTTGAGAAAAGGGGCGGGACTCGAAATCCAAACTTAAGAATTGGTCGTCTAATCTACCCTAATTCTCGCCTTGGCATTATCGGCCTTATCTAGCATGCACAGCAGAGGCGACTTACCCTTAAAGGGTAATGTCGTCAAGTCTCGGAAAATTGGGTAAGAAACCCCAAAAATAGGGTTGACCAGTTGTCTGTGGTCAATCCTCGATTTTTGGGGATTTCTAGGGTGTCTAGGATTTTTCCACAATTTTTCCATATTTTTTGAAATTTTCTGGAATTTTCTAGCATTTTTTTTGGATTTTCTAAGATTTTTCTGATTTTTTTTTAAATCATTTCCTGATTTTTTTTTTATTTAAAAAAAAAAGTGATTCGGACCGGGTCGACCCGACCCACTCGGGTCGGAACCCGGCCCAGACCCGGACCCGCGCATGCCCCAGCTCCAAAACGACGCCGTCCCCTCCTTTGAATTGTCGGACTTGATCTGACGGCCTTCATTGCGCCGCGTGGCTATTCCACGTCCACTGGATAACCTGACTGGAATCTACGGTTCAGATTAGGCGAAGACTTGATCAGGGCCATTTGATCAGATTACTTAAACCTACGGCCACGATTAGACTCTAAGATTCGATCTAGACCGTTGATTTACACTTACCTAAACAACGCCGCACGGCCACTAACCTACACGACACCGTTTCAGCTCGTTTTAATTTTCCAATTTTAAAACATTTTCGAATAATCCTAATTTCTAATCGGGCGGTCACCATCTATTAGACTCGATTATTCTCGGCCGTTGGATTCTTTTTATTTGAATAACAGACTCAACGGCCGTGCTGACTCGACATCCACGTGGACCAATCACGTGTTGCCACCTAGACCTTTGACCCGTTGACCGCGCCACGTCAGCTTCGTCTTCAACCTCGCGACTCCGGCAGAATGGACGGCTGTATTTTTCCGGCGATGATCGTGCGGTGAAATCTTAATGGAATCACTCGAGACCAACGGCAATCGATTCGCGATTAGCTCTAGTTTGACATATCTAAGAATCGAAACATCCTATTCACAGAATCAAGAACATCGTGCGAATTGCCGAGTACGGCCATGGAAGCTCAGTCATGCGATTCACTCAAAATCAAAGAAATTCAGTCACAGAATAGCACCAATGGAGGTTCAGAAGACTTACCTCGAGCTCCGATTGAGCTCGCTCGGCCCAGATTTGGCTGGGCAAGAATCGGCTATGGAGGCTAAATCGGAAGACTCGATTCGGGGTATATGAGCAAAATCAATGCAAAATGAAGACGCGAACATGGTCAGTGACGTTCAAGGAATGAAAGGCACACACTAATTGCAAGAAGGATCATGGAATGTGTGAATCGCCATGAATGCCCAAGGAAGAACTCGAGACGGCGACTCACCTGTTCTTGTGATTTTGCGGGGCGTGGCCGGCGGCGATCGCTTCCTGGCGCTCTGGGCGGTCTCCTGGAGGTCTCCCCGAGCTTTGGTCTAGCCTGAAAAGGCCTGACCGATGCTCTGTGGATTCGAGCTCTGTCCTCGACAATGGCGGTTGGAGGACGAGCTCACTCTCTCTCCTTCTCCTTCTCTCTCGATTTGGTTTCGCCCTTTACAACTGAATCTGTTCGTCCTTTTAACTGAAAGCCGACGTAGGCTTATATAGCCTGTTGGATTTTTGGCGCCGAACGGTGGAGCTTCAACCAACTCCATTTGGCACGTGTAGTCACGTGCAAATAGGTCAGAACGACGTCGGGGAGGATGGGCATTCCGTTTAGTCCCTTTTGGTTCCGCGGTGAGCTTCATTTCGCACGAATTTGGCAAGGATTTGAGCTGTTTTTGCCTTTGTTGACTTTTGCAGGTCTGAAGGTTTGACTGGCCGATTGCTCCTTGCTCCGGCGGCCATTGATAGTCGTTCTAGCTCCAATCGACGGTGAGTGATCTAAGGAACTAAACGCCCACCATTGCGTCTTCAATTGAGGTCGATTGGCCCGTCAATTTCCCCGTCAAAGCTCGTCCTTCTACTGTTCACTTGCCAGGAACCTGAGGAAGACGATGACACTGTAGCAGGCCGGTTCGACCGGTCTGACCGGCGGTCTGACCGGTCTGAACCGGTCCCGAATAGGACTTTTCAAATTAAACCCAAATTAATGGGAAAATTTTGCAATTGAACCTCATAATCGAATCTAGGGCATGAATTCTATCTAGAAATGTGGTTTTGCCCAAAAGTTTTCATCAATTTCTACAAAATCCCCAAATTCTCATTTGATCGGAAATTGGGGATAGTGTAATTAAGGGTGCAAATGATCAAATTGAGTTAAACCACCTATGCCAATTGATTTAAAATGGTGAAATCCATTGGGTAGCATGTTCAATTTGTAATGATAGTTCTTGAATTGAAAGTAATTTCGATTATGCTCAATTTCAAAGACTAAAATGCAATTATGTTTGCAATTGAACAGTTTGTCCGAGCAATTAGGTCAAATTGGAATAGGGGACAATTAGATTGAATGTCAAGATCCTAGAAAATGCCAAAATTGCAAATTAAAAGACTCAATTGTTATTTTTTTCTTCAAATTCAATAGTGCGGGTTACAAAGGAACACCTAAAATTGAATCTGATTTTGGATTTTTTTGTGAGGTCAAAAATACAAGGGATAAAAAGGAAAAATATTGGATATTTTTCCATATTTTTGTGACCTCAAATGCTATTTTTCTTGAATTTTTAAGTGTTTTTATATTTTCCAAAAATACTAAAAAAATATGAAAAAAGTGAAAAATTATTTTTTTGGTCAAGAATGGTTCCTAAGGCTACCAAAGTTGATTTTGTAATTTTTTGACTTTTTATGAATTTTTTGTGATTTTTCGAAAATAAAACTGAAAAAGACTTGGTCAAAAATCGGGTGTCAACACTAAGCTCATGGTAAGTTATGCCTAAACCTTTATTAGGATGTTAGGTTACTAAAGGACATCGTTTTGAGTCGAAATGAAAAGTTTTATGTACTTATTTTGTGAGAAGCGTGAGGAAACCCAATTCGGCCATATTTTGATGAATTAGACTTGAGTGATTTCATGGCGTGAAACTTGTGAAATCAAGGTTGAATTGAGGAGTCTAATCTGGTCATGGAGTGTGGTTGGACCTTTTGGCATGTTTTATGGAAATTCTTGTTAGAGTCTAGTGTATTGAGGGGCCCGTGACTAATGTCGAGCCTTGAGTTTCGTGAAATGACCGTGTTCATTAATTTGCCCGAGGCCTTGTTTGATTTGATTCGAGTGATGCATGTGTTTGACAGAGAATTTTGTAACGTGAAATATGTTTTGTCCAGTTGAAAGACGTTTGGAAGGAATGCTCGAATGGGCAATGAAATACTTGAATTTCGTGAACTGTTTATGAATGAGAAATTGAGACTTTATTTTCTTTGAGCCGTGCTCATTGAATAGTCTGAGGCTTTGTTAGAAATACATGAGTTTTCTTGAATGAAAGATTTGAGACATGAAATTGTTTTAAAAGAAAACTTGACGCCAATCAATTTGACTGAGACGGAGTTACTCTCAACTTGATCTGGAGGGAGTTACTACATTTGACTGAGAGGGAGTTACTCTCAACTTGATTTGGAGAGAGTTACTCCATTCGACTGAGAGGGAGTTACTCTCAAATAGAGCTCTAGGAGGGAGTTACTCTCATTTGACCTGATGAGGTCGTGCGGCTAGAGAGTCCCATACTGACAGGATTCATCTCGATTGAAAATGGCCGTTGAGAGTCGTATGGTGACCGAATTATCTCTAGGTCTGGACGCGAGAGTCTCATATGGTCATATGGCGACTGAATCATCTCGCGGCCCCAAAGTGGGCGACCCAGGATGGGCAGAAATGAAATGACTTGTTTTTTTGAAAAGTCAAAGGATGATTTTGAGAAAACTGAATATGCCTGATGTTTTGGAAGTTTGCCACAAGATCGAAAAGTTTGTCTCATGAATTGAAAATGGCCCATGAAAGGCGTGAAAGAAAAGGTTATGTTTTCTGGAAGTTCCGATAGTGGAATTTTGATGAAATTTGAAAGTTGCCTCATGTTTTGATGGCGTCGAGTGCTTGCTTTTGAATTGAAACCCTGCCATTTTACAAAGCTCAGTTTTACTCATGAAATCTTTTGTGACTGGGTCAAGTCATTCTGAAAGTACTGAAATGTCAGGTTTTGACAAGTACCTTGTTTTACTATGCCAAAGATTTTTATCCCAAAATACCCATTTTTCAAAAGTGTTTGGAGGTACTGGCAGCCTAGTTTAGGGTTAGTTTAGCTTACTGAGATTTTATATCTCACCCCGTCGTGGGATAACATTTTTCAAGTTCCAGACGATGGACACCCGAACTTGCCATGGGTTGGCATTTGAGGAAGTCGTTGGAGGAAATCAAGATGATCTGATCGAAACCTTAGGAACTGTATATTGTTTGGAGTTAGATTTATAACCTGCTTTGACATTTATGAGAAGTGTACCTCTTTTTGTCCTAAGTCATTATGTGTCGTTTTATTTGTATGGGATTGTTTCACGTTTCCACATGCGTCCCATTTAGATGCCTTGAGTTTGTTGTTGGCCATTGGATCTTGGGTAATATCTTGATAAGAAGAACGGGTGGTGGGATGTTCGCGTGCTCGTCGGGTTCGGGGTGTGACAAACATACTGGGGTAAAGTTAATGGAAGAAGCATGAAAAATCAGGGTAAACCCAGTAACCAAGAGATCCGACTAAGGTAGTCGAGGAAGTTAAAGAATGCATAGAAGAGATAGATGGACGAATGACAAAGATCTTTAGGGACTCAAGATGGAAAGGAAAGGACGAGCGACATGGCCTTTTAAGGATTCATGGAGAAGAATTATGTATATCACCCAGTGTCGCAAGAGAAAGACCTATTCTAGTCCGAAGGAAAAGAGAATGGAGCTTAGAGTAACCGCACTAAGGATGGAAGAAAATAAGCTCCGAAGGATGAGGACGTCTTTCAATAAGGAAGACTGGGCAATGTTCCGAACAAAAAGAAATCCTTTGGAAGGTGAAGAAACGATGAGGCGTCAGCACCCCATAAGGTTGGATAATTGGAAAATGGCAAATTTCGAGGACAAAATTTCTTAAGGGGGAAGAGTTGTGACATTCTGAATTCTGACCCTTCTCGGGGCTGATGAATGGAAAAGTATCAATCGATGTGTTTCAGTTATATCTCGCTCGGAGCTGGCCAGTCTTGAGTTAACTAACCAAAAAGGAAAAGGCTAACGCAGAGTCGAGTACGTGGACTTGGGAAGCTCAAATAAGAAATGGCGCTTTGACCATAAGGGTTGTCGAGAGGATATTTTGGGCCAGCAGAGATCGATCTAGGAACGATTGTGGAACGCCTTGCTAGCATTATACGTTGGGACGCGGGTGATTCCGCCTAACCACGGTGTAATTTGTGAGAACTTCCTAAATCGGATTCCGATGATCAGGACCGCAGGAACTAGCGATAAATCCTCACAATTATATGACAATCAAAGTCGCCATGACTTGAATAATCCTAAGGTTGATACGCGTAGCACTTTCAAGAGCCACTTGTTAGTTTGAGATAAACTGGAATTACAGCTGACGGGAAATTTGTCATGATTTGGGCTTCGGAGATTGGGTTTCAAAAATTGACGGATTCCAACATTTGAAATAATCGGACGTCGCTTGATCCAGAGTAATTAAGATTATGAATTCGCCCCATAAGATTAGAAAATCAAGAAATTGACTGAAGTTCAGAAAAGACATTTTTGCCCCCAAAGATTTCCCAAACTTTTAAGGTTGGACAAGGGCTTTTTGGTCAATTTCCTTCTTCCCCTAGTGACCGAATTATTGAGGACATTATGGTTAATTTGCTCCAAGATTTTTAGGGTGAAGTATTAGACAACCTAATGGCCTTAGACTAGACCTTAGCTAGCATTAATTGTTAGTCATGTCTCACCTACCTAGTCTTGTCTTGTCTTGCCTTGGGAAAGAAAGCTCTTTCTTCGTTATCTTTCCCTTCTTCATTTCTTGCTTGGCCGACCAACTCTCCTCCTCCCTCTCATCTCTCTCTCGGCCATTTTTCTCTCTCTCTCGCACTCTCCTGCTCACTCTCAGTCGTCCATCTCGACGGCGGCTTCCGGTGGCCCAAGGCCACAACGCCGGCCATCACCCTCCTCCTCCTCACTCCCTTGCCAATGTCTCCGCCACCTCAAACCGCCACCTTGATGTCGCCTTGTAGCCGTAGAGCCCGAGGAAGTCAGGACTGTCGCCGGCCAAGCAAAGCTAGACTCGAGAGCTTCCACAGCCTAAACCACAAACTTGTAACACCTCATTCTCTCAGTGAGCCATCCTAAAACCTAGATCTAAGGGTTAGTTAGCTTGTGTGTGAATTTGGTATTAGTTTAGAAAGAGTTTGATGGCTAAATTATGGATGAACTCTACTTGAACAGAATTTGCCTTGCCAAACTGGGTTGAGAATCCACGGCACCTTGAGGTCCCTTAAGGCGTCATTTAACTTGGAAATTGTTGGTGAGTCTTCTTAAGACATGGTATTGTATGTTGGCAATGTGTAGGAGAATTAGAATGGATTATTGATGAGCTTTAGGGGTTGATTTCGTGTGGTATTCTTCCGGAGACAGAATCTGATCGCCGGGATTAGCAGGGGAAACCGTGGCATTCTAAGGGTCACTGAGGTCTTTCCTTGCTTGGAATTAACCGGTAAGCTACCACAGGGCATGGTACTATATACAGACAAGGTGTATATGGGTTGAAGTTGCGTTTAAACGGTGTTTAATGGTCTGTTTTGTGTGAATTTCCCAAGGACCAGAGCTGCCCTGCACTGACCAACATTTGCCGGGGACTTTGTGTGGCCATTAAGTGAAATATGTTTGCTTGGATAACTCGGTAAGCTATTCCTAAACCTTTACTAGGGAGTTAGGTTATTAATGTACGTCCTTGTTTGAGAAGTGCTTGATTTACAGATCGGTTTAGCTTGAAGAACTCCAAACCCGATTCTGCCTTGTTTTTTTATCGAATTGCGCTCGAGTGATTCTTTGCTTGAATTTATGAAATCAATGTCGAGTTATGAAGCCCTAACTTGAGTATGAGAGATGGTTGGGCCTTTGTCATGTATTGTGGAAGTTCCGTTTGAATTGAGAGCGTTAGCGGTACGGATTATAAAATGATTCTAGAGATGATTTGTGGAACCGAAATTTGAGGTTGATTTTGAATAAATGTCAAGTCTTGAATCGAAAGAGTTGTTAATCGTTGCTTGTGCTAAGTTGAAGTTGTGTGTGTGATAACACGATTGTGCCTTGCTTTAAAAAAGAGTTTTTATTGAAAGCACTTGATTTGTGAGAATTGTCGAATTTGAAATGAGGCTGTGAGCCGATTTGCTTTCGAATGAGTTTGTTGAAAGGTGAATGAAAAATTAAGGCCAATCCATCGGGTGTTTGATCCCGACGTTCGGTGTTTGATCCCAAATGTTGTTGTGGGTGCTTTTTCCCAAGAATTGAGCTCAGGGACTTGATCTCATTTGGCCTGACGAGGTCACTGCGTCTAGAGAGTCTTACAGTAGACCGAATCATCTCGTGGTGCTGGAGTAACGAGAGTCACTGTATTGACCGAATCATCCCTAGGTCCGGACGCGAGAGTCTTTATGTTGACGGCCTCGAGGGAGTTAAGGTATCGGGCGTCACATGTTTGATCGAATCATCTCGCAGGATTGGCCATGACGAGAGTCTCATAGTTGATCGAATCACCTCGACGGTGCTGGGGAGCGAGAGTCACAATGACAACCGAATCATCTCGCGTAAAAAGTGAAAAGATGAATTGTTTTCTGTGGTTAACTGGTTTCATGGAAAGAAACATTTTGATTAAAGGAAATTCATAATGAGGCCCAGGGTGCTTTAGCACGGGCGAGTAACATTTTGTTATTGTTGATTGAAAGTCGAGTTTTATGAGAAAGGGAAATGGGATCGAATGATGGATTGAAACAAAGAATTGTTTTCCTCCGAGTCTGTTTGAATGTCAGATTTTGGATACGATTCACTTGCCTGAAATTTGTTTAATGGAAAACCGCCTAAGTACGAAGCTAAGCTTTTATCATGGTTTTCAACCATCGAGTCATTTGAAAAGATTGGAATGCCAAAATGTTTTTCTTTTATTTCCAAAATATATGTTTTCAAAAGTGTCTGGAGGTACTCGCGACCTAGTTTAGGCTTAGGTTTAGTTTACTGAGATTTTTATCTCACCCCGTCGTGGGATCACTTTTTTTCACGTCCCTAATGACGAAGTCCTGAGGATGCCGAGGATGAATAGCCGAAGAAGTATTTGATGTATTTTAGACTTGTGACTTTGTATGATCTTACATTTGTAAAACCGAAGCCGCTTGGCATTCTGATTAAATATTTTTGTTGTATCGTTCTAAAGCACTTTTTGTTATTAAGTGTAGGGTTATTTTTCTCGCTTTCGCATGCATGTTTCATTTAGGACTTTTGAGCGATGGCCGTTGGATCCTGGAAAACTTCTTAAGTTAACGGCTTTGAAGGGATGTTCGCGAGCCCGCCGGGTTCGGGGCGTGACAAAGGGCTCTGTACTTAAAAGTACCTGACTTTCTTAACTTGCTAGAATGATTATCTTCGGATCTAGCTTTTGAAGTCGTTGTGACTTGTGATTCAGCTTCTCATCTGCCTTCTAGCGTGCAGTATGTTTATTGTGGCTGTCAAAGTGAGAGTTCTATACTAGAAGAATGAGATACCAGGTTACTATCTGATGTTCTTATGATGAGATGGCGAAACACGGTTTCAAGCGAATTGTTTGAATGATGCATGAAATCGCCAAGAGGCAGTTTCTCGCAATCAACATCGACCTTGATGTTAATATGAAACGGATAGGGGGACACAGATCTAGGTTATAAATCATTTGGCAATGGTATGATGAAGTTCTAACGAGTTTTTACGGTTTCATATTATTCTACATGAAATATTGCAGGATTGGACCGGTCCTTGAAGAGGGCAATCTGGTCCCCGGTCCCAATGGGACCGATAACCGAGCGATCCGATCCGGTTCCAACTTGGACTACATATATTTGACTTCAAACAAGACAGTGTGTTCGTTCGTTTTCGTAACAAGGAAATTTTTCACCGAAATTCGTTTTTTAGCTTTTATTGAGAAGGTTCTTTAGTTTTCATATTGTAATGTAATGTTTTACATTACAATACTCCTAGGAAAGCTGTAAATGACTTGGAAAGAAACTGATTTGCAGAAATTGAAAGTGCAGGAAGCTTAAAGTACGAGAAAAAGGTAAATTGCAAAGGAAATTGGATGTTTTTGCATGTGTTGTTGATCTCCCTTCTTATTCTTTCTTGTAAGTATTTTTATTCCTTTGCACTTTGCAACTACTCAGATGGTTATTATTTTCAAATCTTGAATTCTGGCGCCTTCAATAATTACCCCTTTTTACCCACTTTTTTCATAGCTTTTGTCCGCCAAAATTGATCTTCAACTGCTCCCATGACTTTAGATTTGATCCTTTTGAATAACTTCTCATGATTTGCTCATGCCCATTATTTTAGCTCACTGCTCATAACTTCCCCTTGTCGTAGTTGACTGGGTTGATCCATTGCATGCTCAAGACCCTTTTTCATTTTTATGTTTCTTCGGGAAGTTACCGATTCGTGATTACTTACCGATTTTCGGGCCCATTTCCCGACTATCGGGCTTTTGCAGTTCTTAGTGCACCGTGGCCAGCTAACCGATTCTCAATAAACCCAGGACTGAATCAGGATTTGATGACCTTGATGCCCGTTCTGTGTTTTATTATTTGGTGTCAACACAGTGCAATGATAGAAAAAAAAAAAAAGAGAACCAGTTAACTACTAAAAAGTTTGTTATCCATGTTCATGATGACTCGTGTAAAATGGCTTTCCTTTGGCATTTCCTGTATCGAGCTAGCTACGTTGTACCACCAGTTTTTTTTCTTCTGTTATTTTGGGAAATGTTTCAAATTTTTGTTCTCGGCATTCATAATGACTTGATTCTCAGAAACAGAGTATGTCATATTCATGAGAGAGCATATTCAGTGGAATAAAATTGTACGAGTTGGCAAATATCTATGTTATTCATTGATGATTGAATATAGTTGGATTTGTAGTAGCAATGATCCCTCTTGACTGTTTTTTTATTTTGCCAAATCCCTCTCGAGCTTGAATATCATTAAACAAGCTAAGTTTTTTAATGGAGGTATCTATCTCTTTGTGCTCTAATATTACAATTTGTATAAAAGAAGAGTTTTTCATTAGCATAATTAGTTGTGGATCATCAGACACATTAGCCATGCATGTATTCCAACGGTTTCAGCTGGTGTTAACAATCCCACTAGAACCGAATCGAAATGCCTGTCCCATCCATTCCGGTCCTGGTCTTGAAAATTTGGGGATCGAGACTATCAGTTTGATTTCCGATTCAATACAGGGACTGGACCGGCCCGAATATGCACACCCTTAGTAGATCTTTTGCTTTTGTGTCAATTCAGTCATAAACCTTTTATTGGTGTCAATTTAGTTCTAAGCGTTTTGTATTTGCGCCAATTGAGTCCTAAACCTTTTGCATTTGTACAAATTGAGTCAATCGGGCTAATTTTAATCGAAAATCGCTGATGTGGAAGTCAGTTGTCCTATGTGGTACGATTGGCTCTAACATAGATATATTTCAATACTATTTTAGTGTTTTTAATATTATTATTTAATACTTTCAGGTTTTTTTCCTTCTTTTTTCTTGCACTTTCGTTTTTCTTTTGATTGGGAGCTAGCATGGGTCGCCGGTCGACCCCTGCCGGCCCCAATAAAAAAATAAATGCAAGAAAAACAAAGGAAAAAATAAAAAATAATTAAAATATTAAAATAAATTTAAAGTAATATTAAAAAAAATTATCATTAGGGCCGACCATGCCATGTAAGATCACCAACGTCCAATCAGTCATTTTCATCCAAAATTAATTGAATTTGACACAAATGCAAAATGTTTATGACTCAATTAGTACCAATCCAAAATATTTAGGACTGTAGCACCAATAAAAAAGTTTTTGATTGAAATGACATCAATGCAAAAGATTTAGAACTGAATTGACACAAATACAAAAGGTTTAAGACAGAATTGACACAATTGCAATAAGTTTAAGAATCTTTTGCCACTTTTCCCCAAGAAAAAGTATATGACTAAATTGAAAAGTTGAGAATTTAATTGACATTCGTATAATAAATTTAAAATTGGTTGGATAATTTTATCTGAACGACAATCAAGTACACATGATTCAGGCTGTGTCAAATGACGGGAGTTCATCTCTCTCTGTCTGATCTCACAATTGTCAAATGCAAACATAAATTGTGGATTGAAATATCAAATTCATAATCATTGTGGAATATGAAACGTCAAATTTATGAATGGTGACTAGACAAACGAATTGAAATGTAATGTTCGTCAAAAGAAACCCAAAACTAGTATCTGTCGATTTACACGTACAAAAGTTCGCGAAAAATGATAGATTGATTATTTTAAATGATATTTACAATCAAATGCAAAAGTATCTCAATACCAAATATATGTTAAGTATTATTTAAAATATTGCAACAGTTTATTTTTCAACAAACATCCGTTTAATCCTGACAACAAGGTTTATGTATCATTCATTTGCATATTACTGCGAAACTATCTGAAGGGAACCAATCCCAATACAAAAGCAGCGGAATTACTCAAGATTAACAAGCCCAGAAACTTACTTGAATCATTGATCTGAGAAGTGTATCACAGAACGAACACACCTCATTTTCACAGATTAAATGTCCACAATACAGCGAGAGAATCTGTGTCCATTGACGTTTCCGGAGAGGAGAAGAGAGAATCATTGTCGTCCTGTTTTTGTTCTTCGTTGGAAGAACGTATAAAGCGACGTTTCCGAAGGACGTGATTATTTCACGTTGTAACTGCCCTTTGGCAGTTTATCAATAAAAGGGGCAAAGGCTATGATAGCCTATTTGGGCGGACCACGGTCCTTCCCATGCACCCTCATTTTCAAACATCTCTCACTCGCCCATGAAGGGCTATCCATAACTCTCACTTGTCCACGAAGGATCACAACTCCCACTCACCCACGAAGGGTTAAATATAACTCTCTCTCTTTTTTGCAAAGTTCATATTGACAAATAATCCGTGCGACCAGCATACTGCGAGAGCTCGTTGCCATACATTCGTTGGGAGTATATAGCAACTCTAAAATGGCATGTTAACTCAGAGTAGATTAAGTATGCAGTACCCTAGATCAATTAGTCACATTTACATCATATCTCTCTTGATCTCTTTGATCTCTTTGAGCACTCAAATGCAATACATTGTATTCACAATCATGATTAACTCAAATAATCACAATTGGTCGACCTATGAATACAAAGATTGAATGTGACATCCAAAACAAGTCCCTTAAACCTCTCAATCTTAGTCCAGCTCGCTTTTCTAGAAATGTCTCATTAGGTCGAATCAATCTCATGACCATTGGTAACACCATAATATAGCGAACACAAAAAAGAAATCTTGAGAATAAGTAAGAGTCATGAGGGGACTTAATTTGAGAAACTTTTATCCTCATGAGTTTCACACGGCTATAGAGTTGAGATCAAAACTCTTGCCAACTCTTCTTGGTCGGTTCATGCATACGTAATATGAAGTATGTATTACGGTATTTTCTCATTTTCCATGGAGCGTATGTCTTTTCACTTTTAATACCGTACAGATGATAGCTCATACATACTCAATGTTTAGCTTGAGTTCACAAATCTACTCTCTTTAATAGAATCTTTCAGAACTCACATCTGGCATTAAGACAGATAAAGTGAAATATGTGGGCTATATTACTTTCGGTATTTCACTTTCGAACATAATAAATATTTTGACCTCATCTTAACATTACGTTGAGGCGACATTCATATTTTAAGCTTGAGCTCTCAATTATCACATAGATAATGAGCTTAAAATTATCTCATATCTATTTATCACGTAGTAAATAGAGGCGATTCCCTGTGTGAGTAGGCTAATCTCATCTGCCCGACATACTTTCTCAACATAATGCACCAAGCATTAATATGCATAAATGTCATACAAATTCATAGGCATCAATAATGATAACAAATACCATTAACTGTAAACATTGAGAAATATAAATATCCAGTACTCCCACTTTTACGCATTTCTAGAGATTTCAATATATGAAACTAATCCTTTTACTCACACATGACTGAGGAAAAACATCTCTAGGTACTCACTTCACAAAAGAGCTGCTATCATTCTATGCATGTATGTGTAATGTATGTTCACATCTTTTCTTACAACCATGTCTTTCACAAATATATATTGCATGTCTATTTGCGTGATATGGCAATGGATCCTTAGTGTAAGCTCTTGTTGCTTGGCTGTCACAATCAACTAATAATTGTACCTGCAGCATCTTTAGCAACACCTCACTGATTCAAACATCTCTTAAGCCAAACATTCTCTTGTACTGCTGTTGATAACACCACGAGATCATCTTCCATCGTGGATAAGGCTATACACGTTTTCTTAATGCCATGAGGTCAATTTCCATCGTGGATAAGGTTATACACCTTTGCTTCTTACTACTCTAAGGCAAGGCGCCATTTTTAAGTAAGAACGCAATCTAAACATTTTCCTCAGTCAACATCAGCATAGCCTTCAAGTTGCAAATCTTCTACCTTGATAACTCTACAAAAAATTCAGCAACACTTTTCAAGTATCTCAGGATTTTCTTGACGGCAATTCAAAGTACTTGATCTGCAGTGGATTGGTATCTACATGCCATTCTAACTACATAATAAATATCAAGTCTTTTACACATATTGTACATTAAGCTTCTGACAGCATTAACATATGGAACACTTTCCATTTCTTTATTTTGCTTGTGGAGTCTCATGACACATCTTCGGCTCAGACCTTCACCTCTTGCAATAGGAGTATCTTTTAGTTTACATTCTTGCATAGGAAATCACTCAAAGACTTTATCCATATAAGTCTTTTCTCACTTTATTGCTCACCTATAGCACTTGCCATTTCGAGTGCTCTTAGTATTTCACGAAGATACTCTTTTTGCCTCTAGGGCCCAATTTCCTATACTTGTGGGAGAACACACATGTATAGGAAGCACATCAAGGTCTGAGAAAACTCAAATCTCATTTTTAACTGTCCACAACTCATATGGAGTAGAGGTAACTGATTTACAAGGCACACAGTTAAGTATCTATACATGCATCAATAAAATATCACCACAGAAGGTAATACGCACAATACAATGTGCCATCAAAGACTTAACCATATCTATTGGGACATGTTTTCTCTGCAACTCCAATTCTATTAAGGAATTGCTGAAATAGAAAACTATTTTTCTATTCCTTTTTCATCATATAAATATCCGAACTGGTCAGATAGATTTTCTTGACTTCGATTAGTGTGATGAAATAAACAGCCTCATGCCTTGCTCTCACATTTATTGAACCACATATGCCTAAATGGATCAACGCAAAGGAAACTTAGCTCTTATTCAAATTTTTAAATAGTTTCTCCATTGTTATTCCCACTAGGCAATGCTCACAAATAGGAAAATCGACATTTTTAATATTGTCCAATAAGCCCTCTTTAGCTTATTTTACCCAGTCTAGCATGCCACGTTTTGATATCATCACAAAAGATGAAAATAGGGAATAACTATCATTCACATCATTGTACTCAGCAATATGCACATTGAAACTATTCAGAATTCTAATAACTTGTTCCTAACGACAAGTCATCATCATGGTTATGAAAGTCCAAATTGAAATAAAGTTTAACCAGAACTAATACGAAAATTAAATTCCGTCATGATTTGGAGCATATAACACGTCATGTTGGAATAGAATGCGACCAACGTGCATATTCAATTGGCAAGTGCCAATTTCTTTAATTTCCACTTAGGAATTGTCTCCTACATTTATTCAGTTTGCTCCATGTGAAAATTGTAAAATTCCACTAAGGCATTTCTTGATTTGCTACATGGTTTGTGGCTGTTAAGTCAATAATCCACAAAAGATGATATTCAGTTACAAAGACTGAATTGTAGACATAAATAACACTTTGAAGTGCATAAAGGGTTTCTACCTTTTTTTTGGCTCACTACAATCATGAGCAAAGTGACCCTTATTGCCACAATAAAAAAAATATTTCACATTTGATATGTTTTTCTTGAAAGGGCGCTTTCCTTTCCCATAGCGGTTAAACTTCAATTTTGTTCATAAAGAATCTATTTCTTTGCCGTTCCACTTCTTTAATCTACCTTGTCGCTTATGCCTAGAGCATAAAGCCTCATTTGAGCTAGAACCAGCACAACGAATGTCGATTTATGGTCTCTCCGCTAGAAGGAGATTCACTTATAGCTCAAGACTGCGCATAACATTCTAAAAAAAAAAGTCTTCATTTTTTATTGTGGATCAAGTGAAATTTTCATATGCACACAGTTATGAGGCAAAGAACTAAATACTGCTTGCACTTGCTGCTAAGTAGTCAAAATGTGGTCTGCATCTTACAGTTCACTTCTCATGTTTGACCTACACATCAAAATATTGTTTCATATTTTGTCTTTAAGGCATCATATAGACGTCAAACCGTCTAGTGATCTGTCTCAAGTTTGTACCCATGTCTAATCAAACTTAGTTTTTACTGCCTCCCACTCGACTATAGCATTTTCATAAATGCCTGAACTTATGCATAAAACTATTTTCATGCTACTCAGCAACATAATGCGAGTAATAGAGTACATCTTGTTCAATATAGCAAATGCCTCTTTTTCCTTCTATATTATGCAGTATTTTCATCTTCAGGTACTTTCATAACCAGGTTAAGAGCTTCTAGCGCTTCTTACTTTTCTAGCAGATACTGGATTCTCACATTCCAGTTTTCATAATTCTCACCATCTAATTTCTATTCTAATCAGGCTTAGCTACGATATTCCAAGAAGCTAAAGTCATAATATCTGAACACAAAGATCTACAGACATGTATTCAACTACTATTGATGCCTAACATTTATGCATCTATTTTACACTAACTAATTATATTAATAAATAATTTCACATAAGGTCTCAAAGTCGAAAGTTCACTATGTTCCCAATCATCATCTGAGAATCCTCGCTTGAAATTATCATTAACATAATTATTGATGTAAAATTGAGTTCACTGAAATTACTAAAATTTTCTAGAACTCCCCACTCAAATAAAGATCACAATTCATATTATGATCTCGATATCTATTTTGTAATCATAACAAAATAGTATGGAAAGATTTGAACTAATGCACCATTAACATATGCATCAAATCATACTCTAATTTCATGAAACAATATCAAGTATTCGACAATTTATTCATGATATCATCAATCAATAGAAGCATGTAAATCATCCTCAATATTAAAAATAACATGGATGAAAAATAATCGAAAAACAAGCAAAATACGTGTATCGAGAGGATTCATATATATTTTATAATTTTACGTTCATCAAACATGCTCATATAATATACCAAATCGAAGACAATTTCGATATGAACGTACTGGTACCTCGTATGCCCCAAACGAAGCTCAGACGAGCCCGTACGAGCCGGTCAAAGTTTCAGTCCGTTTAGTCAATACATGGTCAACGATTCGAGTTGACTTGAGGATCAAAAATGAAATTTCTAAAAGTCCGAGGACTAAATTGCAATTACGAAAAATCCAGGGACTAAATTACAAATTTTAAAAGTTTAGGGGTCAAAAAGAAATTTCTCTAAAAATTTGAGGCCCAAATTGTAATTTCTGAAAGTTTAGGGACTAAAATGCAATTTTCAAAATTTTGGTCCGACGGTCAACGGATGACCACTCAACGGTCAATAGTTGCGAACCGGGTCAGGTTGCGGATAGTAGGGGTGTGCAAACTGGACCGGACCGGCCCGGACCGGCCCGGGACCGGCCCGGCCCGGGCGGGTTGGTCCGGTCCTTGAGGTTGACGGTCCGGTCCCCGGTCCCAATAAACGGGACCGGTGACTGGGCGGTCCGGTCCCCGGGTTCCATGGTTTGGGACCGGACCGGCCCGGCCCGGACCGGACCGGCAATGTTTTTTTAAAAAAATTAGTTTGATCATCCTAATAATTTGAAAATTTCGAGTATCCTACAACGAGTCTTTAGCTATTTTGGTTGCAGTGATTACATCTTTGATTGTTGTGGTGGTTGCATCTTTGATTGTGTTAATTGATTTTTCTTTTAGATCGGGCTCATTTGTTTAGGGAGATATCTTCTTTGAATTTTTCAAACAGATTCAAATTTTAGATAGTATTTTTTTTCACATAAAATAAATGAAAAGAAAGCCATGTAAAAAGAACTGAAAAGATAAAAATCTCATTGTATTGATATTAGATTTGCAATTAAAGATTAATTCATATACGTGTTTTTCGTCTTTTGTGGAATTTTATTAGTAATGAATTCCTTTTTAGAGATCAGAATTAGGATTAGACTTTGGACGTTTTTGTGGAATTTTATTATTAATGAAAAATCAACACAAGAGGAGGTCGAAGTCTAAATTCTTTTTTTTTTCACCAAGCTAATCTTTTTATTATAGTTTTCATAAGTAGTTAGAATTAACGGTCCTATTGGGCCGGGACCGGGACCGGCCCGGACCAGGACCGGTCCGGACCGCCGGTCTTGGTCCGGTCCGTGGTCCTGAAAATATGAGGACCGGACTACTGGTCCGGTCCCCGGTTCCATGCCGGGACCGGACCGGCCCGGACCATGCTCACCCCTAGCGGATAGGGTCAAAGATGGCAAATCACCACGCGGATTGGGGCAAAACGCAAAATCAGAATTTTATTTTGCCCATAGGCATGCCATTCTTTAAGAAGAAATGTACCGACTTCAACTAACAAAAGTCAAGGTGGTTGAGCGGTAAGGTGCAGGCGTAGTGTGTGTAGAGATTGTGGGTTCAAATCCCACTTTTGACAGTTTATACTTTTTTTTTTAAGAATTGCTACCCAAGCCCGCGTGCGCGTGGGCACGCGCGGCTGCCCCTACCCTGTTTCCTTTCCGGAATTCCTCTCCCATTGAAATCCCCACCCTCCATGTGAGTGAGCCCCCCCCCCCCCCCCACATAGAGGGTGGGGATCTCAATGATCCTTTACCATTAAAGTAGAGGATCCGAATCCTTCCTTTCCACCTTTTTTGTTGTTGTTGTTATTTTTTTTTTAAGAAATTAGGAGAAGTGAAGGGTCATGGGCGCCTGGGCCCACAACTGCAGATCCACGCGCGATGCACGCGTGCAATCTTTGCGCAACAGAAGGAAAATTTCCAGATTTCCTTCGCTCGACTCCTCTGCTGATTCCGTCATCTTCAGCCGCTCGATTCTCTTCCGACAACTCACCATTGACCAAAATTAATGGTCGATTTTGTACGTTACGTCTGGACGACCACGTAGGTCTAAAAATATTTGAAAAACGGTGAAGAAAATTAGCCCGGAATCGAGCAATAACCACTCGGACGGGAACCCTAATCCGCAAAATTTCCTTCGTTAAATTCGCCTCCGGCGAGCAACCAAACGCCGAGACACTTTAGGGCTTTTGTTCCCCATGGTGAGGCGACCTTGCTGTTCCGAAGATAGCCCGTGGTTCGTCGGAATTTGGCCGGAATCGGCACTTTTCTCCCCGGCCAGAATAATCCCATATTATAATTTCTTCACAAAATCCTGCGAAAAATCACCAGAAAATAGATAATTCAACTATAAACATAAACAAGATCATAATTCAAGAACTAAAGGCTCTGAGACCAATGAAGGGAACCAATCCCAATGCAAAAGCAGCGGAATTACTCGAGATTAACAAGCCTAGAAACTTACTTGAATCACTGATCGGAGAAGTGTATCACAGAACGAACACATCTCGTTTTCACAGATTAAATGTCCATAATACAGCAAGAGAATCCGTGTCCATTGACGTTTCCAGAGAGGAGAAGAGAGAATCATTGTCGTCCTTTTTTTGTTCTTCGTTGGAAGAACGTATAAAGTGACGTTTCTGAAGGACGTGATTATTTCACGTTGTAACTACCCTTTAGCAGTTTATCAATAAAAGGGACAAAGGCTGTGATAGCCTACATGGGGGGACCATTGTCCTTCCCATGCACCCTCATTTTCTAACACTATCAAAATATAATTTACAACGCGAAATTCTACAAAAAGTACCTCTATAATGGGCAAATTGTATTGAATCGAAAAAATTGATAGGTACATATTCAATTGGTAGATTCAGTCGTGGATCGAGGGACTTAGATTTAATTATGGATCAACTGATTTGCTTATGGGCTCGAGGAATAGTCGAGGTGCACGCAAGCTGGCCCGAACACCTCGGTTACCAAAAAAAAAACTGATTTGCTTATGACTAAAAGTATTACACAAATTCGCCAACTATGCACGAATCAATTAGAACTTGTTGAATGAAATCATAACATACCCAGATTTGAAACTTAACATAGATGCTTCGGACGGCGTTGAAGGTGGGGAAGGAGCCATCGCGGGAGTCCTTCGTGACTCAGGAGGAGCTTTGATCGACAGATTTGCCTTAAAAATCAGATCTTGCCTACCGATTGAAGCCAAAGCACTAGCTCTCGCACACGGTGTGAAGTTTCTGGATTTGTGGAGAGAGAAGACAGAGAGGATATGGGTAGAGTCTGACTACAGTATTTTGGTACGGGCGGTGAACAGAACTGGAGGTATGTGTTGGGAAGCTGAAGCCCACATAACTGAAGTGCAATCCCCTTAGGCCCAGTCATCGAATATCTCCACTTCTAGCGAGCAGTCTGTTTATTGTGGCTGTCAAAGTGAGAGTTCTACACTAGAAGAATGAGATACCAGGTTACCATCTGATGTTCTTATGATGAGATGGCTAAACAGGTTTCAAGCGAATTGTTTGAATGATGCATGAAATCGCCAAGATGCAGTTTCTCGCAATCAACATCGACCTTGATGTTAATATGAAACCGATAGGGGGACACAGATCTAGGTTATAAATCATCTAGAAATGGTACGATGAAGTTCTAACGAGTTTTTACGGTTTCATATTCATATTGTTATGCATGAAACATTGCCGGATTGGTCCGGTCCTTGAAGATGGCAATCTGGTTGCCGGTTCCAATGGGACAGGTGACCGAGCGGTCCGATCTGGTTCCAACCTGGACTATATATATTTGACTTCAAACAAGATAGTTTGTTCGTTTGTTTTCGCAACAAGGAAAATTTTTCACCGAAATTCGTTTTTTAGTTTTTATTAAGAAGGTTCTTTAGTTTTCATATTGTAATGTAAAGTTTTACATTACAATACTCCTAGGAAAGCTATAAATGACTTGGAAAGAAACTGATTTGCAGAAATTGAAAGTGCAGGAAGCTTAAAGTACGAGAAAAAGGTAAATTGCAAAGGAAATTAGATATTTTTGCATGTGTTGTTGATCTCCCTTCTTATTCTTTCTTCTGAGTATTTATATTCCTTTGCACTTTGCAACTTCTCAAATGGTTATCATTTTCAAATCTTGAATTATGGCGTCTTCAATAATTACCCCTTTTTGCCCACTTTTTTCATAGCTTTTGTCCGCCAAAATTGATCTTCAACTGCTCCCATGACTTTAGATTTGATCCTTTTGAATAACTTCTCATGATCTGCTCATGCCCATTATTTTCGCTCCCTACTCATAACTTTCCTTTGTCGTAGTTGACTGGGTTGATCCATTTCATGCTCGTGACTCTTTTTCATTTTTATGTTTCTTCAGGAAGTTACCGATTCGTGATTACTTACCGATTTTCGAGCCCATTTCCCGGCTATCGGGTTTTTGCAGTTAGTGCACCGTGGCTAACTTACCGATTCACGATAAACCCAGGGCTGAATTAGGATTTGATGACCTTGATGCCCGTTTTGTGTTTTATTATTTGGTGTCAACACAGTGCAATGATAGAAAAAAAAGAACCAGTTAACTACTAAAAAGTTTGTTATCCATGTTCCTGATGACTCGTGTAAAATGGCTTTCCTTTGGCATTTCCTATATCGGGCTAGCTATGTTGTACCACAAGTTTTTTTTTCCTCCGTCTTTTTGGGAAATGTTTCAGATTTTTGTTCTCGGCATTCATAATGACTTGATTCTCAGAAATAGAGTATGTCATATTCATGAGGGAGCATATTCAGTGGAATAAAATTGTACGAGTTGGCAAATATCTATGTTATTCATTGATGATTGAATATAGTTGGATTTGTAGTAGCAATGATCCCTCTTGACTAATTTTTTTTTTTTGCCAAATCCCTCTCGAGCTTGAATATCATTAAACAAGCTAAGTTTTTTTTAATGGAGGTATCTTTCTCCTTGTGCTCTAATATTACAGTTTGTCTAAAAGAAGAGTTTTTCATTAGCATAATTAGTTGTGGATCATCAGACTCATTAGCCGTGCATGTATTCTAACGGTTTCAGCTGGTGTTAGCAATCCCACTAGAACCGAATCGAATTGCTAGTCTCGATCCATTCTGGTCCTGGTCTTGAAAATTTGGGGATCAAGACTATCGATCTGACCTTCGATTCAATACAGGGACTGGATCGGCCCGAATATGCACACCCCTAGTAAATCTTTTGCTTTGGTGTCAATTTAGTCCTAAACCTTTTATTGGTGTCAATTCGGTTCTAAACGTTTTGTATTTGCGCCAATTGAGTCCTAAACCTTTTGCATTCGTGCCAATTGAGTCAATCGGATCAATTTTGATCAAAAATCGCTGATGTGGAAGTCGGTTGTTCTATGTGGCACGATTGGCGTTAACATAGATATATTTTAATACTATTTTAGTGTTTTTAATATTATCATTTTTAATACTTTCTAGTTTTTTTTTCCTTCTTTTGATTGGGAGCTGGATGGGTCGCCGGTCGACTCCTGCCGGCCCCAATAAAAAAATAAATGCAAGAAAAACGAAGGAAAAAATAAAAATAAAAAATTATTTAAATATTTAAATACATTTAAAAAAATATTAAAAAAATATTCACATAAGGGCCAACCGTGCCATGTACGATCACCGATGTCCACTCAGTCATTTTCGTCCAAAATTAACCGAATTTGGCACAAATGCAAAATGTTTATGACTCAATTAGTACCAATCCAAAATATTTAGGACTGTAGTACCAATAAATAGGTTTTTGATTGAATTGACATCTATACAAAAGATTTAGAACTGAATTGACACAAATGCAAAAGGTTTTGGACTGAATTGACACAATTGCAATAAATTTAAGAATCTTATGCCACTTTTCCCCAAGAAAAAGTATATGACTAAATTGAAATGTTGAAAATTTAATTGACATTCGTATAATAAATTTAAAATTGATCGAATAATTTTATCTGAACGACAATCAAGTACACATGATTCCGGCTGTGTCAAATGATGGGAGTTCATCTCTCTCTGCCTGATCTCACATTTGTCAAATGGAAACATAAATTGTGGATTGAAATATCAAATTCATAATCATCGTGGAATATGAAACGTCAAATTTATGAATGGTGACTAGACAAACGAATTGAAATGTAAGATTCATAAAAAGAAACCCAAAACTAGTATCTGTCGGTTTACACGTACAAAAGTTCGCGAAAAACTGTAGATTGATTATTTTAAATGATATTTACAATCAAATGCAAAAGTATCTCAATACCAAATATATGTTAAGTATTATTTAAAATATTGCAACAGTTTATTTTTCAACAAACATCCCATTTAATCCTGACGTCTGACGACAAGGTTTATGTATCATTCATTTGCATATTACTGCGAAACTAACAAAATATAATTTACAATGGAAAATTCTACAAAAAGTACCTCTATAATGGGCAAATTGTATTGAATCGAAAAAATTGATAGGTACATATTCAATCGGTAGATTCAGTCATGGATCGAGGGACTTAGATTTAATTGTGGATCAACTGATTTTCTTATGACCCCGAGGAATAGTCGAGGTGCGCGCAAGCTGGCCCGGACACCTCGGTTACAAAAAAAAAATTATTTGCTTATGACTAAAAGTATTACACAAATTCTCCAACTATGCATGAATCAATTAGAACTTGTCGAATCAAATCATAACATACCGATTGAAGCCAAAGCACTAGTTCTCGCACACGGTGTGAAGTTTCTGGATTTGTGGAGAGAGAAGACAGAGAGGATATGGGTAGAGTCTGACTGCAGTACTTTGGTACGGGCGGTGAACAGAACTCGAGATATGTGTTGGGAAGCTTAAGCCCACATAACTGAAGTGCAATCCCTTTAAGCCCAGTCACCAAATATCTCCCTAGCCCATTGTGATAGAAGAGCCAACACTGTGGCAGACTGGTTAGCAAGAGGGCTCCGCGCGAACTGTGTCCCTGCATCTTGGTTATCCTCACCACCTCCTCACTTATGGAATTTAATATGCGTTGATGCCCCTAAGTGGGCTTTTCTTGTAAGAATTAATTTTCCTTCTATGCTATTTGCTTTTCTGGAAAAAAAAAAAAAGTGGGGGGGGGGGGGGGGGGGGGGGGGGTTGGGATGGATAACTTTACCTGGAATATCAAGAAGAATTCACTCTGAAAGCACCGAAAATCTTCCCACGGCAGAAGCATGTAAAGGTTGTCAACAAATTGAGGAAGAGGAGACATTTTTGAGCTAGAACGATTCTATACGTAACACCACAATCTGGACAAAGAAAGGCAACCGACCATCCACTTCACTGGAGAGAGACCATGTCGACATTGTCGAGGACCACTCAATAATATCTAAGGCTGTGATCGTTTCGCAAAACATAACTTAAAAAAAAAATAGATTTTTTGGCTTTCGATTCACAAAAAAAAAAAAAAAAAATTGAGTCAATAAAAACAGTTTCCACTCATAGAAAAAATATTTTCAAAAAGTGAGGAAAATGATTTCCTTTTTTTTTTGGAAGAGAAAAACATTTTCCCTCATCTTTCCTCCCTTCATTCCTTCACATTTCTTTTTTTTTATATAAATAATTTTATGTTTTATATTTTTTTTACTTTATATTTTTTATTTTATTCTTTCAAAAGATTCAAATTTTATAAAATAATTTTAAAATAAAAAAAATATTAGAAGGAGTATACGGAGGAAATTAAAGTACGATTTTTTATACGAATGGTGGAAATTTTTTTTAATTCATTTTCAAGTTTTAGCCAAATACCCAACGATATTGGCATCTTCTGAAAAAATAACTTTTCGATGAACATTTCCCAGAAACACCTCCTTTCCGCGCAACAAACCAAGCCTAAAGCTTGGCCCAAAGAAAGGTTAAAGGAAGATTAACAGTTCAGGACAATTTTGTATCGTAATTAGTATGTGAAATGAACATAGAGTATTTTGCTTCTAATTGTCCCTTGAAAGCACAACAACAGTTCGTCGTCGTCATCCTTGAACACGCATTAGAGAGAGGTCGATGGTCGGTTCGACCGCTCATTCGCTAATCGCAGTATTATTCGATACCGGGCAACGACTTCAGCAGTAAGCACCATATACTTCCCAGTTGCCCTTAATCCGATATTTATGCGTGGCTTGGTCTTCATCTTTAGATTTAGATCAGTCCAGCCATGAAGTTGCTGATACAACTCTTACTCCGAAATCCAAATTACATCTATATGTAGGCTGCGTATTTAATCTTGTATGCAGTGACCCAAGATACACACGTACAGATACACAAATCCATGTTCCATCCATAGAGTCAAAGAGTTAACGCACCTTGTTTTGGATTCATCGTTCTTGATGCGGAATTGCGAGAATCCGACGCTTAAGAGCTTCTCCTCTATGAACCCCCTTGATCACTGGCTTCAATGAGACGGCCCCTCACTGTCGTTTCTGACGATTTCTATATGTGAGGTTATGTGGACATTAGGGTTTAGAGGAGGGACTTAAGCACTATTTATAGAGAATGAACCCTACCCCCTCATCAAGGATAAGGATATCTCGGCCCATACTATCCAGCACCATATCCTACTTGAATTAGGAAACAATATATCTCTTCCTTATTAGACCAAACAATAATTATAGTAACAATTAATAAAACCCACAATTGAATATTAAAACGGAATATTCTAACATTCTCCCACTTGGGCTACATTAATTGAAATTGTACTGTATATGCGCAACTTTATATTGGTCTAGAGATAATTCCCAACAGTCAATCCGATCCCATAAAGTCTTAAGTCCCGGACCATGCCAGTAACTGCATCAGAAGACACAGAGTCATCCACGATCACAAATGCTCTTAACTCTACTGATATGGATTTGATATGGTAGTATGATAATCGGATAACATCTCAAATAATAGAGACACATTATATGTTATCCTCATTGTCAGTCACCATTCTCTCACTTTATGTGTCACAAAACCGGATGTGTCACGAGAGAACATCTTTACGGTTCCAACGAACCAATATATGTCTCACCTTTATAGTTAACTACGCTTTACGTGTAACAAGACATATGCCTTTTGGCTACAATAAATGCCTCAGCCATCACTCAAGGTTTACACAATTCCTTGAGATTTTTAACAGATATGCATTCAATATCACATTCAAAAAACTTCAAAGAATGTAGAAGTTCAATACATATCAAAATCATTACTAAAAGTAATATAACATTGTAAACTTTATTAGAGCAAATATCGAATGCAGCTCCCACTGAACAATAGCATCTCATGATGCTTACTCAACCCATCAATTAACACGTCATATCAGCATCCCACGATGCTTTTATATTTGCGACATGTCATCTAAATGTGTATGGGAAGAGACCTTAAGTTAGTGAGTCTGCAGTCTTATCATTTGTGTAATAAGCTCAACTGTAGTGTCACCCTTTCATCTGTTACCTTTATGGTCAAAAACTTGACCGCTAAATGTTTAGACCCCTTGCGACTCATGCTGTTGTTAATGAACAACACTGCAGAATTATAGTCACAATACAACTGTATGGGTCTATCCACAAAGTAAATACGGTCAACTCTTTAATGAGATTCCGGAGCCAAATAACCTGAATAGCAGCTGACAAGCATACTACAAACTCCGCTTTCTTGATTGAGGATTACATAGATTTATGTTTACGCTTTTCTGTAATACTGCACTTTTCTTTTGACATATAAATGTTTGTAGTTGTCAGCTTCACATTATCCTGACAGCTAACAAGGCCTGAATCTGAATACTTTACTAATGCAGGTCCTGAATATGTCTGTAAATTAGCATATAGTCTTTTGTCCTCTTTAAGTACCTCAAAACTTTCTTAGTAATCACCTAGTGAACGTGTCCTGGATTTAACCAATACATTACAGGAATGATCCATACGAATCTCAATGCCTAGGACAAAACACTCTATATCAAGATCAATCACGTAAAAAATGCTTCGACAATATCTGCTTCATCTTATGCAATAATTCAAGAAAATTCCTTTCAAGCAAGATATCGTCTGCATAGAACACAAGGAAAATAAATTCCTCCCACTGATCTTGTAGTATATATATACTAATTTACTTTGTTCTTGACAAAACATGATAAAGCTACAATACTATGAAACTTCAAGCCACAATTGTCTAAAAGCATACTTGATCCCATAAAATAGACTTTTCAGTCTAGAATCTCCATAAATATGATCAAACTTTATTCCATGATAACTTTGTGAGATTCTTCGTTCTTTATGCACAAGTTTATTTAAATCATCTGCTGCAAAACCTTCGGGTTACATAAAAAGACTACCTCGAAGTATCCAATTAAAAAGAAGTTTTAATACCTCTATAATAAAGCTCCTTATAATAATGAGCTATTAATACCTTAATCACCCTGAAAAACTCTTTATGAGAGACTGAATAAAAATTATTTTAAGTCTGCTCATTCTTTATGAGTGAAAAATTTCGCTACCAATCTGTCTTTAAACTTCTTAAATAAAAAACATTGATCAAAATATAATTTGATATAATAAAGTAGACAAAAAACTTTCATCTGGAGTCCCTTAAGTTATGCACACCCAATTGCAGCAGATGGACTTGTGACCTTGAGGCATACTAATAAGCTTTCAAACACCGCATGTTTTATAGTCTATATCTCATCTACCATGCACCCAATCACAATTATAATTAAGAACAAGAAATAGCAACTGTATAAATTACTAGATTATTTACATAGTCGATTTGTAGTCATGCTCTTCCGGATAGACTATATAATGTGACTTGATACAACTGATCGTCTCTGCCTGATAGATCTTTTAGGTAGAGCTACTTTAACCTTTATTCTGCGCTTGTAGGGTTTGATAAACTTCATCAGGTATTGTCTTAATAACAAGAACCTGAATCCCAACAGAATCGAACCGTAACTTAGAATGCTCCATGATCATCTGTATAGGCAGAAATAACGACACAATAGTCCCTACCACAACATTACCTTTAATAGTCTGTGAGCAACTACCCTTATTCGGCTATATCAAGCTCCAACAATTTAGTTATCTGTAATTCTACAACTCTTGTTCCTCATTTGGGATGAAAAATCAATACCCCTTTAGAAGAACTAGGTAAGGAAAGAAATAAAACTGAGTGGTTCTGGAGTCCAACTTATCCAATGTTGGATTATGTAACTTTATTTCTGCATGAACACCTCAGACTTTAATATGGTTCAAACTAGATTAACATCCAGTCCATGACTCATAAGAAGTCAATGAAATATTTTGATAGAAACATAATGGGTTATTTTTCAAAGTTTTACCCCACAGAAAAAACATATAAGTGGGTTTCATTAATCATACTCATCATAATATCCTTATGGGTGTGATCATGCCTTTCGGCCACCCCTTTTGATTCAATAACATCAAGAATAGCAAACTAAGTCACTATCCCAGGATCCTTTTTAAGTATTCGATAAATGGCTTCTTTAAGCTATCCAGCATTGCCATGTCAACCATGATACTCACCACCTTGATCAAATTTGACTTTTTTTTTTAAAGTTTATTGACTATAGTCAGAAATATATTGAACTTGTCACAGAAATGAAACTTTTCTTTAATCAAGTATAAAAAAAACGTATAGAGAAAAATCATCATTTAAATGTGATAAAAACTCTACACAATATTACCATATAGGATCCACTTATACCAGTATAAATGACCTTCAATAGGTCATAACTATCGACTACAGTTTCACCATTTATCTTAGTTATCTTATATCTGCTTCAATCTACGCATGTGTATAGGTCACTTTTAAGAGTGAGCAGAATGCTTGCCTTTATCTATCTTTTCACTCTTTCTTTACTGATGTGACCAAGAAATTTATTCCATAATGCGCATGATTGTTCCTTAGGCAGATAAATTTTGTAAACAACTTTTCAGCTGTATAAGTGACGTATAATTCATTGGGAGATAAACATAATCTGTACAATTCATTGGACATGGAGTAGTAACCAACTTTATTTTAAAAGAAATAGTAATTATTTTATTTGAAATCTCAAAAAAGGAGTAACTACACATGTCCATACTTGATACGGAAAATAAATTCCGTCTTTAAGAAGAGTACATAAAATATGTTTCATAATGTCACAATAAAACCAGAATCCGGAATGACATTCCCCCATCAATTTAACGTCAACTTTATAGTTGTTTCCATAATGAGCTTGATTCAACCTGATTTGGTACCTTTCAGTTTATGAATTCCTATATAGTAAACGCAACACAATATGTCGCACCACTATCTAGCCATCACATAACCTGATGAGGCTTAAGATAGAATGAATTCACAAACCAATACAAAAAAAATCATTACTTTATGCTCATACTTAGATAACCAAGTCTTTGTATTAACTGTAGTCTTTCTTTATGTGATCTTTCTTTTTGTAAAAGAAGTAGCAATCACCATCATTTTCAAAGGATACTTGTCATGGATCTTAATCATCAGAATGACCGGTGGTTTAATATAATACTTTATGAGTATGATTTTAGAACTGTTCAAAATATAATTTCATCAACTTTAAGACGTAATCATTAATCTTAATAGAACCATTACACTTGATGTTGAGGAGTCATTGCAGATATTTACCACTCTTAATAATAAATGAGATATAATTCCAAAGCCTCCAAGGCTTCATTTACTTACTTAGCAGTGCAGTTAACTGGCAGAAAACACTTTTCAAGTGTTCTTTAATGGACCGCTTTATATCAAATAAGCGAATCTGATCACTCTTTACCCAAAAAGCACATAATGCTCTTGAAAGTTCTCACTAATGAAAATGAGAACTACGGGGTCTTTCTTGACAAGAGTAATACAAGTATTTACTAGTTCTTCGTAAACAGAAAATCCTCATTCAGTTTTCAATAAGTCTTAATTCTAACAGAATTGCCGTTCACAGAAACGGTGACAAAATAAAAATAATCAATGTTTTCAATCAGCACGATGTGAAATTTCACCTTGAGAGATACTTACATCATCACATAATCACCTTTGGGCAGAAAACATGACATGTAGTTGTATACTCCCTACATTACAGCGGCCATGAGAACTTATTTCAATCTTCGTTAATCACCACCTTTGGGTGTATGACATGACTTAGACTAATCAATCCTCAACCATATGCTTTACATGTAACCCTCCATGCAAAAACACGCAACTACCTCCTTTGGGAGTATAGCTACGCATTAGAACAAGAGACATCACAATACTTATAAATGATCTTTATTAAACTCAACTAAGTGTGCCGCTTTGGCGGTCACAACCCAACTGAATTTATCTGAAATTAGGATATAACTTTATATTTCACATCTACCGTATGCATATAATTTCAGAAATTAGGGGCAATCATCCACAAAATTACACGCCGCTAATTTACATCGATACCTCAATGATTCATGTCAAACCATAAACATGAAATTGATCAAAAAATTTCCACATAATTCCACGTGATACTTTCATGTAAGCTTGTACCTGTACTTCACAAATCCTTACAGAAATACCAGAAAATACCTCAAAAATACCCCAAAATACCCTCGTATTTGGCATTCCGTACATATTTCCATCCATGAAAATACCAAACATGAAAAATAAATGTACCATCCTGTAGAGCATGAGTATACGAGCACGCCGGGTACCTGGAACACCTCCATCGGAGCTCTCACGCGCCCTCACGCGCCGCCTGAAGCTTCGGCGCGTGAGCCTCACACGCTGTGTTCAGTGCCTCAGCCGGTCTTCGAACCGGTCCAACCTATCTAACCGGTCCGACCGCAACCTTAAACCGGTTTAGCAAACCGGGTCGAGCGGATCCGGTCGAACCGGTCAACGACCGGTCCGACCGGACAGTCCGAGTCAACGGTCAACCATCCGGGTCGAGTCTGCGGGTCGGGTCGGGTCAACGGGTCGGGTCAGGTCTGCCGGGCTAAGATGACGTCAGCTGACGTCAGCCCCCCACGTGCCGCGCACGTGCGGGGCTTGGAGCCAGCGCGTGATGCGCGTGGGGCGCGTGGCCGCCACGCGCCCGGTAGCCACCGGCGAGTGGCGACGCGTGGCGGCGCGTCCGGCGGCTTCTGGCGGCGATCTTTATATGGTTTTGCTCGTCTCGTCGAGCCCTTTCCGAATATATAATTTTCTTTGAATTTCGATAAAAATAAAATTTCGAAAATACACCGGGAACGCGATTCGTGACCTAATACGTGTAGGCTCTGATACCACATGTAGGCTGCGTATTTAATCCTGTATGCAGCGACCCAAGATACACACGTACAGATACACAAATCCCTGTTCCATCCATAGAGTCAAAGAGTTAACGCACCTTGTTTTGGATTCATCGTTCTTGATGCGGAATTGCGAGAATCCGACGCTTAAGAGCTTCTCCTCTATGAACCCCCTTGATCACTGGCTTCAATGAGACGGCCCCTCACTGTCGTTTCTGACGATTTCTATATGTGAGGTTATGTGGACATTATGGTTTAGAGGAGGGACTTAAGCACTATTTATAGAGAATGAACACTACCCCCTCATCAAGGATAAGGATATCTCGGCCCATACTATCCAGCACCATATCCTACTTGAATTAGGAAATAATATATCTCTTCCTTATTAGACCAAACAATAATTACAGTAACAATTAATAAAGCCTACAATTGAATATTAAAACGGAATATTCTAACACTATAAGCATTGGTTTGATTCGCTTGGTTCATGGTCTTTGGCATGCATCAGTAGTTTCGGCTTTTACTGTTGTTGAGTCGTTGGAAGAAGGACTTCGAGGTCTCGTAGGTCGACCAACAAATCGCAGCAGCCGGCGCGTGGAATAGCATCCTCGGAATCCATCCTCTCATGAGCCCACGATACCCGTCCTTCTTCACAACAGCTCGAATGACGTCGCCGATTGAACTGCTGGAGAATCTGTCGCAACCGCAAACTCCCTGCACATTTATGGTGAAGAACACTAGTTTTCATTCCGAAGATATGTCCACAAACGTTGTCTTGCTCTAAAACTACCTATATCGCTGAAGCTGCAATAGGAGCTGCATAAAAACAAATCAGAGTACGGAGAACGGTGGTGGTAAATGTTATGAACCCAGGATGCACGGACAGCTGGGGAAATTCGGTGAATAAACTGTCAAACGGATATGGACAAGTAACAACCGGAAAGTGATTATGTACTACAATAGAGAAAACTGATGAGTCACTATTTAATCCCCGTCTGAAAATTTCAAGAAGCATACGAATGGTTTAGGGCCGAAATCGACAGAACATAGTCTGCTATACAACTAAACATGCTTGGGTGGAGTCATTTGTCATTACCTGGCATTGCAGCTGTGTCTTGACCACGTCAAGCGGAGTCGTGACTGCAGCCGCCAACGCCCCCGCTGCTGCCCCGGCTGTTGCGTGGACCACCAGGCTCTCGTCGCTGGCCGCTTCTGGCAAGAATGCCTCCATCAGACCACGCTTGGCAGCCTCATATGTTGCGAAGTGCACCGCGGTGAAGGGCGCGTTCATCACGACGGTGGTCCAGTATGACGCATAGAACGCCCTGATCCCTTCCTCCACCAGGACCCGCCTCACGCAGTCGCCCAACCCCCGGTACGGGCTCCTCTCCAGCTGCAGCCGCTGCTTCACCATGTCCATCGGGGTGATCACCGCATCACTCGCCACCGTCGCGCATACCCCTGATGCAGCATGGGCCACGGGGTTGTTTGGGTTGCCAGAGGAGAAGGACTCCTTGAAGAGCTCGTAGACCGAGAAGTAGACTGCGTGGGCTGGCCCGGCTCCAAGACCCATGGCACCGATGCCCCGGTAGAGCCCGGCAGGGCCTTCGAGCTTCAGGATGGAGGTGAAAGCCTGGTAGATTTCAGGTTGGGTCCGGCAAGACCCGGCGAGGGCTTGCATGCGTGTCTTGAGGGTGTCCACGGGGAACATAGCCATATGCTCGACAGAGCCGGCAATGGAGCCGGCGACCATATATTGCCAGAACAAGAGGCCATCATGGCAGTCAGCAGAGACGGTTAGTTCGGGACTGATCACCGGGGATTTGGGTACAGGTCCGTATTGGGGAGAGACGTCAGTGGCGGCCATGGAGTGGTGGTGGTGGTGGTGGAGAGGAAGGTGCGGTTTGCAGTTTTAAAAAGCGGAGGGAATTCTTGGCGTGTGGAGATCGCTTTCGAGGTGGAATAAGACTGGGTTTTGTCTCCATGCTGGGTTTTGTCTCCATGCTCAATAATTTCTTCTTGGTGATTTTTTGGGATGTGAGGTGGGAGGGAAAGGGGCGCGGATCCCCTGCCTAGCTACAAAGGGGACCCGGATCCTCTGCCTGTATGGCAGGGGATCATTATCATGTGGACCCTTAGATCTTCCCCCCATTTTTAGGGGGGAAAGATCTAAGGGTGTTGGTTGTTATGATCCTCTGCCATAATGGCAGAGGATCCAAAGGCCTACAAAGGGGGTAGGGGTGCCTGGGTCAATCACAGTCGTCCGTTGATTGAATGGACGATTGTGATTGATTGGACGCAAAAAGTGACAAAATAAATAAAATAAGCTGACCGCAATTTGATGTGATCGTGGCCGTCCGTGATTGAACGGACGGCCACGATGGGGCGGGGTACCCCTACCCGAATTTTGCCCGGGCAGGGGATCCGAATCCGAGGGAAAGAGACTGCACTAAGCAATATATTATACATACATATATCTAATATAAACATAAAGAACATTGTACAGATTTTCCAGGCATATTAGCATTGTTCTACAAACTCATATTGCTAGCTTTAAGTGGAACTGGATCTGCTTCCTTAGATCCCCCACCCTTGATAGTGCTTCCCCTTCCTATATCAAGGGAGGGGATCCCTGCCTTAAAAAAAACTGGGGATTCGAGTCCGCTTTAAGTGTCCTAAAATCCTTGCATCTTCTCAATAACTAGTCTTATTTTTAAATTCAAGACTAGAGTCACCACCAAATTTATTGAAATTATACCTTGAGTTTGAGCTCGAAAAAATCCTAATTTAAGGCTCCGTTTATTTCGTCGAAAATGTGGTATTTCTGAAAAATATTTTTCTAGAGTCATTTTCTAGGAAAATTACGTATTTTCCATTGTTTGGCTGAACTAAAACGAGTCAGAAAATATTTTCCATCGTTCGATAAGGAAAATTAATTTTCACTGTATACATCTTTTTAATTATTATTTTTTTTCAAAAATTGATTTTTAATAATTTTATTTTATCCTTTTTCTCTTTTGTTTTTTTTTTCTTTTTTTTGTGTTTCTTTTTTCCTTTTTTTTTCTTTTCTTCTTTGGCTGGGGGCCGGCCACGGCGAGCTGCCGCTGAGCTCAAGGCGGCCAGGCGAGCCATGTCTCCATGTCGTTGAAGAACACATCTCTGCCGCCACCCACCGCTACTTTCACATCCATTCCTTCGGCAACCTTATTATTGCCCACGCAGTGTTCGGGAATATCCACTAAGCCGCTTCGAACTCCTCCTTCTGGCATGCGCCGCCGAAGCCTCCGCCGCACATGTCTGAGCTGACGGTCTTGTTGGGCACGATGAGGAAGTTGAAGGCAGAGGCGGCCTTGGCGATGGACTCGGCAGCGTTGAGGGACGGCTCCACCGGCACACGCTTGTGGCGACGGGCGAGGGGTTTGGCGGAGTTGATGTTGGCGAAGTAGGTGACACACAGAGAGGCCGCGCCGGCCTTGCAAGTGACGACTGTTGGGGCCTGCTCGTAGACCTCGGACATCCAAACGCGCTCGTGGCGCACGGATAGCTTGCTGGAACCGTAGTTCTTGGAGTCGCAGTCGAGGCAGAGGAGCGTTGCGTCGGCGAGGCATAACACGGCGGTCGCGATGGATTTGAAAGAGTCGCACAGAATGGCCGGCAGACTCTTAACTTACCGCTAAACCCATCAGCGAGCGATATAAACCCATCACTATGGATCTTTGCCTCTATGGCGAGCTCGAGGCAACGAGGCCGTAAGAGCGGGCCGAGCTCGAGAATGGTGAGGCAAGCCTCAGACCTCGCCAGATCTGGTGAGATCGTGGCTCACCTCGCCACCTCGAGCTTGCCATCGAGGGGACGATCCCCACATCACAGCTCTATCGGGGATGGAGAAGAGAGATCGAGGAGAGAGAACAGGGATGGAAGAGAAAGAATAAGGAGAGAAAATGGGGATTGAGGAAAGAGAACGTGGATAGGAAAGAAAAAGGAAAATTTTCACCATTTCAAAAAGTAACACGCGAAAGAGAAGCCTGGGATAAAGGGAAAAATGATTTATATTTCTCAAAAAAAGAAATCATTTTCCTCATATTTAGAAGGATATTTTTCATTGATTGAAATCTCTCTCAACAACAACAACGGAGGAGGAGGAAAAGAGAGAGATCTCTCTCAACAACAACAACGGAGGAGGAGGAAAAGAGAGAGATTGCTAATTGAGTGGTCATCCAATTTGATCTAAATTTTATTTATATATAACAAGTGTGTAGCATAAAAAAGGTTGCTTCTTCGTGAATTTCAACCTAAAGCAATTTGAGAGTGTTGAAGCCAACAAATCTTGGCTGAGATTTTGTGCAATTCCTTTCTGAGATTGATGTTAAGGAAACCTCCTCTATTATATTTGATATTGACAAAACTATCCTTAGTTTAATTGGATATGGTAAATACATTACTGTATTTTATTCCGGGTGACACAGATGAGAAAAGAAGCTTATATTTGACCTTAGTTGGTTGGTCATACTCAAGTCAAGAGTATCGCATATCTGTTTCTAAAGGAGTTGAATTATGTTATGCAGATTAAGTGGAGCGTCACTTATGTAAATTTAACTACACCTTTGAATGAAAAATTATATGCGAGCATTAACAAGGACTCTATTAAGTTCCAACTCAGTGTCCTCTCTGTTCAACTTTTGAAGACTAGTTTTGTTTTCTGAAGATAGTTCAGAAATCGCAACATATCTAGTAACTGCGACATATTCAGAAGCTATTCTTATTTGAAGACTCACGTATGACATATGTTATATATGGATGAGAAATCATTTATTATGGAAATTGTAATATTCGATTTGAAAGATGATTCTACAACGATCGTAGAATATCTCAAATTAGATATTATCTTTCAAGAGACAAGCTAATTTCCATAAATGAAGGTATCTACTAATGGAATACAAAGATTTGGTTGTATGGGCAACCCAATCAGCATGATTCAGATGCTTATCACTCAACGGCTACTAAATATTCAAGATATAGTCTCGCACAATTAAGGATTGGAGACGTCCAATTAAAGATTGAAGAACAATCCTTCGAAGATCGAAGACCTGTCCAGCGGCTAGTTTGAAGGTGGATGAGTATAAAAAGAGATCTTAATGCTGTTATGAGGAAGAGAGATCAGAATAAAAAATTACAAAATGCGAGAGAGCTTAATATTCTACATACTTGTCTTCTGAGCTTTATACCACGATAATTTAATGGCTTTGTGAGAGTGATTGAGAGAAGATAGTGCGATCTATCAAAAAGAATGTCATCACTTATTGTAAACCCTTATTGATTCATCTAGTGGAATCCAGCCTATCGGCTGTCATCGTGGGAGAGTGGACGTGAGCTTGATCTAAGCAGACCAACTATAATCATCGTGTGCAATTTTCTTTGTACTTAAACTCTCCTTACTGTGTTTTGATAGAATATTGCATACTAGTATTTAGAATTATAAACAACATATCTTCAGATTCTGATTCCGTGTGATATTTGACTTGACTCTTTTAATTCCAATTTCTTATTCACTCCATTCTAGGTGATATTGCTAGATACAATTATTGGTATCAGAGCTTAGTGTTCATTATTTTCAAGTGTTTTACTTCTAAGTTAAGATCTATTGTGTCTAGCAATAATTCTTCAGGATCAAATGATGAACAGTCCAACAACAAGTCTCCTTACTTTGATGGAAAGAATTATAACATCTGGAGCAACAATATGAAGTGGTTCTTCAAGGTGTGAGATAAGTTGATGGGGGATATTATAACAAGAAGATTAAGTCCTACCACTACTCCAGCTATTACCACAGGAAACGAGAATAATGCTACTGCACCTATTTTGTCGAACTGAATATGTTGATGAGCTCGAACTTAGATTGTCTCATGGAATCTCCCTAGTTTAAGGTATCAGAATTCTGTTCCATCTCCAACAAGTGATATCACGATGGTCTGGATGGATTAGCCCAAAATGTGTGAATCAAGATCTGATGAATTTCTCAAAGAAAGAATCTCAACTGTGACTCCCGCTCAAGGTGGCAAGTAGTGTACTCTACCGAGCTTGGGTGAACCCAGGCAATTGAGGAGGAGTCAAGACAGAATGTGTTATAGTCCAACCTGACTAGTTCAAGGTGGAGATTAAGGGCCTGTTTGGTTCAGCATTTGAGATGAGCATTGGGGCTCTAAAGTCCCTTGGCCAAATGCAAATGCTGTTTGGTTCATTTTTTGGCTCACTTTGGACAGATGCAATTGCATCTCAAATGCCCTCTAAAGGCCTTTAGGCCAAAGTACCTCTGGAGGTACTTTGGGAAGTTACATCTCAAATGCAACTAATTTTTTTTTAAAATTTTATCACATTCACTTGCCGCCTCCAACCGCCACCGTTCATCGCCGATCACCGTCACCGCCTCCCATCGTCGGTGGCCGGCCTCGCCACCGGTCGCCGGACGTCGCCGCCGGACTCCGGTGCCGGACGACGATCGCCGGACGCCGGCCGTCGCCTCCACCGGTCGCCGGACGCCAATCGTCGGACGCCGCCAGCCGCCGGACGGTGAACACCGGTCGTCGGACGTCGGCCGCCGGACGCAGCTGGACACCGCTAGACGCCGGTCGTCGGACGCCTATCGCCAGTCGGCGGCCGCCATTCGCCGGACGCCGCCGCCGTCTGTCGCCGGACGCCGCCGCCGAACGCCGGACGCAACCGCCGCCGCCGGTCGCCGGACGCCGCCGCCGGACGCCGGACGACGCCGCCGGTCTCCGCCGGACGCCGGTCGCCGGACGCCGCCGGTCGCCGGACGCCGCCGGTCGCCGGACGCTGCCGGTCGCCGGACGCCGCCGCCGGTCGCCGGACGCCGCCGCCGGTCGCCGGACGCCGCCGCCGGACGCCGCCGGTCGCCGGACGCCGCCGCTGGTCGCGCGGACGCCGCCGGTCGACGGACGCCGGTCGCCGGACGCCGCCGGACACCGGACGCAGCCGCCGGTCGCCGGACGCCGCCGCCGGTCGCCGGACGCCGCCGGTCGCCGGACACCGCCGCCGGTCGCCGGACGCCGCCGCCGGTCGCCGGACGCCGCCGCCGGACGCCGGACGCCGCCGCCGGACGCCGGACGCCGCCGCCGGCCGCCGTCGATCGCCGGACGACGGTCGCCGCCGCCGTCGGTCGCCGGACGCCGTCGATCGCCGAACGCCACCCGCCGCCGGACGCCGCCGCCACCGAACGCCAGACGTAACCGCCACCGCCGATCGCCAGACGCCGCCGCTACCGCAAGTCGCCGGATGCCGCCGCAGCCGGACGCCGTCGCCGGTCGCCGAACGTCGGTGCCGGACGTCGATCGTTGGACGCCGGCCGTCGCAGCCGCCGATCGCCACACGCCAATCGTCGGACACCGGTCGTGAGACGCCGGTCGTGAGACGCCGGTCGCCGAACGCCGGTCGCCGGCCGCCATTTGCCAGCCGCCGTCGATTGCCGGACGACGGTCACCGGACGTCGGCCGCCGCCGCCTTCGCCACCGTCGTCGAAGGTCACTGGTCGCCACCGCCGCCGCCATTTTTTTTTATTATAAAAAAGTAAAAATATTTTACAAAGTATATTTTTCACCAAACGGCATTTACGCCAAAGTTGCTTTCAAATGCATTTCTAAAAAATATTTTGCCAAACACTACTTGCATTTTGGAAAAGATCTTTAGCCTAAAGGTATTTGCATTTCCTCAAAGTCCCTTGGCCAAATGCTGAACCAAACAGGCCCTAAGTTGTGATTGGCTCACACTTGAAGAGATTTATTGAGGTACACGAGTTAGGGTGTTAGTGCAAAAGCACTCCTACTTCATAGATGTGATGTGAAGTAAAGCAGTGAATATACATCATAATTAACTCATAACCATTGATTTAAATTTTTTAGTAATTCGAACTCTATATGTTAACAGACTCAAGATTCCCTAGATAAAGGTTTCATTTTTCATTGCGCCTCTCAACAAAAACTAAAATGGATAAGTGCACTAGGAGTCCTAAAACTTGTCATGAAAGTGCAATTTTGTCCTAAAACTTTCAAAAAGTGCAATTAAGTCCTAAAACTTGACAAAAGAGTGCAGATGAGTCCTAAAACTTTTAAAAAATATAATCATGTCCTAAAATTTATTAAATTGGTCCAATTATTAAGTCCATCTATTGATTGCGCTTTTTGAAAGTTTTAGACCTCAATTGAACTTTCGCAACAAATTTTAGGACTTAATTTTATTTTATTTTGAAATTTTAGGACTTGATTGCAAGTTTGCAATAATTTATAGAACTTGATTGCATCTTTTGAATGCTTTAAGGCTCAATTGCATTTTCGTGATAAGTTTTGGGACTTCTGATGCACTTATCTCAAAAATAAAGTATATGTTCTCAAAATCAGAGCACGGTATTAGTAGTACTCTTCAGATTTCGGGTTTTGTTAAAGTCAAATTCAGAACTTGTAAAAGATCAATTGCGGGCACCTTTAAATTTTATTGAGCTTGACAAGACAGAGATTTATCTCCACAAAGCACGCCGCGTGCTATCCACAAGACCATATCGAGGCGATAAGTCTTCCATGCCAAACGAAACATCCATTGCTCTCAGAATCGTCGTATTCCTCCTCGGAATCGTGTGGCATCCACAAGCTTTGTTTGCATGGTCTTGAGAAGATAAACCATTAAGTATCGCGATCGCTAAAAAGGACACTCGCCGCGTCATATTAATAGAGCGGTTCCCATGAACGGTACCGGCATCTACATCGTTACGTCATTGATGACGAGATTTATATAGCAGGGAATTTGGGTATTCAAGGACCCAATTTAGAACGAGCTCCCCCATCGGTCCATCAAGGCGGAGCATGAGATGAATGTAGTCACAATCCCTGGAACTCGACAAATTAAGATGAGGGGGATTGGTTTGACGTGAAGCACTCTTGGGGTCCCCAAGGCACCACTAGAAGTCAAAGTCACGCTCCGTTCCTTTGCACAAGTGTCTAAGATTATTTGCTTTTGGAGTTTTTTTTTTTGGTTGAAATAAAGTTCCATTCATTTCTTCAAAGTACATAAGATACAATGTGACATTCTGAATTCTGACCCTATCTCGAAACTTATCAGTGAATGAATGTCTATCGATGTATTCCAGTTAATCTCGCTCAGAACTGATCACTCTCGAGTCGACTAACCAATGGGGAATGGCCGTATAGGATTTATAGTACGTGGACCAAAGAACTTAACCACGAGTTGGTGCTTTGACCATAAGGATCGTCGAGGGAATATTCTGAACCGCTATAGGTCGATCTAAGAATGGTTTTAGAACAATTTGCTAGTGTCATGCGATTGGTTCACGGGTGAATCCGTATGACCGTGGCGTGATTTGCGAATTAACCTAACTCAATTTCTGACGATCGCAACCTTCGGGGCTAGTGATTGACTCTCGCGATCACATGACAACCAAAGCCGCCGTGGCTCGAGTAACTCTTAAACGTGACATTAGTCGCGGGTCGATACGCGTAACTCCTAAGAGCCGCCCGTTAGTCTGAGACGCACTGGAATGACAATTGACTGAATTTAGCCATAGATTGGATTTCGAGATTGGAGGCCGGACGTTCGAAAATCGCATTAGAATAAATTTGGACGCTGCCTCATCGGAGAGCTATCAAGGTTAGAAATAGTCCCGTATAGGCTAGAAAAGCGAAATTCGAACCGACGAGCGAATCGACCTTTTTACCCATAGGATTAGCACACTTTTCCAAGGACAAAGTGAGGGCAAAATGGTCATTTGCCTTTCCCCCCACCTTCAGCCGAAATCCCAAGGGCACCATGGTCATTTAATCCTTGCATTATTGAAGATTTGAGAAGACAATTTGATTGGATATTTTCCCTAAGACCTAACCCCATCAAATGGTCATTCCTAAGCACTATTCCATGTCCTTTGCCCCATCAACCACCCCACTAGCCTTTTTCCCTCCAAAACTTCCATTGATATCACTCACTCGCCCTCTCCCTTCATTCATTCGGCCGACACCCTCCCTCTCACTCTCTCCCTCTCTCGTTCGCTCTCTCTTTCCCTCTCCCTCTCGCCGTCGCCTCTTCCTCTCACGGCCAAGCCACGGCCGACCGTCACCTTGCCGCCACTCCGCCGCCTCGAACCACCACCAAGGCACGTCCCTCTTGCCATTAGACCGCTTTAACAGCCGCCGTTCGGCCCGGAACCGCCCTAAGCGTCGCCGACCAGAACCGGAGCTTGAGGGAAACCGGGGGGCTGTTCTTGAGGGGTTTTGTTTGATCTTGAGGTAAGTGACATTCGGTGCTTAGGTAGACATGTTAGGAGGTTATAGGCTTGTGTTAGGGATGGTACTAAGGCTTATTCTTGGCCATTTTTCGTGTAGAACTTCTAGGGACCGAACTTGGCCGCCAAGGAACCACCGAGCGCCGCGTCGCCTCCCGCCGCTTCAACCGGTTCTTGTTGGCCGTGAGTGCTAGGTAAGCTCCCCTAACCCTTTGGTAGGACCTTGTGTGATGAAAGGACTATGAAAGGGTTGTTTTGATGTATTTCATGGGCTGTTTAGATGGGGTTCTATAGAGATCCGAATTGGTGATGTGTAGGATAGATTGGACTTGACAAGTTTTGATGCTTGAAGTGTTAAGAACCATGGATGAAATGAATTGGTGAATGTTCCTAGGTGTGGACCGAATGCCCCATGGTACCTTAGGATGAGCTAGAGCTTGATTTATATCCGATTAAATTGATGGAACCTAAAATGAAGCATAGGAGTGTTCGGCTTTGGGACAATCGTGCGAATACATTGAGTAAATGACTTTTAACCTATGGATCGTACTCTAGTCGTGGAAAATTGCAAGAAGTTCAATTGAGCTAAGTGACCATATGTTAGTGATTTTGGGTCTCGTGTGGCTAATTAGTGAGTTGTGGGCCTTAATTGTTTGATGTGCTATTGATTGGGTAACATGGCCGAATGGCCAATCGTGAAGGCATTGAACTATCTCAATTGATATGATATCGATCGCATGACATTACCATGGACTTGATCTTTTGAATTGTGTGATGTAATGCCGTGATATGGGATGGTAACTTAAAGAGCCGAATCGAGCTCAATTTGATGGGAGTGTGCACGATTGATTTAATTATGTCAATGGAAAGGAATTATAAGTATATGTGCATGAGGCATTCTGATGCGTTAAACGCGGGGTGGACCTGAGGCGTTAAACGCGGGTCATGAGAAATGGCATTGGAAGCCTGAGGCGTTAAATGCGGGTTCCTTGATCTCTTAAGCCTGATGCGTTATTACGCGGGCTAAGCCATGAAAGCTCCAATTGTGTCACACATGTGGACTGTCTGCTAAATGATGGAATGTTAAGTGTCCAAGTACAAGTCCTGTCTAGCCTAGCTTGTGAATCGCATGACTAAATATGTTTTAATTGAGTTGCTACGTGCTATTGCTTGTTATTGCTCATTTAGTCACTGCATGTGTTTAGGAAAGTCTGGAAATCCCAAGTGTCTGGCTTAGGATTAGGCTAGCTTATTGAGTATATCTCACCCCGTCGTGGGACCCACATTTTCAGACCCCAAACCCTAAGCATGCCGCCGCCGCCGATTTTTGGGGTACCCGTCTGGGTAGAGCAGTATTCCACGGAGTACCCGGTGGGAGAAGGGAAAGCTTATATTAGGAAGTATGGCACTATCTGGATGGACGCGGGCTTAGCAGACTGGAGGCTAGACAGATTCGCAGCATGGTTCTACCGCGACAGCGACCTCACAGTTGGGCCATTGAGGACTTTTGATGTGCCGTGGGATGTCATTGGCGAGCAGGATCCTTCGATTGTACACCCTGCTGATGGGGAGCTCACTGACTCCGAGACCGCTCCTGATCCGGATCTTCCGCCGGCACCGTCTCAGAACCCCGAGACCGATGGCGACATCGTGGGGCCCTCTGATGCCGAAGACCCCATGGAGACGGACGAGTCCGAGCCCGAGGAAGACGAAGAAGAACTGGACGATTCCGAGGACGAGCCTTTGGAGGAGGAGCACAACCCCGACGGAGAGGCCATCTTCCACCCTCAGCCTGAATCCGAGGAGGACGAAGATCCAGAGCAAGTGTTTGAGGAAGAAGAAGAAGAAGAGGAAGACGAGGAAGACCTCGAGGAGTATGACCCTGTGCACCGCGAGGATCCAGATGATGACCGCGAGCTCGACCCTTAGATAGCCTAGGCCCCCATGACTTTTGAAGTTACTTTTTGAGTAGTGCCTGACCCCTAGCCCTTCGTCTCTTTTGATTAGGCTAACCATCTCCCCTGATCCCAAGTGTTGTATCCCAGTTTATGCTTATGTTGTAAAGTGAATCGTATGCTATGCTATGACTTGATTAAGAGCCTTATTCCCTCAAACCATCTTGTGTTTAACTGTCTAGGAGTTGTGCATGACGCCTCCGCATGTTCATTTAAGTTTCATTGTCTACCGCGCGTTGCATGGATCCTGGGTAAGGAGTTGAAAAGGAACTGGTCTAGAGGCGATCATGTGCGCCGTGAGGACCCGGGGCGTTACATCCTCGTTTAATTAGTATCAGAGCGAGGTCAGCTCGATCCGAGTTGATTGAGGATTGGAGTAATAAGGTGTGATGATTCGAGGAGAATTGGGTAGCAAGACCTTAGGGAATTCGCTAGGGTTAGGCATAGAATGCATGACATGTGAAATGGCGCTTGTGATTGGTATATTGACTGGCGTCATCTTTGGTAGACTTAAGGCTATAAGGCTTCGTACTTGGCACTGAGTGTTGACTGCTGCTTGCTTGGTTGGGTAACTGATTTTGAATTGGCTAAGTTGCAGAGGCAACTGATTGTGTGGTACAATGGTGATTCCCTCGTTGTTATGCTTTTAATGGTTGCTTTGACTATGATTGCTGCTATGAGTGTAGCGTAGCCTTGTTCGACTTAAGTAGATGACTTAGGTCTCTAATTCCCGAATGGAATTATAGTGGCTCAGGTGTTGTGAGATTTAGCGAGATGAGTGTCGCGACCCTCTCGAGGTTCGCCGTGGGCTCTCGAGGGCTAATGGGCCGTCCAGTCTGGTCAGACGCGGGCCTCTCCCAAGGCCCGTTACCCAAATCGCAACGGAGGTATACGTAGTCGACCTTCAGTGTGGTCTAGTGACATGTGTTAAGTGTGCATGCCATGGAGTCGCCACCAATCATTTTTTGGAGGGTATGATTGGACCACCCTATTGAATAGTCGGGAGTTTCTATTCAATTCTGCGATAACCAGAGAAATGGGTTCGGGGACTTAGTTACGCCAACTGTCAGAGTTGACGCCCTTTCGGTACCTAAATTGACTGAATTTTCTGACCTAAGATTTCATGCAGATGAGTGGAATATGAATCCTAAATCTAGGAATTCATGCAAATAGGAATGACTATCCTGGCAATCACAATCAATAATAAAAGGCGCAAATCAATGAATCCAAGTATGCAAAGTAAACACATCAAATCAACATGACACTCATAAGAAGGCTCTATTAACCTAAATAAGTATCAATCAAGCTTAGGAATGATTTAGACATGATTTTACCCATAAGGGGTAAAGTCGTAATTTTGAGACAAAAGGGACGATTTGCCCAAAAAAGGCAAAATCATCATTTCGGAATGAATTCGGAGTAAAACGATGTCAAAAATAGGTTTGGTCACTCAATTGACCCATTTCCTATTTTTTTTTGCAATTTTCATGATTTTTTGGAATTTTAGAAACCGATTTACCATTCGAAGGGTAAAATCGTCATTTTCTAAAAATGAGAATGAAATGTGGAAATCCTAGACATAAGGTTTAGCCACCTATCTGGCTCATCGCCAAATTCTAAGCCATTTCCACAATTCATCGGAATATCAAAGACGATTTACCCTTTGAGGGGTAAAATCGTCGTTTTGGATTAAATGGGAGAAAATCCTAAAAAAACGACAACCAATCAATTTCTTTTGATCATTTTCAGCCTTGGGAATTTTCTAGAATTTTTTTAGTAATTTTCTGCAATTCTTCTCAATTTTTTTGTTTTTCTTTAATTTTTCCATTTTTTTGGCATTTTCTGATTTATTAATATTTTTTTATATTTTCAGAAAATATTTTAACAAAAAGCATATCATTGGCAATAGACAACACTCAACCAGATAAATAAGCTAACTACTGAACTGAGATAAATACATGCAAACCAAATCTATAATGGCGACATTTTAGAAAAATAACCCTAATACACGGATCGGGTACGTAAAACATACCGGATTGGACACCGGCCTTCAATCGCCCAGCCCCAGCCTGCGACCATCTCCATGCACATCACCTGTCGATCACCACATCAAAATGTCAACAATCAATTTTACAAGTTTTAAGACCGGTAATAAATAATAATAATTTAAAAAATAAATAAATCCCGGCTCGGAAACGGGCCAATTCACTCAGCCATGGACCGGCTATGGGCTCACGGCCTCGGCCCAAGATCACGGCCTCGGCCCACGGCTTTGGCCCACGGCCTCGGCCATGGGCTCGGCCATGGCCGAGACGCACGGCCACTCGGCCGACGTCCTCGGCCCACGGCCTCGGCCATAGGCTCGGCCATGGCCGAGGCGCACGGCCACCGGCCTACGGCCTCGGCCATGGCCGAGGCGCACGGCCACCGGCCCACGGGATCGGCCCACGGCCGGGATCGGCCCGAACACGATGGATTCGTGGCCAAGCGGCGACGACGAAGAGCGACGACGTGGCAGGGGGGCGAAACAGAGGAGGAAGATGGAGGGGGATTGCGGTATCTAGGAGCTCCACGAGGTCGTGATAAACAGCAAGACGGACGGGATCTCGGCACGGCGTCGGAGGGTGGCGGAGCAAGGTGGCGGTGAGGGTGGTCGCCGTAATCTAGGGGAGGATGAAAAAAATCAGAAGAAAAGAAAGAAGAGAAGAAGAGAAGAAGAAGAAGGAGGAGAACAAGCTGGGGAAGAAGAAGGAGCCAGAAGGAGGAGGAAAGGAGCGGCGGATGATGAAGGAGGGGGGAGGATAGTAAAATAATAATAATAATATAATAATATAATAAAATAATAAAAAGTAAAAATAATAATAAAATAATTAAAAGCGAAGACAAAATGATTAGTTCCCTTTTCCTTTTAAATGATGATGTTTTCACTCCTTTTCCTTTTAATCATTACTAATATTTTTGTCAAATTCAATTTTACGGTGATCAGTGAACACCTAAAATCGAACCTGAATTTTACTGTTTTATGAGGTACTAAAGTAAAGAAAATTAAAAATAAAAATACCGACTATTTGTATATATTTTTGTGACCTCGAATACTACTTTTTTTTTATTTTTATTTTTATATTTTTCGAAAATAATAATAATAAAAAATACGAAAAATATGAAAAATATTTTTTTGTCCAAAATGGTCCCTTTAGCTTGTTCAAGGCTACCAAAGTTGATTTTGTAATTTTTTAGCTTTTTATGATTTTTCTATGAATTTTTGAAAAATAAAGGAAGAAAAAGGTTGATCAAAATTTAGGTGTCAACAGCTGCCCCTCTTTGAGAGGAATCTCGTCAGAGGAATCCCCTCAGAGGTTTCTCTCAAAGACAAGGTGACACCTGAGTCCTGATCGACTCGACTCGTGAAACTATAGGAAAATGAGTCACGACATCCAGTTTTTCATGCTTGTCGATGTATGCTCTTTCTTGGAGGGGGAAACATTCATTTGACATGAGAGAGTGAGATAGTAGAGAGACATACCTGCCACTTACCTGTTCGATGTTTGTGCCATTTTCGTGGTGTTTGATGGATTCAAGAGAATACCTAGGGACTCGTTACTAGAGTGTCCTAGGGAGGTTAAGCTCTGACCTGTATGGTAAGTCATACCATTATGGGGTCCCTAACCGATAGGAATCTAAAGAAGGCGCATTCTTTCTTTGGGAATTTGCCAAGGATTTTGATCCGTATGGTGGATTAGACCATAAGCGGTTCGCCTACCGTAAGGCTTACCTAGGAAAATAACTTCTTCAACATCTGGAATTAGTCAAAGTTTTGATCCGTATGGTGGATCGGACCATTGGGTTGATCCTTATGGCGGTGTCTACCTTTGAGTTGACCCTTCAGGCGGTTTCTACAATTGGTTGACCCTTCTGGCGGTTTCTACCACACATTGACCCTTCAGGCGGTTTCTACCATGAGTTGACCCTTTAGGCGGTTTCTACCTTTGATTGACCCTTCAGGCGGTTTCTACCATTCATTTGACCCTTCAGGCGGTATCTACCTTGAGTTGACCCTTCAGGCGGTTTCTACCTTTGAGTTGACCCTTCAGGCGGTTTCTACCATGAGTTGACCCTTCAGGCGGTTTCTACCTTGGTTTGACCCTTCAGGCGGTTTCTACCTTTGTTTTGACCCTTCGGGCGGTTTCTACCTTGGTTTGACCCTTCAGGCGGTTTCTACCTTTGTTTTGACCCTTCGGGCGGTTTCTACCTTAAGATGACCCTTCAGGCGGTATCTACCTTGGTTTGACCCTTCAGGCGGTTTCTACCTTTGTTTGACCCTTCAGGCGGTTTCTACCTTCAGTTTGCTTTGAAAATGGGTCTCATGACGAGGGTTCTCCACGTCCGATGAGACTGCCTAATTTTTAAAAAGGGGTCTCATGACGAGGGTTCTCCACGTCCGATGAGACTGTTTGAATTTTGAAAAGGGATCTCATGATGAGGGTTCTCCACGTCCGATGAGACTGCCTAGATTTTTTTTTTTAAAAAGGGGTCTCATGACGAGGGTTCTCCACGTCTGATAGGACTTTTTCTTTTAAAAGAGTTTTTCTTCCCCTCTTTTTTTAGAGATCCCGAAGTTTGTCGGGAATTCAGTTTTTTGAAGCAGTGAAAGATTTTATTTTGACAAAGCTTCACTTGAGTCTGCTGAGGCGACATTCTGGGAGCTGGGTTCTCCAGGTATCCTGCAGAAGTTTGAGCTTGAAAGATTTTTCTTCACCAAGAAAACGTTAGTAATTTTTGGGAAGACCACGGCTGTCCACTTGACAAAAACCGTATGACTTAAGTTTTAATTGTGAAATGTGCATTTTGATGCTGGAGGTTGTCCAAAGCATTCTTGCAACATGCAAATGTGATCACAAATCCCTTGCACGGAAAATCTGGATCAAACAATTTGAAATTTCCAAAAAGGGTTTGTTCAAAACATCTATTGGAGAATTTCTCATCCAAGAGGGCTCCTCACCGCTCTGTGATAATGGTCTTAAGGAATGCGCCAACTTCCTATTAACCTGTGCCTAGGTTTTAGGATCATTCGCAGCGCATACATTTTGATCGGTCGGGAGGTCTTCCATGGGACCGTAATGTTGGGCTTGGTTATTGATCTTCAAGAGGGACTCACTTTTGAGTCAAGGTCATTTGAATGAAATTCTTCACCATCTGCTTCGGGTTTACAAGTCGAGAACCCTGCAAAATGAGAAAGAAATAGTCTTGCTCGTACTTCTTCGAGCTAAGCTATATGTTAACCCAAATGTCTTAGTCAGAGAAGACTGTTTCAGGGTTATGACATTGGTAGGATTGGGGACCGAAAAAGGCTTGTTTTTGGCCCAGAATTTATGAGGGGATTGACATTGGTGATCATTGCAAATTCGTCACCTGTCTTTTCCATTCTGCATATTCAGTTTTTGAGGTGTGCAACCGCTTTTGAGGTGTGCACAAGTCCTTTAGAGAGCGTCTCTTGTTGCATTCAGAGACCGATAATTCTCTCTATATCTTTGCTCCGCGCTTGACGCCATTTGGGGAGTAGCCCTTTTGATACTACTCTTTTAGGAATTTCTTGTTTTCCCGACCAGACTTTACTGGGGATCAATCAAACAGCTTATGCGAGCATCGGCCTTGCTTTTACCAAGCACTTTGCTTTTTCTTATCTGATGCTGGGGATTTCTTTAATCCCTTGTCGCAAGCGGGATGCTTGGCAATTGTGCTAGATATATGACTTGGCTCTTAGCACGCTTGAGTATCGACTTAGTAGCTTTTTCGTAAACCCTAGGTCTTGAACTCCCTCGTTTCTGAAGTGATGTCGCATCCGTCTTGGAAAGTGCAATGATCACCAACGGGTTTATGAAATGATTTTGCAGGCTCAACTTGGCTATGCAAAGGATTCGGTGTGTGGGATAGAGAAATGAATGCTCCTCATCATCCTATGGCACTTGGATTACCATATAAACAACACACAAAGATTAATGTTAGTCCGAGCAAGAAAATTTCTAACCATTTCCTCCTGATGCTGCTGGACTCACCTCCATTTTGCCCCGATGTGGGGTGGTTCTTGACAGGGTTAAGAATGAAAATCGCCGTTCAAGGGGTTATCAACGGTTACCTGTAGTGTTTAGGGGATATGAAACGAACGCCTCCGTCGTCCCAATCCATGTAATCGCTGCGAATGGTCCCTACCTCCGTAGGTACAGATTTTGCCATCCGATTCACTTCCCTCATCTCTCAAGTGTATGTAGGATGTGTTTGGACTGGGTTCGCCTCTCTTTTGAGTAAACTTCCTTTTGAATGATTTGACAAATAATCATATTTGGAAAAATTCATTTCTTTCTTTCCCAAAATTTATCCATCGAGGGGATTTTGTGATGTATCGTGCATGTTTTATTCATGCTTTGGGCAACCTCCCGATTTAAATCATAAACATCGATGCATTGGATAATTTCCATGACGGCTAAAGGGATTTTAACATTCTTTATCTCCAGCTAACTGGGAAAGGGATACTTACCTACCTGTCGTGGCTGCAGACCCCTGCAAATGTAAAGAAAGCATATCATTGTAGGTTCACAAATTTTTCAAAAATCGAAACGATACATCCTACCCTTGGTCATGTACTCTGACGAGTAGTACATGGGATGTAAGAACTTGTTCCTCTGCAAGGCGACTCCCCTGCCAAGGATAGACAACAAGTATCAATTCATATCCTCGAATTCAAGACAAATTGGGACGATACAACTTTACTCTTGATTTTCATCCCATTCTGATGTGGCGTGTTGATATGAACAACATCTATCAAATCCGCCTATCCATGCTTGGAGTGTTTGTAACATCACTGGTTCATCTGCCCCCAGCTGGGCAGCGTCTGTTCTGCTATTTGAACGCATGACTCCTTAAGTGATTTATCCATGTTTATCATCTGAGAAGGAAAAGAAAGAAGACATTATTTCGGTATCCGATTGGAGATCGTTTAGGAACGATACATCGTTTTACCAAATGGGTGGCTTCGCGGCCAGATGCATTTTGCATTGAAGGGGTGGATTCCATTATGCTCTGCGAACGATGATCATTGCTTGGGGAGCTCGCCCTTGAGCTTAAAGATGCTCAAAAGGTAAGGCGGATCTTCGTACGACTAGTTTTAAGCGTAAATGAGAAATGCCCCCATGGGAGCCTTACAATGGGATTGCCAATACATTCATTCAAGCTATTCATCCTCTTTTCTCCGAACATTTTTTACAAATCGCGCCTTGAATCAAACACCTGATCGTCAGCTCTGTATCACTATTGCAAGAGTCCGCCAGCTTCAGGCTGATCGAGCCAGAAATTGAGTTCCTCTCCAAGGAAATCGCTCGAATCTCCGAGCCATTGATGCTCAAGTTGAGTGTCACCGACCGCTGGCGATAGATCACTCTCGCCTTGGATGATTTGATTCCTCGAGCTGGAACCTCCCTTGTTGACCGGCAAATATGTAGACATGTCCCATGTAAATGTTGGATTTGCCATGGGAAGAGCACTAGCAACAGGTTGGTACTCAAATTGGGGAGTTCCTATTTGCGGGAACTGCGGTATATACACTTGAGGGGTATTGAGACTGCTTGGTGGAGCGTTCTGATTTGGGTTAGAGGAGTCGGTGACATGGTTGCTGGTCTCGTCAACACCGAAACATGGTTGGGTGTTCCCGGCTCTACAATCATCGTGGTTGCAGTTATGACCAACATTTAAGTTCGAACCAGCTCCATCCGAGCTTAGTGTCACCCGTCCCTCTTTTAGCAACCTCTTGAAATATCCAAGGTGGCTCGCGACGTTAACTTTAGAGAGTCCCGGCACGTTCAGGATTTCGTGTATGCGCGTTGATCGTGCCGTGTCGATCCCCAACTGTCGAACTGTATCAACAAATTTCTGATGGAGTTCAGCAGTCCAAGAAAATCGCGCTTTCTTGTCAACAAGAACAGCTCGCCGACTAATCTCTATGAGATCCGATTGTGTTGGAAACTGCTCTTGTAAGCCTTCGACGGTATCTGACTGCACCGGAAGACATTGCGAAAGGCATTGTAACATATGAGCACTACCAATCTCTAGAAGTGGCTCTTCGGAGAATATTTCACTGATGAGAATATGGTTATTGCAATCAAGGCAAGTGGCGCTGCTCAGTGCTTCCTCATATCTAGCGCTTTCTGTTCGAAGCTTTTCATTTTCTTCTTTCAGAATCGCTAGCTCTTGCTGTCTATGTAGATTCCCCAGTCGGGCTCGTTTGTTACGAAACCACTTATTGACCTTCCCAGGCTCCCACCCTAACTCTCGACCTAGCTCAGCCCTCTGCTTCTCATCTGGATGGGGGCATTCCTCGAAGAAAAAATCAAGCTCCCGGTCTTGACTTGAAGTATGGTGAAGGGGATGTTTTCCTTTCTGACGCTGATCACTGCTATGGGTATTGTTTTCATTACCACAACCTTGAGTTTCATCGTTGGAAGTGTCAATCTCCATGACCATCGTGCCGGATTCGGTCCCGTGATCTTCAAATTCTTCCAGCAGTTTAAGCTCGGAGACTTCCAAGTCGGGCGTTTCCAACAAATGACGGTATCCTTGGAACATTTTGGATCGAAGTATCACTGACTGATCGTCGCAGAAGTCATCTGATCCTTCGAAATATTGATGCATGGGTTGGGTAGTATCGCCCGACTGGTTCTTCGAGCTGGAACCTCCATTTCTTCTCGAGAACATGAGAGGGGAGTTGATCGATTGACCCCCATAAGCATCTCCTACTTGGGAATTAGGGAAACAAAAATGCTCAACGCATTCCCTTGTTAGATCCTTTGAAACCACATGCCCTAGCTCGGCAAGTCCTTGGGCACTACGCGCAGAAAGCTCATTAGTAAGCGGAAAAACAGCGACGGATGGGTGCTGCACCTGCTGCATCTGTGGCACACACTCTTGAAGAAAATTGGGATGACTCAGATGAATATTCTGATCAATTTCCCAATAAGTGTTGAATTTGTAACCGAGGTTAGCATGACGCTGTCTTAGCGCTCTTCTGTAACAACCGAGGTGATTTGAGACCATAGCCTTGGTAAGTTCTGGTGCATTCAGGGCCTCCATTACTTTCTTCGGGCGTGCATAGTCGAGCCCTATTCGCCGAACCACGTCTAAGAACTTGCGGTGAAGCTCAAGGGGCCACGCGAAAATCTTCTTCTCTTGGTTCAGAATAGCGTTGACAGCTTGACGGCTGATCTTTAACCCTTCTCGAGCAGGATCTGATCCTGCCCGAAGCCGTTGTGGAGAAGACTCTTGGGCTCTGACGTGGTGACTCTCATCATAGTGGCATATATTCCCTCCTTCAGAAGGCACTGGCACTATCTTTGTGGGATTGATTTGTTCATGCACATCACCAGTATTTTCGATCATAGCAGAAGGCTTAACGGGAAACAATCTACTGAGAGTGGTAGGGCCACCGCAGTTAGGGCAGACAATAGTGCTAAGAACTTCTTCATACCTCACGTTCTTTGTTCGAAGCTTCTCGTTCTGTTCCTTTAGAAATGCGGTCTCCCGTCGTTTGTACTGCTTACTCAGCTTGGTTCGTTTATTTTGAAACCAATTCAAGATCCTCAAAGGGCTCGTCCCTAGTTTTTGACCCAACTTCTTCCTCTGTTCTGTGTCCGGGAAAGGGCATCCCTTGAAGATAGCTTCAAGTATCTGGACCTCATCCGGAGTGTAGAGCTGGCGACGCTTTCTTTTCTGGCGCGGATCATCGTCGCTGGCGTCTTGGTCGCTGAGGGCTTGAGTCTCCTGGATGGTCGAGTCGATTTCCATATCCTTCGTGACGAATTCATTTCCGAGGTCTTCAAATTCCTCTAGCCGTTCAAGTTCGGAAACATTCAGGTCAGGCGTTTCCAACAGATGATGGTACCCCTTGAACATTTTGGGTTGAAATGTCTTTTCCTGATCTTCGTTCGCTTGATCTTCTCCACCCTTTCTCAGATGTTCGCCCTCTCTGTAATTATCAGAGATTAGGCGTGTTCCAAGAAGCGTCGCTTTGAAATCGAGTAACGAGCGTCTGACGGGCGTTCCTTTCGAGACTTCGTGATTCCCCCCGTCCGTTCTTACTCTCTCTTGCCTGAGTGGAGCGTGCAGATTTACCGTGTCGACTTTTGCTTTATCGAGCATTACGCCTGTCCCCCTAGCTCGGTCTCCAAAGTAATAGGTCCGCCGGCCTTTAGATGTTGTTACCTTTTCTAAGCCCGAAATCACGGGACAGAGGTGGATCTGTGACTCACCAAGGATGTATTAATGAGGCTTGATTAGCCCTGCTGCATATAGAAAAATTATTGCAGCTTTCCCTTTCTCGTTCGAGCGTTAAAGGGCGAGAGGTTGACATCGAGGAGATTAACATTTCGATCTAACCTCTCAAACACTCCTCCATCATTCCTTCTTTTCTCTGTCGTTGAATCGCAGATGGCTTCCTCTCCTGTACCCGCTGCCTCAGCCGAAGCTTCAACCCAATGGGAGATGTTTTATCACCTCTTGGGTAGAGGTTATGGCTACATAAACAGTCATCCTGAAGCTGAGGTTGAAGTTCGTACTCTGATTCCGGCCCTGGATACTGTGTGTATTGAAGGTACGAAACTTCAAAGGGAGTTTGTGATCTTCCCAACTCTCTTCAACAATTTCCTGCAGGCTTATGAAGTTGCTAGCCGGGAGGTCACTTTGGCTGGTATCGTGCGAGCCCGCTATCAGGACCGAACTGAGTCCCTGATGTTGGCCATGCTGACGGCCGATAACCATAAAAGGGCTGTTGAATACGCCCACTCCCAGGTTTCGATGTTGGTCCGTGAGAGGGACAACTTGGTGGAGCGTCTGGCTCTTTTTGACACTGCCTTTGAGCAAGATCAGCACAACCTCGTGCTGAGGTTCCAGTGTGCCTGGTTGGAAGAAAGGCTTGAAGACCTGAGCATGGATATAGCTCGCGGGAGGGTGCTGGCTCAGGACTTAGAGCTTGAGTTCGAGTACTATGAGACCAAGGTGAACGACCTTAAGGAGAAATGTCGCCTCCTTTTCTTCAAGCTTGTAGACCTCGATTCCCAGAGTGTAGGTTGTAAGCAAGGCATGGATAGCATGGAGAATCAATTGAGCTCATTTGTGATGCTCATTAGAACTCACTTTGGATTTACGGTTCCTCCTCAGTAGTCTGTTTGTAAAGTCTCCTGTTAAGTGCTATAAATGAGAGTGTATGTACATTTCCTCTTATCCTTCGCAAGATTCAATATTGCCCTTGGTTTCGCAATCGTAGTGTTTGAGGCAACTGACGATCTTTCCGCTTTCGAGCCCGCTCACGTTATGTTTGTAACCTATGCTGTCACGTTTGCCTTCGTGCGCTTGGTCGATTTACCTCGAACCCATCGTGACAAAAGATTGTTGTAGCTAAACATGATGATGTTAGCAAGCATCATTGTGTGAAATCAACCCTAGGCCTTAAAGAAGAAAGGAACTGCTCCGATTGAAACTTTACAATGCGCAAATAAGAAATAAGTTCTACTTGTGTACAAGCCCCCCCTTTTCTCTGGGTATGTTCGATCACCACCCCCATCATGTCTGGGTTCAGGTGCGCGGTCATCGACTCCAGATCATGGCCGTGAAGGTTTGCTAGCCTCCTCCTGATGGATTCTTCGAACTGTGACCACCATCTTTGTTTGAGAAGAAAAGAGGAGGGTCGACCTCTTTCTTATCAAAAGCGTGTCTCACTCAGAGATCAGGGAAGCAAAATTGTTCGAAGTGTTCCCCCACTAGATCATCTGAGATCATATGCCCTAGTTGGGCGAACTCCTGAACATTAGACGTCGTGGGTGGATCAGCAGTAGGAAGAGCGCCGGTGGACGGCCGCTGCTCGAGCGGGGAAGTGTATATTTGTTGCACCGGTGGCACGTATTCTTGAGGAACATTAAGATGACTGATAGGGCTATATTGACCAATTCTCCAACAGTTGGTGGTAGAGCTACCGGCTTGGTTGGTATCGAGACTCGGCAGGGCTCTTCTTGAGGCATGGCTGTTGCATTCGTAGCCGTACCTAATGTTCAAGTTCGAGTCGGGCTCTTCTAGGCGCCGTGCGGCATGACGCCGTCGTAGCTTCCTGCGGTAACCATTAAGGTGGTTTGCGACTAACCTTCTAGCGAGCCCCGGTTCATTCATGACCTCATGTACGCGTGTTGGACATAATGAGTCATTCCCTATTTGGTGAACCGCATCAAGGAATTTTCTGTGAAGCTCTGGAGACCATATGAACTTCTTTTGGCGACTCAGGATAGCATCAGTGACTCGGCGATCATTCCTCGATTCACTCTCGGCGGGGTCTGGTTGTGCCAGAGGTTGTTGCAGGGGAAGCTGGTTGACTTCGAACTGGTCTGTGGTGATAGTAAGCCCATTGTCAGGGAAATTGTAGTAACGCGCCTCCCCTCTTTCCAAAGATGGTTTGAGGGAGTGGGGTGGCGGACGACCACCTGCGATTCTCATAGAAAACTTATCACGGAACATTTCGCGAGTGTCGATAGAACCACCGCAGTTAAGGCAAGCGGCGTTGATGAGGACTTCCTTACACCACATGTTTTCTTTTCGAAGCTTGGCGTATTCTTCTTTTAGAGTTTCGAGCTCTTGACACTTTCCCCGAACCACTGATCTGGCCCGTCTGTTTTGAAACCAGTGCTTGACCCTTAAGGGTTCCATCTCTAATTTCCGGGCTAATTTTCTTCTTCGTCTCGTATCCGGGTAACGGCACTTATTGAAGGCAGCTTCGAGTATCTGGATTTCCTTCTCAGTATAGAGCCGGCGACGTTTTCTTCCACGAGATGGGACATCGCCGCTGCCGTCGTCGTTGCTGCTACTGTCGTCGTCGCCACCACTGTCATCGTCGCTGCCCTGATCCTGAACCTCGTTGCCAGCAGGGTTGGGTAGTATGGTTTCGACATCTGGCTCGATCCCAAAGACTTCGAGGTCTCCCAACTGCACATTACCTAGGACATTTGGGTCAGTCATCTCCAACAAATGACTATGACTGTTAAACATACTGGATCAAGAAAAGGTTTGTTCGTCCTTTTTTAATCACTCAAGGTCTTGTAATCCTCTTCCTATGTTTACTCTCTCTAAACTTTCTTTTGAGTGACTTTGCGTACTCAGGAGTCGCTCTTCGAGCATGGAAGACGATCACCAGGCGAGCGCTCTTCTAGAGATTTTGAGTTTTTCGTCTTGTCGTCTTCCTTCCTTTTCATGGTGGAGAGATCACGGATCGCTTTTCTTTCCTCGATAGCCGAACCTGTCCCCCACTATCTCTCAAAAGACTAAATTACGTCCACCACCCGCTCAGCTTTTCATCATGACAAAACTATCAACCCTACCGCGGCTCCTTCGATATTTGCGCTCGACTCCCGCTCCATCTCAATAATGGTGAAATAGACAACTCTTTTACAACTTTTCAAACTCGTCAGGCCTGAAATCGCGGATCGAGACATGTCTGATGCTTCACGGGAGGAGCAGCCCCTGCTTTACATTAACTACCCCGGCTCCACAAGCATTATTGCCGTAACTTTTCTCCATTTTTGAGCTACTATGAAACGAGGAGAAGGTTAGTGCTCTCATTTGCCCAGCTTTCACTTTCATTCATTCCATCGCACTCGTCTTCCTTTCCATCCTTCCAACAAGAAATGGCTTCATCTTCTGCTTCTTCCTCTGACTCTTCCCATGCTTGCGTCTTTTCAATCGCAGTCCCGGCCCGATGGGAAAAACTCTATAATCTCTTGGGTCGGGGCTATGCTTACATAGCCGATCATCCGGAGATCGAGGCTGAGATCCGCGTTCTATTTGCGGCCACTGACACTACTTCCATCGAGGGTACTGAGTTGGAGAAGGAGTATAAAACATTCCCAGCCCTCTTTGCAAACTTTCTAGAGGCTTACCGCGTTGCTCACCGGGAAGTTCTCGTGGCTCGTGTCTTGCGAGCCCGCTACGAAGACCGCTGTGACTGCCTGACGTTGACTAACTTCGTGGCCGACAGCCACAACAAGGTTATGGAAACTGCCAACGAGCGGGTCTCGACGATGCTTCGTGAACGTGGAAATTTGGTGGAGCGTTTGGCCTTGTGCCTGATCACCTATGAGCACGATCGTCGTAACATCATGTTGAAGTTTCAGAGCGATTGGCTGGAAGAGCGACTCGATACTGTTACGGCGGATGTATCCCGTGGGAGGGAATTGGTCCGGGACTTGGAACTTGCTGCTGAAGATCACAGGGCCAAGGTTGCTGACCTTAAGAATGAGTGCAAGCGCCTTCTTCTCCAGCTCGCGGATCATGATATACGGAGCGGTGAGCGTAGGCAGGGAATCAACCATATGGAGGGCCAATTGAGCTCCTTCGTGCTGCTGATTAGGGCTCAGTTCGGCTTTATTTTTCCGCCTCGCTAATCTGTATTAGTCTGCTTTGAAAGTCTTTCGATTGAGCGAAAGTGAATGAAAGCTCCTGTGTGTGTGTTTTAGCTTTTATATGGTCCATTTCTTCGAGCATCCGGACATCTTAGACTTAGATGAGCCGATCCATAATAAGTCGAGTATATGTGCTCTGATTTTCTAACTCGCTCATGGTCAGATGAAAGAATAGCCTCAGACTTATCCGGGAAAAGATTTCTCTCTATTACCTATTTTTTACCTGCAAATGAAACGACAGAATCAGAAGGAATAATTTGAAAAAGAAAGCATAAACCCCTTTCAATCTTATGCTTGCTCGTGATTAATAAGGACAAACTTTTTACAAGGGTTTTAATCTTGTGCGAAAAGTTTTTATCAATATTCCTCGAAAGAAAGCATACTATTGAAAGGAATGTAATTCACGATAATAGCTTTTGACCAATTTTCAGAAGAGCGAATTAGTCAAAAGTGCAAGGCATAACGACGTGTTTTAAATTTAATTGAAGATACGGCATCCAAATCAAGGCCGTTTTGTTAAGAACGAGAGCAATTTGGACATCTATCTTGTCATTAAATTCGAAATAACGCCAATAATCTTGATCAATTATCGTGGATTACTAGTGACGTATGACATGCATGGACCAATTCAAGTGTATAATTCCTTCTAGCGAAATAGTTTCCTCTAAAGGAATTATAAACTTGACTTGGGAGTATTCAGATGATTAGAGAAAATGCCACTATCACATTCCCATGACCCGTCAAAAAGAAATACAACCAAGTTCCATCTGAATGTATACACCAATAGATCCCTAATACAATCATTCTAAGGGGTGAGATAGAGAAAGCCTCGATAAAAATAAACCCTATACAAGAGGACTAGTAATGGAAAATGAAACCAAAGAAAGTGATCCCAACGTTTAAGGATGCCCCAAGTTCGATCTGTGACTTCCGGATCACTTGCCCCAACTCTTCATCTTAATTGGACGATATCTCAATAATGTCCATAGTAGGCTCCTTTGTTGCACACTCGGTGTTCGTGACGGGATATCGCCCTCCTCGTCTTCTATCAAGGACGTTTGGAAAAAAAAAAAAAACACGCATCTATCCTTGAAATGGCATTTAATCTAATCACCAGAATGCAATGAATGAAATGCCTATATTTATCTGAACTGAAATAAATTTGAGGGATAGAGAGTCTTACCAACCAAACTCATCGACTTATGTGCGGTTTTAGGTGTACCAACCGTCCAAAGACATGCGCATGAGACAAGTGATGGTGAACTTCTAAAAATCGAATGGTTTGGCACCTAAGGTCAAGGTTCCCACCTCGAGTTCTAGAAAGAGCCGATTCCATTGCACAACTATCGTTGCATTGGGACTCGATCCATAGTTCGAAGCGAGCGGAATTGAAAAGTGGATTACCCCGTGTTTTTCCTCACGGAGATTCCATTTTCAATTCCTTCTATTGTGTTCCTAAAGGCGGCGCCCGGGGTTTTAGGCGCGGTTGTGTGTGTCCATGTGTCGTGATCATCACGATGCCAATCATGCACAACAGTTTATCAATCAGTACTTCAAATCATCCATACAACATACATTCCTACGCCAACCTGCATAAGACAATGTTAATCACGGACTACACCCCTTATCTCTCCAATCTGCAAAAACATATAACACCTACCATGAGCGGACTTACCTCACCTTCAAGAGCGCCTGCAGGGTTAGAAAAATCAATCAACTTTTTAATCGGCTCAAGTTCTCTAAGTCCCCAGCGGAGTCGCCAGTCTGTCGCGACCCTCTCGAGGTTCGCCGTGGGCTCTCGAGGGCTAATGGGCCGTCCAGTCTGGTCAGACGCGGGCCTCTCCCAAGGCCCGTTACCCAAATCGCAACGGAGGTATACGTAGTCGACCTTCAGTGTGGTCTAGTGACATGTGTTAAGTGTGCATGCCATGGAGTCGCCACCAATCATTTTTTGGAGGGTATGATTGGACCACCCTATTGAATAGTCGGGAGTTTCTATTCAATTCTGCGATAACCAGAGAAATGGGTTCGGGGACTTAGTTACGCCAACTGTCAGAGTTGACGCCCTTTCGGTACCTAAATTGACTGAATTTTCTGACCTAAGATTTCATGCAGATGAGTGGAATATGAATCCTAAATCTAGGAATTCATGCAAATAGGAATGACTATCCTGGCAATCACAATCAATAATAAAAGGCGCAAATCAATGAATCCAAGTATGCAAAGTAAACACATCAAATCAACATGACACTCATAAGAAGGCTCTATTAACCTAAATAAGTATCAATCAAGCTTAGGAATGATTTAGACATGATTTTACCCATAAGGGGTAAAGTCGTAATTTTGAGACAAAAGGGACGATTTGCCCAAAAAAGGCAAAATCATCATTTCGGAATGAATTCGGAGTAAAACGATGTCAAAAATAGGTTTGGTCACTCAATTGACCCATTTCCTATTTTTTTTTGCAATTTTCATGATTTTTTGGAATTTTAGAAACCGATTTACCATTCGAAGGGTAAAATCGTCATTTTCTAAAAATGAGAATGAAATGTGGAAATCCTAGACATAAGGTTTAGCCACCTATCTGGCTCATCGCCAAATTCTAAGCCATTTCCACAATTCATCGGAATATCAAAGACGATTTACCCTTTGAGGGGTAAAATCGTCGTTTTGGATTAAATGGGAGAAAATCCTAAAAAAACGACAACCAATCAATTTCTTTTGATCATTTTCAGCCTTGGGAATTTTCTAGAATTTTTTTAGTAATTTTCTGCAATTCTTCTCAATTTTTTTGTTTTTCTTTAATTTTTCCATTTTTTTGGCATTTTCTGATTTATTAATATTTTTTTATATTTTCAGAAAATATTTTAACAAAAAGCATATCATTGGCAATAGACAACACTCAACCAGATAAATAAGCTAACTACTGAACTGAGATAAATACATGCAAACCAAATCTATAATGGCGACATTTTAGAAAAATAACCCTAATACACGGATCGGGTACGTAAAACATACCGGATTGGACACCGGCCTTCAATCGCCCAGCCCCAGCCTGCGACCATCTCCATGCACATCACCTGTCGATCACCACATCAAAATGTCAACAATCAATTTTACAAGTTTTAAGACCGGTAATAAATAATAATAATTTAAAAAATAAATAAATCCCGGCTCGGAAACGGGCCAATTCACTCAGCCATGGACCGGCTATGGGCTCACGGCCTCGGCCCAAGATCACGGCCTCGGCCCACGGCTTTGGCCCACGGCCTCGGCCATGGGCTCGGCCATGGCCGAGACGCACGGCCACTCGGCCGACGTCCTCGGCCCACGGCCTCGGCCATAGGCTCGGCCATGGCCGAGGCGCACGGCCACCGGCCTACGGCCTCGGCCATGGCCGAGGCGCACGGCCACCGGCCCACGGGATCGGCCCACGGCCGGGATCGGCCCGAACACGATGGATTCGTGGCCAAGCGGCGACGACGAAGAGCGACGACGTGGCAGGGGGGCGAAACAGAGGAGGAAGATGGAGGGGGATTGCGGTATCTAGGAGCTCCACGAGGTCGTGATAAACAGCAAGACGGACGGGATCTCGGCACGGCGTCGGAGGGTGGCGGAGCAAGGTGGCGGTGAGGGTGGTCGCCGTAATCTAGGGGAGGATGAAAAAAATCAGAAGAAAAGAAAGAAGAGAAGAAGAGAAGAAGAAGAAGGAGGAGAACAAGCTGGGGAAGAAGAAGGAGCCAGAAGGAGGAGGAAAGGAGCGGCGGATGATGAAGGAGGGGGGAGGATAGTAAAATAATAATAATAATATAATAATATAATAAAATAATAAAAAGTAAAAATAATAATAAAATAATTAAAAGCGAAGACAAAATGATTAGTTCCCTTTTCCTTTTAAATGATGATGTTTTCACTCCTTTTCCTTTTAATCATTACTAATATTTTTGTCAAATTCAATTTTACGGTGATCAGTGAACACCTAAAATCGAACCTGAATTTTACTGTTTTATGAGGTACTAAAGTAAAGAAAATTAAAAATAAAAATACCGACTATTTGTATATATTTTTGTGACCTCGAATACTACTTTTTTTTATTTTTATTTTTATATTTTTCGAAAATAATAATAATAAAAAATACGAAAAATATGAAAAATATTTTTTTGTCCAAAATGGTCCCTTTAGCTTGTTCAAGGCTACCAAAGTTGATTTTGTAATTTTTTAGCTTTTTATGATTTTTCTATGAATTTTTGAAAAATAAAGGAAGAAAAAGGTTGATCAAAATTTAGGTGTCAACAATGAGTAACCGAACCAGAGGTACTAGAGGAGCGTCTAGCTCTAGGCCGCAAGTGGCAGAAGATCCTAGGTATGACGGAGTCATGAGGATCCTGGAAGAGATTGGGAACTTGATGGGCAGGCAGGCCCAGGAAAGAGCTGCTGCCGTTGCCCAGGCTGCTGAGGCTGCAGTCGCTGCTGCGAATCTAGTAAACGGGAATAATGGGAATAACGGGCATGACATTGATGGTGGCAACGCCCAAGGGCAAGGGAATCGCGTGATGGGCCAGCTGATGGAGCACTTCATGAAGCTGAAGCCGTCGAAGTTTGATGGTACATGGGACCCTGGGACTGCCCCTGCTTGGATTGAGGAGTTGGAGAAGGCCTTTGAGGTGCTGGGTTGTACTGAAGCGGAAAAGGTGATCCTGGCTGTGTATCAACTTCGTGGAACTGCGAACGATTGGTGGAAGGCCACCAAGGGAAGAGTTTTCCCTGAAGGGATAGAGCCGAATTGGACCGTCTTCGCAGAAGTGTTCAATGCTAAGTACTTTTCCAGAGCGGCTCAAGAACAGAAGATGATTGAGTTTCAGAATCTCCGACAGAATCAGATGACCATCGATCAGTACGAGGCTGAATTCGCAAGGCTGTCTAAGTATGCCCCGAGAATGGTCGAAAACCCTGAGGATAGGGCGAGAAGGTTCAGAGATGGATTGAGACCTGACCTTCGCAGCCAGTTGGTGCTGTTGGACCTACAAGGTTATGACGTCATCTATGAAAGGGGTCAGTTAGTGGAAAGGGACATGAGAGAAAGAGGAGTAGCATATGGATGGCGGTTCACTCCCGTGAGGGATAACCGCCCGTTCGGCAAAAGGCCGATGGTGAGCAACCGACGTTTTGTCCCTCCAGTGAGAAGGAACATCAGCAAGCCTGCTCCCCGGCCGAGTTGGAATTGCCGCTTGTGTGGACGGAAGCATGGGAGCGGACCTTGCCCGAGTAGGACGGGCCCCTGCTTCAAGTGTGGCCAGCTGGGCCATCAGATAAGGAACTGCCCGAGTCAGGCGCCAGGAGCTCAGACTCAAGGGAACCGACAGCCAACGGGACCGCAGACGGGAGCTTCGCAGAACAATGCTAATAGGCCGCCAGCTCAAGGAAGGGTTTATGTTGTGGCGCGTAGGGAGGTGGAGAACGCGCCTGGCGTGGTCACAGGTACGATTACTTTATGTGATCATGCTGCCTATGCCTTGTTTGATCCTGGAGCATCGCATTCGTTTATATCTGCTCAGTTTGCTGATTTGGTCGGAATTGAATTGAAACCATTGGAAGTGATATTGCATGTTACCACCCCTTTAAAGGATAAAGTGATGGTTTCTTTAGGTTGTTCAGGTTGTAAGATAGTCATTGGGGGTAGTGAGGAACAAATATATTTAGCTGTGCTGCCTATGTTTGACTTTGACATGATTATCGGAATGGATTGGTTGAGTAGACAGTGAGCTGTCGTTGATTGTGGTAGCAGGGTGATCCATTTCCATCCTAATGATCGCCCTAGATTTGAGTTCGTGGGAAGTCGATGAGGAACCTCGATCCCTTTGATTTCGTCACTTGAGGTGACTAGGCTTTTGGACGAAGGATGTCCAGCCTACTTAGCGGTCGTGAGGGATCCGACCGTAGGGGAACCCAAGTTAGAGGATATAGCCGTGGTGCGTGACTTTCCCGACGTCTTTCCTCAAGAGTTACCAGGATTGCCCCCAGAAAGGGAAATAGAGTTCGTGATTGAATTAGCACCTGGGACAGAGCCAATCTCGAAGGCACCCTATAGGATGTCCTTGTCGGAGTTGAAGGAATTGAAGGTTCAGATGCAGGAGTTACTGGACAAAGGATTTATTCGTCCAAGTGCTTCGCCTTGGGGAGCGCCAGTCTTGTTTGTGAGGAAGAAGGATGGGTCGTTGCGTTTATACATTGACTACAGGCAGTTGAACCAGGTAACTATCAAGAACAAGTATCCGTTGCCAAGGATTGACGACTTGTTTGATCAACTACAAGGAGCTTCTGTGTTCTCCAAGATAGACCTAAGGACGGGTTATCACTAGTTGAGAATTAAGAAGGAGGATATACCTAAGACGGCCTTTCGGACAAGATATGGGCATTATGAGTTCACAGTCATGCCGTTTGGATTGACTAATGCCCCAGCTGCTTTCATGGATCTGATGCATAGAGTGTTTAAGGAATACTTGGATCAGTTCGTCATTGTTTTCATCGACGACATTTTGATTTACTCAAAGAGCCCTGAGGAGCACGAGGAGCAACTGAGTATAGTTCTACGGACGTTGAGGGAACACTCGTTGTATGCCAAGTTTAGTAAGTGCGAGTTTTGGCTAAGCGAAGTTGCGTTCCTCGGACACGTCATCTCTGGAAATGGAATTTCAGTAGACCCAGCAAAGATTGAAGCAGTAACGAATTGGCCTAGACCTACGTCAGTAACGGAGGTTCGAAGCTTCCTGGGATTAGCAGGGTATTACCGAAGATTCGTGGAAAAGTTCTCTTCGATAGCTACTCCCTTAACGAGGCTGACTAAGAAAGATACGAGGTTTGAATGGATGGATAAGTGTGAGAGGAGTTTTCAGGAACTTAAGCATCGTTTGACGACTGCACCAGTGTTGACCATCCCTTCCGGACCTGGAGGTTATGAGATTTATAGCGATGCGTCGCTGAAGGGATTAGGATGCGTCCTGATGCAACATGGAAGAGTTGTAGCTTATGCATCGAGACAGTTAAGACCTCATGAAATGAATTACCCGACGCACGATTTGGAACTGGCAGCTATTATTTTCGCGCTAAAGATCTGGAGACATTACTTGTGTGGGGAAATGTTTCAGATTTACACGGACCACCAGAGTTTGAAATACCTGTTTTCCCAAAAGGAGTTGAACATGAGGCAACGCCGATGGATGGAGCTGCTCAAGGACTATGATTGTGATATCCTTTATCACCCCGGAAAGGCAAATAAGGTTGCGGATGCGCTGAGTCGGAAATCAAGCATCGCGCATTTGATGGTTAAGGAATGGACCTTGTTGGAAAGGATAATGGATTCAAAGTTCAGGCTCGAAGTTTGCCAGCTGTCTTGTCTCCTAGCGACATTAAGAATTGAGCCAGAGATTCATGAGAAAGTGAAAGCGTTGCAATCTACGGACCCCGACATCCAAAAGATTCTGGAATTGGATGCCGCGAAGAGGAAACCCGACTTTCAAATATCTGAGGATGGGATTCTGAAGTTTCGCGGACGCCTATGCGTGCCCAGTGACGAGGAACTAAGAGAAAGGATATTGTCAGAAGCTCATAGGAGCAACTACAGTATTCATCCGGGTAGCACGAAGATGTATCAGAACCTGCGTCAACACTACTGGTGGAATGGAATGAAAGTAGATGTAGCGAAGCATGTGGCAAAGTGCTTGACGTGCCAGCAAGTTAAGGCTCAACATTGTAAGCCTGGTGGGATGTTGCAGCCTCTGGAAATCCACGAGTGGAAGTGGGAGCACATCACCATGGACTTTGTCATGGGTTTGCCGAGGAGTCAGAGGGGAGATGATTCGATTTGGGTGATCGTGGATAGGCTGACTAAGTCCGCACACTTCTTGGCAGTAAGGAAAGATTTCGCGATGGATAGATACGCAGAGTTGTACATGAGGTACGTAGTTCGCCTTCATGGAGTCCCAGTGACAATTACTTCAGACAGAGACCCCAAGTTTACCGCTTCATTTTGGAAAAGCCTACAAGAGGCTTTGGGAACAAAACTACAGTACGGCACCGCTTATCACCCCCAGACAGACGGACAGTCTGAAAGGACAATTCAGACGCTGGAGGATATGCTGAGAGCTTGCATATTAGACTTTAAAGGAGGCTGGGAAGATCAGCTACACTTGGTAGAATTCGCCTATAACAACAGTTACCAGCAGAGCATCGGAATGGCACCGTTCGAAGCGTTATACGGTAGAGCATGCAGGACTCCTTTATGCTGGGACGAGGTTGGTGAAAGAAGCACAACAGGCCTAGAGTTAGTAGAACAGTCAGTGGAGGCAGTGAAAATCATAAGAGAAAGATTAAAAACCGCGCAGAGCCGCCAGAAGAGTTATGCCGACAATCGGCGCAGACCTTTGGAGTTTCAGGTAGGAGACCATGTTTTCTTGAAAGTGTCACCGATGCGAGGTCTATCTCGGTTTGGGAAGAAAGGAAAGTTGAGTCCGAGGTATGTAGGCCCTTTCGAAATTCTGGAGCGGATTGGAACTCTGGCCTACAGACTCGCCTTGCCGCCAAGTTTATCACAAGTTCACAACGTATTCCACGTGTCGATGCTGAGGAAGTATGAACCGGACGTGACTCACGTACTGGACCACGAAGTGATAGAAGTGGACGATCGGGTAACATATGTGGAGAGACCAGTCAGGATCGAGGACAGGAAGGAGCAAGTCCTAAGGAACAAGACGATCCCACTAGTAAAGGTGATCTAGGAGCACCATGGCACTGAAGGAGCCACTTGGGAAAGTGAGGAAGCGATGAGGCGTCAGCACCCCCATTTGTTTGAGTAGGTGGTTGTAATGTAAATTTCGAGGACGAAATTTTTGTAAGGGGGGAAGAGTTGTGACATTCTGAATTCTGACCCTATCTCGAAACCTATCAGTGAATGAATGTCTATCGATGTATTCCAGTTAATCTCGCTCAGAACTGATCACTCTCGAGTCGACTAACCAATGGGGAATGACCGTATAGGATTTATAGTACGTGGACCAAATAACTTAACCACGAGTCGGTGCTTTGACCATAAGGATCGTCGAGGGAATATTCTGAACCGCTATAGGTCGATCTAAGAATGGTTTTAGAACAATTTGCTAGTGTCATGCGATTGGTTCATGGGTGAATCCGTATGACCATGGCGTGATTTGCGAATTAACCTAACTCAATTTCTGACGATCGTAACCTTCGGGGCTAGTGATTGACTCTCGCGATCACATGACAACCAAAGCCGCCGTGGCTCGAGTAACTCTTAAACGTGACATTAGTCGCGGGTCGATACGCGTAACTCCTAAGAGCCGCTCGTTAGTCTGAGACGCACTGGAATGACAATTGACTGAATTTAGCCATAGATTGGATTTCGAGATTGGAGGCCGGACGTTCGAAGATCGCATTGGAATAAATTTGGACGCCACCTCATCGGAGAGCTATCAAGGTTAGAAATAGTCCCGTATAGGCTAGAAAAGCGAAATTCGAACCGACGAGCGAATCGACCTTTTTACCCATAGGATTAGCACACTTTTCCAAGGACAAAGTGAGGGCAAAATGGTCATTTACCTTTCCCCCCACCTTCAGCCGAAATCTCAAGGGCACCATGGTCATTTAATCCTTGCATTATTAAAGATTTGAGAAGACAATTTGATTGGATATTTTCCCTAAGACCTAACCCCATCAAATGGTCATTCCTAAGCACTATTCCATGTCCTTTGCCCCATCAACCACCCCACTAGCCTTTTTCCCTCCAAAACTTCCATTGATATCACTCACTCTCCCTCTCCCTTCATTCATTCGGCCGACTCCCTCCCTCTCACTCTCTCCCTCTCTCGTTCGCTCTCTCTTTCCCTCTCCCTCTCGCCGTCGCCTCTTCCTCTCACGGCCAAGCCACGGCCGACCGTCACCTTGCCGCCACTCCGCCGCATCGAACCACCACCAAGGCACGTCCCTCTTGCCATTAGACCGCCTTAGCAGCCGCCGTTTGGCCTGGAACCGCCCGAAGCGTCGCCGACCAGAACCGGAGCTTGAGGGAAACCGGGGGCTGTTCTTGAGGGGTTTTGTTTGATCTTGAGGTAAGTGACATTCGGTGCTTAGGTAGACATGTTAGGAGGTTATAGGCTTGTGTTAGGGATGGTACTAAGGCTTATTCTTGGCCACTTTTCGTGTAGAACTTCTAGGGACCGAACTTGGCTGCCGAGGAACCACCGAGCGCCGCGTCGCCTCCCGCCGCTTCAACTGGTTCTTGTTGGCTGTGAGTGCTAGGTAAGCTCCCCTAACCCTTTGGTAGGACCTTGTGTGATGAAAGGACTATGAAAGGGTTGTTTTGATGTATTTCATGGGCTGTTTAGATGGGGTTCTATAGAGATCTGAATTGGTGATGTGTAGGATAGATTGGACTTGACAAGTTTTGATGCTTGAAGTGTTAAGAACCATGGATGAAATGAATTGGTGAATGTTCCTAGGTGTGGACCGAATGCCCCATGGTACCTTAGGATGAGCTAGAGCTTGATTTATATCCGATTAAATTGATGGAACCTAAAATGAAGCATAGGAGTGTTCGGTTTTGGGACAATCGTGCGAATACATTGAGTAAATGAATTTTAACCTATGGATCGTACTCTAGTCGTGGAAAATTGCAAGAAGTTCAATTGAGCTAAGTGACCATATGTTAGTGATTTTGGGTCTCGTGTGGCTAATTAGTGAGTTGTGGGCCTTAATTGTTTGATGTGCTATTGATTGGGTAACATGGCCGAATGGCCAATCGTGAAGGCATTGAACTATCTCAATTGATATGATATCGATCGCATGACATTACCATGGACTTGATCTTTTGAATTGTGTGAAGTAATGCCGTGATATGGGATGGTAACTTAAAGAGCCGAATCGAGCTCAATTTGATGGGAGTGTGCACGATTGATTTAATTATGTCAATGGAAAGGAATTATAAGTATATATGCATGAGGCATCCTGATGCGTTAAACGCGGGGTGGACCTGAGGCGTTAAATGCGGGTCATGAGAAATGGCATTGGAAGCCTAAGGCGTTAAACGCGGGTTCCTTGATCTCTTAAGCCTGATGCGTTATTACGCGGGCTAAGCCATGAAAGCTCCGATTGTATCACACATGTGGACTGTCTGCTAAATGATGGAATGTTAAGTGTCCAAGTACAAGTCCTGTCTAGCCTAGCTTGTGAATCGCATGACTAAATATGTTTTAATTGAGTTGCTACGTGCTATTGCTTGTTATTGCTCATTTAGTCACTGCATGTGTTTAGGAAAGTTTGGAAATCCCAAGTGTCTGGCTTAGGATTAGGCTAGCTTATTGAGTATATCTCACCCCGTCGTGGGACCCACATTTTCAGACCCCAAACCCTAAGCATGCCGCCGCCGCCGATTTTTGCGGTACCCGTCTGGGTAGAGCAGTATTCCACGGAGTACCCGGTGGGAGAAGGGAAAACTTATATTAGGAAGTACGGCACTATCTGGATGGATGTGGGCTTAGCAGACTGGAGGCCGGACAGATTCGCAGCATGGTTCTACCGCGATAGCGACCTCACAGTTGGGCCATTGAGGACTTTTGATGTGCCGTGGGATGTCATTGGCGAGCAGGATCCTTCGATTGTACACCCTGCTGATGGGGAGCTCACTGACTCCGAGACCGCTCATGATCCGGATCTTCCGCCGGCACCGTCTCAGAACCCCTAGACCGATGGCGACATCGTGGGGCCCTCTGATGCCGAAGACCCCATGGAGACGGACGAGTCCGAGCCCGAGGAAGACGAAGAAGAACTGGACGATTCCGAGGACGAGCCTTTGGAGGAGGAGCACAACCTCGACGGAGAGGCCATCTTCCACCCTGAGCCTGAATCCGAGGAGGACGAAGATCCAGAGCAAGTGTTTGAGGAAGAAGAAGAAGAAGAAGAGGAAGACAAGGAAGACCTCGAGGAGTATGACCCTGTGCACCGCGAGGATCCAGATGATGACCGCGAGCTCGACCCTTAGATAGCCTAGGCGTCCATGACTTTTGAAGTTACTTTTTGAGTAGTGCCTGACCCCTAGCCCTTCGTCTCTTTTGATTAGGCTAACCATCTCCCCTGATCCCAAGTGTTGTATCCCAGTTTATGCTTATGTTGTAAAGTGAATCGTATGCTATGCTATGACTTGATTAAGAGCCTTATTCCCTCAAACCATCTTGTGTTTAACTATCTAGGAGTTGTGCATGACGCCTCCGCATGTTCATTTAAGTTTCATTGTCTACCACGCGTTGCATGGATCTTGGGTAAGGAGTTGAAAAGGAACTGGTCTAGAGGCGATGATGTGCCCCGTGAGGACCCGGGGCGTTACATACAACGATCCATGTTGGCTATCCACAACAGAACAAGATCCAAAAACAGAAGCTTACTCATAAGAACATCGCTAAAGATCACTCGTTCAGAAAGCTGAACTATAATTTCTTCAAGCTGAAATCGGCTACCGATCACCGGATCCGTCTTCGGTAATGAGCACACACCGATATCATCAGGTTTCGCAACGGTTTTGCCTTTCGGCGGTGCGCGCCTAAGTTCGTCGTCCCCATCACCATCACCGTGCAGAGAAACAAAGCTAAACGAGTATCGATCCTTGACCAAGCTCTTTCGATCTTCACCGAATCTGGATTTGTTCAATAACAAAACCTGAGGAAAGAGAAACGCAGCAAACCTACTAGCAAAAACTCCCAAATCTAAGTCAGATTGGGACAGACTTCTCCCCAAAATGGGAGAAGAGAAACTTCCAGATCTAGAAAAGATCGGAAGAGGAAGGAAAAGAAAGAAAACTTAAAAAACAATAAAGAAAAACATAAAAAGTGAAGAACGAAGGGGAGGGAGAGGGCTCCCTCTCCCCTCAACGAGGCCAATATAGAGAAAAAGCGCGCACTTGCTTTTGGAGTTCACCTCCTTCGATTTAAGTAAAAATATGCACACAAAAACAAAAATAGGCCAACGTCGTCGTGTTTCCCTAGTTTGTGGATCTTGTATATTGGGCTTGGCCCATTATAGTTCGCTCGCGAAAGCCTTTGCTCCGAGTCCTCCAGTTGTTTCATTTCCCTCCCCGTTCCTGCCCAATTCCTTCAGTTAGTGCGACAATTTATGGAGGACCAAAGTACGAAAAATCTACGAGGACCGTATTTCTCTTCAGTCATTACATCACCCACTTTCAGTTTTAGTTAAATTTGAATGTACGTTTTGTCGATACTTGTTGGCTTAACTGTTGGAATTGGCAAATACTTCGGGGACACTTGTTTCTCATACCGAGCACGCTCACGTGTGCTTAAGAAAACTAAAGTACGAACCAACGATATGTGACCCCTGCGCATGGAATGACGAGGGTCCCGTTGCCCGATCAGCTGGCAGGGGCTCGGGGGCAACGCCCCCAAAACACGAATTTAGTCTTGTGTTTAAATTGGTCTGTTTGTTTTGGGATCAAAGGGATTCGGATGACCATAGGTTTTTGGTCCATTTTAAGTCTTATATATTGTGCTCGTAGCCGCGACCCTCTTAGGATGGGAGCCAATGGATTGCCGGATTGGGCCGCTTGCCCCCACAACCCCTTACTCTGGGATGTGGGTCGCGGGCCTCGGTCGGCGTGGGCCCTCCCAAACCCATACCAAATCGTGGCTGGAGTATATTTATTTTCAGAGCTTTCTCGACGATAAGAGTCAATCGACTTTCAATCTTGGTGTGGTCGTGGTGGCATGTGTAATTTGTGCATGCATTTGGAGTCGCCACCACTCCTTCTTGGAAGGTGGACCGAAAACCTCGCTGATCGATTGGGAGAAATCGATCAGTTTTACGGAATCAGAGATTTTGGGTTTGAGGATTTGGTTACGTCAGTGTCATTACCAACGCACTTTTGGTACCTAACGAGAGTGATTTTCCTAACTAAAATTTCATGCAGGCGCGAATTTCGGGTGAGGTAAATATGGATTAAGGTTTCATGTAGATTGGAAGACTAGTCATATCAATCACAACCAATATAATAAAAATGCAATGACGTGCATAAATGAATCACGTCAAAGCATACAAACTCAAATCAAGGGCCTCCTAATATAGCTATAATGGCTTAGAGAATATGTTATTAAGGCCAGGGGTAAAATGGAAAAGATTTGGGGATGATCTGCCCGAAGGGTGAAATCGTCATTTTTGAAGATTTTGGAAATTGTGCGTATGGTAATGTTTCTGTTCCAGGAACAACTTTTGGAATAGAAACATTTTTTTGTGTGTTTCTGTTCCCGATTACGATTTTTGGGAACAGAAACGCGTTTGGTAACTGCAAAAATATTCTGTTCTTGGAACAAAAAAAGAACAGAAATGCGTATGGTAACCGCAAAAAAATATGTTCCAATTTTTTCTTTTAATTAAGGCGACTATATATATATATATAAATTAAATTAAATCTCATTCAATTTAGTAAATCAAATTTTATGCATAGTTTATAATTACAATATGAACAAGATCAACTATAAAAAAAATTAATCACGTATAATGAAAGCGCAATCAAGTGCATAAATGAACCATGTCAACGCACATCAATTCACAATAAGGGTTTCCTAACATAGCCTTAGGGGTTTAGAGAACCAGTGATTAAAGGCTAGGGGTAAAATGGGAAGATTTGGGGACGATTTGCCCAAAGGGCGAAATCGTCATTTTTTGGAAGGTTTGGATATCAAATTACCCAAAATATTCAATGGCCAGCTGATTGTGGACATTTCCCATTTTTGAGAATTTTTTCGAAATTTCTTGATTTTCTTCAATTTTTGGGAGATAATTTGTTGAAAGGGAGAAATCATCATTTTTAAGAAAGATCGGGGATCAAAATATCGGAATAGGTCTTGGCTAGTTGATCGTAGCCATTTCCACTTTTTTGGGATTTTTTTTATTTGTTATGAATTTTTGGGGGGACAGTTTGCCAGAGGGGCAAAACTGCCATTTCTGGAAAGATCGGGGGTCGAAAGACCCGAAACAGGTCATGGCCAGTTGATTGTGGTCATTTCCTATTTTTTGAAAATTTTTAGAATTTTTTAGAATTTTCCATTTTTTTGATAAAAGTGTTTCAAAACCTTTTCTAAAAAGTGTTCCGGGAACACAGAAACAAGTATTTGTTGTTCCTCCATTATGCTTCAAAAGTGTTTCAAAACCTTTTTTCTGAAAAGTGTTCCCGGAACATTTTGAGAACATTTTTTTATCGTACGCGTTTTTATTCCCAAAGTGTTCCGGAAACACTTTGAGAACAGAAACACTTTTTCTGGAGCGTTACCATACGCACCATGAATTACCCAAAATTGTCAATGGTCAATTGATCGTGACCATTTTCTATTATTGGGGTTTTTTTTTGGAATTTTTTGATTTTCTTCAATTTTTTGGGAGACGATTCGCCAAAGTGGCGAAATCATCATTTTTTGGAGGATTTAGGATCAAAACACCAAAAATAGGTCTTGTCTAGCTGATTGTGGCCATTTTTTTTTTTTGGGATTTTTCTGAATTTTTTTGAATTTTTTTATGATTTTTATGATTTTTTTAATGATTTATCGATTTTTAATGGATTTTTTGAATTTTTCTTATTATTTTCTAAATTTTTAATTATTAAAAATATTTTCTGGACCAGGTTGAACCGGCCCACACCTCTCGATCACTCAGCCTAATTGTACGGGTCGAAGACCGGTCCAAAACGACGTAGTTTTTTTTTTTCAAGTATTTTCAAATTTTTAATCATTTTCTCTAATTAACCAAAATTTCCCCATCGGATGCCCCAAGATGTGCCACATGGCTTACCCTGGTGCGTTCGATCTTGATTTAATTATTCAGATTAAAAAAGAAACCATTCGACGGCTCTCACGGAGCCACGTGGCCCAATCATAACCATCGGATCCCATTTTTATAATTATCAAAAAATCAATTATTTTATTATGAAAATATTTTATTAATTTTTGGAAAATACAGGATCACGACACGTAACACATCCACGGCTATCCGATCCGGCTCTTTATTCTTAAAAAGACCCAGCCCCATCTTGCCGACGTGGCCGCCTACATGGCTTGCCATGTCGGCACTGACCAGTCAACAATGGTTGACTGGTCAGCCTCTCGTCGGATAAGATGATCGGCGACTCGCCGGAACAGTCAATGTTTCGACGAAGTCGCCAGAGTATCCAAACCAAGCCCAAACTCGCCATTTTTTGCGCTATATCAACACCACTTGAACCCTCATCAACACAACATCAACATATGAGCATTTTACGGCCAAAAACCACCCCAAAAACCAGTGAAGTGGACCTTCACCGTCTCAGTTTCGGCAACCATCAAATCTAAAAAAACAATTACGTTAAAACCTTGACCCAATCGACTAAATGGCATTCAGCAAGGACAAGAATACTTACCTGAGCTCACTTGGAGCTTGCCGACAACCTTTACGACGACCACGAGCTCTTGCGTCGGACCGAGATTGACAAGAAATGGACCACCACTTTCGATGCCAATCAATGCAAAATAGAGAGATGGAAAGGCTTAGAGTTGGGTCTAGGGATGGTTCAAGGCGAGAAAAGCATGAAATAGGGTCGAATAACACATGACCAGGAGCTAACACGAGCCTGGGGCTCTATAGGCATTTCATCGAGTACTTAGAGTGCATGTGAGGAATATGTGTTCGACTCACAAATGGAGGCATAACATGCAAAACCGAAGCGAATGGGCACTCAAACATGAACGTAGACATTGCAAAGGATGCTGATATGCATTTATTTTGGCTCGGTTTGATCACAGAACAAGGGATGAAAAGGGTATATCGACCAGTTTGCGGACTGCTAACGATGCAGGGACCGCTGGAATATAGCTTGAGTCGCACTGGAGCCGAGGATGCTCGAACATTCGAAGCTTTTCCGGGGATCCTTCTCTTTTTCCTTTCAAACTCTCGATCTCTCGCACCTCACTTTTTTTTCTTTGAACCGGAGCTCTGGCCAGCCTACTCTCACTTTTCGCTTCCCCTTGCTCGACCCCTTTGTGTTTTCGCTCCGTCTCTCCTAAGAATGGCTAGCCCCTGCCTGCTCTCTCTCTCTCTCTCTCTCTCTCTCTCTCTCTCTCTCTCTCTCTCTCTCTCTCTCTCCTTCGTACCCCGAACAAAATTTGCTCGTCCTTTCTTGGGGTCCCAAGACGCTAGCTCACTCCTCTCCATACGTCCGTGGTGTAGTAAGTGACAAAATGGCTAGTATCGCGTGAGAGGAGAGATAGAAACGTGTGAAATTGGGGCATTCTGTGGTCTGTTGATGCATACGCGGATTTGTTGGTCAGGTCGGACCCGACCCGACGGATCCGATTTCTACTTTTGCTCCAATTGGGTCCTTGTTCAACCATTTTTCATGAAATTGACATTGAAATTAGATTTCCCAACATGTTTTTCATCTAAAATGGGCGTTTTCAGAAATTTTTAGCTCGAAATTGAGTGGGAACCCCAAATTTGGTTTGGGATCCGAAATTGATTTTTGATTAATTCGAAGAATGAACGGTCAAATCGGTCCTAATCAAAGCCACCATTGGATTCGGCATGATGAAAACTATGAGGTAGAGGTGTTTAATTTTCGTAGGCATCCCTAAAAAGAATTTCATTTCAAAATTAGCAAAATCGGGGACTAAATTGAAAAGAAATTGTGTAATTAAGTCATTTTGGTCAAAATTAAAGAAATTGAGGGGAAAATTAACCCAATTGCACTTCAAGGCTCTAGAATCCAATGTCATAGCTTATTAGAAGTGAAAATTAGAAATTAAAAGATGCGAAAATGAGTTTTTATGCTCGATTCGGGTTTACATTTGTGAATGAAGGTAGTGACCCAAGTAGAATGTTTGAAATTTAAAGTGAACAACTTAAAGAGGGAATTAAAATAAAAATATTGACTATTTTTGTGTATTTTCTGACAACGAATGGTTTTTTGTTTATTTTTTGGGTATTTTTATAATTAAATAAATTAGAAAAAATATTAAATTTTTTAAAAAAATATGTTTTGTTTAAAATTTGTTCCTAAGGCTAGGCCAAGGCTTCCAAAGTTGATTTTGTAATTTATATATATATATATATATATTATTTTAAAAAAGAAAATTGAAATAAAAAATTATAAAAATCAGGTGTCAACAACTGCCCCTCTTTGAGAGCTCATCAGAGGTTGTTCTGAACGAAAAAAATGAACTTGAATCTTAAACGACTCGACTGGGTAAAGAAATGCTTTGACAATGGATCCTAAGACCTTTCCGTGAATGCTCAAAGTCCAAATTAATCCCCGATTCACTTTGACGTTATGAACATGGGCCGAAAAGAGAGAGAAGTTTACCTGAAGCTCACCTATTAGTTTCTACTCATGCGGAATCTAAAGGTTCGTCGTTATGCTCTTGGGGTGTCGAAATCCCGAGCTTGGCTCCTTCCCCCTTTTTTTAACCAGTAGCTTCACATTTGCAATACCAGGCTTTTATGTTTTTCCTTCGTAGCTTCCCATCCGCTATACCAGGCTTTTATGTTCTTTTTCGAGGCTATCGGCTGCAAACCATTTCAAAGGGTGAGAGCTTCGAGGCATGGCTAACCGTGCACACTTGCGGAAAAGGCGGTCACCGTATCTCTAGGCAGCAAGTTGCGACCATCATGGGCTCCGAACTTGAATTATGCCTTGAGACACCTCTATCGTGTATTTCTATCTGGTGGTATTTGGGGGGAAAGAAATCTTCTACAGCTGAAGGTTAGTGATTCGGTCCGGGGGATGACGGCTCCACGGCTACTACCCTATAACACTTACAAAAAGATTTATCGAAGTCATCGTGCTTTCGAAACGGCAAGCGAGCTTTTTGGACTTTGATCTTGGGTCGGCTTTTAGGCACCTGAATGTTCTAAAAGGGGTCCCGTAACGTTGTCTAGCAAGGTGTTGCGACCCTCTTGAGGCTACTTCAACACTCTCGAGGGCTAATGGGTCGTCCCAAATGGTCGGACGTGAGCCTCTCCCAAGTCTCATTACCCAAATCGCAATAGAGGTATACGTGATCGACCTTCAGTGTGGTCTGGTGACATGTGCTACATGTGCATGCCATTAAGTCACCACAAATCATTATTTGGAGGGTATGATTGGACCACCCTATCGAATAGTCGGGAGTTTCTATTCAATTCTGCAAAAATCAAAGAGATGAGTTTGAAGACTTAGTTACGCCAACTGTCAGAGTTGACATCCTTTCGGTACCAAAGTTGACTAAACCATCTGACCTAAGATTTTGTGCACTTGGGATTGTGTGGTTAGGCGCACTAGTCTCAAGTTTGATTCCTCAGTTGAGCACCTATGATTTAAGTGGGGGGTCATGGCGGTGGGTTGTTGTGCTAGTCTCTCCCGAGGAATAGTCGAGGTGCGCACAAGCTGGCTCGAACACCTCGATTACTAGAAAAAAAAAGTGATTGCCCTAACACTCACAATCAACAAAAATAATATGCAAACCAAGGAATCAAGACATGTGAATTACCTCGAATCAACATGTGATTCCTAGTAAGGCCCTATTAGCCTAGAGATGTATCAATCAAGCTTAAGAATGATTTAGACATGATTTTTCCCATCAGGGGCAATGTCGTAATTTTGAGACGATTAGGGACAATTTACTTGAAAAGGGTAAAATGGTCATTTCGGAATAAATCCGGACTAAAGAGATTTCAAAAATAGGTTTGGCCACCCAATTTACCAATCCCCTATTTTTTGACAATTTTTAGAAATTTCTGGAATTTTTGGAAACAATTTACCCTTTGAGGGGTAAAATTGTCATTTTAGGAAAATGAATGAGACGTGAAAATCTCAGATAGAAGGATTGGCCAACCATCTGACGCAAATTCTAATTCTGAGTAATTTCCACGACTCATCGGAGTAGGGAAGAGGATTTACCTTTTAAGGGGTAAAATTATCATTTCAGGAAAAAAATGAGATTCGAAAACCTAAGTAAAAGGATTGGCCATCTAACTGACCCTAATTCTAATCTAGGCATTGTCTATTAACTCAGATACAAAGCAGAGACAATTTACCCGTAAAGGGTAAAATAGTCAATTACGGACATAACATATAAGAAATTCCATAAATAGGATTGACGAGTTACCTGTCGCCATTACTCAATTTTTAGGAGTTTCTAAAATTTTAGGAATTTTCTGCAATTTTTCCTTTTTTTTGATGAATTTTTCTTCAATTTTTCATTTTTTTGGGAATTTTTCTGATTTTTTATTTTTATTTTTCATAACACATTTTTTTTTTGAAAAAAAGGGGTCCGGAGGCTGGGTCGGGTCTGTGAACCAGGCCCAGCGCATGCGAGGACCACTCAGTCCACACGAAGGCCACATGCGACCATGCCTGGTTCAAACAGGCCAGATCCAGGACGTGTGGGCCCATTCCCTCAAGAAGCATTAGTGCCTTGACTTCTTGGTTTCACAACCAGATAATGTGACCTTGTCTTGATTTTATCCATTCAATTGAACGTCAATATTATCCTGGAATTCAACACTGTCTACAGGACAGTTTCTCGGACTTCACTTCCAGGGATCATTTAAGTTATGCATCTTCTTTCTCAATCCAAACACTCAATCTTAATATCAAGACAATTTGGATTTCCTCTTCCTTCTACACTAGGGTCTCTTACCCTTTGAAGGATACTATACACTTCAGTGGCATTCTATCACTTCGAATCCACCTTGTCCTTCCTATTTGTCCTTCCTATTCCATAGGACGTCAATCTTGGAGTCTATGTCAACAGCGGTGTTTGCACTCTAGGATTCAGATACAACCATACTTGGCATTCTCCTTCCAATAACTCAGTCACCACAAGTGACAAGGTTCCAAGGAATCGAGGTTCTCCCTTAGTCACCACAAATCCACACTTTAGATATTCAAATCACTGACTCAAATTACCTAGCGGTTATAATTCAAATAACCCTTTTCGCTTACTCAATCATTCATTAGAATTATGAACAGCCAGGACTATCAAGTTCATTCACTTTCCTTTCCCTCAAAGACCAACTCATGGTTCAATCGCTCTTTAAGAACGACACCCTACTCTTTAGGGGTTATAACACACAATACCACTTCTAGTGGTCTCGATTCATGCTCAGTCAACCCCATCTATTCAACAGGGCCAAACAACTGACATAACTTCTTCCTTAATTTTCCTCACGACGGAAGAAACAAAACATCAATATCTCATTACGAGCCTTACGCCAAGATAATAGCCATTTCCCGCAGGTACGTTCCATGTTCCATAATGAACATCTCTTCGCTCGTAATCCATAAGCAGGAGTTCTCTTATTCATGTGTCTTCCGATCATTCTCTTCTTTTACTAAGTACTATTACCATTCCTCAAAATCAAGAATAACAACTAGCCATAAGGCTTTCAAGTTCCACTCCACTCGGAGATCTCACGTCTCACTCAAAGGGTCCTTGACCACCCTTGGCACACCTAAACGACATTGAGAACTCTGTCTCACACTGGTCGGTCGTTCTCAGATCCTTGAAGATTATTAGGATATCAAACCACCTTTGCTCTAAAGCAATCCCAAGAAGGTACTTCCATTGAACAATTCAATGAAGGTAGTCCAAACATATACCAGCCTTCAAGGAAAACTCTTCCCTTGGTGACACTTCACCAATCAATGACAGTCTCTTAAGGCTAGTAACTGCCGGGGTCACTTTCTTTATTCAGTGTACCGAAAACCTCTAAGGTTTTCTCACAAAACCCTCAATTTTAAAAGAAGGCAAGTTCAGATTTCATACTTCCATCAAACTCAATCAATCTCATTCTTATACATAGCTTCACAAGCTGTTCAAAACTTTCGTGGTTCTTCCCACACATTCACTTTAGAATGAAGTAACTCAGAGTCACCTTTCTTGTAACTTCCATCACTTAACTCATTAGCACTAGCATCGGTCGACTCAGCGACTTGAGTAACAATGGCAGCTCCTTCTCAAGTCTGCTTACCCTTCTATTTTCTCATTTCCACGTAAAATTCTCACGACCCCTTATTACACTTGGGTCTCGCACGATTAACAAAATCGAGCCATATTCTCTTCCAGTACTCATACTGCGGTCGCTCGATTTTACTCAATTCTCATGATCCATCTCAATGGTTGAATCTTCTCGTATCTCGCATATACGAGCCAAGTGCTCCTCTAGCAACCGTACTCTGGTCGTTCAACCTTACTAGGTTCTCATGTCACTTGAACCACTATGATATCCTCAAGAAATCAAAGACTTAAGTCATCTAAGTCTAGTAGTCTCCGGCTGCTCATCTCTTCTTCTTTTACCATCAACCATCCAATCATTCCCGAACAACTCTCAACTAGCTGTTTATTACCCAAGGATTCCATATCCTCATTAATCAATGACTATTCAACAAGCCAGCCTCAACAAGGCGATTTCTTAGTTAACAGCCATTACTAGGCAAGCCTTAACTAGGCTAAAACTCAATTAGGTCAACACCAAGCAGGTAATCAAAGTTCCATTTCAATCGTTCATGCCATAAATCCAAGGGCATCTGCCACTCTAGCATGATCACAACATGCTATCTCAATCTCAATAGGCATCGGTTCAATGGAGTATAAACTCTTCACACTGTGTAAATCTCTCAGTTAGACCTCGGCCACAATAATCACATGATGCCAACTATAAAACATGCCTAACAGGCCGATCATGAACATCACTTTTCTTTTTCAATCGGCACTCATTGCCAAGCACGAAGCTTTTGACCATGCCAATCACAGGCGTCATTATAAATGCCATGCTGCTTTCGATCATTCACTCTGAGAATCATTCTAGTGCCATACATTTCTTAACCACGATCATACTCAACGCGATACTTAGGCTTTCCCTTTCAATTTATGACTTGGATCATCCCTGCCTCCTCGCTATCTTAGACGCCTGCCAAGAGCCGCTCCTTGTCCGGACCTCTCTGTCCCGGCGATCACTCTCCGCCCTTATCAGACCTGGTTGTTACAGGTTGTCCCAAGTCATACATCTATGGAGGAAGCCCCGTTCCACACGCCCCATAACATGCTTCATTACGATTTATAGGTATCCCATCAACTCGTCCCATACCAAGCGACATGTTATTAAGTCTGATAGTGGCGCATGCATGCACACTCATCAACTTTCATTTTAATGCCACAAACACATGCACACCATGTTTGTTCTCCCTACTAGTCATATCACAATCGCTTTCAAATCGATTCTTGTCCAACGAAGATTTCTAATTCCATCAATGACTGTCACATCTCATAGAACAATTGCCTATATTCCATCATACACCTCAAGTCTAGTCGCTATTCAAGCCAAATCCCTATGCATTCGATCACAATTGATCTTCAATCCAATTACTCCTTGTATACATCTCATCTCATATCCAAGGTTTCCAATAACAACCGATAACTAAAACCGTCAAGATATCACGCAATTCAAGCCTGAATCCACTAATACCAGTCGTCTCTTTATAACTTATTTTTCTCAAGTTGGGTCATTAACAAACCACAGTCACAATCAAATAATCCAATCGACCCCTCATTCATAAATAATTCTCTATTGACCTCAAGCACAATTACTACCTCAAAATCAATGCTTAAGTCTATTTAATTTCAGCTTGCTTCCACTTAAACCTCAATCACAACATCACTCAAGATCATCCATTATGGTCAACACTAAGATCATTAGAATACCACACAAGTTCAAGCCTATAATCCTCAAAATTCAGTGATTAATGCTTAATCCTAAAGGTCTCACTATCTAATTGTCCCCAAGTCATCACTCCTTATCACTCCAAACCTCAATCACATTAGATCGAGCTGACCTTGCTCTGATACCACTTAAACGGGGATGTCACGCCCCGAGCCCGGCGAGCACGTGAACATCACCATGGCCGTTCATGTCTTTAATCTCCTAGGATTCTTCGGCCAATCAATCCCAACACTTGAGAACGGAACAAGGTTACGGAAGCAGTAAGACATCTCCATTCAAATTATCAACGAGATGACTCAGGACAAAAGGGTATACTTCTCTTATTCATTAAATACACCCCGGATCCTTTCCATGGTCAAATATTAAAGATTCGGTTTCTACATCCATAAAAACAACTACAATCCCTAAGGTCACAAAATATCTTACAATCATTCAATCAACTACTTCCTCAAATGCCAATCCTTGGCCAACTGATACTCCATCGCCTGGAACCTAAAAAAATGTTAATCCCCAACGGGGTGAGATATATATATCTCAGTAAGTGAACCCTAAACCTAGACCTGACCGCCAGTCCCCCCCATACCACACAACAAGCAATAAGCAGAAGTTCAGCCAGGCAATATCACATGGCATATAAACAAGCACACATAGACTTCAGAGTCATCACAATCATTCATCGCCTGGCTCTCAGCCGTGATGTACTTCCCTGGCACTTTGGCCAATTGATATCACCGGGGCCATAGGCCAATCGATATCATCAGGGCTCTTAGCTAATTATCATTTCAGGGGTTCACAACCACTCGATACCACTTAGGCCACAGGCCAATCGGTATCACTGAGGCACTCAAGCCAATTGATATCACCGGGGCCACAGGCCAATCGATATCATCTGGTACCACCGAGGCCACAGGCCAATCGGTACCTTTGGGCTCACAACCAATTATCATTTCAGGGCTCACAGTCACTTGATACCACTAGGGCCACAGGCCAATCGGTATCGTTATTACTAGGCTCACAGCCAATGCGATCTCCGGGGCCACAGGCCAATTGATCGCTGGGGCACTATAGCCCACTTATATAGCATCGGCACTATAGTCGTTTATATAGGATAGACATTCTAGCCAACTCACTAGCAGGGGGGCTTCATAGCCAAATCATATAAATCCGGGGCTCAATAGTCGAACTATATTACCAAGCTCAATAGCCACTTACATCACACAATCGCCACTCAAGGTGAAACACCATACGGCTATTCAAGCATCCGTGTCATTCGAGTACGCAAGTCATCAATTCAAGCATGAAAAATCACAATTTCACTCTAGGCAAGCATGTATGGTTCAGTCCACTCGCATTCCATGCTACCACTAACAATTCAATCACCTTAGGTGCACAATTCCATCAATTCACCACCCAAACTCATCCATTAGTGTCATAACGTTCGAGTAAAGGTTTAAGGGACACTTACCTCCTCAAGCAAGCTAGCATATTCCATCCAAATGAGCTACCTAGCTCAGTAAGCCCTCGGCCAACAAGGATCGGCACGGTCCTAGAGAATTTCACCAATTCCACATCAAAACTCATTCGATTCTCAATTTCCTTACACATATATCTCAATTTCACACTCAACACCTTATTCTCAAGCCGTCACAGTGTTAATTTGATGCTCCTAAGCATGTCAATGTCGTTCTATCAAGGCAAGTCATCACAATTTCATTTCACCCAAATCTGCCCTTTCCTAAGCCCTATGACCAGGTTTAGTCTCACGAAAATTGTAATTTTTCTACTGAATTTTTGAGAAAAAAATTCTAGGATCATAAACTTCAAGATCTTAAGGACATGTGGGCGAAAATGGAGCTCAATTTGGATACTGGACGACTTAGAACGACTCAATTCCAAATCAGTGCGCGTTATGGACGAATTGGTCGGCACTTCACGTTTTCACCTCAACAGCCCTTAAATTACTTCTACACTCTATTCCATCATGCACACACCTTGTCAACACATCAATATATGTTCTTAGATGTCTCACCGTGAATTTTGGAGCAAGATGACTCTTCAATGAGCCTCAAAGGGCCTCGGTTCCAACCGGTCTGCAAGGGGACAGATTTTGCCCCTTGTAACAACATGAAATTGCAACCATTAAACCCATTTTAACTCTCACAAATCCTCAATCTCAGCTTGTTAAACTCTTATACTATGAGTTTAAAGTGACTCACAGAAAATTTGGAGCCATTTGAAGTCCGGAAGCCCCCAAAAACTGATTCTCTCCAAAATCGGATCAGATTCTGACATTTGCCCACTCAAACAGACCTACGAGAAGAAATACTGGGCCAAATTAAGCTCATAATACCTTGTTGGAACGGAAAGATGATAAGCTTTCAGATAGAGGTGATTTTACCTCAATCCAATGTCGGACGAAAAAGTTATGGTCGGAACAGTGAAGCCATTTCTATTTGTCCGCGAGAAAACTGCTCGGCCTAATTGGAGAAGAAGGAAGAAGAAGATGGTGGGAGAAGGTGGCCGGCCAAAATGAAGAGAGAGAGAGAGTTTTCCACCCCAATAATGCATTTTGGTCAATTAGATAAGATGGGTAATTAATGGGCATTTAATGCTTGACATCTTCTTGATCGACACTTGGCAACCTCCCATTAGTTGATCTATGGACTTTGACTTCCTTTGACCGTATACATCAAATTTTCGACAGCATATAGAGGGGTCTAAAATGACAAAAATGGCCTTCTAAACTTCTTAAGGCAAGGCCAAAGGTTGAGGGGCAAAATGGTCATTTGACACTTTTCGTCCGAAATTCTATTTTTCTAATATAAACCACCCTCGATGAGGCGACGTCCAATTTAATTCAAACATTGAAATTTCCCAATGTCTAATACCCAAATCTCGAGGTCCAATTTCATGTCGAGCCCTCGTCGATTGTAAATTTCAGTTTATCTCAAACTGACGAGCGAATCTTGCAGGCGCTACGCGTATCAACCTTGGGATTTTTCTCAAGCCGTGGTAACTTTGGTTGTCATGTAACTGTGAAGGTTTATCATTCGTTCCTTCGATCTTGATCATCAGAATCCGATTTAGAAAATTCTCGCAAATTACACATTGGTTAAGCGGAATCACCCGCATCCCAACGTGTAACGCTAGCAAGACATTCCATGATCATTCCTAGATCGATCTCTGCTGGCCCGGAATATTCCGTCGACAATCCTTATGGTCAAAGTGTCATTTCTTATTCAAATTCCCTAGGTCTACGGACCCGACTCTGTCTCGCCCCGAACTCGGGGAGCATGCGAGCATCCCACCTCCGCCGTTACCTTTGATGATCTTCCAGGAACCAACGGCCAATGCTTAAAGATCTATATGAAACATGCATGCGAAAGCGAGGACAACTCCATAAAAATAAAACACAAGATGGCTTAGGACAAAAGGGTACACCTTATATAAGGGTTAATCATACATCAGAGGTTATAATGCTAAATCCGCAAATACTTCATTTCAACCCTACGGTCACAAAAGGATTCATGATCATTTCTTCCATTGACTTCATCGAATGCCAATCCATGGCAAGTACTGGTTTCCTTTGTTTGGGACCTGAAAAATGTTGTCCCACGATGGGGTGAGATATATAATCCCAGTAAGTCGAACCTAACCCTAAACTAGGCTGCCAGTACCTCCAGACACTTTTGGAAAACATGGTATTTTGGTAATAAAAACTTTGGCATGGCAAAACGGGGTACTTTCCAAAACATGGCATTTAGTACTTTCAAAACAATTTGACCCAGTCAAGAAAATCATGACAACTCAAAGGTTCGTACAATGGCAGAGTTTTCAATCAGAAACAAACGTATGACGCCACCTCAAAAAAAGAGGAAAATTTCACTTCTTTCTCAAAAGAATCATTCCTTGAAATATTCACAAAATACGTTCTTTTCTTTCACGCCCCTCTCTGGGCCAATTTCCTTTCACGCCCCCCTCTGGGCCAATTTCAAATCATGAGGCAAATTTTCAAACATGAGTCATTTTCGATTTCTCAAAACCCATTCTTTGAATTTCTCATAAAACAAGTCTTTCCATTTCCGCCCATCTTGGGCCGCCCACTTTAGGGCTGCGAGATGATTCGGTCTCCATATGACCCGTCGGTACATATAAGACTCTCGCGTCCGGACCTAGAGATGATTCGGTCACCATACGACTCTCGACGCCCATTATCAATCGAGATGAATCGTGTCAGTATGGGACTCTCTAGCCGCACGACCTCGTCAGGTCCAATGGGAGTAACTCCCTCCCAACACATTGGCCAAATTATAAATTCTCAGCGATCCCACACGCCATTGGCGATCCCACACGCCCATGCACTTATAATTTTTCCCGGCGATCCCACACGCCATTGGCGATCCCACACGCCAATGCACACATAATTTCCTCGGCGATCCCACACGCCATTTTATTTATAAAAATTTCAGTCATAGAAAGCCTCAGCTTTTTCATTTCAAGAAAACAACCCATGCCTCAAAATTCATCATTCAAAAACAACACAGGAGATTCATCGGCAAAACAAGGCATTCGTTTCAAATGTCCCTCAACTGGACAAAACATATTCCCCATCATAAAATGAAATCAAGCAGTTCATCGCCTACTCGAGGCATTTATTTCAAACGTCCGTCACTGGACAAAACATGTTTCAAGTCATAAATTTCTCAGTCAAGCACATGCATCACACGAATTAATTCAAACAAGGCCTCGGACAATTTAACAAATACAGCCAATTCATAGTTTCAAAGCTTGACTCAAAATCACATTTTTCGGTACTTTCAATCTTGGCTTTCCTTTCAATCAAAACTTTCGACTTCTCATCTCACATGCTCAAATAGCCATTAAAACACACATTCATGATGAATTAGGGCTCCCCAAACAATTGATTTTCAATCAAACATGCCAAGGAATGCTAACTCACAAAACCAGACAGATTTGGACTCCCTCGCGCCTCTCACAAAATCCAGGCCATGAAATCATTCAATCCAACTCAAAACTCTGTCCTTTAGTAACCTAACCTCCTAATAAAGGTTTAGGCATAAATTACCTCAAGCAATTAGCAAAAATCCACTTCGATCAATCCTCATCAACCGCACAAATGTTGGGCAACCCAAGGTTCTCATACCGTCCTAGGAAATTCATCAATGTCGAGTCAAAATCCACTCAATTCTCACTTCCTTGATACCAATCCCTCAATCATTAATCAAATGGCAACTCAAGATGCCTCATCAAATGATCGAATACACCACACTACTTCCACAAACCCTTAATATGTTCTGTTTAAACAGTAAAATGCATAGCATAATATAACTTGGTGTTTCCTGCTCCAAATAGCCCTTAAATCACTTCTAAATCCCAAGCCACTTCATATACTTTCCACTAACACCTTAATCAACATTACAGATAGTCCCATGAGTCAATTTGAAGTCAAAACACTCTTATATCAGCCCCCAACAGAATCAGTACACAAAGAACATCATCCAAAACAGAACCGGTTTTGTGTTCAAACCGCTCAATCGAGCCATGAATCAATTCTAATCCTCAATCCTTCAATAATCAACTTTCTAATACCTTCCTTTATGGGTTTAGGAAGCTCACCGTGAGATTTGAAGTGGATTGATACTCCAAAGACGTCGAAACAGCCCGATCTCTTCAAAGTCAGAATCTGTCCATTTTTGTACCACCAATAATCAGCCATAAAACTCATTCTAAAACCATATATTTGCAGCCATAAACCATATGAACATATTACTAGATGTTATGAAGCTCTCCTAAAAAATTTGAGGTCATTTGGAATTTCTAAGAGCTAGAACCAACACTTCTCCTCAGCTAGCTCAGAATCCGTCCGCTTTTCTTCCAAAAATCACCATAAATCAACCAGACCTCCAAAAATCATGAAACCAATGGGAAAATTTCAAGGACATCTTGAAATAACCTGTGGTAAAAGGGCTCGACCAAACGACACCAGGAAGAGCCCCTAGACTGCACCGAACAGAAGGGTCAGAAACTATTTTTCTGGGCAGTTTTCTGTTTGGTGAAGATGAAGAGGAAAATGAAGGAATTGGCAAGGAGGAGTGAGGGTGGTCGACCAGCTGAAGATAAGGAAGTTGTCCATCAAATAATTGGTGCCATTTTGTCAAGATCACAATTAATGCCATTTAATGCTTGGTCCAATCAAAAGATGACACATGGCAACCTCCCATTGGTTGCTTCCTTGACTTTGACCTTCTTTGACCACTTAATCTTATCCTTTTCGGCAGCATATGGAGGAGGGGAAATGACCAAAATGACCTTCTGAATTTCTTAAGGCAAGACCAAAGGTCGAGGGGCAAAATGGTCATTTGGCATTTTTCGTCCGAAAGTTCATTTTTCCAGTGTAAACCACCCTCGAAGAGGCGACGTCCATATCAATTCAAATATTGGAATTCCTCATTGTCCAATACCCAATCTCGAGGTCTAATTTGATGTCGAACTCTCGTCGACTGTAATTCCAGTTTATCTCAAACTGACGGGCGACTCTTGCAGGTGCTACGCGTATCGACCTAGGGATTTTTCTTAAGCCCTGGCGACTTTGGTTGTCATGTAATTGCGAGGGTTTATCACTAGTTCCTGCAGTCCGATCGTCGGAATCCGATTTAGGAAATTCTCGCAAATTACACATTGGTTAAGCGGAACCACCCGCGTCCCAACGTATAACGCTAGCAAGGCATTCCATGATCGTTCCTAGATCGATCTTTGCTGGCCCAAAATATTCCATCGACAATTCTTATGGTCAAAGCGTCATTTCTTATTTAAAATCCTCAGGTCCACGTACCCGACCTTGCGTTAGTCTTTCCCTTTCGGTCAGTTAACTTGAGAGTGGCCTGCTTCGAGCGAGATACCACTGAATCACACCGATCGATATCCTTCCATTCCATAGCCTCGAGAGGGGCTGGAATTCGGAATGTCACAGACTCCGAGTCAGTCTTTCCCTTTTTGGTCAGATAACTTGGGAGTGGCCAACTCCGAGCGAGTTACAACTGAAACACACCGATCAATAGCTTCCATTCCATAGCCTCGAGAGGGACGGAATTCGGAATGTCACACTCCGCGCCCTCGAGATGATTCGGTCGACTATAGGACTCTCGTGTCCGGACCTAGAGATGATTCGGTCACTACCTGACTCTCGATTCTGTCAAGGTAGGACTCTCTAGCCGCAAGACCTCATCAGGTCAATGGGAGTAAGTCCCTCCCCAGCTTAATGCATTGGCCATAAATATAATTATGAACCTTCTCATTAATCCCAATTTCACAAGCACAAGCAAATTCATGCCATCGCCATTTAAGGCAAGAATTCAAGCACATCCGGTTCATCAATTAAAACAAGCCATTCGGCCATCATACACATGCACATCGTCACACTATGCGTCACTCGACACCAATTACGAAATCGAGCATTAAAGCCCTCGATTGAATCCCAATTAATCAACACATGCCCATTTTCTCACATAGTATTTAATCATCAAACAACCACAGCATCAACTCGACACTCCCTAGGCATGTTAAAAGGACATTCAATCAAGAAAAGTCATCAATGACCCCAATCCACAGAACTGCCCATCCACGACCAGGTTCGTTCTCAAGAAAACTGACATTTTTGCGATTGGCTATTTGAGAAAAATAATTCCAGGATCTTGTTCTTCAAGATCTTAGGACAGGTGGATAAAAACGATACTCAATTTGGATATCAGATGAATTAAAACGGGCCATTTCAAAATTGGTGCGCGTTGAAAACAAATTTGGGTGGTTTCGGGTCTCTCACGTGTTTCTCACCAAAACAGCCTTTGAAACCTCTTTCAATTTCACCAAAGATCTATCCTTTAGTAACCCAACATCCTAGGGAAGGGTTAGAATCAACTTACCAAGCTAATTTAAGAAACAAACTCCTTCAAGAACCGCAACAATATTCGGATCCTAATTTGTCCGGTGCGGGGCAGGTTCTGTTCCTAGGGAATTCCATGCAAACCGGCCATCAAACTTCAATCCAACTCACCTATCCTTTGCTAACATGTAATATCATGTCTTAGGGAGTCTTACCAACAAGTTTCGGGGCAAGGTGATGCTTCCACGACGTTCAAATGTGTTCGGTTCCCAGACCCGTCCAAGAGGACAGATTCTGTCCTAGAGGAAATCCATCAAAGTTCATCCATTAAAACCCATCTTTCTTCAACCAAACGTCAAACCAAAATCACCAAACCTTAATACAACATCTTAAGAAGGTCTCACCTTGATTTGGAAGCAAGACAAGCTCTCTAAACCGGTCTAAAGGAGCTCACGGTCTGGTTCGCCACGATTCTGACCTACGTGGGTTCCGGCGGCTCCACGGGTCAAACGGAGCAACAAATGGCTAATCGGTCACTTGGAGGTTGTAGGCAAGACACTTAGGGTCGTCACGGTGGTCGGCGTTGGGTCGGATGGTGGCAGGAAGTGGTCGTCGAAGCGAACGAACATCGGGGCAAAATCTGTTCGGCATAGAGAGCAAGAGGGAGCGTGAGAAAGAAAGGGAGAATGGAGAGGACGAGGGGGAGTTCGGATGAGTTTGAGGGAAAAGAGGAAAGAGAGACTTTTGCTTTATCCATAAGTCAAGAAGAGAGAGAGAGAGTATGTGGGGATTAGATAACAAATAAATGCTCTTAGAGGTCTAACCCTAGTCTAGGTGAATTAACCTCAAGGTGAACTAACCCATCCACATAATGACACTTGGCTTCTTCCTCATAAAAATCTAGAGGAAAAATGACTAATATACCCTGTAGGATTCGCCCATTAGTGGAAAAAGGCAAATGACCACTTTGCCCTTGCTTTGTTCTTAAAGAAAGAATGTCATTTGAGGGGCAAAAGGGTAATTTTACACTTTTAGTCTAAATTTCAATTTTCTCAATCTAAATTACCCTCGATGAGGCGATGTCCAATTCTTTTCGAATTGTTTGAATTCTTATTTGTCCGATATCCAATTCCGAGATCCAATTCATGGTTCGTTTCCGTCAATCGTAATTCCAGCCTATCTCAAACCGACCAGCGAATTTTGGCAGACGTTCACGTGCATCGACTCAGTGATTCTCATCACACTTAGGATGACTGAAGTCACGATGACTTTGGTTGTCATGTAATTGCGAGGGTTTATTACTAGCTTCGGCGGTCGCGATCGTAAGGAATCAATTTAGGAAAGGTTTGCAAATCATACGTCTGTTAAACAGAATCACCCGTTCTCCAATCGTGTAATGCTAGCAATGAATTCTTTAATCGTTCATCGATCGGCCCTTATTGGCTCTAAACATTCCATCGACAATCCTTATGGTTAAAGTACCGTTCCTTATTTGAGTTTCCTGTTGGATCTAGCAATATCACCTAGAGGGGAGGTGAATAGGTGATTTAAATCTAATTGAAATTTTTTGTGGAATTAAAACAATTTCAATGCACGATTAGAATCAGGAACAGTATAACAACGTGCAAGAAATCTAAACACAAAAGTAAGAGTTTAGAGTAGAGAATATTGCACACGACGATTATAGTGGATTGACTTAGATCAAGCCTATGTCCACTCTCCCACGCTGACAGCCAATTGGCTGGATTTCACTAGATGAATCAATGGAGGTATACAACAAGTGATGATACTCTCTCTGATAGGTCACACTATCCTTTCTCAATCACTCTTACAAAGCCTCTCAATGATTGTCGTATAAAGCTCACGAGGATATGTATGAATCTGAAAAACTCTTGCACCTTGGAATTTATGGTTCCTTATCCTACTCCGTAGTAGCACCATGGATCTTCTTTTATACTCATTCACCCCAAAACTAGCCGTTGGACAGGTCTTCAAAGGATCGCTATTCAATCACTGATTGGACGCCATCAATCTTGATTGAACGAGATTGTATCTCAAGAGATTTAGTGACCGTTGGTGCAGAATCTGAACCCTTCAGATTCAGTCGCCCATACAACTTAATCTTCAGTTTCCATAAGTGGAGTTCTTCAGATATTGAAGGTTTCTTGTCCCATGGAAGGTAATATCCAATCAAGGATATTCTATCAATTATGTTATAGAATAATCATATCAATTAAAGATTACAAACATCCATAAATACCTTAACAATAATTGATATATGTCAGCCGTGGGTCGTCAGAATCTCGAAATAATATATCTCATAGCTTCTGAGCAATCTCGCTGCTTCTGAACAATCTTCAAAAGTAGACTCCATATGGACATCTTCAGAAGCACTCCTTCTGACCGTCTTCAGAAGCACTCCATCTGACCTTCTTCAGAAGCACTTCCATCTGACTAACCATCTTCAGAAGCACTTCCATCTGACCGTCTTCAGATGCACTCCATCTGACCACACCAGAAGCACTTCTATCTGACCGACTTCAGATGCACTCCATCTGATCATCTTTAGAAGCACTTTCATCTGACCACGTCAGAAGCACTTCCATCTGACCACGTCAGAACCACTTCCATGTGACCTCGTCAGAAGCAGTTTCATCTGACCCTGTCAGAAGCACTTCCATCTGACCATCTTCAGAATACATAACTTAGTTCAATATCTTGAGCTCCATCTTTTGGTCCCTCCAAGCATATTGGCAATTGCGGCTCTACCTCGTTGTTCACCTATCCAAGGTCCTTCCAAGCGTTACCGAACTTCCCGTTCTAGGCTTGTTCACCTTCTTCTTAGGTATCTCCAACTTGTAGACTCCTCTACGCCTAATGCCTTGTTCACCATTGATAGATAACTCATAACCTTTTGACATTCTGTCAATACACCATTTCCATAACGGCTTGTGCTTCTTTCACCTGGTTCTTCTCAATCAATAAACACATTAGTAGCCTTTGGTTATTTTTTCATCTTCAAAACATCATAAGGGATTTTCCCCAACAATCTTCCCCTTTTTGATGATGACAAAATAATATCTGAATATGCAGATGTGCAAACACGTTTCAATGATATTCAATTGTAAAATCTTGAACGAAATATGCTTATTGAGCATGGTGATATATAGAAACATAATCACAGCTCAACATTCAACACACATGCATATATAATCTCTTCCCCTTTTTGTCATAATCAAAAAGCGATAACAATGAGAAGGGTATCACATAGATAATATATCTTTAGATGCAAAACATATTCTACACTCTGAAATGAACATAAAAGATATGAAATATAGCTCATGTTCTAAATCAACCAACATGTGTGTCTTTGAACATATATTAATGAGTGCGGATAAATTTCACTTCCTTTTTTTCATAAAAAGATGTTAAAGATTAGAGATTTGTAATGACAAAAAGTAAGGAAAATGAAAGATGTACTAACCGAATTGTGAAGAATTGAGCAAGTTCTAACACACATTTACCCGTTCTTCCATTGTCTGGATTGGAATGCAAATTCAACAAGATTTTCCCATGCTTGATTAATGCTCCCCCTCAATTTATTGCTTCTTTGAGATGATTCTCTTCCTCAAATTGAATCTCCCCCTAACTGTGAGAAATCGATTCATGAACTTTGAAAACATCAATAATCACATGCTGAATAGTGATATCGATTTTTTATTTTAGTTGCGTTTTGAAGGATTGTTATCCTTCTGAACAGTTTCTGAATAATTGTCCTTGAATCTGATTAATAATCTCCTTCTGAATCTGATCAGTAGATTCCTTCTGAATATTTGCTTCTGAACGGTTCTTTCTGAGGTTCCTTCTGACCATTCATTCTGAGGTTCCTTCTGAGGCTTCCTTCTGAAGTTCCTTATGAGGCTTCCCTCTGAACGTTTCTTCTGAGTGTATGCATCTGGGCACTTGCTTCTGAACGTTGGCTTCTTTTTAGAAAATATTCCTTATCGAGATCCGTCTTTGATTGCATCATGATTTGCGTTGACTTGCAATCTTTCCTTGTAGAAAACCCTGCAATAAACTCGTTTCCTTTTTTGTATTCATGGATTTTGGATCCTTTCTTTTACGTTAGAGTAAAATAAGGAAACTTCTTAAAAAAACAAAAGATTCTTTCCATAGACTTATGGCATAACAAGGAATAATATAATTAAAAACATTTCCTTAAATAACTCATTTCACAGCACAACCAACGATGTAATATAACATGCCATAACAAGGCAACGTCAAAATCGAATGAGAAAGCAATAAGATTCTTTCCCAACCATGATATCATGCATAAAAATATCTTTTTAAAAAAACCTTCCAAAGCAGGATAACATCAGAAAACATCAATCAAATAAATCGCACAGTCTCTAAACAAAATATCAATTAACCAATTAATCTCATCTCATGAAACACAAAAGATGTATCCCAAGCACAATATCAAGCGCAATGAGAATTTAAATATGTTCGCCAAGAAAATTGTAAATATAATAGCATACCGAATTCTCTCTCTCTATTTTTATTCCCTGCAAGAAAAACAACTCATCTTTTCTTTGGTACCCAAATGAATTTAGGTCCATTCACGTTAGAAGATTTATCGAAATTCCCAAAAGTCCTTTTGGAATGTCTCCAAGCTTTTTGACAATCTTGCTTGACATAAATTAAACTCCGAAAGTTTGAATTCAAAGAAGTTTCGGCCAACAGATTTTGAAAAATATTTTTGCAAATAATTTTCGGAAACATTTTTTGAAGACTTGCTCTTTAAACTTTCCTTGACATTTGAAAAATTATTTTTTATTAAACTCATTTCTTCAACAACAAGTGTTGATGAAATTGGCGCAGAAAGAACGGTTTTTGAAGATTTTGGACCGAGAGAAAACTCTTTGGAAATTTCTTCTTTTAAAAAAATATTTTATTTTGCAAGCAAATCTTGATTTTCTTTCATTTACGAAAATTCCTTTTGTAAAAACTCAATCTTTTCATTATTCAAAATTTTCTGCTGCCTCAACTTTGAATTTTCGTTTTTCAAATTAGAGATCGTTTTTATAGCAACTTTGTAATCCAGACACAATTCGTCAATATAATCACAAACTTTGTGACATTCTGAATTTCTGCCCCCTCGAGGCTTGAGATATGAAATGGAAGCTCGAATTAGCAGTTGAAAATAAAGAATTTTAAAATTAGAAAAAGATTTGACGTTGTCTTTCCAATGACCACTCAAAATGAGAAAAATGAAGTTTCGGACGAAAAGTGCCAAATGACCATTTTACCCCTCAACCTTTGGCATTGCCTTAAGAAGTTTATAAGGTCATTTTGGTCATTTTAAACCCCTAAGGGCTGTTGAAAATTTGATGTGGATATGGTTAAAGGAAGTGAAAGTCAATGGATCAACCAATGGAAGCTTGCCATGTGTCAACCTTTGGTGAAGCCAAGCATTAAATGCCATTAAATTCCATCTTGACAAATTGGCACCAATAATGTGATGGACATCTCCCCCTAACTGCTACAAATTCGTGCTCTCTCTCCCTCTCCTCCATTTCCCTTCATATTTTTCTTCTTCTTCTTCCTTTCCTCTCTCGGCCAAGCAGTTTTCTCGCGGATAGAGAAAAACTGCTTCACTGTTCTGGCCATAAATTTGTCTTTGGACATTGGATTGATGTAAAACCACTTCCATCTGAAAGCTTATCGTCTTGCCATTCCAACTAGGTATTATAAACTCAATTTGGCCCAGTATTTCTTCCCATAGGTCCGTTTGAGTGGACAAAGGTCAAAATCTGACCCGGTTTTGGAGAGGGACGGTTTTTAGGGGCTTCCGGACTCCAAATGGCTCCAAATTTTTGGTGATGTCTTCATAACATCTAGTACTTGAGTTGACCGAGCAAGTATGATTATTTTATTAAGAATTTAGGGTATTTTCATGGCTGAATATAGGTGATGATAAGCGAACAGATTCTGACCGTGGAAGGACCGTGAAGGAACTGAGTTGTTCGAAGGTCTTGTGGATTTATTTCGCAACGAAACTCTTGGTGAGCTTCTTAAACATGTAGATTTAGGTTCTGGCAAGTTCATTTTGTGAGGAATTGGAGTTTAGAAGTGATTAAGGACTGTTTGAGGTGAAAAACGCTAGATGCCGCCCAATTCGTCCATAATGAGCACTGATTTTGAATTGAGTCATTCTAAGTCGTCCGGTATCCAAATTGAGCTCCGTTTTCGCCCACATGACCGTAAGATCTTGAAGTTTAAGATCCTAGAATTTTTTTCTCAAAAAGTCAGTAGAAAAGTTGCAGTTTTCGTGAGACTGAACCTGGTCGTGGAGCCTAAGAAAGGGCAGATTTGGGTGGAATGAAATTGTGATGACTTGCCTTGATAGGACGACAATTGGCATGCTTAGGAGCATTAAGTTATCATTGTGACGACTTTAGATTAAGGTGGTGTGTGTGTATTGAAGTTGGAAGTATTTTAATGGGCGACTTGTGGAATTTCCTAGGGCCGTGCATTTGCCCTGTTCTGGCCAGTTGAAGACCGTGCTTGGTGGTGGATTCTGAGTGGAAGTGTTAGCTCAATTAAAGTGGTAAGTGTCCCTTAAACCTTTTCTAGGGAGTTAGGACACTACTTGATGTATTGAATTGTTGAATTAAGTGATTGATGAATTGCTTAATTGGGTGGTAAGATCTATGAGTTGAATGGCATAGTATGACAATAGACAATTGAGTTGTGATATTCCTTGCAATGATTGCTTGCCTTTGTGATTTTAAATGGCCAGAAAGCCCTTGTGCATCTTAATTGGCCAGAGTGCCCTGATGCTTTGTGATTGGCTAGACAGCCCTTGTGCGTCGTAATTGGCCAGAGTGCCCTAATGATTTGTAAATGGCCAGAGAGCCCTTGCGATTTCATGGACAGAGTGCCCGAATGCAAGTAAATTGGCCAAAGTGCCCTTGAGAAATACATCGTGGCCCGGGAGCCCTTGGCGATGAGATATGTGATTTCATTGTGGTAATTCTGAAGCATATGAGTTTATTATGTGCTATTCCTCATATCTCTTTCAATCATCTGACTCATGCTATAAATCTCATTACAATCCCTCAGGTTCATCGAGATCATCTAGTTGTGAATATCGGGCCTCAGTCCATCTCGGAACCTTCTCGCTCGATCCAGTGGATTCTCCACCATTCTAGGTGCGTACTTCAATGGCCTTGTAAATTCAGCCTCATACTGATCAACAGTCATATGATTCTGGCGAAGGTTCTAGAATTCAGCCAGTTTCTGCTCTTGGGCAGCTTCAGAGAAATATTTCTCATTGAAGGTCTTAGCAAAAAGTGCCCACGTTGGTTCAGTCCCTTCAGGGAAAACTATTCCCTTGGTGGCCTTCCACCAATCATTCGCAGTTCATTGGAGCCAGTAAGTCGCTAGGGTCACCTTCTCAGCTTTAGTGCACCCTAACACTATAAATGTTTTCTCTAGCTCCTCAACCCATCTGGAGGCTAACTCAAGGTCTCCTCTACCATCAAACTTTGATGGTTTCAGCTTCAAAAATTGCTCCAACAACTGATCCACAATACGATTCTCGAGGCCTTGTACATTGCCACCTCAAATTCCTTGGGCATTATTTCCATTCGCCAAGTTCACAGCAGCTACTGCATCCATTCGCCAAGTTCATAGCAGCTACTGTAGCTTCAGCAGCTTGGGCGATAACATCAGCTTTGTCCTCATCTTGACAAAGAGCCGCAGCAGCTCTTTCCTGAGCTTCCCTTCCCAACAACTCTCTAATTTGCTCCAACGCCCTTCGGACTCCATCGACTCTTGGATCCTCGGCCATTGGCGCTCTCGAGCTAGACGTTCCTCTAGTGTTTCTACCTTGATTGCTCATCTCGCTAGCTTCCACAACACCTGGACCACTATAATTCCATTCAGGAATTAGAGACCTAAGTTACTCACTTAAGTCTAACAACTCCAGGCTACTTATCTCATCAACAATCTCAGCGAGCCATACATCACAACTCAAACAATCAGAGGCATCACGACAAAGAGAATTCACTCATACCTCAGGTCCAGACACATCTGCACATTAGTAAATCGCAACTAGCTTTCGATCATATCATCAGATCGCATTCAGCCATGCCTGATCACAAAGCCAATCACAATCACCAATTCATATGTCATGCAAATCGTGCCTAACTCTAGTGAATCTCCCTAGAGTCTCACTATTTAAACCATCCTATAGTCACCACTCCTTATCACTCCAGACATCGAAAAGATTTGATCGAGCTGACCTCACTCTGATACCACTTAAACAGGATGTCAAGCCCCGACCCCGGCGGGCACGCCAACATCTCACACAGCCGTCAATACAATTTAGAAAACCCAGGATCCAACAACTTAACTCGTGGAGCGCGATATGAAAAGCACATGCGGAAACGAAAATAAACCCCAAACTTAAAACAAACATGGTAACATAGGATTAAAATCAGACACACATTATCTTACAAATAAAAGGGTCTAGTCCAACAAAAGACAGAAGGGTTCAAAGGAAGACACTATAGGACCACAAAAGAAACTCCCAAAAAGAAATCCATAAACTATACGGACTTGTCTTTGTCTTCCTCCTTTTACCTTCTTCATCGTCTTCGAGGTATTCTTCAAGGCTTTGGGTCTGAAAATATTGGTCCCACGACGGGGTGAGATAATAATCTCAGCAAGATAACCCTAACTCTAAGCTAGACTATTGGTACCTCCAGGTACGTTTGAAAATATGCAAGTTTTGAAAAACTACTTTTCACACATGACATTCAAGCAGTTGGCATAATAAAACGACTTAGGCATATCAGGTTCATGTCTTTCACACTTTCACTTTTTCATCCGAATTTCCCAAGCCATACATGCATAATAGACATTCAAGGCATTCCAGCCAATTTAAGCATACAGACTCATAAACACCCCAAGATCATGTTTCAGTCTTTTATCTTCTTTACGCCCATCAAGGGCCGCCCTACTTGGGCCGCGAGATGATTTGGTCAATCACATGACTCTCGACGTCTTATCGAGATGATTCGGTCATCATGACTCTCGCTGCGAGATGATTCGATCTCTATAGCGACTCTCGACACTCCGCACCATTGAGATGATTCGGTCGACTATAGGACTCTCGCGTCCGGACCTAGAGATGATTCGGTCTCTATAGCGACTCTCGACACTCCGCGCCATAGAGATGATTCGGTCGACTATAGCACTCTCGCGTCCAAACATAGAGATGATTTGGTCACTACCTGACTCTCAATTCTTACAACCTTCGAGATGATTCGGTCAAGGTAGGACTCTATAGCCGCAAGACCGCGTCAGGTCAATGGGAGTAACTCCCTTCCCAGCTCAATGCATTGGCCATAAACATAATTGTGAACCTTCTCATTAATCCCAATTTCACAATCACAAGCAAATTCATGCCATCGCCATTTAAGGCACGCATTCAAGCACATCCTGTTCATCAATTAAAACAAGCCATTCGGCCATCATACACATGCACATCGTCACACTATGCATCACTCGACACCAATTACGAAACCGAGCATTAAAGCCCTCGATTGAATCCCAATTAATCAACACATGCCCATTTTCTCACATAGAATTTGTCATGCCCTGAACCCGCGAACATCCCACCTTTCGGTTTCTCGTATTACAATTTCCCAAGATCCTTCAGCATATAACTTATAAATTTCACCAATACATGCGGAAGCGATAAAACGTCTCCATTTATATACAAAATCCAGATGACTTAGGAAGGAACAATAGTACACTTCTCTTTGTCACGAAAATACGCCTCGATTCATTCATTAAGTCAAATACTAGTGATTCGATTACTTCATCCACAAAATCGAATACAATCCCTAAGGCCACAAAAGATTTTATAATCAATCGACCATCTACTTTCACAAATACCAATCCTTGGTAAACTTGGTGTTCCTTCGCCTGGGACTTGAAAAAAAAAAGTTAATCCCCAATGGGGTGAGATATAAATCTCAATAAGTGAACCCTAAACCTAGACCTGACCACCAGTCCCACCAGACTACACCACAAAGCAACATACAAAAGCTCATCAAGGCATTAGCATATATCATTTCAATATCACTTCCTTATGGCAATTGATATAAAGAAAGTCACCATCAAACACATCACATAATATGAGACCCAACTTCGCACATTAGCATAAACCAAACGTACACCTTCATAAGTCGTCAGAATGATAATTCTTTTATTCATCGCCAGGGCTCCCAGGCTGCGATGTAATTCACAAGGGCACTCTGGCCATTTATCTATATCAGGGCTCTCTGGCCATTTATTTGCATCAGGGCTCTCTTGCCATGCAATCACAAGGGCTCTCTGGCCATTTAGTAAAGCATCGGGGCTCTCTGGGCAATTATGATGCATCAGGGCTCTCTGGCCAATTGATATCACTAGGGCCATAGGCCAATCGATATCGTCATGACTATTAGTCAAATGGTACCACTGGGGCCACAGGCCAATCGGTACTTCTGGGGCTCGTAGCCACCTGATACCACTGGGGCCACAGGCCAATCGGTATCGTTATTACTGGGCTCACAGCCAATACGATCTCCGAGGCCATAGGCCAATTGATCGTTGGGGCACTATAGCCCATTCAATAACAGGGCTTCATAGCCAATTCATACGAATCTAGGGCTCAATAGCCACTTACATCACAAAGCATATCACAATATAAATATCATACAATTGCATCAAGCAATTCAAGCCATAGGCTTCACCAAACAATTAATTCATCCAACCAATCTATCTAGTAGCGTCCTAGTGTTCAAGTAAAACTTTAGAGAACACTTACCGCTTCAAGCAAGCTAGCAATTCAATCCAAACGACTCTCTTAGGTTATCAAGCTCATGGCCAAACATGGCTCTCACGGCGTGCCTAGGAAAACCACATCGAAACTCGATTATTTCTCAATTCTATCGCGCCAATACCTTAATAACACCGACAACACCTTATTCTCAGGTCATCACAGTGTTAATTCAATGATCCTAAGCATGCCAACTGTCATTCTATCAAGGCAGGCCATCCAAAGTCTCAATTTATCAAAACTGCCCAATTTGAACCCCCACAACCAGGTTCAGTCTCACGAAACTGTTATTTTTATACTGACTTTTTGGGAAAAAAATTTTAGGATCTTAAACTTTAAGATCTTACGGACATGTGGACGAAAATGGAGCTCAATTCGGATACCGGACGACTTAGAACGACTCAATTCAAAATCAGTGCGCGTTATGGACAAATTGGTCGGCACTTCACGTTTTTCATCTCAACAACCCTTAAATCACTTCTAATTCTCAATCCACTTCACACACTTCCCATTAACACCTCAATCAACATTTTGAGTAGCCTCTTGAGTCATTTTGAAGTCAAAATACCCGTTAAAGAACCCCTAACAGGTTCGGCCAAAACAGGGCAGCAGCACACAAAAGCTGGTTTGATCTGATCCGTCAATATCATTCTAAACCTCAACCCTATGTCCCAATTTCTCACAAAATAATCTTTCTACAACATTAATATATGTGTCAAGGAGGCTCACCAAGAGTTTTGGAGAAAAAACATCTCTTTTGGTCTTCCGTTCAGCCCATTCCCTTTCGGTGAGCAAATGGTAAGAATTTGTCCAATTTTATTCACTCACAATCAGTCAAGAAAACCTATTTTAACACCATCAAACTTGTGGCCATACCTCATCCAACTTGAGTACTATATGTTATGAAGCTCCCACAGAAAATTGGAAGACAAACGAAGCCTTTAAGAGGGTAAACGGAAGCCTTCCCCAGCTCGCGCGGATTCTGTCCGGTTTTGGTCTCGGACTCACACCGACAAAAATACTTATCCAAATGACAAAATTCCACTTGGAGCTTGTCAAGGACACATTGATCTAGCTTCTGGTGGTCGGAGACGGCAATGGGACGGCCGGAGATGGCTCTTGAGCATACCTAACAGAAGGGGTAGAATCTGTCTTCTGGAGCAGTTTTTTGCTAGAGAGGAAAAGAAGGAAATTTTGAAGGAAATGGAGATGGGGGAGAGAGATCACGACCAAAGAGAGCTAGGGGGAGTGTCCACAAATAATTGGTACCATATTTGTCAATATTGTATTTAATGGCAATTAATGCATGGCATCTCCCTTGAGTGACACTTGGCATAACACCAATAATTGGCCATCTGTGACATTCTGAATTCCGACCCTATCTCGAAGCTTATTAATGAATGAATGTCTATCGATGTATTCCAGTTAATCCCGCTCAGAATTGATCACTCTCGAGTCGACTAACCAAAGGGGATTGGCCATATAGGATTTAAAGTACGTGGACCAAAGAATTTAACCACGAGTCGACGCTTTGACCATAAGGATCGTCGAGGAAATATTTTGGACCGCTAAAGGTCGATCTAAGAATGGTTTTAGAACGATTTGCTAGTGTCATGCGACTGGTTCACGGGTGATTCCGTATGACTATGACGTAATTTGCGAATTAACCTAAATCGATTCCTAAGGTCGTAACCTTCGGGACTAGTAATTGACCCTCGCGATTACATGACAACCAAAGCCGCCGTGGCTCGAGTAACTCTTAAACGCGACATTAGTCGCAGGTCGATACGCGTAACTCCTAAGAGCCGCCCGTTAGTCTGAGACGCGCTGGAATGATAATTGATTGAATTTAGCCATGGATTGGACTTTGAGATTGGAGGCCGGAAATTCGAAGATCACAAAGGAGTAAACTTGGACGTCGCCTCATCGGGGAGTTGTTAAGATTAGAATTAGCCTCATATAAGTTAGAAAAGAGAAATTCGGATCGACGAGTGAAATTGACCCTTTTACCCCTAAGCTTAGTACCCTTTCTTCTTAGATAAAGCAAGGGCAAAATGGACATTTGCCCCTCCCCTAGTTGCAGCCGAAATTAGAGGGTAAATAGGTCTTTTGGCTAGTGAATTATTGAGGTTTGGATGAGACAAATTGATTTGACTAAAATCCCTCAAACCACTTCCATCAAGTGTCATTCCTTGCTACTATTCATGTCCATCAACTTTCAACCACCCCACTCACTAGTTTCCCTCCAAGTTTTTCCCTTCTCTTCAAGTCTCTCTCTCTTTCTCTCTTCTCCCCCATTTGGACGACACACTCCCTCTCTTCTTCACCCTCTCGGCCGCTCACTCTCTTTCGCTCTCTCTCTCTCTCTCTCTCTCTCTCTCTCTCTCTCTCTCTCTCTCTCTCTCGTTGCTCCCTCGGTTTCAAAGGGAAACCGCCGGCCACCACCACCAAGACCACCTCCCCTCACCTTTGGACCATCGTGGAAGCCGCCGTGCAGCCCGGAACCGCCCAAGCCGCCACCGATAAGAACCGAAGCCGGGAGGAAACCGAGCTGGTTATGGGAATTCTATAGCTCATTTTGAGGTAGGTGATTCCTAGAGCTTAGGCAAGCATGTTTTAAGGTTAAAGGCTTGTGTTAGAAGGGTTATTAATCAAGTTACCTTGGACTTTTGTGGATGTTCTTCAAGGAACCTATTGGGTTCACCAGAGGTCAGACTTGTGCTACGCCATCTTCAGCCTTGCCGACCGATTTCCTTGGACCTTAAAGCTAGGTAAGCTTGTTCTAATCTTTTGCTAGGACCTTAGGTGATGGAAGGACCGAGTGAGGGTTGAATTTGATGAGTTTAGTGGGCTGTTTTGGCGGGAACTTCGTGGAATCCGAATTTGTGTTTTGTTGGACAGATTTGTATTGGTGATTTGGAGCTCATGAAATGTTAGATCCATGGTTGGATTAGGATATTGGGTGTGTCCTCATAGTGGCCGAATGACTTGTGGTACCATTCGTAGTGTTAGACCTTGCTAGAATCTAATTGTGATGTTGAAGCCCTTGTTTGCGCCTAGATGTATTCGACCATGGGTAGCCTTGGTGATACGTGGCTTGAAAGTGTTTTAACGTTCTTATATGAATTCTGGTCGTAGGCTCTAATGTGGGGATTAATTGATTGAATGGCGCCGTAGTGGTAAAGATCAACCTTGTGTGACCATTTAATGAGTTATGTTGCATAATTGATCGAATGGCTTTGAGGAATTGTGACAGTGCCGAATGGCCATGGTGATAACAAGTGAGTTATTCCAATCAAAACATGATTGATCGCGAAGCCTTAAAATGGCCTTGATTGATTTAATAATGTGATGAAATGCTACGATATGGAATTGTGATGTCAATGGCCGAATGGTCCTTGTATGGACGTTGTGCACATGTGATTGTTTTATGCTATAATTGGTTGAATTATAAGCCTATGTGCATATAGCGCCCTGATGCGTTAAACGCGGGGCTTAATGATATCCTGATGCGTTAAACGCGGGATAGACCTGAGGTGTTAAACGCAGGTCATGAGAGATGGCATTTGGAACCTAATGCGTTAAACGCGGGTTCGTTGGTTAACCAAGCCTGAGGCGTTATTACGCGGGCTGAGCCATGAGAATTACAATCATATCATATGTATAAGCTATCCTCTATATTATGAGATATTAAGTGCCAGGGTACGAAGCCACGCCTAATCTAGATTGGTGAATTATATGACAATGCATGCCTTGATTGAGTTATTATGTGCCCATTTGCCTGTTTTCGCATGATTGGTCATTGCATGTGTTTGGGTGTGTCTGGAAGTCCCGAGTGCTTAGCTTAGGGTTAGGACTAGCTTATTGAGTTTATCTCACCCCATCGTGGGACCCACATTTTCAGACCCCAAACCCTAAGCATGTCGCCGCCGATTTTTTGGGTACCCGTCCGGGTAGAGCAGTATTCCACGGAGTACCCAGTGGGAGAATGGAAGGCGTACATTAGGAAGTATGGCACTATCTGGATGGACGTATGACTACAAGACTGGAGGCCAGACAGGTTTGCATCTTGGTTCTATCGAGACGACGATCTCACCGTTGGGCCGTTGAGGACGTTTGACGTGCCATGGGATGTGGTAGGCGAGCAGGACCCCGCGATCGTACACCTCGCGGATGGAGAGCTTACTGATCTCGAGACTGTTCCTGATCCGGATCTTCCTCCAGCACTGTCCCAGAACCTCGTCGTTGATGGCGATGTCGTGGAGTCCCCTGATGCTGATGACGACCTGTCGCGACCCTCCCGAGGCGGAGGGTTAATGGGCTGCCCGATCGCTGGCTAATCGGACACGGGCCTCTCCCAAGGTCCATTACCCAAATCGCAACTGCTGGATATACGTGGTCGACCTTCAGTGTGGTCTAGTGACATGTGATGAGTGTACATGCCCAGGAGTCGCCACCAATCGTTTCGTGGAGGATACGATCGGGAACCCTATCGAATAGTTGGGAGTGGTCTATTCGATTCTGTGGAAACCAGAGAATTGGGTTCGGGGACTTAGTTACGCTAACTATCGGAGTTGACGCCCTTTCCGTACCTAAGCTGAATGGTTTATCTGATCCTAGGATTTCATACAGACGAATGAGGTACAGATCCTAAATCTAGGAGTTCATGCAGATGGGAATGACTACCCTATCATTCACAATCAATAGAAATAAGTGCGCAAATCAAGGATCCAGTACATGCGGATAAAACACATGAAATCAGCATGGTATCCCTAATGAGGCCCTATTAGCCTAGAGAAATATCAATCAAGGCTTAGGAATGATTTTGGCATGATTTGCCCATGAGGGGCAAAATCGTAATTTTGAACAATTCGGGGAAGATTTACCTTGCAATGGTAAATCTGTCATTTTAGATGAATTGGGAAGTCAAAAGACGGGGGAAATAGGAATGGCCATCAATCCAGTCAATTTCCTATTTTTCGAGAATTTCCAGGATTTTCTGGAATTTAAAAGTGATTTTACACTCGGAGGGGTAAAATCGTCATTTTGGGCAAAGATGAGAACTGAAAATCTCAAATATTAGGGTTGGTCGTCCACCTGACCCAAACCCTAACTTTAAGCAATTTTCAAAACTCGATTGAGACAAGAAAGACGATTTTCCCAATGAGGGGCAAAAACGTCATTTTGAGAAAAGAGGCGGGACTCGAAAACCCAAACCTAAGAATTGTTCGCCTACCCAACCCTAATTCTTACCTTGGCATTATCGGTTTTATCTTGCATACACAGCAGATGCGACTTACCCCTAAAGGGTAATGTCGTCGAGTCTCGAAAGAACGGATAAGAAACCCCAAAAATAGGGTTGACCAGTTGTCTGTAGTCAATCCTCGATTTTTTGGGGATTTCTGGAGTGTCTAGGATTTTTTCACAGTTTTTTCACATTTTTTTGGAATTTCCTGGAATTTTCTAGCATTTTTTTGGATTTTCTAGGATTTTTCTGATTTTTTTTTAATTTTTAAAATCATTTCTGATTATTTTTTTATTTAAAAAATGTGATTCGGATCGGGTCGACCCGACCCAGACCCGGACTCGCGAAACCCTCGGCCAAAACGACACCGTATCACGCGTTTTTTATTTTCGGATTATCCGGATTTAATCCGACGGTCCCTGATGCACCGCGTGGATAATCTGCGCCCATTGGATCTGATTACTAGAACCTACGGTCCAGATTGGACGAAGACTTGATCATATCCGTCTGATCGGATTACTTAAACCTACGGCTACGATTAGAACCTAAGTCTTAATCTGAACCATCCAATCCTACTAACCTGAACGGCGTCGCCTCCTAACTAACCCATACGGCGCCGTTTCCATCATTTTTTATTTTCGATTTCAAAATCATTTTTGAATTATCCTAATTTTTAATCGGACGGCCACTATTTGTTGGACTCGATTAACCTCGATCGTTGGATCTCCCCGTTCGAACAACAACCTCCAACGGCCGAGCTGACTGTACCGACACGCGGACCAATGATCTACCGCCACCTAAGCACTTTGACTCGTTGACCTGCCAGGTTGGCATCGTCTTCAACCTCGCGACCATTGCTGAACGAACGGCCACGACTCCCCGGCGATGATCCGACGGTAGAATCTTAACGGATTGGAGCGTGACCGGCGGCAATCGACTCGCGATGACCTCTATTATAACATATCTAGGAATCACAACATTTTATTCACAGAATCGCAAGAATCATGCAAAGTGCCGAGTACGGCCATGGGAGTTCGATCGCGTAATTTATCTAAAATCGCAGCAATTCAATCATAGAACAGCACCAGTAGAGGTTCAGAAACTCACCTCGAGCTCCGATTGAGCTCGCTCGGCCCAGATTTGGCTGGGGAAAGATGAACAGTGGTTCGACAATGGAGGTTGGATTGGAAAACTCGATTAGGTGTGTTAAGACAAAATCGATGCAAACAAGATATGCAACAATGGTCAGTGGTGTTCAGGGAACGAAACGCACACACAAATTGAAAGAATAGGCGAGAAATGCTAGAAACGCCATTGAAGCTCAGTTCAAGAATCAAAGCTAAGCCTTACCTGTTTTCGCGATTTCGCGGGGCGCGGCCGGCGGCGATCGCTTTCTGGCGGTCTGGGCGAACTTCGAACTGTCTTTTCTGGCTGTGGTTTGGCCGGGGACGGCCCAACCGGCGCCTTGCAGTTGAGCTCGAGTTCTCGACGGCAAAGGGCCAGAGAACGAGCTTTTTCTCGCCTTTTCTCCCTCTCGCACGTTTTAGTTCGTCTTTTACTAACTGAATCGACCAACGTCCTCAACAAAAAGCGATCACGAGCTTATATAGCTCTTGGGAATTTTGGCGCCGAACCATGGAGCTTCAACCAACTTGGTTTGGCACTTGTAGTCACGTGCAATTAGGTCCAAACGACGTCGGGGAAGATGGGTGAATCGTCTAACTCCGTTTGGTTCTCCGGCGGGCTTCATTTCACGCGAATTTGTCACGAATTTGAGCTGTGTTTGCTTTTGTTGACTTTTTGCAGCTTCAAGACTTGACCTGCCAATTGCCTTTTACTCCGACGACGTCGAGCGGCGCCACCAGTGTTAATTGATAGGTAGGAGTATAGGCAACAATACACCCACCATTGCGTGTTCGATTATCCACGAATTGGCCTTCAATTTGAGGATCGAAATCACTCTTGGAACTGTTCATCTGCGCAGGTTCCGAGGGAAGACGATGACACTGTAGCAAACCGGTTTGACCGGTCAGAACCGGTTCCGACTTACTATTTTCCAAATTAAGCCCAAATTAATGGGAAAATCTTGCAATTGAACCTCAAAATCGAATCTAGAGCATGGATTTTATCTAGAAATGTGGTTTTGCCCAAAAGTTTACATCAATTTCCATAAAAACCCCAAATTTCCTTTTAATTGTAAATTGGGAAATTATGCAATTGAAGGTCCAAATGATCAAATTGGGTTGAATTACCTGTGCCAATCGATTCAAAATGGTGAAACCCATTGAGCATCATGTTTAATTTGCAATGATAGCCCTTGAATTGAAAGTAATTTCAATTATGCTTATTTTCAAGGACTAGAAATGCAATTTTAGTATGCAATTTTGCCAAATTCGTGCAATTGAGCAATTTGTACAAACAATTGGGCTAAATTGCAATATGGGACAGTTAGGATGGATGTCAAGATCCTAGAAAATGCCAAAATTGCAAATTAAAAGACTCAATTGATATTTTCTTCTCAAATTCAATAGTATGGGTTACAAAGGAACACCCATAATTGAATCTGATTATGGATTTTTGTGAGGTTAAAAATACAAGGGATTAAAAATAAAAATATTGGCTATTTGTCCATATTTTTGTGACCTCAAATGCTATTTTTCTTGAATTTTTTAAGTATTTTTTCTATTTTCTAAAAATACTAAAAAATGTGAAAAATATGAAAAATTATTTTTTGGTCAAAAATGGTTCCTTGGGCTTGGCTAAGGCCACCAAAGTTGATTTTGTAATTTTTTTGACTTTTTATGAATTGTTTGTGATTTTTCAAAGATAAAACTGAAAAAGACTTGGTCAAAAATCAGATGTCAACACGACCCCATAGGGACAGAAGAGTCCGAGCCGGAAGAAGAGGAAGAAGAAGAAGGGCCCGAAGAAGACCTTGAAGAGTATGACCCCGTGCACCGTGAGGACCTTACTAATGACCGCGAGCCTGACCCTTAGATAGTCTAGGTGCCCTTGACTTTTGGGTGTTCCCTTTTTGGTTAGTGTCTGACTCGTAGTTAGATGACCCCTTTTTGATTAGGCTAACTACCTTCCCTTGGTCCTAAGTGTTGTATTTCAGTCTGTGATCATGATGTAAAATTGAATCTATATTATGTTATGGTCAAGTGTTTCTTTTCCTCAAGTCATCTTGTTATTTTATGTATGGAGTTATGTATGTCGCTTCCGCATGTGCAAATGAGTCTCATTGTCAAGTGCGTACCGTTGGATCTTGGGTAAGAAGTTAAACAGTACGCAGTAGGGTGATGTTAGCGTGCTCGAAAGGACTCGGGGCGTGACACCATCTAAGTGTTGACTTCATTGACTCCATCATGTCCAAATTTTCGGCAGCTCCTTGGGGTCCTTGATTGACTATTTTTCCCTTCATAAAATCTTAAGACAAGGGTAATAGGTTGAGGGGCAAAACGGTCATTTGGCATTTTCCGTCCGAAACCTCGTTTTTCCTATTTTGAATGCCCATTGGCAAGGGGACGTCAAATCCTTTTCCAATGTTAGAATTCTTCATTTCCACTTTTCCAATTTTGAGATTCCATTCCATATCTCAAGCCATGAGGAGCGAAAATTCAGAATGTTACAATTCTTCCCCCCTTAAAGAAATTTCATCCTCGAAATTTGCAACCTTCCAACCACACAGTCCTTTGGGGTATTGGCGTCTCATCGCACTTTCATGCTTTTGGATAACTCCTTCCATGACTTAACGTTCTTACGTGTCGTTTTCCCCAAAAGTCATCTTTCCCCAAGACATGTTTCCTTCAGTCCTCAATATGTATTTACTTCTCTCTATTCTCTTTCGACATTCATGCATTCGTTAGCAGTTTATCCTCAAGCATTCCCATCGTCTCTTCCATTTGCCGATCATCATTATGTCACGACCCTCTCGCTCTCGGGGGAGGGGACTATTGGGCCGCCCGATGTCGCCGGATCGGACGCGGGCCTCTCCCAAGGTCCATTACCCAAATCGCAATGGCTAGATATACGTGGTCGACCTTCGGTGTGGTCTGATGACATGTGATACGTGTACATGCCAAGGAGTCACCACCAATCGTTTCGTGGAGGGTACGATCAGAAACCCTATCGAATAGTTGGGAGCGATCTATTCGATTCTGCGGAAACCAAAGAAGTGGGATCGGGGACTTTGTTACGCCAACTGTCAGAGTTGACGCCCTTTCGGCACCTAAGTTGAATGATTTATCTAATCTTAAGATTTTATACAGATGAGTGGGGGTACGAATCTAAATCTAGGAGTTCACGCAGATATGAATGGCTACCCTATCACTCACAACCAGTAAAAATAAATGCGCAAATCAAGGATCTAAAACATGCTGATAAATCACATGAACTCAGCGTGGCATCCCTAGTAAGGCCCTATCGGCCTAGAGATGTGTCAATCAAGGCTTAGGAGTGGTTTTGACATGATCTACCCATGAGGGACAAAATCATAATTTTAAATAGTTTTAGGGACAATTTTCCCCATAAGGGAAAATTTATCATTTCATATGAAATGAGAGGTCAAAAAGTGACAGAAATAGGATTGGCAACTCGACCAATTCATTTCTCATTTTTTGGGAATTTTCAGAATTTTTCTGGAATTCAAAAGTGATTTTACCCCTTGGGAGGGTAAAATCATCATTTTGGGCGAAGACAGGAGATGAAAATCTCAAACATTAGGATTGGTCGACCACCTGACCCAAAGCCTAATTTTGAGCAATTTTCACGCCTTATCGGAATAGGAAAGACGATTTACCCTTTGAGGGGTAAAGTCGTCATTTTGAAGAAAAGACGAAACTCGAGAACCTAAACAGAAGGATCGGCCACCTAGCTGATCCTAATCCTTATCTTAGCGTCCTCAACTCGTCTTGTACGCAAGGCTGAGGCAACTTACCCCTAAAGGGTAAAGTCGTCAATTCTCAGAAGAACGGATAAGAAATCCCAAAAATAGGATTGACCAGTTGTCTATGGTCAATCATCAATTTTTGGGGTTTCTGGAGTGTCTAGGAATTTCCCACAATTTTCCTATATTTTTTTTGGGATTTTCTAGGATTTTCTATCATTTTTTAGAATTTTCTAGAATTTTTTTGATTTTTGATTTTATTTTTTTAAAATCATTTTCCGAATATTTTTTTATTAAAATATGATTTGAACCTGGTCGACCCGGCCCACTCAGGTCGGAACTCGGTCCAGACCCGGACTCGCGCGGACTCAGCCATCAAAACGACGCCGTCCCGCGTTTTTTGTTTTTCTATTTTTTGGATTTAATCCGATGGTTCTTATCGAGGTTTGATGGCAGAGGAGACGCTGAGTTAGCTCCCAGGTGGATTGAGGAGATATAGAAAGCATTTACAGTGTTAGGGTGCACTGAAGTTGAGAAGGTGACCCTAGCGACTTACCAGCTCCAAGGAACTGCGAATGATTGGTGGAAGGCCACCAAGGGAATGGTTTTTCCTGAAGGGACTGAACCGACGTGGGCACCTTTTGCTAAGACTTTTAATGTGAAATATTTCTCTGAAGCTGCCCAAGAACAGAAGTTGGCTAAATTCCAAAACCTTCGTCAGAATCAAATGACTGTTGATCAGTGTGAGGCGGAATTTGCAAGGTGGTCGAAGTATGCACCAAGAATGGTGGAGAATCCGTGGGATCGGGCGAGAAGGTTCCGAGATGGATTGATGCCCGATATTCGCAGCCAGATGATCTCAATGAACTTGAGGAATTACAATGAGATCTATACTAGGAGCCAGATGATTGAAAGAGATATGAGGAATAGAGGAATTTCCTTAGGACCGCGGTTTAATCCAGTCAGAGACAATCGAAATTTGGGCAATGGTCTTATGGTGAACAACATGAAGTTTGTTCCCCCAGTTAAGAGGAATATCGTGAAGCCTGCTCACCAGAACAACTTGAGTTGTCACCTCTGTGGGCGAAGGCATGGAAGTGGACCATGTCCAAGGAAAATGGGAGGATGTTTTAAGTGTGGCTAGATGGGCCACAGGGCAAGGGAATGTGGACAACAAAATGCTGGTCCTCAGTATCAACCGCCATGAGCTCAAGTAGAACCACAAACTAGAGCTGCCCTGCAGGCCAACCAAAATAGGCCGTCGGCTCAAGGAAGGGTGTACGCTGTAGCTCGTAGGGAGGCGGAGGAAACGCCTGGCGTGGTCACAGGTAAGATCTCTCTCTGTGATCATGTTGCTTATGCCTTGTTTGACCCTGGAGCGTCGCATTCGTTTGTGTCTGCCCAGTTTGCTGATTTGACTGAAATGAAATTGGAATCGTTGGATGTTATCTTGCATGTGACAACACCCTTAATGGATAGAGTGCTTGTTTCACTAGGATGCCGAAATTGTAAGATAGTTATCGGAGGTAGTGAAAGACGAATAGATTTGGCTGTGTTGCCCATGTTTGATTTTGATGTCATTGTTGGAATGGATTGGCTGAGTAAACAAGGGGATGTAATGGATTGTGGTAGTAGGGTAATTCGATTTCGTCCTATCGATCGCCCTAGTTTCGAGTTTGTGGGGAACCGAGGAGGAACCTCGATTCCTTTGGTTTCGTCACTAGAGGTGACTAAACTTTTGAATGAAGGATGTGAGGCTTATTTAGCCATTGTGGTGGATACAACGATTGAGGAGCCTAAGCTAGAAGAAATATCAGTGGTACGTGAATTCTCTAATGTATTTCCTCAAGAGTTGCCTGGTTTACCACCTGAAAGAGAAGTGGAGTTCTCGATTGAATTAGCCCCTGGGACGGAACCAATTTCGAAAGCACCATATAGGATGTCTTTGTTGGAATTAAAGGAACTAAAGGTACAGATGCATGAATTACTGGACAAGGGATTTATTCGTCCAAGTGCGTCGCCGTGGGGTGCACCTGTGTTATTTGTAAAGAAAAAGGATGGGTCATTGCGCCTGTGCATTGACTATAGGCAACTGAATCAAGTTACTATTAAGAACAAGTATCCATTGCCAAGGATAGATGACTTGTTCGATCAGTGGCAAGGAGCGTCCGTGTTTTCTAAGATTGACTTAAGGACATGTTATCATCAATTGAGGATCAAGAAAGAGGATATGCCGAAAACGGCTTTTAGGACGAGGTATGGACATTACGAGTTTACCGTCATGCCGTTTGGGTTGACTAACGCCTCAGCTGCATTTATGGATTTGATGCATCGAGTATTCAAGGAGTATCTGGATCAATTTGTTATCATCTTCATTGATGATATTTTGATTTACTCGAGGTGCAATGAGGATCATGAACGACATTTGCGGATTGTCTTACAGACCTTAAGGGAACACTCGCTCTATGCTAAATTTAGTAAGTGCGAGTTCTGGTTGAATAAGGTAGCGTTTCTCGGTCACGTAGTATCTGGAGATGGAATCTCTATGGACCCTTCGAAGATTGAGGCAGTTATGAATTGACCTAGACCTACAACAGTCACGGAAGTCCGAAGTTTTCTGGGATTGGCAAGTTACTATAGACGCTTTGTAGAGAAGTTCTCGTCCATAGCTATTCCATTAACGAGGTTGACTAAGAAAGATACATGGTTTGAATGGACAGACAAATGTGAAAGGAGTTTTCAGGAGCTTAAGCGACGTTTGACGACTGCACCGAAACTAACAATTCCGTCTGGTCCTGGAGGATATGAGATCTATAGTGATGCGTCGTTGAAGGGACTAGGATGCGTCCTAATGCAACATGGGAAAGTAGTGGCGTATGCGTCGCGTCAGTTAAGACCTCATGAGATGAACTACATGACGCACGATTTGGAATTGGCCGCAATTGTTTTTACGTTAAAGATTTGGAGACATTATTTGTGTGGTGAGAAGTTCCAGATCTATACGGACCATCAGAGTCTAAAATATTTATTCTCTCAAAAGGAATTGAATATGAGGCAACGTAGGTGGATGGAGTTGCTTAAAGACTACGACTATGACATTCTATACCGCCCTGGAAAGGCTAACAGGGTAGCAGATGCCCTTAGTCGAAAGTCGAGCATTGCGCATCTGTTGGTCAAGGGATGGTCAGTACTGGAAAGACTGAAAGATTCAGAGTTTAAGTTGGAAGTTTGCAGATTGTCGATTTTGATGGAAACTTTGAGAGTCGAACCGAAAATACAGGAGAGGATTAATGCATTGCAATCCACGGACCCTGATATACAGAAGATCTTGGAAATTGATGCGGATAAGAGGAAGTCTGACTTCCAAATATCTGAAGATGGAATACTGAAGTTCCGAGGACGACTGTGTGTACCCAATGACGAGGAACTTAAGGAAAAGGTTTTGTCTGAAGCTCACAGGAGAAATTATAGTATTCATCCGGGTAGTACAAAGATGTACCAGAACTTACGTCAGTATTATTGGTGGAATGGGATAAAAGTGGACGTGGCTAAGCACGTAGCTAAGTGTCTGACGTGTCAGCAAGTGAAAGCGCAACATTGTAAACCTGGTGGCATGTTGCGACCTTTGGAGATCCCCGAATGGAAGTGGGAACATATTACCATGGATTTTGTCATGAGCTTGCCAAGGAGTCAATGAGGTCACGATTCAATTTGGGTAATAGTGGACAGATTGACCAAGTCCGCTCATTTCCTGCCTGTGCGAAAGGATTTCGCAATGGAGAGATATGCTTAGTTGTATATGCGACACGTAGTGCGACTTCATGGAGTGCCTGTGACAATAACGTCAGACAGAGATCCTAAGTTTACTGCAAATTTCTGGAAGAGTCTACAGAATGCCATGGAAACAAAATTGCAGTTTAGTATGGCGTACCATCCACAGACCGATGGACAGTCTGAGAGGACGATTCAAACGTTAGAGGATATGCCGCGAGCATGTGTCATTGATTTTAAAAGCGGATGGGAAGAAAAGTTACATTTAGTGGAATTTGCGTAAAATAATAGCTACCAGCAAAGTATAGGAATGGCACCATTTGAAGCTCTATATGGTAGAGCGTGCAGGACTCCGATCTGCTGGGACGAAGTTGGTGAGAGGAGTATAACATGCCCAGAATTGGTAGAGCAATCAGTTGAGGCTGTTAAGATCATTCGAGAAAAGCTTAAGACGGCCCAGAGTCTCCAGAAAAGCTATGCGCATAAGCGACGAAGGCCTTTGGAATTTCAATGGGTGACCATGTCTTTCTCAAGGTGTCACCCATGCGAGGATTATCCCGATTTGGGAAGAAAGGGAAGCTGAGTCCAAGGTACGTAGGTCCATTTGAGATATTAGAAAAGATTGGGACTTTAGCTTATCGTCTTGTCTTGCCGCCAAGCTTATCGCAAGTTCATAATGTGTTTCATGTGTCGATGCTAAGGAAATATGAACCGGACCCGACTCATGTACTGGATCATGAAGTCATCGAAGTGGACGATAAGATATCATATGTGGAAAGGCTAATACGAGTTGAAGATCGAAAGGAGCAAGTCCTGAGGAACAAGATGATTCCACTCGTCAAGGTGATATGGGAACACCATGGAACAGAAGGCGCTACCTGGGAAAGCAAAGAAGCGATGAGGCGCCAGTACCCCCATTTATTTGAGTAGATATGGGTTATCATAAATTTTTGTAAGAGAGGAAGAGTTGTGACATTCTAAATTCCTGCCATTTTGAGACTATGGAATGAGAAGTATCTATCGATGTATTTCAGTTTTATCTCGCTTGGACCTAATCAATTCGAGTTAACTGACCAGAAAGGGAAAGGCTAACGCATGACAAGTACGTGGACCTCGGAAACTCGAAAAAGGAAATGATGCTTTCACCATAAGGATTGCCGAGGGAACATTTAGAACCATTAAAGGCCGATCAAATAACGATTAATGAATCCATTGCTAGCGTTATACGATTGGAACACGGGTGATGCCGTTTAACCAATGTATAATTTGCAAAGTTTTCCTAAATCGAACAATGACGATCGAGACCGTCAGAACTAGTAATGAACCCTCGTAATTACATGACAACCAAAACCGTCGTAACTTGAGTCGTCCTAAGTGTGACGAGAGTCACAGAGTAGATAAGCGTAACGTCTGCAGAAGCCGCCCGTTAGCTCGAGATAAGTTGGAGATACGATCGACGGACGATCGATCATGAAATGGAAGCTCAAATTGGCAAATGGAAATGAAGAATTTCAAAATTGGAAAAGGATTTGACGTCTTCCCACCAATAGCTATTCAAAGTGAAAAAAAAATGAAGTTTCGGACGAAAAATGACAAATGACCGTTTTACCCTTCGCCTATTTATCTTTGCCTTAAGGAAGTTGGAAGGACAAAATGGTCATTTCTCCCACACTTAGTGGCTGCCAAAAATACTTGGAGAAGAAGGCAAGGAAAGTCAATGAGGGTCAATGGCCATTGGATCAATAATTGGTGCAAGGACAAGTGTCAAGCTAGGGTTAACTTGGCATTAAATACTCATCTAATCCCATCTTGTCAATCTTTGCCTCAATTATATGTGTGAAACACCCAATTTACAGCCCTTTGGTCGTGGATCACACTCCCCCACCATTTCCCTTTGGTTTTTCTCTCTTTTTCCTTCTTACCAAAAAATTGCCGGAAAATAGTTTCTGAGCCCCCTGTTCGGTCCATACGAGCGGCCGCTCTCATCATCTCCTCGCCGTCGTCAACTACCACATGTTAGTTCAGGATGTCCTTGACATTTTTCCGTTGGTTTTATGAATTTTGGAGATCTGGTTGATTTATGGTGATTTTTGGAAGAAAAGCGAACAGATTCTGAGCTAGATGGGGAGAAGTGTTGGTTCTAGCTCTTAGAAATTCCAAATGACCTCAAATTTTTTAGGAGAGTTTCATAACATCTAGTACTATGTTCAGATAGTTTATGCCTTCAAATATATGGTTTTAAAATGAGATTTCATGGCTGATTTGAGGTGGTCTTTACCGAACAGATTCTGCCTCCTCTGACCGGTAGAGGATTCGTGAGCTTTTGAGGTCCGCCGAGGTGTCGCCTTGTCCCAAAACTTGTTGGTAAGACACCCTAAGACATGATATTACATGTTAGCAAAGGATAAGTGAGTTGGATTGAAGATTTGATGGCCGGTTTGCATGGTTATTCTTAGGGACAGAATCTGCCCGGCACTGAACGGTGTAGGATCCGAAGGTTGTTGCTGTGCTTGGGGGAGTTCGTTGGCTTAATTAGCTTTGTAAGAAGACTTCTAACCTTTTGTTAGGATGTTGAGTCACTAAAGGGTGGAATTTTGGTGGAATTGAAAGGGTTTAAAGGGCGGTTTTTGGTGTGAAAAACGTGAGGGACACGAAAGCTATGCAATCCCGTTTTCAGCGCGCACCGTTTTTAAAACGAGTCGTTCTAAGTCATCCGATGTCCAAATTGAGTACCGTTTTCGCCCACACGACCGTAAGATCTTGAAGAATAAGATTGTAAAATCTTTTTTCCCAAAAATTCACTAGAAAAATTTCAGTTTTCATGAGAATGAACCTGGTCGTGGTGGCTAGTCCTATGGATTGGGGTCATTGATGACTTTTCTTGATTGAATGTTCCTTAAACATGCCTAGGGAGTGTCTAGTTGATGCTGTGATTGTTTGATGATGAAATGCTATGTGAGAAAATGGGCATGTGTTAATTAATTGGGATTCAATCGAGGGCTTTAATGTTCGGTTTCGCAATTGGTGTCGAATGATGCATAGTGTGACAAGTGCATGTGTATGATGGCCGAATGGCTTGTTTTAATTCATGAATTGGATGTGCTTGAATGCATGCCTTAAATGGCGATGGCATGAATTTGCTTGTGATTGTGAAATTGGGATTAATGATAAGGTTCACAATGATGTTTTATGGCCAATGCATTGAGCTGGGGAGGGAGTTACTCCAAATGACCTGACGAGGTCTTGCGGCTAGAGGGTCCTACCTTGTCTGAATCATCTCGAGGGTTGTAAGAATCGAGAGTCAGGTAGTGACCGAATCATCTCTAGGTCCGGACGCGAGAGTCATATAGTCGACCGAATCATCTCGATGGCACGAAGTGTCGAGAGTCGCTATAGAGACCGAATCATCTCGCAGCGAGAGTTATGATACGAATCATCTCGATAAGACGTTGAGAGTCATGTGATTGACTGAATCATCTCGCGGCCCCAAGTAGGGCAGCCCTCGGTGGGCATAAAGAAGATAAAAGACTGAAACATGGTTCTTGATATGTTTCCGAGTCTATATGCTTGAATTGGCTGGAATGCCTGTGATGCCTAGAGTGCATGGAATGTTTATTACGCCTGTATGCTTGAGAAACTCATATTGGAAAGCGAACGTATGAAAGAAATGAACCTGGTGCCTGATGTGCCTGAGTTGCTTTATTATGCCAATTGCTTGAATGTCATGTGTGAAAAGCATTTTGCCAAAACTTGCATATTTTCAAATGTGCCTGGAGGTACCAATAGTCTAGCTTAGGGTTAGGGTTAACTTACTGAGATTATTATCTCATCCCGGCTTGGGACCAACATTTTCAGACCCAAAGCCCTGAAGGTGCCTAGATGAAGAAGAAGAGGAAGAGGAGGAAGATGAAGATGAGTCTGTCTAGTTCATGAATTTCTTTTTGAGAATTCTCTTTTGTGGTCCTATAGTGCCTTCCTCTACACCCTACCCCCTTTTGTTGTAATAGACCCTTTTATTTTATAAAGCAATGTGTGTTGGCTTTTAAATCCTAGGTCACATTATGTTTGTTATTATGTCTGGGACTTTGTTTTCGCTTCCGCATGTGCTTACCATATCACACTCTACGAGTTAACCGTCGGATCCTGGGTTATCCTATTTATATTTGACGGCCGTGTAGGATGTTGGCGTGCCCGCCAGGGTCAGGGCGTGACATCCCTCATACCAATTTCATACTTATTCCGACGAGTTCTTGTTGATTCGGCCATAGGTTGATCTCTTGCTCTCCAAGGCAAAATTTTCTGTGGTGTCCATTCTCCTATTAATTCAGCCAAAATGATAATCCGAATCAATCCTCCAATTCTTCTTATTAACAATTGGACTTTGGCATTATAATTTTGATCGAGGTACTAGGGTCCTTAAATCTGAAGTTCTTCAATGCACACAGCTAATCCTTATACTATCACATGAGCCTTGACTAATCACAATTTCCTTAATAAATTTCTAGCTCACTACCACATAAGTTGCCTTGGCATATCTTGACCTCAGAGTTAATCCAATATCAAGAGATCCCTAATTCCCGCCCTTAAAATTAGCTTCAAAACCCATTTCGAATTTCTCCGATTATTAGAAGTCTACTAAACGGGGATGCCACAATTCCCTTCTTCCTCACGATGTCTCCATAATCTCCCAGACCAACAAACGTCTCCGTCCTTCAAAATTTGTTTCCTTTCGTCCCCCATCCGTACCTGCCCTTCAACTAATGAGGCTTCATTGTCCAACTTTATAACTTCTCTCTTCATGATAAGAACTGGTCTAGTTCGCACCTCCTTAGTGCGGTCATTCTAAGTTCAACTCTTCTTTCCTTCAGACCGAAATGGGTTCTTCCTTTGCGACACTTTGAAGTGTACATGATTTTCCTCCTTATACTCCTAAAATCCATGTCGCTTGTCCATTGTTTCTTTTGGATACTCTTAAGCTTTCTTCGACTATTCTTGGTTGGCTCACTTAATGGTCAAGCTTGTTTCACTCCTTCTTGTTTCCTTTCGCCAATTTCGTCCTAGTACGTAGGGTTTTCTGAGTTCTACCATTCATCGTCTCAAGCATTGCTAATCCAATCTTTTACTAGCCACTGCCATTTCAGGCAAACTCTACCAAATGTTATCGCTTTTCTCATTCTTCCTTGAAATCGATAGCGCCTATTCGTGAAACATCCTTAGTTCGTCCTCTTCAGAATGTCTATTGATCCGAAGGCAATAGGCATGCAATGTTGCTACTTCACTTCGCTAATCCCTTGACTTGAAGATTCTTTCAAATATGGTACCAGACATAAGATCATTGTCTATCACCATCGTTGCCAATAAGTTATAAGGCCATACTCCTTTGTACATATCTCCCTTGATGTACTATTCAATTCAAATGTCCTTTCCACGCCATTAAGCATATGCAGTTTCTAGTCGGATTATAATTCTTTCAACTAAGTCATATCCTTCTTGGCTCTTAGTCAATCTCGTGGCTAAATCCACAATGACGGGGTTTCCAACAATCTTAATAATCCTTCAGACTTATAACGTTGTGTTCCTTCTTGTTGGCACGTCTCAACTCTTGATCACGTGCTTGTCTATTCTCGCTTCCATTTCATTCATTTCTACTACCAGCGCAAGTCTTAGCATATCCTTGTGCTACTCCAGTCGATACCATGATTCTTCCTATAAACTTCTCATAAGGTCCCTCTTTCGTCCCCCTTCATTAATGAGCTCGTATCCTTGCTCATGAAGCTTCACGGTTTTTCCATCCTCAATTTCAATATCTCTTCTTTAGATACTCAGAAGTCTAAATTTTCTCCCTGTTACTTTTATCCATCCTATCCTTTGGACATTAGGGTCCATGGATTACCAGGGCCCATTCATTGTAGCGTCTTAATCCCTTCTTGATCTTCAGGTCCAACGCTTAAGGCATTCGTCTAATTAGCCCTTCGGCAAACCTTCTGTTTAGAAACTGAGTCGGTTATTCCTCGAGTAGGATTTTATCCTTTCATTACCAATTGCGAAACGTTCAATTTCCAATTATAGACATCCGTTTCTTTATCCGCCTTTCCAAGGCAATATCAAGCACCATAGTCATGACCTTTGAGTAATGTCTTCAGTCAACGTGACCTTTCCTTTAACTCTCTTTGGAGTAGTCGATATTTTCGGTCCTTATAGTTGACCTACTCGCGAGATCCTCCTTTACGCAACCACGCTTCCATATCCTTAAGCAACTTCATTCGTATACGTTGCTCCTTGTCTAATTCTTTTTAGAAGACTAATACTTCAAGTTCCGGTAGTCCTCACGACTTCGAAATCCTCCCTATCTTAAAATGACGTTCCTCATTTCTCATGCGAAGGCAACAACCGACAATCTCAAGTCGTACTCTGGGTTGATTGTCCTTTTAGGTCTTACCATTGCTGCATACAGGCAACAAGCCTTCCATGTTGCACGGTTACACATTCTGATTCCCTTCGCAACATGTCACTGAAATTCACGTAACCCTTCGTTTCCAGGCGGAATCGCTAATATTGATGCAGTTGTCCTTCCATGCTTAACTATCAAAGTTCCTGTCGTACTCGCCCATTCATTCATGTGACTTTTATCCTCAGCCGACCCTATCGTCGGAAATATTTTCGTGGGGAATCCTTCCCACGAGTCTACCTCGGCAATTTCCATCCAGGAAGTCTTAAACTTTAGTAACTCATATCAACTTTACCCAACTCATCGCTCGCTTTAATCTTCAAGGGTTTCTCAGAGGTTCCATTCCTCATAACTTCATGACCACATCATAACACTTATCAACATAAAAAACTCACGCTCCTTGTACCTAGCACATAGTGAGCGTTCTCCTCAAGATCTGCAGGGCGATTCTTAACTTCTATTTGTGCTTCTCGTAATTTCTCAAGTAAATCCAAATATCATCCACAGGGGCAATAACGAGTCGGTCTATTTATTCCCTTGACATTCGATCAGGCCTTTATCTTCTTCCTTACTACCAAATGACTAACTACCTCAATTTCTTTTTGCATCATCCACTTGAGAGTCATACAATTTGGCTCCATATTTCCTTATATCTCCCAATTAGACCAACAACCTTTTGTTCATTTTTTTTACTCTTCTCCTAGGAAGCATTAACATCCAACTACAAGATTCATGATCTCCAATGCGACTTTCCTTTAATTCCATCCATTCGGCTAAACGTCTACTTTATCCTGGGATTCGATGTTGTTCCAAAACAGGCTTCTCAAAATTGTTTTCTTGAGATCTTCTGAACTCTACGTTTTTCCTTTCTAGTTCAGACGCTTGATTCTTAATTCCAAGACAGTTAAAATCTCTTCTTCCTTCCATACCAGGGTTTCTTACCCATGAAGGAACTATACACCTCAGCCACATTCTCTTGCTTCAAACCCACATCGTCTCTCATGCTTTGTGGCACTAAACTTGGGGTCTGGGCCCATGGCGACCATGTTTACTCCAGGACTAAGACATCACGATATTTGATATCCTCCTATTAACAACTCAATTTCTTCAAGTGACTAGGCTCTAGGGATTGAGGTTCCTCCTCAATCTCCCATCCATTCACACTTAGGACGTTCAAATCAATTAAATCGGGTCCTCTGCTATTACAGTCTAAGCAATCTCCAATGTTCAACCTGTCATTCCACTTCAGCTATACTTCAGGACCGCGCATAGCCAAGACTATCAAGTTTATCCATATCCCTTTTTATTAATGACCATCTTACGATCCAATCGCCTCATAGGGACCCATACCCTATCCTTCAGGGAATATCAACTCATATATCCATTTCTAATGACCTCAGTTCGATCTCTGTCAATCCTTTAGATTAAACCAAGTCTAAGAGATTAACATGTCTATCTCATTAACGCTTTTCAATCCTTGACAATGTCTTAAGACCAATAATAGCTAGGGTAACTCTCCTTCTTCAGGATACCCAGAAACATCTAAGGTTTATCATCAGACCTTCAATTGGAAGACGAACAATTTCAGGGTCGCCCTTTTTCCATGGAACTCAGTCAGTTCTAACCTCAAAAATCCTTTGTCGTCCTTTCCAAGACTTCTAACACTTACTTCGGTAGTAACAACACTAGTCGTCTCAGTGACTCAGGTAGTGACAACAGCTCCTTCTTAAGTCTGCTTATCCATCATGTTCCAATTCCTTTCAAGGTTCTCTCGACCATTTTCACCCTTGGGTCCCTCACATCTTGTGACCTCGAGTAAAAAATCTTTCAGTAGTCCTACTTCGATTTTCTCATCTTCAATCAATCCTTATGACTCTTGAACCACAACAATTCCCTCCAGGAACTGAGGACATAGGTCATCTACTCAGGTCTAGCAATTCTAGACTGCTCAACATAACAGAGATCTCAATTAAACAACCTTTCATCTAAGGGTCTCATACAGTTCTCAACCAATCGCTACTACTAGGCAAGCCCCAATTAAACAACCTCAAGAAGACACACCGAGGTACCATTTCTATGGAATACGAGCTCATACCCTAAGTTTAGACACATCTGCAACTTAGTAGTGACTCAACAGACTACCTCAATTCCAGAGGACACCAGTCAATACAACATTCAATGCCAAGCACACAATCTCGCCAAACATGCCAAACTTACACATTAGTTTCTTTTTCAAAAGACAGCCCTGCCAAGTACGAAGCCCCTAACCATGCCATTCACATGCGCCATTACAAATGCCATGCAATTTGTGCCTTAGACTTGTAATCACCTAAGGTCTCACTATCTAATCGTCCTAAAGTCCTTTCTCCTTGTCACTCCAAGTCTCGACCAGATTGGATCGAGCTGACCTTGCTCTGATACCAACCAAACGGGGATGTTACGCCCCGAGCCCGGTGGGCACGCGAACATCCCTCGACGGCCGTTATCTTCAATAATCATCCAGGATCTGAAGGCCCGGACTGAAAAGACCTAAATGCGAGCATGCAAGTGAAAGCGAGAAAAACAATCCTCCACTTAATAAATAAAAGAGGGCTTTAGAACGATACAGCAAAAACATTTAATCAAAATTCCAAGCGGCTTCGGTTTCACAAAAAGTAAGATCATACAAAGTCACAAGCCTAAAATACATCAAGTGCTTCTTCGACTAATCATCTTCTACATCCACGGGACTTCGCCTTTAGGGACCTGAAAAATGTGATCCCACGACGGGGTGAGATAACAATCTCAATAAACTAGATCTAACCCTAAACTAGGTCGTTAATACCTCCAGAAACTTTTGAAAATAAGTATTTTGGAATAAAAAGGTTTTGGCATGGTAAAAGTATGAAAATCTTGGGAAGACATGATGGTTCACGAAACAAGGCATAATTTCGACTAAAAGTGGCATTCCAATCTTTTTCAAATGACTCAACAGTCAAAATCATGATAAAAACTTAGCTTCGTACTTAGGCAGGGTTTTCAGTTTAGCAAACTCAAGGAAAGCAGTTCTTTATTCCCAAAATCGATGTTCAATTCTGTTTTCCGCATAAACCCAAGCGTTCAGTTCCATTTCCTTTCTTCATAGAACTCGACTTTCAGTCAATGGTAACAAGTCGTTACCCGTCCGCTCCAAAGCGCATTGGGCCTTAAACAAATTTCTTTTCATCAAAACATTTCTCTTGCCATGAAATCAGTTAGCCACAGAAGATAATTTATCTTTTCACTTTATTACGAGGAGATGATTCGGTCGTCATAGTGACTCTTGCTCCCCAGCACCGTCGAGATGATTCGGTCAACTATGAGACTCTCGTCATGGCCAATCCTGCGAGATGATTCGGTCAAACATGTGATGCCCGATACCTAACTCCCTCGAAGCAGTCAACATGAAGACTCTCACATCCGGACCTAGAGATGATTCGGTCAATGTAGTGACTCTCGATACTCCGGCACCTCAAGATGATTCAGTCAACTACATGACTCTCTAGCCGTAGTGACCTCGTCAGGCCAAAATGAGATCAAGTCCCTGAGCTCAATTCTTTGGATCAAACACCCACAACAACATTTGGGAGCAAACACCCGACTGGATTGGCCTTAAGTTTCATTCAATTATCAACAATACCACACAAATACAAATCGGCTCACATCCTCAATTCAAATGCCACAGCCTCAAATCACGCTCATGGTCACATAAATCACATAAATCAAGTTCATGTAAATGGAAATCCTTTTAAGACAGGCATGACTCGCATTAACACACGCCATCATTGGCTTAGCACACGAAGGTCAATTTATCAATCTTTCAACTTAAGGCATGATATGACCTACTCGGCTTCGAGCCCTCGGTGTCACAAGTGGCTAAAGACTCAGTTTAACTATCTAAGCCACTGAAGCATTCAATTCTCACCAGAATTTTCTCTCGACCTACTCAAGGTCCAACATTTCCCAAGACTAGATTTGAGGCTTGTCAATTAAACTCATTTTCATTGATTTCAAACCAAGAATCCCTCAAGCACAATTCATCTCCACAAAGGCAGATTCGATTTTAGCGCTCCTAGCCTAAACCGGTCCATAAAATATTAATTTCTCAAACAAGGTCGTCCTTGAGTACCCTAACTCCCTAGTAAAGGTTTAGGAATAGCTTACCGAGCTATCCAAGCAAGCAAATCTCCTCAAGAGCAGCAACAAGGTCACGGGTTAAGCATGGACAGAACATGGCAGATTTCAGTTCCTAGGAGTTTCACAAGATTCCAACCATCAAACTCCTTTAATTCGCTTCCAATTTCAACCATAAACTACCCTAGCATGTCAAGAAATGTCCTAAGAGGCATACAAAGGATTTTCAGCCAAGAAAATCGATCAAAGGGCTGCACGATGCTCGCGAGTTCGGCTGAAGTTCCAGTGGACAGATTCTGTCCAAGTGAGAACCACTTCCAAGTTTAGCTACTAAACTACTTCTAAACCACATCAAAATTATCCACAAGCTAAATAACACTTAGGCCTAAGTCATAGGATGGCTCACCGACAATTTCCAAGCCAAACGGCGCCTCAACGAACATCAAAGATCCACGGTTCCAAACCAGGTTGGCGGCGGCAGTTTTTGTCCTCTTGAAGATCACAAGGATTCAACCATAAATGTCACGCCCTAAACCCGCGAACATCCCACCTTTCCGTTTCTCGTATTACAATTTCCCAAGATCCTTCAGCGTATAACTTATAAATTCCACCAATTCATGAAGAAGCAATAAAACGTCTTCATTTATATACAAAATCCAGATGACTTAGGACGGAACAATAGTACACTTCTCTTTGTCACTAAAATACACCTCGAATCATTCATTAAGTCAAATACTGGTGATTCGATTACTTCATCCACAAAATCGAATACAATCCCTAAGGCCACAAAAGATTCTATAATCAATCGACCATCTACTTTCACAAATACCAATCCTTGGTAAACTTGGTGTTCCTTCGTCTAGGACCTGAAAAAAAAAAGTTAATCCCCAACGGGGTGAGATATAAATCTCAGTAAGCGAACCCTAAACCTAGACCTGACCACCAATCCCACCAGACTACACCATAGAGCAACATACAAAAGCTCATCAAGGCATTAGCATATAGCATTTCAATATCACTTCCTTATGGCACTTGATATAAAGAAAGTCACCATCAAACACATCACATAATATGAGACCCAACTTCGCACATTAGCATAAACCAAACATACACCTTCATAAGTCGTCAGAATGATAATTCTTTTATTCATCGCTAGGGCTCCCGGGCCGTGATGTAATTCATAAGGGCACTCTGGCCATTTATTTGCAACAGGGCTCTCTGGCCATGCAATCACAAGGGCTCTCTGGCCATTTAGTAAAGCATCGGTTCTCTTTGGCCAATTATGATGCATCAGGGCTCTCTGGCCAATTGATATCACCGGGGCCACAAGCCAATCGATATCGTCATGACTCTTAGTCAAATGGTACCACTGGGCCACAAGCCAATTGGTACTTCTGGGGCTCGTAGCCACTTGATACCACTGGAGCCACAGGCCAATCGATAACGTTATTACTAGGCTCACACAGCCAATGCGATCTCCGGGGCCACAGGCCAATTGATCGCTGGGGCACTATAGCCCATTCAATAATAGGGCTTCATAGCCAATTCATACGAATCCAGGGCTCAATAGCCACTTACATCACAAAGCATATCACAATATAAAAATCATACAATTGCATCAAGCAATTCAAGCCATAGGCTTCACCAAACATTCAATTCATCCAACCAATCTATCCAGTAGCATCCTAGTGTTCAAGTAAAAGTTTAGAGAACATTTACCACTTCAAGCAAGCTAGCAATTCAATCCAAATGACCCTCTTAGGTCATCAAGCTCATGGCCAAACATGGCTCTCACGGCGTGCCTAGGAAAACCACATCGAAACTCGATTATTTCTCAATTCCATCGCGTCAATACCTTAATAACACCAACAACACCTTATTCTCAGGTCATCACAGTGTTAATTCGATGCTCCTAAGCATGTCAATTGTCGTTCTATCAAGGCAGGTCATCCAAAGACTCAATTTATCAAAACTGCCCAATTTGAGCCCCCACAACCAGGTTCAATCTCACGAAAACTGTAATTTTATACTTACTTTTTGGGGAAAATAATTCTTTAATCTGAAACTTCAAGATCTTACGGACATGTGGGCGAAAATAGTGCTCAATTCGGATACCGGACGACTTAGAACGACTCAATTCAAAATCAATGCGTGTTATGGACGAATTGATCGGCGCTTCACGTTTTTCACCTCAACAGCCCTTAAATCACTTCTAATTCTCAATCCACTTCACAAACTTCCCATTAACACCTCAATCAACATTTTGAGTTGCCTCTTGAGTCATTTTGAAGTCAAAATACCCATTAAAGAACCCCCAACAAGTTCGGCCAAAATAGGGCAGCAGCACACAAAACATGGTTTGATCCAAACAGTCCATATCAATCTAAAACTCAACCCTATGTCCCAATTTCTCACAAAATAATCTTGCTAGAACCTCAATATATGTGTTAAGGAGGCTCACCAAGAGTTTTGGAGCAAGAACACCTCTTTTGGTATTCCGTTCAACTCGTTCCCTTTCGGAGCGCAAATGGTCAGAATCTGTCCAATTTTATTCACTCACAATCAGCCATGAAAACCTATTTTAACACCACCAAACTTGTGGCCATAGCTCATCCAACTTGAGTAATATATGTTATGAAGCTCCCACATAAAATTTGAAGACAAACGAAGCCTTTAAGAGGGTAAACGGAAGCCTTATCCCAGCTCACGCGGATTCCGTCCGGTTTTGGTCTCGGACTCACACCGACAAAAATATTTATCCAAATGACAAAATTACACTTGGAGCTTGTCAAGAACACATTGATTTAGCTTTTGGTAGTCGGAGGCGGCAAGGCGACGGCGGAGGTGGCGCTCGAGCGCACCGAACAGAAGGGGCAGAATCTGTCTTCTGGAGAATTTTTTGCTAGAGAGGAAAAGAATGAAATTTTGAAGGAAATGGAGATGGGGGAGAGAAAGCACAACCAAAGAGAGCTAGGGGGAGTGTCCACAAATAATTGGTGCCAAATTTGTCAATATTGCATTTAATGGCAATTAATGCATGGCTTCTCCCTTGAGTGACACTTGGCATAACACCAATAATTGGCCATCTAAGTGTTGACTTCATTGACTCCATCATCTCCAAATTTTTGGCAGCTCCTTGGGGTCCTTAAATGACCATTTTGCCCTTCATACAATCTTAAGGCAAGGGTAATAGGTTGAGGGGCAAAACGGTCATTTTTTATTTTCTGTCCGAAACCTCATTTTTCCTATTTTGAATGCCCATTGGTGAGGCGACGTCAAATCCTTTTCCAATGTTAGAATTCTTGATTTTTACTTTTCCAATTTTAAGATTCCATTCCATATCTCAAGCCTTGAGGAGCGAAAATTCAGAATGTCACAATAAAAATCCATAAAAAAATCCATCTAAATCTCAAATACGTGTTGCCAAATGTCCTAACTAGAAGGAGTGGTTTACCAAAGATTGGAGCGAAGAGAGCTCGAAAATCCCACTTAGAAGCTCACATGGTCAAAACTGACTAATCCGACCTTTGCTCCTTCAAATAGATCTACAGGACGAACGGCTGGGTGGATTTGGACTGATAATACCTTGTTGGAACGGCAAGAGGATAAGATTTCTAATGGTGAGTGGATCGTCACTATCAGATAACAGACGAATAAGTTATGGCTGAAACAGTGAGAGGCGTCGGGGCTGGGCGGCAAGAGAGAAAATGGAGAAAGAGAGAGCCGAGTGAGTATTGGGGAAAGGTGGAGGGTTTGGTCGGTCAAAATGGAAGAAGAGAGGGAGAGAGGCTTCCTTAACCGTCAAGGAAAAAGTAAGAAGTGACTTGGGTGGTTGAGATTAGACAAGCATTAAATGCCAACTTAGGTACTAACCTCTAGTCTAACTAGATTGTCTTGTCCTTCTTCAAAATATCAAGAGGCTCTTTGACTATCCTACCCCTTGATTTTGGGCCAAAGGGGAAGTGAAAGGAATGACCAAAGTGCCCTTGTTCATTCTTAAAAAATACATGAGTAACCTCCGAGGGCAGAAGGGTCATTTTCCACTTTCAGTCGAGAGTTTCATTTTTTCCCAATCTTAGTTACCCTCAATGAGGCGATGTCCAATTCTTTTCAATTGTTGGAATTCCTTAATGTCCGATACCCAAATCTGAGGTCAATATTCATATCGAGTTCTCGTCGACTGTCATTCTAGTTTATCTCAAACTGACGGGCGACTCTTGCAGGTGCTAAGCGTATCGACCTTAGGATTTTCTCAAGTCGTGGCGACTTTGGTTGTCATGTGATTGTTAGGGTTTATTGCTAGTTCCTACGGTCCTGATCATCGGAATCCGATTTAGGAAATTCTCGTAAATTACACATTGGATAGGCGGAATCACCCGCGTCCCAACGTATAACGCTAGCAAGGCATTCCATGATTGTTCCTAGATCAATCTCTGCTGGCCCAAAATATCCCCTCGACAATCCTTATGGTCAAAGTGTCATTTATCATTCGAGTTTCCTAGGTCCACGTACTGACTCTGCATTAGTCTTACCTTGTTGATCAGCCAACTCGAGAGTGGCCTACTCCGAGTGAGATATAACTGAAATACACCGATCGATAGATTTCCAATCAATCGCCTCGAAAAGGGTAGGAATTCGGAATGTCACATCTGTAACAATTTTGCTCATTAGCCACATCTTGCTATCTTGAATTGACTGCATATTTTTACTCTAACTTCACTATGCTTGATAGAGATGCAATTAAATTCTCATTTCGTGAGCAAAATATCATTCTAAGTGCTGCAAACTTTGCAGACATTCTTCAGTCTGAACTATTTACTTTTACCAAAATTCTTATCTCTAATGAAGATGTCTACAAGGAGCTGTCTAGAAATCCCATTCTGTCTAGATCAAACAAACGTTGAACATCACCTCTTTCCACTGCGAACCATAATTCTGCATAAGGTAGTCATCAACAGCCTCAGGCCTAAAGGATCCTCCAAGACTGATATCTCCAAGTATGAGGCCAAACTCATTTGGGTCATTCTGAATGGCAAACCCTTCTCTCTCCCACATTTAATCTTTCTACACATGAGGAGAGCTGTGAAAAAACCAAAGGTCAGTTGCCATAGGTTCCTTGTTCAGCAGAATTTTCGAGTATTTGAGGATACCAATCCCTTTAGAACTCAGATCAATTGAGATGCCTCAAGGTAGCACTGGTGAGACAATGCTTACCAAGATGGGTTATAAGGTTGAGGATGGAAAGTGGATGGACAGAAAAAGGCAAACAATGCTTGTTGATTTGCCACAGATCAATGAGAAACTTGCTGAGAAGCAACATATTGCCAAGACTTCACAGCCTGAACCTGCAGGACAATCTTCAGAATCCACTCACAAGAGAAGGATTAAAATGGCTGATCACAAACCGTCCAAATCATCCCTCAAGAAGAGGAAGCTTGACAAAGTATTACTTGACAGAATTGAGAAAGAACATGACTCTGACAGCTCACTGGTCAGTGAAACTGAGCTACAAGATTTGGTAAGGACCATTATGACATCAACCAATGAGGATGTCCCTACAAAAGATTTGGAGTAACAACAGGAAGTAGAAGCCAGAGAAGAAGAGAGAAAGAAGAATGAACAAGCAGAGAAAGAAAAACTGGAAACTGAAGCTGTAGAAGAGGCTTGCAAACAGGCTGAAGAGATTGCCTGGGTCAACATATCTGACTTTCTCAGAACTGAAGGGGTAATTCCTCAAAGAGCTATGTTTGAAGGGGAGGATGTTGAGATGGATCTCCATGCTGCTGATGTTATAGATTCCCCAAGCAAGCCATTCTCATCATCTGAGCCACCAGTTAGAACTTAGGGGGAGTCTTCACACGTGGGTACTCAGGCTGATGACATCAATCATGCCATAAACTCAAACTTTCTCAAAGTACTGTTACTGAATCAGAGAGCTCTAGATCAGAAATTGACCAACATTTGAGACTCTCTACACTCAGAGATTGAAAGTTTGAATGCTATGGTAGAAGCTGAAATAGCATTGCAAAAGACCACTGCTCAGGACCTTACAGCTTCTCAGCTTTCTCAGATGGACATGGCTATTCTCCAACTAAAGGAGCAAATTGATCAGAAATTTAGCCAAATCTCTCAGTTTGTCCTGGTCCAGATCCCCCAAAGCCAAGCTCAATCAACATCTGCACCATCTACCTCTCACCCCACTCCAAAAGATTAAAATGATTTTTCCAATATTTTCCATCTTTTTGATGTGTTGTTTTTGGTTGATCGTTTGACAATTTTATTTATTGGTACTGTACTTGAATATTCTGGATGGTTGTTTGGATGTTGTTTCAGTTAATTTCATGATTGTCTTTCTGTTACTCTCTATCTTTACTACTACATCATTCAGTGGGAATACTCATTGTTCTTTCTGTTATATATGTTACCCTTTATGCTTTACTGGATGAATCATATATTCAGGGGGAGTATTACTCCATCTATATGCTTTAGCTTCTATGCTTGAGCTTCTCGGTCATTCATTTGCCCTTTTGTGCTGATGACAAAAAGGGAGAGAAAGGTTACAAAAGTTAAGTAAAAAGGTTACACAAAAGTTAAGTCATCAAATAGGGGGAGAAAGGAGAAAGGACATATGTGACAGCAAGTCATAATATTGCATACAACAGGTTACAAGACATGCAAAGTTCACACAGATGTTTATCTCTGTGGATATATCTATGAATGCTCTCTGAATATCATTTTCTGTGAATGATAAATTGTTTCAGGTACAACAGTTATGTGAGAACATATACAAACAGGATATTCACACAAGTTTTCAAAACTGAAAAATATGATAACACTAGTTCCCATGTTCAGCAGGAACAAGATCTGAAAAGAAATATAATTTCTTTCCTAGGCCGAACAGGTGAACAAGTTCATTACTGCAAGCATTTTATTAATTTGTATGTTTTGTAACATATTTGCCAAAACAGGTTAACTTGAGCATGTTATAATCATCATAATCTGAGCATGTGTTAAACTGCAAGTTATGAGCTATTGTGTAACTAGCTTATATCACAAGCGACATGCTTATATACAAGTTCTGAGCTATTGTGTAGCAATTCTAAGTCACAAGCAATATGCTCATATTTACCATGCTGCTCAAGCTTATTATGTATGTGATTAAGTTCTATAGAAAATCAAGTATAATCACATGTCTATGCTCTAAAACTATATTTGTGTTTAATCTCCATATCTTAAGCATTATCGCAAGTTCTGAGACTGCTTATATTGTTAAATATTGACTTCAGAATTTATTCTTACTAGAAGAACAAAGGACAGATTGTTGAAATTCATTCTTAGCAAGATTATACTAAGAATAACTAAATACTAGTTGCTCACTCTTTTATTTGAATCGTTGTTACTTTTGTGGATAGTTTTGTCATCATAAAAAAAAGGGGAGATTGTTGAGAAAAACCTTATGTGATTTTGAAGTTGACAAAACGATCCCAAGTACTCTTAAGTTTCGAGATAATGCCGCGGAATACTTATTTTACAGATTATTCTTTGGTGCGAGGATGCACAAGATTGAATCTGTCAAAAATGTTTTGCTCAGATGGGATTTCTGAGGGACTCAGATGCTGATTGGAGCTCAGACGTTGAGTGGGGATAACTCAGACGTTAGACGTTGAGCGGTGATAGCTCAGATGTTGGACTGATTCTCAAGCTTTGAGTAGAGTATTCACGTGCAGTAATCAGAACTTAAAGAGGACTTTCAAATGTGCTTATTTGACACACTATAACGGTATAATCGAGCTGGATCATTCTTGAGGATTCTCGGGGATAGAGATCAATCAAGGATACGAAATCAAGGAGACAAACATACGACTTTCCAAAATGAGTGAAATCATCTATGGAAACCCAGGATCATAATTGTATGGGCGATTTGATCCGAACGGGGAAGACTTTCCTTTGGCGATCCCCAACGGCTACGAAATCTTCTTTTGGTATGTCTTGTTCAAATGGAAAGTTTTAGAGAGACCTCTTCTGAAAGCCTTGCAACAGTTAGATTGGAGGCAGGGGAGTATAAAAGACATCTCAAGGTCGAAGGGATAACAGGTCGGCGTTAAGAGGGAAAAGTCTTTATAATTCTTAGATCGAGAGTACTTCATTTCATACACACTTCTTGATTCATCCATTGTAATTGTGAGGAGGTGTACACAAGAGTGTTGAGCACTAGGTGGAGTATCCTGAGTGTCAAGGAGATCACTAAGCTGTAACCTCTCGAGCAGTTTACTAGTGGAATCCAGCCGATTGGCTGATAGCCGAAGAAGTGGATGTAGGCTTAACCAAAGCCGAACCACAATAAACCCTATGTGCAGTCTTCTCTATCCTTCTCTGATCATATTATATAATCTGTGCTAGTAGAACTGCATGCGAACTATTTATATTGATATACTGTATTGCCATCGTCTAAGACGTTATAGAAACGCCTGTGTAATTGATATTCCGCGAAAAAATACTCAAATTGCACTATAATCACCTATTCACCCCCTCTAGGTGATAACGATAGGCACAACACATATCAATCGGATAACGAACAGACACACACGGTTAATTGGCGTGAAACTGCTCCAAGCTGCCAACGAGATGGAACTTTGGCCGAGACTCCCTCTCTCTCTATATCGAAATTTCTTGGACTTTTTGAATGCATGGAACTCATAAAAATGCTGACCCCATAAGCTTGAACTGAAGGTTTGTATATATAGAGCTTGGTCCTTAGAGTCCTATTCGAAATAAGAGCCTTTGACAACCGTCGGATCGAGAATACTATCTAGAGCAGGATTCGACAATGGCCATTAGATTTAGAGGAGTCGTAATCCTTCAAAACTCTCTATTATTAGCTGCATAATGATAGAGTTCTAATATCTTAGATCACCTCTTAAAATAACACTCCTTAATCGAGTAAAAATTCATGACCAAATCCTATCATGGAAGAGTCTTAATCCCCTAGGACACTATCAATTTTCAACCTAATGGAGTAATGATGAGAGAAATGGCTGAAAATGGCCTCTTTTGTGGGTTTAGAATGCAATTCTAGGCCTTATTGGATTCTAGATAATTAACGGGTAATTAACTTGGGGCTTTACTCAATTAAAAGAGCCGAATGTGTTGATTTGGACTTGAATTAAGGTCCAAACCCATTAAAAAGTTTGGCACACACATCTTGGCCTTAGTCAATTTTCCGCACACCCTCCTATAATCCCAGTTGAAAATCCTACATTGAATCTGGTCCATCCGTTTGTTAATTAAAGTTCAATTGACTCACCTCTAGCTTTAATGAAATGATATGCACTTGAATAAAAATATGCGATGCATGATAATTTATTTTTGGTGAGAATCATGACTAACCATCATTTTATGTTTAAGTGAATAATTTTCTAAAAATCAAAATTTAGGTTTCAACAATGTGCAAATTAATTAAAACCTAAACTTGCAATTCTATATGAAGTTTAAGCTAAAATGCAGTCTAGTATGACATGGCAAGTGTTGGGGTTTCCTAGACTCATAAAATTGCAGCGGAACGAAACCATAACACAAGATCCATGTATATATCGAAATCGAAATAGATTCAAGGCATACCTTTTGCAGTCAGCGACAAATTGATGACAGTTGTGTCTGAATTAGTACCCCAACTATTGCGCCTCTACCGTTATCCACACACACGAACTGCAATATCCAACGATCTAAGAGCTAGCTTTCAGATCTTGGAGTGCTTCTCATGATTGCCTTGAATAGAGAACTGTTCTCTATTTTTCTCCTTCGGGATAATGCTCATGAACATTTTGAGGCGTCTCTAGGGTTATTACTTGTAACCCTATATTTCACGGCTTGGGCCCCACGACGTAATGGCCTGCACCCACGACATCCTCTAAAACATCCACTCAATCGTGCGTTTGATCATTATCTCATAACGTGCACGATCGCGTAGATATTCGTAATAGGAAAATAAATCAAACTCCACTTCTTAAGTAGATCAAGGCGCAGAGAAAATATTAAATCAGTTCGCTATTGTGTGCGACCTTATAGGTTCACTGGAATTAGTAATGTGCCGAAAACTCTTTTGGCCCACAAGTTATAAGCGGTCTCTAGCAAGACATTATAACTACCTAAGTATAGTGAATGTCGATTTTCCGACACAAGCTAATCCACAACTAATGTTAGAGTATCAACCTTAATTGGTTCTTAGGGCAAACCACTAACAACCTCCCACTTGCATTAGAACCAATTATATAAACTAAATCCCTTTGTCACTTGTATACGAGTTAAGCATAAGGCAGGACAAGTGTCATCCTTATATAGCTCAAACTCATGTTCCCAATATCGCAGTCAGATTGTCAAACCAAGTAATTGACTCTTCAACTCACTTGAGCATGGCCATGCATTTCACAGTCTCAACTCTACGGGAGGCCATGATATCATACTCTCGTTATATAAGAGGGACAAATCCCATCTTATCTACTCACATTCCTCAGCACGATTCATGATATGCCTAGCCATTACCTTTATAATCATCAGTTACGGCTGATGTTTGGTGATGTTAAAGCATGCCAATCCACGTCTAGGAAATCATGGCAAACTCAGGTCAAAGGACTATACTCTACAGATCTGATGAAAAATACTGATGACATTATATAACAATCCTACAGTATTCTCATAGCGGGTCTGTCCAATACAATGTTCTCTAACATGTATTACATGTGATCAACTTTATATCTCTATATTCATGACTCGTGAAACTTGGTCATCAGTTGACTCACATGCTAATCTCAAACATCATTGGCGTTCCATTGCACAATGACAATTGACTATGGATATTTAGAATATTAATATCCACTCTATTAATAGAGTTTCACGATCAAATCACGTATTTGATTATATATTAAGGATATTCAATATTCATTGGACTAAGTGTGACGCCCTAAAAATTAGACTTCTGTAAAGTGCCTGAATTCAATAAAGTGGATTAATATTGAAATTCAGTCGATAAAGTATGTTGGATCGTAAGGACTAAAGAGACGATAATTGGACAAGTTCGAAAGCTTCAGCCTGTTTAGATTAGGTTTCAAATTCTTAGTCGCCGTGAATTAGGATTTCAATCCTTGCGACCAGAGCCTAATCCTGACCGAGCCTAGCCTGTGAAATTACCAAAATAATCTTCGTCCAGTGTATCAAATTTAGTTTCGATCGTGAATTATCAAATGACCGTTTTGCCTATGGATATAATGCATAAGAGACAAAAATGCCCCAAAAGTCTTCATTGTGGGCCCCTCTCTTCTCTTCCCCATGCATTCTCCTATCACTCTCTCTCTCTCACGTGACCTCTCTCTCTTCTCTCTCTTTCTGTCCACCCTCTCTCTTCCCTCTGTTCTTGCATGGACCGCCCGACCACCCCATCTCCCCACTCCTCCTCCGTTCGTTTTGAGCGGCTACCGCCCCACCACCAACTGCCACCACCTCCAGCCACCTCCTACCGTCACCACCGACCCGATCCCGATCGTCGCTCACCGCCGGAAAAGCCTGCCTTGTTTCGGTCCCTTGAAACCCGAGATCTCTGCCCCCTCCTCCAACCATTTTCGACGACGCCACAGCCTCCCACCACCTCTCCGTGACTCCCCCGTCTCCTGAGCTCCAAGCCGAAGCCGTCGGAGCCGCCGCAAACAGCCCTGAAGCCACGGTTCCCCTATTTTCGAGTTTGGTTCGGGTTTTCTTCAGATCCGGCCGAACCCGACGCCACCGCCGCTCACCGCCACCTCCGTCGACCTCCTCAAACCCCTCTCCAGTACCCCTGAGCTCATGGTAGCACGCCGCCACTCGTGGGACCCGAAAACCAGCTCAGACCGCCTCCCATGTTCTGCCGTCGCTACCCTATTTCTGCTCAAGTTGTTGTAAGAGCTGTCGGGCCACCTCCTGCCGCCCTCCGCCGCCCGTCACCGATCCCGATCGACTCCCCTCGACCCCTAGGTGAGTCCCTGAACATCGGTCAGCCTTGTCATGGCAGGTGAGGCCGAGAACCACCTCAAAACACCTCGGTTCCCCAGTTTTGCTCACTGACCCGCCTCTATTTTTAGCTCCGCCGCCGCCGCTCGCCAGAGCTCCTGCCGCCGGCCACCTATCCCGACAACCTTGCCGGACCTTCCCGAAGTGTCCCTGAAGTGTTAGGTCGAGTCGCCGTGCAATAAATCCTAGGTTCGTTGAGAATCGTCGTCGCCGTTCGTCGTCACCACCCGCGCCGTCGCCGTTGAGACCGCCCGAGCTAACCTACCGAGTGAGTTGACCCTAATCCTTGATTAGGGCACTAATTGCACCTAGGATTAGTAGATTAGGGTATTTAAATAATGAGATCGTGGTCGGTTTAGATAGAAATCGGGTTTAGGATAAACGGCCGCGATCGATTATGTGAGTCGGATTAGTTTAGGTCGTCTATGGCTAGTTGGTTGCTTGATTGAATTGATTGATTGATTGGGCAATGAATTGTCGTTGTTTGATCACGAGCGAGTGACAAGTTAGAGACGAGTGAGCGAGCGATTGACTTTTTAAATTAAATCGATTAATAACAGACATTGCACAAATTGAGCTTGATATTGCTTATTTGGATTTGGCTGCTTGTGATTGAGTTGATGACCTTATTGATTTGGCCGCCTCGCTGGAATGTTTGTTTGACTGTCTCTAATTTTCGCTGATTGATTGATTGTCTGTTTGGAGGTTAATTACCTCGTCTGTGATTGTGGTGACTAGTGAATAGTCTGCATATGCATATGATCGAATGCGGAATCAAAAGACATATTTTAGCATGAAAATGGCCTTCGGCTGAGACTTTTACATGCTTGTGTGAGTATCCGGCCTTAACCAAAGATAATGAAATGTGTTGATTGCTGGATGTGTATTTTATGGTAATATGAGGGAACAATGATGCTTTTCCTGGGAAGTTCGTACCGTACCAATATGATGGAATCAGACGACTTGCCAGAAGCACGACAATTCTGATCCGGTGCTAACTTGTACAGATGCAGAGTTGGTCGGATGCCGATCGTATCTAGTGATGGACCGACGCCCCGTTTAGGGATGCCTACCGCCGTGCCATGCAACGGATGCACTGGATACATTGCTTGTAGTAGCCGTTGCCGAGAGTAAAGGAACATAGCCCGGTCTTGCCGGTAGAACGCTGGATCGTACTGATATACTAGATCGCGTTATTTGTGTGAGTCGAATCACACTCTCTTTCACGTAGATCTTCTCATGTGCCGGTGGCACGATCATCGTTAGTAAAATGGACGTATGTGATGTCATGTGCATACTTGTGGATGTGATGTTTGTTTGAGTGAGTGACTGATGTTGACTGCTGAGTCGAGTCAATCATTACATTATGTGTGGCTGAAGGCTGGTAAGTGTGCATGTGGATGATTATCATATTGTAATTGTGATTGACTATTGTTGGAAAAAGGGGTCTTACAGTGTGCGCCCATGCGGGCAATCACACCCGCACTTAGAGATAATTGCAAAAGCAGTAATCTGCAGTTTGTATCAAACAAACGTGAACAGTCACGTTTGTTCAATAAGCGTCAAAAGGAACTGACGCTCTCCCCCTCCAAAATAACATTAGTCTGTCGATAGAATAGACTGACGATGTGACATTTCGAATTCTGGCCCCTCTTGAGACTATTGAATGGAAGGATATCGATCGAGATATTTCAGTTGTATCTCACTCGGGGTAGGCCACTCTCGAGTTAACTGACCGAAAGGGAAAGACTAACGCGAGGTCGAGTACGTGGACCTAGGGAATGTGAATAAGAAATGGCGCTTTGGTCATAAGGATTGTCGAGAAAATATTTTGGGCCAGCAGAGATCGATTTAGGAACGATCATGGCATGCCTTGCTAGCGTTATACGTTGGGACGCGGGTGATTCCGCTTAACCAATGTGTAATTTGCGAGAATTTCCAAAATCGGATTCTGAAGATCAAGACCGCAGGAACTAGCGATAAACCCTCGCAATCACATGACAACCAAAGTCGCCACAGCTTGAGAAAAATCCCAAGGTCGATACGCGTAGGGTCTGCAAGAGTCGCCCGTCAGTTTGAGATAAACTGGGATTACAGTTGACGAGAACTCGACATGAATCTAGCCTCAGAATTGGGTATTGGGCGATGAGGAATTCCAACATTAGTAATGAATTGGACGTCGCCTCATCGAGGGTGATTTAGATTGGAAAAATGAAATTTCGGACGGCACGTGTAAAATTACCATTTTGCCCTTCGAGGTTTGCCCTTGACTTAAGGTTTAATGAATGGCGTTTTAGTCATTTAGTTACCCCTATGGCTGCCAAAAATACAAGGGTGAGATGGTCATTTGACAACAAGATTTTTATTGCAAGAAGACAAGTGTCAAATGGGGATTAGTTGGCATTTATGGTTCACTTTCCAACTACCATTCAAAGAGTTGACCAAGATGAATTATTGAAGAAGACTTTTCTCTGTCTCTTCCCTCATTTTGGCTGGCCATCTCTCCCTCTTCCCATCTCTCTCACGAAGCTCTCTCTCTCTCTCTCTCGCCCGCCAGCTCGCTTCCAGTTCCGTCACCGGTTACTATTCGGCCATAACTCCGTCGTCCGATATCAGATTGAGGTGATTCCACTTCCATTAGAAAGTTTATCCTCTTGCTGTTCCAACAAGGTATTATGAGCCCAAATCCACCCAGTAATTTGTCCCGTAGAGCCGTTTGAAGGAGAAAAGGTCAGGCTGGTCGGATTTGAACCCGAGAGCTCTAAGTGGGATTTCTAAGCTCATTTCACTCCAATCCTCGGTAAGGCTCTCATTGAACTTAGTTAAGACCTTTAGCAACATGTATTTGAGGTTGAGGATGGTTTGTGGTTGGATTAAAGGGCTGATTTCTTGTTGATTTTGTGGATAAAAAGCCAAACCGATTCTGTTCAGGGTTTGCCGTGAGCTTGCTGACCTCTTGGATCAATTTTCGCTGCTCAATAATTGGTAAGTTGACTCTCAAGCCTAGCTTAACATGTTAAGAGGTGGATGGTTGAGATTTAGAGAGGATTCAATGGGTTTTGATAGACATTTGTGGCGTATTTGCTTGGACCGAACATATTAGAACACCCGACGGAACCATGAACTTTGATGGCTGTTCGTGGACCAATTTTGCTCGGATTAAGTGGTGAGATGTCCCAAGATCTTAGCTTGACATGTTAGTGAGCTATTGGTTGAAGTTTAGGGTGAAATTGATGGAATTTAGTGATTGATTCTTGCATAGATTTCCTAGAGGACAAGCTGTCCTTTGCCAAATCAGTTCTGGCCGTGAGCTTCATGGGATGCTTTGGGGACTTTAGCTAGCTCTTTTGCTTGGTAAGTTGCTCCTAACCCTCTATTGGGGTATTAGTCACTTATAGACGAAATTTGAACTCGATTTGAATGGCTATCGATTGAATTTTGTGAGAAACTCGAGGGACCCTAATCTGTCCATGTGTGAAGTTATGTTCTTGATGGCTCGAATTTTACTTGGAAATTATGTTTTCATGTTTAATCCATGTAAGTTCAAAGTGGTGACTTAAGGAGCTATGGTTTTTGAAACCAAGATTAGACATTGCTAGTTGTTTGGCTCGATTTTATGGGCTTGGTTGTTTGAACGTACATTGTTTATGACTCAACAAAATTTTGAGATTGAAAAGCTCAAGATTTTATCGAAAAGAATGCCAAAACTGAGTTTGTGAAATGGTCGTGAATTGCCTGATATGCCATGAATGATCCTTTGGCTGTGTATGTTTAAAGTTTGAAACGAATGCCATGTTTTGGCAATGAATCCCATGAGTTGTCCTTGAATGAAGAATTTTTTTAGGCATGAGATTATTTTTGAATGAAAATTGAGGCGTGAAGTTGTTTTCAAGTGAAAACTGAGGCTTATCTTTATAACTTGAAATCTATGAATAAATTGACGTGTGGGATCACCGAGGAAATTATATGTGCATTGGCGTGTGGGATCACCAATGGCGTGTGGGATCGCCGGGAAAAATTATAAGTGCACTCGCGTGTGGGATCTCCAAGGAATTATGAAATTTGGCCAACGTATTGGGAGGGAGTTACTCCCATTTGACCTGACGAGGTCGTGCGGCTAGAGAGTCCCATATTGACACAATTCATCTCGATTGAAAATGTGCGTCGAGAGTCGTATTGGTGACCGAATCATCTCTAGGTCCGGACGCGAGAGTCTCATATATACCGACGGGTCATATGGAGACCGAATCATCTCGCAGCCCCAAAGTGGGTGGCCCAGAATAGGTGGATACGGAAGGAACTATTTTCTAGAAAAAATTAAAGAATGGTTTCGAGAAACCGAATTTGCCTCATGATTTGAAAATGGCCTAGAAAGGGACGTATGAGAAAAGAAAGTATTTTCTGGAAATTCAAGAAGTGGTACTTTTGAGAAAGAATGGAAAGTTGCCTCATGTTTTTTAGATAGCGTCTAGTGCTTGCGTGTGATTAAAAACCCTGCCTTTGTACGAAGCTTAGATTTATCACGATTTTCTTGACTGAGTTGAGCTGTTTTGAAAGTACTGAAATGCCATGTTTTGGAAAGTACCCTGTTTTGCCATGTCAAGGATTTTATCCCAAAATATAATGTTTTCCAAAAGTGTCTGGAGGTACTGGCAGCCTAGTTTAGGGTTATGTAACATCCTGAACTCCGACCCTATCTCGAAGCTTATTAATGAATGAATGTCTATCGATGTATTCCAGTTAATCTCGCTCAGAATTGATCACTCTCGAGTCGACTAACCAATGGGGAATGGCCATATAGGATTTAAAGTACGTGGACCAAAGGACTTAACCACGAGCCGACGCTTTGACCATAAGGATCGCCGAGGGAATATTTAGGAACACTAAAGGACGATCTAAGAATGGTTTTAGAATGATTTGCTAGTGTCGTGCGATTGGTTTACGGGTGATTCCGTATGACCATGACATGATTTGTGAATTAACCTAAATCGATTCCTAACGGTCGTAACCTTCGGGACTAGTGATTGACCCTCGCGATTACATGACAACCAAAGCCACCGTGGTTCGAGTACCTCTTAAACGTGGCATTAGTCGCGGGTTGATACGCGTAACTCCTGAGAGCCGCCCGTTAGTCTGAGACGCGATGGAATGACAATTGATTGAATTTAGCCATGGATTGGACTTCGAGATTGGAGGCCGGATATTCGAGGATCACAAAGGAGTAAGTTTGGACGTCGCCTCATCGGAGAGTTATTAAGATTAGTCTCCCCCTCATTTCTCTCGTCATTCTCTCTCTACCCCTCCATTTTGGACGACGCCACTTCCTCTCTTCCTCCATTGCTCGGCCGCCCTCTCCCTCTCGTTCTCTCTCAATCTCTCGGCCTCTAAGTGGGTGCCGGTTTCCTCACCGCCACTCCACCACCTTAGGCCGCCACCACACCACCTCCTTGGACCGTGGAAGGCCGCCGTCCAAGCCGGAGCCACCCGAGCCACCGCCGACCGAACCAAGACCGAGAGAGAACCGGGGTCGATCTTAGGGAGTTCTTGAGGTGAGTGACTCTAGAGACTTAGATAATCAGTTGAAGGGGTTATAGGCATGTATTAGAAGAAGTATTGATGCTTGTCTTGGTCATTTATGGTTGATCTTCAAGGAACCTATTTTGATCGCCGAGGAACCGCCGTGCGCCACGCCGTTTCCCACGCCACTTGCCGCCGATTTCTTGGACTCTTGGACTAGGTAAGCTTATCCTAACCCCTAGCTAAGACCTTGTGTGATGGAAAGACCGAGTGAGTGATTGTTTGATGAGTTTAATGGCTAAATGGGCGAGAAACCCTAGAGGACCGAATATGTTCTTGGGGGAAACCGAGCATGGCCTTACCTTTTAAGACTTGTTGTAGTGATTTCATGGTTGAAGCGGGTTAGGGAATAGGTGCTAATGTAGACCGAATCCCTCATGACACCATCGGGAGTGATAGGACATGGTTGAGCTCGTTTATGTTAGTAAAATCCCCGTTCGAGCTTAGGATAATTCGGCCATGAGTGTGATTGAATGACTCGACGCATGAAAATAACCTTATGAACCCTATTCCTATGATGGCCGTGAGCACTAGTAGGGGATTAGAGATGGGAACGATACCATGATTATGATTGACGGCCGTGCGAGATTAATTGATGCATTTTGTGACTTCGTCGATTGATTGGTTCCATGACTTTGTGGCACGACCGAATGATTATAGTGATGATTGATGAGTGATATATTATGAGGTATGACTTGATCGCGAAGTATGGTAATGGCCTCGATTGATTGTGATGTGATGGTATGCCACGATGCGGAGTTGTGATTTGAAATGGCCGAGAGGTCCTTGTATGGACGATATGCGCATGTGATTGTTCTGTACTATGATTGGTTGAATTATAGCATATGTGCATATAATGCCCTGATGCGTTAAACGCGGGGCTTAGTGATATCCTGATGCGTTAAACGCGGGATAGACCTGAGGCGTTAAACGCGGGTCATGACATGGCATCGAAAACCTGAGGCGTTAAACGCGGGTTCCTTGATTTATTAAGCCTGAGGCGTTAAACGCGGGCTCTGCCATGAGTATTACGATCGTAATAAGTGTATATAAGTATATATATAAGCTATCCTTTATATTACGTGATGTTAAGTGGCAAGGTACGGAAGCCAAGCCTAGCCTAGATTGGTGGACTTTATGTCAATTTGTGCTTTAATTGAGTTACCGCATGCCATTGGCTGTTTTTGTACCGTTGGTCATTGCATATGTTTGGGTGCGTCTGGATGTCCCGAGTGCCTAGCTTAGGGTTAGGACTAGCTTATTGAGTTTATCTCACCCCGTCGTGGGACCCACCTTTCAGACCCCAAGCCTTGACCATGCCGCCGCCAGCTTTTGGGGTGCTAGTGATGACCGAGAAGTACGTTACTAAGTACCCAGTGGGCGAGGATGCGGTTTTTATCTATGAGCGTAGTACCGTTTGGGTGGAGGACGGAACGGACCATTGGAGGCCAGATAGGTACGTAGCATGGTGGTATCGAGACGACGTCGCTACTTGGGGACCTCTGCGATCTTTTGACGTGCATTGGGATATCCTTGAGGAGCAGGACCCGATGGCGAGATTTTCGATCCGATGACCGGCCTTGAGCCAGGTGTGGGCCTCCCAGCAGTGCAGCCACAGCATCCTGTTGCAGATGGCCCCTCTGATGCCGACGATGTTCCCATGGAGGAGGCAGGGTTCAAGTGGGAGATTGTAGGTGCCGAGGGCGAGGCCATGGACTTAGGGTCCGATTCGGAGGAGGAAGACATCCCAGTGTATTCCGAGTCAGAGCCAGAAGAAGAAGTCCTAGAGGAGCCTCAGTCGGGCGATTGGGTAGAGTACCATCCAGCGGTCGGTGTCGCCTGATCTATCAGCAGCGAACCTGTCTTTTAGGCCGTGTAGCGACCTTTGATTTTTTAAGTATCCCGTAGGGCAGTGATGCGTGTTCCTTAGTAGATGTCTCTTTTTGAGTAGGCTAACTCTTTTCCTCTAGCCCTAGTTATCTTTAGTAATTCTTGTGTATTTTGACAAACTGAAAGTTTGTGGTGTAATGATTAAGTGTCTATTTCCCTCAAGTCATCTTATTGTCTTATGCATGGAGTTATGTATGTCGCTTCCGCATGTGCATATGAGTCTCATTAGCTAGTGCGATATTTTGGATCCTGGGTAAGAGCACACAGTTTGGCAGTAAGGCGATGTTGCGCGCTCGAAAGGACTCGGGGCGTGACAGGTTAGGTTCAACTTATTGAAATTATATATCTCACCCCGTCATGGGACCAACATTTTCAGGTCTCAGACAAAGGAAACCCGAGCTTGATATGGATTGGCATTTGAGGATTAATGAAGATTAATCTGATTGAAATCTTAGGGATTGAATATATTCTTTGGAGTTAGAATTGTACCCGACTTTGTTATTAATGAGAAGTGTACCTTTTTTTTGTCCTAAGTCATCTTGTGTTGTATTAATTGTTTGGTGTTGTTTCACGTTTTCGCATGCATCTCATGTAGAAAACTCGAGTTTGTTGTTGGCCGTTGCATCCTAGGTAATCTAGCTATGAAAAGGACGGCCTGGTGGGATGTCCGCGTGCTCGCCGGGTTCGGGGCGTGACATCCCCGTTTAAGAAGTGGTATCAAAGCAAGGTTTGCTTGATTCAATGTGATTGAGGTTTGGAGTGATGACTTGGGGACAATTAGATAGCGAGACCTTTAGGATTAAGCATTAATCACTGAATCTTGACGATTATAGGCTTGAACTTGTGTGGTATTCTAATGGTCCTAGTGTTGACTTTAATGGATGATCACGAGTGGTGTGGTGATTGAGGTTTAAGTAGAAGCATGCTGAAATTAAAGAGACTTAAGCATGGATTTTGAGGTAGTGGATGTGCTTGAGGCTAATAGAGAATTTTTTATGAGTAAATGGTTGATTGAATTATATGATCATGATTGTGGCCTTGAGGTATATGGTTGAACCTAGGCAATTGATTTGTGAGATTGTCATTTGTGGAATTAGAAACCTTCTATGGATAAGAACTGATATGAAAATGAGTGTGGGGTGACGAGTATTGAGGACGATCATATAGTGCATGTATTTGTGGCATTAAAATGAAAGTCGATGAGTGTGCATGCATGAGCTTATCACTATTGGACTTGACAAAACGTCGCTTGGTATGGGACAAGCTGAAGGGATACCTATAAAATCATAGTGAAACATGTTATGGGACGTGTGGAACGAGACTCTCTTCATAGATGTATGTCTTGGGACAACCTGCAATGACCAGGTCTGACGAGGGCGGGGAGTGTACGCCGTGACAGAGAGGTTCGGACAAGGAGCGGCTCCTGGTAGGCTTCTAAGATAGCAAGGAGGCAGGAATGACCCAAGTCATAAATTGAAAGAGAGAGTCTAGGTATCGGGTTGAGTCTAATTTTAATTAAGAGATGTATTGCACTGAAGTGATCCTCAAGGGGAATTTTCAAAATTGCATGACATTTGTAATGGAGTGTGTGATTGGCATGGTTATGAGCTTCATACATGGCAGTGGGTGTTGTTTGAAAAAAAAAATTGACGCTTGTGTTTGGCCTGTATGGCGAGTCTTGGCATTGAATGCCATTGGTTGTTACCTTTTGAATTGAGATAGCCTATTGAGTTATTGCTAAGTCGCAGATACGTCTACACTTAAGGTGTGAGCACTTGACCCAATGAATTGTGAGTTAAGAGTTTGCTTAGTAGATGGTGATTAGTTGAGAAGTTGCCTAGTTGAGGCTAGCTAGATAAAGGATTGCCAATTGAGGATTGTTTGGAATCCCTGGATGATTGGCTGGTTGCCTGAGATTGCCATGATGTTGAGCAGCTTGAGACTGCTAGACTCAAGGAGATGACTTAGGTCTTTAATTCCTCGAGGGAATTGTAGTGACTCGAATGTCACGAGAACCCAATAAGATTGAACGACCAGAGTATGTTACAAGAGGAGTATTAGCTCGAGTATGCGAGATATGAAAGGACTCTAGAACTGAAAGGAGTCATGAGAACTGATTATGTGACATTCTGAAATCCGGCCATTTTTTCGAAGTATGCTTTCATTAGCCACGGATTGGACTTCGAGATTAGAGGCCGGATATTCGAGGATTCCAACGGGATTAAATTGGACGTTGCCACATCGGGGACCGTTAGGATTAGAATTCATCCTTAGCACTTAGAAAAGTGGATTTCGGATCGACGGTTAAGGAATTACCTTTATACCCTTAGATAATCACCCTTTCCTTTAGAAATGATTAAGGGCGATTTAGAATTTTGCCACCCACTAGCCTTGGCCGAAAATTTGAAGACCATTTGGTCATTTCACCCCATGAATTATTGGATGATGGATTGACAAGTTGACTTGATGGATTGACTACCCCATGACCAAATCTCTTACTCTAGTCATTCCCAAACACTATTCTTGTACTTTCCCCATCAACCACCCCCACCAAGCTTTTCCCTCCAACTCCCCTCTCTTCTTATCACTCACACTCTCTCACTCACTCCCTTATTCGGCCGACCACCCCCCACCATCACTCTCTCTCGTTCTCTCGTTCTCACGCTCTCTCCCTCTCTCGCCCGACCACTCTCGGTCTCCCTCTCCCTCACGGCGAAACCGCCACCGATCGCCACTTCTTCTCCGTCAACCACACTTGCCTTGCCTTGGTAAGTCCCCTTGATACTTAGATCTAGGTGTTAATTAGCTTTTAGATGGAGTTTAGAGTAAATTTTAGAGGGAATGCTTGGCTAACTTGTGGTATTCTTGCCGAAACCAAACCATCCTCTTCTTGGACAGATTTGAGCTGTGGAATCCGTCGTCTCTTTGACCGGCTTGCTTCGACTCTTTCGCTTGGTAAGCTTGCTCTAACCCTTAATTAGAACCTTAGGTTACCGAAGGACGAGTTAGAGAGGCTATTGAGAGATTTTCGTGGTTGAATCCCCGATGGATTTGTGCTAGGCCGAATCTGACCTTGAGGAAATGATAATGCTTTGTCGTGCTAAGGCTTGATTTTATTGCATACTTGATAAGTTGTGATGCTAAGGGTTTGAGTTGGTCGATCCACGAGCGTTAAATTGCATAGGGCTACTCTTTGTCGTGAAGTTTCTTGATTTAGTGACTTAAATATTTATTTGATCCCTAGTGTGTATTCGGTCTTGATGAGATTTAACAAGGATTATTTGGCACGTGGATTATTTACGTGGATTATTTGGCACGTGGATTATTTAGCACGTAGATTATTTACGTGGATTATTTGGCACATAGATTTGGCACATTGATTATTTGGCTATATTAATATGTTAATGACCACTTGACGAAAATAGTAATTGATGCCTTGAATGGTTAAATTGCTCAATTGATTGTACTTAGTCGTAATTGTTTTTAAGCATGAGCTTATTGGATGTGAAATCCTGAGGCGCCTATATGACGCGGGATTGAGTTATGATAAATGCCTGATGCGCCTATATGACGCGGGCTTGACTGAGGAGAAATACCTGATGCGCCTATATGACGCTGGTTAATTGATGAGAAATACCTGATGCGCCTATATGACACTGGTTAATTCATGAGAAATGCCTGACGCGCCTTTATGACGCGGGCTAAGTAATGTGAAATGCTTGAGGTGCTTTTATGATGCGGGCTAAGTAACGAGAAATGCCTGAGGCGCCTATATGACGCGGGCCTAGTCATGGGAACCATGATGGTACCACGTATAAGTACACTGTCTATGATATGAATATTTTAGTGCCAAAGTATAAAGTTTAGCCTCGACCCAAGAATGTTACAATGCCTTTGCCTTATTTGAATTATTATGTGCCAATTGCTTTATTTATGATTTCTTGGTCATTGCATGTGTTAGGTGATGTCTGGAAGTACTAAGTGCCTAGTTTGGGTTTAGGATTAGCTTATTGAGATTTTATCTCACCCCGGCGTGGGACCCATTTTTCAGACCCCAACCCTTGACCCCTATCACCATGTCGAGACGCTTGGAGTTCTGATGGAAGTTGAGACCTGGGAGATCCCGGTGCTGGGCTTGAAGATGAAGAACCTGAACCATTGTCGATGGATGTCAACAAGCCGGATGCGTAGGAGTAGTCCTACTACTTCTTTTCGGATGTTTCTTAGAAATAAACAGTTTGAGTTTTAGGATCGACCCAGTCATGTTTTATGAATTCAGGCTAAGTATTGTAAACTGATAAGTTGTAATTTTGTTGAATGCATCCTAAGTCATTTTGTCGTAGTTTGAAAGAATGGAGTTTAATTGTCGCTTCCGCATGTGCATTTTACTCCGCGAGCGTATATCAGAGGCGTATTGATCCTGGGGAATAGTCACGGAGGCAGAGCTGAAAGGGATGTTCGCGCGCTCAAAAGGACGTGAGGGGCGTGACATCCCCGTTTAAGTGGTATCAGAGCGAGGCCAGCTCGATCCAATTTGATTGAGACTTGGAGCGATAAGGTGCGTTGACTTGAGGATGATTAGATAGCGGTACCCTTAGGGTTAGGTATGGATTACCGGATCTTGAGAATTGTAGGCTTGAATTTGTGCCATGTCTTGATGGTTATGGTATCGATTTTAATGGATGGTCTTGGATGATGTGATGATTAAGGTTTACAAGGAAGTGAACAAAGATTGGGGAGTCATAAGCCTGAACTTGAGGTTGAAAATGTGTTTGAGGTTAATAGAGGATTTCTTATGAATAAAGGATCGATTGGATTTTTATGATCATGATTGTGACTTTGAGGTATATGTTTGATCCTAGGCTATTGATCTGTGAGATGGTCATTTGTGGAACTAGAAACCTTCTATTGATAGGGAATTGATCTGAGAATGAATGTGATATGGCGAGTATTGAGGACGATCATTCAGTGCATGTGTTTATGGCATTAACATGAAAGTGAGGAAGGTGAATACATGAGCTTATCATTATTAGACTTGATAAACCGTCGCTTGGTATGGGACGAGCTGATGGGATACCTATAAACTGTAATGAAACATGTTATGGGACATGTGGAATGGAACTCTCTTTGTAGATGTATGTCTTGGGACAACCTATAATGACCAGGTCTGATGAGGGCAGGGAGTATACGCCGGGACAGAGAGGTTCGGACAAGGAGCGGCTCTTGGCAGGCTTCTAAGATAGCAATGAGGCGGGAATGACCCAAGTCATAAATTGAAAGAGAGAGTCTAGGTATCGGGTTGAGTCTAATTTTGGCTAAGAGATGTATTGCACCAAGGTGATCCTCATAGTGAATTTTCAAACGTTGCATGGCATTCGTAATGGTGCATGTGATTGGCATGGTTAGGAGCTTCGTACTTGGCAGTGTGTCTTTTGAGAAAGAAAATTGACGCTTGTGTTTGGCCTGTTTAGCTTGCTTGGCATCGAGTTGTTGTTTGGTTAAGACTTGTTTGTGAAGCTAAATAGTATGTCGTGGTTTTGCTAAGTCGCAAGTACGACAGGGCTGAAGGTACAATCAAGTATCTCATTAAATTGGTGTCCTGAGTGTTTGCTTGATGTTGGTCTAGTTAAGGCTTGTTTGGTAATCGACTCCTAGTTGACGATTACTTGTAATTGCTTGGTAGCGGATTGCTGGCTTGTGATTATGATTGTGGTGAGCAGTTTAATGCTAGACTTGAGTAGATGGCGTAGTCCTTTAGATTCCTTGATGGGATTGTAGCGGCCCATGTGATGATTAGAGCCTAGTAAGGATGAACAACTGAGACAAGAGTGATAGAGGGTCGCCTAGCTCGAGACCACAAGTTGTGGAAAACTCAAGAGTTGATAGAGTTTTGAGAGCCTTAAAGGAGGTTGAGAATTTGATGAGTAGGTAGGCTCAAGAATGGGCTTCCAATGTTCCCTAGCCAGCTGAGACTGTCGTTGCCGCTGTAATTAGAGCCAATTGTAGTAATCGATGGAATGGCATGGGAGACGGGAATAAGAGTTGGCAAATGGACTAGCTTGTGGAATAGTTTGTAAAGTCGAAGTCGACTGAGTTGGAAGGAAGTGTAATTATGAGACTGCTCCTATCTAGATTGAGGATTTGTAAGAAGGCCTTAAAAGCCTTAGGGTACACTGAGGAGAAGATGACCCTAGCGATTAACATTCTGAAGCACTGCTAATGACTGGTGAATGGTTACCGAAGGAAGAATTCTCCTTGAAAACGTAGTACTTGATCGGATTGCCTTTATCTAGTTGATCAATGAGGAATACGTTACTGAGATTGCTAAGGAGCAAAAGTTGGTGGAACCCCTGAAGTTGTGAGAATCAGAGAAAGATTTGCCATTGTGGGGTAAAGTTCTCGAGACTGCCTAAGCATGCATCAAAGATGGTTAGGGACCCGTTGGATAAGGACAATGAGGTTAAAGAATGAATTGAGGTTCGAAGCATCGGGGCGAATTGATATTCTTAGATCTGAAATGTTATGATGAACCTCATCCTGAAGGGCTAAATGACTGGGGAAACCATGAGTAAAGAGGATTTTCGCTTATAGAACATAGAATGTACCTGTAAGGAATGGTTGATACCATAGCGTAAGGCCTAGAGAAGAAATTGGCGACTTGTCTCTTTTGTCATGGGAAGTGTTAAGGAAAATCGGCATGCTAGTCTACCCGAGTCCAATGATCCTATGAGGTTATTTGAGATTGAACCGAACCATCGAGAATGGAGTTCTAATTGGTTGACCCCTAAAGGATAAGGTTATGTTCTAAAGGACGATTGGACCATGGGATAGTCATTGATGAGAAAGAGAGTGAATGGACATGATAATTTTGGATACTTGTGATTTTAATGGACAGACGAGTAAGCGAAAAGAGGTGCTTAGGTTATGATCGCAAGGTGAACTGAATTAATCGATTTGAATACCCAAGGTGTGGATTTGTGGAGACCAAAGAGAAACCTCGACCCCTTAGAACCTTGTCGCTGAGGTGATAGAGTTATTGGAAGAAGAATGTCAAGTATGGTGACATCTGGATCCAGGAGTAAAGGTAACACTGTTGGCGTAGACTCTAAGATTGACATCCTATGGAACGAGAAAGACAAGGTGGATTCGAGACAAGAGAATGCCACTGAGAAGTGTAGTCCCCCTCCTAGAGCAAGGGACCCTAATACTGAGAGGAGAGGAGTCCTACTCGTCGTGGTGTTAAGGGTGAATATCACCAGGTAGTGTCTCGAGGATTATAGGCTGAAACTTTTGTGGCTTTCGGATGGTGTTAGTATCAACTTTAATTGATAACCTTTAAGGTTATTTGTGGTTATAGTCCAAAGAGCGACAGTGGATTAGACAATCCGTCGAAATGGAAACGACGGACTAGTAAGCATCAATTGTGAATATGAGTCATAAAGAGACGACTGGTATTAATGGACTTAGGCTTGAATTGCGTTACATCGTGATGATTTTAGTTATCGATTACTATTGACGGCTTTAGATGGTGTGAGACAGGATGTGTGCAAGGAAGTGGACAAGGATATTTGGATTAAAGGCCAGTTGTGGTCGAATGCATACGGATTCGACTTGAATGGCGACTAGACTTGAGGTTATAGATTAATATTAGACAGTTGATTTTTGAGATGTGATAGTCGCTTGTGAAATTAGGAATTTCGATTGAAAGGAATTGATCGGAATCAAGGAATCATGAAAAGCAAGAACGGCCTTTGGAAGGTATCCCATAGACCCTAAGAGGACACTCGATATATGCGGTTTAAAAGAGCGCGAGATTTGAGTTTACTAAGGCAGAGTTCTTGGTCATAAAGTTTCTAAGAAATGGAATCCCTTTGGAACCCTTGAGGATTAGAATAAGTGATGAATTGACTAAGGTCAATATGAGTTACTGAAGTTGGAAGTTCCTGGAGTTGATGGTTTGCTATAGAAGGATCGTGGGAAGATGCCCCGCGAGTGCCATCATGTCAACGAAATGGACTAAGGAGAAATGTGACGCGAAGGGATGATGAACATGAAACGAGTTTTTCCTCGGCTTAAACCTAGTTAGTGACCACGCTGACATTGTTGTTCCCATTAGGAGTTGCAGCGTTGTGAGAGCTATAGTGATGTGTCACGGAAGGAATAAAGTTCATAGTAATAGTAGACCAAACGAGACGGATGTCCCAACGGGAAATTTGGAACTGACGGCTAACGTTCCTGCATTGGAAATTTGGAGACGTCACTGATGTGACGAGAAGGATTTCAGATTGATGAGGATCGTCGAAACTTAAAGTACCAATTTCCTCGAAGAAGAACTGAATGTGTAAAGCAACATAGATGAATAAAGTTGCTTGAGGAATTAGAGTACAAAGTCTTACCTCCCTTTGAGAAAGAGTAAGGATAACGGAGGCATACAATTTAGAATCGAGCACCACGAGATTGGTGGATGAAGAACATGCTTCGCTCAAGGAATACAAGATTCAACTTCTAAATTGGAAGTTACCAAAAGGCTAGTCAGACGGCTATTTTGAAATTCAAACCTAAAGGTTAGGAAGGTGCTAAAACGTTGTGACCTACGGGTCCTGATGCCAAGAGAGCATGGAAGAGATTACAACAGGGAGAAAATCCAGACTCTTACGTACCCACGGATAGAGACCTAGAAGTTTCATGAACGAATGTAAGTACACGATGATGGAGGACCTAAGGGGCAAGGTCATGTGGGGAACTCACCGTGATGATTATAGTGTTCATTGGATAGTACAAGAGGTGTAAGGACTTGCGTCGGTACCAGTGACGAGATAGAATGAAAGTAGAAATAGTCAAGCTGGCTAAGAGTCGGGCGTGCCAGCAAGGGAAGCATGACTCAGTTACTTTGTCAAGTTGCTCTAGTCGTGGGAAACTATCGAATGGAACCAAGAATGGATTGTTATGGATCTGGCCATGGGGTTATCTGAAAGGACAAGAGGGCCATGAGTCGGATTGTCTCATCATGAGTACGTCGAACGGTGTAGACGTTAGGTCGTTCCTAGGGAATTTCGATGACTGTAAGAGATCCTAAGTTTACCATAACTTTTGGGAAAGTCCTAAAGACGTCATAAGGATGAGGTTACATTACAGTATGTCCTGTCGTGTGCAGACAGATAGATGGCCTAAGAAGATGATCTAGATGTTTGAGAGCATGTAGCAAACACGTGTCACGGACATTAAAAGAAGTGGCGACGAGTGGCTACACCCGGTAGAGATGTCGAGAGTAACAATTACTTGTAGACAGATTTGATGGCAGATTGGCGACTGGTACATACCTTTATCAAGAAGGTTTGAGAGAAGACTTAGGGCGGACGAGTGATCATGGTTTGAAATGACTTCATTAGGGATCGACTAGAAGTGGCATCAGACTGTATTAAGCCTTCAGGATAGCATGGGTCGGTCCTCAGAGTATGTTGTGGACCAAATTGCTTGAGTCTACGTTTAGGTCGACACGTAATGCCCTGAAGCGTGTTAACGCGAGGATTGTGCCCTTCTTGAAGCATTGGTACGCAAGATGTTAACCTGAAGTGTTGAGGCACGGGTTTCGGGAAGGTATGCGGATCTGAGGCGTGTTACGCGGATCCTAGATGAGTTCGTTGACCGACGTGCCATTACGAGGGCGTTGGCATCGTTATTGGAACTAATTGGACAGACGACATAGACCTTTAGAACTTCAAGCAAGAAATTATGTTTTCCTTAAAGTATCACCCATGCGAGGCTTGCCCGACCTGGAAAGTCGAGTCTGAAGTGTGTAAACTTGTTTGGGATTTGGCAACTAAACAAAAGGGGACCACCAAGAGAGGTAAGGTGGTGATGAGGCGTCAGCACCCAGTTGTTGTGTATGGTGAGATTTATGGTAAATTTCGAGGACGAAATTTTTATAAGGAGAGAAGAGTTGTGATATTCTGAAATTCGACCTTTTTTTCGAAGTATGCTTTCATTAGCCATGGATTGGACTTCGAGATTGGAGGCCGGATTTTCGAGGATTCCAACGGGATTAAATTGGACGTCGCCTCATCGGGGACCGTTAGGATTAAATTCGTCCTTAGCACTTAGAAAAGTGGATTTCGGATCAACGGTTAAGGAATTACCTATACCCTTAGATAATTACCCTTTCCTTTAGAAATGATTAAGGGCGAAAATTTGAGGACCATTTGGTCATTTGACCCCATGAATTATTGGATGATGGATTGACAAGTTGACTTGATGGATTGACTACCACATGACCAAATCTCTTACTCTAGTCATTCCCAAACACTATTCTTGTACTTTCCCCATCAACCACCCCTACCAAGCTTTTCCCTCCAACTCCCCTCTCTTCTTATCACTCACACTCTCTCACTCACTCCCTTATTCGGCCGACCGCCCCCCCACCATCACTCTCTCTCGTTCTCTCATTCTCACGCTCTCTCCCTCACTCGCCCGACCACTCTCGTCTCCCTCTCCCTCACGGCGAAACCGCCGCCGATCGCCACTTCTTCGCCGTCAACCACACTTGCCTTGCCTTGGTAAGTCCGCTTGATACTTAGATCTAGGTGTTAATTAGCTTTTAGATGGAGTTTAGAGTGAATTTTAGAGGGAATGCTTGGCTAACTTGTGGTATTCTTGCCGAAACCAAACCATCCTCTTCTTGGACAGATTTGAGCCGTGGAATTCGTCGCCTCTTTGACCGGCTTGCTTCGACTCTTTCGCTTGGTAAGCTTACTCTAACCCTTAATTAGGACCTTAGGTTACCGAAGGACGAGTTAGAGAGGCTATTGAGAGATTTTCGTGGTTGAATCCCCGATGGATTTGTGCTAGGCCGAATCTGACCTTGAGGAAATGATAAAGCTTTGCCGTGCTAATGCTTGATTTTATTGCATACTTGATGAGTTGTGATGCTAAGGGTTTGAGTAGGTCGATCCACGAGCGTTAAATTGCATAGGGCTGCTCTTTGTCGTGAAGTTTCTTGATTTAGTGACTTAAATATTTATTTGATCCCTAGTGTGTATTCGGTCTTGATGAGATTTAACGAGGATTATTTGGCACGTGGATTATTTGGCACGTAGATTATTTACGTGGATTATTTGGCACGTGGATTATTTGGTACGTGGATTATTTGGCACATGGATTATTTGGCACATAGATTATTTGCGTGGATTATTTGTCACGTGAATTATTTGGCACGTGGATTATTTACGTGGATTATTTGGCTATATTAATATGTTAATGACCACGTGACGAAAATAGTAATTGATGCCTTGAATGGTTAAATTGCTCAATTGATTGTACTTAGTCATACTTGTTTTTAAGCATGAGCTTATTGGATGTGAAATCCTGAGGCGCCTATATGACGCGGGATTGAGTTATGATTAATGCCTGATGCGCCTATATGACGCAGGCTTGACTGAGGAGAAATACCTGATGCGCCTATATAACGCGGGTTAATTGATGAGAAATACCTGATGCGCCTATATGACGCGGGTTAATCAATGAGAAATGCCTGAAGAGCCTTTATGACGCAGGCTAAGTAACGAGAAATGCCTGAGGCGCCTCTATGACGCGAGCTAATTAACGAGAAATGCCTGAGGTGCCTCTATGACGCGGGCCTAGTCATGGGAACCATGGTGGTATCACATATGAGTACATTGTCTATGATATGAATATTTTAGTGCCAAAGTACGAAGTTTAGCCTAGACCCAAGAATGTTACAATGCCTTTGCCTTATTTGAATTATTATGTGCCAATTGCTTTATTCATGATTTCTTGGTCATTGCATGTGTTAGGTGGTGTCTGGAAGTACTAAGTGCCTAGTTTGGGTTTAGGGTTAGCTTATTGAGATTTTATCCCACCCCGTCGTGGGACCCATTTTTCAGACCCCAACCCTTGACCCATATCACCATGTCGAGACGCTTGGAGTTCTGATGGAAGTTGAGACCTGGGAGATCCCGATGCTGGGCTTGAAGATGAAGAACCTGAACCAATGTCGATGGATGTTGACAAGCCGGATGCGTAGGAGTAGTCGTACTACTTCTTTTCGAATGTTTCTTAGAAATAAACAGTTTGAGGTTTAGGATCGACCCAGTCATGTTTTATGAATTCAGGCTAAGTATTGTAAACTGATAAGTTGTAATTTTGTTGAATGCACCCTAAGTCATATTGTCGTAGTTTGAAAGAATGGAGTTTAATTGTCGCTTCCGCATGTACATTTCACTCCGCGAGCATATATCAAAGGCGTATTGATCCTGGAGAATAGTCGCGGAGGCAGAGCTGAAAGGGATGTTCGCGCGCTCAAAAGGACGGGAGGGGCGTGATAGATTAAATATGAACAACTAGAATATGAGCGCTAGAAGAGCATTTGGCTCAAGTTTGAAAAGTGCGCCAGACCCAAGAATTGAAGGGGTCGTGAGAACTTGGATGGCAATAGGGAAATGAATGGGTAAGCAGACTCGAGAAGGAGCTGCCATTGTTACCCAAGTAGCCGAGGCTGCTGTTACTATTGCTAGCAAAGTAAATAGTAGAGATCATGGGAAAGACGATGGAAAATGGGAAATGTGGAAATGAACCACGAGAGCTTTAAATAACCTGTGAAGTGGATCATGAGGTTGAGATCAACTGAGGTTCGATGGAAAAGATGATCCCGAAACTGCCTTTCTTTGGATTGAGAACATGGAAAGGAAACCTTAGAGGTTTTGGGTACACTGAAGAAAGGAAGTGACCCTAGTAGTTATTAGCCCTAAGAGGTTGTTGATGATTGGTGAAAGGTCACCAAAGGAAGAGTTTCCCTTGAAGGCATGGTGTTTGCCTGGAATGCCTTCGTTGAGTTATATAAGGAGGAGTACCACTCCGAAGCTGCTCGAGAACAAAGATTGCTTGAGTTATATCAGATTGCAAGAACCCGAGGATGATCGATCAATATGAGACAGAGTTCGCAAGGTTGTCTAAGTATACCAAGGGTGGTCAATGACCCCTTTGATTGGGACGTGAAGTCCTTGAGTAGATTGGAATTTGGAAGCCTTACGGCTAGTTGTATTCCTGAACTTGAGGAACTATGATGGATTTTAATGAGAGGAGTGGATGATTGGAAGAAATATGAGTAAGAGAACTCCTGCTCATGGATTACGTGCAAAGAGATGTTAGTTATGGAACATGGAACGAACCTGAGAGAAACGGCTATTACCTTGGTGTAAGGCTTATAATGAGTGATTGATATTTCGTTTCTTCCACCGTGGGATAGAGTTAAGGAAGAAGTTATGTTAGTTGTTTGTCCTTGTTGAATAAATGGGATTGATTGAGGACGAATCGGAACCACAAGAAGTGGTATTGTGAGTTATCACCCTAAAGAGTAGGGCATCGTTCTAAAAAGGCGATCGGACCATGAGGTGGTCATTGAGGGAAAGGAAAGTGAATGGACTTGATAGTCCTAGCCATTCGGGTTTTTAATGAATGGTTGAGTAAGCGAAAAGGGCGCTTATAGTGTAATTACAAGTGACTTGAGGTAGTCGAATTGAGTATTCGATACGTGAATTTATGGAGACCGAGGAAGAACCTCGACTCCTTGGAGCCTTGTCACTTGAGATGACTGAGTTATTGGAAGGAGAATGACAGGTTTGGTGGCATCTGAATCCTGGAGTACAAACACTGCCGTTGATATAGGCTCCAAGATTGACGTCCTATGGAATAGGAAGGACAAGGTGGATTCGAAGTATGAGGATACCACTGAAGTGTATAGTTCCCATCATAGGGTAAGAGGCCCTAGCGTGGAAAGGAGGAAGAAACCGTAAGTATCTTGGTGTTAAGGTTGAACGTCTGGATTAAGGATGAAGACGCAGAGCTTGAATGATTTTTGAGAATTGAGTCTGAGAGACTTGTCTTGTGGACAATGTTGAATACTGAGATAATGTCGACCTTCAGTCGAATGGTTTGAATTGAAACAAAGTCGCATTGGATTGGTTGTTACCGTCTTAGAGATGATGATCGAATTGTTCAAGGAGCCATGAAGAACATGAACGCTCGCGGTATGCTGAGTGTAAGAGCACAAGATTTTCGTTTGAACCTTCAATTGCACAATTCCACAATTTCCAATTAAATGAAAATTTGGGGTTTTTGTTGAAATTGACATGAACTTTTGGGAAAAATTACATTTTTAGATAAAATCCATGCTCTAAGTTCGATTCTGAAGATCAATTGCAAAATTTTCCCATTAATTTGAGTTTAATTTGAAAAATCGCGATTTGGAACCGGTTCGAACCGGTCGGACCGCCGGTCGGACCGGTCGAACCGGTCCGGAACAGTGTCATCTTCCTCCCCCAGAGTGTGCGCAGATGAACAGTGCGATGCCGAGTTTTGATAACCAAATTGATCGACCAATCGTCGACAATCGAAGACACACTGGTGGGCGTTTAATTCCTCAAGATATTTCCCGTCGATTGAGGCCGGGATCGCGACCAACGGCCGCCGGAGGAAGATGAAATCGATTGGTCAATGTTTCACCGGCCGTGAAAGTCAACACACATATAACAACTAAATTAGCCATCCATTTACGCACGCTGGAAGACCATTTGAGCTTAACGGAGTTACCCGTCGTCTCCAGCACCGTTTGGGCCAAATGGCACGCGCAAGCACGTGCCATTTTCGAGTCAGTTGCCCCCCCATTCGGCGCCAAAATTCGAGAGAGGTATAAGAGCTAATTGACCCTTATAGAAGAGGGAGTTAGTTGATTCAATTGCAAGAGCGAAAACTAAATCGAAGAGAGAGAGAGAGAGAGAGAGAGAGAGAGAGAGAGCTCCCCTCTATCGCCATTGTCGAGGGTAGAGCTCGGATTTGCAGAGCACCGGTTGGGGCTCTTGTCGCGACCCTCCCTCGCGGGTATAAGCGAGTGGGGAGCTAATGGGCCGCCCGATCGCTGGCTCGATCGGACGCGGGCCTCTCCCAAGGTCCATTACCCAAATTGCAACTGCTGGATATACTTGGTCGACCTTCAGTGTGGTCTAGTGACATGTGATAAGTGTACATGCCAAGGAGTCGCCACCAATCGTTTCGTGGAGGGTACGATCGGAAACCCTATCGAATAGTTAGGAGTGGTCTATTCGATCCTGCGGAAACCAGAGAATTGGGTTCGGGGACTTAGTTACGCCAACTGTCAGAGTTGACGCCCTTTCGGTACCTAAGCTGAATGGTTTATCTGATCCTTGGATTTCATACAGACGAGTGGGGTATAGATCCTAAATCTAGGAGTTCATGCAGATGGGAATAGCTACCCTATCACTCACAATCATTAGAAATAAGTGCGCAAATCAAGGATCCAATACATGCGGATAAAACACATGAAATCAACATGGCATCCCTAATGAGGCCCTATTAGCCAAGAGAAATATCAATCAAGGCTTAGGAATGATTTTGGCATGATTTGCCCATGAGGGGGCAAAAATTGTAATTTTGAATAATTCGGGGAAAATCCGCCTTGAAAGGGGCCAATTTGTCATTTTAGACGAATTGTAAAGTCAAAAGACGGGGGAAATAGGATTGGCCATCAATCCAATCCATATCCCATTTTTCGGGAATATTCAGGATTTTTCTGGGATTTAAAAGTGATTTTACCCTTAGAGGGGTAAAGTAGTCATTTTGGATAAAGATGAGAGCTGAAAATCTTAAATATTATGGTTGGTCGTTCACCTGACCCAAACCCTAACTTTAAGCAATTTTCAGAGCTCGATTGGAACAAGAAAGACGATTTTCCCAATGAGGGGCAAAATCGTCATTTTGAAAAAAGGGACAGGACTTGAAAACCCAAGCCTGAGAATTGGTCGCCTACCTGACCCTAATTCTTACCATTGCATTATCGGCCTTATCTCGCATATACAGCAGAGACGACTTACCCCTAAAAATAGGGTTGACCAGTTGTCTATTGTCAATCCTCGATTTTTGGGGGTTTCTGGAGTGTCTAGGATTTTTCCACATTTTTTCCACATTTTTTTGGAATTTTTTCGAATTTTCTAGCATTTTTTTGGATTTTCTAGGATTTTTCTGATTTTTTTTATTATTATTAATTTTTTTAAATAAATTTCTGATTTTTTTATTTAAAAAAATTATTATTCGGACCGGGTCGACCCGACCCACCCCACTCGGGTCGGAACCCGGCCCAGACCCCGACCCGCACGGACTCGGCCACCGAACGACGCCGTTCCAAGCTTTTTTTATTTTCTGATTATTCGATTCTGATCCAAGGGTCCTCATTGCACCACGTGGTTAATCCACGATCGCAGGATGATCTAACCGGAACCTACGGTTCAGATTGAAAGGAGACTTGATCAGGACCGTCTGTTCAGATTACTTAAACCTACGGCCATGATTAGAACCTGAGACCTAATCTGAGCCGTTTGATCCTATCGTTCTAAACGACGTCGCCTTTCTCATTAATCCATGCGGCACCGTTTCGATTCGATTTGGTTTTCCAATTTTCAAATAATTTCCATTACTGATCGGACGGTCACCATTTGTTAGAATTGTTTAATCTAGGCCGTTCGACTTATGCTGACTCACCCTAACAGATTAACGGTCGAGCTGACTCGACTTCCATGTGGACTAATCGCAACATGACACATGGAATTTTGACTCGTTGACCGCGCCATGTCAGCTTCGTCTTCAACCTCTCGACCCCGGCGAAATGAACGGCTAAGGAACTCCAGCGACGATCCGACGGTGGATTCTCGATGAAATTATGCGAGACCAACGGCAATCGACTCGCGATCGTCTCCAGTTTAACATATCTAGGAATCACAACATCTCATTCGCTAAATCACGAGTATCAAGCATAGTGCCGAGTACGGCCATGGGAGTTCGATTCCCTAATTAACACAAAATCATTACAATTCTATCGCAGGATAGCATCAATTGGTGTTCAGGAGACTTACCTCGAGCTCCGATTGAGCTCGCTCGGCCCAGATTTGGCTGGGCAAGAATGCGTAGGGGCCGATTATGGAGGCTGTTTTCGAAGACTCAATTCGAGGTATTCATGCAAGGTCGATGCAAAATGAAGGCACAGTGATGGTCAGTGATGTTCAAGAAGTGAAACGCCCATAGCAATTGCAAGAATGGGCAAGAAAGGCAAGAATCGCCATTGAAGTGCAGTGAAGGACTCGAGGTCGAGACTCACCCGTTTCGATGGTTTTCGGCTACGCGACTGACGGCGACAGCTTCCTCTCAGCACGGGCGGCCTCCTGATGATCTTCGCGAGCTCTGGTCTAGCCTGTAAAGGCCTGACCGCCGCTCTGTGAATTCGAGCTCAGTTCTCGACAATGGTGGTTGGAGGACTAGCCCTTTCTCTCTCCCTTTCGCTTTCTTTCGATTCCGTTTCTTCTTTTTCAACTGAATTCGCCCTCCCCTTCAACAGAAAGCGACCATGAGCTTATATAGCTCTTGGGAATTTTGGCGCCGCAACGGGGGTGGTGTAACAGCCTCAATTGCACGTGAGGCCACGTGCATTTGGGCCTAAACGGCGTCGGGGACGATGGGTTTTCCGTCCAACTCCGTTTGGTCCTCCGGTAGCCCTCATCTTTTGCAAATTTAGCATGGATTTGCGCTGAGTCTAATGTCGTTGACTTTTGCAGGTCCCGCGATTTTGACCGTCCGATTTCTCTTCCCTCCGGCGACTCCGAATGTCGTTGTTGGTGTCAATCGACGGGAAACGTCCTAAGGAATCAAACGCCTACAAGTGTGTCTTTAATTATCGCCGATTGGTCCGTCAATTTGGCTATCAAAGCTCGGCATTTTACTGTTCATTTGCGCAGACTCCCGGGGAAGAAGAAGACACTGTAGCAGACCGGTTCGACCGGTCGGACCGGCGGTCTGACCGGTCCGAACCGGTTCTAATTTGGGATTTTCAAAATTAATCCAAATCTGTTGGGAATTTTTGCAATTAAATTTCAGAATTGAGCTTAGGGCATGGATTTTACCTAAAAATGTGGTTTTGCCCAAAATTTCACCCTAATTTCTATATAAAAAAAAAAACCTCAAATTTCTATTTAATTGCAAAATTAGGGATTGTGCAATTGAAGGTTCAAATGACCAAATTGGGCCAAATTACCTATCCCAATCGATTCATAATGGTAAAAATCATTGGGCAGCATGTTCAATTTGTAATGATAGCCCTTAAATTGAAAGTAATTTCAATTATGCTCAAATTCAAGGACTAAAATGCAATTAAGTTTGCAATTGAGCAATTTGTTCGAACAATTAGGTCAAATTGAAATAGGGGACAGTTAGATTGAATGTCAAGATTCTAAAAAATGCTAAAATTGTAAATTAAAACACTCAATTGATATTTTTTTCTCAAATTCAATAGTATGGGTTACAAAGGAACACCCATAATTGAACCCAATTTTGAACTTTTTTTGAGATAAAAAATGCAAGGGATTAAAAAGAAAAATATTGGCTTTTTTTCATATTTTTTTGTCCTCAAATGCTATTTTTCCTGATTTTTTGAGTATTTTTCTATTTTCTAAAAATTACTAAAAAATGGGAAAAATATGAAAAATTATTTTTTGGTCAAGAATGGTTCCTTGGGCTTGGCCAAGGCCACCAAAGTTGATTTTGTAATTTTTTGACTTTTTATGGATTTTTTGTGATTTTTCAAAATATAACTGCAAAAAGACTTGGTCAAAAATCAGGTGTCAACAGCTGCCCCTCTTTGAGAAGAATCTCGTGAGAGGTTTCCCTCAAAGATAAGTGACACTTGAGTCTAGACCGACTCGACTGGGGAAAAGAAAAACGAATCCTGACATTTCAATCTTTCTTGCCTTGCTGGTGAACGCTCTGCTTGTTCTACTTTGGCTAATGCGAAAGAGAGACGGGATAGAGATGCTCACATGTTGCTTACTATTGATCACCTGCCTGATGCTCGTGCGGCATGCGCGGTGTATAGCGGGTTCTAGTGAATACCTAGGGACTCGTCTTTTGAGTATCCTAGGGCGATAAAACTCTAGCCCGTATGGTAGGCCGTACCAGAATGTGATTCCTATACTTGACAGGAACCTATGAATGACGCACTCAGTTTCTCAGGGATTGTCAGGGTTTTGATCCGTATGGTGGATCAGACCATGAATAGGACTCCTCTCTACTAGGAACCTATGGATGACGCATCCAGTCTCTTAGGGATTGTCAAGGGTTTTGATCCGTATGGTGGATCAGACCATGAATAGGACTCCTCTCTGCTAGGAACCTATGGATGACGTACACAGTCTCTTAGGGATTGTCGAACATTTTGATCCTTCAGGGGGATCAAGCCGATAATAGGACTCCTCTCTGCTAGGAACCTATGGATGACGCACCTAGTCTCTTAGGGATTGTCGAACATTTTGATCCTATATTCTAAGGAATTAAACAAGTGGGGTATGCCTAACCTTGAGGCTTTACCACATGAGCTATTCTGGGTTTAGGGGTTACCTAGAACCTCACAGAAAGCTGATTTTGTCAGAAGTTTTTGATTCTATATTCTAAGGAATTAACTAGGATTTATACAAGTGAGATGTGCCTAACCTTGAGGCTTTACCACATGAGCTATTCTGGGTTTAGGGGTTACCTAGAACCTCACAGAAAGCTGATTTTGTCAGAAGTTTTTGATCCTATATTCTAAGGAATTAACTAGGATTTATACAAGTGAGGTGTGCCTAACCTTGAGGCTTTACCACATGAGCTATTCTGGGTTTAGGGGTTACCTAGAACCTCACAGAAAGCTGATTCTGAAAATTGTCCTTTCAACATGCGAGGCGTTATTATGGGATTTGGGGATTCCAAGTATCCTGCAGAAAACTTAAACCTGCAAAAACTTTGATAAGATTCTTCTAGGATCAAGGGGCTACCTGAGATCTCGCAGAAAGACTATCTTGAATATTATCCTTTCGACATTGAAGGTGACATTCTGGGATCTGGGAGCTCCAGGTATCCTGCAGAAAGATCAAACCTGTAATACTGGAATCTCACATAGGGAGATAATTTCAAACATTGTCCTTTTGACATGGGACGTGACATTCTGGGATCTGGGTACTCCAGGTATCCTGCAGAAAGCTCAAACTTACAAACCTTTCCTCAAAAGATATTTTTCTGTGATACGGGATTACCAAGGATCCTCTAGAAAAGTAAGCTTGAAAGCTCTTTTTCATAGAGCAAGGCATCCTTCTGGGACCTTGGGTTACCACAAGTCCAAGGGAGGTTGCGTTCTTCTGAGATCTAGGCTTGCCAAGAATTCTGCAGAAGTTTAGACATGTGAATCGTTTCTCATCAAGAGTGATACAAGTCATTTTAGGAGCCGAAGTCATGAAGAATCTTGCAGAAGCCCCAATCTGAAAATTTTCTCACCAAAGGCACATCGATGGTCTTTAAGTGATATCTATTGTCAAACTGACAGCATTTTATGACTTATATCATAGTCATGAAAAAAATTTCAATGAATGCATTACGATGCTGGAGGTTATCCAAAACACCTTGCGACCTACGGAAGTGATCAAAAGTTCCTTGTGAGGAAAGTTTGAATCAAACAATCTGAAATTACCCAAAAGAGTTTGGTTAAAATGTCCAACGAAGTATTCTCATCAAAGAGGACTTCTCACCGTTTTGAGATAATGGTCTTTTACCAAGAATGCACTCGAATTTCCTATCAAACCTGCGCCTAGGGTTCAGGATCATTCGTAGTGAATACACCTCGATCGATCAGGAGGACTTCCAAGGGACCGTAATGTTGGGCTTGGTCAACGGTTTTCAAAGGGGGACTTACGTGCAAGTCAATGCTTTCGAAGAGAAATCTTCAATGTTTGCTCCGGGTTTACAAGTCAAGAAACCTGTAAAATGAGAAAGAAATAATCTTGCTCGAATTTCTTCGAGCTAAGCTTAGACATTAAACCCTATGTCAATCCAAGTGCCTTAATCAAAAAAGGCTTTTCAGGGTTGTAACGTAGGTAGGTTTGGGGACCGAAAAAGGTTTGTTTTTGGCCCAGAATACGCGAAGGGTCTAACATTGGTGACCACTGCAGGTCTGTCGTTGATCTTGTCCCTTCTGGTTCAAAGAGCGTCTTCAGTTTTCGAAGTGCATTGATAGTCTTTAGGGAGCATTGTCAGTCTTCGAAGCGCACATTTGTCTTTAGAGAATATCTCTTTCATGTTGAGACGGTGTCAACATCTTGTCTACGCTTTCATCATCTGAGTGTGACATGATTTGGGAGTATCTTTTGCTGTCCAGCTCCCTTGGAATTTTCTTTTACAGCCAGATCTCACTAGTGACCTATACAAATGTATCATGCCATCATTCGGCATTTACAAGATCAAACACATGATTCACAAGTGTACAAGTATTTGGATGGGCGTCGGCCTTGCTTTTACCAGGCACTTTGCTTTTTCTTGATGCCCAAGATCGGATTTTTCTCTCTCTTTTCTTTTTCTTGAAATCCCATCTTTTCCCTTCTTTTGGGAATCAGAATTTTCAAATGAGTGTGCTAGATGTACAGCTTAAATCTCAGCACTCTAACATTAATTCAGGAATTTTCCACAGATCCAATATTTTGAACTCTTCTCCTCGGTGTTGACACCTAAATTTTGATCAACTTTTTTTCCTTTATTTTTCGAAAATTCATAGAAAATCCATAAAAAGCTAAAAAAATTACAAAATCAACTTTGGTAGCCTTGGCCAAGCTAAAGGGACCATTTTGGATAAAAAAATATTTTTTCATATTTTTTATTATTATTATTTTCGAAAAATATAAAAATAAAAAGAAAATAAAAAAAGTAGTATTCGAGGTCACAAAAACATATACAAATAGTCGGTATTTTTATTTTTAATTTTCTTTACTTTAGGACCTCATAAAATAGTAAAATTCAGGTTCGATTTTAGGTGTTCTCTGATCACCATAAAATTGAATTTGGCAAAAATATTAATAATGATTAAAAGGAAAAGGAGTGAAAACATCATCATTTAAAAGGAAAAGGGGACTAATCATTTTGTCTTCGCTTTTGATTATTTTATTATTATTTTTACTTTTTAGTATTTTATTATTATATTATTATATTATTTTTTATTATTATTTTATTTTTATTATTATTTTACTCTTCCCCCCTCCCCCTCATCATCCGTCGCCTCCTCTTCTTCTTCTCCTTCCTCTCCCGTAGCTTCTTCTTCCTTTTCTTTTCTTCTTCTTCGTGGACGCCTAAAATGGAACCCCCCCTTCCGCCGTCGTCGCTAGCCGTCGTACCTCAAAGCCGCCGTGAACAACCCAAGACCTCCGGCCTCCACCCGTTTCGGAGTTTGGTTCGGGATTCTTTCGGATCGGGCCAAATCCGTCATCGCCAAAGCGCGCTATCGCCTCCGGCGACAGCCCCGGAGTCCTACCTCCTCCCTCGGAGCTTATGGAGCCTACGCGCCGCTGGTGGAGCCCAGAAACAGCCTCGGGTCACCACCCCGTCGTCGGAACGTGTCCGGACGCGTCGGAACGTGTCCGGATGTGTCGGAGCGTGTCCGGACGTGTCCGGGCGTGTCGGACGTGTCGGAGCGTGTCCGGGCGTGTCGGAGCGTGTCGGACGTGTCGGACGTGTCGGAGCCGTGTCCGAACAGTGTCCGAACAGTGTCGGAACAGTGCATGAACAGTGTCGGAACAGGCATGAACAGTGCATGAACAGTGTCCAATTTTTTAATTTTTTTAATTTTTTTTATTTTTTAGTCTTAATTTGTGAAATTGACTATCGACATTCTAATGGCGATCGACAGGTAATGGGCATGGGGATGGTCGCAGGCTGAGGCTGGGCGATTGAAGGCCGGTGTCCAATCTGGTATGTTTTACGTACCCGATCTGTATATCAGGATTATTTTTCTAAAATATTGCATTTATAGACTTGATTTGTATGTATTTGTTTCAGTCTAGTGGTTAGCTTATTTATCTGGTTGAGTGTTATCTATTGTCAAAGACATGCTTTTTGTTAAAATATTTTCTGAAAATATAAAAAAATATTAATAATTCAAAAATGCCAAAAAAATGGAAAAATTAAAGAAAAACAAAAAAATTGAGAAAAAATTGCAGAAAAATTCTAAAAATTGTCCAAGGCTGAAAATGACAAAAAATTGATTTGTTTTCATTTTTGGGATTTTCTCCCACTTAATCCAAAATGGCGATTTCACCCCTCAAAGGGTAAATCGTCTTTGATATTCTGATGAATTGTGGAAATTGCTTAGAATTTGGTGATGGGCCAGATGGGTGGTTAAACCTTATGTCTAAGATTTCCACATTTCATTTCCATTTTTAGAAAATGACGATTTTACCCTTCGAATGGTAAATCGGTTTCTAAAATTCCCGAAAATCACGAAAATTGCCAAAAAATAGGAAATGGGTCAATTGAGTGACCAAACCTGTTTTGACTCCGGATTCATTCCGAAATGATGATTTTGTCCTTTTTGGGCAAATTGTCCCCTTTGTCTCAAAATTACGATTTTGCCCCTGATGGGCAAAATCATGTCTAAATCATTCCTAAGCCTGATTGATGCTTCTCTAGGCCAATATGGCCTTATTAGGAATGCCATGTGATTTATTTGTACATTTGAATTCATTGATTTGTGCACTTTATTATTGATTGTGATTACCAGGATAGTCATTCCTATCTGCATGAACTCCTAGATTTAGGACTCGTACCCCACTCATCTGTATGAAATCTTAAGTCAGAAAACTCAGTCAACTTAGGTACCGAAAGGGCGTCAACTCTGATAGTTGACGTAACTAAGTCCCCGAACCCATTTCCCTGGTTATCGCAGAATTGAATAGAAACTCCCGACTATTCAATAGGGTGGTCCAATCATACCCTCCAAAAAAATGATTGGTGGCGACTCCATGGCATGCACACTTAGCACATATCACTAGACCACACTGAAGGTCGACTACGTATACCTCCGTTGCGATTTGGGTAACGGGCCTTGGGAGAGGCCCGCGTCCGACCAGACTGGACGGCCCATTAGCCCTCGAGAGCCCATGGCGAATCTCGAGAGGGTCGCGACAGACTGGCGACTCCACTGGGGACTTTAGAGAACTTGAGCCGATTAAAAAGGTGATTGATTTTTCTAACATGTTTTATGCAGATGCTCTTCAAGGTGAGGTACGTACTTTAACCCTTGAGGTGTTAAATGTTTTTGCAGATTGGAGAAATAAGGGGTGGAGTACTTGTTAACTCTGTTTTATGCAGGTTGGGCGTAGGAATGAATGATTGTGTGTATGTTTTATATTGAAGCGGTGATTGTTAAATAAGATGCATGTTTATCGCTTTAGCACGACACCGAAAATACACACAACCGCGCCTAAAACCCCGGGCGCCGCCTATAGGAAAACAATAGAAGGGATTGAAAATGGAATCTCCGTGAGGAAAAACATGGGGTAATCCACTTTTCAATTCCGCTCACTTCGAACTATGGATCGAGTCCCAATGCAACGATAGCTGTGCAATGGAATCGGCTCTTTCTAGAACTCGAGGTGGGAACCTTGACCTTAGGTGCCAAATCCTTTGATTTTTAGAAGTTTTATCCTCCCTTGTCTCATGTGCATGTCTTTAGATGGTTGGTATATCTAAAACCACCTAAAAAAAAAAAAATCGGTGATCTTGGAGTCACATCTCGAAGATTGGAACTGGGGCATCTCCAAGTGTTCGGGCCACATTCCTTTGATTGATTTGACATTCTTAGTCCTCTTGTATAAAATTAATTTTGCTGAGATCCTCTATATCTCGTCCCGTAGATTGATTGTATTAGGGATCTATTTGTATTGTATACATCTTGATAAGGCTCATTTCTATCGAAAATGGGGGCAAATTCCCCAAACCCGTGGAGCATAGTGGAATTCGTCCCTTCAGTGCAAAACACATTGGGCCGCAGAGCCACTCGTTTGGTGAAAGGACGTATCGTTCCTAATTGATTTTTAATCAGATCTGGGGATAAGTTTTTCTCCATTCTTTTTATCTCAGGACGTCTCTCCTCTAACAAAGTCAATAGACGCAATAACAGAGTCGTCCGCATCAGAATCAAACCCCAAGATACGAATTTGGGTGAACGGTAACCTTGTATCGTTCCAATTTGGTCTTCCAAGACCACATGCCTAACGTGAGTTTTTACTCATTTTACAGGAAGTTGTTGGCGCTGAAAGCCTCAAATGAAAATAGCGTGCTAACAGGGAGGCGAATAGAATCATTGGCCTTAGAAGTCAGGATTCCAGGAGATGGTCTTTGATTATAAGACCTAGTGGATGGTAAAAAGTATCGCTCCTACGTCACATGCTTTGACATGCATTTTGATAAAATCTTCTTTTTTTTCCTTGAATAAAAGGAACCTTGAAGAATGGCGCTGGAGTGCGCCCAAAAACACAAATGGATCTTCTCTGGGGCAAATTCTTGAGAAGGATTCGTCGCCCAACCAGATGGGAGATCAAGGACACAAGATAGAGGGCCAAATTATGCAAGCCGCGCGTTTGTGTTCAAACGGAAACACAAAACAAGAACAATGCGGTATCGTTCCATTTTGTCTTGAATTTTGGAACGCAAACTGACACCTAATTCCCTTCTTTGACAGGGGCTCGCCATCAAGGCGAAACAGGTTTTCACATCCCGTGTATTACCCAATGGAACACATGACCAAGGGTAAGATGTATCGTTCTAATTTATTGAAAAATTCATGAACGTACAATAACATGTTTCTTCCGCATTTTCAGGGATCTCCAGCCGCGGCGGGTAGGTAAGTATCCCTTTTCCCCAAGTCGTTGAAGATAAAAAAAGTGTTAGGACTCTTTCAATCATTATGTCTGAAAAGAGGCATCGAATTTTTAAACTCATAGACATCCACAGTTGAAGTTGGGAGGTTGTCTGAACATGAATGAAACATGCATGTGCATCATAAAGCCCCATTGGGAGGAAATTTTTCGGAGAAAACAAAAAGAATTTTTCCAATAAAAATTGTTCAAACCGTTTAAGGGTGTTTTCTCAGATGAGAGGCGAATCCTAATCCAAACATGTCCAATACACACTTGAGAGATGAGTGAAGTGAGCAGATAACAAAATCTGGGTCTACGGGGGTAAGGACAATTTGCAGCGATTACATGGGTTGGGACGACGGAGGCATTCGTTTCATATCCCCCAAACACTACAGGTGACCATTGATAACCCATTTGAACGGCGGTTCTCATTCTTAACCCTGTCAAGAACCACTCCACACCGGGGCAAAAAGGAAGTAAGTCCAGCAGCGTCAGGAGAAAATGGTTAGAAATTTTCTTGCTCGGACTAATTAATCTTTGTGTGTTGTTTATATGGTAATCCAAGTGCCATAGGATGACGAGAAGCATTCATTCTTTATCCCATACACTGTATCATTTGCACAGCCAAGTTGAGCCTGCAAATTCATTTCATGAACCCATTGGTGATCATTCCAAGACGGATGTCGCACCACTTCAAAAATGGAAGAGTTCAAGACTCAGGGATTACGAAGAGAATTCTCGGACTGATATTTAAAGCATGTTTAGACTATATGTCTAACATGATCCCATGAAGATGAGAAAAAGGGGGATTTCAAAAATGAAAATGAGAAAAATCCCCGGCATCAAGAAAAAGCAAAGTGCCTAGTAAAAGCAAGGCCGATGCTCGTGCTAGTTGTTTAATTGGTCCGCAATGAAGCTGGATGGGAAAAGGGGAAATCCCTGAAGGAGCCAAATCCAAAAGGACTGCTCCCCAAATGCTATCAAGCGCAGAAAGATTAATTAACACGGAGCAGATAGTGAAAAATTTCGTTCAACGGCCTTGACTCAAAAGTGAGTCCCCCTTGGAAACCGATATCCAAGCCTAACACTATGGTCCCGTGAAAGACCTCCTGATTGATCGAAATGTATGCGTTGCGAATGATCCTGAAACCCAGGCACAGGTCGGTAGGAAATTGAGCACTTTCCCTATTAAAGATCATTATCACAGAGCAGTGAGGAGCCTTCTTGGATGAGAAATACTCCAATGGATGTTTTGAGCAAACTCTTTTTGAAAATTTCAAATTGTTTGATCTAGAGTTTCCGTGCAAGGAATTTATGATCACATCTGTATGTGGCAGGAATGTTTTGGATAACCTCCAACAATCAAAATACACATTTCATGACTAAAACTTAAGTCGTAGAATTTTGACAGTTAGACAATTATTGTCCTCCCAAAGATTACTAACATCTTCTTGGAGAGGAAAATTTTTTCAGGTCTAAGCTTTCTGCAAGACTTTTGGCCACCCTAAATACTAGGTGCGTCATCCTTAAGTGAGGCCTTTTAGTAGGCAAATCTTTTCTAAGACCGATCCACATAATGATCGAGTCTCCGACTAGCCCCGAAGAGCGGGTACGTCATCCTTTGATTCATATCAATTTGGAATTTCATAAATGGTAGAAACCGCCTGAAGGGTCAATCAATGGTAGAAACCGCCTGAAGGGTCAGCACAATGGTAGACACCGCCTGAAGGGTCAATGTATGGTAGAAACCGCCTGAAGGGTCAATCAATGGTAGAAACCGCCTGAAGGGTCAACTCAATGGTAGAAACCGCCAGAAGGGTCAATCAATGGTAGAAACCGCCTGAAGGGTCAACACAATGGTAGAAACCGCCTGAAGGGTCAATGTATGGTAGAAACCGCCTGAAGGGTCAACCAATGGTAGAAACCGCCTGAAGGGTCAATGTATGGTAGAAACCGCCTGAAGGGTCAACCAATGGTAGAAACCGCCTGAATGGTCAACTCAATGGTAGAAACCGCATGAAAGGTCAATGAATGGTAGAAACCGCCTGAAGGGTCAAAGGACTGGTAGAGACCGCCTGAAGGATCAACCCAATGGTCCGATCCACCATACGGATCAAAACCTTGATGAATCCCGAACGCGGGAGGATTCGTTTTCCCTAATAAGCCTTACATTAGGCAAGCCATTTCTAGTTTAGTCCACCACACGGATCAAAACCCTTGGCAAATTCCCAAATGTGGGATGCGTCTTCCTTAGGTTCCTATCAGTTAGGAATCCCATTATGGTTTGACCTACCATACAGGTCAGAGCTTAACATCCCAAGGACACTCCGATGACAAGTCCTTAGGAATCTACTTGAACCCATCAGACACAGCAAATGCTGCAAGCATTCGACAAGTAAGGGGCAGGGAAGTCTATCTACTCCTTAACTTTCTTACATCATATCAGGGAATTGAATGAGCACATCTCTTTTTAAGGAAAAGCACACATTGATGGGCATGAAAATTGGATGTCATGATTTCTTTTATTTTCCCAGTCGAGTCGATCGGAATATAGGTGTCACCTTGTCTTTGAGAGAAACCTCTGACGAAATTCCTCTCAAAGAGGGGCAGCTGTTGACACCTGATTTTTGATCAGTCTTTCAAAGTTTATTTTTAAAAAATTCATAAAAAATCTATAAAAAGTTAAAAAAATTAAAAAATCATCTTTGGTAACCTTGACCAAGCTAAAGGAACCATTTTTGATAAAAAAAAATAATTTGTCATATTTTTTAATATTTTCCAAAAATAGAAAAATACATGAAAAATGAAGAAAAATTTCGTTCGATGTCGTAAAAATATAGAAAAATAGTCAATATTTTTATTTTAATTTCCTTTTCATTTTGAACTCATAAATAGTCAAAATTCAAGTTCAATTGCATGTGTTTCTTCACGACGCATAGAGTTGAATTTGGCAAAAAAATGTCATTCGAGTATTTTAATTTGTAAATTTCTACATATTTTTTAGTCTTGACGTCCAATTAGATCGACCACCATCTACAATAAATTCCCCTTGCTGAATATTTTCATTTTTGTTTCACATGATTTCATGGTGTAAAATGCCGAGTGGATCCCCAAATATAATCGGGTCGGCATGAGCTCGATAGCTCGTCCAAGACCAAACCAGGGCACGGCGAACCCCATGTGAGTACTCTCGAACTCCTGCGATGCTTCCTAATGCTTTTCTTAGGTTAGATCGAGTGTACAACGGCTAGGACAACTAAATCATTCTTGAGCTGTGATTGATAAAAAGGGCATTACTAGGAATGCCATGTGATTTATTTGCATATCTAGATTCCTTGAGTTGCGCATTTTATTACTGATTGTGATTGCTAGGATAATCACTCCTATCTGCATGAATTTTTAGATTTATGGTTCATACCTTACTCATCCGCATGAATCTCAGGCTAGAAAATTCAGTCAACTTAGGTACCGAAAGGGCGTCAACTCTGACGGTTGGCGTAACTAAGTCCCCGAAACCATTTCTCTGGTTCTCGCAGAATTGAATAGAAACTCCCAACTATTCGATTGGGTGGTCCAATCATACCCTAAAAAAATGATTGGTGGCGACTCCATGGCATGCACACTTAGCACATGTCACTAGACCACACCGAAAGTCGATCACGCATACCTCCGTTGCGATTTGGGTAATGGGCCTTGGGAGAGGCCCGCGTCCGACCAGACAGGACGGCCCATTAGCCCTCGAGAGCCCGACAACCTCAAGAGGGTCGCGACAGACTGGCGACTCCACTAGGGACTGGTTCTTAACCATTTAGTGGACTTGAGCCGATTAAAAAGTTGATTGATTCTTCTAACCTAATTTTATGCAGATGCTCTCGAAAGTGAGGTGTATATGCTAACGAATGTGTTAGATGTTTTTGTAGACGGGAGAAATAAGGGGTGAAGTGCTTGTTAACTTTGTTTTATGCAGGCAAGAGTTTTGGATGTATGATTGTGTGGATATTTATATTGAAGCGGTGATTGTTAAATAAAATGCATGTTTATTGCTTTAGCACGACACAATGAATACACACAATTGCGCCTAAAACCCCAGGCGCCCTCTTTAGGAACACAATAGAAGGAATTGAAAATGGAATCTCCGTGAGGAAAAACATGGGGTAATCCACTTTTCAATTCCGCTCACTTCGAACTATGGATTGAGTCCCAATGCAACGATAGTTGTGCAATGGAATCGACTCTTCCCAGAATTCGAGGTGAGAACCTTGGCTTTAGGTACCAAGCCCTATCTTTTGATTTTTAGGAGTTTTCCCTCACTTGTCTCATGCGTTTGTCTATGGAAGGTTAGTATACCTAACACTGTACAGAGAAGCTTGATTTTCTCTTAAGTTTGGTTGGTAAGACTTTTCTATCCCTCGAACTTGTTACAGCTCATAATCATTATATTCATTGCATAATTCCGGTGATTGGATTAAATGCCATTTTGAGGATAGATAGGTGTGTTTTCCTCCCAATGTTCTTGATGGAAGACGAAGATGGTGTCATCCCATTACGAGCGCCAAGTGGACAAGAAGAGCCTGCTATGGACATCATTGAGGTATCATCTAATGAAGATGACGATTTGGAATAGGTGATCCTGAAGTCACGTCTCAAAGATCGAAACTGGGGCATCTCTAAGTAGTAAGATCACATTCCTTTGTTTTATTTTTCATTTCTAGCCTTCTTGTATATGATTTATTTTGCTGAGATCCTCTTTATCTGATCCCTTAGATTGATTGTATTAGGGATCTATTTGTGTTCATATACATTCAGATTGAAATTTGTTGTATTTCTATTGACTTGTCATTGGAATGTGATAGTGGCATTTCTTCTAATCACTCGAATACTCCAAAATCAATTTTATAATTCCTTTGGATGAAATTGAATTGGAAGTCTTATACAACCTTTTGGCCGTATAGGGCAATCCAATCCCAATTTCGCCAGAAGGAACTATAAACTTGAATTGGTTCATGCATGTTTTGCATCATTGGTAATCCACAATAATTGATCAAGAGTATTCGTGTTTTTCAAATTTAATGAAAAGATAGATATCCAAATTACTCTCGTTCTTAGCAAACGGCTTTAATTTGGATACCCTATCTTCAATTGAATTTAAAACACATCATAATTGTGTACTTTTGAAAATTCCATTGATTTTCTTGGAATTGATCAAAGGCAATTATCGTGAATTACATTCCTTTCAATGATATGCTTTCCTTCGAGGAATATTGATAAAAGCTTTTGTACAAGGCTAAAACCTTTGTAAAAGATCTTATCCCTATTAATCACAAGTAAGCATGAAATCGAAAGGATTTATGCTTTATTTTTCAAATTCTTTCTTCTGATTCTACCTTTTCATTTGAAACAGGTTAAAAACAGGTAGAGAAGAGAAGTCTTTTTGTGGATAAACGCGGTGGGAGGTTCCTTTATTCGATCATAAGCAAGATTAAAAAATCAAGATGTACACGCTCGAATCATCAATGTCAAAGAGCAGCTTGCCTAGGTTGAGAGTGGTCAGGTGTTCGAGAAAGTCAGCCATACAGAAGTTGAGACACACATATTAGAGCTTTCATTCATTTCGCTCAATCGAGGGATCTTAAAAGCAGATCATACAGATCATCGAGGTGGAAAAGTAAAACCGAAATGAGCCCTAATTAGCATCACAAAGGAACCTAGTTGGCCCTCCATATTATTGATGCTTTGCCTATACTCACCACCTCGAGACTCGAGATTTGCAAGCTTAAGAAGAAGGCGTTTACATTCCCCTTTAAGCTCGGCAACCTTGGTCCCGTGATCTTCGACGGCTATTTCCAGGTCCTGAACTAGTCCTCTCCCATGGGCTATATCCGCGGTAATGCTGTCAAGCCTTTCTTCCTGCCACTCACATTGAAACTTCAACACGACATTACGACGGTCGTGCTCGTAGGTGGTCAGGGATAAGGCCAAGCGCTCCACGAAATTTCCCCTCTCGCGAAGCAACATCGAGACCCGCTCGTTGGCGAACTCAACAGCCTTTCTGTGACTATCGGCCACAAGGTTGGCCAACACCAAGCAGTTGGACCGATCCTCATAGCGAGCTCGTAAAACGTGAGCCACGGTAACTTCTCGATGAGCGACACGGTAAGTCTCTAAAAAGTTTATAAAGAGGGTTGGGAAGATTCTATATTCCCTCTCTAAATTAGTGCCCTCGATAGAGGTGGTGTCTATTTCCACGAGCAAAATGCGAATTTCATCTTCAATTTTTGGGTGATCGGCTATATGAGCATAGCCTCGACCTAGGAGGTTATAGAGTTTTTCCCACTGGGCCAAAATTTCAGCCGAGAAAGCGCGAATAGGAGAGGAGGTCATTTTCGTTGGAGTGAGGGAGAAGAAGATGGGTGTGGTAGAGTGATTAAAATACGAAAAGGCAATTATGTAAGAGCGTTAATCTTCTCTGCATTAACTCCTCCTTTTATAGCAACTCGAGGATGAAGAAAGGTCACAGCAATAATGCTCATGGAGCCAAGTTAATTGGGTAAAGCAGTGGTGGCTCTTTCGGTGAACCATCAGATCCGTCCCAGTCCGCGATTTCAGGCTTGATAAATCTAAAAAAGTTGTAAAAAGATATGTCAGTGCCACCATATTAAAATTGAGCGAGAGTTAAGTGCAACTATCGAAAAAAGTTGCAAAAGGATTTGGTGGTCCCATCATATTAAAAAACTGAGCGGGAGGCGAGCGTAGTTCCACCTTTTTGAAAATAAGTGGGAGACAGACATGGATATCGAGAAAAGGAAATCGATTTGGTGTCCCTCCATGTTGAAAAGAAGAAAGAAGACGACAAAGCGAGAAATACGAAATCTTGGGAGAAACGCTTGCCTGATGATCTTCATCCATGTTTAAAGAACGTTTCCTGGGCATACAGAACCACTCAAAAGAAAATTTAGAGAGAGTGAGCATACATGAGAGAGTAGAGAACCCTGAGTGAGCAAAAATTGATCGAACATTTTTCGATCCAACATGTTTGAGGGTTACCGTCAGTTGCTAGAGGCGACTGATCCAAAAATCTCAGAAAATGAACTATTGAGAGATCTCGAAGATTCCAGGATCGCGTCTGGTACCAGAACCACAGAACCCAACCCTTTCGGCAACGAAGTTCAGGATCTCAGCAGCGACGACAACAGCAGCAGCGATGGTCAATCCCGGAAAAGGAAACGTCGCCAGTGCCACACTCAGAATGAAATCCAAGAGCTTGAAGCTTTCTTTAGTGAATGCCCTCTCCCGAACATGAAACAAAGAAATGAATTGGGCCAGAAGCTAGGGATGAAACCTTTGAGGGTCAAGTTTTGGTTTCAAAATAAGCGAGCCAAATTGAGGGCTCAACACAGACGTCAAGAACTTGCGATTCTAAAGGAGGAAAACGAAAAGCTTCGAGCGGAGAACATGAGGTATAAGAAAGCTCCCAGCACTATCGCTTGCCTTAATTGCGGTGGCCCTGTCACTCTCGGCGAAATGTTCCTTGATAAGCCTTATATGAGGATTGAAAATGCTCATTCACCACCCCACTCCCTCGAACCATCTTTGATACAATCGGATTTTGTTGGAGATATGCATGAACAAATCAATTCTACGAAGTCAATACCGATGCCTTCTAAAGGATGGGATATGCGTCACCATGATTGGAGTTTCCTTAACGATGAGCTTACTATCACGACCGACCAATCCAAAGCTAATGAATTCCCTCCACAACAATTTCCGGCTCGATCAAATCCTACTGGAAATAGGCCAGAGAGCAATAGCCAAGTTGTCAACACTGTTCCGGGTCGCAAGAAGACGATGGTCAATTGGTCCCCCGAGCTTCATCTCAAGTTCCTTAGTGCGGTTCAGCAACTAGGGATCAACTCAGCATATCCAACGCGCATACTTGAGATCATGAACATACCAGGACTCACTAAAGATGGAGTCGCGAGTCACCTCAAGAGCTACAGAAGGGCGCTAAGACAGCGCCACACAGCACTGAACCTGAAAGAACTCAACTTGTGCCTAAACACTAGGCATGGCCACAACTACAATGCCCCTGAAGTAAGAAATACCCTGCCGAATCTAGGCACCGACCAAGCTGGTAGCAGCACCATTGACTACTTGGGCGCTAATCAGAATATTCCCCCGAATCATCTCAGCACCACTCAAGAGTATATGCCACAAGTGCAGCAGGTACGAACTCCTTGGTTTGAGCAGCAACTTTTCGCTAGTGCTCTTCCTATCGCCGATCAACATATTGCGCCTAGTGTTCAAAGATCTGCCTGGCTTGGGCGTATGATTTCGAAAGATCAAGCGGGGGGATGCTCTGAGGATTTTTGTTTCTCCCATCCCCAAATGGAAGGTGCTTTTGATAGTGAACCGATCAATCATCCTCTTATAATCTCGAGTAATGACGAAGGTTCTAGCTCGAAGAATCTGATCGCTCACAACAAAAACAGGAATCCTTCGCCGCCAAGCGATGATGGTCAACCCGAATATCAGTTGCTCGAACAATCAAAAGATTTCCTTGATGAGGAGCTCCATATCTGGATCGATCAGTTTAAAACTGATGGACTTATGAAGTTATGATCCAAAATGGCGATTATATATCTGATTCATGGTGTAACTGGCTGATCACCGAGAATCTTCAAGGGACCTAGGCACATGTGACTGGATGTATCATTAATCTTTCTGTCATAAAGTCTTCCATGCGAGATAATCTTCCTTAATGCCTAGAGTTAATCTGGGGCAGCGATCAGTACTACCTGCGAGCATCATCATGCTCGAGTGCGACAATCCCTTGTTAGATTAGAGTCGAGGCAAATCAATTGAACGCCACGAAGAAAAACATTTAAAGGCTTCACATAGGAAAATGTGAGTAAAAGCCCGAGCGAGCTCAAAGACGGTTAGCTCTGTATCGTTCCAAGGGACCTTTAGTCGTTACGAACTCTAAATTGAGCTTGTTTCATTCTCAATAGGGGTCGCTAACTGCTTTGAGAATTTTATAACAAAAAACGAACCAGTTAGGGACGCCAATAGTGCTGTGTCTTGGTAGTCAGTGAAATGGCAGTGGTACGAAACGTCAGGAGTTCGATCTCGGGATTGAAAAATCGTTTTATCAGTTGGTCTATCACTCGATGAAGTTCAAAGAGATTCGACGCAGATGACTATAGAACTTGGGGCAATTCGAAAATCATCGATTCATTTTCATCAAGCGGCGAAGTTGGTATTGTAAAATGTGAAGCGCGCAAATGACAAATCCGAAGCAGAAGGAGATGAATCATGATTCGCTTATCCAAGGTCGGGATTTCAACCTTCGACTAAAGCCAAATCTTGGATGAGTTTTTGATCTTGCCCACTCGACAAAACCCATCTCTACTGAAAATGGGGGCAAACCATTCCTACATCCGGAAAGCATGTCGAAGCCGAAGATATCAGATTCATCGTTTAATCCGTGGGGCAAGTCCCCCAAGCGATAGTTATCATCCGCAGAGCGTAATGGAATCCATCCTTTCAACGTAAAACGCATTCGGCCGCGGAGCCACCCATTTGGTAAAAAGAACGTATCGTTCCTAAATGATTTTCAATCAGATGCGGGGATAATGTTCTCTCATTTTCCTCTCAGGTGATGAATAGAGACAAGGCACCCAAGAAGCCATGCATTCAAATAACAAAACAACGCATGAAACACGCCCAAAAAGATGAATGAATCTCCTTCGACGTAAATCCTTGAGGTGGATTCGTTGCCCAACCAGACGAAGAAATCATGGCCACAAGATTGAGGGCCAGCTTCTGCAATCCCCACATTGGCATGCAGAATGGAATTCAAATCAAGAGTAAAGTAGTATCGTCCCAATTTGTTTTGAATTTGGAAACCCAAAATAATGCTTAATATTTATCCTTGGCAGGAGCTCGCCATCAGGGCAGACATGTAAGTTTGATTTTTCTCTAAAAATCAAGAAGTCGAAAGAACTTTAGAACACCTAACAATCTTGTGTTACTATGTGAAGTGCAGATTTTCACAACCCTTGTACACTCGTTGGAGCATATGACGAAGGGTAAGATGTATCGTTCCCATTTTTGCAAAGTTTTAGAATATACAATGACATATCCCTTTTATATCTCCAGGATCTCCAGCCTCGATGGGCAGGTAAGTATCCCTTTTCCCAATTCATTGGAGATTAAAAACTTTCAGAATTAATTCGATTCTCACATCTAAAAAGACATAGAATTCTTACTTCATTGACATTCATGTTTTAAAACAAGAGATTGTCTGAACATGAATTACACATATATGGTGCATCACAAAATCCCTTTGAAGGATAAATCTTGATGAAATGAAATGAATTTTTCCAACAAGAGTCGTTTGAACTGTTCAAAAGGGTATTTTCTCATAAGAGAAGTGAGCCTAATCCAAACACGTCCCATACACACTTGAGAGATGAGGAGATTGGAAATGATTGAGAAACCTTAACCTATGGACATAAGGGTCATTCGCACCGATTACATGGATCGAGATGACAGAGGCATTTATTTCTTCATTCCAAACACTACAGATGCCCATTGAGAACCCCATTGAACGGCGATTTTCATTCTCAACCCTGTCAAGAACCACCCCACATTGGGGCAAATGAAGGTTAGTCCAACAGTATCAGAAAGTAAATGGTTAGAAATTTTCTTGCTCGGACTAACATAAATCTTTGTGTGTTGTTTATATGATAATCCAAGTGTTATAGGATGACGAGAATAATTCATTTCTCTATCCTACACACTGTTATCCTTTGCACGACCATGTTGAGCCAGCAAATTCATTTCATCAACCTATTGGTGATCATTGCATATTCCAAAGCAAAGGCAACATCACTCTAGGAACGGAAGCATGCCAAAGTTTAAGTTGCATATCTAGCATGATTGCTGAAAATCCTAGCTCCAAAAGAAAAGAAAAACACGGGATTAAAAAAGGGGGGAAAAGAAAAATCCCTAGACATCAAGAAAAAGCAAAGTGCTTGGTAAAAAGCAAGGGTGATGTCCATTCAAAATATCCCAGTAAAGTCTAGAGAGATGATGAAAAGACCCTCCAAAGGAGTCAGATCAAGATGACTACTCCCCAAATGATGTCGTGCTCAAATAGCAAACACACAAACAGACGGTATCTTAATGCAACAAGAGACGCTTTTAAACATCCTTGTGCGCTCTAAAAGAGGAGTGTACACTTCAAGAAATGGAGATGTTCTTCGAAAGACATGTGGCAAATTTGCAATGATCACCAATGTCAAACCCTTCACAATTTCTAGGCACAAAACAAGCCTTTTTCGGTCCCCAATCCTTCCAATGTTACAATCCTGAAGTAGTTTTCTCTGACTAAGACACTTGGGTTAATGTATAACTTAGCACAAAGAAGTACGAGCAAGACTATTTCTTTCTCATTTTGCAGGGTTCTTGACTTATAAACACGGAGCAGATAGTGAAAAATTTCGTTCAACGGCCTTGACTCAAAAGTGAGTCCCCCTTGGAAACCGATATCCAAGCCTAACACTATGGTCCCGTGAAAGACCTCCTGATTGATCGAAATGTATGCGTTGCGAATGATCCTGAAACCCAGGCACAGGTCGGTAGGAAATTGAGCACTTTCCCTATTAAAGATCATTATCACAGAGCAGTGAGGAGCCTTCTTGGATGAGAAATACTCCAATGGATGTTTTGAGCAAACTCTTTTTGAAAATTTCAAATTGTTTGATCTAGAGTTTCCGTGCAAGGAATTTATGATCACATCTGTATGTGGCAGGAATGTTTTGGATAACCTCCAACAATCAAAATACACATTTCATGACTAAAACTTGAGTCGTAGAATTTTGACAGTTAGACAATTATTGTCCTCCCAAAGATTACTAACATCTTCTTGGAGAGGAAAATTTTTTCAGGTCTAAGCTTTCTGCAAGACTTTTGGCCACCCTAAATACTAGGTGCGTCATCCTTAAGTGAGGCCTTTTAGTAGGCAAATCTTTTCTAAGACCGATCCACATAATGATCGAGTCTCCGACTAGCCCCGAAGAGCGGGTACGTCATCCTTTGATTCATATCAATTTGGAATTTCATAAATGGTAGAAACCGCCTGAAGGGTCAATCAATGGTAGAAACCGCCTGAAGGGTCAGCACAATGGTAGACACCGCCTGAAGGGTCAATGTATGGTAGAAACCGACTGAAGGGTCAATCAATGGTAGAAACCGCCTGAAGGGTCAACTCAATGGTAGAAACCGCTAGAAGGGTCAATCAATGGTAGAAACCGCCTGAAGGGTCAACACAATGGTAGAAACCGCCTGAAGGGTCAATGTATGGTAGAAACCGCCTGAAGGGTCAACCAATGGTAGAAACCGCCTGAAGGGTCAATGTATGGTAGAAACCGCCTGAAGGGTCAACCAATGGTAGAAACCGCCTGAGGGTCAACTCAATGGTAGAAACCGCATGAAAGGTCAATGAATGGTAGAAACCGCCTGAAGGGTCAAAGGACTGGTAGAGACCGCCTGAAGGATCAACCCAATGGTCCGATCCACCATACGGATCAAAACCTTGATGAATCCCGAACGCGGGAGGATTCGTTTTCCCTAATAAGCCTTACATTAGGCAAGCCATTTCTAGTTTAGTCCACCACACGGATCAAAACCCTTGGCAAATTCCCAAATGTGGGATGCGTCTTCCTTAGGTTCCTATCAGTTAGGAATCCCATTATGGTTTGACCTACCATACAGGTCAGAGCTTAACATCCCAAGGACACTCCGATGACAAGTCCTTAGGAATCTACTTGAACCCATCAGACACAGCAAATGCTGCAAGCATTCGACAAGTAAGGGGCAGGGAAGTCTATCTACTCCTTAACTTTCTTACATCATATCAGGGAATTGAATGAGCACATCTCTTTTTAAGGAAAAGCACACATTGATGGGCATGAAAATTGGATGTCATGATTTCTTTTATTTTCCCAGTCGAGTCGATCGGAATATAGGTGTCACCTTGTCTTTGAGAGAAACCTCTGACGAAATTCCTCTCAAAGAGGGGCAGCTGTTGACACCTGATTTTTGATCAGTCTTTCAAAGTTTATTTTTAAAAAATTCATAAAAAATCTATAAAAAGTTAAAAAAATTAAAAAATCATCTTTGGTAACCTTGACCAAGCTAAAGGAACCATTTTTGATAAAAAAAAAATAATTTGTCATATTTTTTAATATTTTCCAAAAATAGAAAAATACATGAAAAATGAAGAAAAATAGCGTTCGATGTCGTAAAAATATAGAAAAATAGTCAATATTTTTATTTTAATTTCCTTTTCATTTTGAACTCATAAATAGTCAAAATTCAAGTTCAATTGCATGTGTTTCTTCACGACGCATAGAGTTGAATTTGGCAAAAAAATGTCATTCGAGTATTTTAATTTGTAAATTTCTACATATTTTTTAGTCTTGACGTCCAATTAGATAAATTCTACATATTTTTCTCTACAATAAATTCCCCTTGCTGAATATTTTCATTTTTGTTTCACATGATTTCATGGTGTAAAATGCCGAGTGGATCCCCAAATATAATCGGGTCGGCATGAGCTCGATAGCTCGTCCAAGACCAAACCAGGGCACGGCGAACCCCATGTGAGTACTCTCGAACTCCTGCGATGCTTCCTAATGCTTTTCTTAGGTTAGATCGAGTGTACAACGGCTAGGACAACTAAATCATTCTTGAGCTGTGATTGATAAAAAGGGCATTACTAGGAATGCCATGTGATTTATTTGCATATCTAGATTCCTTGAGTTGCGCATTTTATTACTGATTGTGATTGCTAGGATAATCACTCCTATCTGCATGAATTTTTAGATTTATGGTTCATACCTTACTCATCCGCATGAATCTCAGGCTAGAAAATTCAGTCAACTTAGGTACCGAAAGGGCGTCAACTCTGACGGTTGGCGTAACTAAGTCCCCGAAACCATTTCTCTGGTTCTCGCAGAATTGAATAGAAACTCCCAACTATTCGATTGGGTGGTCCAATCATACCCTAAAAAAATGATTGGTGGCGACTCCATGGCATGCACACTTAGCACATGTCACTAGACCACACCGAAAGTCGATCACGCATACCTCCGTTGCGATTTGGGTAATGGGCCTTGGGAGAGGCCCGCGTCCGACCAGACAGGACGGCCCATTAGCCCTCGAGAGCCCGACAACCTCAAGAGGGTCGCGACAGATACCTGGAGAACACAGCTTCCAGAATGTCGTCTCAATAGACTCAACTGAAGTTTTGTCAAAATAAAATCTTTCACTGCTTCAAAACTGAATTCCCGACAAATTTCGGGATCTTTCAAAAGAAGGGGTGAGGATGTGATCCCATTTCAAAATTTAGGCGGTCTCATCGGATGTGGAGAACCCTCGTCATGAGACCCCTTTTCAAAAATCAAGCAGTCCTAGCTTGACGTGGAGAATCCTCGTCCTAGGATCCCTTTTTCAAAAATATCAAACAGTCCTGGCATGACGTGGAGAACCCTCGTCCTAGGACCTCTTTTCAAATATCAAACAGTCTCATCGGACGTGGAGAACCCTCGTCATGAGACCCCTTTTCAAACCAAAACAAAGGTAGATACCGCCTGAAGGGTCAAATGAAGGTAGATACCGCCTGAAGGGTCAAATCAAAGGTAGATACCGCCTGAAGGGTCAACACAAGGTAGAAACCGCCTGAAGGGTCAAATAAAGGTAGATACCGCCTGAAGGGTCAAATGAAGGTAGATACCGCCTGAAGGGTCAAATCAAAGGTAGAAACCGCCTGAAGGGTCAACACAAGGTAGAAACCGCCTGAAGGGTCAAATCAAGGTAGAAACCGCCTAAATGATCAAACCAAGGTAGAAACCGCCTGAAGGGTCAACTCAAAGGTAGAAACCGCCAGAAGGGTCAACCAAAGGTAGATACCGCCTGAAGGGTCAAACCAAAGGTAGAAACCGCCTGAAGGGTCAACCAATGGTAGAAACCGCCTGAAGGGTTAACACAACGGTAGAAACCGCCTGAAGGGTCAACCCAATAGTAAAAATCACTTAAATGGTCAACTCAATGGTCCGATCCACCATACGAATCAAAACCCTTGGGAAATTCCCAAATGTGGGATGCGTCTTCCTAAGATTCCTATCAGTTAGGAATCCCATTATGGTTTGACCTACCATACGGGTCAGAGCTTAACCTCTCTAGGATACTCTAGTAACGAGTTTCTAGAAATTCTCTTGAATCCATCAAACACCGCGAAAATCGCACAAACATCGAACAGGTAAGTGGCAGGTATGTCTCTCTATTATCTCACTCTCTCATGTCAAATAAATGTTTCCCCCTTCAAGAAAGAGCATACATCGACAAGCATGAAAAACTGGATGTCATGACTCCTTTTCCTTTAGTTTCACGAGTCGAGTCGATCAGGACTCAGGTGTCACCTTGTCTTTGAGAGAAACCTCTGAGGGGATTCCTCTGACGAGATTCCTCTCAAAGAGGGGCAGCTGTTGATACCTAAATTTTGATCAACTTTTTTTCCTTTATTTTTCGAAAATTCATAGAAAATCCATAAAAAGCTAAAAAAATTACAAAATCAACTTTGGTAGCCTTGGCCAAGCTAAAGGGACCATTTTGGATAAAAAAATATTTTTTCATATTTTTTATTATTATTATTTTCGAAAAAATATAAAAATAAAAAGAAAATAAAAAAAGTAGTATTCGATGTCACAAAAATATATACAAATAGTCGGTATTTTTATTTTTAATTTTCTTTACTTTAGGACCTCATAAAATAGTAAAATTCAGGTTCGATTTTAGGTGTTCTCTGATCACCATAAAATTGAATTTGGCAAAAATATTAATAATGATTAAAAGGAAAAGGAGTGAAAACATCATCATTTAAAAGGAAAAGGGGACTAATCATTTTGTCTTCGCTTTTAATTATTTTATTATTATTTTTACTTTTTAGTATTTTATTATATTATTATTATATTATTTTTTATTATTATTTTATTTTTATTATTATTTTACTCTTCCCCCCTCCCCCTCATCATCCGTCGCCTCCTCTTCTTCCTTCTTTCTTCTTATTCTCCTTCCTCTCCCGTAGCTTCTTCTTCCTTTTCTTTTCTTCTTCTTCGTGGACGCCTAAAATGGAACCCCCCCTTCCGCCGTCGTCGCTAGCCGTCGTACCTCAAAGCCGCCGTGAACAACCCAAGACCTCCGGCCTCCACCCGTTTCGGAGTTTGGTTCGGGATTGTTTCGGATCGGGCCAAATCCGTCATCGCCAAAGCGCACTATCGCCTCCGGCGACAGCCCCGGAGTCCTACCTCCTCCCTCGGAGCTTATGGAGCCTACGCGCCGCTGGTGGAGCCCAGAAATAGCCTCGGGTCACCACCCCGTCGTCGGAACGTGTCCGGACGCGTCGGAACGTGTCCGGACGTGTCGGAGCGTGTCCGGACGTGTCCAGGCGTGTCGGAGCGTGTCCGGACGTGTCGGAGCCGTGTCGGAACAGTGTCCGAACAGTGTCCGAACAGTGCATGAACAGTGTCGGAACAGTGCATGAACAGTGCATGAACAGTGTCCAATTTTTTAATTTTTTTTAATTTTTATTTTTATTTTTTAGTCTTAATTTGTGAAATTGACTATCGACATTCTAATGGCGATCGACAGGTAACGGGCATGGGGATGGTCGCAGGCTGAGGCTGGGCGATTGAAGGCCGGTGTCCAATCCGGTATGTTTTACGTACCCGATCTGTATATCAGGATTATTTTTCTAAAATATTGCATTTATAGACTTGATTTGTATGTATTTGTTTCAGTCTAGTGGTTAGCTTATTTATCTGGTTGAGTGTTATCTATTGTCAAAGACATGCTTTTTGTTAAAATATTTTCTGAAAATATAAAAAAATATTAATAAATCAAAAATGCCAAAAAAATGGAAAAATTAAAGAAAAACAAAAAAATTGAGAAAAAATTGCAGAAAAATTCTAAAAATTGTCCAAGGCTGAAAATGACAAAAAATTGATTTGTTTTCATTTTTGGGATTTTCTCCCACTTAATCCAAAATGGCGATTTCACCCCTCAAAGGGTAAATCGTCTTTGATATTCTGATGAATTGTGGAAATTGCTTAGAATTTGGTGATGGGCCAGATGGGTGGTTAAACCTTATGTCTAAGATTTCCACATTTCATTTCCATTTTTAGAAAATGACGATTTTACCCTTCGAATGGTAAATCGGTTTCTAAAATTCCCGAAAATCACGAAAATTGCCAAAAAATAGGAAATGGGTCAATTGAGTGACCAAACCTGTTTTGACTCCGGATTCATTCCGAAATGATGATTTTGTCCTTTTTGGGCAAATTGTCCCCTTTGTCTCAAAATTACGATTTTGCCCCTGATGGGCAAAATCATGTCTAAATCATTCCTAAGCCTGATTGATGCTTCTCTAGGCCAATATGGCCTTATTAGGAATGCCATGTGATTTATTTGTACATTTGAATTCATTGATTTGTGCACTTTATTATTGATTGTGATTGCCAGGATAGTCATTCCTATCTGCATGAACTCCTAGATTTAGGACTCGTACCCCACTCATCTGTATGAAATCTTAAGTCAGAAAACTCAGTCAACTTAGGTACCGAAAGGGCGTCAACTCTGATAGTTGACGTAACTAAGTCCCCGAACCCATTTCCCTGGTTATCGCAGAATTGAATAGAAACTCCCGACTATTCAATAGGGTGGTCCAATCATACCCTCCAAAAAAATGATTGGTGGCGACTCCATGGCATGCACACTTAGCACATATCACTAGACCACACTGAAGGTCGACTACGTATACCTCCGTTGCGATTTGGGTAACGGGCCTTGGGAGAGGCCCGCGTCCGACCAGACTGGACGGCCCATTAGCCCTCGAGAGCCCATGGCGAATCTCGAGAGGGTCGCGACACTCGGGAAGTGATGTCGCTTCCACCTTGGAATATGCAATGATCACCAACGGGTTTGTGAAACGAAGTACAGGCTCAACTGGGCTGTGCAAAGGGTAAAAGTGTATAGGATAGAGAAATGAATGCTTTTCGTCATCTTAAAGCACTTGAACTACCATAGAAGTTAAAATGACAAGCAACACACGAAGATTGATGCAAGTCTGAGCAAGAGAATTTCTAACCATTTACCTCCTGATACCGCTGGACGTACCTCCAGTTTGCCCCATTGTGGGGTGGTTTTTGACAGGGGTAAAGAATGAAACCGCCGTTCAAAGGGTTATCAATGATCACCTGTAGTGTTTGTGATAGAGAAACGAATGCCTCTGTCGTCTCAATCCATGTAATCACTGCGAATAACCCTTACGTCAATAGGTCAAGGTCTCTCTGTCCTTACCACTCCACTCATCTCTTAAGTGTGTATAAGACGTGTTTGGACCAGGCTTGCCTCTTGTCTAAGGAAAATTCCTTTTGAACGGTTTTAAACAACTTTTGTTGGAAAAGTTCATTTTGCTTTCTCCAAAACTTACCCTCCAAGAGGATTTACGATGCACAATGCATATTTCAAACATGTTTAGATAACCTTCAAGTTAAAACATGAATGCCAATGACGCGACTGTGAAAATTTGGTGCTTTTCTAGACATGGAAATTGAATGCAAGTTAGATTCCAAGAAGCCTTCAAATTCTAGTAATAAGGATTCTGACAGTCTTAAAACCTAAAAGGTTGGGAAAGGAATACTTACCTGCCCAGCACGGCTATGGATTCCTGAAAAACATAAAAAAGGAATGCGTCAGTGTATGTGCTCGAATTTCAGAAAATTAGAACGATACTCCTTACCCTTGATCATGCACTCCAATGGAAATTCATAGATTCATGAAAATCTGCATTTTTCTTAACAACACAGGGTGGTTAAGTGTTCTAAAATTTCTTGAAATTCTCAGTCTTTGAAGAGAAAGGACATGTACCTGGTCACCTCGACAGTAAGTCCCCTTGATCATGCATTCCCATCTGAACGCCAATGCGCAGATTACATAAATCAGCCATTTTAACTTATGGCGATGACACCTTCGTCTGATTAGGGCAATGAATCCTGCTCAATGGTTTCATTCATTTTGGAACGTGCCCCTCTGCCATTCTTTGAAGTTTCCTGCTCTTTGTTTTGCTGTCTGCTGTCTTTATCAGACATTCCTAGTATTTGCCATTGAGGACCTTGCTTCCTCAAGTCTTGCAATATTGAACACATGCTAATGTATGCATGGAAGCATGATGTGCTTATGACTATTGTGACGAGTCGGCTCAATTCGGGATGAGTCATATCATCGGAATCTGATTTTATTTCAAGGGTAATACTTCTTCACAGCATCTGAATTTACAGGGTGCCCTAGTTCTTCTCCCTCGGAGTTTACAAGAATTAATGCTCCTCCCGTGAGAATCTTCTTGACAATGTAGGGACCTTCGTAATTCGGGGAGAATTTACCTCCAGGATGGATAGTACTCGGCAAAGTCTTCCTGATTACCAAGTCATTCACTTCGAAATTCCTGGTTTTGACTTTTCGATTAAACGCCTTTGTCGCGACCCTCTCGAGATTCGCCGTGGGCTCTCGAGGGCTAATGGGCCGTCCAGTCTGGTCGGACGCAGGCCTCTCCCAAGGCCCGTTACCCAAATCGCAACGGAGGTATGCGTAGTCGACCTTCAGTGTGGTCTAGTGACATGTGCTAAGTGTGCATGCCATGGAGTCGCCACCAGTCATTTTTTTGGAGGGTATGATTGGACCACCCTATTGAATAGTCGGGAGTTTCTATTCAATTCTACGATAACCAGAGAAATGGGTTCGGGGACTTAGTTACGTCAACTGTTAGAGTTGACGCCCTTTCGGTACCTAAGTTGATTGAATTTTCTGCAATTTTTCTCAAATTTTTTTTGAATTTTTCCTTAGTATTCACTTTTTTTTGAATTTTTTTTATTTGATTTTTTTTATTATAAATTTCCTGAAAATAAGTCCCAACTGAACGGTCCCTAACTCGCCACGTGGCGTCTCGGTGACAATCGAATCATTTTAATTGTTGTAAAATTCGAATTTTATTTCTTTTAATGTTAAAAATATTTTTTTATTCTGAAAATCATCGGATCACGACACGTGGCTCATCTGCAACCATCCAATCTAGCATTTTTTTTTTTGTTTTTATAGGACGCAACACAATGCAAAAAAAAAATAATAATAAAGAAGATATTAAGTCATTATACAACATAAACATAAGCAAAGGAGATGGGATCCGGTGAATTTTACGACGTCGGGGTCCGTCGGTGCTCGTGCAACAATGTGTGGGGGGTATAAACCACCAGCAGGAGGCTCGGCCTTCCGATTCTGGGGTAGCACAATATAATTTACAGAAAATAAATAAATAAAATACCTTGGACACCAATAGGAGGCTTAGCCTTCCGATTCTGGGTCTTTTATGCGAAATATAGAAATGTTATGACATAAAGTAAATACACAGCAAATATTTAGACACCAACAGGAGGCTCGGCCTTCCGATTCTGGGTCTTTTATGGGAAATATAGAAATTCTATGACATAAAGTAAATACGCAGCAAATATTTAGACACCAACAGGAGGCTCAGCCTTCCGATTCTGGGTCTTTTATGCGAAATATAGAAATGCTATGACATAAAGTAAATACACAGCAAATATTCAGCAACCTTAAAATTCCAGAACATAGCCTATCATCTTAGGAAGCCATCACCGAAAATTTCACCTTAAAAGGAGTCCAAATGAGTGAGATATGACCACAATACCTCAATTCGCTCGATTTTCGTCGACTGTTTTTCAAAAAATCACCATAATTTAACCAGACCTCGAAAATTCACGAAACCAACGGGAAATTGTTAAGGACATCTTAACTTAACCTGTGATGGTCAGAGGGAGGCGCAAAGGTCGCCGGAAGGGCTGATCGTGGAGGACGACGGCGGCGGCAGAAGCTGGTCGTTACAGGGTCAGCAGCGACCTTTGCTCATTCAAACGGCTCCATCGGACGAATGGCTGGGCCAAATGAGCCTTATAATATATCCCTGGAAAGATAAGACGATAAGCTTTCTATTGGAGGTGGTTTCGCCTCGATCTGATATTGGACGACGGAGTTATGACCGGAACAGTGAGATGGTTCGGGAAAGGGAGAGGAGAGAGGAAGAAGAAGAAGAAGAAGAAGAAGAAGAGGAAGAGGAAGAGGAAGAGGAGGAGGGGGGAGATAAATAGGCAGCGGGAAGGAGAGAGGGAGTGGGGAGAGAGAGAGAGAGAAAGAAAAAAAATATATATAATAATAATAAAATAAAAAAAGTAAAAATAAAATAAAATAACAAAAAGAGAAGACAAAATCATTAGTCCCCTTTTCCTTTTAAATGATGATGTTTCCCTCCTTTTCCTTTTAATCATTACTAATATTTTTGTCAAATTCAATTTTATGGTGATCAGAGAACACCTAAAATCAAACCTGAATTTTACTATTTATGAGGTTAGAAAATAGATAAAATAAAAATAAAAATACCGACTATTTTTATATATCTTTGTGACCTCAAATATTATTTTTCTTTATTTTCTTGATTTTCTTTTTCTTTCTTTTTCTTTTTTTTGTATTTTTCGAAAATATATATAAAAAAATGAAAATTATGAAAATTATTTTTTTGGTCAAAATGGTTCATTTAGCTTGGCTAAGGTCACCAAAATTGATTTTTCAATTTTTTCAACTTTTTATGGATTTTCTATGAATTTTCAAAATAAAAATAAAAATAAAAATAAAAATAAAAATAAATAAATAAAAGTTGATCAAAATTTAGGTGTCAACAGCTGCCCCTCTTTGAGAGGAATCTCGTTAGAGGTTTCTCTCAAAGATAAGGTGACACCTGAGTCCTGATCGACTCGACTCGGGAAACTAAAGGAAAAGGAGTCATGACATCCAATTTTCATTCTTGTCCATGTATGCTCTTTCTTGAAGGGGGAAACATTCATTTGACATGAGAGAGTGAGATAATAGAGAGACATACCTGCCACTTACCTGTTCGATGTTTGTACGATTTTCGCGGTGTTTGATGGATTCAAGAGAATTTCTAGGAACTCGTTACTAGAGTATCCTAGAGAGGTTAAGCTCTGACCCGTATGGTAGGTCAAACCATAATGGGATTCCTAACTGATAGGAATCTAAGGAAGACGCGTCCCATTTGAGATTTGCCAATGATTTTGATCCGTATGGTGGATTGGACCATTGAGTTGACCATTTAAGTGATTTTCACTATTAGATTGACCCTTCAGGCGGTTTCTACCTTTGATTGACCCTTCAGGCGGTTTCTACCATTATTTTGACCCTTCAGGCGGTTTCTACCTTGTGTTGACCCTTCAGGCGGTATCTACCCTCATTTTGACCCTTCAGGCGGTATCTACCTTGTGTTGACCCTTCAGGCGGTTTCTACCATGAGTTGACCCTTCAGGCGGTATCTACCATAGTTTTGCTTTGAAAAGGGGTCTCATGACGAGCCACGTCCGATGAGACTGCCTGATTTTTGAAGAGAGGTCTCATGACGAGGGTTCTCCACGTCAAGTTAGGACTGCTTGATTTTTGAAAAGAGGTCCTAGGACGAGGGTTCTCCACGTCTGCTGGGACTGTTTGATTTTTTTTTTTTTTTTAGAAGAGGTCTCATGACGAGGGTTCTCCACGTCCGATGAGACTGTTTCTTTTAAAAGGGTTTTTCTTCCCCCCTTTTTTAGAGATCCCGAAGTTTGGCGGGAATTCAGTTTTGAAGCAGTGAAAGATTTTATTTTGGCAAAAATTTCACTAGTACGCTGATGATGCGGGAAGTGACTTTTCTGGGAGCTGGGTTCTCCAGGTATCCTGCAGAAAAATAGATTTGTACGTTCTTCTCTTCAGAGCGAGGCCTTCTTCTGGGAGATTGGCGTCTCTAATGGATCCTGCAGAAGTTCGAGCCTGAAAAATTTTTCTTCACCAAGAAAACGTTAGCAATCTTTGGGAAGACGACGGTTGTCCATCTGACAAAACCGTATGATTTAAGTTTTAATCATGAAATGTGCATTTTGATGCCGGAGGCTGTCCAAAGCATTCTTGCAACATGCAGATGTGATCACAAATTCCTTGCATGGAAAATCTGGATCAACAGTTTGAAAAATTCCAAAAAGAGATTGTTCAAAACATCAATTGGAATATTTCTCGACAAGGAGGCTATCTCACCTGTTTTGAGGTAATGATTTTTATAGGGGATGCACTCAATTCCCTATTAACCTGTGCCTAGGTTTTAGGCTCATTCCCAGCGCATACATTTTGATCGGTCGGGAGGTCTTCCACGGGACCGTAATGTTGGGCTTGGTATTGGTTTTCAAGGGGGACTCATTTTTGAGTCAAAGCCATTGAACGAAAGTTTTCACCATCTGCTTCGGGTTTACAAGTCAAGAACCCTGCAAAATGAGAAAGAAATAGTCTTGCTCGTACCTCTTCGAGCTAAGCTATATGTTAACCCAAGTGTCTTAGTCAGAGAAGGCTGTTTCAGGGTTATGATGTTGGTAGGATTGGGGACCGAAAAAAAAGCTTGTTTTTGGCCCAGAATTTATGAGGGAATTGACCTTGGTGATCATTGCAAACTTGTCACCTGTCTTTTCCATTCTGTATCTTCAATTTTTGAGACGTGCAACCGTTTTTGAGGTGTGTACAAACTCTTTAGAGAGCGTCTCTTGTGGTATTAAGAGGTTGACAACTCTTTCTGTGTTTTTGCTCCACGGCTGACATCATTTGGGGAGCAGTCTTCTTGATCTGACTCCATTAGGGGTTTTTCCCTCTTCTTTTCCCTACCAGGTTTCTTTAGGATCGATCAAATTGTTCACCCGAGCATCGGCCTCGCTTTTACCAGGCACTTTGCTTTTTCTTGATGCTGGGGATTTCTTTAATCCCTTGTCGCAAGTGGGATGCTTGGCAATTGTGCTAGATATATGACTTGGCTCTTAGCACGCTTGAGTATCAACTTAGTAGTTTCTTCGTAAACCCTAAGTCTTGAACTTCTCCGTTCCTGAAGTGATTTGCCTTTGTTTTGGAACTTGCAATGATCACCGATGGGTTTATGAAATGAATTCGCAGGCTCAACTTGGCTATGCAAAGGATATGGTGTGTGGGATAGAGAAATGAATGCTTCTCATCATCCTATGGCACTTGGATTACCATATAAACAACACACAAAGATTAATGTTAGTCCGAGCAAAAAAAATTTCTAACCATTTTCTCCTGATGCTACTGGACTCACCTCCATTTTGCCCCGATGTGGGGTGGTTCTTGATAGGGTTAAGAATGAAAAACGCCGTTCAAAGGGGTTTATCAATGGTCACCTGTAGTGTTTGGGGATATGAAACGAATGCCTCTGTCGTCCCAACCCATGTAATCGCTGCAAATGATCCCTACCATCGTAGACCCAGATTTTGCTATCTGCCCACTCCACTCATCTCTCAAGTGTGTGTTGGACATGTTTGGATTAGGCTCGCCTCTCTTTTGAGTAAACTTCCTTTTGAATGATTTGACAAATAATGATATTTGGAAAAATTCACTCCCTTCTTTCCCAAAATTTATCCATTGAGGGGATCTTGTGATGTATCGTGCATGTTTTATTCATGCTTTGGGCAACCTCCCTATTTAAATCATGAACATCGATGCATTGGATAATTTTCATGACGACTGAAAGGATTTTAACATTCTTTATCTCCAGCTAACTGGGAAAGGGATACTTACCTACCTGTCGCGGCTGCGGACCCCTGAAAATGTAAGAGAAGCATATCATTGTATATTCACGAATTTTTTTGAAAATCGAAACGATACATCCTACCCTCGGTCATGTACCCTAACAAGTAGTACGTGGGATGTAAAAACTTGTTCGTCTCCAAGGCGACTCCCCTGTCAAAAACAAACAATAAGTGTCAGTTTGCGTTCCAAAATTCAAGACAAATTGGAACGATACCGCCTTGTTCTTGCTTGGTGTTTTCATTTGAACACAAACGCGCGGCTTACAGAAATTGGCCATCTATATTGTGGCCACGATTCCTCCGTTTGGTTGGCGATGAATCATTCTCGAGGATTTGCCCCAGAGGAAATCCATTTGTGTTTTTGGGCGCATTCCAGCGTCACTCTTCATAGTTCCTCCACTTGATCAAAGACCCTTCCTTGGAGTGCTGACTCCCAAGGTTAATAATTTTATTCGCCTCCTCATTGGCGAGTTCTTTTCTTTTGTGGCTTTTGGCGCCAACGACTTCCTGTTAAGCATGGGATTTATGGAGATCAAATTGGAACGATACAAAGTTACCGCCTCTAGGTTTGTATCCTGGGGTTTATTTCTGATGCAGATAACTCTGTCATTGCGTCTACGGATTTTGCCAGAGAAGAAACGTCTTTCTTTGCCCAGGGCAAAATTGATTCGCATGCCCCAGTCATGTCTTAACGCTTTCCGCTTTTGTTGGAGATTTCTAATCCCATCTGAAGGAGTCCACGCACCTGCGTGTGAAGAAATAGACGTGGGTTTTTATCTGACTTCATTTGGAATTTCTGAAAAGAGGTACTCCCTCCGAAGTTTCGTCTTTTCGTGCTTTTCGAGCAATTTGCCCCGGTGAGGCCGGTTTCGCTGTTTGTCCTCTCTGGATTTGATGACCCTGGTCTGTTGCACTTTTAGGGGGGATCATGAGAGTTTGCCCCTGGCTGGGCTTCTCGGAGAAAAGGGAGAGACTTGCTCCCACGAGTTTTGCCAATCCTGGTCATCTATGAATTCGTGCTTTTCATTCTATTCAAAGAAGGTATTGATAAAACTTAAGATTTTCTTTTCAAGCATTCTTTTCACAGAGATTTTCAGGTGATGAGAAACTTTTTCAGGTTTTCTCAAAGATTTTGTTCACAAATTGAGCCATTAGAACGCTCTTGAAAACATTGAGTCAGACTCATGTTATGAAAAGGGGTACTCCTTGTTTCGTCATTTGGAAGCACTGCCATCTGATTCCCCTGCTTTTGATCGTCGCTGGAATGGATGGCTCCGCATCGTTTTATTCCCCATTTAGGAGGGAAGCTCCACCTCGGGAACCTGAGTTATTTAACAACTGCTATGTATGCTTGGAATGGCATGCTTGAAGTGTCACAAAGACGGTTATAAAATAGAGAAAGTTCATGTAATGATAAACTTCTTTGGGAGACGTCTTAAGAAAAATTGAAAGGGTAGGATGGGAGCTAGCCCTCATATCATTGGGCATCCTCGCATCCCAAAACTTTGCAAACCAGGAGACATGTGGGAAATCAGGTCTCAGTTTTTTTTTTTTTTTTTTCGTCATTGACCGATTTGTGGCTCCCACACGTCCCCCTTTTTTTGATTTTTGATTTTTGATGATTTTTTTGGTTTTTTTTTTTTGGTTTTTTTTTGGTTTTTTTAGTATACTTATATTACAATACAACACGTAAGAAAAAGCCCGAGGCACCTAATGTGGATTTAGATGCGTCGAAGAGAGACAGATATCTATTTACTCCATGGTAGGAGCGTCGCCGTCGAGTGATTTGACAAAATCTCCCAAAGACAAGCTGGTCAAATCAAGTTCCTCCGATGTCGTTTCTATCCCCTCGTCCTTCGACCATTTGGAATCCTCAGAGAAGAACCGGTCGAACTTGTTGTCGAAGATCACCCCCACGGTTTGGTGATCAGGAAGTGGATTATTTTGCACGTTCGGCTCTGTTTTGTCGAATTCAAGGATGCAATTATCGATAAGGGCTTGCACCTTGTGCTTCAAAACAATGCAATTGTCTACGTTATGGCCCTTCTCTCCCATGTGATAGACACATGACTGGCTTTCATCGTACCCGTTAAATTTCACCGGATTCGGCCTTGGAGGCTCCTTAGCCACTAAGTGCTCCTCTAGTAACATAGGAAGTAATTTCGATAACGGCCTTGGCAGGGGGGTGAACTGCTTGGGAGGCAACTTCCTCCTTAGTTCATATGGTTTATGTACCGACATCGACGAGTTTCCTTGCACCGTACTTGAATTGGAGAACTGCTTAGGGTTGGGTGGGTTTGGTACGAAGGCCACATCAACTTCAGCCTCCTTCTCCCTTCGGGCCGGATATTGGCGTCTTGTTGCGATTTCTGGTGCTTTCCTTTCCCTCATCGCCCATTCCAACCTTTCTGCGATTTTTATGAGGTGTACAAATGTTTGACAACCAGATGTGTTCAGCCTATCGAAATACTCGTAAGGCAACGCTCTCAAGAAAAGGTCGACCAGCTCGTCCTCTGGAATGGACGGTTTGACTTGTGTTGCTAAGGCCCGCCATCTTTGAGCGTAGGCACGGATTGCCTCATTCCTCCCTTTAGTGGTCCTCAGCAATTCTTCTCTGGAAGGGGCTGTAGCAGTATTGAACTTATATTGATGTAAAAAGTCCTCCGCTAGGTCTTCCCATCCATCATAGTCCTCCAAATCTAATTCGATGAACCAAGCCAGAGCAGCACCCGCCAGACTCTCTTGAAACGTGTTCATCAGCAAGGGAACGTAGTCAGAAAAAAGTGCCATTTTGCGTAGGTAATATTTTAAGTGGGCTCGGGGGCAGCTCGTCCCGTTGTATTTTCTGACGAAATCGGGTTCTTTATAGTCTAACGGCGCTTCAATTTTTGCAAATGGTGATATCTTGTCAAATCGAGCCAGCTCATACCCTTGGCTGCTTAGGCATTCCTCTATCTTCGCTAGCCTCTTTGCGCCTTCTTCGATTTTGCCCGAGGGTTTCTCCTTTTTGTCTTTTTCTAGGTCGATGACTGCAGACACGGCCTTCGGTAGTGCATCAGCTGCTAACACTCGATTAACATTCTCGGCCACATTCTCTTCCCGAGTTCGCGCCACATTCGAAGCATTGGGGGGTGCGGGCGGAGCATCCTGGCTGAGGTCATGATTTCTTTCTTGTGCAGCCACCATCATGGCTTTCATTTCTGCTAGCATGGTGGCCATTGACGCCATCTGACCTTCCAAACTATTCACGCGAGATCCCAACTCCTCTTGCTCCATTCTGGCTCGGAGACGAGTTATAATACGAGTTATTCTTGGTTCCGTGATTAAAGCTACCTGCCCTGTGGTAGGTAGAAAGACGTGTTAGCATATGGAAAAAAGTTATACTGAGTTCAAGGGATGAAAGGAATGATACTTACAAACCTTTTGAAGGGGGTAAGACATGTCGAACACATCGATCATGCGCATGTAAACTTGTGAAGTTTTGACACCTAAATGGTGGGGTTCCTGAGGCTTAAAGGCTCCCACCTCGAGTTCTAGAAAGGGTAGGTTCCATTGCACAACTATCGTTGCATTGGGACCCAATCCATAGTTCGAAGTGAGCGAAATTAAAAATGGATTACCCCGTGTTTTTCCTCACGGAGGTTCCATTTTCAATTCCTTCTATTGTTTGCTTATAGGGGCGCCCGGGGTTTTAGGCGCGGTTGTGTGTGTTCAGGTGTCGTGATCATCACAATGCAAGTCATGCATAACAGTTTATCAATCAGCGCTTCAAATCACCCACACAACATACATTCCTACGCCAACCTGCATAAAATAATGTAAATCACGGACTACACCCCTTATTTCTCCAATCTGCAAAAACGTTTAACACCTCAAGGATTAAAGTACATACTTCAATTTGAAGAGCGTCTGCATAAAACAATCAACTTTTTAATCGGCTCAAGTCCACTAAATGGTTAAGAACCAGTCCCCAGCGGAGTCGCCAGTCTGTCGCGACCCTCTCGAGATTCGCCGTGGGCTCTCGAGGGCTAATGGGCCGTCCAGTCTGGTCGGACGTAGGCATCTCCCAAGGCCCGTTACCCAAATCGCAACGGAGGTATGCGTAGTCGACCTTCAGTGTGGTCTAGTGACATGTGCTAAGTGTGCATGCCATGGAGTCGCCACCAGTCATTTTTTTGGAGGGTATGATTGGACCACCCTATTGAATAGTCGGGAGTTTCTATTCAATTCTACGATAACCAGAGAAATGGGTTCGGGGACTTAGTTACGTCAACTGTTAGAGTTGACGCCCTTTCGGTACCTAAGTTGATTGAATTTTCTGCAATTTTTCTCAAATTTTTTTTGAATTTTTCCTTAGTATTCACTTTTTTTTGAATTTTTTTTTTGATTTTTTTTATTATAAATTTCCTGAAAATAAGTCCCAACTGAACGGTCTCTAACTCGCCACGTGGCGTCTCGGTGACAATCGAATCATTTTAATTGTTGTAAAATTTGAATTTTATTTCTTTTAATGTTAAAAATATTTTTTTATTCTGAAAATCATCGGATCACGACACGTGGCTCATCTGCAACCATCCAATCTAGCATTTTTTTTTTGTTTTTATAGGACGCAACACAATGCAAAAAAAAAAATAATAATAAAGAAGATATTAAGTCATTATACAACATAAACATAAGCAAAGGAGATGGGATCCGGTGAATTTTACGACGTCGGGGTCCGTCGGTGCTCGTGCAACAATGTGTGGGGGGTATAAACCACCAGCAGGAGGCTCGGCCTTCCGATTCTGGGGTAGCACAATATAATTTACAGAAAATAAATAAATAAAATACCTTGGACACCAATAGGAGGCTTAGCCTTCCGATTCTGGGTCTTTTATGCGAAATATAGAAATGTTATGACATAAAGTAAATACACAGCAAATATTTAGACACCAACAGGAGGCTCGGCCTTCCGATTCTGGGTCTTTTATGGGAAATATAGAAATGCTATGACATAAAGTAAATACGCAGCAAATATTTAGACACCAACAGGAGGCTCGGCCTTCCGATTCTGGGTCTTTTATGCGAAATATAGAAATGCTATGACATAAAGTAAATACACAGCAAATATTCAGCAACCTTAAAATTCCAGAACATAGCCTATCATCTTAGGAAGCCATCACCGAAAATTTCACCTTAAAAGGAGTCCAAATGAGTGAGATATGACCACAATACCTCAATTCGCTCGATTTTCGTCGACTGTTTTTCAAAAAATCACCATAATTTAACCAGACCTCGAAAATTCACGAAACCAACGGGAAATTGTTAAGGACATCTTAACTTAACCTGTGATGGTCAGAGGGAGGCGCAAAGGTCGCCGGAAGGGCTGATCGTGGAGGACGACGGCGGCGGCAGAAGCTGGTCGTTACAGGGTCAGCAGCGACCTTTGCTCATTCAAACGGCTCCATCGGACGAATGGCTGGGCCAAATGAGCCTTATAATATATCCCTGGAAAGATAAGACGATAAGCTTTCTATTGGAGGTGGTTTCGCCTCGATCTGATATTGGACGACGGAGTTATGACCGGAACAGTGAGATGGTTCGGGAAAGGGAGAGGAGAGAGGAAGAAGAAGAAGAAGAAGAAGAAGAAGAAGAGGAAGAGGAAGAGGAAGAGGAGGAGGGGGGAGATAAATAGGCAGCGGGAAGGAGAGAGGGAGTGGGGAGAGAGAGAGAGAGAAAGAAAAAAAAAATATAATAATAATAAAATAAAAAAATAATAAAATAAAAAAAGTAAAAATAAAATAAAATAACAAAAAGAGAAGACAAAATCATTAGTCCCCTTTTCCTTTTAAATGATGATGTTTCCCTCCTTTTCCTTTTAATCATTACTAATATTTTTGTCAAATTCAATTTTATGGTGATCAGAGAACACCTAAAATCAAACCTGAATTTTACTATTTATGAGGTTAGAAAATAGATAAAATAAAAATAAAAATACCGACTATTTTTATATATCTTTGTGACCTCAAATATTATTTTTCTTGATTTTCTTGATTTTCTTTTTCTTTCTTTTTCTTTTTTTTTTGTATTTTTCGAAAATATATATAAAAAAATGAAAATTATGAAAATTATTTTTTTGGTCAAAATGGTTCATTTAGCTTGGCTAAGGTCACCAAAATTGATTTTTCAATTTTTTCAACTTTTTATGGATTTTCTATGAATTTTCAAAATAAAAATAAAAATAAAAATAAAAATAAAAATAAATAAATAAAAGTTGATCAAAATTTAGGTGTCAACAGCCTTAGCTACCCTCTTCTGGTAAGCTAGTCCATGACAAATAGCTTTAAGACGCTTCTCGTCTATTAGATTCAACTGTTCATATCTGTGTTTGAAATACTCTGGCTCGGAGAGTTTACCCTCTGATAAGATCCTCAAAGAGGGGATCTTAATTTCCACGGGTAGGACTGCTTCCGTCCCATACACTAGACTGTAGGGAGTTGCCCCTGTAGAAGTCCTGATTGACGTTCGGTAAGCCATTAAGGCAAAGGGCAGCCTTTCATGCCAGTCCATGTAGTTTTCTACTGGTTTAGCCAAGATTCTCTTGATGTTTTTGTTGGCTGCTTCCACTGCCCCATTCACCTGCGGGCGGTAGGGGGATGAATTTAGATATCGAATACCAAAGTGATCTAGTAGATCATTGACAATCTTGTTGTTCAGGTTAGACCCATTATCTGTGATGATCGCTTGAGGGGTACCGTACTGGGAGATGATGTCTCTTTTGACGAATCTTGCCACATTTCTTGCAGTGACGTTCTTGTAAGAACTGGCTTCTACCCATTTCGTGAAATAATCAATCGCTACCAGAATGAAGCGATGACCGTTTGAAGCCACAGGATTAATAAGTCCTATCATGTCTATGCCCCACATGGAGAAAGGCCAAACTTCAGACATTTGGTGTAGTTCATTTGGGGGTGCATTGATCTTATCACCATATATTTGGCATTGGTGGCATGACCGGACATGCTGGCAGCAGTCTGATTCGATGGTCATCCAAAAATAGCCAAGTCGCATGATCTTCTTGGCGAGGAGGTGGCCGTTCATGTGAGGCCCACATACGCCTTCATGGATCTCTTTCATGAGAATATTTGCTTCCTTGGCATCTACACACCTCAACAGAGTAGAGTCAAATGATCTTTTGTACAGAATTTATCCATTGAGGAAGAATTTACTGGCCATCTTGGTTACGTATTTCCAGTCTCCTGGCTGGCATCCCTCAGGAAATTCCCCTTTTGAGAGATAATTCCTGATGTCGTAATACCACGGCTCTCCATCAAACTCCTCTTCGATTAGCATACAATAAGCTGGTTTTTCCACTATGCCAATCCTTAAGGGTTCTATGTCCAATCCTCCAGTTGTTTGCAACATCGAGGCAAGGGTGGCTAACGCATCTGTAAATTGATTATGAGATCTCGATAGGTATTCGAATGACACTTCTTCAAATTCGAGTGTTAATTCTTCAAGGTATTCGTGATAAGGGATGAGCTTTGCATCTTTTGTCCTCCACTCTCCCTGTGTTTGTAAAATGATGAGCATGTAATCTCCATAAACTTGTAGGCCTAGAATACATGCCTCGTATTCTGAGATGTTGTTTTTTTTATACCGAGGTTTCCGCGCAGCCGGCGAGCACCGAGCTCAAACCGGCGCGGAGCCCGACTAGTCCTCGGGGCAACACGTGCTAGCCACCACACACGTGCTACCGGTTAAGTCACCTTTGCGACGCCCGGGATTCGAACACTCAACCTCTCGTGAAAGGAAGAGCGCCCGCTCTAGCAGCGCCACCCAAGTATTCTGAGATGTTGTTGGTGCAAGGAAAAATTATTTTTGCCGCCATAGGGTAATGTTGATCATCAGGGGATATCAGTACTGCCCCAGTGCCTACCCCTGATAGATTAACAGCACCATCGAAATACATGACCCACTTGTCTTCTGCTAAGTTGAGAATTTGACCTTCTGTGCTTGTTACTTTAGGAGACTCACCGCTTGACGGGTTTTCTGCTAGCATGTCAGCTATAGCTCTTCCTTTTACTGACTTTTGTGGAGAACACTTGATGTCAAATTCAGACAGCATCACTTGCCATTTTTGCTAATTTCTCAAGTAAAGCGGGTTTCTCCAGGAGGTACTTGACAGGATCGTTCTCTGTTATGAGCTGAATGTTGTGGTGTAGGGTATACTGCCTCAATCTACGAAGTACCCATACCGCTGCTACACAGGCCCTTTCAACTGGTACATATTTTGCTTCAGATGGCGTGAATTTCTTACTCAGGTAATAGATAGCCCTTTCTTTACCATCTATCGGGCTTGTTTAGGCAAGTAAGGCTCCCAAGGACTCCTGTTGTATAGTCAGGTACAAGGAGAATGGGTGACCAGGAATTGGTGGCACAAGTACCGGCGGTATGATCAGATAGTTCTTGATCATTTGGAATGCCCTACTGCATCCAGCATCCCATGTCACTTTCGCGCCTTTCTTAAGCAATTTGAAGATTGGCTTAGCCACATCAGACAGCTGATTGATCAATCTGGCAATATAGTTCAATCTCCCTAGAAGGCTTCTCACTTCATTTACTGTGGAGGGAGTTGACAGATCGTGGATAGCTTGAATCTTTGAAGGATCAATCTCAATGCCCCTGTTACTGACTATGAACCCAAGAAGTTTCCCAGATCTCGCCCCAAACACACATTTGTTAGGGTTTAACCTCAACTTATATTTGCGCAGGCGCTCAAATAATTTTCTTAACACCTGTACGTGATCCTGCCCTTTCTTGGATTTGGCGATCATGTCATCGACATATACTTCAATTTCTTTGTGGATCATATCATGAAATAATGTGACCATAGCCTTTTGATAGGTAACCCCGGCGTTCTTTAATCCAAATGGCATGACTTTGTAGCAAAAGTTCCTCCAGGGTATGGTAAAAGCAGTCTTTGGTTTGTCTTCGGTTTGTCTTCTTGTTTCATGAAAATTTGGTTATATCTCGAGAATCCATCCATAAACGAGAACAATTCATAACCTGCTGTGCTATCCACCAACACATCAATGTGAGGAAGTGGAAAACCATCTTTTGGGTTTGCTCTATTCAAATCTCGATAATCCACGCAGATTCGAACTCTACCATCCTTATTCATGACGGGGACTATATTTGCAATCCAGTCTGAGTATGGGATGGCTTCAATAAAGCCTACCATAAGAAGTTTCATGACTTCTTCCTTAATTTTGTCTTCCAACTCGGCCTTCATCCGTCTGCTGCCTTGCTTGATAGGTTTGATAGTGGGATCTGTGGGTAAGGCATGCTCCACAATCTTAGGATCTAGGCCTGGCATATCAGCGTAAGACAATGCAAAAATGTCTTGATATTCTTTTAATAACTCTGTGAACTCGAGCCTTTCATTTCGGGATAAATGCTCGTCGATCTTGACCTCTTTGATATTCACGGAGTCTCCCAGATTAACAATGATTGGTTCTTCTGAAGTAGGAGGCGTCGATTCCTCAAAGGCATTCCAATCTCTGCGGATATACGCATAACCCTCGTCTTCATCTTCCTCAATGCTATAAGAATGGTTACTGGAGAAATCCGAATCTCGTAACAACCTGGTATGCATGTTTGAGATGATATGCCTGAAATGTCATGAGTATGGTTAGTTCGTACTCCATAAGAATGACATGCATGATCATGGAAAGTCTTTTCGAAAGAGTTTTCGAAATAGGTACAGGTATAAACGGGACTAATCCTCATGTCATTGGTTATCTTGGCCCCAAGGAAATCTCTTTGGAAATCAGGAATCATACGGCAAATCAGGCCTCAAGCTTCTGTGCAGAAGACTAGTATCATCATTGGGCTGATTCGTGGTTCCATATGTCCTTAACAAAATATGTATGGTTTTATTGAATGCAAGATGGGCCGCATTACAAGATGTGCTATTTGGACCAACGGCCGTAGATCCAAAGGCGTTTCCCTATACGTACAATAAGGAAAGAAAATGCGACAAAATGCAGAAAGTTCTAAATGCAGTATTTAAGACAAGCGAAGAGTCTCGTTACTCTGAGGAAGTGGCTTCATTATCCAACCACTCCATGATGACATTCACAGAGTCATCTTTGAGAAAAGGATTTGTCAGATCTGGTTCTATCGGTGAAGTGACATCTTCTTCAGACAACCATTTAGAGTTCTGGTTGAAGTAGGCATTTAAAGGATTATTGAACATTCGAAATCTGCCTTTCCAAGTTGGAGAACCGATGAACGAGTTATTCGGGTTGTTTCGGCCTCCCCGAAGTCCCAGGCTTTTGCCTCGGCCTCGGCCGGCTGCTTCCGGGACAGATTCATTCACGCGATACTTCTGATACCCCAAGCCCCTTCTATGCGGGTTAGCTTTTAACTGTAGGGGGCATTTATCCCTTGATTGTGTTTACCCAGACCTTCTCTAGGATCAAACACATATGCCAGTAGCATCTTAGCTGGTAAAAGATTGGCTTCTGAGATGTAAGGGGTTCTCAACCTTGTCCCTGCCGGGGTATGAACTGTGGCTACCAGTTCTAGGGAATGATAGCTTGCTTCTGTCTTCACTTCGGGTTCAACATAGGGAATGGCACTGTTCTGGTATATCTGGAGGTCGACTTCTCCATGTATGGTAATCACCTTCCCATCCACTACAAAGCGTACTTTTTAATGCAAGCTCGAAGGGACGGCTCCTGCTGTATGGATCCAAGGCCTTCCCAGCAAGAATCCGAATGCACTGGGCAGATCCATTACTTGGAAGTTTATAGAGAATTTTGTCGGGCCGATGAATACGTCCAGCTAAATCTCACCCACCACAGTCTTCTTCATTCCGTCGAAAGCTCTCACAGCCGTTTTGGATGCCTTAACCGTTTCCTCATTGATTCCCAACCTTCTTAGGGTAGCCAACGGGCAAATATTGAAGGCTGATCCATTGTCGATCAATACATGTGCCACTCTTTTCCCGTTACATTGCGTGGAGATAAATAAGGCCTTGTTGTGCCCTCTTCCTTCCATGGGGAAGTCCTCGTCAGAGAAGCTCAATTGGTCTTTTAAAAGGATCGCCCCCACAAAGTCCCCTAATTGTACTTCGTTAATTGTTTCAAGGACATGTACTTCGTTGAGTATTTTCAACAGTGCGTTTTTGTGCTTCTCTGAGTTGATGAATAAATCCAGCAAGGATATTTGAGCCGGCATCTTCCTCAGCTGCTCTATTACTTCGAACTCGCTGGTTTTGATGATTGATATGAGCTTTTCGGCGTCTTCCTTTGAGACTTCCTTTTTTTCGGATTCGCCTTCCCTAGGGGCATAAAACCGTCCAGACCTCATTACCGCGTCTACTTCTTTAGTCCCATAGTCCCAATGGACTGCTTTAGGATCGTATTCTTCTACTGGAGGGACTTCTATAGTTACAGTCGTCTGATAAGACGTCTCTGGTTCAGCCGTGTTGTCTGCTTCTTCTTGCGACAATTGAATCATATCAGGCTTGACTAGGTAGTCTTTCACCCTGCTCATGCTATCAAGTTCTTTCAATCTGATTACCACTGTCGTAGCGACTTCGACCATTGATACGGTGTCGTCAAGCCCTTTTGAAAAAAGTTCTTCTACGTCCTTCGAGGTCTCTGGTTGAGAGAGATCATCCATACCTCCCCATCCGTCTGGTATGATGTCCTCAATTTTCTGATAAAAGCTGGGAGGGGCTGAATATTTCACTTTGAAGTTGTACCCCCCAGAATCTTGACCAAGGTTGTCTACAATTTCTCCCTTTTCAAGCGCGTTGGCCATAAATTTGCGGTCCGCTAGACTTCGTCTCTTGGCTTCCAGTTCGTCCTTTTCGAATTCTTCTTCTGACTGAGTGACCGGCCTGAGGCTGTCTACCATATTCTCGTGTGAGATACCCCAGGTGCTACCCTGCTCAGTTTTGATCACGAAGTAGCTTCCTTCCAAAGATAAAGAAGCTTCAACTCCTTCGAATTCTTCATTGGTGATATCGGACATTATCCCTAAGCTCATCATTTTGGCAATGCATAGTTTCTTTTCGTCAGCAGAGATCTCTCCTGCTTTTGGGTATGATGAAGCGGCTGCTAGCAAGTCGGTCAGCTTAGGCACGTCTACCTTCAGCTTAAGGTAGTCTTCCTCCGCTTCAGTAAATATCGCTCCTACTGCTTGATGATCTGGAAGTGGGTTTTCTTGTACATTTGGGGCCACATTGTCAAACTTCAGAATCTGACTGTCAATCAAAGCTTGTACCTTCAGCTTAAGGATATAACAGTTGTCCACATTATGTCATCTCTCGCCCATGTGGTAGACACAAGTTTGGTTCTCGTCAAAGGCAGGATATTTAACGGGGTTTACCCTAGGCGGTTCTTTTGCCACCAGGCGTTGCTCTAGCAGCACTGGGAGCAACTTGGATAAAGGCCTCGGGAGCTGAGAAAATTGCTTCTGGGGTTGCCTTCTTCTGGGCTCTTGTACTTTCGGTGCCGACCAGGACGACCCTCCTTTGGTCTGATTAGAATTGCCAAACGGCTTAGGCTTGTGGGGATCCGGTATAAATGCTATGTCAAGTCCAGCTTCTTTCTCCTTTTTCAAGGGATACTGCTTCCTAGTAGAAGCGTCATAAGGCCTTCTTTCTCTTAAGGCCCATTCTAGCCTTTCAGCAACCTTTATCAAGTGTGCAAATGTTTGACATCCGGAAGTGTTTAGCTTGTCAAAGTACTCGTAGGGGAGTGCCTTTAGGAATAAATCAATCAGCTCCTCCTCTGGGATTGACGGCTTTACTTGGGTAGCCAAGGCTCGCCACCTCTGGGCATATGTCCTGATTAATTCGCCTCTCGCCTTTGAAGTTCGTAGAAGGACTTCTCTTGTTGGGGCTGTAGCCGTGTTGAACTTGTACTGTCTGAGGAAGTCTTCTGCAAGATCCTCCCATCCGTCATAATCTTCTAGGTCTAGCTCAATGAACCAAGCCAGAGCGGCTCCAGCCAAACTCTCTTGGAACGTGTTCATCAACAGTGGAATATAATCCGAATAGTGTGCCATCTTGCGCAGGTAATACTTGAGGTGGGCACGGGGACAGCCTGTCCCGTTATACTTTCTTACGAACTCTGGCTCCTTATAGTCAGGAGGAGTCTCTACTTTAGCAAAAGGAGATATTTTGTCGAAGCGAGCTAACTCGTAACCTTGGCTGCTCAAGCATTCTTCGATCTTGGCCAATCTTTTAGCCTCTGCCTCTGTTTTCACAGTTTGCTTCCCCTTCTCCTCCTTCTCGAGGTTGATAACAACAGGCGAGGCCTTTTGTTGTGACCGGCTGTTTGGTTCATGGATGTCCTCCTCTGCATGTTGGGTATCTCTCGTTACCTCCTTATCTGTTGTATCAGGTGCAAAAGAAGGACATGCGTTGTTCTGGTTATGTCCCGTTGTTGGTTTAGCTTGGGTAGCTTCCAGCATTACCTTGATGTCGGCCATCATAGTTGCTAGGGCGGTCATCTGAGATTCCAGCATGCCCACACGCGGAGTCAATTCTTGTTGCTCCATTCTTGTCTTAAGGCGAGTTCGGAAACGATGTGTTGGTAATTCCGTGATGAGAGTGTACTTGTTTCAGAAGGATTCCCAGTGAGTATTTCTTTTGTCTTTGCCAAAAAGAAGCAGTTAATTCTTTTAGTTGCATGCTTCTTGTATGTAGATGGGAAAAAGGGCTACCTCGTGAGCCTTAGCCTCATGTAAGTAGTTCTTTTAATCATTTTTCGACAAGAATTCATGAAATTAAAAGAAGCGTAATTTCTGACGATAGTTTTTTATGTATTCGCAAAACATGTTCACATTTATGCTCATGTGTCCAAAATAGCATCACACAGAAATGAGAATGTATGAGCAGGTGTCACAATGTTTGCTTATTTTACACTTGACAGAATAGCCTATTCAAGCCTAGGACGCTTGAGGTCTAAGGTATCCTCATCATCCCAGGATGGATTCCCCTCTTCAGTTTGGGGCTCCTCATCCTCTAAATATGGCAACGGTCCCATGTCTTCGGGTACGTACGGCTCTATTCCATGTACGTACGGTACGATGTATTCGGGTACGTATGGCTCGACAAGGCTCAGTCTGGTCGCTTTAAAGTGCTGAATGTACTCCGCAGTGGCTCTATGAATGTTTTCTTCACGAGTCATGTTTTCTGGCCAACTTATTTCTTCGGCCTGAGAATTCTTCAAAGAGCGTATGATGGATGTCACTTAGGCTTCAAACTGTCTCTTCTCCTCCTCCATGAGAGTCTTGCTCGGTATGTCAAAAGAAAAGATACCAGGTTGTGGTGGAGAAGGGATCTCCTGTAGTGCCCCAAACTGTCGGATCACCCTCTTTGGATAGTATGCGGTAGCGCCCGTGAATCCTAGCAATGGGACTGGACCTTTGTCATCGCAGGCCAATCTGACTTTGCCCAGCGTTGGTAACCTTAGCCGCCATCGGAGTTGTTCAGGCTTTAGAACTTTAAGGAAGTTTTTCCACTCTATGAAGTTGAACTTAGGAATACGTGTATGTGTTCTGACAAAGGTTTTAAGAGGATGTGCATCAGGGCTGATTTCAGTGAAACCCATGCGGATGTGAAATTGTCTGATATGGGATGTGAACCACAGATACAGAAGATCACTAGAGGCTCTAAAGATTCCCTTTTTATTTTTCTTGAAGAGATTTAAGGAAATGAAGGTTTCGGCAAGGATGATGTTTGAGTAATCCCACCCACAACAGACTTGTCTGGCTACTACAGCCATGATAGGGTCGAAGGTGACAGATGAGATTGGGAACAGCACAAAGCTGAAGAATGCCAAGACAAAGGCTCTACCAGATTTGGTCCCTTTAGCAGCAGGGAGGCAGGAAAATCGGTCTATAAGGGAAGATAGGGAGATTCGTCCAGAGTTGCTTTTTGCATCTGCTTTGACTTCACATAGGCTTGTGTCAAGGAATTCAGCCACCTGACTCAGGGGTTCAAATCCTATGGGGGTCGAATGAGTGTGTGAGTGAACTCAACTCCGATGACGGCACTGTACTCCTCGATAGTGGGAGTAATCTCCAGCCCTTCCATGCAGAATGTAGCGGTGGTAGGATCCCAATAGAGCGCCATGGCTTGGATAAAGGCAAGTGGACACTCAATCTTCAGCAAGTCTAATAGGTATCCTAGTCGTGATTCAGCATACTTCTGGCTGACTTCGCCCATGCTATCCCACCATGATTGGAGTTCGGCCCAGGGAACTTTGAACACTTGAATATCACTCTTTCCCATCAAGTCTAAAATATGCAAATGATTTTTTTAAAAAGTCAATCGTCAGAAATTACTTTAAAGACATGATTATGCATATGCCATGAGATATGCATGGGCTAACTTAATTGTATAGTTCATTTTGAAGAAATGGAAATTAGGACATTTTTCAGGTCTCGAAGGCCTGACTTAAAGCCTAACTTGAATTTCAGGGAAGTGAATTATGCAATTTAGTCGGGTTCACTCAGTGACTAGAGGAAACAGTAATGTCACATTCCATTGGTAAATACATCAAATGAACAAAGTGTAATGAACTTTTATTACAATCAGGATGCCTAATGAAAGAAAGGTAGAGAAAGATTCTTCAAACAAGAAAGCCATAAAAGGCCAATGGAATGTGAGGATTTAAATCACTCTTGACAGTTAGTCGGGAACTCCCCTCTAATCAAGTGTAAGGGAGTTATCTTCAATGTTCTGGTCGAAAGGTCGTAGTTCCTCTGGCCATTCTCCGGTCCATGGTATGACGACTTCAGGAGCCTTCTCGGGTTTCACCTTCTTGAGTGTGATACGCTTTGGCTTTGTCTTGGTAGCAGGACATCTTCTTTTTCCCCAAAAAGTAATCATGGGTACACTTTCTTTGGTCAGTAGTTCAGCCTTTCGACGGGCATATGCCTCCCTGGCCAATTGGTTGCGACGCTGTCTCTTCATCTCCAGATAATTCTTAAACATCTCGCCCGCTTGTCGGTTGAATCTGAGGTTATCGACGTAGTAGCGGGTTTGACAATCTTCCGCATATCCTAGCTTACGTCCAGTCAGTTCCCGACTATGCACGAATCTGGTGAAGTGTAGCCTTGTGCTTGGTCCAGGGCGAGTGACTTTCCTCAGGTACTCGAAGATTACCAATTCTGTCGAGCTCTTAGGGAACAGCGACATCCCACCCTATTACCATTGCTATTTCAATTAGTCACTTGAGTGATTCTCATGATGCGAATGCATATGTATGTAATGTATGAGTCACATTATGGAGCAGGGAATAATAAAGTACATTGAAAATAAATGCCTTACCAACCGTACTTGGGGGAATGTGGAATGTCCCCCTGTATCAATGGGTAGTTTTAGGTATACCAACCATTCATAGACACGCGCATTAGACAAGTGGGTATACTCTAAAAATAAAAAATCAGGTGAGGAACCTACGGCTCAGGCTCCCACGATCCACATGAGGCAGATTCCTCCCCAAGGGTACCCACCCAAGAGGGCTAGATATCGCCAATGCGGATGATAGGCGGGAATGAATACGAAAGTCTCAAGTGCCATCAAACACAAGATCCTTTTCGCACCCTTTCCCTATCTAAGGTAACATAGAGGTGGTTGCAGTCGGGGTTTGACCGCCAGTGTGTGCGATGTGTCGTGATCATCACAATGCAAAGTCATGCATAGCAGTTTATATCAAACACCGCTTCAGTATGTGCGTAAAGTAAACATACATTCCCACCTCCAACTTGCAGGAAAAAATGTCAACAATCACTCCACCCCTTATTTCTCCAATCTGCAAAAACATCTAACACAATGGTTAGCATACGTACCTCACCTTCGAGAGCATCTGCAGAAAACAAGGTCAGATAAATCAAACAGCTTTTTAATCGGCTCAAGTCCTCTGGAATTCGTAACCAGAGATTCTGGTTTCGAATGTCCCCAGTGGAGTCGCCAGTCTGTCGCGACCCTCCCTCGCCGGTATAAGCGAGTGGGGAGCTAATAGGCCTCCCGATCGCTGGCTCGATCGGACGCGGGCCTCTCCCAAGGTCCATTACCCAAATCGCAACTGCTGGATATACGTGGTCGACCTTCAGTGTGGTCTAGTGACATGTGATAAGTGTACATGCCAAGGAGTTGCCACCAATCGTTTCGTGGAGGGTACGATCGGAAACCCTATCGAATAGTTGGGAGTGGTCTATTCGTTCCTGCGGAAACCAGAGAATTGGGTTCGGGGACTTAGTTACGCCAACTGTCAGAGTTGACGCCCTTCGGTACCTAAGCTGAATGGTTTATCTGATCCTTGGATTTCATACAGACGAGTGGGGTACAGATCCTAAATCTAGGAGTTCATGCAAATGGGAATAGCTACCCTATCACTCACAATCATTAAAAATAAGTGCGCAAATCAATGATCCAATACATGCGGATAAAACACATGAAATCAACATGGCATCCCTAATGATGCCCTATTAGCCTAGAGAAATATCAATCAAGGCTTAGGAATGATTTTAGCATTATTTGCCCATGAGGGGGTAAAAATCGTAATTTTGAACAATTCGGGGAAAATCCGCCTTGAAAGGGGCCAATTTGTCATTTTAGACGAATTGTAAAGTCAAAAGATGGGGGAAATAGGATTGGCCATCAATCCAATCCATTTCCCATTTTTCGGGAATATTCAAGATTTTTCTGGGATTTAAAAGTGATTTTACCCTTAGAGGGGTAAAGTCGTCATTTTGGATAAAGATGAGAACTGAAAATCTTAAATATTAGGGTTGGTCGTTCACCTGACCCAAACCCTAACTTTAAGCAATTTTCAGAGCTCGATTGGAACAAGAAAGACGATTTTCCCAATGAGGGGCAAAATCGTCATTTTGATAAAAGGGATAGGACTTGAAAATCCAAGCCTGAGAATTGGTCGCCAACCTGACCCTAATTCTTACCATGGCATTATCGGCCTTATCTCACATATACAACAGAGGCGACTTACCCCTAAAGGGTAATATCGTCAAGTCTCGGAAGAACGGATAAGAAACCCCAAAAATATGGTTGACTAGTTGTCTGTGGTCAATCCTCGATTTTTGGGGGTTTCTGGAGTGTCTAGGATTTTTCCACAATTTTTTCACATTTTTTTGGAATTTTCTGGAATTTTCTAGCATTTTTTTGGATTTTCTAGGATTTTTCTGATTTTTTTATTATTATTATTATTATTATTATTATTATTATTATTATTATTATTTTCAATCAATTTCCGATTTTTTTATTTAAAAAAATTATTATTCGGACCGGGTCGACCCGACCCACTCGGGTTGGAACCCGGCCCAGACCCGAACCCGCAGGACTCGGCCACCGAACGACGCCGTTCGAAGCTTTTTTTATTTTCTGATTATTCGACTCTAATCCAAGGGTCCTCATTGCACCACGTAGCTAATCCACGATCGCAGGATGATCTAACCGGAACCTACGATTCAGATTGAAAGAAGACTTGATCAGGACCGTCTGTTCAGATTACTTAAACCTACGGCCATGATTAGAACCTGAGACCTAATCTGAGCCGTTTGATCCTATCGTTCTAAACAACGTCGCCTTACTCATTAATCCATGCGGCACCGTTTCGATTCGATTTGGTTTTCCAATTTTCAAATAATTTCCATTACTGATCGAACGGTCACCATTTGCTAGAATCGTTTAATCTAGGCCGTTCGACTTATGCTGACTCACCATAACGGATTAACGGTCGAGTTGACTCGACTTCCACGTGGACTAATTGCAACATGACACATGGAATTTTGACTCGTTGACCGCGCCATGTCAGCTTCGTCTTCAACCTCTCGACCCGGCGAAATGAACGGCTGAGGAACTCCAGCGACGATCCGACGGTGGATTCTCGATGAAATTATGCGAGATCAACGGCAATCGACTCGCGATCGTCTCTAGTTTAACATATCTAGGAATCACAGCATCTCATTCGCTAAATCACAAGTATCAAGCATAGTGCCGAGTACGGCCATGGGAGTTCGATTCCCTAATTAACACAAAATCATTACAATTCTATCGCAGGATAGCATCAATTGGTGTTCAGGAGACTTACCTCGAGCTTCGATTGAGCTCGCTCGGCCCAGATTTGGCTGGGGAAGAATGTGTAGGGGACGGTTATGGAGGCTGTTTTCGAAGACTCAATTCGAGGTATTCATGCAAGGTCGATGCAAAATGAAGGCACAGTGATGTTCAGTGATGTTCAAGAAGTGAAACGCCCATAGCAATTGCAAGAATGGGCAAGAAAGGCAAGAATCGCCATTGAAGTGCAGTGAAGGACTCGAGGTCGAGACTCACCTGTTTCGATGGTTTTCGGCTACGCGACTGACGGCGACAGCTTCCTCTCAGCACGGGCGGCCTCCTGATGATCTTCGCGAGCTCTGGTCTAGCCTGTAAAGGTTTGACCGCCGCTCTGTGAATTCGAGCTCAGTCCTCGACAATGGTGGTTGGAGGACGAGCCCTTTTTCTCTCCATTTCGCTTTCTTTTGATTCCGTTTCTTCTTTTTCAACTGAATTCGCCCTCCCCTTCAACAGAAAGCGACCATGAGCTTATATAGCTCTTGGGAATTTTGGTGCCGCAACGGGGGTGGTGTAACGGCCTCAATTGCACGTGAGGCCACGTGCATTTGGGCCTAAACGGCGTCGGGGACGATGGGTTTTCCGTCCAACTCCGTTTGGTCCTCCGGTAGCCCTCATCTTTTGCAAATTTGGCATGGATTTGCGCTGAGTCTAACGTCGTTGACTTTTGCAGGTCCCGCGATTTTGACCATCCGATTACTCTCCCCTCCGGCGACTCCGAATGGCGCTGTTGGTGTCAATCGACGGGAAACGTCCTAAGGAATCAAATGACCACAAGTGTGTCTTTAATCATCGCCGATTGGTCCGTCAATTTGGCTATCAAAGCTCGGCATTTTACTGTTCATTTGCGCAGACTCCCGGGGAAGAAGAAGACATTGTAGCAGACCGTTTTGACCGGTCGGACCGGCGGTCTGACCGGTCCGAACCGGTTCTAATTTGGGATTTTCAAAATTAATCCAAATCTGTTGAGAATTTTTGCAATTAAATTTCAGAATTGAGCTTAGGGCATGGATTTTATCTAAAAATATGGTTTTGCCCAAAATTTCACCCTAATTTCTATAAAAACCCCAAATTTCTATTTAATTGCAAAATTAGGGATTGTGCAATTGAAGGTTCAAATGACCAAATTGGGCCAAATTACCTATCCCAATCGATTCAGAATGGTAAAAATCATTGAGCAGCATGTTTAATTTGTAATGATAGCCATTGAATTGAAAGTAATTTCAATTATGCTCAAATTCAAGGACTAAAATGCAATTAAGTTTGCAATTGAGCAATTTGTTCGAACAATTAGGTCAAATTGAAATAGGGGACAGTTAGATTGAATGTCAAGATTCTAAAAAATGCTAAAATTGAAAATTAAAAGACTCAATTGATATTTTTTTCTCAAATTCAATAGTATGGGTTACAAAGGAACACCCATAATTGAATCCAATTTTGAACTTTTTGTGAGATCAAAAATGCAAGAGATTAAAAAGAAAAATATTGGCTATTTTTTCATATATTTGTGATCTCAAATGCTATTTTTCCTGATTTTTTTGAGTATTTTTCTATTTTCTAAAAAATACTAAAAAATGTGAAAAATATGAAAAATTATTTTTGTCAAGAATGGTTCCTTGGGCTTGGCCAAGGGCACCAAAGTTGATTTTGTAATTTTTTGACGTTTTATGGATTTTTTGTGATTTTTCAAAATATAACTGCAAAAAAACTTGGTCAAAAATCAGGTGTCAACATCTCTTGAGGCTAAACCAAAGCTCAAAGAGGTTGTGAGGAGGTCGTCCGGGCTCCCAAGAAGCGATCGCCGTCGACCGCGCAAGCTACAACCGCGAAAACAAGTGAGATAGGTGTCGCGACCCGTCCGGAAGCGGACGCGGCTAATGGATTACCGATCACGGGTCTTGGATCGGCGCGAGCCCTCCCAGGCCCATACCAAATCGCGGCGGGAGTATTTTTCAGGAGGATTCGACGATAAGAGTCGATCGCTTTCGACCTTAGTGTGGTCGTGGTGGCATGTGCAACTTGTACATGCATTTGGAGTCGCCACCGGTCTTTCTTGGAGGGTAGACCGGAAACCTTACTGATCGATTGGGAGAGATCGATCAGTTCTACGGAACCAGAGATTTTGGGTTCGGGGACTTGGTTACGCTGGTGTCGTTACCAACGCCCTTTCGGTACCTAACGCGAGTGATTTTCCTAACTAGGATTTCATGCAGGCGCAATTTTGGGTGAGGTAAGTCTGACTTTGCACATTAACCAGTTTAACATGCTCACGTAATCATAATAAATAAATAGATGTTAATCACATAAACATCTATCCTACGTGGTGATCATGGAATTATGATTTAATGGGTCTCGAGCCAATGAGACCACATTTAATCATTTTAATATTTTAATAACGGAGAGCCGCTCTTCGCTTCTTCTTGGTTTCTTGAACTCTTCAAGAATTGGGCCCCAAAGAGCTCGCCGACTTAAAAGGCTCCCCCACGTAATCCTCGTAGCATTTACATCAACAATTGACTATGCTAAAAATAAAGATTACATGAAAAATAAAAGGAGTACGCAGCCTCCATTTAATAATTACAACCCCAAATATATAAATAATCATCATACATTCATATATACATCAATCACATTGATTAGGGATTTTTCCATGATCACCACCCTTTCACATAAGTAATAAATTCACAATTTAAAACTTAGGAAGGCACAATAAAAATTCTACGTTGAATCATATTCAGAATTTTTACGTAAAATAAGATAGCCATAAATTTTCGATTCAAAATTGATTTATTCTCAATTTTTGCTACGTTGATTAATTTATCATATAAAATAATCAATCTCCATTAGCCATGTAAGACGAACAATTCGTTAATACATATTGGCCATAGTATTGCAAAAATTGCAAAAATCAATTAAATGCACGAAAATGCCTAAGGATTGGCTCTGATACCACTGTTGGGATCCACGTAACACGTAGCGGAAATAAATAACAACCCATACATGTATCTCCAGAGGCGTACTTCGTGCATTTCAATCGAAAAAAATCACAAAGCCTCAAAGGGAGTAAATAGATTACCTCTCGTAGCGTGCTTGAACGGAGGTGTCGGTTCGATGTTCTTCGATCTCAGCCTCCACAAGTGTTAGGCATCTAGTTCGGACGCACCACCAATTGACGAACGGGGAGACGACTAATAACTCCACAACAATTGTGCTAGCAATATACGGAATCAATATTCCGAACTTAGTATATTTTGCTCACTCAAGATTATGAGAATATAGAGAGTGTTTGTGTTCTTCTCTCTAAGCTCTCAAAAATTTGCACACTCTACAAAATGTCTCTCTCCCCCAACCTCAAAACTCTTGCCATCCTTTTATAGCCAAAAATACCTTCCAATAAATTGTATTTAAAAATAGCACTAACAATTATAAATTCTATCTAAAAATAGCACTCACAAATAAATGACATTTAAAAATAGCACTAACAATAGCACTCACAATTTATAATACAAAAATGCTATTTAAAAATAGCACTAACAATAGCACTCACAATTTATAATACAAAAATGCTATTTAAAAATAGCACTAACAATTATAAATTCTATCTAATAATAGCACTCACAATTTATGATAAATAAATGCCATTTAAAAATAGCACTAACAATAGCACTCACAATTTATAATACAAAAATGGTATTTAAAAATAGCACTAACAATAGCACTCACAATTTATAATACAAAAAATGCTATTTAAAAATAGCACTAGCAATAGCACTCACAATACAAAAATGCTAAAAAAAAGGCACTAACAAAGGTGTTAAAAATAATAACCATTATTATTATTACAAGAGTTAAAGAGGTTACCAAACAGTACAAATATGCATAACATATAAATACGTATGACGTATAAATACGTAGAGCATACGTATACATCCGTGAAACCGGGGACTAATTGAAAGAAAAATGTGCAATTAAGCCCTTTTGGTAAAAATTGATTAAATTGGAGGGCAAATTGACCTAATTGCACTTTAAGACTTTAGAATCCAATGTCATAGCTTATAAAAAGTGAGAATTGAAAACTAAAAGACTCGAAAATGATTTTTTTTTTAGGCTCGGTTCGGGTTTATGTTTGTGAAGGAACATAGTGACCCGAGCCGAATTTTTGAGATTTAAAGTGACACACTTGAAGAGGAAATTAAAACAAAATTATCGAATATTTTTGGATATTTTTCTGACCACGAATGGTATTTTTCTGATTTTTTGGGTATTTTTATAATTAAATAAACTCGAAAAATATTAAAAATACCGAAAAATATTTTTTGTTCAAAATTGGTTCCTAAGGCTAAACCAAGGCTTCCAAAGTTGATTTTGTGATTTTATGACCTTTTTTGATATTTTTAATTAATTTTAAAGAATAAAAATCACAATAATAAATGGTAAAAAATCAGGTGTCAACAGCTGCCCCTCTTTGAGAGGAATCTCGTTAGAGGTTTCTCTCAAAGATAAGGTGGCACCTGATTCCTAACCGACTCAACTGGGAAAATAAGAGAAGAAATGTTATGACATCGGATCCTTAAGCCTATTGATAAAAGCTCAAATCAATCCCCGGTTTGCTCTAACAATTTGAACATGGGCCGGAGTGAGAGAGGCTTACCTGAAGCTCACCTGTCGGATGCTGCCGGTTGTGACGACTTTCAAGAAGATGCCTAGGACTCGTCATTCAGAATATCCTAGGGAGATTAAGCTCTGACCTGTATGGTAGGTCATACCATGATGGGATTCCTAACTGGTAGGAACCTAAGGAAGGCGCATCCCATGCTTTGGGATTTGCCAAGGATTTTGATCCGTATGGTGGATCAGACCTTTGTATTGATCCTTACTGCGATATTTATCAATGAGTTGACCCTTATGGCGGTTTCTACCAATAAATTGACCCTTATGGCGGTTTCTACCATATGTGACCCTTCAGGCGGTTTCTACCATATGTGACCCTTCAGGCGGTTTCTACCTTGGTTTGACCCTTCAGGCGGTTTCTACCATAAGTTGACCCTTCAGGCGGTTTCTACCTTGAGTTGACCCTTCAGGCGGTATCTACCTTTGGTTTGACCCTTCAGGCGGTTTCTACCTTATTTTGACCCTTCAGGCGGTATCTACCTTCATTTGACCCTTCAGGCGGTATCTACCTTCATTTGACCCTTCAGGCGGTATCTACCTTTGTTTGACCCTTCAGGCGGTGTCTACCATCAGTTTTGACTTTGAAAAGGGGTCTCATGACGAGGGTTCTCCACGTCCGATGAGATTTCCTGAATTTTGAAAAGGGGTCTCATGACGAGGGTTCTCCACGTCCAATGAGACTGTCTGATTTTGAAAAGGATTTTTTTTTTAAGGGTTTCTCTTCCCCAAGAAAATATTGGTAATCTTTGAGAAGACAGCAATTGTCCAATTGACAAAATTTTATGACTTAAGCTTTAGTCATGAGATGTGCATTTTGATGCTGGAGGTTATCCAAAACATTCTTGCAACATGCAAATGTGATCACAAATCCCTTGTATGGAAAATCTGGATCAACAGTTTGAAAATTTCCAAAAAGAGTTTGCTCAAAACATCAATTGGAATATTTCTCGACAAGGAGGCCATCTCACCTGTTTTGAGGTGATGATTTTTAGGGGATGCACTCAGTTCCCTACTGACCTGTGCCTAGGTTTTAGGCTCATTCGCAGCGCATACATTTTGATCGGTCGGGAGGTCTTCCACGGGACCGTAATGTTGGGCTTGGATATTGGTTTTCAAGGGGGACCCGCTTTGGAGTCGAGGCCATCGAATGAAAATCTTCACCATCTGCTCCGGGTTTACAAGTCAAGAACCCTGCAAAATGAGAAAGAAAGAGTCTTGCTCGTACTTCTTCGAGCTAAGCTATATGTTAACCCAAGTGTCTTAGTCAGAGAAGACTGTTTCAGGGTTGTAACATTGGTAGGATTGGGGACCGAAAAAGGCTTGTTTTTGGCCCAGAAATCACGAAGGATTTGACATTGGTGATCATTGCCAATTTGTCACATGTCTTTTCCATTCTGCATCTTCCATTTTTGAGGTGTGCAACCGCTTTTGAGGTGTGCACAAGTCCTTTAGAGAACGTCTCTTGTGGTATTAAGAGATTGACAATTCTGTCCGTGTTTTTGCACCACGGCTGACATCATTTGGGGAGCAGTCTTCTTGATCTGACTCCTTTATGGGTTTTTCTCTCTTCCCAACTAGGCTTTATTGGGGATCAATCAAACAGTTTTCACGAGCATCGGCCTTGCTTTTACCAGGCACTTTGCTTTTTCTTGATGCTGGGGATTTTTTTCTTTGTTGAAATCCCGCCTTTTCTTTTCCTTTGGAACTACGATGTTCAGAAAATTGTGCTAGATATACAACTTGAATCATAGCACATTTAAACGCCGATATGAGATTTTTCTATAAATCCCATCTCTTGATTTCTTCCGTTCTTGGAGTGATGCAGTTTCCATCTTGAAACATCCCATGATCACCAACGGGGGTTTATGAAATGAATTTGCAGGCTCAACTTGGCTGTGCAAAGGATATGGTGTGTGGGATAGAGAAATGAATGCTTCTCGTCATCCTATGGCACTTGGATTACCATATAAACAACACACAAAGATTGATGTTAGTCCGAGCAAGAAAATTTCTAACCATTTTCTCCTGATACCGCTGGACTCACCTCCATTTTGCCCCGATGTGGGGTGGTTCTTGACAGGGTTAAGAATGAAAACCGTCGTTCAAAGGATTTATCAACGGTCACCTGTAGTGTTTGAGGGATATGAAACGAATGCCTCCGTCATCCCAACTCATGTAATCGTTGCGAATAATCCCTACTTCCGTAGGTCCAGATTTTGCTATCTGATCCGCTCCACTTCTCTCCAGTGTGTGTAGGACGTGTTTGGACTAGGCTTTGCCTCTTTTCTTTTGAGAAAACGTCCTTTTAAAAGTTTTGAACTTTTGATTGGAAAAAATCTCTTTCATTTTCTCCAAAAATTTTACCCGTCAAGGGGATTTTATGATGCACCATGCATGTTCTTATTCATGTTCAGATAACCTCCTGTTTTAAGACATGAATGCCAATGAAGTTTGAATTCTATGTCTTTTCTAGACATTAGATTCTGAAAGCTTTTCTTTTTCTCTCTGTTTTTTATTTAACATCTTCAATGGATTGGGGAAAGGGATACTTACCTGTCCCCCGCGGCTGGAGATCCTGAAAATGCGGAAGAAACATGTTATTGTACGTTCACGAATTTTTCAAAAAATTAGAACGATACAATTTACCCTTGGTCATGTATTCTAACGGGTAATACATGGGATGTGAAAACCTGTTCGTCTGTAAGGCGATTCCCCTGTCAAGGATAAATAACGAGTATCAATTCATATTCTCAAATTCAAGACAAATTGGAACGATACAACTTTACTCTTGGTTCTCATCCCGTTCTGATATTGCGTATTGATATGAACAACATCTATCAAATCCGCCTATCCATTCTTGGAGTGTTTGCAACATCAATGGTTCATCTGCCCCCAGTTAGGCAACGTCTGTTCTGTTATTCGAACAAATGGCTCCTTGAGTGATTTATCCACGTTTATCACCTGAGAAGGGAAAGAAATGAGACATTACTTCGATATTCGATTGAAGATCGTTTAGGAACGATACATCGTTTTACCAAATAGGTGGCTTCGCGGCCAAACGTATTTCGTATTGAAGGGGTAGATCCCATTATACTCCGCGGGTGATAGTCATTGTTCGGGGAACTTGCTCCACGGATTAAGCGATTAATCCACGGCCCTCGGCTTGAAGATGCTCAAAGGGTGATGTTGACACTCACGCGCAATTAGTTCTAGACATTAATGAAAGATGTTCCCGTGGGAACCTTACAGTGCGATCAACAACATATTCAATAGGAGTGTTCCAACCCTTTCGTCTAAGCATTTTTCATCGAGTAACCATGCCTTGCATCAGACGTTTGGTCACCTGCCTTGCGTCACCACTGCGATGGCCCTCCGGCTCCAAATTGATCGAGCCAAAGATTGAACTCATCGCCAAGGAAATTGCTCGGGTCTTCGAGCCATTGATGTTCAAGCTGGGTATCAACAATTGTTGGGGGCAGATTTCCTTCATCGCCTTCATTGTGAGGAACTGGAGTCTTTGAGCTAGAACCTTCATCATTGCCCTGTTGGGGTCGAGACATACATTCCTGAAGAGTATTGATCCAAGTGTCCAGCTCCTCCTCAAGGAAATCGCCTGTTCTTTCTAGCCTTTGGTGCCCAGATTGGCTGTCGTCAACTGCAGGCGAGGGATTCCTCTCTTTGCTCTCGCCGTGAGCAACTTGACCCCTCGAATTGGAACTTCCTCCAATGACCGGCAGGTTTATATGTGCACTCTCTACCAATGCCAGATCCGCTTCAGGGACAGCATTAATGACCGAATCGCGCTCAAACTGAGGAATCCCTATGTGCTGGAACTGCGGTATATACTCTTGAGGAGTATTGAGATAGCTCGGCGGAGCATTCTGATTTGGGTTAGAGGAGTCGCTAACACGACTGCTGGTCCCGTCATTGCTGAAACACGGTTGGGTGCTCTCGGCTCTCCAATCATCGTGGTTGTAACTCTGCCCGGCACTTGAGCTCCAACTGGCTTTATGATGGTTTAACGCTATCCTTCCATCCCTTAGCAATCTCCTATAGTACTTGAGGTGAGACTCGACGTTAATTCTAGAGAGCCCCGGCACATTCATAATCTCGAGTATGCGTAGTGGGCTAGCCGAATCAACTCCCAGCTCTCGAATTGCATCAACAAATTTGGTGTGAAGTTCATAGGTCCAGTAAAACCTTGTTCTCTTATCACCCAAAATATCGTCAATACTTCGGTAGCTATTCTCTACGGGATCTAGTCGTTTCAAAAGTTGTCCAGGGAGGGACTCACCGACTTTGGATTGGCTGGCTGCGACAGCGAGTTCGTCATTGAGAGAACTCCCCCTGTGATGATTCATATCCCATTTCTCAGAGGATGTTGGTGTTGATCCTATGGTGTTGACTTGCTCATGCAGATCTCCGGCGATATCTGGCTGTGTCGGAAAATGCTGTGGAGAATACGGTAACAGCTGAGCGTTATTCGTCAACAGGGACGGTTCATCGAGGAACACCTCGCCGAGGACAACAGGATTACCACAATTAAGGCAGGTGGCCTTGGTCAGAGCTTCCTTATATCTCGCGCTTTCAGCTTGAAGCTTCTCATTCTCCTCCTTCAGGACCAGTAACTCATGGTCTGCGTATTGCTGTTTCACCCGGGTTCGTTTGTTGGCGAACCAAAACTTGACCTTCGAAAGCTCCAATCCTATTTTTCGGCTCAACTCCATTTTCTGTTGTCTGCTTGGAGTGGGGCATTCATTGAAGAAAGCTTCGAGCTCTCGGATTTGGCCTGGAGTGTGGCGTTGTAGTTGCTTCCTTTTCCGACTCCGGTCATCATTGTATACTCCTTCTTCGTAGCTGAAACCTAGAATTTCATCGCTGGAGGAGTCAGTCTCTATGGCCTTCGGGCAGGATTCAGCTCCAGGATCTTCAAAGTCTCCCAGCAGTTCGTGCTCAGAAATGTCCAGGTCGGGCGTTTCTAGCAGATGGGAATAACTTTTAAACATGATGGATCGGGGTATCTCGGGCTGATCTAGTTCACTCAGCTTTCTCAATTCGCTCTTACGTGTTTGCTCACTCTAGAAATTTTCTCAAGTGATTGTGCGTGTCCTGGAACCATCCTTCAGGCTGCATATGAAGACCAGCAAGCAAGCGCTCCTCCCGAGATCCTGCAATTACTCATCGTCTGTATTCCCCTTTCTTTTTTGTCGTGATAGGATCACAAACTCTCTTGCATTGATTCGGTTTCATCGAGTATTGCGCTCGTCCCCTAGTTCAGTCTTCAAAGTGGTGGGTCTACAATCTTTCGGCGCCTTTTATGATTTGCTAGGCCCGAGAACGTGGGGAGCAGCGGTGGACCCGCAATTAATGACTCCGTTTAATTCATTTAGCTCCATGGGAATTAACGCTATGATCTTCTCTCAACCCCTTTTCATCGTTCAAACGAAAGTGGCATTTTCCCTGTGCATGCTGTTGCTCTTCATTTCAGCATCCCGGGCGCTTGGTGAGGAATGAGTTCGTGGCCACTCAAAATTTTAAAGACCGTCTCTGGTTTCAGACTTAATCTAACAAGGGATCATCACAACTGAGCATGACGATGTTCGTCGATAGCGTTGGTTTAACTATAGTCATTAAAGAAAAATGTTCCCGTAGGAACTTTACAACGATAAAATGAGTGATCTACTCGTGAACATGTTCTTCTTTCTATGGGTGTTCGTAGTGACCGACCCATCGTGCCCCGAGTCAGGTGCTAGATCATGGCTGTCCAAGCATGCCAGCTTCCCACTGATTGAACAAGGCATCGAGCCCCTCATCGAAGAAATCGTCTGTCGTGGGTTGACCAGCGGCAGGCAGAGCACCAGTCGACTGCTGCTCGAATGGAGGAGTTCGCACTCGCTGTACTTGTGACACGCGCTCTTGAGAAATGTTGAAATGGCCCGGGAGGACATTCTGATCAGCTTTCAGTTTGCCGGTGGTCGGGTTGCTAGCTTGATTGATGCTTAGATTTAGCCGGGTATCTCTTGATGCCTGAGCATTACAATGGCGGTCGCCCCTAGCTTTTGAGCTCGAGACGGATTCCTCCCGGTTTAGCTCCGCTCGACGTTGTTTTAATAGCTTTCTGTAGGCAGCAAGGTGATTCCTGACCAGCTCCTTACTAAGCCCCGGTACATTCATGGCCTTAAATATGCGCGTCGGAGTTGCTGAGTCGATCCCCATTTGGTGAACCACGTCTAGGAATCTGGAATGCAATTCAGGGGGCCAAGCGAACCTCCTCTTATCGTGGCCCAAAATTGCATCGATGGCTTGACGACTGATTAACTCATCTCCAGCAGGACCCGACCCTATCGAAAATTGTTGTGCATGAGGCTGATATGCTTTGAGCTGGTCGGCGGTAACATCCAGCTCCTTGAAACTGTAACTCCAATCAAAGCGATGCAAATCCCATCCCCCAGGAGGCATTTGTATCATCTTCGTAGGATCATCCTGCTCATGCGTGACTCCGGCAAAATCTGGTTGAGCAGGAGATGCCCCGAGGGAGTAGGGTGGTAAATGAACGTCTTCAATCATCGCGTGAGGCTTATCGGGGAATATCTTACCGAGGGCGACGAGGTTATCGCAATGAGGGCAAACGGTAATATTGAGAGCTTTTTCATACCTCATGTTTTCTATTCGCAGCTTTTGGTTTTCTTCCTTTAAAATCTCGACCACCTGACGTTTGCGTTGAGCCTTCGATTTGGATCTCCTATTTTGAAACCAAAACTGGATCCTCGACTGATTAATCCCCAACTCCCGGCTCAATTCAATTCTCCACTTCTTTTTCATGTAATGGCTTTTACTGAAAAGGGTTTCCAGCATTTGGGTTTCCTCCTGAGAGTATTGGTGAGGACGTCTTCTTTTCCCGAGTTGAACATCGTGGATGTCGTTGTCGTCGTCGCCGTGATCTTGATTTCCATTGCCAGAAGTGTTGGGCTCCATGGTTTTGGCGTTAGACTTGATCTTGGAATCTTCGAGATCCCTCTGTAGTTCAATTTCTGAGATTTTTGAGTCAGTCGCCTCTAGCAGCTGACAATAACCTCTTAAATATGTTGGATTGAGAAATGTTTGATTGGTTCTTGCCCACTCAGAGTTCTCCACTCTCTCATGTATGCTCACTCCCTATAAAGTTTTCTTCGAGTGACTTCGTATGTTCAGGAGACGCTCTTCAAGCATCATTAGGCAAACGTTCCCCCTCAAGACTTTGAATTTCTCGCTTAGCTTTTCAATCGTGATGGGACTGCCAAATCCTGTTAGGGCTCTCTTCGATAGTTGCGCTTACCTCCCACCTAACTCTAATAATGGTGATCCCGACAAATCTTTTACATCTTTTAATTGATGAGCCGGAAATCGCGGACCGAAACGAATCCAATGGTTCTCGTGAGGGGACCTCCTGCTTTACCCCCTAACTGGGCTCCACCAGCATTATTACTGAGACCCTTCATCATCCTCGAGTTGCTATAAAATGAGGAATTTATGTATGGAAGGTTAACGTTCTCGCATAATCAGCTTCTTCCTTCTAATCTCTCTGTCAAACTCGTCTTATTCTCAAGCCAACCCAACGCAAATGGCCTCCTCTCCCGTACGCACTTTTTCAACTGATGTCTTGGCCCAGTGGGAAAAGCTTTATAACCTACTGGGTCGCGGTTACGCACACATAACCGATCATTCTGCGACCGAGGATGAAATCTGTGTCCTGCTCGAGGACCTTGATACCACTTCTCTCGAAGGTACTACACTGGGGAGGGAATATAGAATTTTCCCGACTCTCTTTGCACACTCCTTAGAGGCCTACCGTGCTGCTAATCGGGAGGTTCTCGTGGCTCGCGTTTTGCGAGCTCGTTATGAGGATCGATCTGATCATTTGGTGCTGACCAACTATCTGGCCGATAGTTACAAAAAGGCCGTCGAGTTTGCTAATGAGCGGGTCGCGACGTTGCTTCGCGAGAGGAGAAATCTGGTGGAGCAATTGGCCCTATCCCTGACCACCGGCGAGCATGACCGCCGCAATGTCCTGTTGAGGCTTCAGAGCGACTGGCAGGAAGAACGGCTCGACAAAATAACCGCGGACATAGCTCGCGGGAATGGACTGGTTCGAGACCTGGAAACAATCGCCGAAGAACATGAGGCCAAGGTCGCCGAAGTTAAGGGAGAATGCAAAAGTCTTCTCCTCAGGCTTGCCGACCATGACATGCGGAGTTGGGAGTATGAGCAGAGCATTAATAACATGGAGGGTCAGTTGGGCTCCTTCGTGTCGTTAATTAGGGCTCACTTCGGCTTTACTTTTCTACCCCGAATTGTATGACCTGCTTTTGAAAACCCTCCACTGAGCAAAATAAATGAGAACTCTTGTGTGTGTGTTTTAACTTCTGTATGGTTCATTTCTTCGAGCATCCGAACATCTTCAACTTGGGTGAGCTGAACCATAATATCAGTAAGCCGAGCAAATATGTCCTGATTTTATAACTCGCTCATGATCAGATGAGATAATAGCCTTAGACTTGTCCAGGAAAAGATTTCTCTCTATTACCTATTTTTTTTACCTGCAAATAAAAAGACAGAATCAGAAGGAATAATTTGAAAAAGAAATCAAAAACTCCTTTCAATCCTATGCTTGCCCATGATTAATAAGGACAAGAACTTTTACAAGGGTTTTAATCTTGCGCGAAAAGTTTTTATCAATATTCCTCGAAAGAAAGCATACTATTGAAAGGAATGTAATTCACAATAATCGCTTTTGATCAATTTCGAGAGGAACGAATTACTCAAAAGTGCGAGGCATAATAACGTGTTTTAAATTTAATTGAAGATACGGCATCCAAATCAAGGCCGTTTTGTTAAGAACGAGAGTAATTTGGACATCTATCTCGTCATTAAATTCAAAACAACGCCAATATTCTCGATCAATTATCGTGGATTACCAGCGACGTAAAACATGCATGGACCAATTCAAGTGTATAATTCCTTCTAGCGAAATTGGGGTTGGATTACCCTATATGACCAAAAAGGTCGTGCAAGATTTCCAATTTTAATTTCCTCTAAAGGAATTATAAACTTGACTTGGGAGTATTCGGATGATTAGAGAAAATGCCACTATCACATTCCCATGACCTGTCAAAAGAAATACAACCAAGTTCCATCTAAATGTATACACCAATAGATCCCTAATACAATCACTCTAAGGGGTGAGATAGAGAAAGCCCCGATAAAAGTAAACCCTATACAAGAGGACTAGCAATGGAAAATGAAACAAAGGAATGTGATCCTAACGTTTAAGGATGCCCCAAGTTCGATCTGTGACCTCCGGATCACTTGCCCCAATTCGTCATCTTCATTGGACGATATCTCAATAATGTCCATAGTAGGCTCCTTTGTTGCTCACTCGGTGCTTGTCATGGGATATCATCCTCTTCGTCTTCTATCAAGGACGTTTGGGAAAAACACACACATCTATCCTTGAAATGGCATTTAATCTAATCACCAGAATGCAATGAATGAAATGCCTATATTTATATGAACTGTAATAGATTCGAGGTATAGAGAGTCTTACCAACCAAACTCGTCGACTTATGTGCGGTTTTAGGTGTACCAACCGCCCAAAGACATGCGCATGAGACAAGTTATGGTGAACTTCTAAAAATCAGAGGGTTTGGCACCTAAGGTTAAGGTTCCCACTTCGAGTTCTAGAAAGAGCCGATTCCATTGCACAGCTATCGTTGCATTGGGACTCGATCCATAGTTCGAAGCGAGCGGAATTGAAAAGTGGATTACCCCGCGTTTTTCCTCACGGAGATTCCATTTTCAATTCCTTCTATTGTGTTCCTATAGGCGACGCCCGGGGTTTTAGGCGCGGTTGTGTGTGTCCACGTGTTGTGATCATCACAATGCAATTCATGCATAGCAGTTTATCAATCAGCACTTCAAATCATCCACACAACATACATTCCTACGCCCAACCTGCATAAGACAATGTTAATCACGGACTACACCCCTTATTTCTCCAATCTGCAAAAACATATAACACCTATCGTAAGCGGACTTACCTCACCTTCACGAGCGCCTGCATGGTTAGAAAAATCACTCAGCGTTTTAATTACGGCCTAAGTCCACTTGGGGTCTAGAACCATAGGTTCTAGAACAAAGTTCCCCAGCGGAGTCGCCAGCTGTCGCGACCCGTCCGGAAGCGGACGCGGCTAATGGATTACCGATCACGGGTCTTGGATCGGCGCGAGCCCTCCCAGGCCCATACCAAATCGCGGCGGGAGTATTTTTCAGGAGGATTCGACGATAAGAGTCGATCGCTTTCGACCTTAGTGTGGTCGTGGTGGCATGTGCAACTTGTACATGCATTTGGAGTCGCCACCGGTCTTTCTTGGAGGGTAGACCGGAAACCTTACTGATCGATTGGGAGAGATCGATCAGTTCTACGGAACCAGAGATTTTGGGTTCGGGGACTTGGTTACGCTGGTGTCGTTACCAACGCCCTTTCGGTACCTAACGCGAGTGATTTTCCTAACTAGGATTTCATGCAGGCGCAATTTTGGGTGAGGTAAGTCTGACTTTGCACATTAACCAGTTTAACATGCTCACGTAATCATAATAAATAAATAGATGTTAATCACATAAACATCTATCCTACGTGGTGATCATGGAATTATGATTTAATGGGTCTCGAGCCAATGAGACCACATTTAATCATTTTAATATTTTAATAACGGAGAGCCGCTCTTCGCTTCTTCTTGGTTTCTTGAACTCTTCAAGAATTGGGCCCCAAAGAGCTCGCCGACTTAAAAGGCTCCCCCACGTAATCCTCGTAGCATTTACATCAACAATTGACTATGCTAAAAATAAAGATTACATGAAAAATAAAAGGAGTACGCAGCCTCCATTTAATAATTACAACCCCAAATATATAAATAATCATCATACATTCATATATACATCAATCACATTGATTAGGGATTTTTCCATGATCACCACCCTTTCACATAAGTAATAAATTCACAATTTAAAACTTAGGAAGGCACAATAAAAATTCTACGTTGAATCATATTCAGAATTTTTACGTAAAATAAGATAGCCATAAATTTTCGATTCAAAATTGATTTATTCTCAATTTTTGCTACGTTGATTAATTTATCATATAAAATAATCAATCTCCATTAGCCATGTAAGACGAACAATTCGTTAATACATATTGGCCATAGTATTGCAAAAATTGCAAAAATCAATTAAATGCACGAAAATGCCTAAGGATTGGCTCTGATACCACTGTTGGGATCCACGTAACACGTAGCGGAAATAAATAACAACCCATACATGTATCTCCAGAGGCGTACTTCGTGCATTTCAATCGAAAAAAATCACAAAGCCTCAAAGGGAGTAAATAGATTACCTCTCGTAGCGTGCTTGAACGGAGGTGTCGGTTCGATGTTCTTCGATCTCAGCCTCCACAAGTGTTAGGCATCTAGTTCGGACGCACCACCAATTGACGAACGGGGAGACGACTAATAACTCCACAACAATTGTGCTAGCAATATACGGAATCAATATTCCGAACTTAGTATATTTTGCTCACTCAAGATTATGAGAATATAGAGAGTGTTTGTGTTCTTCTCTCTAAGCTCTCAAAAATTTGCACACTCTACAAAATGTCTCTCTCCCCCAACCTCAAAACTCTTGCCATCCTTTTATAGCCAAAAATACCTTCCAATAAATTGTATTTAAAAATAGCACTAACAATTATAAATTCTATCTAAAAATAGCACTCACAAATAAATGACATTTAAAAATAGCACTAACAATAGCACTCACAATTTATAATACAAAAATGCTATTTAAAAATAGCACTAACAATAGCACTCACAATTTATAATACAAAAATGCTATTTAAAAATAGCACTAACAATTATAAATTCTATCTAATAATAGCACTCACAATTTATGATAAATAAATGCCATTTAAAAATAGCACTAACAATAGCACTCACAATTTATAATACAAAAATGGTATTTAAAAATAGCACTAACAATAGCACTCACAATTTATAATACAAAAAATGCTATTTAAAAATAGCACTAGCAATAGCACTCACAATACAAAAATGCTAAAAAAAAGGCACTAACAAAGGTGTTAAAAATAATAACCATTATTATTATTACAAGAGTTAAAGAGGTTACCAAACAGTACAAATATGCATAACATATAAATACGTATGACGTATAAATACGTAGAGCATACGTATACATCCGTGAAACCGGGGACTAATTGAAAGAAAAATGTGCAATTAAGCCCTTTTGGTAAAAATTGATTAAATTGGAGGGCAAATTGACCTAATTGCACTTTAAGACTTTAGAATCCAATGTCATAGCTTATAAAAAGTGAGAATTGAAAACTAAAAGACTCGAAAATGATTTTTTTTTTAGGCTCGGTTCGGGTTTATGTTTGTGAAGGAACATAGTGACCCGAGCCGAATTTTTGAGATTTAAAGTGACACACTTGAAGAGGAAATTAAAACAAAATTATCGAATATTTTTGGATATTTTTCTGACCACGAATGGTATTTTTCTGATTTTTTGGGTATTTTTATAATTAAATAAACTCGAAAAATATTAAAAATACCGAAAAATATTTTTTGTTCAAAATTGGTTCCTAAGGCTAAACCAAGGCTTCCAAAGTTGATTTTGTGATTTTATGACCTTTTTTGATATTTTTAATTAATTTTAAAGAATAAAAATCACAATAATAAATGGTAAAAAATCAGGTGTCAACAATAGGCTTCCGAGCTTCTCACTGTACATCAATGGCGATCCATATATTTCTTGAACATTCTTGCATTTAGAGTGGGCGTTCTATTCCTTAGACATTGTTGACCATCACTGCATCTTCATTTTACATCGATTTCACCTAAATACCTCGAATCGAGTCTTCGAACATAGCCTCCATCGCCGACCACTGTTCAAAGTCGCCCAGCCAAATCTGGGCCGAGCGAGCTCAATCGGAGCTCGAGGTAAGTCTTATGAACATGTATTGATGCTATTATGTGATTGAATTGCCATGATTCGATGTAAATCAAGCAATTGGACTCCCATGGCCGTACTCAGCATTCTGCATAATGCTTGAAATTTCGTGAATTAGAGGCCATGATTCTTAGATATGTTGAGCTAGGGTCGATTGCGAGTCGATTGGCGTTGGTTTCGCGCGATTTCATTAAGATCCCACTGTCGGATCATCGTTGGAGATGCTCGGCCATTCGTTCCATCGGAGTCAAGAGGTTGATGACGAAGCTAACGTGGCGTAGTCAGCGGGTCAAAGTTCCTAGGTGACATTCAGCCATTGGTCCATGTGTCGGTCCAGTAAGCACGGCCGTTGGGGGTTGTTATTCGAATAAATAGATCGGACGGCTCAGATAAATCGAGTCTAAATTCTAGTGACCGTCCGATTAGTAATTAGGTTTATTCGGAAATGTTTTAAATCGAAAAATCACGTTGAACCGAAACGGTACCGTTTAGGTTAGTGGGTAGGCGACGTCGTTTAGGTTAGTAGGGGTGGACGGCTCAGATTGAGTCTTGAGATCTAATCCTGACCGTAGGTTTTAGTAAGCGGATCAGACGGTTCTAGTTAAGTCCTCATTCCATCTAGGCCGTAGGTTTTAGTAATCAGATCCTACGGACGTGGATTAGCCACGCAGTTCAATAGGGACCGTCGGATCAGGACTAGATAATCCGAAAATAAAAAAAGGAAGAAACGGCGTCGTTTTGGCGTATGGGTCACGCGGGTCCGGGTCTGGGCCTGTTCCCGACCCGAGTGGGTCGGGTTAACATGGTCCAAAATATTTTTTAATATAAAAAATCATAAAATGATTTTTAAAAAATCATAAAATGATTTTTAAAAAATCAAAAAAATAATAAAAAAAAATCCTAGAAAATCCAAAAAAAATGCTAGAAAATCACAGAAAATCCAAAAAAATATAGAAAAATTGTAGGAAAATTCTAGATATTCCAGAAATCTCCTAAAATCGAGGATTGACCATAGACAACAGGTAAACCCTATTTTTGGGACTTCTTATCCGTCTTTCCGAGAATTGACGACATTACCCTTTAGGGGTAAGTCGCCTCTGTTGTGTGAGCAAGATGAGGCCGATAATGCCAAGGTAAGAATTAAGGTCGGATAGGCGATCAATTCTTAGGCTTAGGTTTCGAATCCCATCTCTTTTCTCAAAATGACGATTTTACCCCTCAATAGGAAAATCGTCTTTCTTGTTCCAAATCAAGTCCTGAGAATGGCTTAAAATTAGGGTTTTACATCAGGTGGGTGACCAACCCTAATATTTGAGATTTTCAGTTCTCGTCTTTTGTCCAAAATGACGATTTTACCCCTCCAATGGTAAATTCACTTTTAAAATTTCAAAAAAAATTTGGAAATTCTCGAAAAATAGGAAATTGAAGGATTTGATTGCCAATCCCATTTCTACCATCTTTTGACTATACGTCCCATCTGAAATGACGATTTTGCCCCTCTAGGGCAAATAGTCCCCAAATTTCTCAAAATTACGATTCTGCCCCTCATGGGTGAATCATGTCAAAATCACTCCTGAGCCTTGATTGATACTTCTCTAGGCTAGTAGGGCCTCATTAGAGATGCTATGCTGCTTTCATGTGTTTTATCCGCATGTACTGGATCCTTGATTTGCGCATTTACTTTTAATGATTGTGAGTGATAGGGTAACTATTCCTGCCTGCATGAACTCCTAGATTTAGGATCCGTACCCCACTCGTCTGCATGAATCTTAAAGACTAGATAAATCATCCAACTTAGGTGCCGAAAGGGCGTCAACTCTAGCAGTTGGCGTAACAAAGTCCCCGATCCCATTTCTCTGATTTCCGCATAATGGAATAGATCGCTCCCAACTATTCGATAGGGTTTCCGATCGTACCATCCACAAAACGATTGGTGGTGACTCCTTGACATGTACACATATCACATGTCACCAGACCACACCGAAGGTCAACCACGAATATCCAGCCGTTGCGATTTGGGTAATGGACCTTGGGAGAGGCCCGCATCCGATCAGGCAACATCGGACGGCCCATTAGTCCCCTCCCCGCGTCGAGAGGGTCGCGACATGAGGATGAGCTCTCGATGAAGTAATGAAATGAATGATTTTATGTCTTTGGTGGCCTTAGGGATGTATCTGAATTTTGAGGATTTAGAAATTGAATTTTTGGTACTTGACTGTTATAACTTCTGAGGAGAATTTTATTTATAAGAAGTGTATACCCTTTGTTCTGAGTCATCTGATGGTGGATTTGTATGGAGCAAGTTTTATGGCTTCCGCGATATTATTTCTAGTCAAATTGGTATATGATTGGCCGAGGGATCTTGGGAGATAATTGAATATCAACGGCCTGGTGGGATGTACGTGGGCTCGACGGGTTAGGGGCGTGACATTCCAGTTTAAGTGGTATCATAGCAAGGTCAGCTCGATCCATTGTGATTGAGGTTTGGAGTGATAAGGAGTGATGACTTGGGGACAATTAGGTAGTGAGACCTTTAGGGTTAAGCATGAATTGCTGAATCTTGAGGACTATAGGCTTGAACTTGTGAGATATTCTAATGGTCCTAGTGTCGATTTAATGGATGATCTTGAGTGATTTTATAAATAAGGTTCACAAGGAAGTGAGTAGAGATTGAAGAGTCATGGATTTGAGGTTGTTAGAGAATAGTTTCTGAATGAAGGGTCAATTAGAGTATATGATTGTAATTATGGTTTGTCAATGACCCAACTTGAGGAGTATGAGTTATAAAAAGACGACTGGCATTAGTGAATTCAGGCTTGAATTGCGTGGTATCTTGATGGTTTAGTTATCGATTACTATTGACAGCTTTGGATGCTGTGAGATGAGATGCATACATGGGAGCAGATAAGGAATATTTAGATTAAAGACCAGTTGTGATTGAATGCATAAGGATTTGATTTGACTAGTGATTTAACTTGAGGTATACGGTTGAACACAGGCAAGTGATATGTGAGATGTGACGGTCATTGGTGGAACCAGAGGTTTTTTATAATTAAGGCTTGATGTGAAAGCGATTGTGGTATGACAAGTAGCGAGAACAAACATGATGTGCATGTGCTTGTGGTTACAAAATAAAGGTTGATGAGGGTGCATGCATGAGCTTATCGCTATCAGACTTAATAAACTGTCGCTTGGTATAGGACAAGTTGATGGGATACCTATAAACCGTAATGAGACATGTTATGGGACGTGTGGAACGGGGCTTCCTCTGTAGATGCATGACTTGGGACAACCTGTAACAACCAGGTCTGATGAGGGCGGGGAGTGATCGCCGAGAAGAGAGGTCCGGACAAGGAGCCGCTCCAGGCAGGCTTCTAAGATAGCGAGGAGGCTGGGATGACCCAAGTCATAAATTGAAAGGGAAAGCCTAGGTATGAGATTGAGTCTGATTGTGGTTAAGAGATGTATGGCACGAGACTGATTCTCAAGTGAATGCTCGAAAGTGGCATGGAATTTGTAATGATGCCTGTGATTGGCATGGTTAAAAGCTTCGTGCTTGGCAGTGGATGCCGTTTGAAAAGAAAACCGATGTTGTGATTGGCCTAGTTGGCATGTTTTGTAATTGGCATCGTATGATTATCTTGGCCAAGGTCTAACTGAGAGATTAGACAGCGTGAGGAGTTTATACTCCATTGAATTGATGCATGTTGAGATTGAGATAGCATGTCGTGTTTGTGACAGAGTGGCAGATGCTTTATGCTTAATGTATGAGTGTGTGACTCATGGAAGTGATGCTTTAAGTGGTTGCTTGATGTTGGCCTAGTTGAGGCTTGCCTAGTAATGGCTGTTAATTGAGAAATCGCCTTGTTGAGGCTGACCTGTTGAATAGTCATTGACTGATGAGGATCTGGAATCCTTGGGTAACGGACAACTAGTTGAAAGTTGTTTGGGAACCATTGGAAGATTGATAATTATGAATGATGAGATGAGCAATTTGAGACTGCTAGACTTGAGTAGATGACTTAAGTCTTTGATTCTTGGGGGGATCATAGTGGTTCAAGTGACATGAGAACCTAATGAAGTTGAACGACCAAAGTACGGTCGTAGAAGAGCATTGGACTCAAGAGTACATGGTATGGAAGATCCAAGAACTGAGATGGATCGTGAGAATTGAGCAAATATGAGCGATTGGAGAATGAGTACTAAAAGAGAATATGGCTCGATTCTATTGATCGTACGAGCCCCAACTGTAACAAGGGGTCGTGAGAACTTTAAGTGGAAATGAGAAAATGGATGGGTAAGCAGACTCGTGAAGGAGCTGCCCTTGTTACTCAAGTTGCTGGGACGACTGGTGTTGATGCATTAAGTGATGAAAGTCACGAGAGAGGTGACTCTGAGTCATTTCATTCTAAAGTGAATGTGTGGGAAAAACCACGAGAGTTTTGAAAAGCTTATGAAGCTATGTATAAGATTGAGATTGATTGAGTTTGGTGAAAGGATGAAATTTGAAACTGCCTTCTTTTAAATTGAGGGTTTCATGAGAAAACCTTAGAGATTTTGGGTACACTGAAGAAAGAAAGTGACCTTGGCAGTTACTAGCCTTAAGAGGCTGTCGTTCATTGGTGAAGTGTTATCAAGGGAAGAGTTTCCCTTGAAGTCATTGTATCTGTTTGGACCGCCTTCGTTGAATTGTTCAATGGAAGTACCTTTCTAGGATTGCTTGAGAGCAAATGTAGTTTGGGATCCTAATAGTCTTGTAAGGATCTGGGAATGATCAACCAGTGTGAAACAGATTTCTCAAGGTGGTCTAAGTGTGCCAAGGGTGGTCAAGGACCCTTTGAATGAGACGTGAGGTCTCCGAGTGGAATGGAATTTGAAAGCCTTATGGCTAGTGATTATTCCTAACTTTGAGAAATGGTAATGAGACTCAGTAAGAGAAGTGAATGATCGGAAGACATGTGAATAAGAGAACTCCTGCTCATGGATTACGAGCAAATAGATGTTTATTATGGAACATGGACCGTCCCTGCGAGAAACGACTTTTACCTTGGCGTGAGTCTCGTAATGAGAGACGGCATGTTGTTCCTTCCGTCGTGGGGAAAGTTGAGGAAAGAGATATGTCAGTTGTTTGACATTGTTGATTAAAACGAGAATGATTGAAATCGAAACGGAACCACTAGAAATGGCGTTATGAGCTATCACCCCTAAAGGTTAGGACGTCGTTCTTAAAGGACGATTGGGCCATGAGATGGTCATTGATGAAAAGAAAGGATGAATGGACTTGATGGTCCTAGTCACTTATGATTCGAGTGAATGATTGGGTAAGCGAAAAGAGCACTTAGAGAGTAATTATAAAGTGACTCGAAGTAGTCGAATTGAGTATTCGATATGTGAACTGGTGGAGACCAAAGATGAACGAATTTTGTCACTTGCGGTGATGAGTTACTGAAAGAAGAATGTCAAGTCTGGTGACATTTGGGAATCTTGGAGTAAAACACCACGATTAGCGCAAACTCCAAGATTGACGTCCTATGAAATGGAAAGGACAAGATGGATTCGAAGTGAGAGAATGCCACTGAAGGGTATAGTTTCCTTCGCAGGGTAAGAGACCCTAATGTGGAAGGAAGAGAAAATTCCAATTGTCTTGGTATTAAGATTGAGCGTCTGGACTGTGAAAGAGGACGCAAAATTGGGATGATTTTTGGGGAGTTAAGTACGAGAAATTGTCCTGTGGACAACGTTGAATTCCAGGATAACGTCGACGTTTAGTGGAACGAACAGAATTGAGATAAAGTCGCATTGACTGGTTATGGAAACCAGCTGTTAAGATAAGAGTGCTTCCTCAGGAAAGAGTGACAAAAATGAACAAAATGTTACGTGGTTCTAGGGGAGACCGTGGCAACAGAGAGCCAAGGTTTAAGCTCTCAAGTGAAAAGTGTGAGGAACAGTTTGAAAGATTCGACATTTGGCAAAAAGAAGTTGATAATAATCAGATTGAATGTCCGAGAAATAATTGGGTTGATTATTACCGTCTTGAGAGACGATGATTGGACTCATCTAAGGAGTCGTGAGGAATATGAACAAATTTGAGAGTATCCTATGGATTCTAAGGAGATGCTCGATGTAGGCTAAATGTGAAATGCACAAGCTGCGGACCTGATGAGGTAAGATTTCTCAGTCGTGAAATCTTTGAGAAATGAAATCTCTGTGGAGCCTTGGAGGATTGGAATGAGTGATGAATCGACTAGAGTCGATGTGGGTTGCTGGAAGTTGAAAGTTCTTGGGATTGATGAATTGCAACAAACGGAACGTGAAAAGAATTTCGAGGACTTAAGTCAAGTTGATGGCCACGCTGTTAATAGCGTTTTCGGTTGGAAATTAAAAAGCTTATGAAGGTCGTAGTAACACGACACAGAATAAAACTTGAGGCATAATGACGCAACCGGAAATGGGCATTGCATATATGTCGTAATGATAAGGCTATATGAGTTGGAATGCTTAGAGCATGATTGGAATTGGTTTGCGAATGTCCTTGTGACAAAGTTTGGGAAACATTGTTTAGGTTGAAGAAGATGTCAAGTTTATATCTACTCCAAAAGATACCGAGTAGTAGTTTCCCGAGAGGATTTGATGAGAAGCAACACCGATGGATGAAATTACTTACGGATACGGGAGCGTTGCTTTTGTAAGGAAAGACCTCGTAACTGGGTGAACTGCAAGAGTTGGAAATGTTGACTGCTTTAAAGGTATTGAAGGGAAAGCATAACCATTGCGAGTTGGTGGATTAAATTGGTCATTGATGATCTCGAATGTAATCGAGGAAAAGCTATTAAGGACTCAATCATGAGTTGCCTGAGAAGTCGAGAATGCTAGGGTTCGATTTGGACAATCGAGGGTAAGTTAATGGAACATGTGCGTTCCAGACGGTGCAACATGACGTTTGAATTGGATGAGTATGCCAATTGATTGAGACACTCAAGGAGTGCATTTTCATGACGGTTGGGTAATGATCGTGATAGAAAACGATCTTAAATCTACTGCGACGTTCTGGAAAAAGCCTTCCGACAAGGAATTTGAAAAGCGAGATTACAGTATGACGTACATATTATTTCCGGTCCATTGGATGAATTGAAAAGAAGGTCCGTATGCTAGGAGGTGTACTACAGACCAATGTTGTGAGTGTCAAAGGAGAATAGAGAAGTAAACGTAGATTAAGGACTGAGGGAAGCCAGTCCTGGAGGAAGATAACTTTTGTCAGAGAAGACAAGTGAGAATTTCAAGTAATGGGAGGAACTACTATAGAGAGTGAGAATGCGATGAGGCGTCTGTACCCCGAGAGATTGGATAATTGGAAAGTGGCAAATTTCGAGGACGAAATTTCTTTAAGGGGGGAAGAATTGTGACATTCTGAATTTCGACCCTCTCGAGGCTATGGAATGGAAGGATACCGATCGGTCTATTCCAGTTATAACTCGCTCGGAGTTGGCCACTCTTGAGTTATCTGACCAAAAGGGAAAGACTGACGTAGAGTCAGATATGTGGACCTGGGAAATTTGAATTAGAAATGGCACTTTGACCATAAGGATTGTCGAGGGAATATCTTGGGCCGGCAGAGATCGATCTAAGGACGATCATGGAAGGTCTTACTAGCGTTATACGTTGGGACGCGGGTGATTCCGCCTAACCAATGTGTAACTTGCGAGAATTTCCTAAATCGGATTCCGATGATCAGGATCGAAGGAATGAACGATAAAGCTTCACAATTACATGACAACCAAAGTTGCCACGGCTTAAGAAAAATCCCAGGTCAATACGCGTAGCGCCTGCAAGAGTCGCTCGTCAGTTTTAGATAAATTGGAATTACAATCGACGAGAGTTCGACATGAAATTGGATCTCGAGATTGGGTATTGGACATTGAGGAATTCCTATATTTGAATTGAAATGGACGTCGCCTCATCGAGGGTGGTTCATACTGGAAAAATGAAATTTCAGACGAAAAGTGCCAAATGACCATTTTGCCCCTCTACCTTTGGCCTTGCCTTAAGAAGTTTAGAAGGCCATTTTGGTCTTTTACCTCCTCTATATGCTGCCAAAAATTGGATGAGGATGAGTCAAAGGGAGTCAAAGTCAATGAAGCAACCAATGGAAGCCTGGCGTGGTCATAGGTACGGTTACTTTATGTGATCATGTTGCCTATGCACTGTTTGACCTGGGGCATCGCATTCGTTCATATCTGCTCAGTTTGCTGATTTGGTTTGAATTGAGTTGAAACCGCTGGATATGATATTGCATGTTACCACCCCATTAAAGGATGAAGTGTTAGTCTCGCTAGGTTGTTCAAACTGTAAGATAGTCATTGGTGGTAGTGAAGAGCAGATAGACCTAGCAGTGCTGCATATGTATGATTTTAATGTTATTATTGGGATGGATTGGCTGAGTAAGCAGCGAGCTGTTGTTGATTGTGGTAGAGGGTGATTCATTTCCATCCGAATGATCACCCTAGATCCGAGTTTGTAGGAAGTCGGGGAGGAACCTCGGTTCGTTTAATCTCATCGCTGGAAGTGACTAAGTTACTGGACGACAGATGTCAAGCGTACCTAGCTACTGTGGTTGATCCGACGATCAAGGAACCCAAGCTAGAGGACATAGCTGTGGTGTGTGACTTTCCAGATGTCTTTCCTCAGGAATTACCAGGGCTGCCACCTGAGAGAGAAATAGAGTTTGTGATTAAGTTAGCTCTTGGAACAGAGTCGATCTCAAAATCACCCTATAGGATGTCCTTGTCAGAGTTGAAGGAACTGAAGGTTCAGATGCAAGAATTGCTGGACAAATGATTTATTCGTCCAAGCGCGTCACCGTGGGGAGCGCCAGTTTTGTTTGTGAGGAAAAAGGACGGGCCATTGCGCTTGTGCATTGATTATAGGCAATTGAATCAGGTAACCATCAAGAACAAGTATCCGTTGCCAAGGATAGATGACTTGTTTGATCAATTGTAAGGAGCGTCTATATTCTCCAAGATAGACCTGAGGACGGGTTATCACCAATTGAGGATTAGGAAGGAGGATATACCGAAGACAGCCTTTCGGACCAAGTATGGGCATTATGAGTTTACAGTCATGCCATTTGGATTGACTAATGCCCCAACTGCTTTTATGGATTTGATGCATCGAGTATTCAAGGAGTACCTGGACCAGTTCGTCATTGTCTTCATAGATGACATTTTGATTTACTCAAAGAGCCCTGAGGAGCGTGAGAAGCAATTGAGCGTAGTTCTACGGACGTTAAGAAAACACTCACTTTACGCCAAGTTCAGTAAGTGTGAGTTTTGGCTTAGCAAGGTTGCATTTCTTGGACACGTCATCTCTGGAAATGGAATTTCAGTGGATCCAGCAAAGATTGAGGAGGTAACGAATTGGCCTAGACCTACGTCAGTCACAGAAGGTTTGTGGAAAAGTTCTCCTCTATAGCCACTCCTTTGACGAGGTTGACAAAGAAAGATACGCGATTCGAATGGACGGATAAGTGCGAAAGGAGTTTTCAGGAACTTAAGCATCGATTGACGACTGCACCAGTATTGACGATTCCTTCTGGACCTGGAGGTTATGAGATCTACAGTGCTGCGTCGCTAAAGGGATTAGGATGCGTTCTAATGCAGCATGGAAGAGTTTTTGCTTACGCATCGCGACAACTAAGACCTCACGAGATGAACTACCCGACGCATGATTTGGAATTGGCAGCTATCATCTTCGCGTTGAAGATTTAGAGGCATTACTTGTGCGGAGAAAGGTTTCAGATTTATACAGACCATCAGAGCTTGAAGTACTTGTTTTCTCAGAATGAGTTGAATATGAGGCAACGTCGATGGATGGAGTTGCTCAAGGATTATGATTGTGACATCCTGTACCACCCCTAGAAGGCAAATAAGGTTGCGGATGCACTTAGTCGGAAATCGAGCATCGCGCACATGATGGTTAAAGAATGGACTCTATTGGAAGGAATAAGGGATTCAGAGTTCAAGTTTGAAATTTGCTAACTGTCTAGTCTACTGGGTACATTAAGAGTCGAACCGGAGATTCAGGAAAAAGTAAAGGCTTCGCAGTCTACGGACCCCGACACCCAAAACATCCTGGAAATGGATGCCGCGAAAAGGAAACCTGACTTTCAAGTATCAGAGGATGGAATTCTGAAGTTTCGTGGATGCCTGTGCCTACCCAATGACGAGGAACTAAAGGAAAAGATCTTATCAGAAGCTCATAGAAGCAACTACAGTATTCATCCGGGTAGCACAAAGATGTATCAGAATTTGTGACAGCACTACTGGTGGAACGGAATGAAAGTGGACGTAGCTAAGCACGTAGTGAGATGTTTGACATGCCAGCAAGTTAAGGCTCAGCACTGTAAGCCTGGTGGAATGTTACAACCTTTGGAGATTCCCGAGTGGAAATAGGAACACATCACCGTGGACTTCGTGATGGGCTTGCCGAGAAGTTAGAGAGGATTAGACTGACTAAGTCCGCGCATTTCTTGGCAGTGAGAAAGGATTTCGCCATGGATAAGTACGCAGAATTGTACATGCGGTACATAGTTCATCTTCATGGAGTCCCTGTGACTATCACTTCAGATAGAGATCCCAAGTTCACCGCGTCATTTTGGAAAAACCTAAAAGAAGCTTTGGGGACGAAATTACAGTATAGCACGGCCTATCACCCTCAGACGGACGGACAGTCTGAAAGGACGATTCAGACACTTGAAGATATGCTAAGAGCCTGTGTGATAGATTTCAAAGGAGGTTGGGAAGATCACTAACACTTAGTAGAGTTCGCCTATAATAACAGCTACCAGCAGAGTATCAGAATGGCACCATTTGAGGCATTGTACGGTAGGGCATGCAGGACTCCGGTATGTTGGGATGAGGTTGGTGAAAGACGCATAACAGGCCCAGAATTAGTGGAACAGTCTGTGGAGGTAGTAAAGGTCATAAGGGAAAAATTGAAAACCGCACAGAGTTGCCAGAAAAGCTATGTCGACAAGCGGCGCAGGCCTTTGGAATTCCAAGTGAGAGACCATGTTTTCTTAAAAGTATCGCCGATGCGAGGACTATCTCGGTTTGGAAAGAAGGGAAAGCTGAGTCCGAGGTACGTAGGCCCTTTTGAAATTTTAGAACGGATTGGAACTTTGGCCTATAGACTCGCATTGCCGCCAAGTTTATCGCAGGTTCACAATGTATTCCATGTCTCAATGCTGAGGAAGTATGAACCGGACACGACTCATGTACTAGACCATGAAGTGATAGAAGTGGACGATCGGGTGACGTACATGGAAAAACCGATAAGGATTGAGGACAGGAAGGAGCAAGTCTTAAGGAACAAGACGATTCTGTTAGTAAAGGTGATTTGGGAGCACCACGGGACTGAAGGAGCCACCTGGGAAAGCGATGAGGCGTCAGCACCCCTATTTGTTTGAGTAGGTGGTTGTAATGTAAATTTCGAGGATGAAAATTGTAAGGGGGAAGAGTTGTGACATCCTGAATTCCGACCCTATCTCGAAGCTTATGAATGAATGAATGCCTATCTATGTATTTCAGTAAATCTCACTCAGAATTGATCTCTCTTGAGTCGACTAACCAAAAGAGAAAGGCTAACTAGGACTTAAGTATGTGGACTAAAGAACTCAACCACGAGTCGGTACTTTGATCATAAGGATTGCTGTGGAAACATTTTGGACCGCTAAAGGTCGATCTAAGAATGGTTTTAGAACAATTTGCTAGTGTTATGCAATTGGTCCACGGGTGATTCCGGATGACCAGAGTATGATTTGCGAATTAACCTAAACCGATTCTTAACGATCGTAACCTTCGAGACTAGCAATTAACCCTCGCAATTACATGACAACCAAAGTCGCCGTGGCACGAGTAATTCTTAAACGCGACATTAGTCGTGGGTCGATGCGCGTAGCTCCTAAGAGCCGCCCGTTAGTTTGAGATACGCCAGAATGACAAACGACTGAATTTAGCCATAAATTGGACTAAGAGATTAGGCCGGATATTCGAGGATTCCAACGGGATTAAATTGGACGTCGCATCATCGAGGATCGTTAAGTTTAGAATTCGTCCTTAGCATTTAGAAAAGTGAGACTCGGACCGACAATTAGGAAATTACCCTTATGCCCTTAGATAAATGCCTTTTTCTTTAGAAATGAGATAGGGCAATTTGGACAATTGCCATCCTCCCTTCTTGGCCGAATTTTGAAGGACCATTTGGTCATTTGGCCTCTTGAATTATTTGAAGATGGAATGACTAAGTGACATGACCATTAGACTTGATTTCCCCATGACCAACTTCCTTACACATGGTCATTCTTGACCATTATTCCTTGTACTTACCCCATCAACCACCCCGCTCAAATCCTTGCCTCTTGCACTTGAAATTTGAAGAACACTCCTCACTCTTCCTTCCCCCTCCCATTCGGCCAACTCTCTCCCTCACTCACGCTCACTTTCTTGTTCGCTCTCTCTCTCTCTCTCGTTCTCTTGCTCGCTCTCTCGACCTCCCTCTCGGCGACGCCACGCCGGCCACCGCCACCACCTTGAGCCACCGTCGACCGCCCTCCTCTCACCCTTGAACCGCGGAAAGGCCGTCGGTCAAGCCCGGAACCCCTCGAACTCCACCCGACCAGAATCGAACCAAGAGAGAACTGGGGCTGTTCTTGAGAAGCTCTTGATCTATCTTAAGGTAAGTGACTCTAGGAGCTTCAAGGATCTTGTTAGGAGGTTATAGGCTTATGTTAGAAGTAGTATTGATGTTTGTTCTTGGCCGTTCGATGCGTGAACTCCTAGGGACCAAATCTGTTCGCCGGAGATCGACTTGTGCCGCGCCACTCTTCAGCCACTTCAACCGGTTTTCTTGGACTTTTGGACTAGGTAAGCTTATTCTAACCTTTGGTTAATACCTTAAGTATGGAAGGACCAAGTGAAGGTTAGGTTAAATGGATTTTATGGGCTGGTTGAGGTAGAACACCTAGGGACCGAAATTGTGATCCTAGGATAAGTTGTGGTTGTTCATTTGTGATGCTTGAAAGGTTAAAACTATGTTGGAATTAGGCTAGTGGATATGTTCATGTATGGGCCGAATGCCTACGTGTGCTTATGATGTAAGCTAGGAATGGTTTGAGATTGATTAAGTTGATGGACACTTGTTTGTGCCTAGGAGTGTTCGACCATGGTGGGATTTGTTGTGTTAATGGATGAAAATCACCTAACGATCCCTAGTACTATTCGGCCATGGGCTAAATTGTAAGAATAATCGATTGAATTGATGAATGAAGCTTAGGAACATTCGGCCATGGGAAGACCACAATGTTCCTCCGAATTAAAATGACCTTTGCTCTCATCATCGCCTTGGCCGTGTATTAATGTGATTGATTAGGTGATTGAATCGACGTGAAATTCTAAATTGAGGCTTATGTGGATTCGGCCATTAGTGCATGTGGTGCATGAAATGACTAAATTGAGGAATTGACATTCTATGTCCTGATTATGGTTGAATTGGAGTGATAATAATTGACGAATTCCTAAATCGAATTATATTCGATCATGAAGCATTTTTATGGCCTAGCTTGATTGATTGAGGCAATGTGGTACATGGTATGAAATTGAGGATGTGATGACTAATTGATGCCTTGAATTGTTAGAATACTCAATTGAATGTATTTAGCCATACATGTTTTAATTATGAGCTTACGTGAATATGGTATCCTGAGGCGCCTATATAACGCGGGATTGAGTAATGATGAATGCCTAATGCGCCTATATGACGCGGGCTTGACTGAGGAGTAATGCCTGATGCGCCTATATGACGCGGGTTAAGTGATGAGAAATGCCTGATGCGCCTATATGACGCGGGCCTAACCATGGGAATTATGGTGGCATCAAGTACGAGTACATTGTATATGATATGAGTAATTGAGTGCCAAAGTACGAAGTTTAGTCTAGAATCGAAAATCTTACCATGGCTTGCCTTGATTGGAATTATTATGTGCCTCTTGCCTCGTTCTTGATTTATCGGTCATTGCATGTGTTTGGGAGTGTCTGGAAGTGCTAAGTGCCTAGCTTAGGGTTAGGATTAGCTTATTGAGATTTATCTCATCCCGTTGTGGGACAACATTTTCAGGCCCCGAATGAAGAGGTCCCTTGAATACTATGGACTGACTTTTGAAGATACCCTTTTGAAGTAGATGAACCGTTAACCTTACCTAACTATATTTCTTTTTTAAAGTCATAGGGAGCTGCTTTCTTATTTTGGGTTGTACACGCCTATTTAGCTCTGTAGGGTTAAACTTCATCTAACGTTGTTTTATTAAAGGAAGTTGTATTTTGGGAGATGGCAAGTTGTAACCCTGTTGTGTATTTGACGCTTTTAAAGAATGTATGAAGTAAGTTTTAAATCTCTCTTTTTCATCCTGAGTCATTGTGTTCGGAAAGAAAACTTTTGGAAAGGAGATTGTTGATCGCTTCCGCATGTACATTTGGTATTGCGCTTAAGTCGTTCACCGTTGATCCTGGGAACTATTCAATGAAAACAACCACGGCGGGATGTTGGCGTGCTCGTCAGGATGCGGGGCGTGACAAAGGTTGCCAAGTGTCAATCAAAGAGAAGGCCAAGCATTAAATGCCCATTATTGGGATGGAATAGACTCTCTCTCTTCAAATTTGGCCGACCACCATCTCCCATCATCATCTTCTTCTCCCTTTCTCTCTCGGCCGAACAGGTTTCTCGCGGATAGGGAAAAATTGGCTCACTGTTTTGGCCATAACTTTATCGTCTGATATTGGATTGAGGTAAAACCACCACCATCTTAAAGCTTATAGGATTTCCGTTCTAAGAAGGTATTATAAACTTAATTTGTCCCAGCCGTTTGATCCGTAGGTCTGTTTGAGTGGACAAAGGTTAGAATCTGACACGTTTTTGGAGAGGCTACGTTTTTGGGAACTTCCGGACTCCAAATGACCTCAAATTTTCGGTGAGATCTTCATAACATCTAGTCCTTGAGTTGGCTGAGAAAGTATGGTTATTTTCTTAAAAATTTAGGGTGTTTTCATGGCTGGACAAAGGTGATTAAAGTCGGAAAAATTCTGACCATGTGAGGATTGTGAAAGAACCGGGCTGTTCGAAGGCTATAAGGTATTATTTTACCTCCAAATCTTCGGTGAGCTCCCTTAACATGTAGATTAAGGTTGTGACGAGTTGTTTTTGTGGTGGATTGAAGTTTGAAGTTGATTTATGGCTTGATTGAACGGTTTTAACCCGAAATCGGTTATGTTTTGTGGTGAACCCTTGCTGGCCGGTTCTATTGAGGGCTGATTAAGGAGTAATTGGATTTCAAATTAACTCTTAATGTCTTATAAGATGTGATGTGAAGTGTTAATGAGGGGTTTATAAAGAGGATTGGGAGTTAGAAGTGAATTATGGGCAAAATTAGTGCACAAATCTCTAACTTGTATCTTGAGTTGTGTGTGGCCATGTGAACCGAACATATTGAGGGTTCGTGGGAATGTTGTCATTTATTCAATTGATCGATAAGGTACCTTGGATTGTCACTTGGTTAGTTATTAAGGAATTGGTTTGATATAAATGGGATTCGGTTGAGTTTTGATCCGAAATTGATAAAATTTCCTAGGACGGCGTTGGATCCTTGTTGACCGTGGACTTGCCGAGTTGGGAAGGACCAATTGATTTGGATTTCTTGCTATTGACCAAAGGTAAGTGGTTCCTAAACCCTTACTTGAACCCTAGGGCGCTACTGGATAGTTGTTTGGTGTAGCGTGCTTGTGCGATAAAAGCATGTGATTGATAGTGTGTTATTGAATTGGCCGTGGGCCCTGAGATTGCTATTGAATTGGCCGTAGGCCCTGTTATTGTTATTGAATTGGCTATGATGCCATGGTAAACTACATCGCGGCCGTGGGCCCTGGTAATGCTTGAGTAAATTGAAATTTCATCGCGGCCGTGGGCCCTGACGATGGTTTGGCTAGTGAGCCCTATCAATTAGTGTAAATAATGAGCTCTGATGAGTTACATGACTATAAAGTCTGTGATATAAAGCATTCATCGATCGTTGGCTTGTTGCCCCGGAGATCGAATTGGCTTGGTGCCCCGAGAAATCTGTTGGCTTGGTGCCCCAGTTATTGCATGGCTATAATGCCTCAATGCAAATATGTTGGCTTGGTGCCCCGATTGTCATGGCTAGAGTGCCTTGAATTATATTAAGGTTTATATACCTTGAAAATGGGATTTGTGTGATATCATTAGTATTCTGCGCTAATGTGTAAAGCTTGGGTCTTAAGTGGTGAGGTGTATTTGATGGATGTTTCTTTATATCAAATACTTGAGGAAGTGATCTTCAATTGCCATATGCCATTGCTTGCGGAATTCCCTACGTACTTGCATTATTGTGTGGCCCTAGTGGTATCGAGTGGCTGTGCGCCCTTCAAATGAAAAATGGCTATGAGCCTCTGAGGATATCGATTGGCCTGTGGCCCCAGTGATATCAGTTGGCAAGAGTGCCAGAGAAGTACATGGTGGCCTGAGAGCCGGGCGAGGAAGGACTGTGAAGAACTAAGAGTGGTGTGTGTTTGTTTATATGCCATGTGCTTTGGACTTGAACTCTTAAGATCGTCTATGCTTGGTTGGTTAACATGTCTGATTTATGAAGGCCTTGTATCATTGCATTGACGAATGCCTGCATTTGGTATCATGTGCGAGTGTGGTCTGGGGGGACTGGTGTTCAGGTCTAGGTTTAGGTTCTACTTGCTGAGATATATATATATATCTCACCCCAGTGGGGGATTAATTTTTTTCAGGTTCTTGAAGATAGAAAAACACGCGAGATGAGGTTGAGCTCTCGATGAAGTAATGGAATGAATGGTTTTATGTCTTTGGTGGCCTTAGGGATGGTATCTGAATTTTGAGGATTTAGAAATTAAATTTTTGGTACTTGACTGTTATAACTTCTGAAGAGAATTTTATTTATAAGAAGTGTATACCCTTTGTCCTGAGTCATCTAATGGTGGATTTGTATGGAGCAAGTTTTATGGCTTCCGCGATATTATTTCTATGTCAAGTTGGTATATGATTGGCCGAGGGATCCTGGGAGATAATTGAAGATCAACGGCCTGGTGGGATGTACGTGGGCTCGACGGGTTCAGGGCATGACACCCATGAAGTAGAACTAGTAGTAACTATTTACTTTTATAACATAAATACCTGAAGTGGAAGTCTCACTTCCCTTTTTTTTTTCAGATCCTCTAAATATTTCTTGCAATTCCTCTTCCAGTGTCCCTTGTTACCACAATGGAAGCAGACAACATCAATAGTCGGACCCATTTTGATCTTGGATTTGGGTTTAGGCTTAGTACCCTTGCCCTTACCTTTGACCATACATGGCTTCTTAAAGCCTTTCCCTTTTTGAACCATGAGAACATTAGGGGTGTGGTCCTTCTTGATATTTTGCTCAGTAGTTTTGAGCATCCCATGCAATTCATTCAAAGTTGTGGTCAGATTGTGCATGTTATAGTTCATAACAAACGTGTTATAATCATGAGATAATGACTGAAGAATAATGCCAGTAGCCAACTCTTGACTAATAGGAGAGCCTAGTCGCTCTAGATTTTCAATATGACCTATCATCTTTATGACATGTGGGCTAACTGAGCTCCCACATGCAAGGGTCAAGGGGCAGAGCCCGAAACCTAGAAAGAATTATTAATTTTGTTTTACCAGGAACCTATCTGTCCCCTTATACCGACCTGCTAGACCGACCTGCTAGGGTGAGCGATTTCAACTAAATTGTTCCTAAGGTCGTTCATGCTTTGTTCTTTCTCAAAACCCTAAACAGAATTCATAATTCTATTTTCTTAACAGAATGCCTCTGGATCAATCACATTAATCCACATCACTGCACGAATTCAAGTTCGTTTCAATGTGAGATTACTCGAATTGATCATATCAATTCGTATTCCCAATTCATCTAACCCTAATCAAGAATCATGCTAGGCATACATCACATTATCTACAATTAGGGTTTCCTATTCAATTTCGATATAACACAAACTACCCTGATACCACTGTTGGGGTTTCCTAGACTCACAAAATTGCAGCAAAACGAAACCCTAACACAAGATCCATGTATATATCGAAATCGAAATAGATTCAAGGCATACCTTTTGCAGTCGGCGACAAATCGATGATCAGTTGTGTCTGAATTAGTGCCCCAACTGTTGCGCCTCTACCGGTATCCACACACACGAACTCCAATCTCCAACGATCCAAGTGCTAGCTTTCAGATCTTGGAGTGCCTCTAGCAATTGCCTTGAACATAGAACAGTTTTCTGTTTTTTCTCCTTCGGGATAATGCTCACGCACATTCTGAGGCGTCTCTAGGGTTATTACTTGTAACCCTATATTTCACGGTTTGGGCCCCACGACGTCCTCTAAACTGTCCACTCAATTGTGTGTTTAATCGTTATCTCATAATGCGCACGATCGCATAGATATTTGTAATAGGAGAATAAATCAAACTCTACTTCTTAAGTAGATCAAGCATAGAGAAAATATTAAATCAGTTCGCTGTTGTGTGCGACCCTATAGGTTCACTAGACATTAATAGTGTGCCTAAAACTCTTTTGGCCCACAAGTCATAAACAGTCTCTAGCAAGACATTATAACTACCTAAGTATAGTGAATGTCGATTTTTCGACACAACCTAATCCACAACTAATGTTAGAGTATCAACCTTAACTGGTTCTTAGGGCTGACCACTAACAGCAAGGATGACATGGCATAGATGATGTGGTAAAGATGACATGACAAAGATGAAAGATCTTTTTTTTATGAATTTATTTCCTAACATAGAACTGACAAAACAATTTTTATCTTTCATAATTTAGGATTTAAATTGACCTAAACCCTAATATATTAAGCTTAAATTATTTTAAACGTAAGATTCTATTTAAATATGCAATTTATATCCTAAAATGTGATCTAACCTAAATATTTTACAAAAAATATTAGATATGCACTTATCTACACGATACTATTTTTAAAATATATGAAATTTTCAAATATGGAAAATGAATTAATGCAAATTTTGTTTAGAATTTTCGAGATTACATCATGCAACGGATATATTCTAAAAAATATGATAATCAAGCAAATCATATCAATGTGGAAAGTGAATATGTCAATCAATAAAGTGGATATATCAATCAATCTTTTTGAAATAATTCGTGAATATTTGGGCCAATCTTTAATTCGTGATCCTACATTTAATGATTGAACTCAAATCCTAATCGAGTATTCCATCAATAATCTTAAAGATGGACTTTCTCAATCATATGGCAAGATGCAGATTAGGAAAGAAAATGTTTCTAATCAACCTGTATTTTGAAAGAGATATCCACTTTGATGCAATGCCAGATATGACGAGATATTCTAATAATCAAACAGGCAAGTGAATATACTAGAATTCAAGATAGGAAATTTACCTTGTTCTTCAAAACTGAGCTTTCCTAATTTGACTCACACGAAACTTGACTACCAAACTTGAGCCTTTCGGACTGATTCGATGGGGTTTCACGCACGCATGGGACTTCCTTGTACACCACTGGTCAACAGGATCGGCGAAGACACTCGTGGACGTCAGACGATAGTGAATGTGTTGTGTAAACTATGGAGATTCGAACTGAAAATCTTTGCTCGAAACTGGACTTTTATTTTGACTAAACCCCTTGGATAATCCAATAACCACCGCCTGGCACCTCTTCAATTGGGATCAATAGGGCATGTGATTATGATGACCTGTGGTGGCGTCATTAGCATGTTAGAAGAGGTGAGCCGGTAATCAAAGGAACATCAAACAGGTTTAAGCTTTTTGGCATCTGGTATGGAGATTATGGCTTGGTCTTTGTGCATGATAAGTACACTAGAAGTGCCATAACTTTTATACGGCGCTCACTTAAATGACATAACTTTCAAAACGTTCACTTAAGTGCCATAACTTTTAAAAAGTGTTCACTTGAATGCCATGGTACACGTGGCCGCCGGAAATGGTGACATGGCACCAGCGAATAGTTTTTTTATTGATTTTCTAAGTGCCACGTGGATTTTCTTTACATTTTTTAGTAGTTTATGCAATTTATAAAAAAAAAATCATTCAAAAGGAAAAAAAAGGAAGAAAAAATTAATGATTTTTTTTAAAAAGAAATCCAAGGGTTTCTCGGTGGTGGCCGGCAAGGTTGTCGTTGGCCACCACGGGCCGGCCCAGGGGCTAGGGTCGGCTCCCCTTGGGCCAACGAGGCTGTGACGGCCCTCAGTGACGGAGCCGTCGTTCCCGCGACCCGAGGGCGCGGCCGTAGCCGAGGGTCATCGCGGCCTCGCTGGCCAAGGGCGAGCCGACCCTAGCCCCCAGGCCGGCCGATGGTGGCCGACGTTGCTGCCGGCCACCACTGAAGAACCTAAGAAAATCTCTTTTTCTTTTTTTAAAAAAAAAATCATTAATTTTATTTATTTTTCTAATTTGAATAAAAAAAAATTAGAAACTATTAAAAAATGTAAATAAAATCCATGTGGCACTCAAAAAATCAATAAAATATTTTTCCGGCAAAAAATAGCACTTAGTTGAACGATTTTGGCCGGAATTGGCACTCACCTGAATGTTTTTGCTCCGATGTGGCACTCAAGTGAACATTTTAAAAGTTATGACACTCAAGTGAATGCCGTACAAAAGTTATGACACTTATACCGTTTGATGGAGCAAGGCTTCGCCAAACATGGGACTCGGCCAAGAGAATTCTCTCGATGACCCTCTCTCTCACTCTTGCTCTGAAAATTCTCAAGTATTTCTGATTTTTCTCTCGAAATAATGGATCCCCCCTCCCCCCCTCCTTTCTCTGACCTCTATTCTTTATATAGGCCGGTGGATCCAATCTTGGACAAAAAAAGGAAATATATCTTTTATTCCCTTATAAATCAAGTGAGATTCACTTTTGCTTCTTCCCTTTTCCAACCTGTGTGAATGTGGCCGGAGAATCGTGTGCCCCTTATACCAATAACGCTTATGCAATTTTCCTTCTGTAATGTTTAGAAGATTTTTTTTTTTTTTACTCTGCTGATGCATATTCACACATGAAGGTCTTATTTGCATTAGACATATTGTTCAAAAATTAACATGCCATCACGTTTGATCTTGTCCACTTTTCAACCACGAACTATTTTAAACCTTATGGATTTGCTCCAATTTATTCAATTAAGCTCACAACTCCCATCGCTTAAATCCATCCACCGCCGGTCTGATTAAAATGCAAATGCAATGCATGCTAAACTAAATTAAATATGCTATGCATGAAAATTAATTAATTTTTTTGTGAGAACTAAAATTAGTTTTAATTTTTTATGCAATATGAATAAAAAGGCTAGTCAAAATTTAAGTGCCAACAGGTTTCCAAAATTTTTAATTGCCAAGATTCGATTTAAAGTGAGTGTGAGATAGACCCATTTTCCAATCAATTTCAGTAGGAGTTAAACTAAAGTGGTCCATGGGACGGTTTTGACCGAAAAACAAAGGAAGAAGACCGTGAGCCTTTAGGGCCGAATCATTTGGGTCCGTGTAAATTTCGCACATGCGAGAACATTTGTCCACAAGTGGGGCATATGTATACAAACACACATGTGGAGGATGATGCTGAGTTTGCGGACCCAGTCAAAATATTTCTAATATGCCCCTAGTTAAGTAAAAGAAAATGGGGTTGGTAGCCCTATTTCACCAATATTGTATTGTAGAAAAATTAATCAATATAGGTTAAATGGACCAATTTGAGTCGAACCATTTTCAATCCGAACCAAAACTTCAACCCACTCATTTGACAAGTTCATACAAAGATTAGTCATCAAACAACGCAAATTGATATGTTGATATACAGAAGGAACAAACAGTCAATGAACGTTGAGCAAATAGAAAGGCTACGTTGAATATCTACCAGCAGTTAATGAACCACACTGAATAAATGAAAAGTGTGGGAATGGCATTGCACATTGAATCAAAGTTTATAAACCATTTATGTCATTTTCTTATCTTTTTATGAAGGATACTTTTCTTGGCTTCAAGATCCTAACCTGGATTGCTATGGGCACTCGTTTTCCCGCAACTATGCCATTCTCCACGAAGCTGTCGGTGTCTCCGTATGAAACTAGTCAAGCCTTATGGTGAGAAGATAACAATTCCTTAGCGAGTTTTCAAAGCTTACTCGCACTACGTGGATAAACATCACTGATCCGACTCTTATTCTCCATCCAATCCCTTTTGTAGCCTTGAAATTAATGAATCTTACTTATTGCTTCCAACTTTTTTCTAAACTTGGGAAAAAATTACCAAAAAAGTCATAAACATATTATATTTGTGTCAATTCTAGGGGTGTTAATGGTTCAGTTCGGTTCAGTGTTCGGAAAAACTGAACCGAACTGAACTACTAGAGTGGAAAGCTTGAACTGAATTGAATCCGCTCTGAACTGAATATGAACTGAACCAAATATCCAGTTCGGTTCGGTTCGGTTTTCGATTTTTTCTTTTTTTTAGTTTTAATATTCTTTTTTTCCCACTACTGATGCGCTGGCACATCACCACCACCCCCAAAATTTAGAGCCCCCACATGCTTGGTTCAACCCAAAAGAAAACCACTCCACCAGCTCTGCCTCGACGCGTCTCCCCGCAGTGTCCGTAGCCTCGCCGGACGTGAGCAAAGATCGGCACAGCGGGTAGTTGAAGTTCAAGAGCTGGAGCCCCCGTCAAGGCACACCTTGTGGAAGACGTGGCGGCACCCAAGCTCTCGCAATTGCTCACCCTCCTCCCTCAGCGTAGAGAGGCACACCGCGCAGTCGGGCAACCCGAAGCCCATCATAGACGAGCCCTGACCTACCCTTACGGTGGCCGGCGATGGCATGAGCGACGACCGTGAGCCCTCGCCTCACCAGATCTGGCCGCTCGACGAAACGATGATTATGAGGTTTCACGAGAGAAATTGAGGTCATAGGTGGTTCCATTGTTGGGATGGAACCGGAAGGAGCTCGCACGTTCACTATTCAATGTTCCTGTCTTAACCCGCTCTGAACTGATTGCATTGACCGCTACAGTTGTTGATAGTGAGATTGAACAAGCTCGTTAGGGTTGATTTTGAATTTTAGCCTACTAAAAAAGTCTGATTTATTGGTGGCGGAGTTGCGGTGGAGGCGGCGTTGCGGTGGAGGCAGCGAGGAAACGTGGCGATGGGGAGGAATGGGGTGGGGGCGATGGGGGGTGGTGGCTTTGGTCACGGTGGCAGGGGTGGCAGTGGGCAGGAGTGTGAGAAGTATGAGGAGGTGGAAGGTTTTGGGCGTGTTGAGGGAGCTCGAGGCTTGCGACACGCTGGTGGGGAGGCTGAATTAAAAAAAAAAAAAGGATTTTCGGTTCAGTTCGGTTAACCGAATTAAACCCAAAAAAACTGAACCAAAAGAAATAAATGGTTATTTTTAAATTAACCGAACCGAAATTGAACTGAACCAAAAATGCACAAATTTTTGGTTTGATTCATTTCGGTTAGTAGTTCAGTTCAGTTCCGTTTTTTAGTTAGTTTTGACACCCTTAGTCAATTCTATCATATATCCTTCAGTTTTGCCAATTGAGACCTGTACCTTTTTAAATTGTAACAATCGAGTTTATAAAATTAATTTTGATTAGAAATTGATGACATGATGTAAGCTATCCCACATAGCACAGTGGCACAATCGATAATGACGTGAAAATTCTTGTAATCTTTTTAAAATAATATTGTTCAATTGATATTTTTTTTTGGTTCCTTCTTTTTTCTATTGTCAAGGGTCGGCATGTGGCCACTAGCAACTAGTCGAAGCCTAACGACCCTCGCTGACCATTGAGCGAGAGCCTGCTAGCCCTCATCAACTATTGGGCGAGGGTTCACTACCCTCATCTAGATCCAAGCAAGAGCTGTTGATGTGGGTGCTTCCGATGACGTCACCAATGATATACCCGACGTTAATGTGCAATCCTTGATTCCACCCACAAGTTCTGGTCAGTCATTATTCATTCAGGCCAAGGTTGATTTTGGTCACAACTTGCTTCAATGGATCGCGTCGACTTGAAGTCTAAGGACGTACTTAGATGATGAAAAGCTCATACGTTGATGAGCTCAGATGATGCGGTACAATCTCAGATGTTCGCAGCTCAGAAGATAGTCTTTCAGAAGATGGCAAAATTCCAATCCGACTTTCCTAATTAGTTGCTGATTCGAAGGTCAATCAAATATATATACATATAAGGTTATCTAGAGATATTTACTTTGATTCGGAAGATCTTTTAGGGATAATAATTGATACGCTAGGCTGATAGACAAGATTATCTTATTTTCTTTTCCGTAATATTTGAATTGGTTTATGATTATTTGTTTCATTTTCTTGTACGTTGTTTTCGTCCCTCTATTTAAAGGAGGAGTATCCTCTATTGTAAGCAGACTTTTGATCATTGATGAATGAGAATTCCTCTTGAATGTTGAGTTTTAAACACTTCGACATCTTTATCCTTAGAGAGTGGATACTCCTCGTTGGTAAGCCAAAATCCCTTTATCATTGGTTGGTGGCGTAGCCGTTAGACCTTGGTGGTGAGCTTTTCTATCAATCCCGATCTTCTTCCTTGGCTGGTGTTGTCTTTAGACCTTGGTAGTGATTGTTCTATCTTTCCTTTTGTATTATTGGCTGGTGATATCTTTACGCCACGATATAACTTGATTCATATCACTCCTTCATTGGTTCCACTTGCCATCCATACACTTAATCCCGAAATTCCGCAAAACACCATCTCTCGCTTCACCCTTTGAATCCGTTCGTGACACTCTATACATCGAAACACCTATCCTACGGAATCACTCGCCCACGCAGACATCAAATTTGGTATCATAGCTCTAGGTTAAACTCGATTTGAGTGATATTTTATCTTGTCATTTTTTTAAGATAGACAAAAAAAATGGTTTATATGGGTCGAAGATCTTTGGCTTTGAAGAAATCTCATGGCGAAAGACATGAACATGCTATGGAGAAACTCCAGCAACAAATGGATCGAGTCCTTACTCTCCTAGAGAAACGCGAAAGGGGTGCCCGGAGATGTTCGCCTAAGCTTTCAACAAAAGGTATGTACTTCTTTAAGGATGCTTATTCTAACAAGGGTGTAGATACATCCATACAGAAGAAAGAAAAAGAAAAGCCTCCTGATTTCGTTGAAGTTCTCCGACAAGAATCAAATGGTGAATTTAACAAGTGCTTCAAGTGCTACGGCTATGGACATCTACAAAGGATTGTCCTAACCAGAAAGCTATTACCATGGAAGAAATCAAGATTATTGATTTGGAACTTCAAGAGGCTCCAAACGAACCATACCATGTTGAATTTGAGCCCAAAGAGCAAGAAGAAACTCAGCAAAAGCCACACAACGAAGAGTCTAAAATCCAGGAGCAATACGCTATCATTGATCAAATTAAAGTGGGAAGGATGTTAATCATCCAGGTACCATCTATCAATTATGATAATATATATGGTGAATCTCTAAATCAACTTGTTGAGATAAAGGTTGAGTTCATAGATGAGAAAGGAATGATTATAACGGATGGAAATCTTAGCTTCTACTTTGATTTCGTATGCTCTAAAGCATTCTCTCTCACAAAGTTCATTAATTGTCAAAATATATTTGACATACTTTCAGTTTCTCATTATACCTTGAATATATTAGTTTGTATCAAGTTGAAGTATTACCTAGTTCGTTGGAGAGGTCGTCCTGGAATATTTTCAGAGTCAAATTCTTTTGGTAAGAGTGGTTGTGACAAATTTTATAACTTCTATTCTTGAAGATGAAGCCACAACAAGATTTGAGGGCGAATCTTTTCAGAACCTGGAGAGAATGATGCGGAGAATCCGATTATGTCATCAATGATCCCCATGTCGTAATGAAGACTATCAACCAAGATTATCGATCGTAAGATTAATTGAAGATTCAAGGTATACACCTGATGCCGAGAGCTGATGGACCGTTTAAAGTTCTAGAGAGGATTGGCGACAATGCGTATAAAGTTGAACTCCTTGGAGAATTTAAAGTTTCGGAACCTTTTAATGTAGGGGATCTATGTCCATACTTGGAGGATGATGACCTTTCAGATTTGAGGTCAAATCTCAAACAACCTGGGGAGTATGATGCGGGAGCATCCGATGACATCACCAATGATATACCCGACGTTAATGTGCAATCATTGATTCCACCCACAAGTTCTGCTCAGTCATTATTCATTCAGGCCAAGGTTGATTTTGGTCACAACTTGCTTCAATTGATCGTGTCGACTTGAAGTCTAAGGACGTACTCAGATGATGAGAAGCTCAGACGTTGACGAGCTCAAATGATGCGGTACAATCTTAGATGTTCGCAGGTCAAAAGATAGTCGTTCAGAAAATGACACAATTCCAATCCGACTTTCCTAATTAGTTGCTAATTCGAAGGCCAATCAAATATATATCCATATAAGGTTATCTAGAGATATTTACTTTGATTCGGAAGATCTTTTAGGGATAATATTTGATACGCTAGGCTGATGGACGAGATTATCATATTTCCTTTTCCGTAATATTTGAATTGGTTTGGGATTATTTGTTTCCTTTTCTTGTACGTTATTTTCGTCCCTCTATTTAAAGGAGGAGTATTCTCCATTGTAAGCAGACTTTTGATAATTGATGAATGAGAATTCCTCTTGAGTGTTGAGTTTTAAACACTTCGGCATCTTTATCCTTGGAGAGTAGATACTCCTCGGTAATGAGCCAAAAGCCCTTTATCCTTGGTTGGAGGCGTAACCTTTAAACCTTGGTGGTGAGCTTTCTATCAATCCCGATCTTCTTCCTCGGTTGGTATTGTCTTTAGGCCTTGGTAGTGATCGTTCTATCTTTCATTTTATATTGTTGGCTGGTAATATCTTTACGCCACGATATAACTCGATTCCTATCGCTCCTTCATTGTTTCCACTTACCCTCCATACACTTAATTCCGAAATTTCGCAAAACACCATCCCTCACTTCACCCCTTGAATCCGTTCGTGACACTCTATACATCGAAACACATATCCTACGGAATCACTCGCCCACGCACGCATCAGCTGTGACTCTCATCGCTGTTGGCCAGGGCCCACAGCGCTCACCAAGTGGTCGTGGGGTCGACGGGCTTGAGCTAGTGGCCGGCAGCCCCCATGCCGGCCATTAATAATAAAATAGAAGAAAAGAATAGAGAGAAAACAAAATAAATAAACTAATAAAAATTCAAAAAAATTAACTAATAATTCACTTAGCGTCGATCGTGCCATGTTGGATTGCCAACGTCCATGTCATCAATTTTTGGCGAAAATTGACCGGATTGGCTTAATTGAAAAAATGTAAAAAACGTTTATGACTCAATTAGCATAATTAAAAGATTTAAGATTAAACTGGCACAAGTGTAATAGATTTAAGACTTCTTTCATAAATGTTTCCATAATTAGCACATAAAAATGATGATAGAAGGATTTATATTTAGTATTTGCATAACCTTTTAAAGTTTAACACTATTCTGAGTTTGGGTGGAAATTCAGTAAGCGATTTTTTGCTTATTAAAGTGAAAATGACCACTTCTAAGGGTGAAGAGCTTAATCAAGTTATTGAATTTTTTTTTTTTATCTTTTCCAAAGCATACCTTCGCGAATTAGAAACACCTAAACAGTGTTATCCTTTAGTTTTAGTCCAAGATGGCGTCATAATCCAAGTTCCGGGCCAACACAAGCTTTGATTGAAATTTACATATTTTGTTAATGTAGCATTGACCTATGAACGGTTGACTCAAATCGTGCACGAATGGTAAATTGTCTTTGATTTGACTCGACAAGACTCAATATGTACTTAATACTGTCTTTTTACAGGTGAAAGATCAGGGAGATGCCCATAATCATCCCATACTTATTACCGGCTGTTTTATTTGAGCGGTAACAATTTGGTATACTCGAAATTGGAATGTCCTAGATCGGTGAGCTTATCACCGCATCATATCGACATGTCAAATGAAAGATGGGCCGCGATGCGCCGAGCGAGTGTGCTCCAACGAGCAACTGCAGCGCGTGACCTTAATTCTTTAGCAAGAAAGGACAAAATCTTGTGGGTGCTACCAGCGACGGTAGAAAAGGGATGGCTATGTCTAGGATCTTATCGAGATTCTGGTTTCACATTGGGTCGTCGTGAGCAGGCCACACGCCCCCAACACTTCACCCCCGAGATCCTTGCCACGTGGATCTGATCCGACGGCCTCCTCCGATCCCCCATCCGTCTGGAACTCCTTGGCTTCCCGTGCTTCCTTTCGTCTGCTATAAAATGTCAAACAAGCCGCGTTGTGTAACTATGATCACGCTTTCTCCCTTCTGATCTCCAATTCTTTCTCCATCTGGTTCGGTGTATTTCTCTCCTCTCTCTCTCTCTCTCTCTCTCTCGACCAGAGACGATGTCGTCGAGCCTCGTTTCAGCTTTCTCTCTATCGCCAAGTGATAAGCTTTCATCCATGCCCATGGCAAGCTCATTTGCACCTTCTCTGCGTTTTCTGCCATCAAGTTCGAGGCAAGGAATTATCCGTGCAGCACGAGTGCGAGCCTCCGCAGAATCCGATGAGCCTGCTCTCACGGGCATCGTCTTCCAGCCGTTCCAAGAGGTCAAGAGAGAAGATCTCTCGGTCCCGGTGTCGCCTCAGCTCTCCCTCGCTCGTCAAAACTATTCCGAGGACTGCGAAGCCGCGATCAACGAGCAGATCAAGTAAGAAGGGAAAATAATGGATTTCTCTTCCTTCTTTGGTTGTGACAACCTCTGAGTTAAGATATATATTCATACATGCATTCTTGGAAGAATGGTTTGTATAACACGATATCAGAGCGCATTTGTAGCTGTGAATGTCAAATTCATCCAATGGAGGCTCATTTTTTCACATAGCTTGAGCTTTTCAAATGAATGGTCTTTTTGTTTGAATCATTGTTTTTTGTTCTTGCTCTTGTGACTAGTGTGGAGTACACTGTGTCCTATGTTTACCACGCCATGTATGCATATTTCGACCGGGACAACATTGCTCTCAAGGGCCTTGCCAAGTAAGCCAATCGAATAGATTTGTTTCGATGCTGTTCTGCTTGCTTTGATACTAAATCGGTGTTTTAATCATTCGAATGTCTCTTGATTATCGTAGATTTTATAAGGAGTCGAGTGAAGAGGAAAGAGAGCATGCTGAGAAGTTGATGGAGTATCAGGTTAGGTAGAAGCTCGTGGTGTTGGCTTCATTTTGGTCATACTTCATGTAGCTGAAGGAACCATAATTACTGATTATTCTATATGCTTTTGTTCTGTTAATACAAAGAACAAACGAGGAGGGAAAGTAAAACTTCACTCCATCTTGATGCCGCCTTCGGAGTTCGATCATGCCGAGAAAGGGGATGCCCTTTATTGTAAGCTTTTAGCTAGTTTCTCTGTCCGTCCTTGGGAGCTTTTGAGGTTTTCGATCAAGTGCAGCTTTTTTTTTTGCACAATTAATGTCACGAAATCGGTTCATGATAATCATTTTTTTTTTCGCTCGGTTCACTGATTCAGCAATGGAGTTAGCGTTATCTCTGGAGAAGTTGACAAATGAAAAGCTTCTGAGCCTCCACAGGGTGATAATACTCTAAAAACTTTCTGTGCCTATTCTTTAACGGTTCTCGCATATTGTTCTCCAAATGAACTGAAAAGTTAAGTTCCTGCTTATTTACAGGTTGCAGAACAAAACAAGGACCCGCAGCTCCAGGATTTTGTAGAAAGCGAGTTCTTGTATGAGCAGGTTAGCGGGAGATCACCTAAATTCCTACTTCTTCCCCCAAGTGATGTTGCTCACTCGTTCACACGTATCAATTATCAGGAAGATGATTCCCTCTGTTATTCAATATCAAACTTTTTCTGCACTCTTTAAAGATTTGATTGTAAATATTTGGAAGAATCTGCAAGTCCTAATCTATTCTGGCACGTCCATAGGTCGAAGCAATCAAGAAGATGGCAGATTTCGTCACACAACTGAGAATGGTCGGAAAAGGCCATGGTATGAATCTGAAACCGAAAGGAAAACTCATCCTTTTCGTATTCCATAGTGGAAGAAAGAATGCTATCGCCTTAAACAAATCAGACAATAGGCTCCATAATAGGAACTTATCTGTCTTCCTCTCTCTCTCTCTCCCCATCTTAATATTGAGTTCTAACTCGGGCCGTTTTGATGACTTCCAGGTGTTTGGCATTTCGATCAGATGCTACTCCACGAAGGCGACACCATATAATGTCGCAACCAGGGGGCTCTAATCAAATTTTTCCCAGTTTGCAGAAAGAATAAATCATCATCATCAAGAGAAAGCTTCTACTTTTTTTCCGGTCGAAACCAGAAGAAGATTTTTAAGAGCTTGTGTTTGCAGAGAGTTCAGATGCTCTCTAAATAAGCACTATTTCGTATAGTGAAGTGAAAATCTGGGGATAGAACTTTAGTAATTGAAGGCTGCTTACCAACATGTCAGGCTGGTCTCCTGGACTGTGCTACTTCACTTCTTTTTAACTTATACAAAGGAATGTCAAAAGCTATAGCGGAATTCCCTTGTTTTGCTAAATTCGAATACGGTTAAGAAAACATAAAATCGTGCATAGATACAATGGATCATTGGTGCAACATAATTATACTCCCGCGTCTTCTACACGAGAATAACTCAAATCTTTAGGATAGGTCAAACGGGAACAGAAATAAAGCATGCAAAGGAACACACTGTAACAGATATTATGACCTCAAATTGCCCATGAAAAAAACAGGAAAATCTATTTCGAAAGAGCAAAATTAGTCAGAATTGCACTGCATCCAAAAACAAAATGCCCACTTCCCAAAATCCTCTTGTAGCTAAATAACAACTGCTAGTCTGCTAATCCAACACATGCATCAAAAGTAGACTCACGCGGTCGCGGATGCTTGAGCTGCAAGCCTTTTCCTTGCCTCCTCGATGATGGACAGCTTGATACCCTTGCCCTTAGGAAGGGAGACCCAAGGCTTCGTCCCCTTTCCGATGATGAACACATTGCCCAAGCGAGTAGCAAACTCGTGGCCTTGCGCATCTTGGATGTGAATGGTCTCAAAAGTTCCCTTATGCTTTTCACGGTTCTTGATAACTCCAACACGTCCCCTGTTCCTTCCCCCAGTAACCATGACAACATTCCCGACATCAAATTTGATGAACTCGGTGATCTTGTTGGCTTCAAGGTCAAGTTTGATGGTGTCGTTAGCCTTGATCAGAGGGTCTGGGTAGCGGATAGTACGGCCATCATAGGTGTTGAGGTATGGGATGCCTTTCTGCCCAAACTGGACTGAACGAACTTTGCAAAGCTTGAACTGAAATGACCATATTCCGTCAAATAAGAACATTGAATGTAATGCATAATAAAATACGATACAATCTTTGTGCATTAAGTAGATTTAATGCAACCAACAAAGCCCATGGAGAGAGATGGTAGACCAACCTTTGCCTCATCATCCCTAATGCTGTGGAGTCGGAATCGGCCCTTAGTGTCATAGAGGAGACGGAAATTCTCAGTTGTCTTGGGAATTGAGACGACATCTGATAAGTGAGATATTGGAAAAGGTTAGCATATGTATAGTAAATAAATGTACGACACAAATTGCAATTCACAATAGTCATCTGGAACCAAGAATATCCTCCATATAAACATTGAACTGGCAACTTATGACAAATATTATCCTATTAAGTAAAACAATATTGGCAAATATGGTGTTGATGTTCTCGCACAGCTTCCAGAAAGAAACAATTCACTCTATGGTGTACTGCAAATTGTGAAACACATATCAGCAAGCTAAACTACAATCTTGCAGACCAAAAGACAAACATGATACACAACATGCTCCCCGGATATCATCCACTGCTTCCAGTGGAGCTTGAAAAAGAAAAAAGAGCACGGAGGTCTCAGAAACGAAAACAAGGCATCAACATACCCATGAAACCAGTAGGGTAAGTCTTATCTGTCCTGACTTTGTTGTCGACGAGAACATGGCGCTGCATAAGGATGGCAATGACCTCACGATATGTAAGAGCATATTTCAACCTGTTACGCAGAATGAGGATCAAAGGCAAACATTCCCTGGATTTGTGAGGTCCAGAGGATGGCTTAGGCGCCTGCACATCCAGAGATGGTATTAGAATGCAGAAATGAAAAGACCCCAAAAAGGTGAAGCACCGACTCATCCGAAAGGGAAAAGGGAATTTGACGGGGTTACTCACAAATGCACCACCTAGCTTGTCAAGCATCCAATGCTTGGGAGCATTGAGCCTCTTTAAATGCTTCTTCAATCCACGTGCCTGTTATGTGCAACAACATTACAATCGATGAGGAAAAAGGGGGGAAAAAGAAACTTCCTTGGTGGAATAATAAAGAGAAAACAGCAAATCATCATGTCTCCGACTTCTCATCTCAACAAATTTTCCTATCCCACGAAGTTTCACAAATTTGCTGGACCTTCAGGGCTCAGATTCATTCCAATGAGAACTCATAATCAACTAATTTCCTGCTTCATGTCTGCGCAAACACATCCAAAGGAAACTAACAACACAAAGCCCCAACGAGAGCCAATCAATGACTCCAGAATGAGACTGGTCCCATTGATTTTACTTCAGAAAGAGACGTCAGGCATCTGCAAAGCCCACCACCACCACCCTCATACAAGCACAAGTAAATTGAAGGATGTTAACACACCATTCAAAATGTCCAATCTACTAAGTACTAATGCAGCGAAAAATTATTCAGGAGGTTGCAGAGACGGAGCCAACATCGCGGGGAGGGGCAACGAAAACATAAACCTAAGGCTATGCAGAACGAGAAGGAAGATCCAGAGAGAGAGAGAGAAGAGAGAGGGTTGCTGACCATTTTGGTTGCTTCAGCTCAGACGAAACGGCGGGAGAGCTTTCCCCACCAGTCGTCAGTTCTCCTGAAATAGTACTCGATTCGGCCGCTTGAGCCAGCGACAGAGACTGTGGATGAAGGAATGAGGGGTTCTATCGAAACCCTAGATCCTTTATTCATCTCTCGGGACGTTTGGGCTTTAAGGGCTTTTTCTCCGAGAGCCGGACTAGGCCCACGTGGATGCCCCAACCGAATCGGCCCAAGATGCACCATCATGAGCTTTGAACCGAGATGGATCCGTGAAAACATGTCTCTGCCGTCGAAACATCTCATACACATCAAGTAATTATCTGAGTGCACCGTCGGCTGCCACGTAGGATCGACCGAACGGAAAAGATAGCCGAGGGACAATTTAAAAAAAAAAAACAAACAAACAAACCTTAAACTTGTTACAATTATGTCAATTTATTTCTAAATTTTTTTGTCAATTGAAACATAAACCTTTTGCATAATTCGAAAAAATAATAAAGTCTTATTAAAAAATTATTCACTTCTAGGTCGGCCTCACCACATAGCACAGCCAGTGTCAATGTCGATACTTTCTAGCCAAAAAAAATTATTCACGTTTACTCTAGCCTCATCACATAAGACGGTCAGCTTCCATGTCAGCTATTTCGAGCCAAAATTGGCCGAATAGACTGAATTAGTACAAGCACAAAAGGTTTCTCAATTGGCAAAAAAATGTTTATGATTCAATTGACATAATTACAACCAGTTTAGAACTTATTGGTAATTTTCCCCTTAAAAAAAGCACAACTAAAAGTAGATATTTTTTTTAGACATTTGGAAAGTGAGATCATTGTTGTCATCGACCCTGAGTACATGGATTTTTTGGGCTCCATCTCAAAATAAATAATTTAAAAAATATTTTTCCAAAAATGTTTCTTAAAATATTAGTCAATAGAAAATATTTTTACAATGAATGACAATTTGTATCTAAACATCTTAACTGGCAATGAAAATATATTTTGTTCATTCATTTTTATAAGTGACACGAGCGCTTTTGTTTAGAAAGTATTTTTCAAATCATTCATTTATTATAAAACAAACAGATTTTTAATTGGTGTAAAATGAAATGTGGGCAAATTCCTAAATAGTCCTTACCAATGCCATAATTATCTCGTTGGTCGGCCTTATTGAAACGAGTTACACTAATGAAATCCTTTTTATTCCCCATCTTTTGACCGGTTCAGCGCATTTTTATTGCGGCATTTGCAAGATGAATTATCTATGTTTAGTAAGTGGTTTTCAAACCCACATCCAAATCTAATCTAATAATATGTAACATAATGTGTCATTGTAAAAGTAACTTATTGTTGGAAACCTAAAGCGCACACGTTGACGTATTAGGGAAAAATACGTAACACTGTTTATTGTAATCATGAAAAATAATAAAACGAAGATGGCAATACTATTTCAATAACAATAACAAAGCCAAATTACAATCTTTATATTCAAATATTACAAAGCAAATAAAATTGATAGATAGTAAACTCGAAAGATAGGAGAAGAGGTGAGATACGGCTAACCGAATCTTCATAAGGCGATTAGTTCTTGCCGACGGAGCTAAGCAGCTTCACGAACTATGCCTCCCAAGATACAACACCTCGAACCTAGTTGTATTAGCACTATACGAATAGGGCTTTGTCGAACACTTCTCGAAACCGACACACTTGGAGGACGACTAGGAAAGAACTAGAGGAATGAACTTCGAGTTGTGAGTTGTGTCACGCCCCGCATCCTTACAAGCGTGCCAACATCTCACGAGCATTGTTGTTTCGGAATAATCCCAGGATTGAACGGTAGGCAACATACGAATGAATTTAAAAGCACATGCGGAAGCGATAAATAACTCCATACAATAATTAAGGCAAGATGACTCGGGATATAAAAGCACTCATGCATAACATAATACAGATCCAGTTTTACAACTTAGACATAACATAAATACATGACTGGGTTCAAAGGGGAACGAGGGACCTAATCAAAAGGGAACGCATCTAATCCAGCCACCACACCTCTATCCTAAGAGGGTGTCCAGAAAGAAACTAGGTGACCACTACAAATCTAACTATTAGTTAGAATCACTGTCTTCTGCTTCATCTTCCTCCTCAGTACGGTTGTATTCAGAGTGGACATCTAGGTCATCAGCTTCAGAGACATCTTCTTCTTCATCTTCATCTTTAGAGGCAGACAACTCTATGACTTCAATCTCTTCCTCAAGAGTCGGGGACTTCGAAGGGACATCCTAGACTCAACTACATAGGCACCAGCTTCGCCTTCAAGAGGAGCGGGATGACACCACGCCGGAATCACGTCCCTAGGAATCTCATATGGGTCCAGAGATCCAGTAGTCAAATCTCCATCGTGATAGTACCAAGCTTCATAATAGTGGGGCTTCCAATAGTCACCCCCTTCATCTACCTAGACTATGCTTCCCTTCCTAATATAAGCTTTAGCCTTGTCTGCAGGAAACTCCTCAATGGACGTATCAATGTCCATCGGGATTCCACGGCGCTTCGGAGGCATAGTCAAGGTTTGGGGTCTGAAAAAGTTAAGCCCACGACAGGGTGAGAATAAATCTCAATAAGTTGGCCTTAAGCCTAAACTAAACCATTAGTACCTCCAGACACATTTTAAGCGTGCAATGTTCAATCAATTGAATTACAAGGCAAACGATGCATTAGAACAAGTTATGGCATAAGGCATTACACAATTCTCAATTCAAGACTAAGCTTCGTCCTACGGCACTCAATAATTCACAACTTAATGGCTAGCAATATACTGGTTATGATTCTCACTTCAATGGCTAGGCCCGCGTATTGACACTTCAGCCTTAATTAATAAACGAACCCGCGTTAACACGCCTCAGGTTTTTAAAGCCATTTTAAGACTCGTGTCAGTGTGCCTCAAGTCAATTCCTGCGTATGACGCCTCATGATATATTTAAACCTCGCGTTTAACCCATCAAGGTGAAATGTGCATATAAGCTTATAAATCAATCAATCGAGGCTATTCACAATCATTCATACTCTATATCAATCTATAAATACCAATCGGCCTTTAAGCCTCAATTACCCCAAGACTGACTCATAACCACGACTTAGTCGTTTTCTCCTCTTTTATTCACTTCATGATCGAGTATAACTCGAATGAACAAATAATCATCATTAATCCCTCGAATCATTCAAGGCCGAATATCTTAAGTCTCAATTGACATTTTAACACAATATAACACAATTCAAGCCATGGCCGAACCTACACTATTGAACGACACGAATTGCAAGTTCAATTCATCGATTCCCTACTAGACCGATTTCACAACAAGGATCAATCACCATGCAAGTTATCCTCTCACACTATTTCATCGATAACCGAACATGCATTAGGGTTCATTAAGTCACACTAATCACTTGGCTCTTCATTTGGACATACATGGCCATTCTGTTCATATCGACAACTAACAACCATTAGAAACCTTAGCACAATGAGATAATCTCATTTAACCATTCGGTCCCCCTTCTAGTCGTACTAGGCCGATCACATAACATCACGGATCAACCATAATTTCACGTTAAGCCTACTAACATACACAAATCCCATTCGGCCCCCATAATCAGATTCGACGTCTACAATTTCCATGCAAGTTTAGTCCACAAAACTCACCAAGTCAAGCTCTAATCTAGTCCCTTAGTACTCTAATGTTCTAGGGAAAGTTTAGAACCAACTTACCACTTCTTGATTGAGCAAAGAGAACCAAGGGAACGGCGGCCAAACTTCCACGACTGGAGCTAGAAATGTTGGGGGCTGGTTCGGTTTCAAAAGAACATCCAAGGTTAGCCATGAAACTCAAATAGATCAGCCCTTAACTTCACTCATAACCTTCCTAACATACTTAGCTAAGATTAAGGGGTAGCTTACCAAGAGAGCTAAGCCAAGCAAGCTTCTCAAGCCTGCGGTTCAGGTCTGGTGGTCAGCGATGTCACGCCCCGAACCCGTCGAGCCCGCGAACATCCCACCTCCACCATTACCTTTGATGATCTCCCAGGAACCAACGGCCAATGCCTAAAGATCTATATGAAACATGCATACGAAAGCGAGGACAACTTCATATAAACAAAACACAAGATGACTTAGGACAAAAGGGTACACCTTATATAAAGGTCAATCATACATCAGAGGCTATAATGCTAAATCCCCAAATACTTCATTACAACCCTATGGTCACAAAAGGATTCATGATCATTTCTTCCAGTGACTTCATCGAATGCCAATCCATAGCGAGCTCTGGTTTCCTTCGTTTAGGACCTGAAAATGTTGTCCCACGACGGGGTGAGATATAAATCTCAGTAAGCTAAACCTAACCCTAAACCAGGCTGCCAGTACCTCCAGACACTTTTGAAAAATATGGTATTTTGGTAATAAAAACCTTGAAATGGCAAAACGGGGTACTTTCCAAAACATGGTATTTAGTACTTTCAAAACAGCTTGACCCAGTCAAGAAAAATCATGATAACTCTAAGCTTCGTACAATGGCAGAGTTTTCGATCAAAAGCAAACACTTGATGCCATCTTAAAACACGAGGCAACTTTCATTCTTTCTCAAAAGAATCATTCCTCGAAATATCTAGAAAACACGTTCTTTTCTCACACGCCCTTTTCTGGGCCAATTTCAATTCATGAGGCAAATTTCCAAACATGAGGCATAATAAATTTTCTCACAAATCATTCTTTGATTTTGCTAGAAAACATATCATTCCATATCCACCCATCCTAGGCCACCCATCTTGGGGCTACGAGATGATTCGGTCTCCATAAGACCCGTCGGCACATATGAGACTCGCGTCTGGACCTAGAGATGATTCGGTCACCATACGACTCTCGACGCCCATTTTCCAATCAAGATGAATCATGTCAGTATGGGACTCTCCAGCCACACGACCTCGTCAGGTTAAATGAGAGTAACTCCCTCCCAATACATTGGCCAAATTTCATAATTCCTTGGCGATCCCACACGCCAGTGCACAAATCATTTCCTCGGCAATCCCACACGCCATTTTATGCATAAAAGTTTCAATTAAAGAAAGCCTCATATTTTCATTTAAAGAAAACAATTCATGCCTCAAAATTCATCATTCAAAAACAACTCATGAAATTCATCGCCAAAAGAAGGCATTCGTTTCAAACGTCCCTCAACTGGATAAAACACGTTTCTCGTTATGAAATTCTCAGTAAAACACAAGCATCATTCAGCTCAAATCGATCAAATCTCAAATTTGATCATTCACAAATTATCTCAAGACTCGCTTGGTAAATCAATCCATTTTAAGCACTCAAATCAATGAGAATTTCCACAAAGCACGCCGAATGACCCAACCACATGCCACAACTAGATTAAGACTCCTCATTTCAACTTCGATTTTAAAATTTCATGCCATAAAACCACTCAAGCTCAATTCACCAAAATAGGGCAGATTTGGGTTTCTTCGCGTCTCTCACAAAATCATTTCATAAAACCATTCAATCCGACTCAAAGCTCTGTCCTTTAGTAACCTAACCTCCTAATAAAGGTTTAGACATAACTTACCTCAAGCCTAGGCCAAGCAATTTCCACAAAACCCGTGACACAACGTCGCGGCACCAAGCTGTCCATATTGGCCTTTTACGACCAGATTCAGTCCCAAATAAACTGGCATTTATCCATCGAAGTTCTACAAAATCAAATTTCATAATCTTATACTTCAATGTCTTATGGACGCGTGGACGAAAACAGAGCTCAATTCGGATATCGGACGACCTAGACGAGCCATTTTAAAATCAATACACGCTTAAGACAAGTTGGTCGGTGTCTCAAGTTTTTCACCTCAACAGCCCTTTAATTACTTCTAAACTCCAATCCCTCACAAAACCAACTTGTCATAATCTCAATATACAAGTTTAGGAAGCTCACCAAGAGTTTTGAAGAGAAACAACTCCCCGAAGACCTCAAACAGTTCGGTTCCTTCTTGGTGCGCGGCGATCAGTTTTCTGTTCAGTGGAGATCATCCAAAATCAGCCATGAAAATACCTCAAATATCCAATAAAATTATCATTTCTGCTCTGTGAACTCAAGTACTATATGTTATAGAGTTCCCACAAAAATTTCGGAGCCATTTGAAATTTCTAAGAGGGTGAACCATGGAATTCTCTCAGTTAGCTCAGAATCTGTCCGTTTTTCTTCCAAAAATCACCATAAATTAACCAGACATTCCAAAATCATGAAACCAATAGAAAAATGTCAAGGACATCTTGAATAACCTTTGATGGTTATTCCACCTCAAATGGCAGCCGGGAAGTGGCCATCGAGCAGTCCGAACAGGGAGGTCAGAACCTGTCTTTTGGAGCAGTTTTGCTAGAGAGGAAAATGGAGAGGAAAATGAAGGAAAATGGAAGGAGAGCCATGACTGATCTGAAGCTAAGGGAGATGTTCCATAAATTATTGGAGCAATTTGACAAGATTGGCATTTAATGGTGATTAATGCATGGCTTCTCCCTTGAGTGACACTTGGCAATGGCTCCAATAATTGATCCACAAAATGTTGACTTCCATTGACTTGTCTCTTAGAATTTTTGGCAGCTTCTATGGGAGGGTAGAATGACTATTTTGCCCTTCCAACTTTCTTAAGGCAATGGTATAAGGTTGAAGGGCAAAATGGTCATTTGCCACTTTTCGTCCGAAACTTCATTTTTCTCATTTTGAGTGTCCATTGGCGAGGCGATGTCAAATCCTTTTCCAATTTTGAAATTCTTCATTTGCAATTGCCAATTCGAGCTTCCATTTCATGATCGTTCACTCGTCGATCGTATCTTCAGTTTATCTCGAACTAACGGGCGACTTTTGCAGACGTTACGCGTATCGACTCTGTGACTCTCGTCCCACTTAGGACGACTCAGGATAAGACGACTTTGGTTGTCATGTAACTGTGAGGGTTCATTACTAGTTCCGACGGTCTCAATCGTCATGGTTCGATTTAGGAAAACTTCACAAATTATACATTGGTTAAGCGGCATCACCCGCGCTCCAATCGTATAACGCTAGTAATGGATTCCTTAATCGCTATTCGATCGGCCTTTATTGGCTCTAAACGTTCCATCGGCAATCATTATGGTCAAAGCGTCATTTCCTTTTTGAGTTTCCTAGGTCCACGTACATTGTCATGCGTTAGCCTTTCCCTTCTGGTTAGTCTACTCAGGATTGATCAGATCCGATCGAAATAAAACTGAAATACGTCAATAGGTTCTTCTCATTCAATAGCCTCGAAATGACAGGAAATTCAGAATGTCACACGGCGGTTCAGCGGTGGCTCAGTGGCGACGAACGGCGGAGGTGGTGGCATCGGCGAGAGGAAACCGAGAGAGAAGAGAGAGAGCTTGAGAGGGAAGAGGAAATGAGAGAGTGAGAGGGAGGAGGGAGTCGGCCAAACATGGTGGAGAGGGAAAGGGAGAAAAGGTGATATCCCAATGTGAAGAAAAAGAGGAAGTGGAGTGGTTCATGGGGTATAAGACATTGATGTGAAGTGAATAGTACACAAGAATGACAAGTTGGTGTGGGTTGGTCTTGGGGATTTGACTAGTCAACTTGTCCTCAATAATTCAAGAAGCGAAAAAGGATACTAATGCCCTCAAGATTTCGGCCAAAGAGAGGGGGTGACAAAAGACCATTTTGCCCTTGTCTTATTCTAAAGGGATGGGCATTAACCTAGGGGCAAAAGGGTAATTTTCACTTCTCAATCCGAAATTTCACTTTTCTTACTCATATAGGCGAACCACGGTCTTAATATCTCTCGATGATGCGACATCCAATTTATTAATATTGAAATCCTCGAATGTCCGGCCTCTAATCTCGAAGTCCAATTCATGGCCAAATTCAGCCAATTGGCATTCTAGTGTATCTCAAACTAACGGGCGGCTCTTAGGAGTTACGCGTATCGACCCATGATTAAAGTCATGTTTAAGAGTTATTTGAGCCATGACGACTTTGGTTGCCATGTAATTGCAATGGTCAATAACTAGTTTCGAAGGACGCGATCGTTAGGAAATCGGTTTAGGCTAATTTGCAAATCATACTATGGTCATACGGAATCACACGTGAACTAATCGCATAATGCTAGCAAAATGTTCTAGAACCATTCTCAGATCGGCCTTTAATTGTCCAAAATATTTCCTCGGCAATCCTTATGGTCAAAGCACCAATCCATGGTCAATTTCTTTAGTCCGCGTACTTAAATCCTAGTTAGCATTTCCCCTTTGGTTAGTCGACTCAAGAGAGATCAATTCCGAGTGAGCTTTATTGAAATACATTGAAAGGCATTCATTCATTCATAAGCTAGGTCGAAATTCAGAATGTCACAACTCTTCCCCCTTACAAAAATTTTGTGCTTGAAATTTACATTACAACCAACTACCCAAACAAATGGGGGTGTTGACGCCACATCGCTTCCTCACTTTCCCAGGTAGCTCCTTCTGTTCCATGATGCTCCCAAATCTCTTTCACCAATGGAATCGTCTTGCTCCTCAGGACTTTTTCCTTCATGTCTTCGATTCTGACTAGCCTTTCCACATATGACACTCGATCATCCACCTCTATGACTTCATGGTTGTCGTGACCCTCGATTTTGCGTCGTCGAGGGCTAATGGGCCGTCCAATTCTGGTCGGACGCGGGCTTCTCCCAAGGCACATTACCGAAGTCGCAACGGATGTATACGTGGTCGACTTTCAGTGTGGTCTAGTAACATGTGCTATGTGTACATGCCAAGGAGTCGCCACCAATCATTTCGTGGAGGATACGATTGGAAACTCTATCGAATAGTTGTGAGCTTCTATTCGATTCTGTGAGAACTAGAGAAATGGGATCGGGGACTTAGTTACGCCAACTATCAGAGTTGACGCCCTTTCAATACCTGAGTTGAATGAATTATCTAACCCTAAGATTTCATGCGGATGAGTGGGGTATGGACCTTAAATCTAGGAGTTTATGCAAATATGAGTGACTATCCTAACACTCACAATTAGCAAATAAGTGCGCGAATCAAGGATCCAAGACATGCGAATAAATCACATGAATACAGCATGGCATCCATAATAAGGCCATATTAGCCTAGAGAATTGTCAATCAAAGCTCAATAGTGATTTAGACATGATTTGCCCATGAAGGGGCAAAATAGTAATTTTGAAGAAATTTAGGACAATTTGCCCCAAAAGGATAGAATTGTCATTCCAGAAGAAATCTCGAGTCAAAAGAGGTTGGAAATAGGATTAGTCATCAAACCAATTCATTTCCTATTTTTCGAGAATTTTCAGAATTTTTCTGGAATTTTGGAAGCGATTTACCCTTTGAGGGGTAAAATCGTCATTTCAGAAGAATACGAGAAGTGAAAATCCTAAACAGAAGGATTGGTCAACCACCAGACCCAAAATCCTAATTTTGAGTAAATTTCACGACTCGATTAGAGTAGGGAAGACGATTTACCCTTTGGGGGGTAAAATCGTCATTTAAAAAAAGGATGAGATTCGAAAACCCAAGTAGAAGAATTGGTCACCTAACTGACCCGAATCCTTATCTCGGCATTTTCGACCTATCTCATGTACAAAGCTGATGCGATTTACCCCTAAATGGCAAAATCATCAATTTCCAAAAGAACGGATAAGAAATCCCAAAAATATAATTGACTAGTTGTCTATTATCATTCCTTGATTTTTGGAAATTTTTGGAGTGTCTAGGAATTTTCTACGATTTTCCTACATTTTTTATGAATTTTTTAGGATTTTCTAATATTTTTTGGAATTTTCTAAGATTCTTCCGATTTTTTTTTATTTTTTAAAATCATTTTTAAATTTTTTTTTTATTAAAAAAAATGATGCAGACCGAGTCAACCCGATCCACTCGGATCGTAACCCGGCCTAGACCCGGACCCGCGCGAAAGCCGACTCTGAAACGATGTCGTTTCGTGTTTTTCTATTTTTCTATTATTCGAAGTTAATCTGACGGCTACTATTGAACTATGTGGCTATTCCACGACCGTTGGATTTGTCAACTAAAACCTAGGGCTCAAATCAAAAGTGGACTACTCCTCAACCGTCAGATCTGATTACTTAAACCTACGACCACGATTAAAAGCCAAGATTCGATCTGGACCGTCCATCACACTAACCTAAACGACACCGTTTCCACGTTTTTTGATTTTTTTATTATAAAACTAATTAAAATTAATTTTCAAAAATATAAAATCCTAATCCTAGAATCGCGAAGGGTTTGACATTGGTGATCATCGTCGATTAGTCCTTTGTCTTAAGTCAAAAAATTTAGGACAATTTGCCCCACGTTCTTAGAACATCTTTAGTCCTCTAAGAATGCCACGCGTCTTAAGAACGGGTCTAATCTCTGAAGGACATTGTTTGTCCTTTTTGGCAGTTGGCTACAATTCCCTTTGAGGAGTAGTCTTTTGCTGCATAACTATTGAGGTTTCTTCTTCATTTCAGAATTTGTCAGGGGCTGAGATATCCAGTAATCTTTTGGTGCCCTCAAAATCAGCCTTATGATTTTCCAGCATTTTGGTGAGGGTCAGCCCTGTTCTTGTCGATCTTTTTGTCTCTTTTTAATGTATAGGGATTCGGCTTTTTCTCTCTTTCAATCCCGCCTTTTCTTTTTCTTTTTAGGAATCAGGATTTTTGATGATCATGTAAGGTATGTGACTTGAGTCTCATCCTGTCTGAACATTTTACTTTGGAATTCTCATGCAACTCCCACTTCTTGAACTTTTCTGTCTACGAGTGTCTTTGCCGCCTTTCCCTTAGGGCTGTGCAATTATCACCAACGAGGGTACATGAAACGAATATGCAAGCTCAAATTGGCTATGTAATGGGTATAAGTATATAGGATAGAGAAATGAACGTCTTTTCGTCATCCTATGGTGCCTGGATCAATGCATATGACCCCGATGTGGGGTGGTACTTGACAGGATTAAAAAATGAAGACCACCGTTCAAAGGGGTTGTCAATGATCACCTGTAGTGCTTATGATAAAGGAATGAATGCTTTCGTCATCTCAATCCATGCAATTAATGCGAATAGCCCTTACATCCCTGGGTTCAGGCTCTTCTATCCTTACACTCCTTTTATCTCTTCGATGTGTATAGGACGTGTTTAGATTAGGCTTGCCTCTTTTCTGAAGAAACATTCCTACTAGATAGCTTAAACAACTTTGCTTTGGAAAAACCATTCGTCTTTCTCCAGACATTTTACTCCACTGGGAATTTAATGATGCATCATGTATGTTTCAATCATGCTTGGATAACCTCTGATACTAATATGTATGCAATAAGTGCTATCAATGAGGAATTCATCTTTTGAGAGCATGGTTCATTCCTGAGTTTGACTACATAAGTGCTCATCTTTGATTCTTTCTCTCTTACAAGAGAGTGATAAATTTTATAGTACTTCTTTGTTGTCGTTTTTTGTCTTCACCGAGCATTCCTGTATGAAGAGAATAAAAATTCTAATGAGTGAAGAGTGTTTTAACAATTGATGGAACAGATACATATCACCTGGTTCTACATGTCAAGGACCATTCTATTCTCGGTTCCATTTGAACGAGTTTGACTCTAGGTTCATTTCCTGGAATCCTGCAAGACATAACACATGCTATGTATGTGTGGATGCATGATATGCTATGTAATGACCGTTATGGTGACTCGGATCGTTCTCGAGAAAACCAAGTGATCATCATCTGATTTCATTTTAAGGATAATACTTCTTCACAGCATCTGAATTTACAGGATACCCTAATTATTCTCTTTCAGAATTTACAAGAATTAATGCCCTACCCATAAAGACTTTCTTGACAACATAAGGGCCTTCGTAATTTGGGGTAAACTTGCCTCCCGGATGAGCAACGTTCAGTAGAGTCTTCTTTACCACTAGGTCATCCACCTCGAAATTTCTAGGATTGACTTTCTGTGACATTTCGAATTCCGACCCCTCGGGGCTAATGACATGGATTGGAATCTCGAAATTGAAAATTGGACGATGAGGAATTCCAACATTAGCAATGAATTGGACGTCGTCTCATCGAGGGTGATTTATATTGGAAAAAATGAAATTTCGAACGGAAAGTGTAAAATGACCATTTTGCCCCTCGACCCTTGCCCTTGTCTTAAGAAATATAAAAGGACATTTTGGACCTCCATGGCTGCCGAATTTTATGGTCAAAAGAGTCAATGGATGATAAAGACCTTCTAGAAGCAAAGACAAGTGTCATTTGGTGAGTGATTAAGCATTAATTGCCCACCAACCAATCTTATCACTTGCTTCTTCAATAATTGGTGTAGAAGCCTCTTTCTCTCCTCCCTTTCTCTTCATTTGGACGACCATTCTCTCTCTCTTTCCTCCATCTTCATCTTCTTCCTCTTTCTCGGCCGAACAGTTGCAACTCGACTAACACCGACCACCTCCCTTACTCCGGCCATAACTTCTTCGTCTGATGTTGGACTGAGATAAAACCACCGCCATCTGAAAGCTTATTGTCTTACTTTTCTAAGGACATATATAAGCTCAATTTAGCCCAGTAGTTCTTCCCGTAGGTCTATTTGAATAGACAAAGGTCAGATTGAGGCAGAATCTGCCCGGTTTTGGGGAATGAACTGTTTCGTGGGCTTCGGGACTTTAAATGGCTCCAAATTTTCGGTGAAACTCTCTTGACTCATAGTACTTGAGTTGGCTAAGCTAGGGTTATAAGTTTATTTGAGTTTATATGGGTTCCCATGGCTAGACTTTACCGAGCAGATTCCGACCGTATGCAGACCGTGAGGAACCAAGCTGTTCAAGGGACCTCGAGACGTTATTTTGCTTCAAAATCTTCGTGAGCTCCCTAAACATGTAGATTAAGATTATAGCAAGTTGGTTTTGTGGTGAATGGAAGTTTAAAGTTGAATTTTGGGCTGTTGAAAGTGATTTTGTGAAGAACCGATTCTGCCCCTGTTCTGATTTGTAGAAACCGAACACTTTGGGGGCTAAGAATGGTGTCGCCATGCCTTTAAATGATTGTTAAGGTACCTTAAGATGTCAATTGATATATTGGTAGGGTGTACACTTGGTGGAATAGAGATTGAAAGAGTTTTAAGGCCTGTTTGAGATGAAAATGTGAGATGCCGACCAATCTGCCCATACCGCGCACCGATTTTGAATTGAGTCGTTCTAAGTTGTTCGGTATCCAAATTGAGCTACATTTTCGTCCACGCGCCCATAAGACATTGAAGTATAAGATTATGAAAATTGATTTAATAAAGATTCGATGAATCAATGTCAGTTTACCTACGAATGAAGCTGGTCGTGGGGCTTAGGAAAGGGCAGTTTTGGCGGAATAATATTTATGATTATTTACCTCGATAGAATGACCCTTGGCATGCTTAGGGTCATTGATTTAACACTATGGCGACTTGAGGATAAGGCGTTGTGTGTGTTTTGAAGTAATTGTGCAAGGGATTTGAGAAATGATTGAATTTCGATGTAGTTTTCCTAGGCACGCCGTGAGAGCCCTGTTCGGCCGTGGGCTTGCTGTCCTAGGAGGGTCGTTTGAGTTGAAATTTCTAGCTTGATTAACGAGGTAGGTGTCCCTTAAACCTTTACTTGAAAGCTAGGACACTACTAGATGAGATTGATTGATGAATTGGTGTTTATTATGACCAATTAGAAGTTGAACGGATGAGATTGTTGTGGTCGATCCATATACCTTGGTATGAGGTTGAATTGATGAATTCCATGATTGGAATGATGTAGTGTGACCTCAATTTTCATGAGGACTAGTATGCTTGTGTGGCTTAATTGGTTATGAAGCAAATGAATCGGCCAGAGTGCCCTTGCAATGATTGCTTGCCCTTGTGATTTTAAATGGCTAGAGAGCCCTTGTGCATCACAATTGGCCAGAGTGCCATGATGCTTTGTAATTGGCCAGAGAGCCCTTGTGCATCGTAATTGGCCAGAGAGCCCCAATGATCTTTAAATGGCCAGAGTGCCCCTGTGATTGCATGGCCAGAGTGCCATGATACAAATGAATTGGCCAGAGTGCTCTTGAGAAATACATCGTGGCCCGGGAGCCCTTGGTGATGAGAAATGTGATATCATTGTGGTAATTCTAAAGCATGTGTGTTTATTATGTGCTAGTGTGTGAAGCTTCTCTCAAGGTGCATGATGTGCTTGACTGTGATTCTTATTCATGCCAATTACCTTGAGATATTTGATATTTGAATGCTATATGCTAGTGCCTTGATGAGCTTCTGCCTGTGGCCTTGTTGTATAGTTTGGGGGGACTGGCGATCTAGTCTAGGTTTATGGTTCACTTGCTGAGATTTATATCTCACCCCGTTGGGGATTAACATTTTTCAGGTCCTAGGCGATGATACGTCAAGTTGGTCAAGGTTGGATATTTGAAGAAGGAATTGTAGGATATGGATTTGCACCTTGTGATATTAGGGATTGTATTTATGATTTGTGGTTGTAGAAACTGAATCTCTAAGTATTTGACCATGGAGAGGATTCGAGGTGTATTTTATGAATAAGAGAAGTGTACCATTTTGTCCTGAGTCCTCTCGTTGTGGATTTTGTATGGAGCTGTTTTATTGCTTCCGTCACCTTGTTTCATTTTAAGTTATGATTGATTAGTCGAAGAGTCCTAGGAGATTAATGATATGAACGGCCTGGAGGTGTTTGCGTGCTTGCCGGGCTCGAGGCGTGATATCCCCATTTAAGTGGTATCAGAGCAAGGTTAGCTCGATCCAATGTGATTGAGGTTTAGAGTGATAAGGAGAGATGACTTGAGGACAATTAGATAGTGAGACCTATGGGATTAGGTTTTGATTGTTGAATCTTAAGGATTATAGGCTTAAACTTGTGTGACATTCTAATGGTCTTAGTGTTGATCTTAATGGATGAACTTGAGTGATGTTGTGATTGAGGTTCAGGTGGAAGCAAGCTAAAATTAAAGAGACATAATCATGGATTTTGAGGTAGTAATTGTGCTTGAGGTTAGTAGAGCATTGCTAATGAATCCTGGTCAATGGGATTACATGACTGTGATTGTGGCTTGTCGATGACCCAAGATGGGATATATGATTGAATATAGACAATTGATCTGTGAGATGCGATGGTCCTTGTGGAACTAGAGGTCTTATATGGATAAGGCTTGAAGTGAAAAGTACGTGGGTTAGACAACGTGGACTGCACGGACCGTTTTTTCCTCGCGCCAGCAGTTTCCACGACTTCACCATCTTGTTTTGCCACCGATTGTCCTCCGATAGACCACCATAAACCAAAATTGATGGTGGGTTTTGAACGCTACGTCCGGACGACCACGTAGGTCTAAGGCTGCGTATGGATGGTGGCTGGGGAAACTGTTTCTGTTCCAAAAGTGTTCCGGGAACACTTTTGGAGCAGAAACGCGTATGGTTCAAAAATGTTCCGAAAGTGTTCCGTGGAACACTTTTGTGCCACTGAACACTTTTGAAGGAACAAAAAAAAACTTGTTTCTGGGATTTTGGAACACTTTTGAAATCACCATCCATCGTCGCCGACTCGACTACCACCCGCCGGTCGCTCGCCGCCGGCCGCTGCCCCCTGCCGCCGGTCTCCCGCCGCCGGCCGCCGCCCCCCGTCGGTCGCCGGCCGCCGTCGCCTGTAGCCGCCCGCCCGCCACTGGCCGCCAGTCGCCCGCCGCCGCCCATCGCCCGCCACCGGCCGTCGCCCGCTTCCGGTCGCCGGCCGCCGTCGATCGCCGATCGGCGACTGAAAAAAGTGTTTTTTTTTTAAATTACCAAACGCGTTTTTTTCCCAAAAATCGTAATTTTGAACAGAAACACAAAAAAATGTTTTTGTTCAAAAAATGCTCCCTGGAACAGAAACGCTACCATACGCAGGCTAAGAATCTCTGAAAACGGTGAAGAAATTGGCCCGGAATCGAGCAATAACCACTCAGGACACGAAACCCTAATCTGCGAATTTCCTTCGCAAAAATTTGTCTTCAGCAAACAACCGAATGCCGATACACATTAGGACTTTGTTTCCCATGCCCAGGCAACCCTGTTGTTGCAAAGACAGCCCGTGGTTCGTCGGAATTTGGCCGGAATCGGCGTAAAACTCCACGGCCACAAAAGCCCCGAAAAAAAAAAGATTTGCCCATAAAAAGAAACACGAAATTCACTAATATCATTATATGATCAGGAAACAAGAAAATTGGATCTGATACCAATGAAGGGAACCGATCCCGTTTACATACACAGCGGAATTACTTTGAATTTACAGCCCTAGAATCATCTTGAAACACTGATCGGAGAAATACATCACAGAACGGACATACCTCGTTTTTCACAGATTAAATGTCAACAATGTAGCGAGAGAATCCATCGATTTGACATTTGGAGTTCGAGTCAGAATTTATCGTCGTTCTTCTCACTAACCTCTATTCTTCGTTGGAAGAACATCCATTAAACGACGTTTCTGACGAATTGTTTATATCACGTTGTAACTGCCCTTTGGCAGTTATCTATAATGGGTGAAAGGCTATGGTAGCCTACATGGGTGGACTACGGTCCTTCTCATGCACCCTTATTTTCCAACAATCTAGTAGTATCTGTTAATATATTGTTGTTTCTGAAGCTTTTGCCTTTTGGAAATTTCATTTGGAAACTCCATGTAATGTATAGATGACAATTTTTAGATCCTCCATATAATATGCTAAGTATTGTAGCATCCTTATACTGCACCAAGGATGTGAAAATGGTCACGTTTTATGTATTGCAATACAATATGCATAGACATAGGGAAGGGAGGCAGGAAACACCTAATTCTTCAAAACTATGCTTGAAAATGGAATGAATTTCTCAACTCAAAAATCCATTCACTTGAAAATTAAAATGCACAAAGCTATAAACTTTAACAAGGGTTTTCACTTCGATTAAAAAAATAAAATAAAGATTTTTACTGTCTATTTGCATTATAAAAGAGATTGTAGAATGCAATTTTCTCAAGTTAAATTTGCTCTTATGAAAACAAAAAACAAAAACAAAAACAAAAAACCCAGCACCACCCTAACCCACACCCGGCCCGACCCGACCCACTTTTTTGTCCACTTCATATTCGGTTCGAGTTGGGGTTGGTAATGCACACTAGAGGTGAGCAGAAAAATCACGATCCAACCAAACCGGACCGGACCGTACCCAACCGGTTAATTTTGGATGGTTTTTTGTGGGTACGGTTCGGTTCTCGGTTTCAATTTTGTAGAACCGATTTTATCGGTTCGGTTTACGGATTTGAATGGAAACCATCCAACCAGCCCATGAACCGGCTCCATTATATAATCTGAATGTATATTATTTTATCGTTTCGATTTTCATTATTCTGCAGGTGCTACACACCATGTTTTACTAAGTTCTTTTATTTTGGGTGGGTTTGGTTCAGCATTTGAAATGAGTTTTGGGGAAATGCAAATACCTTCAACCTAAAGGGATTTAGGAAAATGCTAATTGCGTTTGGTAAAATCTCATTTGAAAATGGGTTTTGGATTGAATAGTGTTTGGTAAAAACAACATTGCAGATGAGCTTTCAATGTAATTTTTTAAATTTTTACTTAAAAATTTACCTTTTGCCGAACTGGAGAAAAAGATAAATAATAAAAAGTGGGGCAAAATCGAAAATATAGGAAATTGATGAGGTTTGTTTCGAAAAGAAAAAATCTATTAGCATTTGGCCAAATGCTGAAAGCCCAATGTTGGTCCCTAGCAGCATTGGGCTTTCAGCTTTCCCAAGGCCAGCATTTGTTCAAATGCTGGCTTAATGCTGAACCAAATGTTTTAGAATTCTCTCAATGGGTTTTGGGGGCTGAAAGCTCATTGGGAATGCTGAACCAAACCCACTCTTTGTCCTTATGTTTCATTGAAGCATAATCTTATGGCCTATGTAGCACCGATACGGCACGGACACGGGGACACGATACGACACGACAGTTTTCAAAAAATAGAGAATTCCGACACGGCGGGACACGGCACACACACACACACACACACACACACACACATATATATATATATATATATATATATATATATGACCAAGCCTAGCTTGTGAAAATACTAAAATTTCTCTCCGTCTAATGTACCAAATTTCATTTCAGTTTTGAATTATCAAATGACCGAATTGCCCCTCACTAATTCATTCATAAGAGAAAAAAAAAATTAAAATCCAAGTGGGCCCCACCTCAAGTCAATTCTCACCAAACTAATCATATCCCTCCATCAACTCTCTCTCTCCTCTCTTGCGCGCACACTCTCTCTCTTTCTATCTCACGGTCTGCTCTCTCTCTCTCTTTGCCTGCTTCGTGGACAACTCCGACTCTCTCTCTCTCTCTCTCTCTCTCTCCCATTTCTCGCACTCCTCTCTCATTTCAGAACCCGCAAGCTTTGCGAGAAACCCACGAATCGTCTTTCTTCGAGAAAACCCTAGTTTCGACCGGGGGTCGAAGCTCCGAGGCGATGGTCAACGAGACGCGGTCCCTAGCGTCTTCGAACGCCTTCTCGTTCCTCTCCAAGAGCCGGAAGGAGGTCCAGGTCTCGGCCGACGCCGATTTGCAGCTGATCCGCAACCGGGCCAACTCCTTCAAGAACCTTGCCACCTTTTTCGACCGCGAGCTCGAGAACTTCATCAACTCCGCCTCCACCTTCTCGGTCCCCTCCGCAATTAGGTCCTCACGGCAGTTCGCGGAGAACGATTTCGTCAAGAGATTGCAACCCAAGCTGTCACAGTATTTTGTAGTTGCGCGGCTATTTTTTTTTTTTTTTTTGTTTACCTCACTCACATTTTTCCCATCAAAAACGTCGAACATGGTTGGTTTTTTTTTCTTACCAGTCGGACACGCGGCCGGCCGTGTCGGACACGGCGCCGTGTCCGACACGCAAAAAACCTAGAGACCGGCCTGTCCGTGCTACATAGCTTATGGCTGCTTGCGATGGAATAAGGCGAATTTGTTTCCTTGTCTATTTTCTTTTTTCCATTTTTGCTCGGTAAAAACGTAACCGAAATCCAACCGAAAACTAGACTAGACCGATGGTTCAATTGGTTCACAGCTCATAGAAGAAGCGGTTCACAGTTCACATTTTGCGAAACCGGTTCCTAGTGAATGGTTTTCGATTCTAGGGTAAAGCCACCCATCCTGTGAACCGATCACCCCTAATGCACACAACTTTTAAGGGTCGGGTCGCCCTACCCTACCCTACCCTACCCTACCCATTGACACCCCTAGTCTGTGTGCAAGGAACGTAACATAAATAGTGAAAAACGAATAATCTATTAATGACATTACAAAAGTACAAATATTATAAATTTACAGCCATACTGTGCAGATCCCAATTATGGATCCAGCAGTGGAAAGTTTGCTTTTTTAAGTATGAAGACACCACCACATGAGGAGCAACTCGAAACACCCCAAAAAAGAAACGTAACTAAACTAGAAGTTATATAATTGTACGTGTAGTATGACTTGGGCTCTCCTCATTAACCAACAAGGACATCTTAATCGAACTGCTCCCAATCACTAGTAACTTCTGTTGAAGATGACATGGGGGTAGGGGCATTCAAGCTTCCCACTCCTGACTTGAATGTCTCCCAATTTGTTGTAATGGAAACTGCATTACTTCTGTTGCTAAATGGATTGACATTTCTTGCCTTCAAACTGTCCAATTTATCCACAAGACCCTGCACTCGATGCACCTATCCAAGGAAATTGAAGTAGAAAAAGAGGCATTTGTCATTGATATACAGATATTTTTGGCTTTATTAACTTCAAAATATAATGTAAAGTAAAATATGGACCCAATAGGCTAGCACAGCCCTGAAAGCGCAATGCATGACTACATGACACGAACTCCACATTTGCACGCAAAAAGTTTACTGTAGTACACTAGATTTATTAGGTAGTTTTTTGCAACAATAGCTATTATGCAGCAGATATTGTGTCAGATTCGAATTTCTAACAGCTATTGCGTAATGGGGGCCCCTGAGAGCAATCGTGCACTCCTATGCTAGATGGATTATGATATTCATTCACAAACACCCTTCCGTCTCCAAATCTCTCCAACTACCAACTCATGGTGGGACTCCCACCTGCAACCACGATGACCAGCGACTGCCTTCCACCGCCCACTGGCAAGCCACCATCGTGCCACCCCTTTGCTGGCGAGTGCCAACCCGCCCTTGGCAACCCACCACACCATCACAAGAGACCCCATGTTGACAACCACCATCGATGGAACGCGTTCAGCAGCAACAGTGGTGGAATCAAGAATTATAGAGAACTTTGGCTATTTTATCTCTGTCCCTAGTCAGCAGCCACTCTACTCTATCACAATAGAATTCCCAGCCACTCTACTCTATCACAATAGAATAGCTATACATTTCAGCTTGTTCCCAGCCACTCTACTCTATCACAATAGAATAGCTATACATTTCAGCCTGTTCCACAACCAAACACATTATTGCAGATTGTTAAGATAAACAGACCTACAAGAATATTCCTTACCCAAAAAACAGACCTACGAGAATACTTTACAAAAAAAAAAAAACAGACCTACGAGAATACTACAAAAATACAACAACCTGCGAGAACAATTAAATTACTAGAAGCATGATGAAATGTTGCACAGCTTAAGCAAGAAGCACATTTCTTTCCTCATCAGCTTAAACTATCCAGCATGCATGTATGCTCCCCTCAACCCCAGACAGAAATTTAAAGAGGTTTTTAGGTTAAAATCACAACTCGATGTAAAGTACGTTTAATTGAAGTCTCCTCATTACTTACTATTGACAAGGGGAAAAAAGAGGGGCAGATAATCAACTCCTCATCGAGGATAAGGCACTTAACAGGAAACCTCAATTATAAGAGTTAAGGTGGCTTAAAAAGAGGTTATTTATGCATTTTCAAAAATTTGTGGTGCTCAGCATTAAATAACCGCATATGATTTGAAAGTCAAAGTCAAGAATTTTTTTTTCCCCCGAAAAGGCAAAAGCAACACGAAGCCCCATAGCGTTAAGGTGGCTTAAAAAGAGGTAATTTATGTATTTTCAAAAATTTGTGGTGCTCAGCATTAAATAACAGCATGTGATTTGAAAGTCAAAGTCAATAATTTTTTTTCCCCCGAAAAGGCAAAAGCAACACTAAGCCCCATAGCGCTCCATTTACTCAGTATTTCTTAGATCCTTTTTCCGTCTCAGCTCATTTGCCAAGCAAAATACATGTTTTAAGAACCCTATATTCACCTGGAACTTTGTCTCTTATAAAATTAAACTAATGAATGTACCACAAACAATGTCTTCCTATATTGAAATATAAAAGACAGCAAGAAATTTAATACGACCCCCATATAATCTCCTAATTTTTTATCTTGAAGTTTTTAAATGCCCTTCTTAATAACACTACCTCTTTCACATGTCAATTCCCCATATGGACAAAACAAGCCGTTAATTCCCCAATTGACACCAAGCAAACTCTGGCTATCCCGATAAACAGGACTGAAATCCCCATAACTATGTTTCCAGCTGCAATTTGCTCATTGAAATATTAATAGTTGGTGCAATAAAATAGTTACCGCATGCTTAAACAGTCCAAGGTAACCTATTACACAACTTAGTTTTCACACGACGTGAAAAACACTATGTGTCAGAATTAGTGATTGCATTAGTATTGTTTGCAGAAGAGTGTCATCAACATGGTTTCCATGAAATTCGATGCATTTCCAACTAAAGACATGAACCTCTAAAGCCAATTCATTGAATACACACCTCAGCCTTCCTCTGCACCCTAGCCTCTCCTTGAGCCTCAATACCATCCAATTTCAGCAACTGTCTCATGAGCAACTCTGTAGGCTCCACAAATTTCTTCTCCTCTACTTTTGTGCCATCAAGCACAAACACTTCCAGCTGAGCTACCTGAAATTAAGGAAAACATCAATTGAATCTCCAGTTAACCAGCCAAGCTGCTAGACTGATCAAACAAGAAAAGGACAAAGCAAGCAATTAGAAAGTTGGGAGAAGTTACCCTTTTAGAGAGTTTATCGACTTCTGCTCTGACGCCAGCAACAGCTTTGGATGCTTTGGAGATGTCTTCACTCTCCAGGGACTGCTCAAGCTTTTTCTCTTCACTAGCTAGATCCTCCAAAACCATGACCTTGGAGTTATCCTTTAAGCCTGCAAGGTGCAAATGCTCTTCATCCTCCTGCTCTTGACCCCTAAACAAAAGTCTCTGCGCTACAGGGTCCAAGCCAATCCTTTTAGCAACAATTTGTTTCATTTCCCCTGCATTGAAGAGCCAACTGGAGCATTAGTTAAGGCACAAAAGTAGGAAAAAATGTCGCAAATTGGTCATGCAGATGAAGTCTTCCCAAGATAAAGCTCTAAGATCTACTCCGTAGATAAGGATTATGAGAGTGCTATAATCGTGGAACACATGGAATGACACCAATGTACCATGCCATTATTACACTAGTTGAAGGAACTTTAAGTTCAAGATATCGTATAGGCAATATCCTACTTATTGTCCTTGTAATTTCACGTTCTGTCTAATCAAGTCTCTATACCTCTAATATGTCTAATTAAGTCTCAGTTTCACAAATTTTCTAATCGAGTCCCTCCGACACCAAGTCCGGCCAATGAACGACATCATTATTTGATGTGGATAAAAAAATTTCAATGTGGACATCCACGTGGGTGTCCACATTGACTAAACTTTATCAACATCATACTCTGGCATTGTCTAGATGGGCTAATTTTTCCACACGTCCAAGTCGGAATCCACTATTTTATGTGCATCATGAAAACTTAGTGATTAAAAAACTTAGTGAAAATAAATGACTTTATTAGATAAATTAAAAGTGCAGGAACTTGATTAAAAAAGGCAAGAAAGTATAGGAAGAAAAGTTGAATATTTCCTGTTGTATATAACCTACTGTACGCAAAGAGGACTTCACTAATGTAATAATAAAAAACTTGAAATACAGGGGATTGGGATATCGAGTATTGTAAATTTAGTCGTGCGGATATAGTTCTCCTAAGATGAAGCTCTAAAGTGCTTTAACAGTGGTGCACATTGAATGACACCAATGTTCTCTGCTCAGCTACTATTGTACTAGTTGAAGGAAGATTTAATTCAAGAAGGTCATGAATATCATCTACTGTATGAAAAGAGGACTTTGTTATATGAAGATCTTGACATATAGGCATTGGGATTTCTCATGTAAAGATGCCTACCAACACTAACCTACGCTCTTAAAAGCAATATTTTCAATCATAACCTAGGCTCATCACTGTAACAACATAAAGGGGTTGCGATTACAATCACTCCACTCTCGCAGTCGCAATCCTATTGTCCCTTTCAACAAATCCTCTGTATCTTTAATAGAAAATATAAGCAGAAGCAGTGGAGGAAAACCTTATGTTTCACCTGGTGTAAGCAGCGAGCTCATCCTATCAATGTCACAAATATTACGCCAGTAAAGCACAATTTGCACAGCCACAACAAAGAAAGGGAATCATAAAACATATACAATTGCACACGTACCATCTAACATACACACATAATCAAGAATCAGAGAACTCTGATTAGAACCGATTACGGGCACCAAACAAGCAAAAAGCACATAAAGCTGAACTCCCGCATCGACTACTCAGACAAACATTTGGACAAACATCAACACAGCAGAACACCTGAAATAAACCAAAACCTAACACTCGCACATCATCGGGAAATTACTACAGCATTGCCAAAAATTTGAGAAAAGAACCAAATAATCAAGAAATTCGAAGCTCCAGAACCTTACCCAGATAGAGCAAAAGAAAAGAAAAGAGAGGAAAACCGCGAAGCAAGAAGATACGAATACCGAAGGTGGAGTGAGAGGGCACAAAGATCTCGTGCTGAGATGAGCCATAAGAGACGTTGATCTTGATCATTGGCCCATTACCGCCGGCCCCGTCACGAGCAGCATCGTCCTCTTCCCGTCTCTGCACAAGCATGCCACAAGGCCTCATCTCCCAATCTATCTCGTTCTCGTTCTTCTCCGAACCCACCTCCACTGCTTCTCTCTGAGGCCGGCTTGACTTCATTCTCACTTCAATATTCTCCCCGCGACTTCAAATTTTTGTTTGGACTTTCGATCGTGTAAAAAAGAAAACGGCGATAGTTTCCGGAGTTGGATAAGGAATAGTTACAATCAAATTGCTGCGAAACCAAAAGCCTTTGAAGCGAGGCAAAAAGGCATGTCGGCGTATCGATAGACCGCGTACTTGTTTATGTACGACAATGACAAGTTAACCCCAAAACCCAAAAGATGGTCGGTTCAATACCTTAAAAAAAAAAACCTTTAATTTTAGTATTTATAATAATCATATTCATTTTTTTTATTTCATAAAAATCTAAAAAAATTATTTTTGTCTCAATTCTATCACAAACTTTTTTTGTCCCAATTCTATTGATCCATACCAAAAAAAACTCTCAACTTTAGTATATGTCTCAATTATATCTAAACTTTTTTTTTTGGTAAGTTAAATTTGTATATAATTTTCAAATCACTAGGTACAGAAAAACCGGACACAAAAACCATAAACCAACCTAGGCAATGCAATGCCTCGATGGGTTCAATGGTGACCGGTTGCCAAATCATCCTAACTTCGAGCATGTCAACGTAGATGCCAACAAGCGGCCATAAAAAAACACCCAGCAGGCGGCAGATACAATAAGAAGGGGAGGTAAGAGGGAAAAATACATTAAAAGATAGCCAAAAAGTGGCCTAAAGAGTCGGACTTGGCAGTAAACCGGCACGAAGCCACAAAAGGAGGAAGCCGCTGGAGATCTAAGGAACAGCCAAAGACTCCAAGAAGCAGCCGTATCCAGCAAGAGAGAGGTGCAAGAAGCCTATGCAAATAGACAAGTAAAATTCCAGCAGCAAAATAGAGAAGAGCCGTCTCCACAGAAGCGAAGGTTCGAGGATGAAGGCCACGGCAACAAGTGTCCTCCAAAACAGCAAGAAGAGTTGACGGCATAATCTTCAGGGAGCGGAGGAGAGCAGTCTTGTGAAGGGAACAAAAAGGCAGCACGACCCCTCTGTGGGTGAACAAGGAAGCCGAGAGGTGTCCAGCACAACCTCCCCAAAGTACAGACTTTCCAAAGAATAGAAAAATAAAACAAAGCCTGGCAGAAGGAGTGGCCACAAGCCAAACTACGGTTTCAAGGAAACAAAAGAAGCAAAAGCGAGACAAGAAATAGACTAAGACAAAAAGGAAAAAAAAATAAGGAAACAGAGATAGAGTAAACAGAGGAGAAAAAGAAAACAGAAAAGGACAGCAGGTCTACACCATCTGCAGACGCACACCAGAAGCAGCAGAGGAATCTTCGCGGCAGCAAGAGGAGGGGCCAACCAGGGAGAGAATGGTAGACAGAAAGGGGCACCAGGTCTGAACCAGCTCCAGCCGCACCATAAAGGCAGCAAAGGCATCCTCACAACAACAAGGGGAGGGGGCAGCCACAGGTAAAAAGCCATCCAAGGGACAGAACCACTAGTCGAGCAAGCCACAATACATAAGAGCCACCAGAGCCACCTCAGAATCTCCTCAATCGTAATATAGGAATGAGCTCTGCATGTGTGGTCTTCTCGGCCAAACCAGCCTGCAGATAAGGAGGAGAGCACAACTAAAGACAGCAAGCAATAACTCCTCACTTGCATATACACATGCCTGTCACAACTACGGATCAGAGCAGCAAATATAAGAACAGATTCCAGGGAGTACTGGTACAGATTAGTGAGGTTGACTGGCATCTTCAAATATAGTAGAGGATAGGCCCCAGTTCCTCTGAACTCTTCTATTGCAGGGGTTGTCACAGACACCCCCAAGAGTAGCGACTTTGTCTTTAACCAATTTAGTGAGGTACAGAATTATCGTCGGTTCTCAACTTGAGGTTTCTTTCCTAAGTACTCAAAAGCCTGGATCTTCTCCCTTCTCTATTTATTTCCATAATCCCTTAGATATCAGGGTCCATTCCTTGCAACATCTCAATTCCTTGCTGACCTTCAAGTTTGATGCCTCAGGTAGCCATCAAACTAGTCAATTGACAAACTTCCAATTTAGAAGTTGAATCTCTTATTTCTCGAGGTAAGGTCTATCCCTTCATCACCAATTTCACGATGCTCAATTTCTAATTATATGCATCCACTACTTAATTCACCTTTCCTAAGCGATATAGGGTATCGCAGTCATGACCTTTGGGTAATATCTCAAATCAACGTGACCTTTCCTTCAGTTCCCTTTGGGCAGTCAATACTCCCAACTATTATAGTTCACATAAATGCGATGACTTTCTTTACGCAAGCAATGCTCTCATATCCGTAAGCAATTTCATCCATCAGCGTTGCCTCTCATTCAATTCCTCTCGAGAAACTATACTTCAAGTTCTTATGGTCTGTGTAAACTTGAAACCTTTCTCCACGCAAGTTGTGTTTCCCAAACGTCGTCACAAGGACATTTGCAAGACACTCCAATCATGCATTCCGACTCATATGGCCTTACTATCATGACGTATATGCAATGCCTACTTCAGATTGTCTTGTTACGCCTCTAATTTCCTCTCTGTGATACGTCATTATGATTCTCTTGATCCTTTCGATTCCAAACGAAAATGCCATTGTCGGCGTGGTCACCAACTTGACTTAAGTTCTTGAAAACTCTTTTTACGTTTATTCATCCATTCGCGCCACATCTCGTCCTTAATCCATTTCATCAATGGAATAGCTCTTGTGGGTAATCTTCCCACGATCCGTCTATAGCAATCCATCAATTCCATGAAACTTCAAATTTTAGCAACTCACATCGACCTTAGTCAATTCATCACTTATTCCAATCTCAAGGGCTCCATAGGGATTTCATTTCCCAAAAACTTCACGAGCATCCTCTTAGGGTCCATAGAATACTATCCAAAGGTTGTTCATATTCCTCATGACTCCTTAAATTACTCGATCATCGTCTCTTAAAGATGATAACAATCAATCCAATTACTCCTTGAATACTCAATCCGACTATTATCAGCCTCTTTACTACCAGGTGTGGAATCGTTCAAACTGTCCTTCGTACTATCCATTTGAGAGCTTATACCTTGGTTCCCTACACTCACAGGTCCCCACTTCTACCATGTAGCATTTGTTCATTTCTGTCACACTTTCCTCAAGAAGCATTAGTGCCTTAACATCTTGCTTACACAACCAACTAATGCGACCTTATCCCAAATTTCATTCGTTCAACTGAACATATATCTGTGGAGGCTGAACAATTTGGACATCCTAGGGTGTTATTTTGCTTCCAAATCATTAGGGGATGTCCTAGACATGTAAATATAGGTCTTGGCAAGAGGATTGGACAATAAAATGGTGATTTGAGGTGAAATATGGGCTGTGGATTGTGAGGGAAGGCAGAACAGAACGCGGCCCGGTTCTGTTTGGCCTTGGCCGAACCCTTTGATGGTTCTAGGATGTGTTGCCATGGTCTAAATTGGTTATTAAGATGTCCTAGGATTTCAATTGATGTCTCGGCAAGAAATTTGTTCGATCGGATCGGAATTTGGCGGAGTTTATTGATGGAAATTGTGATTTATTCGTAGGACCAAGCGAGACATGATTTGGCTATGCATTTGTGGGCCTTGGAAGTGAATTGCACATGGCATTGGCTAGCTTGGCTAATTGCACGTCGCGAGAGCCATGTTTGGCCGTGAACTTACTGACCTAGGAGATCGTTTGGATTGAATTGCTAGCTTGCTTGAAGAGGTAAGTGTCCCTTAAACCTTTACTCGAACGTTAGGACAATACTGGATGAGTTTGATTGATAAATTGGTTGTTTATTATGATCAATTGGATGTTGAACGTATGAGATTGTTACAATTGATCTGTATGCATTTCTGTGAGGTTGAATTGATGAATTTCATGATTGGAATTACGTAGTATGACCTCGGTTTTCATGAAGACTAGTTTGGTTAGGTGGCAATTGAATCTTGCTTGGCAATTGTGCGTTAACGGCTATTGAGCCCTATTGAATGGAATGGCCAGAGTACCCTGATGCTTTGTAATTGGCCAGAGAGCCCTTATGCATCGAAATTGGCCAGAGTGCCTTGATGCTTTGTAATTGGCCAGAGAGCCCTTATGCATCGTAATTGGCCAGGGTGCCCTGATGCTTTGTAATTGGCCAAAGTGCCATGATGCTTTGTAATTGGCCAGAGAGCCATTATGCATCGTAATTGGCCAGAGTGCCCTGATGCAAATGAAACGGCCAGAGTGCCATTGTGTGATTGCATGGCCAGAGTGCCCTTATGTGTTTTATTTGGCCCGAGAGCCCTTGTGATTGAATTGGCCAGAGTGCCCTTGATAAACACATCGCGGCCCGGGAGCCCTTGGCGATGGGTAATGTGATATCATTGTGATGATCCTGAAGCTTATGAGTTTATTATGTGCTAGTGTGGGAAGCTGGTCTCAAGGTGCAGGATGTGTTGACTGAAATTCTTATTCATGCCTGTTACCTTGAGATACTTGATATTTGAATGTCGTGTGCTTATACCTTGATGAGCTTCTGCCTATTGCTTTGTTGCATAGTCTAGGAGGACTGGCGGTCTAGTCTATGTTTAGGGTTTACTTATTGAGATTTATATCTCACCTCGTTGGGGATTAACATTTTTCAGGTTCCTGGCTAGGAAGCATTAGTTGGCCAAGGATTGGCATTCGAGGAAGTAGTTAGTTGATTGATTGTAAGATATTTTGTGACCTTAGGGTTTGGAATTATTTTTTTGGATATGAATTGAACCCTTGGTATTTGACTACGGGAACCCCTGATGTTCATTTATTCATATGAGAAGTGTGGCATGTTGCTTTCCCAAGTCATCTTGTTGATTTTTATGAATGGAGTTGTTTCTTGCTTCCTTATCTTAATGGATAGTGATGCTTGAAGGCCGATGAGTCCTGGGGAGCCATAGTGAATGGCAAGGCCTTGGTGGGATGTTCGCGGACCAAACGAGTACGAGGCGTGACATCCCCGTTTAAGTGGTATCAGAGCAAGGTCAGCTCGATCCATTGTGATTGAGGTTTAGAGTGATAAGGAGCGATGACTTGAGGATAATTAGGTAGTGAGACCTTTAGGATTAAGTACTGAATACTGAATCTTGAGGATTGTAGGCTTGAACTTGTGAGGTATTCTAATGGTCCTAATGTCGATTTAATGGATGATCTTGAGTGATTTTAGGGATAAGGCTCACAAGGAAGTGAGTAGAGATTGAAGAGTCATAAGCCTGGATTTGGGGTTGTTAGAGAATAGTCTCTGAATGAAGGGTCAATTGGAGTATATGATTGTGATCGTGACTTGTCGATGACCCAACTTGGAGAATATGAGTTATAGAGAGACGACTGGCATTAGTGGATTCTGGCTTGAATCGCGTCATACCTTGATGGTTTTAGCTATCGATTGCTATTGACAACCTTGGTGATATGAAATGAGATGCATACCAGGAGTATTTGGATTGAAGATCAGTTGTGATTGAATGCATATGGACTTGACTTGAGTAGCGACTAAACTTGAGGTGTATGGATGAATAAAAGCAATTGGTTCTTGAGATGTGACGGTCATTGGTTGAATTAAAAATCTTTGGTGGATAAGAATTGATTTGAAGGCGATCGTCGTATGACCAGTAGTGAGGACAGTCATGATGTGTACGTGTTTGTGGCATTAAAATGAAAGTTGATGTGGGTGCATGCATGAGCTTATCACTATTAGACTTAATAAACTGTCGCTTGGAATGGGACGAGTTGATGGGATACCTATAAACCGTAATGAAGCATGTTATGGGGCGTGTGGAACGGGGCTTCCTCCGTAGATGTATGACTTGGGACAACTTGTAACAACCAGGTCTGATGAGGGCGGGGAGTGATCGCCGGGATAGAGAGGTCCGGACAAGGAGCGGCTCATGGTAGGCTTCTAAGGTAGCGAGGAGGCAGGGATGACCCAAGTCATAAATTGAAAGGGAAAGCCTAGGTATCAAGGTTGAGTCTAATTCTGGTTAAGAGATGTATGGCACGATAGTGATTCTTAAAGCAAATGTTCGAAAGTGGCATGGCATTTTGTAATGGTGCCTATGATAGGCATGGCTGAGAGCCCTGTATTTGGCAGTAAGTGCCGTTTGAAAAAGAAAACTGATGTTCGTGATTGGCCTAGTTGGCATGTTTTGTAATTGGCATCATGTGATTGCTGTGGCCGAGGTCTAACTGAGAGATTAGACGGCATGTGGGATTTATACCCATTGAATTTATGCTTGTTGAGATTGAGATAGCATGTTGTGTTTATGCTAGAGTGGCAGATGCCCTAGATTTATGGCACGAACAATTGAAATGACACTTTGAGTACTTGCTTGGTGTTGACATAGTTGAGTTTTGGCCTAGTTGAGGCTTGCCTAATATTTGGCTGTTGATTGAGAAGTTGCCTCGTGGAGGCTTGCTTGTTATGTGGTTACTGCTTAAGGATGAATTAGAATCCTTGAATTATGGACAACTAGTGAGAGTTGTTTGGAAACCATTGGATAGTTGATTGGTGGTGATGAATGATAAGATGAGCAGCCTGAGACTGCTAGGCTTGAGTAGATGACTTAAGTTTTTGATTCCTGGAGGGAATCATAGTGGTTCAAGTGACATGAGAACCTAATAAGGTTGAAAGACCAAAGTGCGATCGCTAGAGGAGCATTTGGCTCAAGTGTGCAAGATATGAGAAGATCCGAGAATAGAAAGGGATCGTGAGAATTGAGCAAAGATGAGAAACTGGAGTATGTGGATGAGAACATGGCTCAATTTATTAATCGTGCGAAACCCAAGTATAATAAGGGGTCGTGAAAACTTAAGTGGAAATGAGAAAATAGATGGGTAAGCAGACTCGTGAAGGAGTTGCCATTGTTACCCAAGTCGCTAAGACGACTGGTGTTGATGCATTAAGTGATGTAAGTCACAAGAAAGGTGACTTTGAGATTATTCATGTCCAAAGAGGAAACGTGGAGAAAGTGAAATTAAACCTGCCTGTTTATAAATTGAAAGTTTCGTGAGAAAACCTTAGAGGTTTTGGGTACACTGAAGAAAGAAAGTGACCCTGACAGTTGTTAGCCTAAGAGGCTATTGATGATTGGTGAAATGTCACCAAAGGAAGAGTTTTTCTTGAAGGCATGGTATCTATTTAGATCGCCTTCATTGAGTTGTTTAATGGAAGCACCTTCTTGAGATTGCTTGAGAGCAAAAGTTGTTTGAATCCTAGTAGTCTTGTAAGGATCAGAAGATGATCGACCAATATGACACAGAGTTCTCAAGGTCGTCTACGTGTATTAAGGGTGGTCAAAGACCCTTTGAGTGAGACGTGAGGTCTCCGAGTGGATTGGAATTTGAAAGCCTTGTGGTTAGTGGTTATTCCTGATTTTGAGGAATGTTAATGAGACTCAATAAGAGAAGTGAATGATCAAAAGACATGTGAATAAGAGAACTCATGTTCATGGATTACGAGCAAAGAAATGTTCATTATGGAACATGGAACGTGCCTGCGAGAAACGGCTTTTACCTTGGCATAAGGCTCGTAATGAGAAATGGATGTTTTGTTTCTTCCGTCATGAGAAAAATTTAAGGAAGAAGTTATGTCGGTTGTTTGACCCTGTTGAATGAAATGGGATTGATTGAGGACGAATAAGGACCACTAGTAGTGGTATTGTGTGTTGTTAGCCCTAAAGAGTAGGGTGTCGTTCTTAAAGGGAGATTGGACCATGAGATGGTCGTTGAGGGAAAGGAAAGTGAATGAACTTGATAGTCCTGATTGTTCGTAATCCTAATGAATGTTTGAGTAAGCGAAAAAGAGCGCTTAGAGTGTAATTACAAAGTGACTCGAGGTAGTCGAATTGAGTATTCGATACGAGAAACTGTGGAGACCGAGGAAGAACCTCAACTCCTTGGAATCTTGTCACTTGAGGTGGCTGAGTCATTGGAAGAAGAGTGCTAGACATGGTGAAATTTGAATCCTGGGGTATAGGTACTACCGTTGGCGCAGACTCCAAGATTGACGTCCTAAGGAATAGGAATGACAAGGTGGTTTCGAAGTGAGAGAATGCTACTGAAGTGTATAGTGTCCTTCATTGGGGTAAGAGACCCTAGTGTGAAAGGAAGAGAAAATCCGAATCGTCTTGGTATTAAGATTGAGCATCTGGACTGAGAAAGAAGATGCAGAACTTGAATGATTCTTGGAAGTGAAGTATGAGAAACTGTCCTGTGGACAACGTTGAATTCCAGGATAATGTCGATGTTCAGTGGAACGGATGGGATTGGGATAAAATCACATTGACTGGTTATGGAAACCGGCGGTTAAGATAAGAGTGCTTCCTCAGGGAAGAGTGACAAAAATGAACAACATATTGCGTGGTCCTAGTGGAGACCCGTGGCAACTGAGGGCCAAGGTTTGAGCTGTCAAGTGAAAAGTGTGAGGAACAGGTTGGAAGACTCGACATCTGGCAGAAAGAAGTTGATAATAGTTGGATTAAGTGCCCAAGGAATGATTAAATTGATTGTTATCGTCTTGAGAGATGATGATTGGGCTCATTTAAGGAGTCATGAAAAACATGAATAACCTGCGATAGTGTCCTATGGATTTTAAGGAGATGCTCTTTATATGTGGAATATGAAGAGCGCGAGCTACGGACTTGATGAGGTAAGATTCCTCAGTCGTGAAATTTCATGAGAAATGAAATCCCTATGGAACCTTTGATGATGAGAATGAGTGATGAATCGACTAGGGTCGATGTGAGTTGCTGAAACTTGAAGTTTTCTGGGATTGATGGATTGTTATAGACGGATTGTAGGAGATTCCCCACGAGAGTTGTTCCCTTGATGAAATGGACTCAGAAAGAGATGTAACCCGAAAGGGTGAATAAACGCGAAGAGTCTTTGAGGGCTTGAGTCAAGTTGACGATTACGCTGGTAGTGGCGTTCTTGTTTGGAATCAAAAGAGTCAAGAGAATCATAATGACGTGGCGTAAGAAGGGAATTTGAGTCGTTGGATGGAAAACTGATACGAATGCGGGAATGCGCCGTGACGATAATGCCATATGAGTTGGAATGCTTAGAGCATGATTGGAATTGGTTTGTGAATGTCCGCGCGACAAAGTTTGGGAAACTTGGTTGGGATGAAAGAAGATTTTGAGTCTTTATCTACCACGAGAGAGTAAGGTAGTACGAAGAGATTCCCGAGGGGAATCGAACAAAAGGCAACGCGGATGAATGAAATTGTTTGTGGATATAAGAGCATTGCTTGTATAAAGAAAGACCTCGAAGTTATGACGACTATAAGAGGATGAAAATTGAGTGTTGTGTAATTGATGATAGAGGGACAGATCTTCCCTTGAGAAGTAAGAGATTCAACCTTAAATTGGAAGTTTGTCAATTGACTAGTTAACGGCTACTGGAAGTACCTAGCATGAAGGTCAGAGGGAATTGAGGTATTGCTATGATCAAACCATGATACTTAAGGGGTTGTGAGAATGAATAGAACCCTTGTGGTTCCATGGACTAAAGTATGAGTCTAGTATTGAAGGGAAACTTCAAATGATGGCCTCATCGGAAATTCAAAAGGGGAATTATGGTGTCCCTTGAGATGGCACAAGGATGTGCCAAGATTTTCCTTAACACTATCGATGATGAGGACTGAAAGTTGAATTAGTCAATCATGTGGTCGAGCGATAGACATGTCGATAAGAGAGGGATATGATCATGAAAGTGATGGATTACTTTAATCCAAGGGAATTTTTGAATGGAATCGAGAACGGATTACAACGGTAGTAATTGTGAAATTGCTTAAGGAATCGAGAGAGCTATAGCTCGATTTGGATAATGGAGGGCAGGTTGATTAGGCTTTTGAATTTCCGTTAGTATGAACGGATGTATAAAGAGAATGATACGCCTGATGGCATGAGCATTGAGAAGTGCATTCTGGAGAAGAGTTAGTAATAATGGTGATAAGAAAATGGAAGAGACGATGTGAATGCTTGAGGGTAAACTGCTAACGGGAGTATGGATGTCGAAAGAAAATAAAGAGAAGTGAATACAGATTGAGGATTGAAGGAAGTAAATCCTGGGGAAAAAAATGACGAGTGTCGGAAAGGACAAGTAAGAAAGTTAAATCATGAAAGAGGGTAACCGAAAGAGGGAGGTAGTGGTGAGGCGCCAATACTCAAAAGACTGAGTGGATAAGAAGGGATGATTAGAGAGTTGTAATTTTCGAGGACGAAATTTCGTTAAGGGGGGAAGAATTGTGACATTCTGGATTTTCGACCCTCGAGGCTTGATATATGAAATGGAAACTCGAAATTGGTAATTGGAAATAAAGAATTTCAAAATTTGAAATGGATTTGACGTTGCCTCGTCAATGGTCACTCAAAATGAGAAAAACGAAGTTTCGGACGAAAAGTGTAAAATGACCGTTTTGCCACTCAAGCTTAATTATTGTCTTTGGAAAATTAAGAAGGGCAAAATGGACGTTTACCCTTCCCCACTAGCTGCCGAAAAATTGAGCAGAAAATTGGTCAAAGAAGTCAAAGGATTAACCTCAAATAATTGGTGCATTGGACAAGTGTCAAAGGGAGAGTGAATAGCCATCTAATCCCCCAAAAGGATTTTAGAAAAATGTGAGAAAATTATTGGAGACCCTATTACTGTGGATCATCTGCCCCAAAGAGTCATTTCCCGAAAATATTTCATCTTCCCCATTTTTCTCTCCACTTTCCTCTCAGCCAGACTGTATCGCTCGATCGATTTCGGTTCTCCCGTTCGGTCCGTACGACAGACAACTACGGTGATCTTTTGGCCGACGTCCAACAACGACATGTTAGTGCAAGATGTTCTTGACATTTTCCCGTTGGTTTCATGATTTTTGGAGGTCTGGTTAATTTATGGTGATTTTTGGAAGAAAAGTGGACAGATTCTGAGCTAGCTGAGGAAAGGTGGTGTTTCTAGCTCATAGAAAATCCCAATGACCTCAAATTTTCGAGGGTAGCTTCATAACTTACAGTACTATATGTGTATGAGCAGAAATGAATTTTTCAATTGAGATTTAGGGGTGTTCCATGGCTGAGATTGAGTGGACAGAATTGATCGAAAATCTGATCGGTGGATATCTGTGGAGGCTGAACAATTTGGACATCCTAGGGTGTTATTTTGCTTCCAAATCATTAAGGGATGTCCTAAACATGTAAATATAGGTCTTGGCAAGAGGATTGGACAATAAAATGGTGATTTGAGGTGAAATATGGGCTGTGGATTGTGAGGGAAGGCAGAACAGAATGCTGTCCGGTTCTGTTTGGCCTTGGCCGAACACTTTGATGGTTCTAGGATGTGTTGCCATGGTCTAAATTGGTTATTGATATGTCCTAGGATGTCAATTGATGTCTCGGCAAGAAATTGATTCGATCGGATCAGAATTTGGTGGAGTTTATTGATGGGAATTGTGATTTATTCGTAGGACAAAGCGAGATGTGATTTGGCTATGCATTTGTGGGCCTTGGAAGTGAATTGCACATGGTATTGGCTAGCTTGGCTAATTGCACGCCGCGAGAGCCACGTTTGGCTGTGAACTTGCCGACCTAGGAGATCGTTTGGATTGAATTGCTAGCTTGCTTGAAGAGGTAAGTGTCCCTTAAACCTTTACTCTAATGTTAGGACAATACTGGATGAGTTTGATTGATAAATTGGTGGTTTATTATGACAAATTGGATGTTGAACGTATGAGATTGTTGCAGTTGATCTGTATGCATTTGTGTGAGGTTGAATTGATGAATTTCATGATTGGAATTACGTAGTATGACCTCGGTTTTCATGAAGACTAGTTTGGTTAGGTGGCAATTGAATCTTGCTTGGCAATTGTGCTTTAATGGCTATTGAGCCCTATTGAATGGAATGGCCAGAGTGCCCTGATGTTTTGTAATTGGCTAGAAAGCCCTTATGCATCGTAATTGGCCAGAGTGCCCTGATGCTTTGTAATTGGCCAGAGTGCCATTATGCATCATAATTGGTCAGAGTGCCCTAATGCAAATGAAATGGCCAGAGTGCCCTTGTGTGATTGCATGGCCAGAGTGCCCTTATGCGTTTTATTTGGCCCGAGAGCCCTTGTGATTGAATTGGCCAGAGTGCCCTTGATAAACACATCGCGGCCTGGGAGCCCTTGGCGATGGGTAATGTGATATCATTGTGATGATCCTGAAGCATATGAGTTTATTATGTGCTAGTGTGGGAAGCTGGTCTCAAGGTGCATGATGTGTTGACTGAAATTCTTATTCATGCCAGTTACCTTGAGATACTTGATATTTGAATGACGTGTGCTTATACCTTGATGAGCTTCTGCCTGTTGCTTTGTTGCATAGTCTGGGAGGACTGGCGGTCTAGTCTATGTTTAGGGTTTACTTATTGAGATTTATATCTCACCTCGTTGGGGATTAACATTTTTCAGGTTCCTGGCTAGGAAGCATTAGTTGGCCAAGGATTGGCATTCGAGGAAGTAGTTAGTTGATTGATTGTAAGATATTTTGTGACCTTAGGGTTTGGAATTATTTTTGTGGATATGAATTGAACCCTTGGTATTTGACTACGGGAACCCCTGATGTTCATTTATTCATATGAGAAGTGTGGCATGTTGCTTTCCCAAGTCATCTTGTCGATTTTTATGAATGGAGTTGTTTCTCGCTTCCTTATCTTAATGGATAGTGATGCTTGAAGGTCGATGAGTCCTGGGTAGCCAAAGTGAATGGCAAGGCCTTGGTGGGATGTTCGCGGACCAAACGAGTACGAGACGTGACAGGTGTCACGCTTACCTAGCTTTGGTAGCTGACACAACGGTTGAGGAACCGAAGTTGGAAGGTATTGCAGTGGTGCGTGAATTTCTTGATGTCTTACCTAAGGAATTGCCAGGATTACCACCTGGGAGAGAGATTGAGTTTAAGATTGAGTTAGCTCTTGGAACGGAGCCAATTTCGAAAGCACCCTATCGAATGTCCTTGTCGGAACTGAAGGAGTTAAAAGTACAGATGCATGAGTTACTTGATAAAGGATTTATTAGACCAAGCGCGTTGCCATGGGGAATGCCAGTGTTGTTTGTGAGGAAAAATGATGGATCATTGTGCTTGTGTATTGACTACTGTCGCGACCCGTCCGAAAGCGGACGCGGCTAATGGATTACCGATCGCGGGTCTTGGATCGGCGCGGGCCCTCCCAGGCCCATACCAAATCGCGGCGAGAGTATTCTTCGACGATAAGAGTCGATCGCTTTCGACCTTCAGTGTGGTCGTGGTGGCATGTGCAAATTGTGCATGCATTTGGAGTCGCCACCGGTCTTTCTTGGAGGGTAGACCGGAAACCTTACTGATCGATTGGGAGAGATCGACCAGTTCTGCGGAACCAGAGATTTTGGGTTCGGGGACTTGGTTACGCTGGTGTCATTACCAACGCCCTTTCGGTACCTAACGCGAGTGATTTTCCTAGCTAAGAATTCATGCATGCGCAATTTTGGGTGGGGTAGGTTTGATTCAGGGTTTCATGCAGATTGGAAGACTATTCCTATCAATCACAATCCATTTTAATAAAAGCGCAATTAAGTGCATAAATAAATCACATCAATGCACATCAATTTAAATCAACGGCTTCCTAGCATAGCCATAAAAGCTTAGGGAAGGTGTGATTTCGGACCGGGGTAAAATGAGAAGATTTGGAGGCGATTTAGCCCGAAGGGCAAAATCGTCAATTTTTGGAAGATTTGGATACCGAATTACCCAAAATATTCCATGGCCAGTTGATTGTGGCCATTTCCCATTTTTGGGAATTTTTTGGAATTTCTTGATTTTTTTTGGAAAACGGTTTGCCGGAAGGGTAAAACCGTCATTTCTGGAAAGATTGGGGGTCAAATGACCTGAAACAGGTCGTGGCCAGTTGAATGTGGCCATTTCCTATTTTTTGGAATTTTTTAGAATTTTTCTGAATGTTTTGAATTTTTTTGAATTTTTTATGATTTTCTATTTTTTATTGATTTATTGATTTTTTTATTATTAATATTATTATTATTAAAAATAATAATATAAAAAATTATCCGGACCGGGTCGGATGACCCGGCCCACGCCCAAATCCGCGACCCAGACCCGGCCCGCCTCTTTCACGACCAAAATGACGCCGTTTCACCATTTTTTATTTTTTTATTTTATTTATTTTAATCGTCCGAAAATCCACGGATCGGACGGATCTGAGAGCGCCACGTGGCCTCTCGTGGCGCGTCCGATCTAGCCGTAGATCAGACGTCCCACAGAGTGCCACTTGGCACAATCTCACCCGTCGGATTATTTGACCGTTGACCGTTTGACCGTTGACCGCCGGCGACTTCGCCGGAAAAGACGATGAACAGTGTTTTCTCCGGCCAAAGTCGCCGGAGCACCCCGAAACCGAGCCAAATCTTGGTATTTTTTGTTCGTTCCTTCGGCGTTCGACTCCCTAGGACTTTATCATCAACATACGACTAAAAATAAAGCCATGAACACGTCAAAAGCCGGCCAACCGGACCTCCACAATTCCGTTTCCGGCGACCGATTTGCAGAAAAATTTTCACGTTCGAACTTCAATTCCAATCGTTCAAGAGGCATCCACAAGGGGTCTAGGAACTTACCTGAGATCCTGTGCTAGTCGGGAGCCGCGGGAACATCCTCGCCAAGCTCTTCGTCCGAGCATTGGCCGGCGAAGCTCGGGCTCGCGTCCTCGGCGGTTCTCGATGCAAAACAGAGGGCACAGGGAGCTCAGAGCCAGTTATAACGAAGGTTTGAGGTGAAATTTGTGTGGAACGGGGTCGGGAAAGGCACGACCGAGAGTTGTGATTTGAGAAACTCATTCGAGCATTTTGTCGAACATGTGACGTGCATCGGAAAAATGAAATTCAGGGGATGATACTGACCTGCTCGAGGGTCGTCGGCGGCTACGGTGGCTTCGACGATGATCTGTTGGCGTAGCTGAAGGTCCGGAACCGTCGCTTGCCCCCTCGGTCTCCTCCGAACTCTCCTCTTTCTCCTTCTTCCGAGCCCTCTCTCTCTCTCGGCCTTTCTCCATTTTCATGGCCGACCAGCGCTCATCTCGTGTCCCTTACGAGCCTCAACTTTTTCCCTGTCCCCCATACTTGTCGTCCTCTTTTTTTTTTAAAGAACAATGGTCGCCGCTCGCGCTTTTCCTTTCCCTGTTTTTGCGCTCCTCGGCCAGCCATGGTGGGTCTGCAACTTTGTTGCAGACCCGGTCGGACCGGGTCGGGTCGGGTCTGACCCGACCGGCCCGATTCGGCCAATTCGATCAAATTGGGCCCCAAATTGACTTATTTTCATGAAATTGATGGCAAAATAGGACTCCTTGACATGTTTTCTATCAAATATGGGTATTTTCGTGAATCAATTGATTGAAATTTTGCGAAAACCCCAAATTGTCCCTAGGATTCGAAAATGATTTTCGCCAAATTGAGGGCCCAAACGATCGAATTAGTCCAAATTAAGGCCACCAGTGGATTCCTCACGATGAAACCCATAGGGTAGAGGTGTTTAATTTTAATGGGTATGCCCGTATGAAATTTAATTTCAAAAATTGTGAAACCGAGGACTAAATTGAAAGATTTTTATGCAATTAAGCCCTTTTGGTTAAAATTGATCAAATTGGAGGGCAAATTGACCTAATTGCACTTCAAGACTTTAGAATCTAATGTCATAGCTCAAAAAAGTGAAAATTGAAAATTAAAAGACTCGCAAATGATTTTTTTAGGCTCGGTTCGGGTTTATGTTTGTGAAGGAACATAGTGACCCGAGCCGAATTTTCAAGATTTAAAGTGACACACTTGAAGAGGAAATTAAAACAAAATTATTGAATATTTTTTTTGTATTTTTCGGACCACGAATGGTATTTTTCTGATGTTTTTTTTTGGTATTTTTAATATTTAAATAAATACAAAAAATTATTAAAAATTACGAAAAATATTTTTTGTTCAAAATTGGCTCCTGAGGCTAGGCCAAGGCTTCCAAAGTTGATTTTACAATTTTATGATTTTTTTTGCTATTTTTAATTAATTTTTAAATTGAAAATCACAACAATATATGGTCAAAAATTAGGTGTCAACAGCTGCCCCTCTTTGAGAGTGAGCTCGTCAGAGGTTGCTTTCAAAGACAAAATGACACCTGATTCCTAACCGACTCAACTAGGAAAATGGAAGAAGAAATGCTATGACATTGAATCCTTAAGACTCTTTGCTGAAAGCTCAAATCAACCCTCGGTTCACTCTAACAATTTGAACATGGGCCGGAGTGAAAGAGGTTTACCTGAAGTTCACCTGTCGGGTGTTGCCGGCTGCGACGACTTTCAAGAAGATACCTAGGACTCGCCACTCATGATATCCTAGGGAGATTAAGCCCTGACCTGTATGGTAGGTCATACCATCATGGGGTTCCTGACTGGTAGGAACCTAAGGAAGGCGCATCCCACGCTTTGGGATCTGCCAAGGATTTTGATCCGTATGGTGGATTGGACCTTTGTGTTGATCCTTCAGGCGGTTTCTACCTTTGGTTTGACCCTTTAGGCGGTTTCTACCTTGATTTGACTCTTCAGGCGGTTTCTACCATTGGTTTGACCCTTCAGGCGGTTTCTACCTTGAATTGACCCTTTAGGCGGTTTCTACCTTGTGTTGACCCTTCAGGCGGTATCTACCTTTGAGTTGACCCTTCAGGCGGTATCTACCTTTGAGTTTAGTTTGAAAAGGGGGTCTCATGACGAGGGTTCTCCACGTCCGATGAGACGGCCTAAATTTTTGAAAAAGGGTCCCGGGACGAGGGTTCTCCACGTCTGTTGGGATTGCTTGATTTTTTTGAAAAGGTGTCCTGGGACGAGGGTTCTCCACGTCATGCTAGGACTGTTTGATATTTTGAAAATGGGTCCTGGGACGAGGGTTCTCCACGTCTGATCGGACTTTTTCTTTTAAAAGGGTTTTTCTTCCCCCTTTTTTTAGAGATCTCGAAGTTTGTCGGGAATTCAGTTTTTTGAAACAGTGAAAGACTTTATTTTGACAAAGCTTCACTTGAGTCTGTTGAGGCGACATTCTGGGAGCTGGGTTCTCCAGGTATCCTGCAGAAAGTTCAAACCTGAAAGATTTTTCTTCACCAAGAAAATGTTAATAATCTGTGGGAAGACAATAATCGTCCAATTGACAAAATTTTATGACTTAAGTTTTAGTCATGAAATGTGCATTTTGATGCTGGAGGTTATCCAAAGCATTCTTGCAACACACATATGTGATCACAAATTCCTTGTGCGGCAAATCTGGATCAAACAATTTGAAATTTCCAAAAAGAGTTTGTTCAAAACATCTATTGGAATATTTCTCGATGAGGAGGTCTTTTCACCTGTTTTGAGATAGTCGTTTTTATAGGGGATGCACTCAATTCCCTACTAACCTGTGCCTAGGTTTTAGGCTCATTCGCAGCGCATACATTTTGATCGGTCGGGAGGTCTTCCACGGGACCGTAATGTTGGGCTTGGATATTGGTTTTCAAGGGGGACCCGCTTTGGAGTCAAGGCCATTGAATGAAAGTCTTCATCATCTGCTCCGGGTTTACAAGTCGAGAACCCTGCAAAATGAGAAAGAAAAAGTCTTGCTCGTACTTCTTCGAGCTAAGCAATATGTTAACCCAAGTGTCTTAGTCAGAGAAGACTGTTTCGGGGTTGTAACATTGGTAGGATTGGGGACCGAAAAAAGGCTTGTTTTTGGCCCAGAAATTACGAAGGGTTTGACATTGGTGATCATTGCAAATTTACCACCTGCCCTTTTCCTCTCCGCACCTTCAGTTTTTGGGATGCGCAACCGATTTTGAGGTGTGCACCAGCTCTTCAGAGAGCGTTTCGTCGCATTAAGAGACTGATGACTCTGTCTGCGTCTCTGCTCCACGCTTGACACCATTTGGGGAGTAGTCTTTTTGATCTGACTCATTTAGGGATTTCCTCTTTTCCCATCCGGCTTCATTGCTGATCAATCAAACCACTTACACGAGCATCGGCCTTGCTTTTACCAGGCACTTTGCTTTTTCTCGATGCCGTGGATTTTTCTCATTCGTTTTTGAAGTTCCACTTTTTCTCATCTTCATGAGATCGTGTTAGACCTATGATCAAAGGTCTAACAAGGTTAAACATCAACTTAGGAATTTTTTTGCAAACCCTAAGTCTTGAACTCCTTCGTTTCTGAAGTGATGCTGCATCTGTCTTGAAATGTGCAATGATCACCAACGGGTTCATGAAACGAATTTGCAGGCTCGACTTGGCTGTGCGAAGGATAAACGTATGTGGGATAGAGAAATGAATGCTTCTCGTCATCCTATGGCACTTGGATTACCATATAAACAACACACGAAGATTAATGTTAGTCCGAGCAACAAAATTTCTAACCATTTCTCCTGATGCCGTTGGACTTACTTCTATTCTGCCCCGATGTGGGGTGGTTCTCGACAGGGCTGATAATGAAAACCTCCGTTCAAAGGGGTTATCAATGGTCACCTGTAGTATTTGGGAATATGAAACAAACGCCTCCGTCGTCCCAATCCATGTAATCGCTGCGAATGGTCCCTACCTCCGTAGGTATAGATTTTGCTATCCGATTCACTTCCCTCGTCTCTCAAGTGTATGTAGGATGTGTTTGGACTGGGCTCGCCTCTCTTTTGAGTAAACTTCTTTTGAATGATTTGACAAATAATCATATTTGGAAAAATTCATTTCTTTCTTTCCCAAAATTTATCCATTGAGGGGATTTTGTGATGTATCGTGCATGTTTTATTCATGCTTTGGGCGACCTCCCGATTTAAATCATGAACATCGATGCATTGGATAATTTTCATGACGGCTGAAAGGATTTTAACATTCTTTATCTCCAGCTAACTGGGAAAGGGATACTTACCTACCTGTCGCGGCTGCAGACCCCTGCAAATGTAAAGAAAGCATATCATTGTAGGTCACGAATTTTTCAAAAATCGAAACGATACATCCTACCCTTGGTCATGTACTCTGACGAGTAGTACATGGGATGTAAAAACTTGTTCCTCTGCAAGGCGACTCCCCTGTCAAGGATAAACAATAAGTGTCAATTCATATTCCCAAATTCGAGACAAGTTGGGACGATACAACTTTACTCTTGGTTCTCATCCCGTTCTGACGTTGCGTATTGATATGAACAATGTCTATCAAATCCGCCTATCCATGCTTGGAATATTTGCAACATCAATGGTTCAGCTGCCCCCGGTTGGGCAACGTCTGTTCTGTTATTTGAACAGATGGCTCCTTGAGTGATTTATCCACGTTTATCACCTGAGAAGGGAAAGAAAGGAGACATTATTTCGGTATTCGATTGAAGATCGTTTAGGAACGATACATCGTTTTACCAAATAGGTGGCTTCGCGGCCAAACGTATTTCGTATTGAAGGGGTAGATCCCATTATGCTCCGCGGGTGATAGTCATTGTTCATGGAACTTGCTCCACGGATTAAGTGATTAATCCACGGCCCTCGGCTTGAAGATGTTCAAAGGGTGATGTTGACACTCACGCGCAATTAGTTCTAGATATTAATGAAAGATGTTCCAGTGGGAACCTTACAGTGCGATCAACAACATATTCAATAGGAGTATTCAACCCCTTTCCTCTAAGCATTTTTCATCGAGTAGCCATGCCTTGCATCAGACGTTTGATCACCGGCTTTGCGTCACCACTGCGATGGTCCTCCGGCTCCAAATTGATCGAGCCAAAGATTGAACTCATCGCCAAGGAAATTGCTCGAGTCTTCGAGCCATTGATGTTCAAGTTGGGTATCAACAATTGTTGGGGGCAGATTTCTTTCATTGCCTTCGTTCTGAGGGACTGGAGTCTTTGAGCTGGAACCTTCATCATTTCCCTGTTGGGGTTGGGACATACATTCCTGAAGAGTATTGATCCAAGTGTCCAGCTCCTCATCAAGGAAATCACCTGTTCTTTCTAACCCTTGGTGCCCAGATTGGGTGTCGTCGACTGCAGGCGAGGGATTTCTCTCTTTGCTCTCGTCAGGAGCAATTTGACCCCTCGAATTGGAACTTCCTCCAATGACCGGCAGGTTTATATGTGCACTCTCTACCAATGCCAGATCCGCTTCAGGGACAGCATTAATGACCGATTCGCGCTCAAACTGAGGAATCCCTATGTGCTGGAACTGTGGTATATACTCTTGAGGAGTATTGAGATAGCTCGGCGGAGCATTCTGATTTGGGTTAGAGGAGTCGCTGGCACGACTGTTGGTCCCGTCATTGCTGAAACACGGTTGGGTGCTCTTGGCTCTCCAATCATCGTGGTTGTAACTCTGCCCAGCACTTGAGCTCCAACCGGCTTTATGATGGTTTAACGCTATCCTTCCATCCTTTAGCAATCTCCTATAGTACTTAAGGTGAGACTCAACGTTAATTCTAGAGAGCCCTGGCATGTTCATAATCTCGAGTACGCGTAGTGGGCTAGCCGAATCAACTCCCAGCTCTCGAATTGCATCAACAAATTTGGTGTGAAGTTCATAGGTCAAGTAAAACCTTGTTCTCTTATCACCCAAAATATCGTCAATACTTCGGTAGCTATTCTCTACGGGATCTAGTCGTTTCAAAAGTTGTCCAGGGAGGGACTCACCGACTTTGGATTGGCTGGCTGCGACAGCGAGTTCGTCATTGAGAGAACTCCACCTGTGATGATTCACATCCCATTTCTCAGAGGATGTTGGTGTTGACTCTATGGTGTTGACTTGCTCATGCAGATCTCCGACGGTATCTGGCTGTGTCGGAAAATGCTGTGGAGAATACGGTAACAGCTGAGCGTTATTCGTCAACAAGGATGGTTCATCGAGGAACACCTCGCCGAGGACAACAGGATTACCACAATTAAGGCAGGCGGCCTTGGTCAGAGCTTCCTTATATCTCGCGCTTTCAGCTCGAAGCTTCTCATTCTCCTCCTTCAGGGCCAATAACTCATGATCTGCGTGTTGCTGTTTCACCCGGGTTCGTTTGTTGGTGAACCAAAACTTGACCTTCGAAAGCTCCAATCCTAACTTTCGGCTCAACTCAATTTTCTGTTGTGTGCTTGGGTGGAGCATTCATTGAAGAAAGCTTCGAGTTCTCGGATTTGGCCTGGAGTGTGGCGTTGCAGTTGCTTTCTTTTCCGACTCCGGTCATCATTGTATACTCCTTCTTCGTAACTGAAGCCTAGAATTTCATCACTGGAGGAGTCAGTCTCCATGGCCTTCGGGCAGGATTCAGCTCCAGGATCTTCAAAGTCTTCCAGCAGTTGGTGTTCAGAGATGTCCAGGTCGGGCGTTTCTAACAGATGGGAATAGCTTTTAAACATGATGGATCGGAGTATCTCGGGCTGATCTAGTTCACTCAGCTTTCTCTATTCGCTCTTACGTGTTTGCTCACTCTAGAAATTTTCTCAAGTGATTGTGCGTGTCCTAGAACCATCCTTCAGGCTGCATATGAAGGCCAGCAAGCAAGCGCTCCTCCCGAGACCCTGCAATTACTCCTCGTCTGTCTTCCCCTTTCTTTTTCCTCGTGATAGGATCACAAACTCTCTTGCATTGATTCGGTTTCATCGAGTATTGCGCTCGTCCCCTAGTTCAGTCTTCAAAGTGGTGGGTCTACAATCTTTCGGCGCCTTTTATGATTTGCTAGGCCCGAGAACGTGGGGAACAGCGGCGGATCCGCAATTAATGACTCCGTTTAATTCATTTAGCTCCATGGGAATTAACGCCATGACCTTCTCTCAACCCCTTTTCATCGTTTAAACGAAAATGGCATTTTCCCTGTGCATGCTGTTACTCTTCATTTCAACATCTTGGGCGTTCGGTGAGGAATGAATTCGTGGCCACTCAAAATTTAACGACCGTCCCTGGTTTCAGATTTAAGGGATCATCGCCACTGAGCATGACGATGTTCGTCGATAGCGCTGGTTTTCATACAGAATTAACTATAGTCATTAAAGAAAAATGTTCCCATAGGAACTTTACAACGGATAAAATGAGTGATCTACTCGTGAACATGTTCTTCTTTCTATGGGTGTTCGTAGTGACCGACCCATCGTGCCCCGAGTCAGGTGCTAGATCATGGCTGTCCAAGCATGCCAGCTTCCCACTGATTGAACAAGGCATCGAGCCCCTCATCAAAGAAATCGTCTGTCGTGGGTTGACCAGCGGCAGGCAGAGCACCAGCCGACTGCTGCTCGAATGGAGGAGTGCGCACTCGCTGTACTTGTGACACGCGCTCTTGAAAAGTGTTGAAATGGCTCGGAAGGACATTCTGATCAGCTTTCAGTTTGCCGGTGGTCGGGTTGCTAGCTTGATTGATGCTTAGATTTGGCCGGGTATCTCTTGATGCCTGAGCATTACAATGGCGGTCGCCCCTAGCTTTTGAGCTCGAGACGGATTCCTCTCGGTTTAGCTCCGCTCGACGCTGTTTTAATAGCTTTCTTTAGGCAGCAAGGTGATTCCTGACCAGTTCCTTACTAAGCCCCGGTACATTCATGGCCTTAAATATGCGCGTCGGAGTTGCTGAATCGATCCCCATTTGGTGAACCACGTCTAGGAATCTGAAATGCAGTTCAGGGGGCCAAGCGAACCTCTTCTTATCGTGGCCCAAAATTGCATCGATGGCTTGACGACTGATTAACTCATCTCTAGCAGGACCCGACCCTATCGAAAATTGTTGTGCATGAGGCTGATATGCTTTGAGCTGGTCGGCGGTAACATCCAGCTCCTTGAAACTGTAGCTCCAATCAAAGCGATGCAAATCTCATCCCCAGGAGGCATTTGTATCGTCTTCGTAGGATCATCCTGCTCATGCGTGACTCCGGCAAAATCTGGTTGAGCAGGAGATGCCCTGAGGGAGTAGGGTGGTAAATGAACGTCTTCAATCATTGCGTGAGGCTTATCGGGGAATATCTTATCGCGGGCGATGAGGTTATCGCAATGAGGGCAAACGGTAATATTGAGAGCTTTTTCATACCTCATGTTTTCTGTTCGCAGCTTTTGGTTTTCTTCCTTTAAAATCTCGACCACCTGACGTTTGCGTTGAGCCTTCGATTTGGATCTCCTATTTTGAAACTAAAACTGGATCCTCGACTGATTAATCCCCAACTCCCGGCTCAATTCAATTCTCCACTTCTTTTTCATGTGAGGGCTTTTACTGAAGAGGGTTTCCAGCATTTGGGTTTCCTCCTGAGAGTATTGGTGAGGACGTCTTCTTTTCCCGAGTTGAGCATCGTGGATGTCGTTGTCGTCGTCACCGTGATTTTGATTTCCGTTGCCAGAAGTGTTGGGCTCCATGGTTTTGGTGTTAGACTTGGTCTTGGAATCTTCGAGATCCCTCAGTAGTTCAATTTCTGAGATTTTTGAGTCAGTCGCCTCTAGCAGCTGACAGTAACCTCTTAAATATGTTGGATTGAGAAATGTTTGATTGGTTCTTGCCCACTCAGAGTTCTCTACTCTCTCATGTATGCTCACTCCCTATAAATTTTTCTTCGAGTGACTTTGTATGTTCAGGAGACGCTCTTCAAGCATCATTAGGCAAACGTTCCCCCTCAAGACCTTGAATTTCGCGCTTAGCTTTTCAACGTGATGGGACTGCTAAATCCTGTTAGGGCTTTCTTCGATAGTTGCGCTTACCTCCCACCTAACTCTGATAATGGTGATCCCGACAAATCTTTTACATCTTTCAATTGACAAGCCGGAAATCGCGGACCGAGACGAATCCAATGGTTCACGTGAGGGGACCTCCTGCTTTACCTCCTAACTGGGCTCTACCAGCATTATTACTGAGACCCTTCATCATCCTCGAGTTGCTATAAAATGAGGAATTAATGTATGGAAGGTTAACGTTCTCGCATAATCAGCTTCTTCCTTCTAATCTCTCTGTTAGACTCGTCTTATTCTCAAGCCAACCCAACGCAAATGGCCTCCTCTCCCGTACGCACTTTTTCAACTGATGTCTTGGCCTAGTGGGAAAAGCTTTATAACCTACTGGGTCGCGGTTACGCGCACATAACTGATCATTCTGCGACCGAGGATGCAATCTGTGTCCTGCTCGAGGACCTTGATACCACTTCTCTCGAAGGTACTACACTGGGGAGGGAATATAGAATTTTCCCGACTCTCTTTGCACACTCCTTAGAGGCCTATCGTGTTGCTAATCGGGAGGTTCTCGTGGCTCGCGTCTTGCGAGCTCGTTATGAGGATCGATCTGATCATTTGGTGCTGACCAACTATCTGGTTGATAGTTACAAAAAGGCCGTCGAGTTTGCTAATGAGCGGGTCGCGACGTTGCTTCGCGAGAGGAGAAATCTGGTGGATCAATTGGCCCTATCCCTGACCACCGGCGAGCATGACCGCCGCAATGTCCTGTTGAGGCTTCAGAGCGACTGGCAGGAAGAACGGCTCGACAAAATAACCGCGGACATAGCTCGCGGGAATGGACTGGTTCGGGACCTGGAAATAGTCACCGAAGAACACGAGGCCAAGGTCGCCGAAGTTAAGGGAGAATGCAGAAGTCTTCTCCTCAGGCTTGCCGACCAAGACATGCGGAGTTGGGAGTATGAGCAGAGCATTAATAACATGGAGGGTCAGTTGGGCTCCTTTGTGTCGTTAATTAGGGCTCACTTTGGCTTTACTTTTCCACCCCGAATTGTATGACTTGCTTCTGAAAACCCTTCGCTGAGCAAAATAAATGAAAGTTCTCGTGTGTGTGTTTTAACTTCTGCACGGTTCCTTTCTTCGAGCATTCGAACATCTTCAACTTGGGTGAGCCGAACCATAATATCAATAAGTCGAGCAAATATGTCCTGATTTTATAACTCACTCATGATCAGATGAAAGAATAGCCTCAGACTTATCCAGGAAAAGATTTCTCTCTATTACCTATTTTTTACCTGCAAATGAAAAGACAGAATCAGAAGGAATAATTTGAAAAAGAAAGCAAAAACCCCTTTCAATCTTATGCTTACCCATGATTAATAAGGACAAGAACTTTTACAAGGGTTTTAATCTTGCGCGAAAAGTTTTTATCAATATTCCTCGAAAGAAAGCATACTATTGAAAGGAATGTAATTCACAATAATCGCTTTTGATCAATTTCGAGAGGAACGAATTACTCAAAAGTGCGAGGCATAATAACGTGTTTTAAATTTAATTGAAGATACGGCATCCAAATCAAGGCCGTTTTGTTAAGAACGAGAGTAATTTGGACATCTATCTCGTCATTAAATTCAAAACAACGCCGATATTCTCGGTCAATTATCGTGGATTACCAGCGACGTAAAACATGCACGAAACAATTCAAGTGTATAATTCCTTCTAGAGAAATTGAGATTGAACTACTCTATACGACCAAAAGGTCGTGTAAGACTTCCAATTTTAATTTCCTCTAAAGGAATTATAAACTTGACTTGGGAGTATTCGGATGATTAGAGAAAATGCCACTATCACATTCCCATGACCCGTCAAAAGAAATACAACCAAGTTCCATCTGAATGTATACACCAATAGATCCCTAATACAATTACTCTAAGGGGTGAGATAGAGAAAACCTCGGTAAAAATAAACCCTATACAATAGGACTAGTAATGAAAAATGAAACAAAGGAATGTGATCCTAACGTTTAAGGATGCCCCAGTTTCGATCTGTGTCTTCAGGATCACTTGCCCCAACTCGTCATCTTCATTGGATGATACCTCGATAATGTCCATAGTATGCTCCTTTATCGTACACTCGGTGTCCGTCGTGGGGTATCACCCTCCTCGTCTTCTATCAAGGACGTTGGGGATAAACGCACATATCTATCCTCGAAATGGCATTTAATCTAATCACCAGAATGCAATGAATTAAATGCCTATATTTATATGAACAATGATAGATTTGGGGGGATAGAGAGTCTTACCAACCCAACTCGTCGACTTATGTGCGGTTTTAGGTGTACCAACCGCCCAAAGACATGCGCATGAGACAAGTGATGGTAAACTTCTAAAAATCAGAGGGTTTGGCACCTAAGGTTAAGGTTATCACCTCGAGTTCTAGAAAGAGCCGATTCCATTGCACAGCTATCGTTGCATTGAGACTCGATCCATAGTTCGAAGCGAGCGGAATTGAAAAGTGGATTACCCCGTGTTTTTCCTCACGGAGATTCCATTTTCAATTCCTTCTATTGTGTTCCTAAAGGCGGCGCCCGGGGTTTTAGGCGCGGTTGTGTGTGTCCACGTGTTGTGATCATCACAATGCGAGTCATGCACAACAGTTTATCAATCGGCGCTTCAAATTATCCATACAACATACATTCTTACGCCAACCTGCATAAAACAATGTTAATCACGGACTACACCCCTTATCTCTCCAATCTGCAAAAACATATAACACCTACCATGAGCGGACTTACCTCACCTTCAAGAGCGTCTGCATGGTTAGAAAAATCACTCAGCGTTTTAATTACGGCCTAAGTCCACTTGAGGTCTAGAATCATATGTTCTAGAGCAATGGTCCCCAGTGGAGTCGCCAGCTGTCGCGACCCGTCCGAAAGCGGACGCGGCTAATGGATTACCGATCGCGGGTCTAGGATCGGCGCGGGCCCTCCTAGGCCCATACCAAATCGCGGCGGGAGTATTCTTCGACGATAAAAGTCGATCGCTTTCGACCTTCAGTGTGGTCGTGGTGGCATGTGCAAATTGTGCATGCATTTGGAGTCGCCACCGGTCTTTCTTGGAGGGTAGACCGGAAACCTTACTGATCGATTGGGAGAGATCGACCAGTTCTGCGGAACCAGAGATTTTGGGTTCGGGGACTTGGTTACACTGGTGTCATTACCAACGCCCTTTCGGTATCTAGCGCGAGTGATTTTCCTAGCTAAGAATTCATGCATGCGCAATTTTGGGTGGGGTAGGTTTGATTCAGGGTTTCATGCAGATTGGAAGACTATTCCTATCAATCACAATCCATTTTAATAAAAGCGCAATTAAGTGCATAAATAAATCACATCAATGCACATCAATTTAAATCAACGGCTTCCTAGCATAGCCATAAAAGCTTAGGGAATGTGTGATTTCGGACCGGGGTAAAATGAGAAGATTTGGAGGCGATTTAGTCCGAAGGGAAAAATCGTCAATTTTTGGAAGATTTGGATACCGAATTACCCAAAATATTCCATGGCCAGTTGATTGTGGCCATTTCCCATTTTTGGGAATTTTTTGGAATTTCTTGATTTTTTTTGGAAGACGGTTTGCCGGAAGGGTAAAACCGTCATTTCTGGAAAGATTGGGGGTCAAATGATCCAAAACAGGTCGTGGCCAGTTGAATGTGGCCATTTCCTATTTTCTGGAATTTTTTAGAATTTTTTAGAATTTTTCGAATTTTTTTGAATTTTTTATGATTTTCTATTTTTTATTAATTTATTGATTTTTTTATTATTAATATTATTATTATTAAAAATAATAATATAAAAAATTATCCGGACCGGGTCGGATGACCCGGCACACTCCCAAATCCGCGACCCAGACCCGGCCCGCCTCTTTCACGACCAAAACGACGCTGTTTCACCATTTTTTATTTTTTTATTTTATTTATTTTAATCGTCCGAAAATCCACGGATCGGACGGATCTGAGAGCGCCACGTGGCCTCTCGTGGCGCGTCCGATCTAGCCGTAGATTAGACGTCCCACAGAGTGCCACTTGGCACAATCTCACCCGTCGGATTATTTGACCGTTGACCGTTTGACCGTTGACCGTTGACCGCCGGCGACTTCGCCGGAGAAGACGATGAACAGTGTTTTCTCCGGCCAAAGTCGCCGGAACCTCGCCGGAGCACCCCGAAACCGAGCCAAATCTTGGTATTTTTTGTTTGTTCCTTCGGCGTTCGACTCCCTAGGACTTTATCATCAACATACGACTAAAAATAAAGCCATGAACACGTCAAAAGCCGGCCAACCGGACCTCCACAATTCCGTTTCCGGCGACCGATTTGCAGAAAAATTTTCACGTTTGAACTTCAATTCCAATCGTTCAAGAGGCATCCATAAGGGGTCTAGGAACTTACCTGAGATCCTGTGCTAGTCGGGAGCCGCGGGAACATCCTCGCCGAGCTCTTCGTCCGAGCATTGGCCGGCGAAGCTCGGGCTCGCGTCCTCGGCGGTTCTCGATGCAAAACAGAGGGCACAGGGAGCTCAGAGCCAGTTATAACGAAGGTTTGAGGTGAAATTTGTGTGGAACGGGGTCGGGAAAGGCACGACCGAGAGTTGTGATTTGAGAAACTCATTCGAGCATTTTGTCGAACATGTGACGTGCATCGGAAAAATGAAATTCAGGGGATGATACTGACCTGCTCGAGGGTCGTCGGCGGCTACGGTGGCTTCGACGATGATCTGTGGGCGTAGCTGAAGGTCCGGAACCGTCGTTTGCCCCCTCGGTCTCCTCCGAACTCTCCTCTTTCTCCTTCTTCCGAGCCCTCTCTCTCTCTCGGCCTTTCTCCATTTTCATGGCCGACCAGCGCTCATCTCGTGTCCCTTACGAGCCTCAACTTTTTCCCTGTCCCCCATACTTGTCGTCCTCTTTTTTTTTTTAAAGAACAATGGTCGCCGCTCGCGCTTTTCCTTTCCCTGTTTTTGCGCTCCTCGGCCAGCCATGGTGGGTCTGCAACTTTGTTGCAGACCCGGTCGGGTCGGGTCTGACCCGACCGGCCCGGTTCGGCTAATTCGATCAAATTGGGCCCCAAATTGACCTATTTTCATGAAATTGATGGCAAAATAGGACTCCTTGACATGTTTTCTATCAAATATGGGTATTTTCGTGAATCAATTGATTGAAATTTAGCGAAAACCCCAAATTGTCCCTAGGATCCGAAAATGATTTTCGCCAAATTGAGGGCCCAAACGATCGAATTAGTCCAAATTAAGGCCACCAGTGGATTCCTCACGATGAAACCCATAGGGTAGAGATGTTTAATTTTAATGGGTATGCCCGTATGAAATTTAATTTCAAAAATTGTGAAACCGGGGACTAAATTGAAAGATTTTTATGCAATTAAGCCCTTTTGGTTAAAATTGATCAAATTGGAGGGCAAATTGACCTAATTGCACTTCAAGACTTTAGAATCTAATGTCATAGCTCAAAAAAGTGAAAATTGAAAATTAAAAGACTCGCAAATGATTTTTTTAGGCTCGGTTCGGGTTTATGTTTGTGAAGGAACATAGTGACCCGAGCCGAATTTTCAAGATTTAAAGTGACACACTTGAAGAGGAAATTAAAACAAAATTATTGAATATTTTTTTATATTTTTCGGACCACGAATGGTATTTTGCTGATGTTTTTTTGGTATTTTTAATATTTAAATAAATACAAAAAATAATTAAAAATTACGAAAAATATTTTTGTTCAAAATTGGCTCCTGAGGCTAGGCCAAGGCTTCCAAAGTTGATTTTACAATTTTATGATTTTTTTTTGCTATTTTTAATTAATTTTTAAAATGAAAATCACAACAATAGATGGTTAAAAATTAGGTGTCAACAACTACAGATAGTTGAATCAAGTAACTATTAAGAATAAGTATAATTTGCCAAGGATTGATGATTTGTTTGATCAGCTGCAAGAAGCATATGTGTTTTCTAAGATCGATTTGAGAACTGGTTATCCTCAGTTGCGGATTAAGAAAGATGATATTCCAAAAACTGCCTTTAGAACGAGATATGGCCATTATGAGTTCACAGTTATGCCTTTTGGTTTAACTAATGCCCATGCTGCATTTATGGACTTGATGCATCGTGTGTTTAAGGAGTATTTGGACTAATTCGTCATTATTTTTATCGACGATATTTTGATATACTCGAGGAGTAATGAGGATCATGAGAAGCATCCGAGAGTCATCCTGCAGACTTTGAGAGAGCATTCGCTTTACGTCAAGTTTAGTAAATGCGAATTTTGGTTGAATAAAGTAGCCTTCCTTGGTCATATGATTTCAGGAGACGGAATCTCCGTGGACCCCTCAAAGATAGAAGCAGTGATAAAATGTCCTAGACTTACGACAGTTACAGAGGTACGGAGTTTTCTGGGTCTAGCAGGGTACTATAACGCTTTGTGAAAATTTTTTCGTCTATAGCCATTCCATTGACGAAGTTGACAAAGAAGGATACGAAATTTGAATGGGCTGATAAATGCAAAAGAAGTTTTCAAGAACTTAAACACTGATTGACGACTGCACCAGTATTAACTATCCCTTCTGGACTTGGAGGATATGAGATATATAGCGATGCTTTGCTAAAGGGATTGGGGTGCGTGTTAATGCAACTTCGAAAAGTGGTAGCCTATGCGTCGCGACAGCTGAAGCCTCACGAGATGAATTATCTGACGCATAACCTAGAGTTAGCTGCTATTATCTTCGCCCTATAGATCTGGAGGCATTATTTGTGTGGCGAAAGGTTTCAGATTTATACTGATCATCAGAGTTTAAAGTATCTATTCTCGCAAAAAGAACTAAACATTAGATAGGGTCGGTGGATGGAATTGTTAAAGGATTATGACGGCGGCATTTTGTATCACCCTGGAAAGGCAAATAGAGTCGCAGATGCACTAAGCAGGAAATCTAGCATTGCATTTCTAATGGTTAAGGGATGGTCCTTACTAGAGGATTTGAGAGATTCTGAGTTTAAGTTGGAAGTATGCCAACTGTCGAGTTTAGTGGCAACTTTGAGAATTGAGCCTGAAATCCAAGAACAAGTTAAGGCCCTACAGTCTACGAACCTTGAGATTCAAAAAATCCTCGAGATGGATGCGACAAAAAGGAAACCTGACTTCCAAGTGTCAGAGGATGGAATTTTGAAATTTCACGGACGTTTATGTGTACCTGGTGATGAAGAGTTTAAGGAAAGGATTTTTTCTGAAGCTCACAGGAGCAATTATAGTATTCACCCAGGTAGCACGAAAATGTATCAGAATTTGCGTCAGAATTATTGGTGGAATGGAATGAAGGTGGATGTGGTCAGATACGTGGCAAAGTGTTTAACTTGTCAGCAAGTAAAAGCTCAGCATCGCAAACCTGGAGGACTATTGCAACCGTTGGAAATTCCTGAGTGGAAATAGGAGCACGTAACTATAGATTTTGTGATGGGTTTGCCGAGAAGTCAGAAAGGTCATGATTCAATTTGGGTAGTCGTGGACAGATTGACCAAGTCTACGTACTTTATACACGTGAGAAAAGATTTCGCGATGGATAAGTACACTGAGCTGTTTATGCGTCAGATTATGCGTCTATATAGAGTTCGAATCACGATTACATCGGACAGAGATCCTAAGTTTACCGCGAACTTTTGGAAGAGTCTTCAAGAGGCTTTGGGGACTAGATTGCAGTTTAGTACAGCTTATCATCCATAGACATATGGACAATCAAAAAGGACGATTCAAACGCTCAAGGATATGTTACGAGCCTGTCTGATAGATTTTAAAGGTGGATGGGAGGATCAACTGCATCTAGCAGAGTTTGCTTACAATAACAACTACCAACAAAGCATCCGAATGGCACCTTTTGAAGCCTTGTATGGTAGAGCCTGTAGAACTTTAGTGTGTTGGGAGGTTGGAGAAAGAAGTATAGCCGGCCCCGAATTAGTAGAACAATCAGTTGAGGCGGTTAAAGTTATCAGAGAAAGACTGAAAAATGACACAGAGTCGTCAGAAAAGTTATGCCGATAAAATACGTAAGTCTTTGGAATTCCAAGTTGGAGATCATGTGTTTCTGAAGGTATTGCCGATGCAAGGATTATCGCGATTTGGAAAGAAAATGAAACTGAGTTCGAGGTACATAAGTTCTTTTGAGATTTTGGAGCGAATTGGAACTTTAGCCTACAGACTCGCCCTACCGTCGAATTTGACTCAAGTACATAATGTATTCCATGTGTCGATGCTAAGAAAGCAAAGCCAAATCCAACGCACATTTTGGATTCTGAAACTATTGAACATGATGACAAGGTGTCGTATGTAGAAAAGCCAGTCAGAATTGAGGATCGAAAGTAGCAAGTCTTGAGGAATAAGACGATCCCGTTAGTCAAAGTGATCTGGGAGCATCACGGAACGGAAGGTGCCAAGTGGGAAAGCGAGGAAGCGATGCGACGTCAGTACCCCCATTTATTTGGATATTTGGGTTTATCGTAAATTTTGAGGAAGAAATTTCTATAAGGGGGGAAGAATTGTGACATTTTGAATGTCCTGCAATTTTGAGGCTATTGAATGAGAAGTATCTATCGATGTATTTCACTTTTATTTCGCTCGGATCTGATCAATCCTTAGAGGAGTAACCAAAAGGGAAAGGCTAACGCATGACAAGGTACGTGGACCTAGGAAACTCGAAAAATGAAATGACGCTTTGACCATAAAGATTACCAAGGAACACTTAGAGCCAATAAAGGCCAATCGAGTAACGATTAAGGAATCCATTGCTAGCGTTATACAGTTGGAACGCGGGTGATGCTATCATGCCCCGCGTCCTAACGAGCGCGCCAACATCACCCTAACGTCGTATCTTGTTACGGCATACCCAGGATCGAACGACACGCGATAAACAAAAGAATGCATACACTCATGCGGAAGCGGCAACTTGACTCCATATCGAAAACAAACAAAAGATGACTTTAAGAAAACAACATCAATACATAACATAAGGTAGATCCGGTTTACACAACGACTTAAAACATAAAATGACATACATAAAAAGGATTAGGGAAAGGGTGGTTAGCCTAAACAAAAGGGATCAAGGCTAAGTTAAACGTCACTATCCTAAGGACGTCTCCGAAAGTCAGGGTGACTAAGTCGTCTAAAGGTCAGGCTCGCTGGCGTCGGAAAAGTCCTTGATTGCCACAAGATCGTACTCAACCCAGTCGCCCGGCTGTACTTCCTCTTCTTCCTCTTCTTCTTCCCCTTCTTCTTCCTCTTCTTCCCCTTCTTCCTCTTCCTCCTCTTCCTCTTGCTCGGGGTCAGCCACCCAATCCATTGCCTCGCCTTCTGCACCTGCAATAACTGGCTCCGGTTCTACTGCATCCAAAGGATCGTCATCGGCATCAGAGGGATCGATAACCTCACCATCGACAATAGGGTTCTGGGATGGCACCGCCAGAAGGGGTATCTCGGTCTCGAGATCAGACTCCGGATCAGAAATCTCGCCATTTGGAGGATAACAATTCGTCGGGTCCAACTGCTCGCCAATCACGTCCCAAGGTACATCAAAAGTCGTTAGAGAGCCATGGGTAGTGTTGCCATCCCGGTAGAACCAAGCTGCATACACATCTGGCCTCCAGCGATCCGTCCCTATATCCACCCAAACTGTACTGCGCTTACTAATCCAACACTTACCTTCCCCGTTCGGGTACTCAGTGACAGACAAGTCTGTACGCATGGGCACCCCAAAAACTCGCGGCGTCATAGCTATGGCTTAGGGTCTGAAAAAGGTTGGTCCCACGACGGGGTGAGATAAATCTCAATAAGCTGATCCTAACCCTAACCTAGGCACTTAGCACTTCTAGACACTCCCAGACACATGCAATGACAAATAAATCATGAATAAGGCAATTGACACATAAAAATTGGATTAAGATAATCGCGACCCGTCCGAAGGCGGACGCGGCTAATGGATTACCGATCGCGGGCCTTCCCCCACACAAGGGTGCGGATCGCGGGCTTTGGATCGGCGCGGGCCCTCCCAGGCCCATACCAAATCGCGGCGGGAGTATTTTTCAAAGGGATTCGACGATAACAGTCGATCGCTTTCGACCTTAGTATGGTCGTGGTGGCATGTGCAACTTGTGCATGCATTTGGAGTCGCCACCGGTCTTTCTCGGAGGGTAGACCGGAAACCTTACCAACCGATTGGGAGAGATCGATCAGTTCTACGGAACCAGAGATTTTGGGTTCGGGGACTTGGTTACGCTGGTGTCGTTACCAACGCCCTTTCGGTACCTAACGCGAGTGATTTTTCTAACTAGGATTTCATGCAGGCGCAATTTTGGGTGAGGTAAGCCTGACTTTGCACATTAACCAGTTTAACATGCTCACGTAATCATAATAAATAAATAGATGTCAATCACATAAATATCTATCCTACGTGGTGATCATGGAATTATGATTTAATGGGTCTCGAGCCAATGAGACCACATATAATCATTTTAATATTTTAATAACGGAGAGCCGCTCTTCGCTTCTTCTTGGTTTCTTGAACTCTTCAAGAATTGGGCCCCAAAGAGCTCGCCGACTTAAAAGGCTCCTCCACGTAATCCTCGTAGCATTTACATCAACAATTGACTATGCTAAAAATAAAGATTACATGAAAAATAAAAGGAGTACGCAGCCTCCATTTAATAATTACAACCCCAAATATATAAATAATCATCATACATTCATATATACATCAATCACATTGATTAGGGATTTTTCCATGATCACCACCCTTTCACGTAAGTAATAAATGCACAATTTAAAACTTAGGAAGGCACAATAAAAATTCTACGTTGAATCATATTCAGAATTTTTACGTAAAATAAGATAGCCATAAATTTTCGATTCAAAATTGATTTAGTCTCAATTTTTGCTACGTTGATTAATTTATCATATAAAATAATCAATCTCCATTAGCCATGTAAGACGAACAATTCGTTAATACATATTGGCCATAGTATTGCAAAAATTGCAAAAAATCAATTAAATGCACGAAAACACCTAAGGATTGGCTCTGATACCACTGTTGGGATCCACGTAACACGTAGCGGAAATAAATAACAACCCACACATGTATCTCCAGAGGCGTACTTCGTGCATTTCAATCGAAAAAAATCACAAAGTCTAAAAGGGAGTAAATAGATTACCTCTCGTAGCGTGCTTGAACGGAGGTGTCGGTTCGATGTTCTTCGATCTCAGCCTCCACAAGTGTTAGGCATCTAGTTCGGACGCACCACCAATTGACGAACGGGGAGACGACTAATAACTCCACAACAATTGTGCTAGCAATATGCGGAATCAATATTCCGAACTTAGTATATTTTGCTCGCTCAAGATTATGAGAATATAGAGAGTGTTTGTGTTCTTCTCTCTAAGCTCTCAAAAATTTGCACACTCTACAAAATGTCTCTCCCCTCAACCTCAAAACTCTTGCCATCCTTTTATAGCCAAAAATACCTTCCAATAAATTGTATTTAAAAATAGCACTAACAATTATAAATTCTATCTAAAAATAGCACTCACAAATAAATGACATTTAAAAATAGCACTAACAATAGCACTCACAATTTATAATACAAAAATGCTATTTAAAAATAGCACTAACAATAGCACTCACAATTTATAATACAAAAATGTTATTTAAAAATAGCACTAACAATTATAAATTCTATCTAAAAATAGCACTCACAAATAAATGACATTTAAAAATAGCACTAACAATAGCACTCACAATTTATAATACAAAAATGCTATTTAAAAATAGCACTAACAATAGCACTCACAATTTATAATACAAAAATGTTATTTAAAAATAGCACTAACAATTATAAATTCTATCTAATAATAGCACTCACAATTTATGATAAATAAATGACATTTAAAAATAGCACTAACAATAGCACTCACAATTTATAATACAAAAATGCTATTTAAAAATAGCACTAACAATAACACTCACAATTTATAATACAAAAATATTATTTAAAAATAGCACTAACAATAGCACTCACAATACAAAAATGCTATTAAAAAAGCATTAACAAAGGTGTTAAAAATAATAACCATTATTATTATTACAAGAGTTAAAGAGGTTACCAAACAGTACAAATTCACATAACGTATAAATATGTATGACGTATAAATACGTAGAGCATACGTATACATCCGTGAAACCGGGGACTAATTGAAACAAAAATATGCAATTAAGCCCTTTTGGTAAAAATTGATTAAATTAGAGGGCAAAATTGACCCAATTGCACTTCGAGACTTTAGAATCCAATGTCATAGCTTAGAAAAGTGAGAATTGAAAATTAAAAGACTCGAAAATGAATTTTTTAGGCACAGTTCGGATTTATGTTTGTGAAGGAACATAGTGATCCGAGCCGAATTTTTGAGATTTAAAGTGACACACTTGAAGAGGAAATTAAAAAAAATTATTGAATATTTTTGTGTATTTTTCTGACCACGGATGGTAGTTTTCTGATTTTTTTGGTATTTTTAATAATTAAATAAATTCGAAAAACTATTAAAAATTACGAAAAATATTTTTTGTTCAAAATTGGTTCTTGAGGCTAGGCCAAGGCTTCCAAAGTTGATTTTACAATTTTATGATTTTGTTTGCTATTTTTAATTAATTTTTTTAAAAATGAAAATCACAATAATAGATTGGTCAAAAATTTGGTGTCAACAGCTGCCCCTCTTTGAGAGGAATCTCGTTAGAGGTTTCTTTCAAAGATAAGATGGCACCTGATTCCTAACCGACTCAACCGGGAAAATGAAAGAAGAAATGCTATGACATCGGATCCTTAAGACTCTTGATAAAGCTCGAATTAATCCTCGGTTTGCTCTAACAATTTGAACATGGGCCGGAGTGAGAGAGTCTTACCTGAAGCTCACCTGTCGGATGCTGCCGGTTGCGACGACTTTCAAGAAGATACCTAGGACTCGTTTCAGAAAATCCTAGGGAGATTAAGTTCTGACCTGTATGGTAGGTCATACCATTATGGGATTCCTAACTGGTAGGAACCTAAGGAAGGCGCGTCCCACACTTTGGGATTTGCCAAGGATTTTGATCCGTATGGTGGATCGAACCAGAAATGGTTCACCTACTGTAAGGTTTACCTAGGGAAACGACTCTTTCCGTGTCTGGAATTTGTCAAGGTTTTGATCTGTATGGTGGATCGGACCATTAGGCTGATCCTTCAGGCGGTTTCTACCATATTTGACCCTTTAGGCGGTATCTACCGTGGTTTGACCCTTCAGGCGGTTTCTACCTTGAGTTGACCCTTCAGGCGGTTTCTACCTTGGTTTGACCCTTTAGGCGGTTTCTACCTTGAGTTGACCCTTGAGGCGGTTTCTACCATGAATTGACCCTTCAGGCGGTTTCTACCTTGTGCTGACCCTTCAGGCGGTATCTACCATGATTTGACCCTTCAGGCGGTTTCTACCATGGTTTGACCCTTCAGGCGGTTTCTACCATGGTTTGACCCTTCAGGCGGTTTCTACCATGAATTGACCCTTTAGGCGGTTTCTACCTTTGGTTGACCCTTCAAGCGGTATCTACCTTTGATTTTGACCCTTCAGGCGGTATCTACCTTTGATTTGACCCTTCAGGCGGTATCTACCTTGATTTGACCCTTCAGGCGGTATCTACCTTGATTTGACCCTTCAGGCGGTATCTACCTTTGAGTTGACCCTTCAGGCGGTATCTACCTTTGATTGACCCTTCAGGCGGTATCTACCTTTGTTTTGACTTTGAAAAGGGGTCTCATGACGAGGGTTCTCCACGTCCGATGAGACTGCCTAAATTTTGAAAAGGGGTCTCATGACGAGGGTTCTCCACGTCCGATGAGACTGCCTAAATTTTAAAAAGGGGTCTCATGACGAGGGTTCTCCACGTCCGATGAGACTGCCTAAATTTTAAAGAGGGGTCTCATGACGAGGGTTCTCCACGTCCGGTGAGATTTCCTGAATTTTGAAAAAGGGTCTCATGACGAGGGTTCTCCACGTCCGATGAGACTGCCTAAATTTTGAAAAGGGGTCTCATGACGAGGGTTCTCCACGTCCGATGAGACTGCTTGAATTTTGAAAAGGGGTCTCATGACGAGGGTTCTCCACGTCCGATGAGATTTCCTAAATTTTGAAAAGGGGTCTCATGACGAGGGTTCTCCACGTCCGATGAGACTACCTGAATTTGAAAAGGGCCCTATCCTCGCCCCTTCTTTTGAAAGATCCCGAAATTTGTCGGGAATTCAGTTTTTTTTAAGCTGTGAAAGATTTCATTTTGACAAAGCTTCACTTGAGTCTGTTGAGGCGACATTCTGGGAGCTGGGTTCTCCAGGTATCCTGCAGAAGTTTGAGCTTGAAAGATTTTTCTTCACCAAGAAAACGTTAGTAATCTTTGGGAAGACCACGGCTGTCCATTTTGACAAAAACGTATGATTTAAGTTTTAATTGTGAAATGTGCATTTTGATGCCGGAGGTTATCCAAAGCATTCTTGCAACAAGCAAATGTGATCACAAATCCCTTGCGCGGAAAATCTGGATCCAACAATTTGAAACTTCCAAAAAGAGTTTGTTCAAAACATCAATTGGAATATTTCTTGACAAGGAGGTCTTCTCACCTGTTTTGCGATAGTGGTTTTTTATAGGGGATGCACTCAATTCCCTACCAACCTGTGCCTAGGTTTTAGGCTCATTCGCAGCGCATACATTTTGATCGGTCGGGAGGTCTTCCACGGGACCGTAATGTTAGGCTTGGATATTGGTTTTCAAGGGGGACCCACTTTTGAGTCAAGGTCATTGAATGAAAGTTTTCACCATCTGCTCCGGGTTTACAAGTCAAGAACCCTGCAAAATGAGAAAGAAATAGTCTTGCTCGTACTTCTTCGAGCTGAGCTGTATGTTAACCCAAGTGTCTTAGTCAGAGAAGACTGTTTCAGGGTTATGACGTTGGTAGGATTGGGGACCGAAAAAGACTTGTTTTTGGCCCAGAATTCATGACGAGTTTGACATTGGTGATCATTGCTGATTTACCTCCTGTCTTTTCCTTTCTGCATCTTTAGTTTTTGAGGTGTACAACCGATTTTGAGGTGTCCACCAGCTCTTTATAGAGCGTCCCTTGTTGCATTCAGAGACCGACTCTCTCCATGTCTTTGTTCTGTGCTTGGCAGCATTTGGGGAGCAGCTTTTTTTATTTGACTCCTTTAAGAATTTTTTTTTTTTTTCATCCAAGTTTCACTGGGGATCAAGCAAACAGCTTTCATGAGCATCGGCCTTGCTTTTACCAAGCACTTTGCTTTTTCTCGATGCCGTGGATTTTTCTCATTCATTTTTGAAATCCCACTTTTTCTCATCTTCATAGGATCGCGTTAGACCTATGATCAAAGGTCTATCAAGGTTAAACATTAACTTAGGAATTCTTTTGCAAACCCTAAGTCTTGAACTTCTTCGTTTCTGAAGTAATGCTGCATCCGTCTTGGAATGTGCAATGATCACCAACGGGTTTATGAAATGATTCTGCAGGCTCAACTTGGCTATGCAAAGGATTCGGTGTGTGGGATAGAGAAATGAATGCTTCCCATCATCCTATGGCACTTGGATTACCATATAAACAACACACAAAGATTAATGTTAGTCCGAGCAAGAAAATTTCTAACCATTTTCTCCTGATGCTGCTGGACTCACCTCCATTTTGCCCCGATGTGGGGTGGTTCTTGACAGGGTTAAGAATGAAAACCGCCGTTCAAAGGGGTTATCAACGGTCACCTGTAGTGTTTGGGGGATATGAAACGAATGCCTCCGTCGTCCCAACCCATGTAATCGCTGCGAATGGTCCCTACTTCCGTAGGTCCAGATTCTGCTGTCTTATCCGCTCCATTTCTCTCTTAAGTGTGTATAGGACGTGTTTGGACTAGGCTTTGCCTCTCGTCTTTTGAGAAAACGTCCTTTTGAAAGTTTTGAACAACTTTTGATTGGAAAAATCTCTTTCGTTTTCTCCAAAAATTTTACCCGTCAATGGGATTTTATGATGCCCAATGCATGTTCAGATAACCTCATGTTTCAAAACATGAATGCCAATGAAGTTAGAATCCTATGTCTTTTCTAGACATCAGATTCTAAAAGCTTTTCTTTTCTTCTCTATTTTTTATTCAACATTTTCAATGGATTGGGGAAAGGGATACTTACCTGTCCCCCGCGGCTGGAGATCCCTGAAAATGCGGAAGAAACATGTTATTGTTCGTTCATGAATTTTTCAAAAAATTAGAACGATATATCTTACCCTCGGTCGTGTGCCCCTGCGAGTGCACACATGTTGTCAAAATTTGTCCTCCTTGATGGTGAGTCCCTATCAAGGATAAATAGCAAGTGTTAACTCATATTCCCAAATTGAAGACAAATTGGGACAATACAACTTTACTCTTGGTTCTCATCCCGTTCTGACGTCGCGTATTGATATGAACCACGTCTATCAAATCCGCTTATCCATGCTTGGAATATTTGCAATATCAATGGTTCAGCTGCCCCCGGTTGGGCAACGTCTGTTTTGTTATTTGAACAGATGGCTCCTTGGGTGATTTATCCACGTTTAACACCTGAGAAGGGAAAGAAATGAGACATTACTTTGGTATTCGGTTGAAGATCGTTTAGGAACGATACATCGTTTTACCAAATGGGAGGCTTCGTGACCAAACGTATTTCGTGCTGAATGGGGGTAGATCCCATTATGCTCCGCGGGTGATAGTCATCGTTCATGGAATTTGCTCCACGGATTAAGTGATTAATCCATGGCCCTTGGCTCGAAGACGTTCAAAGGGTAATGTTGACACTCAGAGCGGTTAGTTTTCAGCGTTAATTACAATGTTCCCGCGGGAACTTTACAACGAAATCCGTAACACATTCATTCGATGTATTCACCTCTCACTCTCCTGAGCCTTCTAATGATTTAGCACACGAGCTTCGAACCAGATGTCCGGTCGCCGGTACCGGTCACGACTGCGAAGATGCACTTGTTCCAAAATGCTTGACCCATAGGCTGAGTTGCTCATTCAGGAGATCGTCCGACCGCTCGAGTCGTCCAAGTTGAGCATCCTTAATTGCTGGTGACGGACTTCTCCCACTTTCGGCATGAACAACCTGGTTTCTCGGTTTATGCGTGATCCACACGCCGAGTTGCTCACTGAGGGACTCGCTTGAAATTTCAAGCCATTGACGCCCAAGTCGGGCATCCTCAACCGTTGGCGATGGGTTCCTCACACTACTTTCGACATGAACAACCTCACTTCTCGAGTTGGTATTTTCATCGTTGTCCAGTAGGTTTGTACCCGATGCTGGATTCGCCGTAGGAATAACACTAACGATCGGTTGGTGCTCAAATTGGGGAGTCCATACCTGCTGAAATTGTTGTACATACTCTTGGGGAGTACCAGGGTAACTCAGGGGGGAATTCAGCCGATCGAACCAAGAATATATGTTTTCAAGGAGATCGTCTGAACCATCGAGCGACTGACACTCAGGTTGAGTATTGTCGACTACTGGAGAAGGAATCTTTTTGCCATTTTCGTCATGGACCACCTGATTCTTCGAGCCGGAATCTCCGTAATCGTCTCGCAAGATTGTATGTGCATCTCCTGCCAGTGTTAGATCCGCTGTAGGACTAGTATTAACGGCCAGTCGGTGCTCAGACTGGGGAGTCCCGATTTGCTGAAATTGCGGTACATACTCCTGAGGAGTACTGGGATAACCCATGGGAGTACTCTGATTGATGCCTGAACAATCGACCATGTAATTGTCAGTCCCATCGGTGTTAAAAGGTGATTGGATGCTTCCTGCTTCATGAGGATTGCGATCACAGCCATGCTCATCGTTTAAACTTGAACTGCCTCTCTCTTGGTCTAGCGCCACTCGTCCATCTCTCAGTAGTCTTTTGTAGCACCAAAGGTGGTTCCTGACTTTATTTCTATCCAATTCCGGCATGTTCATGATCTTGAGTATGCGCGATGGGCGAGCCAAACTGATCCCTAACTGCTGAACTGCATCAACAAATTTGCTATGAAGCTCCGAGGTCCAATAAAACCTTGTTTTCTTGCTAGCCGAAGTAGGGTTGGCAACTCGGCGGCTACTCTTCGTGGAATCTGGTCGTGTTGAACCGCCTCTATCTTGGTCTAGCGACGCTCGTCCATCTCTCAGTAGTTTCTTGTAGCGCCAAAGGTGATTCTTGACCATATTTTTAGTCAGTCCCGGCACGTTCATGATTTCGAGTATGCGCAAGGGGCAAGCAAAACTGATCCCCAACTGTTGAACTGCATCAACAAATTTGCTATGAAACTCCGGGGTCCAACGAAATCTTATTTTCTTGCTAGCAGAAGTGGTGTCAGCAACTTGGCGGTTACTCTTCTCGGAATCTGGTCGTGTTGGAGGTTGCTCTGGAGGGGATTTAGTGGTCTCAGATCGGCTGGTCATGATGGTGAGTTCATCATCGAGCGGACCCGACTTGTCATGACGCATGTTCCCTTCCACAATGGGCGTCGACTTTGACCTTATAGCACTAGTTTCCTCTTGTAGATCCTCGGCGGTACCCGCCTGTTCCGAAAGATGTTGCGAAGGGCATTGCAACAAATGAGCATTATAAACCCCCAGATCTGGCTCTTCAGTGAATACTCCGTCCGTGGGAACAGGGTTACCGCACTCCAGGCAAATAGCGATGCTTAGAGCTTTTTTGTACTGAGTGTTTTTTATTCGAAGCTTTTCATTTTCCTCCCTTACAACCGCTAACTCGTGCCGATCGCGTTGCTGCTTCAGCCGGGTTCGTTTGTTTTCAAACCAGCACTTGACCTTCCGAGGCTCCCACCCTATCTCCTGGCCCATTTTGATTTTCTGTTCCATGTCCGGATAGGGGTATTCCCTGAAAAACAATTCGAGTTTATGGACTTGACCTGAAGTGTTGCGTTTGAGATATTCCCCTTTCTGACGCTGATAACCGTCGCGGGTACTGTTCTCGTTAACCAAGCCGCGGGTTTCATCATTAGAAGGATCGGTCTCCATGGCCCTCGTGTCAGGTTCGGTCCTGAGATCTTCAAACTCTTCCAGCAGCTCAAGCTCGGAGACCTCCAAGTCTGGCGCTTCCAGTAAATGACAGAATCCCTTGAACATTTTGACCGGGATATCACTGTTTGATTTTTCGTTAACTCAGCTTTCTTTGTTCCTCCTTGGATCTTCACTTTCTCTGCAAATTCTGAGAGGTTAAAGGAGCCGGATCACCGTTCTTCGATCAAAGGTGATGGCTACCCGACGAGCGCTCTTCTCAATGTTTCGAGATTCCCACTTCGTCCTTTTGTGATGGCTACTTGACGAGCGTTTTTCTCAAGGCTTCGTAATTCCCACTTTGTCCTTTTTTGCTCTTTTCTACGTGAACGGAGCCTGAAGATCTCTTGCGTTGATTTCGCTTTGTCGAGCACTACGCTTGTCCCCCTGGCCCAGTCTCTAGAGTAACAAGCCTGCCCACCTTTCGGCGCCATTATGTTTCGTAAAACCCGAGATCACAGGACGGTGGTGGATTCGTGACTCATCGGGGATGCATTAACGAAACCCGCTTGGCTCTACTGCACATAAAATATTATTACCACTTCTCCCTGTACTCGAGCATTTATAAGGTGATAGATTGATGTCAAGAAGATTAACACTTTAGCCTTATCAGACTCAGCCTCTCAAACACTCTTCACATTCTCACTCTCTTCTCCGTCATTCCATCGCATATGGATTCCTCCTCTATGCCTGTTGCCTTACCTGAAGCTTCGACCCAATGGGAGAGATTTTACCACCTCTTGGGTAGGGGTTATGGCTACATAAACAATCATCCTGAAGCTGAGGTTGAAGTTCATACTCTGATTCCGGCCCTGGATACTGCGTGTATTGAAGGTACGAAACTGCAAAGGGAGTTTGTGATCTTCCCAACTCTCTTTAACAATTTCATGCAGGCTTACGAAGTTGCTAGCCGGGAGGTCACTTTGGCTGGTATCGTGCGAGCCCGTTATCAGGACCGAACTGAGTCCCTGATGTTGGCCATGCTGACGGCCGATAACCATAAAAGGGCTGTTGAATACGCCCACGCCCAGGTTTCGATGCTGGTCCGTGAGAGGGACAACTTGGTGGAGCGTCTGGCTCTTTTTGACACCGCCTTTGAGCAAGACCAGCACAACTTCGTGCTGAGGTTCCAGTGTGCCTGGTTGGAGGAAAGGCTTGAAGACCTGAGCATGGATATAGCTCGCGGGAGGGTGCTGGCTCATGACTTAGAGCTTGAGTTCGAGTACTATGACACCAAGGTGAACGAACTTAAGGAGAAATGTCGTCTCCTTTTCTTCAAGCTTGTAGACCTCGATTCCCGGAGTGTGGGTTGTAAGCAAGGCATGGATAGCATGGAGAGTCAGTTAAGCTTTTTTGTGATGCTTGTCAGAACTCATTTTGGGTTTACTGCTCCCCCTCAGTGATCCACTTGTAAACTTTCCTGCTGAATGAAATAAATGCGAGTTTGTTTATATATGCTCTTTCATTCTGCATTGTTGACTAGCCAAGAAAGGTTTTTGCTTTCGGATCTACGCGACTCCTTTTTCGCCTGTGTCAACAGATTGACTACGCATCATTCTCACAGCCCGACGCTTTATATTTGATTGACCTGAATGCCTCGTGAGAAATAGATTTGTAGTTGCTCGAAACTTAAAGATTGCCCCTGATTTTGCGGTCATTGCGTTTGGGGCCGCTAGTAATCTTTCACTTTCGAGCTCGATCACATTCTGCTAGTAACTCATGCTATCAATTCTGCCTTCACGCGTCGGGGCTGATTTTACCTTGAACTTAATAACAAGGAATTACCGTATACACACGAGATGACGTTTGCGAAAAACATTATGCAGAATCAACTCTAGCTATTGAAGAAACAAACGCATGCACCGATGAGAACTTTACAATAGGAGATACATCCTTCTCGCGTACATCCCCTTCTTTCTTGGGGCATGTCCAATGACTAACCAGTCTGGCCTCAGCTTAGGTGTGCCATTACCAAGTGCAGATCATGGTTGCCAACCTTTAATAGCTTCCAACTGATCGAACCAGGTATCAAGTCCTTCATCGAAGAAATCACCCGACCCCTCGAACGATTGATGTGTAGGTTGAGCTGCATCGCCCGACGGGTTCTTCGAACTGGAACCTCCATCTTTGTCTGGGATTATAAGAGGAGATTTGATCGATTGACTACCACAAGCATCTCCCACTTGGGGATTAGGGAAATAAGAGTGCTCCAAGCTTTCTCCCATTAGATCATCTGAAGCCATATGCTCTAATTGGGCAAACCCTTGAGCACTGGGCGTGGTGGGCTGGTCTGCGACAGGATGAACACTGACTAGCTGCTGCTCGGACGGAGGAGTGCTTACTCGTTGCACTTGTGATGCGTGTTCTTGAGGAATATTGAAATGACTCGCGAGGATATCCTGATCAAATCCCCAATAGTCGTCCAGATTCGACCGGGCCTCATTTGTCATAAGGGTGCTGGGTTCGCAGCCGAGTCTATTGCTCGGATTCAATTCTGCATAACGCTGTCCTAACGCCCTTCTGTAGCAACCAAGGTGATTCGCGACTAATTGCTTGGTAAGTCCCGGTACGTTCATGACCCTAAGTATGCTTGTCGGACCTATGAAGTCGAGTCCTATCTGTCGAACTGCGTCCAAGAACTTGAGATGAAGCTCCGGGGGCCAAGTGAATTTCTTCTTCTCGTCGTCCAGAGTGGCGTAGATAGCCTGCCGACTAACCTCTAACTCCTCTTGAACCGTATCTGATCTTACCGGAAGCTGTTGTGGAGGAGATTCATGGGCTTCGATGAGGTGACTCCGATCATAACGACACGTATCTTCTTCCTCCGAAGACACTGGTATAATTTCTGTAGGATCGATCCGCTCATGCGCGCCATTAGCAGGATCTGATTGTACCGGAGATGGCTCAAGGGAGCAGGGGGATAAATGAGCACCTTCCATCTTCGTAGAAGGCTTACTGGGGAACAATTTACTGAGGGTGGTAGGGCCACCGCAGTCAGGGCAGGTAATAGTACTGAGAATTTTCTCATACCACATGTTTTCCATTTGAAGGTTTTGGTTCTGCTCTTTTAGGGCCGTGATCTCCTTACGCCTGTGTTGGACACCTAGTCTGAAACGTCTATTCTGAAACCAAAAATGGATTCTCATAGGATTCATTCCCAGCTTCTGGCCCAATTCAATCTTTTGTTCCTCGTTTGGGCAAGGGCATTCATCGAAGAAAGCTTCAAGCTCCTGGATTTCTTTCCGAGCGTAGCGCTGGCGACTTTTTCTTTTCCGGGGTTGAGCGTCGTGGCCACTGCCGTCGTCACCACTGCGATCTTGATGTTCGTCACCGGCGATGTTGAGTTCCATGGCTTCGATGTCGAATCTGATTCTAGAGAATTTGAGGTCTTTCAACGAACTCGTCACTCGGGGTTCTCTGTTCTCTTTTGTATACTCGCTCTTTCGATTTGTTGCCTCCTTTTCCTCGAAAGCTAGGTCTGTTCAGCGTTCTGTTTTTGAAACGACGGAACTGTTTACCTCCTGCTCAGCTTTCCGACACGAAGGGGTAACCAAATCCTTCCGCGGCTTCTTCGATAGTAGCGCTCGCCTTTCACTTTTCCTCGATAGTCATGCCTGTTCAGCACTGTCTTCTCTTTTTAAGTGGCAGAGCTGTTCACTCGCCGCCCAGCTTTATGCGTGATGGAACAACACAATCCTTTCGCGGCTTCTTCGATAGTTGCGCTCGCCTTTCACTTTTCCTCAATAGTCATGCATGTTCAGCACTGTCTTCTCTTTTTAAGTGGCAGAGCTGTTCACTCGCCGCCCAGCTTCATGCGTGATGGAACAACACAATCCTTTCGCGGCTTCTTCGATAGTTGCGCTCGCCTTTCACTTTTCCTCAATAGTCATGCCTGTTCAGCACTGTCTTCTCTTTTTAAGTGGCAGAGCTGTTCACTCGCCGCCCAGCTTCATGCGTGATGGAACAACACAATCCTTTCGCGGCTTCTTCGATAGTTGCGCTCGCCTCCCTCCCAGCTTTAATAATGGCGAGACCGAATTTGTCAGGCCTGAAATTGCGGATCAGGACATGTCTGATGATTCACGGGAGGAGCAGCCCTCGCTTTACATTAATTAAACCGGCTCCACAAGCATTATTGCTGCAACTTTTCTCCACTCTCGAGACGCTATAAAATGCGGAGTTGGTGTTTGGGAGATTAACGCTCTCATATAATTTGCTTCCATCCTCTAATCGCTCCACTACACACATCTCCGTCGAAAATGGCTTCTTCCCAAGTTCACACTTTCTCAGCCGAAGCTTTGACTCGATGGAAAGAGTTCTATAACCTCTTGGGTCGAGGCTACGCTCACATAGCCGATCATCCCGAAACCGAGGATGAGATCAGAGTCATGTTCGGGGACCTGGACATCACCTCCCTCGAGGGTACCGCGTTGGGGAGGGAATACAATATTTTTCCAACGCTCTTTACGAACTCCTTGGAGGTCTACCGCGCTGCTCATCGGGGAGTTACCGTGGCTCGTGTCTTGCGAGCCCGTTATGAGGATCAGTCCGACCGCCTAGCGTTGGCTGACTACCTGGCCGATAGTCACAAAAAGGCTGTTGAATTCGCCAAAGAGCGGGTTTCGACATTGCTACGCGAGAGGAGGAATCTGGTGGAGGACTTAGCTCTATCTCTGGCTACCTATGAGCGCGATCGACGTAATGCCCTGCTAAGGAATCGGAGCGAGTGGCTGGAAGAAAGGCTCAACGGCATAAACGAGGATATAACTCGTGAGAATGGACTTGTTCGGGACTTGGAAGCAGTCGCCGAAGATCACGAGACTCAGGTTGTTGCAGTCAATGAGGAACGCAAACGCCTCCACCTCAGGCTTGCGGACCATGATACGCGGAGTGGTGCGTATAAACAAAGCATCCATAACCTGGAGGGCCAGCTGGGCTCCTTTGTGTCGTTGATTAGGGCTCACTTCTGCTTTACTTTTCCACCCCAATGAATTGTATGATCTGGTTTGGGCAAGAATGAATGAAAGCCCCTGTGTTTGTTTTAGCTTTTATATGATCCATTTCTTCGAGCATCCGGACATCTTAGACTTGGATGAGCCGATCCATAATAAGTCGAGTAGATGTGTTCTGATTTTCTAACTCACTCATGGTCAGATGAAAGAATAGCCTCAGACTTATCCAAGAAAAGATTTCTTTATGCTACTTGTTTTTCACCTGCAAATGAAAAGACCGAGTCAAAAGGAATAATCTGAAAAAGAAAGCATAGACCCCTTTCAATCTTATGCTTGCTCGTAATTAATAATGACAAGAACTTTTACAAGGGTTTTAATCTTGTGCGAAAAGTTTTTATCAATATTCCTCGAAAGAAAGCATACTATTGAAAGGAATGTAATTCACGATAATTGCTTTTGACCAATATTCAGAAGAGCGAATTAGTCAAAAATGCAAGGCATAACGACGTGTTTTTAAATTTAATTGAAGATACGGCATCCAAATCAAGGCCGTTTTGTTAAGAACGAGAGCAATTTGGACATCTATCTCGTCATTAAATTCGAAATAACGTCAATACTCTTGATCAATTATCGTGGATTACTTAGTGACGTATGACATGCATGGACCAATTCAAGTGTATAATTCCTTCTAGCGAAATTGGGGTTGGATTACCCTGTACGACCAAAAAGGTCGTGTAAGATTTTCAACTTTAGTTTCCTCTAAAGGAATTATAAACTTGACTTGTGAGTATTCGGATGATTAGAGAAAATGCCACTATCACATTCCCATGACCCGTCAAAAGAAATACAACCGAGTTCCATCTGAATGTATACACCAATAGATCCCTAATACAATCACTCTAAGGGGTGAGATAGAGAAAGCCTCGATAAAAATAAACCCTATACAAGAGGACTAGTAATGGAAAATGAAACCAAGGAATGTGATCCTAACGTTTAAGGATGCCCCAAGTTCGATCTGTGACTTCTGGATCACTTGCCCCAACTCGTCATCTTCATTGGACGATATCTCAATAATGTCCATAGTAGGCTCCTTTGTTGCTCACTCGGTGTTCGCCATGGGATATCATCCTCCTCGTCTTCTATCAAGGACGTTTGGGAAAAACACATGCATCTATCCTTGAAATGGCATTTAATCTAATCACCAGAATGCAATGAATGAAATGCCTATATTTATATGAACTGTAATAGTTTTGAGGGATAGAGAGTCTTACCAACCCAACTCGTCGACCTATGTGCGATTTTAGGTGTACCAACCGCCCAAAGACATGCGCATGAGACAAGTGATGGTGAACTTCTAAAAATCAGAGGGTTTGGCACCTAAGGTTAAGGTTCCCACCTCGAGTTCTAGAAAGAGCCGATTCCATTGCACAACTATCGTTGCATTGGGACTCAATCCATAGTTCGAAGCGAGCGGAATTGAGAAGTGGATTACCCCGTGTTTTTCCTCACGGAGATTCCATTTTCAATTCCTTCTATTGTGTTCCTAAAGGCGGCGCCTGGGGTTTTAGGCGCGGTTGTGTGTGTCCATGTGTCGTGATCATCACAATGCAAGTCATGCACAACAATTTATCAATCAGCACTTCAAATCATCCACACAACATACATTCCTACGCCACACCTGCGTAAAATAAAGTTAATCACAGACTACACCCCTTATTACTCCAATCTGCAAAAACATATAACACCTATCGTGAGCGGACTTACCTCACCTTCAAGAGCCCCTGTAGGGTTAGAAAAATCACTCAATTTTTATTACGGCCTAAGTCCACTTGAGGTCTAGAACCATAGTTTCTAGAACAATTCCCCAGCGGAGTCGCCAGCTGTCGCGACCCGTCCGAAGGCGGACGCGGCTAATGGATTATCGATCGCGGGCCTTCCCCCACACAAGGGTGCGGATCGCGGGCTTTGGATCGGCGCGGGCCCTCCCAGGCCCATACCAAATCGCGGCGGGAGTATTTTTCAAAGGGATTCGACGATAACAGTCGATCGCTTTCGACCTTAGTATGGTCGTGGTGGCATGTGCAACTTGTGCATGCATTTGGAGTCGCCACCGGTCTTTCTCGGAGGGTAGACCGGAAACCTTACCAACCGATTGGGAGAGATCGATCAGTTCTACGGAACCAGAGATTTTGGGTTCGGGGACTTGGTTACGCTGGTGTTGTTACCAACGCCCTTTCGGTACCTAACGCGAGTGATTTTTCTAACTAGGATTTCATGCAGGCGCAATTTTGGGTGAGGTAAGCCTGACTTTGCACATTAACCAGTTTAACATGCTCACGTAATCATAATAAATAAATAGATGTCAATCACATAAATATCTATCCTACGTGGTGATCATGGAATTATGATTTAATGGGTCTCGAGCCAATGAGACCACATATAATCATTTTAATATTTTAATAACGGAGAGCCGCTCTTCGCTTCTTCTTGGTTTCTTGAACTCTTCAAGAATTGGGCCCCAAAGAGCTCGCCGACTTAAAAGGCTCCTCCACGTAATCCTCGTAGCATTTACATCAACAATTGACTATGCTAAAAATAAAGATTACATGAAAAATAAAAGGAGTACGCAGCCTCCATTTAATAATTACAACCCCAAATATATAAATAATCATCATACATTCATATATACATCAATCACATTGATTAGGGATTTTTCCATGATCACCACCCTTTCACGTAAGTAATAAATGCACAATTTAAAACTTAGGAAGGCACAATAAAAATTCTACGTTGAATCATATTCAGAATTTTTACGTAAAATAAGATAGCCATAAATTTTCGATTCAAAATTGATTTAGTCTCAATTTTTGCTACGTTGATTAATTTATCATATAAAATAATCAATCTCCATTAGCCATGTAAGACGAACAATTCGTTAATACATATTGGCCATAGTATTGCAAAAATTGCAAAAAATCAATTAAATGCACGAAAACACCTAAGGATTGGCTCTGATACCACTGTTGGGATCCACGTAACACGTAGCGGAAATAAATAACAACCCACACATGTATCTCCAGAGGCGTACTTCGTGCATTTCAATCGAAAAAAATCACAAAGTCTCAAAGGGAGTAAATAGATTACCTCTCGTAGCGTGCTTGAACGGAGGTGTCGGTTCGATGTTCTTCGATCTCAGCCTCCACAAGTGTTAGGCATCTAGTTCGGACGCACCACCAATTGACGAACGGGGAGACGACTAATAACTCCACAACAATTGTGCTAGCAATATGCGGAATCAATATTCCGAACTTAGTATATTTTGCTCGCTCAAGATTATGAGAATATAGAGAGTGTTTGTGTTCTTCTCTCTAAGCTCTCAAAAATTTGCACACTCTACAAAATGTCTCTCCCCTCAACCTCAAAACTCTTGCCATCCTTTTATAGCCAAAAATACCTTCCAATAAATTGTATTTAAAAATAGCACTAACAATTATAAATTCTATCTAAAAATAGCACTCACAAATAAATGACATTTAAAAATAGCACTAACAATAGCACTCACAATTTATAATACAAAAATGCTATTTAAAAATAGCACTAACAATAGCACTCACAATTTATAATACAAAAATGTTATTTAAAAATAGCACTAACAATTATAAATTCTATCTAAAAATAGCACTCACAAATAAATGACATTTAAAAATAGCACTAACAATAGCACTCACAATTTATAATACAAAAATGCTATTTAAAAATAGCACTAACAATAGCACTCACAATTTATAATACAAAAATGTTATTTAAAAATAGCACTAACAATTATAAATTCTATCTAATAATAGCACTCACAATTTATGATAAATAAATGACATTTAAAAATAGCACTAACAATAGCACTCACAATTTATAATACAAAAATGCTATTTAAAAATAGCACTAACAATAGCACTCACAATTTATAATACAAAAATATTATTTAAAAATAGCACTAACAATAGCACTCACAATACAAAAATGCTATTAAAAAAGCATTAACAAAGGTGTTAAAAATAATAACCATTATTATTATTACAAGAGTTAAAGAGGTTACCAAACAGTACAAATACACATAACGTATAAATACGTATGACGTATAAATACGTAGAGCATACGTATACATCCGTGAAACCGGGGACTAATTGAAACAAAAATATGCAATTAAGCCCTTTTGGTAAAAATTGATTAAATTAGAGGGCAAAATTGACCCAATTACACTTCGAGACTTTAGAATCCAATGTCATAGCTTAGAAAAGTGAGAATTGAAAATTAAAAGACTCGAAAATGAATTTTTTAGGCACAGTTCGGATTTATGTTTGTGAAGGAACATAGTGATCCGAGCCGAATTTTTGAGATTTAAAGTGACACACTTGAAGAGGAAATTAAAAAAAATTATTGAATATTTTTGTGTATTTTTCTGACCACGGATGGTAGTTTTCTGATTTTTTTGGTATTTTTAATAATTAAATAAATTCGAAAAACTATTAAAAATTACGAAAAATATTTTTTGTTCAAAATTGGTTCTTGAGGCTAGGCCAAGGCTTCCAAAGTTGATTTTACAATTTTATGATTTTGTTTGCTATTTTTAATTAATTTTTTAAAAAATGAAAATCACAATAATAGATTGGTCAAAAATTAGGTGTCAACAGATAAGTCATAGTAGCATTCTTGATTCTAGACTAAACTTCATACTTTGGCACTCAATTACTCATATCATATACATCGTAATCATGCTTGATATCATAATTCCTTGGATTAAGCCCGCGTCATATAGGCGCCTCAGGCGTTCTCATCACTTTACCCGCGTCTTATAGGCGCATCAGGTTTATCCCCAGTCAAGCCCGTGTCATATAGGCGCCTCAGGATTTCGCATCAAATAAGCTCATAATTAAGTCAAGTATGGCTAAATGAAATCAATAGAGCATTTTAACAATTCTAAACATCAATTAACCATCACATTCACAATGTCATTATCACGGTGCCACCTTGCCTTAATAAATCGAGTTAGGCCCTATTAGTACTTCATGATCGAATATAATTCGATTTGGGAATTCGTCAATCATTAACACTCCAATTCAACCATGACCACGACATAAAACGTCAATCCTCCAATTGCATCATTCCATGCATCAAATCATTAAGGGCCGAATTCACATTGGCCTCGATTTAGGGTTTCTTCTCAAGTCAATCATCTAATCCATCACATGAGCACACGGTCAAGGTAATATTAGGAGTAACGATCATTTCAATTTGGCGAAACATTCTGGTCTTCTCATGGCCGAATGCCCCTAAGCTTTATTCATCAATTCAACCAATTATTCATACAGTTTAGTCCATGGCCGAATACACTTAGGACTAGAATAGGTCATTTTCATTTATTAACTTATTAACCCTATCATGGCCGAACACTCCTAGGCACAAATAAGTGTCCATCAACTTAATCAAGCTCAAATCATTCCTAGCTCACATCATGAGCACACGTAGGCATTCGGTCCACACATGAACATAACCACTAACTTAATTCCAACGTAATTTCATCATTTCAAACATCACAATTGGCCGGCCTCAATATGCCCTAAAGATTACAAATTCGGGTTCATGGAGTTCACTCCTAGGTCAGCCCACTAAATCATCCAATCTAACTCTTATTCGATCCTTCCATCACACAAGGTCCTAGAAAAAGGTTAGAACAAGCTTACCAAGTCAAGGTAGTCGAGGAACTCGGTTGGAATGGCGACGGAGCTCACGGCGCAAGGCTGGTCCTCGGCGAACAGATCTGATCCCTAGGAGTTCATGCATCAAACGGCTAAGAACAAACTTCAATATTACTTCTAACATAAGCCTATAACTTCCTAACATGGTCCTTAAGGTTCCTAGAGTCACTTACCTCAAGATTGGTCAAGAACTCCTCAAGAACGGCCCGGTTTCCTCTCGGCCTTGGTTCTGGTTGGCGACGGTTTCCACTGCTTTCAGCCTTAAACGGAGCTATCCTTCAGCTCACGGTGAAGAGGAAGTGGCGGGATGGTGGCTCAAGGTGGTGGTGGTGGTCGCCGTCCACCTAGAGACCGAGAGGGAGAAGGAGCGAACGAGTGAGGGAGAGAGAGCGTGAGATGGAGAGAATGAGAGAAATGAGAGGGAGATGGGGAAAGGTGGTCGACCAAATGGGAGGGGAGAGAAAGAGTGAGAAGTGTTCTTAAGTCTCAATTGCAAGAAGCAAAATTTGAGTGGGGTGGTTCATGGGGAAAGTACAATGAATAGGAGCAAAGATTGACAACTTGTAAGATGGTAGTTCAAGGGATTTTGGTCAAGTCAAGTGGTCAATCTATCATCCAATAATTCAAGGGCTAAAAGACCACAAGGTCCTTCAATTTTTCGGCCAAGAGTGGTGGGATGACAAAAGTCCAAAATTCCCTTACTTAATTCTAAAGGAAAAAGGCATTTCTCTAAGGGTATAAGGGTAATTTCCTAACCGTCGATCCCAATTTCACTTTTCTAAATGCTAAGGACAAATTCTAATCCTAATGGTTCCCGATGAGGCGACGTCTAATTTATTCCCGTTGGAATCCTTGAATATCCGGCCTTTAATCTCGAAGTCCAATTTATGGCTAAATTCAGTCGTTTGTCATTCCGGCGTATCTCAGACTAACGGGTGGCTCTTAGGAGTTACACGTATCGATCCGCGACTAATGTCACGTTTTGGAGTTACTCGTGCCACGGCGACTTTTGTTGTCATGTAATCGTGAGGGTTAATTGCTAGTCCCGAAGGTTACGATCGTTAGGAATTGGTTTAGGTTAATTCGCAAATTATATTGTGGTTATCCGGAATCACCCGTGGACCAATTGCATGACACTAGGAAATTGTTCTGAAACCATTCTTAGATCGACCTTTAGCGGTCCAAAATATTCCCTCGGCAATCCTTATGGTCAAAGTACCGACTCGTGGTTGAGTTCTTTAGTCCACGTACTTAAATCCTAGTTAGCCTTTCCCTTTTGGTTAGTCGACTCAAGAGAGATCAATTCTGAGCGAGATTTACTGAAATACATCGATAGGCGTTCATTCATTCATAAGCTTCGAGATAAGGTCGGAATTCGGAATGTCACAACTCTTCCCCCTTACAAAAATTTCGTCCTCGAAATTTACATTACAACCACCTATTCAAACAAATGGGGGTGTTGGCGCCTCATCGCTTCCTCGCTTTCCCAGGTGGCTCCTACGGTTCCATGGTGCTCCCAAATCACATTTACTAACGGAATCGTCTTGTTTCTCAGGACTTGCTCCTTCCTATCCTCAATCCTAATCGGCTTTTCCACCTAAGTCACTCGATCGTCCACTTCTATCACTTCATGGTCCAAAACATGAGTCGTGTCCGGTTCGTACTTCCTCAACATCGAAACATGGAATACATTGTGGACCTGCGATAAACTTGGCGGCAAGGCGAGTCTATAGGCCAGAGTTCCAATCCGTTCTAAAATTTCAAAAGGGCCTACGTACCTCGGACTTAGCTTTCCCTTCTTTCCAAACCGAGATAGTCCTCGCATCGATGATACTTTCAAGAAAACGTGATCTCCTACTTGAAATTCCAAAGGCCTACGCCGCTTGTCCGAGTAGCTTTTCTGACGATTCTGTGCTGTTTTTAGTCTTTCTCTGATGACTTTCACTGATTCCACCGACTGTTCTACTAGTTCTGGGCCTGTTATGCTTCTCTCACCAACTTCATCCCAACATACCGGGGTTCTGCATGCCCTACCATACAATGCCTCAAACGGTGCCATTCTGATACTTTGCTGGTAGCTGTTATTATAGGCGAACTCTACTAAGTGCAGCTGATCTTCCCAACCTCCTTTGAAATCTATCACACAGGCTCTCAGCATATCCTCAAGTGTCTGAATCGTCCTTTCAGACTGTCCATCCGTCTGAGGGTGATAGGCCGTGCTATACTGCAATTTCGTCCCCAAAGCCTCTTGTAGGCTTTTCCAAAATGAAGCGGTGAACTTGGGATCTCTATCTGACGTGATTGTCACAGGGACTCCATGAAGACGAACTATGTACCGCATGTACAATTCTGCGTACCTATCCATGGCGAAATCCTTTCTCATTGCCAAGAAATGCGCGGACTTAGTCAGTCTATCCACAATTACCCATATCGAGTCATGTCCTCTCTAGCTCCTCGGCAAGCCCATCACAAAGTCCATGATGATGTGTTCCCATATCCACTCGGGAATTTCCAAAGGCTGTAACATTCCACCAGGCTTACAATGCTGAGCCTTAACTTGCTGGCATGTCAAACATTTCGCTACGTGCTTGGCTACATCCACTTTCATTCCGTTCCACTAGTAGTGCTGTCGTAAATTCTGATACATCTTCGTGCTACCCGGATGAATACTGTAGTTGCTCCTTTGAGCTTCTAATAAGACCCTTTCCTTTAGTTCCTCGCCATTGGGCATGCACAGGTGTCCACGAAACTTCAGAATTCCATCTTCTGATACTTGAAAGTCGGGTTTCCTTTTAGCGGCATCCATCTCCAGGATCTTTTGGATGTCGGGGTCCGTAGACTGCGAAGCCTTTACTTTTTCCTGAATTTTCGGTTCGATTCTTAACGTGGCCAGTAGACTAGACAGTTGGCAAATTTCAAACTTGAACTCTGAATCCATTATTCCTTCCAATAGAGTCCATTCTTTAACCATCATGTGCGCGATGCTCGATTTCCGACCAAGTGCATCCGCAACCTTATTTGCCTTCTCGGGCTGGTACAGGATGTCACATTCATAATCCTTAAGCAACTCCATCCATCGACGTTGCCTCATGTTCAACTCATTTTGAGAAAACAAGTACTTCAAGCTCTGATGGTCGGTATAAATCTAGAACCTTTCTCCGCACAAGTAATGCCTCCAAATTTTCAAGGCGAAGATGATAGCTGCCAATTCCAAATCGGGCGTCGGGTAGTTCATCTCGTGAGGTCTTAAATGTCGCGATGCGTAAGCAACAACTCTTCCATGCTGCATTAGAACACATCCTAATCCCTTTGGCGACGCATCACTGTAGATCTCATAGCCTCCAGGTCCAAAAGGAATCGTCAATACTGGTGCAGTCGTCAATCGATGCTTAAGTTCCTGAAAACTCCTTTGTACTTATCCGTCCATTCAAACCGCGTATCCTTCTTTGTCAACTTCATCAAAGGAGTGGCTATAGATGAGAACTTTTCTACAAACCTCCTGTAGTAGCCTGCCAAACCCAAAAAGCTTCGAACTTCTGTGACTGACGTAGGTCTATGCCAATTCGTTACTGCCTTGATCTTTGCTGGATCCACTGAAATTCCATTTCCACATATGACGTGTCCAAGAAATGCAACCTTGCTAAGCCAAAACTCACACCTACTGAACTTGACGTAAAGTGAGTGTTCCCTTAACTTCCGTAGAACCATGCTCAATTGTTTCTCATGCTCCTCAGGGATCTTCGAGTAAATTAAGATGTCATCTATGAAGACAATGACGAACTGGTCCAGGTACTCCTTGAACACTCGGTCCATTAAGTCCATAAAGGCAGCTGGGGCATTAGTCAATCCGAATGGCATGACTGTAAACTCATAATGTCCATACCTGGTCGAAAGGCTGTCTTCGGTATATCCTCCTTCTAAATCCTTAATTGGTGATAACCCGTTCTCAGGTCTATCTTGGAGAATACAGACGCTCCTTGCAACTGGTCAAACAAGTTGTAACGCCCCGAGTCCTCTCGGTTCACATCATCGCCTCACGACGGGTCCCTTTCTGATTTGATACCCAGGATCCTTGCAGTGCGCGGCAATGAAACTTAAATGAACATGCGAAAGCGTAATGCAAAACTCCTAGACAGTTAAACACCAGATGGTTTGAGGGAATAAGACACTTAATCAGGTCATAGCATAGAATACGATTCACTTTACAACATAAGCATAAATTGGGATACAACACTTGGGATCAGGGGAGATGGTTAGCCTAATCAAAAGAGACGACGGGCTAAGGGTCAGGCACTACTCAAAAAGGTAACTTCAAAAGTCATGGATGCCTAGGCTATCTAAGGGTCGAGCTCGCGGTCATCATCTGGATCCTTACGGTGCACGGGGTCATACTCCTCAAGGTCTTCCTCGTCTTCCTCTTCCTCTTCTTCATCTTCCTCAAACACTTGCTCTGGATCTTCGTCTTCCTCGGGTTCAGGCTGAGGGTGGAAGATGGCCTCTCCGTCGGGGTTGTACTCCTCCTCCAAAGGCTCGTCCTCGGGATCGTCCAGTGCTTCTTCATCTTCTTCGGGTTCGGATTCGTCCGTCTCCATGGGGTCTTCGGCATCGGAGGGCCCCACGATATCGCCATCGGTCTCGGGGTTCTGAGACGGTGGCGGCGGAAGATCCGGGTCAGGAGCGGTCTCGGAGTCAGTGAGCTCCCCATCAGCAGGGTGTACAATCGAAGGATCCTGCTCGCCAATGACATCCCACGGCACGTCAAAAGTCCTCAATGGCCCAACTGTGAGGTCGCTGTCGCGGTACAACCATGCTGCGAATCTGTCTGGCCTCCAATCTGCTAAGCCCACATCCATCCAGATAGTGTCATACTTCCTAATATAAGCTTTCCCTTCTCCTACCGGGTACTCCGTGGAATACTGCTCCACCCAGACGGGTACCCCAAAAATCGGCGGCGGCGGCATGCTTAGGGTTTGGGGTCTGAAAATGTAGGTCCCACGACGGGGTGAGATATACTCAATAAGCTAGCCTAACCCTAAGCTAGACACTTGGGATTTCCAGACTTTCCTAAACACATGCAGTGACTAAATGAGCAATAACAAGCAATGGCACGTAGCAACTCAATTAAAACATATTCAGTCATGCAATTCACAAGCTAGGCTAGACGGGACTTGTACTTGGGCACTTAACCTTCCATCATTTAGCAGACAGTCCACATGTATGATACAATCGAAACTCTCATGGCTTAGCCCGCGTAATAACGCATCAGGCTTAGGAGATCAAGGAACCCGCGTTTAACGCCTCAGGCTTCCAATGCCATTTCTCACGACCCGCGTTTAACGCCTCAGGTCCACCCCGCGTTTAACGCATCAGGATGCCTTATGCACATATACTTATAATTCCTTTCCATTGACATAATTAAATCAATCGCGCTGATTCTCATCAACTGAGCTCAATTCGGCTCTTTAAGTTACCATCCCATATCATGGCAATACATCGTAAAATTCAACAAATCAAGTCCATGGCAATGTCATGCGGTCGATATCACATCAATTGAGATAATTCAATGCCATCACTATTGACCATTCGGCCATGTCACACAATCAACATTACATCAATCAATTAAGGCCTATAACTCACTAATTAACCACACAAGACCCAAAATCACTAACATAGGGTCACTTAGCTCAATTGAACTTCTTGTAATTTTCCACGATTAGAGTACCAACCATAGGTTAAAGGCCATTTACTCAATGTATTCGCACGATTGTCCCAAAACCGAACACTCCTATGCTTCATTTAAGGCTCCATCAATTTAATCGGATACAATCAAGCTCTAGCTCATCCTAAGGTACCATGGGGCATTCGGTCCGCACCTAGGGACGCCCACTATTTCATTTCATCCATGGCACTAATGTTTCCATCATCAAAACTCATCAAGGCAATTCTAACCCACACATTGCAAATTCGGGTCCCTAGAGTGTAACGCCCCGAGTCCTCTGAGGCGCACATCATCGCCTTACAACCAGTTCCTTACCTGAATGATACCCAGGATCTATGCAATACACGGTAGGCAATGAAACTTAAGTGAACATGCAGCAGCGTCATGCAAAACTCATAGACAGTTAAACACGAGGTGGTTTGAGGGAAGTAAGACACTTAATCAAGTCATGGCATAGCATACGATTCACTTTACAACATAAACATAAACTGGGATACAACACTTGGGATCAGGGGAGATGGTTAGCCTAATCAAAAGAGACGACGGGCTAAGGGTCAGGCGCTATTCAAAAAAAAGGAAATTTTAAAAGTCATGGATGCCTAGGCTATCTAAGGGTCGATCTCGCGGTCATCATCGGGATCCTCGCGGTGCACTGGGTCATACTCCTCAAGGTCTTCCTCGTCTTCCTCTTCCTCTTCTTCTTCTTCAAACTCTTGCTCTGGATCTTCTTCTTCCTCGGGTTCAGGCTGAGGATGGAAGATGGCCTCTCCGTCAGGGTTGTACTCCTCCTCCAAAGGCTCGTCCTCGGAATCATCTAGCTCTTCGTCATCTTCCTCGGGCTCGGACTCGTCCGTCTCCATGGGGTCTTCGGCATCAGAGGGCCCCACGATGTTGCCATCAGTCTCGGGGTTCTGAGACGGTGCCGGCAGAAGATCCGGATCAGGTGCGGTCTCGGAGTCGGTGAGCTCCCCATCAGCAGGGTGTACAATCGAAGGATCTTGCTCGCCAATGACATCCCACGGCACGTCAAAAGTCCTCAGTGGCCCAACTGTGAGATCGATGTCGCGGTAGAACCATGCTGCGAATCTGTCTAGCCTCCACTCTGCTAAGCCCACATCCATCCAGAAGGTGCCATACTTCCTAATATAAGCTTTCCCCTCTCCCACCGGGTACTCCGTGGAATACTGCTCCACCTAGACGGGTACCCCAAAAATCGGCGGCGGCGGCATGCTTAGGTTTGGGGTCTGAAAATGTGGGTCCCACGACGGGGTGAGATATACTCAATAAGCTAGCCTAACCCTAAGCTAGGCACTTGGGGACTTCCAGACACTTCCAAACATATGCAAGGGTAAGACACACGAATAACAGGCAATGGCATCTGATAACTTAATTAAGCGCAACTAGTCATGCAAGTCACATAAGTAGATTAGGCAGGGCTTGTACTTTGGCACTCACAATTTCACGTCATAAAGGATAATTCATAAACGCGATACGATTTAAGTCTTCATGGCTTGGCCCGCGTAATAACGCATCAGGCTAAAAGGATTAAGGAACCCGCGTCTAACGCCTCAGGTTTCCAATGCCACGATTCATGACCCGCGTTTAACGCCTCAGGTCTATCCCGCGTTTAACGCGTCAGGATATCATTTAGCCCCGCATTTAACGCATTAGGGCACCACATGCACAAGGGATCATAATCCTTTCCATTAGCATCACCAAGTCAATTACGCGCATTCTCATCGAATTAAACTCGATTCGACCCCTCAAGCTACCATCCCATATTATGGCAATACGTCGTAAAATTCAACAAATCAAGTCCATGGCAATGTCATGCGGTCGATATCACATCAATTGAGATAATTCCATGCCATCACTATTGACCATTCGGCCATGTCACACAATCAACATTACATCAATCAATTAAGGCCTATGACTCACTAATTAACCACACAAGACCCAAAATCACTAACATAGGGTCACTTAGCTCAATTGAACTTCTCGCAATTTTCCACGACTAGAGTACGATCTATAGCTTAAAGGTCATTTACCCAATGTGTTCGCACGGTTGCCCCAAGGCCGAACACTCCTATGTTTCATTTAAGGTTCCATCAATTTAATCGGATACAATCAAGCTCTAGCTCACCCCAAGGTACCATGGGGTATTCGGTCTACACCTAGGGACATTCACCAATTCATTTCATCCATGGCTCTAACATTTCCATCATCAAAACTCATCAAGGCAATTCTAATCCATGCATTGCAAATTCGGGTCCTTAGAGAGTCCCACCGAAACAGCCCCCTAAACACTACAAAATCATCCTCATTTGGTCTTTCCATTCACACAAGGTCCTAACAAAGGGTTAGGGGAGCTTACCAAGTCCAAAAGCAAGGCAAAGCCGGCGATGGGTGGCGGTGGAAAGGCACGGCGCACGACGGTCCTCGGCGGTCAGGTCTGGTTCCTCAAGAAAATCCCCCAAAAATCAAGCCAACTTAATGAGAAACACTCCTAACACAAGCTATCAACCTCCCAACACATATATCTAAGGCCCTATAATCACTTACCTCAAGAAAGGTCAAGGTTTCCCCAAGAACTCCTTTGCTCCTTCTTTGGTCCGAATCTGACCATGGGGCTCCCCGCGCGGCGCTCGGCTTCCACGGTGGTTCCAATAGGTGAAAGGGCGAGGGAAGGTCGCCTTGGTGGTGGTCGAAGGTGGTGGGAAGCGGTGGTGGTCGGCCGGTCCTTCCTTGAGGCCGAGAGGAGGGGCGACGGTGAGGGAGAGGGAGAGAGCGAACAAGAGGGAGAGAATGAGAGGGAGGGTGCCGGTCGAATAAATGGAGAGGGAGAGGGAGAGAATGAGAAGGAATGAGATTTGGAGGGAAAATGAGATGGTGGGGTGGTTCATGGGGTGTAGGACAATGAATAGTATTTAGGAATGACAAGTTAGTGGGGTTTGGTTTAAGAGAAATTGTCCAATCAAGCTTGGTGTCATGCACTCCAATAATGCAAAGACCAAAAGACCAAATTGCCCTAGCATTTTCGGCTGAAGGCTTAGGGATGGCAAATGACTATTTTGCCCTTGCTTTGTCCTTGGAAAAGTGTGCTAATCCTATGGGTAAAAAGGTCGATTTCGCTCGTCGGTTCGAATTTCGCTTTTCTAGTCTATACGGGACCATTTCTAACCTTATTAACTCTCCGATGAGGCGACGTCCAAATTTACTCCATTGAGATCTCCGAGTGTCCGGCCTCCACTCTCGAAGTCCAATCTATGGCTAAATTCAGTCAATTGTCATTCCAGCGCGTCTCGAACTAACGGGCGGCTCTTAGGAGTTACGCGTATCGACCCGTGACTAAGGCCACGTTTAAGAGTTACTCGAGCCACGGCGGCTTTGGTTGTCATGTAATCGCGAGGGTCCATCACTAGTTCCGAAGGTTACGACCGTCAGGAATCGATTTAGGTTGATTCGCAAATCACGTCATGGTCATACGGAATCACCCGTGAACCAATCGCATGACACTAGCAAATTGTTCTAAAACCATTCTTAGATCGGCCTATAGCGGTTCAGAATATTCCCTCGACGATCCTTATGGTCAAAGCACCGACTCGTGGTTAAGTTCTTTGGTCCACGTACTTTAAATCCTATACGGCCATTCCCCATTGGTTAGTCGACTCGAGAGTGATCAGTTCTGAGCGAGATTAATCTGGAATACATCGATAGACATTCATTCACTAATAAGTTTCAAGATTAATCTGGAATACATCGATAGACATTCATTCACTAATAAGTTTCGAGATAGGGCCAGAATTCAGAATGTCACATAGAGAGTCCCACCGAAACAGCCCCCTAAACACTCCAAAATCATCCTCATTAGGTCTTTCCATTCACACAAGGTCCTAACAAAGGGTTAGGGGAGCTTACAAGGTCTCAAGAGCTAGGGGAGCTCGGCGGCAACGGCGGAGGAGCGGCGCGGGTGGTCTTGTCCGGCACGATCAGACCTGGTCCCTTAGAGAAATCCACAATTAGCCAAGGTAATTTAGTGAACAACACTCCTAACACAAGCCATCAACCTCCTAACATGATTATCTAAGCACCAAGGGTAACTCACCTCAAGATCACCCAACTTCTTCAAGAACAGCCCCCGGTTCTTTCCCTTTCTCCGGTTTGGTTCGGCGACGGCACGGGCGGCTTACGGGCTTGGACGGCGGTCCTTCGCGGTCCAAGTGGAAGAGGGAGGGGTCTTGATGGTGGTTCGTGGCGGCGGAGCGGCGGCAAGGTGGCGGTGGGTCGCGGTTTGGCCGTGAGAGGAGGAGGCGACGGTGAGAGGGAAAGGGAAGAGAGAGCGAACAACAGAGGGAGAGAGTGAGAGGGAGGGAGTCGGCCGAATGAATGAAGGGGGAGGGAGAGTGAGTAATATCAATGGAAGTTTTGGAGGGAAAAAGGCTAGTGGGGTGGTTGATGGGGCAAAGGACATGGAATAGTGTTTAGGAATGACCATTTGATGGGTTTAGGTCTTAGGGAAAATATCCAATCAAATTGTCTTCTCAAATCTTCAATAATGCAAGGATTAAATGACCATGGTACCCTTGGGATTTCGGCTGAAGGAAAAGGGAGGCAAATGACCACTTTGCCCTCGCTTTGTCCTTGGAAATGTGTGCTAATCCTATGGGTAAAAAGGTCGATTCGCTCGTCGGTTCGAATTTCGCTTTTCTAGCCTATACGAGACTATTTCTAACCTTGGTAGCTCCCCGATGAGGCGGCGTCCAAATTTGTTCCAATGCGATCTTCGAACGTCCGGCCTCCAATCTCGAAATCCAATCTATGGCTAAATTCAGTCAATTGTCATTCCAGTGCGTCTCAGACTAACGGGCGGCTCTTAGGAGTTACGCGTATCGACCCGCGACTAATGTCACGTTTAAGAGTTACTCAAGCCACGGCGGCTTTGGTTGTCATGTAATCGCGAGAGTCAATCACTAGCCCCGAAGGTTACGATCGTCAGAAATTGAGTTAGGTTAATTCGCAAATCACGTCATGGTCATACGGATTCACCCGTGAACCAATCGCATGACACTAGCAAATTGTTCTAAAACCATTCTTAGATCGGCCCATAGCGGTTCAGAATATTCCCTCGACGATCCTTATGGTCAAAGCACCGACTCGTGGTTAAGTTCTTTGGTCCACGTACTTTAAATCCTATACGGCCATTCCCCATTGGTTAGTCGACTCGAGAGTGATCAGTTCTGAGTGAGATTAACTGGAATACATCGATAGACATTCATTCACTGATAAGTTTCGAGATAGGGTCAGAATTCAGAATGTGACACAAGTCGTCTATCCTTGGCAACAGATACTTGTTCTTAATCGTCACCTGATTCAATTGCCTGTAATCAATGCATAGGCGTAATGACCCGTCCTTTTTCCTCACGAATAAAACCGGTGCTCCCCATAGTGACGCGCTTCGACGAATGAATCCATTGTCCAGCAATTCCTGCATCTGAACCTTCAGTTCCTTTAACTCTGACAAGGACATCCTATAGGGCGCTTTTGAGATCGGTTCTGTTCCAGGAGCTAACACTATCACAAACTCTATTTCTCTCTCTGGTGGCAGCCCTGGCAATTCCTGGGGAAAGACATCTGGAAAGTCTCGCACCACAGCTATGTCCTCTAGCTTGGGTTCTTCAATCGTCAGATCAACTACAACAGCTAAGTACGCTTGACATCCGTCGTCCAATAACTTAGTCACTTCCAACAATGAAATTAAAGGAATCGAGGTTCCTCCTCGACTTCCTACAAACTCGAATCTAGGGTGATCATTCGGATGGAAATGAATCACCCTGCTACCACAATCAACAACAGCTCGTTGCTTACTCAACCAATCCATTCCAATAATAACATCAAAATCATACATAGGCAGCACTGCTAGGTCTATCTGTTCCTCACTACCACCAATGACTATCTTACAGTCCGAACAACCTATCGAGACTAACACTTTATCCTTTAACGGGGTAGTAACATGCAATATCATATCCAGCGGTTTCAATTCAATTTCAACCAAATCAGCAAACTGAGCAGATATAAACGAATGCGATGCTCCAGGGTCAAACAGTGCATAGGCAACATGATCACATAAAGTAATCGTACCTGTGACCACGCCATGCGCATTCTCCGCCTCTCTACGAGCCACAGCATAAACTCTTCCTTGAGCTAGCGGCCTATTCAAGTTGTTCTGCGGGGCTCCCGCCGGCGGTCCTGCTGGCGGTTGCTGTCCTTCAAAATGAGGTCCTGGGGCTTGACTCGGGCAGGTTCTCATATGATGGCCCAACTAACCACACTTGAAGCAAGCCCCCGTCCTACTTGGGTAAGGTCCATTCCTGTGTTTCCTTCCACATAAACGGCAATTCCAAATAGACTGGTGAGCTGGCTTCCTAATGTTCTTCTGAGCTGGAGGGACAAAGCGTCTGTTATTGTTCATCGGCCTCTTGCCGAACTGGCAGTTGTCCCTCACCGGAGTAAACCGCGGTACAAGAGCGGCTCTTTTTTCTCTCATATCCCATTCTACCAACTGGCCCCGTTCATAAATTGCGTCATAGTCCTGTAGGTCCAACAATACCAACTGGCTTCGAAGGTCGGGCCTCAGCCCATCTTTAAACCTCCTTGCCCTATCTTCCGGATTTTCAACCATCCTCGGGGCATACTTAGACAGTCTCGAGAACTCAGCTTCATACTGGTCGATGGTCATCTGATTCTGGCGAAGGTTCTGAAATTCAACCAGCTTCTGTTCTTGAGCAGCTTTCGAGAAATACTTGGCGTTGAAGGCCTCCGAAAAGACTGTCCAGTTGGGCTCCGTGCCCTTAGGGAAAACTCTTCCCTTGGTGGCCTTCCACTAATCATTTGCAGTTCCGCGGAGCTGATAGACTGCTAGGGCCACTTTCTCAACCTCAATGCACCCATAAACTTCAAAAGTCTTCTCCAGTTCCTCAATCCAACTAGGGGCAGCCTCAGGGTCCCCTTTGCCGTCAAACTTAGGCAGCTTCAGTTTCATAAAGTGCTCCGTTAGCTGGCCCATTACACGATTCCCCGCACCTTGGGCATTGTCACTATCATTGCCCTGACCATTGTTCCTGTTGTTCCCATGGTTTCCATTTGCCAGGTTGGCGGCTGCAACGGCAGCTTTTGCCGCCTCAGCAACAGCAGCAGCCCTTTCCTGGGCCTGCCTACCCATCAAGTTCCCGATTTCTTCTAGTACTCTTATAACTCCATCCACTCTATGGTCTTCTACCACTTGGGGTCTAGAGCTAGACGCTCATCCGGTCCCTCGGGTTTGGTTGCTCATCTCACTAAGCCTTATGACACCTGAATCACTATAATTCCATCCAAGAATCATATACTTAAGCCATCTACTCAAGTCTAGCAATTCTATGCTACCATCAAAGCAGCAATCACAATCAAGGCATTCATTTACCAAGCAACCATCAGAAGAGTCATAAGGGAGAATTCACAATCACACCTTAAGTCCAGACGCATCTGCAACTTAGTATAATCACAGTCAGCCATCCAATCAAGCATTTAGCAAACAACACCCAGTGCCAAGTACGAAGTCTTTATTTCCTTATAATCACTTAAAGTGATGCTAATCCGATATGCCAACCACAAACGCCATTTCACATGTCATGCATTTCATGTCTAACTCTAGCGAATCCTTAAGGTCTCGCTACCCAGTCATCCTTAAAGTCATCACACCTTATTACTCCAGTTCTCAACCAACTTGGATCGAGCTGACCTTGCCATGATACCAAACAAACGGGGATGTCACGCCCTGCGTCCTAACGAGCGCGCCAACATTACCCGAACGTCGTATCTTGTTACGGCATACCCAGGATCGAACGACACGCGATAAACAAAAGAATGCATACGCTCATGCAGAAGCGGCAACTTGACTCCATATCGAAAACAAACAAAAGATGACTTTAAGAAAACAACATCAATACATAACATAAGGTAGATCCGGTTTACACAACGACTTAAAACATAAAATGACATACATAAAAAGGATTAGGGAAAGGTGGTTAGCCTAAACAAAAAGGGATCAAGGCTAAGTTAAACGTCACTATCCTAAGGACGTCTCCAAAAGTCAGGGTGACTAAGTCGTCTAAAGGTCAGGCTCGCTGGCGTCGGAAAAGTCATCGTCTACCATGGGATCGTACTCAACCTAGTTGCCCGGCTGTACTTCCTCTTCTTCTTCCTCTTCTTCCCCTTCTTCCTCTTCCTCCTCTTCCTCTTCTTCCTCTTGCTCGTGGTCAGCTACCCAATCCATAGCCTCGCCTTCTGCACCAGCAATCACTGGCTCCAGTTCTACTGCATCCAAAGGATCGTCATCGGCATCAGAGGGCTCGATAACCTCACCATCGGTAATAGGGTTCTAGGATGGCATCGCTGGAAGGGGTATCTCGGTCTCGGGATCGGACTCCGGATTAGAAATCTCGCTATCTGGAGGATAACAATTCGTCGGGTCCAACTACTCGCCAATCACGTCCCAGGGTACATCAAAAGTCCTTAGAGGGCCATGGGTAGTGTCGCCATCCCGATAGAACCAAGCTGCATACACATCTGGCCTCCAGCGATTCGTCTCTATATCCACCTAAACTGTACTGTGCTTCCTAATCCAACACTTACCTTCCCCATTCGGGTACTCAGTGACAGACAAGTCTGTACGCATGGGCACCCCAAAAACTTGCGGTGTCATGGCTATGGCTTAGGGTCTGAAAAAGGTTGGTCCCACGACGGGGTGAGATAAATCTCAATAAGTTGATCCTAACCCTAAGCTAGGCGCTTAGCACTTCTAGACACTCCCAAACACATGCAATGACAAATAAATCAGGAATAAGGCAATTGGCACATAACAATTCGATTAAGACAAGTCATAGTAGCATTCTTGATTCTAGACTAAACTTCGTACTTTGGCACTCAATTACTCATATCATATACATCGTAATCATGCTTGATTCCATCATAATTCCCCGGATTAAGCCCGCGTAATATAGGCGCCTCAGGCATTCTCATCACTTTACCCGCATCTTATAGGAGCATCAGGTATTATCCCCAGTCAAGCCCGCGTCATATAGGCGCATTAGGCAATTACCATTGCTTAATCCCGCGTCATATAGGCGCCTCAGGATTTCACATCAAATAAGCTCATAATTAAGTCAAGTATGGCTAAATGAAATCAATAGAGCATTTTAACAATTCTAAGCATCAATTAACCATCACATTCACAATGTCATTATCACGGTGCCACCTTGCCTTAATAAATCGAGTTAGGCCCTATTAGTACTTCATGATCGAATATAAGTCGATTTGGGAATTCGTCAATCATTAACACTCCATTTCAACCATGGCCAGACATAAAACGTCAATTCTCCAATTGCATCATTCCATGCATCAAATCATTAAGGGCCGAATTCACATAGGCCTCGATTTAGGGTTTCTTGTCAAGTCAATCATTTAATCCATCACATTAGCACACTGTGGCGTCCCAGGTCACCACGCTAACGATTAAGATCTTTATTAGTATAATAGCCTAATAGCACACAAATCAATATAGGCTATACCCACATAATTTTAAACAATCAAATATAAAGACAGGGCATGTGATCACGGAAGCATAGAAAATAGGCAAGAACTATACGTAAACTTTTTATTTATATAACATATCATAATGACCACATAAGTAGTTCACAAGCATATATACAAGATAGTGACTACGGTCATCAATCTATAGGCACAACTGGGATGGTAAAAGGGAAACTACTCCAACGACAGCCAAAAGTCGCCTATACCAAAAAGATCCTCCAAAAAGTGTCAGCTAACGGCTCCAATCCTCACTCCTCGTCTGAGTGATCGGTGAGGAGTAGCTCGGTCTCCAAGTCAAAATCCTCATCCAAAGACTCTGGCGGTGGAACATAAAACTCCATCTCCACATCAATAGGCTCCAGAGAAGCATCAGGTACTACTGGCTCGGGTGGTGGTGGAGGTACCTCAGGCACAGGGATCATAGGGAGTACAGGGGCTGGAGGAGCTACAGCTCAGAGGGCGCATCAAAAACATCATCGGGAAACGGACCTACTGACTAGTCGCCACCACGAACATAGAGAGAATACCAACTATACATGACAAATCCAAGAGGTTCTCCCTCATCAATCCAAACACTATAGACATGCTTCAAAAGTCTAAGGTGAGGTACATCTATATAAACATAATAACGGTAAACAGACACATAATCAAGCGGTACTCCATAGCGTCTGGCAACAGGAGGCATGGTACTAATCTGAAAATGTTTCCACAAACGTGGGTTAGCGCGACGGCTAGCAAGAAAATCACTCAATCCCACCATAGGGGTCCTAAGACTCCCTAGGGCAACTATGGAAAATAAATAAGCAAGACAATACAATAATTCAATCAAGAACATGGAGTAGTAACATCATCGGAAAATGAATATGTCAAGATGACGGGCTCTTCGCTCATTTACACCATTGCAAGGTGGAACACCTTGCAATCCCACTCTCCGGGGCTCCATGACGTAAGGTACGACTCTACCTAGCACACATCACATGGTTGTCAAGTGCGTACAAATCCCCGCACACAGCCCAGGGGCGTCAACTCAATTCAGTGCACTGAAGAGCAAATACTCCACATATCTCATCCATAACAATTCATGTACAATGTATGTTTGGCAATGAACCTTATGATGCACAATTTCAAGTCCCACCAAAGCACACTTCAATTGAAATGCCAACATACAAATATCTTAACCCAGGATGAGTACATGGAGCCTAGAATCCATTCAAATACAGTACCTCGCATCCCAAATTGTCAAGAGTTAGGGAAAAGACTATTGTCCATTAGAGGCTCTCGGCCTGACATAATCTTAACAAAAAAATTTATAAACTTGCCAAGGAATTTTATTAAGAACTAACCTCAAGAATCACAAGATAATTCTCTTAACTATTCTACTCCATTTCTTCAAGAAATAAACTTTGATACAACCATTACCAATCCGACTCAAGGTCGAAAAATTCTGTCTGCGTTACATAAGCACAGAATCAGTTTTCCTTTGTAAATCTGACATAAAACCTTTGTTTCACTTGACCATTCAGCCCTTTATTGAAGACTAACGTGGTTCTATAACATGTACGACCAGCGAGTATAATGCAATTAGGACTTGATAATAAAACAGTATGTAAACCTTGGTACAAATTATGACTATATCGGATCCAATCCTAACCTGAAACTGTTTCGGTTCCCACTAATTTAATCACTATTCAAATCTATACTTGAGGATAATAAGACTCGACTTAACCATGACAAATTAATATAACTCAGTCCAGATTTTGTACCAATTTAGCATCAAGACCGTGGCTAAACTCAGAATCCTTCCTATCTTAGAACCGGATACTAACTCTGCCCTAATCCTACAGTTCTACCCTTGCTCCCTTCGATTCATCTATTCATTCTACTACTATAAAACTCTATTCTAGCTCTTCAATCACTTGGCACAAGATCTCATCACTTAGCTCAAAATCACTTCATTTCTACACCAAAATTAGAACCGGACAGCAGCATCCTCATTACAGTCCCCCATACAAATTTTCTGTCCCAATACTTAGCTTAAGCTCCCCATCTTAAGAACTACACGAAAACACCTATCCTATGATAAAATTGAATGAAATTCTTGCCTTTCTTGAAGCTTGAACTCGTCCAATGCGCTTGTCTTCTTCTGCTCCTCGGTGAGACACACGACCGGTTCTCCTCTCTTGCTCTCAGCTCTCTCGGTCGAACAAGGAGGGGGAAAATGAGCAGAAAATTTCCCTTGCTCATCAAGTCTCCTATATATACTAGAAGGAAGGGGGAGATTGAGAGGTGGTTTCATAAAACAACCGGCGACCATCCTTGGCATTCCTCTAATCATAGTCCAAATGTCAGCTTGCATGCCACCTGAAAATTCTGATCTTGCCATTTGTAAATCATCCCTTAATGTATGGATGCTCCTTGTGCATTGTCACCACTTCTCTTCACCCTCATTGGCCGGTTATCCCATGAAAGATCTTGAGATGACAATGGCCAATGATTTCATCATTCCTCTTGTTCTTTCCCTAGGCCATTCGGCCAATGCAAGTTCATGCACATGGGGAAGATCGCCAAGTGTCTCTACCCTAAGAGGTTAGCTATCATTGGCAAGATCTTGGACCAATGATCACTCACTTGTTCATGCTCCTTTCCCATGGCATTCGGCCAATGAGATTTCATGCACAAGAGTTGTGCTTGCCGATTGTCTTCTCCTCCAATTGGCTGAAATTTCCTTGTTCCTCAAGGATAGGGAATTCAATCTAATAAACCAAGCCTATGTTATTTCTCATGGACTCATGGTTGATCAACCAATCATATAATCCCTTGTCCTCCAAGTATAATTCGATGGTGACCATAGTCCCGCCATTTTCAGTCAAGAAATAATCCCAAGTTAATCCTCTAATTCTTCTTTGACCTTACTAGAAACAATTGGACCGTGGCATTGTAATTCTCGACCAAGTTACGAGGGCCCTTAATTTCGAATTTCTTCTATGTACACGGCTAGTCCTTACATCATCACATGAACCTCAACTAATCCAAAGTCACAATTCCCTCAATAAACTTCACCTTCACATATGTCGCCTTGACGTATCTTGACTTCATGGTTATTCCAATATCAGGAGGTCCCTAATTCCTGCTCTTAAAATCAGCTTCAAAACCCATTTCAGACTTCTTTGATTTTTAGAAGTCTACTAAAGGGGGATGCCACACACACGGTCAAGGTAATATTAGGAGTAACGATCATTTCAATTTGGCGAAACATTGTGGTCTTCTCATGGCCGAATGCTCCTAAGCTTTATTCATCAACTCAACCAATTATTCATACAGTTTAGTCCATGGCCGAATACACTTAGGACTAGAATAGGTCATTTTCATTTATTAACTTATTAACCCTATCATGACCGAACACTCCTAGGCACAAATAAGTGTCCATCAACTTAATCAAGCTCAAATCATTCTTAGCTCACATCATGAGCACACGTAGGCATTCGGTCCACACATGAACATAACCACTAACTTAATTCCAACGTAATTTCATCATTTCAAACATCACAATTGGCCGGCCTCAATATGCCCTAAAGATTACAAATTCGGGTTCATGGAATTCACTCCTAGGTCAACCCACTAAATCATCCAATCTAACTCTTATTCGGTCCTTCCATCACACAAGGTCCTAGCAAAAGGTTAGAACAAGCTTACCAAGTCAAGGTAGTCAAGGAACTCGGTTGGAATGGCGACGGAGCTCACGGCGCAAGGCTGGTCCTCGGCGAACAGATCTGATCCCTAGGAGTTCATGCATCAAACGGCCAAGAACAAACTTCAATATTTTTTTTTGGTAAGGAACAAACTTCAATATTACTTCTAACATAAGCCTATAACTTCCTAACATGGTCCTTAAGGTTCCTAGAGTCACTTACCTCAAGATTGGTCAAGAACTCCTCAAGAACGGCTTGGTTTCCTCTTGACCTTTGTCGCGACCCTCTTGAGGTTGTCGGGCTCTCGAGGGCTAATGGGCCGTCCTGTCTGGTCGGACGCGGGCCTCTCCCAAGGCCCATTACCCAAATCGCAACGGAGGTATGTGTGATCGACTTTCAGTGTGGTCTAGTGACATGTGCTAAGTGTGCATGCCATGGAGTCGCCACCAATCATTCTTTTAGGGTGTGATTGGACCACCCAATCGAATAGTTGAGAGTTTCTATTCAATTCTGCGAGAACCAGAGAAATGGTTTCGGGGACTTAGTTACACCAACTATCAGAGTTGACGCCCTTTCGGTACCTAAGTTGACTGAATTTTCTAGCCTGAGATTCATGCGGATGAGTAAGGTATGAACCCTAAATCTAGAAATTCATGCAGATATGAGTGATTATCCTAGCAATCACAATCAGTAATAAAATGCGCAACTCAAGGAATCTAGATATGCAAATAAATCACTTGGCATTCCTAGTAAGGCCCTATTTATCAATCACAGCTCAAGAATGATTTAGCTGTCCTAGCCATTCTACACACGATCTAACCTAAGAAAAGCATTAGGAAGCATCGAAGGAGTTCGAGAGTACTCACATGGGGTTCGCCGTGCCCTGGTTTGATCTTGGACGAGCTATCGAGCTCATGCCGACCCGATTATATTTGGGGATCCACTCGGCGTTTTACACCATGAAATCATGTGAAACAAAAACGAAAATATTCAGCAAGGGGAATTTATTGTAGATGGTGGTCGATCTAATTGGACGTCAAGACTAAAAATTATGTAGAAATTTACAAATTAAAATACTCGAATGACATTTTTTTGCCAAATTCAACTCTATGCGTCGTGAAGAAACACATGCAATTGAACTTGAATTTTGACTATTTATGAGTTCAAAATGAAAAGGAAATTAAAATAAAAATATTGACTATTTTTCTATATTTTTACGACATCGAACACTATTTTTCTTCATTTTTCATGTATTTTTCTATTTTTGGAAAATATTAAAAAATATTAAAAAATATGACAAATTATTTTTTTTTTATCAAAAATGGTTCCTTTAGCTTGGTCAAGGCTACCAAAGATGATTTTTTAATTTTTTTAACTTTTTATAGATTTTTTATGAATTTTTTAAAAATAAACTATGAAAGACTGATCAAAAATCAGGTGTCAACAACCTTGGTTCTGGTCGGCGGCGGTTTGCACGGCTTTCGGCCTCAAACGGAGCTATCCTTCAGCTCACGGTGAAGAGGAGGTGGCGGGATGGTGGCTCAAGGTGGTGGTGGTGGTCACCGTCCACCTAGAGGCCGAGAGGGAGAGGGAGCGAATGAGTGAGGGAGAGAGAGCGTGAGATGGAGAGAATGAGAGAAATGAGAGGGAGATGGGGAAAGGTGGTCGACCAAATGGGAGGGGAGAGAAAGAGTGAGAAGTGTGGTGGGATGACAAAAGTCCAAAATGCCCTTACTTAATTCTAAAGGAAAAAGGCATTTCTCTAAGGGTATAAGGGTAATTTCCTAACCGTCGATCCGAATTTCACTTTTTCTAAATGCTAAGGACAAATTCTAATCCTAATGGTTCCCGATGAGGCGACGTCCAATTTATTCCCGTTGGAATCCTTGAATATCCGGCCTTTAATCTCGAAGTCCAATTTATGGTTAAATTCAATCGTTTGTCATTCCGGCGTATCTTAGACTAACGGGTGGCTCTTAGGAGTTACGCGTATTGACCTGCGACTAATGTCACGTTTAAGAGTTACTCGTGCCACGGCGACTTTGGTTGTCATGTAATCGCGATGGTTAATTGCTAGTCCCGATAGTTACGATCGTTTGGAATTGGTTTAGGTTAATTCGCAAATCATACTATGGTTATCCGGAATCACCCGTGGACCAATTGCATGACACTAGCAAATTGTTCTGGAACCATTCTTAGATCGACTTTTAGCGGTCCAAAATATTCCATCGGCAATCCTTATGGTCAAAGTACCGACTCGTGGTTGAGTTCTTTAGTCCACGTACTTAAATCCTAGTTAGCCTTTCCCTTTTGGTTAGTAGACTCAAGAGAGATCAATTCTGAGCGAGATTTACTAAAATACATCGATAGGAATTCATTCATTGATAAGCTTCGAGATTGGGTCGGAATTCAGAATGTCACAGATGCCGTATACCCAATGTATAATTTGCGAAGTTTTCTTAAATCGAACTATGATGATCGAGACCGTCGGAACTAGTAATGAACCATCGCAATTACATGACAATCAAAGCTGTCTTATTTTGAGTCGTCCTAAGTATGACGAGAGTCATAGAGTCGATACGTGTAACGTCTACAAAAACCGCCCGTTAGTTCGAGATAAACTGAAGATACATTTATCGAGAGGTTAATCACGAAATGGAAGCTCGAATTAGCAATTTGAAACGGAGAATTTCAAAATTTGAAAATGATTTGACGTCGCCTCACCAATGGTCGTTCAAAATAAGAAAAATGAAGTTTCGGACGAAAAGTGCCAAATTACCATTTTGCCCCTCAACCTTCTACCCTTGTCTTAAGTCTATTGGAAGGGCAAAATGGTCATTTTGACACTTGGGGGCTGCCGAAAATTATTTACCCCCACCAAATCAATCTTGTCAATTGACCTCAATAATTTGTGGAGCGCTCCCCTAACCATATTCAGCCGCACCCCTCTTCCTCTCCCCCATTTCCTCCATTTTCTTCTTCATTCTCTCCCTAGCCGAAGCTGTTCCTCACCCGACCAGTTTCTACTTCCCTGTTCGGTGTGCTCGACCGGCCTCCTTCGACGTCCATTTGCCGTTCTCCGACCACCAGAGGTAAGATCAATGTCCCCTTGACAAGTTCCAAATGGTAGTTTGTCATTTTGTTGAGTATTTTCACCCGTGTGAGTCCCCGAGACCAAAACCGGACAGAATCTGCGCGAACTGGATAAGGCTATCTCGTTCTTCCTCCTAGAGACTTCAAATGACTTCGTTCTTTCTATGGGATCTTTATAACACATAGTACTTAAGTTGAATGATCTGTGGCTGCAAGTTTGGTGGTGTTAAATTGATCGCCGAGCACCAAGAGGGAACCGAACTGTTTGAGGACTTTGGGACGTTGTTTCTTTTCAAAACTCTTGGTGAGCTTCCTCAACATTTAGAATAAGATGTCGGCAAGTTTATTTCATGAGAAATTGGAACTTAGAAGGAAGTTATGGCTTGTTTGTGCGGATTGAACCAAAATTGGTTTTGTTTTATGTATACCCTGTTCTGGCCGAATCTGTTGGAGGTTCTTTGACGGGTATTTTGACTTCAAAATGACTCATGAGGCTACTTTAAATGTTGTATGAGGTGTTAATGGGAAGTATGTGAAGTGGATTGGGAGTTAGAAGTGATTTAAGGGCTAATTTGTGCATGGAACTCCGACTTATATTCTGCTCTATACATTCGTTGTATGAACCGAATGTATTAAGGGTTCGTGGAGGCATCATTGGGTATTCGATTGATTGATAAGGCATCTTGAGTTTCCATTTGATTGATTATTGAAGGATTGGTATAAAGGAAGTGAAAATTTATTGACTTTTGATCCGAGATTAATGGATGTCCTAGGACGACGTGTGATTCTCGGTGGGCCGTGCTCTTGTGAGATCGAGGAGAATCAATTGGTGCGAAATTTTGCTAATCGATCAAGCTAAGTGTTTCCTAAACCCTTACTCGAACCCTAGGACGCTACTGGATGATTGAAATGTGTAGTGTGATTGTATGATCAAACGCATGGTGATTGATATCGTGTGATTATAAATGGCTTGGATGCCCTAATGAAAATAAATGGCTTGGATGCCCTGATAAAAATAAATGGCTTGGATGCCCTTATGAAAATAATTGGCTTGTATGCCTTGAGAAACAATTGGCTTGTATGCCTTGAGAAACAATTGGCTTATATGCCCTGAAATAACAATTGGCTTGTATGCCCTGAATTAATAAATGGCTTGAATGCCCTGTGAAATTACATCACGTCTTGGAGCCCTGGCGATGAGTGAGTAAAATGTCAACCTGATGACTAATGAAATTACAAGTTTGTTTTATGCTGGGGTGTGAAGCTTGGGTCTCATGGAGGTGTTATGCTTGATGGTGATTTCTTCCATATCAAGTATATGATGATAATGAAATTGAGATGCCATATTCCGATGCTTGATGAATTCCTTGCATTCTTGCATTATTGTGTGGTCTAGTGGGACTAGTGATTTGGTTTAGGATGGGTTTCACTTGCTAGGATGAAAATCTCACCCCGTAGTGGAACACACTTTTCAGACCCCAAGCCGTAGGTATGTTACCAATCAGGCATGGCGATCTGAAGGAGATGATTGCCACTTTTGACGAATTTCACGAGAGGAAGGGAATTACATACGTTAGGAAGTGTACGACGGTCTGGGTTGACGAAGGAAACGCGAAGCTGCAACCTCATCATTTTGAAGCATGGTTTCCTCGTCTGGGAGACAGTAGCCTGATGGGTCCCCTACTATTTCAAGATGTTCTTGAGGAGATCGTGCCAGTTTGGTGCCACCCTTCCCGTTCAGAAATCGAAGTGGAAAATGTAGCTTGTGTGAGGGGATCGAGGAACATTCTTGAAGAGTCGAAGTCACCCCCTACTGAAGAGTACCTCCTGGACTACATCGAAATTTCGGCCGATGAGATAGAGGATACCGAAGGGGAGACCGAAGAAGAATCTGAGGAAAGTTATGAGGAGGTTCCATCAGAGACCAAAAGAAGATGAAGCTGAAGAGAGTGATGGATCAAGTGATTCATCAGGATAGCGAGGTGTAGTGGCTTAAGTCCCGAGGGTAGGAACGATTTTGTTGTGAGGTTTAGGCATGAACTGTGGAATAGCCTGTGTTCTTACCCAGTCCAGTGTGCAGTTTTTTATTACAACTTTTCCCACCGTCTGTTGTATAACATCCCAAGTATGTTATGTACATATGTGTATGCTTTCCTGTTGTCCAAATTTCCCATGTGTTTATTGTTAGGGTTGTTGATTCCTTCCGCATGTTCGTTTCATTTCATTTTAGGCCATGTGTACTTCCTGGGGTTTATATTTTGGCCAGAGGTGGATGTTATGTGCACGCCAGGGTAAGTGGGGCGTGACACAATACTTCTAAGGACTCTTCCCAAATTTCTCAATCCGTAGAAAGGCAGTTTCAAACTCATTCTCTCCATAAAACTCAACCGATTTGTACTTCATAGGCCATTACACAAGCTATCCATCGGTGATTTTTATTCTCATTATCTATCTCCCTTTTCATGGCTTCTGTTACTTTGCAAGCAACAACAGTCTTAGCAACTTGGGTAACAGTGGCAGCTCCTTCTCGAGTTTGCCTACCCATCTATTTTTCCCATTTCCATTCAAGGTTCTCATGACCCCTTCAACTCTTGGGTCTCACGTAATTCACGAACTCAAGCCAAATGCTCTTCCAACGCTCTTACTCCAGTCGTTCATCTTTACTCAATTCTCGTGATTCCTTTCGGTTCTTGAATCTTCTCGTATCTCGTATACTCGAACCAAATGCTACTCTAGTGACCATACTCTGGTCGTTCAACCTTATTAGATTCTCATGGCACTTGAACGACTACATTTTCATCCAGGAATCAAAGACCTAAGTCATCCATCCAGGTCTAGCAGTCTTAGGCTACTCATCTTACTGGCTATCACAAACAATCAACCATCCAAGGATTCTAAATAATCCTTAATCAGTAACCGCTCATCAAGCCAGCCTCAACAAGGCAATTTCTCAATTAACAGCCAACTATTAGGCAAGTCTTAACTCGTCAACTATCAGACAAGTACTCAAAGCATCGATTCAATGAGTCAATCGCTCATACTTTAAGTCTAAAGGCATCCGCCACTCTAGCATAAACACGGCATGCTATCTCAATTTCAAAAGGCATCGGCCAAGCAACATTCAATACAAAACTTACCTAAACAGGCCAAACCACGCGTCAAAAGTTTCTCTTCTTAGAATAACACCCACTGCCAAGTACGAAGCTCCTAACAATGCCACTCACGGGCGCCATTACAAATGCCATGCAACTTTTGAAAATTAACCTTGAGGATCAATTTAATGCAATATATCCCTTAACCAAAATTAGGCTTAACCTGATACCTAGACCCTCCCTTTCAATGTATGATTTAGGTCATTCCTGCCTCCATACTATCTTAGAAGCCTGCCAGGAGCCGCTCCTTGTCCAGACCTCTCTGTCTCGGCGATCACTCCCCGCCCTCATCAGACTTGGTCATTGCAAGTTGCCCTAAGTCATACATCTACGAATAGAGTCTCGTTCCACACGTCACATAACATACTTCATTGTTTATAGGTATCCCGTCAACTTGTCTCATACCAAGCAACGGTTTATCAAGTCCGATAATGATATACATATGCATGTACATTCCTCAACTTTCATTTTAATGCCAGAGACACATGCACTGCATGATTGTTCTCACTACTCGTCACACCACATTCGTCTTCAGATCAATTTTCATCAACAGAAGATTTCTAATTCCACCAATGACCGTCACATCTCATAGATCAATTACCTATGTTCAACCATATACCTCAAGTTGGGTCATTGACAAGCCACTATCACAATCATATAAACTAACAGACCCTCTGTTCATAAGCAATTCTCTATCAATCCCAAGTATATTTACAATCTCAAAATCCATGCTTATAGCTCCTCGATTTCTGTTTACTTCTTTGTGAACCTCAATTATACCACTGCCCAAGACCATCAATTAAAATCAAGAATAGAACCATTAGAATACAACACAAGTTCAAGCCTATAATCCTCAAGATTCAGCAATCAATTGTTAATGAGCTATTGGTTGAAGTTTAATGAGGATTTGATGGAGTTTAATAATGGGTTTTACTTGATCTTCTTGAACCGAACAGAATGGCATACCCTAGCCAAACCGTGAGTTTTGGGAGTAATTTAAGGGCTGATCTCGCTAGGAACAAGTGGTGAGTTGCTTATAAATCCTAGCTTGGGATGTTAAGAAGGCCTTTGGTTAAGGTTTGGAATGATTGTGATAAAGTTTACTGATTGAATTTTGCATAGACTTCCAAGCGGAAAAATCTGTCCATTACAATCCAGTTGAGCCGTGAGCTTCACGGAAGGATGTCGTGGACTTTGACTAGCTTTATTACTTGGTAAGTTGATTCTAACCATTTGCTAGGATGTTAGGTTACTAAGGGACAAGATTAGAGTTTAAATTATGAAGCTTATGGGCTGCTTTGGCACGAAATGCATGGAACCGAAATCTGACCGATTGGAAATGTGATGTTGCTGGCTTAATCTTGATTGAATAGCATGTTGTCATGCCTAGGAAGTGTTGAATCAATGCTGTGATTACGTGATAATGAGGAACCGTGTGTGAGATTTTGCATGTGTCCATGAATCTGACTCAATTGGAAGCTTGATGCGTGATTTGTGCCATTGGAGGCTACATTGTTTAATGAGAAAGCATGAGATTATATAAAGGCCGAATGATACGCTTGAATAGCAGAGCCGGATGTGCTTGAATTGTGTGCCTTGGTTGGCGATGATATGGCTCGCTTGAGACTTGACTCTAATTGTATGATGATGATGGTTCGGTAATATAGATGAATCTAATAGCTTGTGTAATGGACTGAGATAGTCTTGTTTGAGCTTAAATTGATATGTGGATGATGGAGTGGCCTATTATGTTCCCATAGCCATATTATACCCTGATACGTGATGACGCGGGGCTTGAATAAATCATGAGGCGTTGTTACGCGGGATTCGACTTGAGGCATATTAACACGGTCTATGAAAGGCAAATTGTACCCTGATGTGTTATGATGCGGGGTTTGGATTATCTTGATGCGTTGTTATACGGGATATTGCACTTGGCCAATTAAGCATGACTAACTTGATACATTATTACACGAGTAGTATCCTAGCCTGATGCGTATTATGCGGGCGATTGAGAAACACGACCTGATGCGTTATTACGCGGGTCCTAGCAATAAGTATGTGTTGACCAGAGGCGTTCTGACGTGGGTCTTGCCAAGCATGTTATAGCAGTCTGAAGCATTATTACGCGGGCCTTGCAATTGAGAATTGAGATATATGGTGAGACTGACCTTTTGTGAACTTGTGGTTGTGCTAAGCCTGAAGTGTAAAGCTTAGACCAAATTGTGATTTGGTGACTTAAATCGAGTTGTAAATGAAAATGGCCTCAAATGTGTAAATTGGTTGAAAACCCTGCCATAGTACGAAGCTTGGTTTTACTCATGGATTCTGTGAATGAATTGAATCAATTTGAAGTACTGAAGTGCCATGTTTTGGCAATGCCAGTGTTTTAAATTCCAAGATACCCGTTCATAAAGTGTTTGGGGGTACTGGCAACCTAGTTTAGGGTTAGGTTTAACTTATTGAGATTTATGCCTCACCCCGTCCTGGGATTAACATTTTCAGGTCCTAAATGATGGAATCTTGTGACTGCCATGGAGTGACATTGGAAGACGTCTTTTGAAGGACTTAGATATTGAGCCTTATTCGGATGTAACCCTTTTGTAGCCTTAGGAAATTGATAATTTCGTATTGTCTACTATGACCTTGCATCCAGTTTGGCAAGTAATGATAAGAGTACCAACTTTTGTCCTAAGTCATCTTGTTTTAATTATGTGTGAAGTTATTTTCTCGCTTCCGCTTGCTCATATCATTTTTATGGATTTATAAGTTGTGGGCCGAAAGATCCTGGGTAATAACAAGAAGAAGAATGGCCTAGTGGGATGTTCGCGTGCTCGCCGGAGTTCGGGGCGTGACAGATGTCCATGAAACAAGTGGCGCAAGTCCTTGCCCCAAACCTGGTCGGAAACGGCTCCAAGGAGTTTCACAAGATTTCAGTCATCGAACTTCCTTAAAATACTGCTAAATTCAACCACAAGCTGCCCTAGTATGTCAAGCAAGGTCCTAAAAAGGCTTACCAGGGGTTCGAGCCAAGAAAATAAACCAAAGGACCACACAAGGCTCGCGAGTTCAACCTGGTCCAAGAGCGGCAGATTCTGTCCTTGAGAGTTTCGCAAGAAATCCACCATTAACGTCGATAAATGTTTGTCGCGACCCGTCCGAAGCGGACGCGGCTAATGGATTACCGATCGCGGGCCTTCCCCCGCACAAGGGTGCAGATCGCGGGCTTTGGATCGGCGCGGGCCCTCCCAGGCCCATACCAAATCGCGGCGGGAGTATTTTTCAAAGGGATTCGACGATAACAGTCGATCGCTTTCGACCTTAGTGTGGTCGTGGTGGCATGTGCAACTTGTGCATGCATTTGGAGTCGCCACCGGTCTTTCTTGGAGGGTAGACCGGAAACCTTATTGACCGATTGGGAGAGATCGATCAATTCTGCGGAACCAGAGATTTTGAGTTCGGGGACTTGGTTACGTTGATGTCATTACCAACGCCCTTTCGGTACCTAACGCGAGTGATTTTCCCTAACTAGGATTTCATGCAGGCGCAATTTTGGGTGAGGTAAGTCTGACTTTGCACATTAACCAGTTTAACATGCTCACGTAATCATAATAAATAAATAGATGCCAATCACATAAACATCTATCCTACGTGGTGACCATGGAATTATGATTTAATGGGTCTCGAGCCAATGAGACCACATTTAATCATTTTAATATTTTAATAACGGAGAGCCGCTCTTCGCTTCTTCTTGGTTTCTTGAACTCTTCAAGAATCGGGCCCCAAAGAGCTCGCCGACTTAAAAGGCTCCTCCACGTAATCCTCGTAGCATTTACATCAACAATTGACTATGCTAAAAATAAAGATTACATGAAAAATAAAAGGAGTACGCAGCCTCCATTTAATAATTACAACCCCAAATATATAAATAATCACCATACATTCATACATACATCAATCACATTGATTAGGGATTTTTCCATGATCACCACCCTTCCACGTAAGTAATAAATTCACAATTTAAAACTTAGGAAGGCACAATAAAAATTCTACGTTGAATCATATTCAGAATTTTTACGTAAAATAAGATAGCCATAAATTTTCGATTCAAAATTGATTTAGTCTCAATTTTTGCTACGTTGATTAATTTATCATATAAAATAATCAACCTCCATTAGCCATGTAAGACGAACAATTCGTTAATACATATTGGCCATAGTATTGCAAAAATTGCAAAAAATCAATTAAATGCACGAAAACACCTAAGGATCGGCTCTGATACCACTGTTGGGATCCACGTAACACGTAGCGGAAATAAATAACAACCCATACATATATCTCCAGAGGCGTACTTCGTGCATTTCAATCGAAAAAAAATCACAAAACCTCAAAGGGAGTAAATAGATTACCTCTCGTAGCGTGCTTGAACGGAGGTGTCGGTTCGATGTTCTTCGATCTCAGCCTCCACAAGTGTTAGGCATCTAGTTCGGATGCACCACCAATTGACGAACGGGGAGACGACTAATAACTCCACAACAATTGTGCTAGCAATATGCGGAATCAATATTCCGAACTTAGTATATTTTGCTCACTCAAGATTATGAGAATATAGAGAGTGTTTGTGTTCTTCTCTCTAAGCTCTCAAAAATTTGCACTCTACAAAATGTCTCTCCCCCTTCCTCAAAACTCTTGCCATCCTTTTATAGCCAAAAATTCCTTCCAATAAATTGTATTATAAAATAGCACTCACAAATAATAAATACTTTCTAAAAATAGCACTCACAAATAAATGACATTTAAAAATAGCACTAACAATAGCACTCACAATTTATAATACAAAAATGCTATTTAAAAATAGCACTAACAATAGCACTCACAATTTATAATACAAAAATGCTATTTAAAAATAGCACTAACAATTATAAATTCTATCTAATAATAGCACTCACAATTTATGATAAATAAATGCCATTTAAAAATAGCACTAACAATAGCACTCACAATTTATGATAAATAAATGTCATTTAAAAATAGCACTAACAATTGCACTCACAATACAAAAATGCTATTTAAAAATAGCACTAACAATAGCACTCACAATACAAAAATGCTATTTAAAAAGCACTAACAAAGGTGTTAAAAATAATAACCATTATTATTATTACAAGAGTTAAAGAGGTTACCAAATAGTATAAATACGCATAACATATAAATACATATGACGTATAAATACGTAGAGCATACGTATACATCCAAACGACCAAATTAGCCTGAATTGAGGCCGCCAATGGATTGGGCATGATGAAAATTATGGGTAGAGGTGTTGAATTTTAATGGGTATGCCCGTGTGAAATTCAAGATCCGTGAAACCGGGGACTAATTGAAAGAAAAATATGCAATTAAGCCATTTTGGTTAAAATTGATCAAATTGGAGGACAAATTGACCCAATTGCACTTCTAGCCTTTAGGATTCAATGTCATGGCTTATAAAGTGAGAATTGAAAATTAAAAGACTCGCAAAGGAATTTTTTGCTCGGTTCGAGTTTATGTTTGTGAAAAAACATAGTGACCCGAGCCGAATTTTCAAGATTTAAGGTGACACACTTGAAGATGAAATTAAAACAAAATTATTGAATATTTTTGTGTATTTTTCTGACCATGAATGGTATTTTTCTGATTTTTTGGGTATTTTTATAATTAAATAAATTCGAAAAATATTATAAAATACCAAAAAATATTTTTTGTTCAAAATTGGTCCCCGAAGCTAGGCCAAGGCTTCCAAAGTTGATTTTGTGATTTTATGACCTTTTTTGATATTTTTAATTAATTTTAAATAATAAAAATCACAATAATAAATGGTCAAAAATCAGGTGTCAACAGCTGCCCCTCTTTGAGAGGAATCTCGTTAGAGGTTTCTCTCAAAGATAAGGTGGCACCTGATTTCTAACCGACTCAACTGGGAAAATGAGAGAAGAAAGGCTACGACATTGGATCGCTTAAGGCCCTTTGATGAAAGCTCAAATTAATCCCCGGTTTGCTTTAACAATTTGAACATGGGCTGGAGTAAGAGAGGCATACCTGAAGCTCACCTGTCAGATGCTGCCGGTTGCGACAACTTTCAAGCAGATACCTAGGACTCGTCATTCAGAATAACCTAGGGAGATTAAGCTCTGACCTGTATGGTAGGTCATACCATTATGGGATTCCTAACTGGTAGGAACCTAAGGAAGGCGCGTCCCACACTTTGGGATTTGCCAAGGATTTTGATCCGTATGGTGGATCGAACCAGAAATGGTTCACCTACTGTAAGGTTTACCTAGGGAAACGACTCTTTCCGTGTCTGGAATTTGTCAAGGTTTTGATCCGTATGGTGGATCGGACCATTAGACTGATCCTTCAGGCGGTTTCTACCATATTTGACCCTTCAGGCGGTATCTACCGTGGTTTGACCCTTCAGGCGGTTTCTACCTTGAGTTGACCCTTCAGGCGGTTTCTACCTTGGTTTGACCCTTCAGGCGGTTTCTACCTTGAGTTGACCCTTGAGACGGTTTCTACCATGAATTGACCCTTCATGCGGTTTCTACCTTGTGCTGACCCTTCAGGCGGTATCTACCAATGAGTTTTGACCCTTCAGGCGGTTTCTACCTTGGATTGACCCTTCAGGCGGTATCTACCTTGAGTTGACCCTTCAGGCGGTTTCTACCATAGTTTTGACCCTTCAGGCGGTTTCTACCATGAGTTGACCCTTCAGGCGGTATCTACCATGAGTTGATCCTTCAAGCGGTTTCTACCTTGAGTTGACCCTTCAGGCGGTTTCTACCTTTGATTGACCCTTCAGGCGGTTTCTACCTTGAGTTGATTTGAAAAGGGTGTCTCATGACGAGGGTTCTCCACGTCCGATGAGACTGCCTAAATTTGAAAATGGGTCTCATGACGAGGGTTCTCCACGTCCGATGAGACTGCCTAAGTTTTGAAAAGGGTGTCCTAGGACGAGGATTCTCCACGTCCTGCTGGGACAGTTTGCTGACTTCTTTTGAAAAAGGGTTCTATCCTCACCCTTTCTTTTGCAAGATCCCGAAATTTGCCGGGGAATTCAATTTTGAAGCAGTGAAAGATTTTATCTTGACAAAGCTTCACTTGGGTCCGTTGAGGCGACATTCTGGGAGCTGGGTTCTCCAGGTATCCTGCAGAAGTTTGAGCTTGAAAGATTTTTCTTCACCAAGAAAACGTTAGTAATCTTTGGGAAGACCACGGCTGTCCATTTTGACAAAACCGTATGTTTTAAGTTTTAATCATGAAATTTGCTGCTGGAAAATCTGGATCCAACAATTTGAAACTTCCAAAAAGAGTTTGTTCAAAACATCAATTGGAATATTTCTCGACAAGGAGGTCTTCTCACCTGTTTTGCGATAGTGGTTTTTTTATAGGGGATGCACTCAATTCCCTACTAACCTATGCCTAGGTTTTAGGCTCATTCGCAGCGCATACATTTTGATCGGTCGGGAGGTCTTCCACGGGACCGTAATGTTAGGCTTGGATATTGGTTTTCAAAGGGGACCCGCTTTGGAGTCGAGGCCATTGAATGAAAGTCTTCACCATCTGCTCCTGGTTTACAAGTCAAGAACCCTGCAAAATGAGGAAGAAATAGTCTTGCTCGTACTTCTTCGAGCTAAGCAATATGTTAACCCAAGTGTCTTAGTCAGAGAAGACTGTTTCAGGGTTGTAACATTTGTAGGATTGGGGACCGAAAAAGGCTTGTTTTTGGCCCAGAATTTGTGAGGGGATTGGCATTGGTGATCATTGCAAACTTGTCACATGTCTTTTCCATTCTGCATCTTCAATTTTTGAGGTGTGCAACCGCTTTTGAGGTGTGCACAAGTCCTTTAGAGAACGTCTCTTGTGGTATTAAGAGATTGACAATTCTGTCCGTGTTTTTGCACCACGGCTGACATCATTTGGGGAGCAGTCTTCTTGATCTGACTCCTTTATGGGTTTTTCTCTCTTCCCAACTAGGCTTTATTGGGGATCAATCAAACAGTTTTCACGAGCATCGGCCTTGCTTTTACCAGGCACTTTGCTTTTTCTTGCTGCTGGGGATTTTTCTTTGTTGAAATCCCGCCTTTTCTTTTCCTTTGGAACCATGATGTTCAGAAAATTGTGCTAGATATACAACTTGAATCATAGCACATTTAAACGCCGATATGAAATTTTTCTATAAATCCCATCTCTTGGATTCTTCCGTTCTTGGAGTGATGCAGTTTCTATCTTGAAACATGCCATGATCACCAACAGGGGTTTATGAAATGAATTCGCAGGCTTAAGTTGGCTGTGCAAAGGATTCGGTGTGTGGGATAGAGAATGAATGCTTCTCGTCATCCTATGGCACTTGGATTACCATATAAACAATACACAAAGATTAATGTTAGTCCGAGCAAGAAAATTTCTAACCATTTTCTCCTGACGCTGCTGGACTTACTTCCTTTTTGCCCCGGTGTGGGGTGGCTCTTGACAGGGTTAAGAATGAAAAGCGCCGTTCAAAGGGGTTTATCAACGGTCACCTGTAGTGTTTGGGGATATGAAACGAATGCCTCCGTCGTCCCAACCCATGTAATCGCTGCAAATGGTCCCTACCTCCGTAGACCCAGATTTTGCTATCTGCCCACTCCACTCATCTCTCAAGTGTGTGTTGGACATGTTTGGATTAGGTTTTCGCCTCTCGTCTGAGAAAACATCCTTTTGAAAGTTTTGAACTTTTGATTGGAAAAAATTTCTTTCATTTTCTCCAAAAATTTTACCCGCCAAGGGGATTTTAAGATGCATTATGCATGTCCTTATTCATGTTCAGACAACCTCCTGTTTTAAAACATGAATGCCAATGAAGTTTGAATTCTATGTCTTTTCTAGACATCATATTCTGAAAGCTTTTCTTTTCTTGTCTATTTTTTATTCAACATCTTCAAGGGATTTTGGGAGATGGATACTTACCTGTTCCTCGTGGCTGGAGATCCCTGAAAATGCAGAAGAAACATGTTATTGTTCGTTCATGAATTTTTCAAAGAAAATTAGAACGATACATTTTACCCTTGGTCATGTATTCCAACGGGTAATACATGGGATGTGAAAACCCGCTTTGCCTTGATGGTGAGCCCCTGTCAAAAACAAACAATAAGTGTCAGTTTGCGTTCCAAAATTCAAGACAAATTGGAACGATACCGCCTTGTTCTTGCTTGGTGTTTTCATTTGAACACAAACGCGCGGCTTGCAGAAATTGGCCATCTATATTGCGGCCACGATTCCTCCGTTTGGTTGGCGATGAATCATTCTCGAGGATTTGCCCCAAAGGAGATCCATTTGTGTTTTTGGGCGCATTCCAACGCCATTCTTCATAGTTCCTTTTATTCAAGAAAAATGAAATTTTTATCAGAATGTATGTCAAAGCATGAAGTGTGGAAGCGATACTTTTTACCAGCCACTAGGTCTTATGATCAAAGACCATCTCCTGGAATTCTGACTTCTAGGGCCACTGATTCAATTCGCCTCCCTGTTAGCGCGCTCTTTTCATTTGGGGCTTTCAGCGCCAACGACTTCCTGCAAAATGAGTAAAAACTCATGTTAGGTATGTGGTCTTCGAAGACCAAATTGGAACGATACAAGGTTACCGTTCACCCAAATTCGTATCTTGGGGTTTAATTCTGATGCGGACGACTCTGTTATTGCGTCCATTGACTTTGCCAGAGGAGAAACGTCATTCTTTGTCCGGCGCACAAATGATTCACTTGCCCCAGTTGGGTGTGATTTGTCGTAGCTAGGTGACGCTTGCCCCAACTAACTTCATTCCTGCATTTTGTTGCAATCCCCATCCTATTTGGGGGTGTCTTTTCTCTTGGGATTCATGATGACGTCTTACTGATGTATTCCCTTCTTTCGCCGATTATTGACGCTTCTCATTTGATGGAGGTCGTTTCAATATCGTATATTGATGTGGATGATGAGTATTGCTTCATCTCGTCTGCATTTGTGGGTGTTGTTCGTGAGATGATTCCTGATTACTTCCAAAACTGCTTTGCCCTAGTTGGGCGGTGTTCATCTTGGCAACATGCCTTAGCACTTTGCGTGTTTGTTGGCAATTTTCAATTCAATTTTGACAACGTCCATGCACTCCCATGGGTTTCGCCGATTCTGATCTTCTATCTCAATTGTCAAAATCTTCAATTATTTTTATCCGTCTCTAGGTGGCTTGACGGCCTTGGGATTTGTCGTGTGGCGGTTTTGTGATTCTCTCGATCATCGTCGCCATTTGAAGTATTTGATGTTTGCCTGTTGAAGAGAAGAGACCTCATGAGTAAATGGCATGTATAATTGACTATTGGAGTCGATACAATTTACCCTTGAAAATTATGCTGCGGGAACCGGCATTTCTCCCTTTGGGTTATCTGTATGCAGGATATGTACATGATATACATGATGCATGTTAGGTATGCTTGCAACGAAAAATGAGTTCGTGCTTTTCACTATATTCAGAGAAAGCATTTTTATCAGATGTGTCAATCTGCAAAACTTGAATTTTTCTTTTCAAGTGTTCTTTTCACGGAGATTTCTAAATGATGAGAAACTTCTTCAGGTTTTCTCAAAGGTTTTGTTCACAAATTGAGCCATTAGAATGCTCTTGAAAATATTTAGCCACAATGCATGTCTGAGATGCCATGAAAAGGGGTACTCCCTGTTTGTCATTGAAAAGCACTGCATCCTGAGTCCTCTGCTTTTGATCATCATCTGAGAGGAAAAGGAAGGAAGCATTATTCCCATATAGAAAAAACAATCATTTTGGAACGATACGTCCTTTTACCAAATGGATGGCTCCGCTTTAATTGAAACGACTACGGATTTACTATCCCTGCTCTGGTCACTTCTGGCATCCAAGATGCTGGAAATTTTTCAGTGGTCCCATTCATTTTTGTCATCACCTGCAAGAATGGAAAACCATATCAACTCGTGAACCGGTCAATCCGATTTGGAACGGATACAACTTTTTCGACTTGGGGAGAGTCGGTCCAAATTAGGTTGCCCCAGCTTCACGTTGTCTACTTAAGGCTCATCACAATAAATCCATCTTGTTTTTGCAAACCCAATGGGTGATGCCCGATGAAGGTGCACTCCTTTCCATCTTGTAGAGAAGGCAAGCTCCCTTTTGTTGGCCTTTAACCATCTTATCCTAAGAGGAAGAGATATGAAATATTATGCCATTATCTGATTGAAAATCAATTAGAAATGACACGTCCTTATCCTTGATTCGGTTGCCCCCTCGTCAGTTGACTCTCCAAGGTGGTCCAGCGCTTTTCCATGCCATCCTGGTTCGTTTCAACTCGCGACTGATTCTTCACACAAGTTTTTGGATTTTGACTCATAAGCGGCGCTGAATGACCTTTTGGTTTCGAGGTGTACCAATCATTCACATACATACGCATGAGACCAGTGAGGTTTGACTCTAAGAATCAAGATAGGGTTTGGAACCTAAGGCCAAGGCTCCCACCTCGAGTTCTAGAAAGGGTAGATTCCATTGCACAACTATCGTTGCATTGGGACCCAATCCATAGTTCGAAATGAGCGGAATTGAAAAGTGGATTACCCCGTGTTTTTCCTCACGGAGATTCCATTTTCAATCCCTTCTATTGTTTTCCTATAGGCGGCGCCCGGGGTTTTAAGCGCGATTGTGTGTGTTCATGTGTTGTGAGTATCACAATGCAAGTCATGCACAACAGTTTATCAATCGGCGCTTCAAATCATCCATACAACATACATTCCTACGCCAACCTGCATAAGACAATGTTAATCACGGACTACACCCCTTATCTCTCCAATCTGCAAAAACATATAACACCTACCATGAGCGGACTTACCTCACCTTCAAGAGCGCCTGCAGGGTTAGAAAAATCACTCAGCGTTTTAATTACGGCCTAAGTCCACTTGAGGTCTAGAACCATAGGTTCTAGAACAAGGTCCCCAGTGGAGTCGCCAGCTGTCGCGACCCGTCCGAAGCGGACGCGGCTAATGGATTACCGATCGCGGGCCTTCCCCCGCACAAGGGTGCAGATCGCGGGCTTTGGATCGGCGCGGGCCCTCCCAGGCCCATACCAAATCGCGGCGGGAGTATTTTTCAAAGGGATTCGACGATAACAGTCGATCGCTTTCGACCTTAGTGTGGTCGTGGTGGCATGTGCAACTTGTGCATGCATTTGGAGTCGCCACCGGTCTTTCTTGGAGGGTAGACCGGAAACCTTATTGACCGATTGGGAGAGATCGATCAATTCTGCGGAACCAGAGATTTTGAGTTCGGGGACTTGGTTACGTTGATGTCATTACCAACGCCCTTTCGGTACCTAACGCGAGTGATTTTCCCTAACTAGGATTTCATGCAGGCGCAATTTTGGGTGAGGTAAGTCTGACTTTGCACATTAACCAGTTTAACATGCTCACGTAATCATAATAAATAAATAGATGCCAATCACATAAACATCTATCCTACGTGGTGACCATGGAATTATGATTTAATGGGTCTCGAGCCAATGAGACCACATTTAATCATTTTAATATTTTAATAACGGAGAGCCGCTCTTCGCTTCTTCTTGGTTTCTTGAACTCTTCAAGAATCGGGCCCCAAAGAGCTCGCCGACTTAAAAGGCTCCTCCACGTAATCCTCGTAGCATTTACATCAACAATTGACTATGCTAAAAATAAAGATTACATGAAAAATAAAAGGAGTACGCAGCCTCCATTTAATAATTACAACCTCAAATATATAAATAATCACCATACATTCATACATACATCAATCACATTGATTAGGGATTTTTCCATGATCACCACCCTTCCACGTAAGTAATAAATTCACAATTTAAAACTTAGGAAGGCACAATAAAAATTCTACGTTGAATCATATTCAGAATTTTTATGTAAAATAAGATAGCCATAAATTTTCGATTCAAAATTGATTTAGTCTCAATTTTTGCTACGTTGATTAATTTATCATATAAAATAATCAACCTCCATTAGCCATGTAAGACGAACAATTCGTTAATACATATTGGCCATAGTATTGCAAAAATTGTAAAAAATCAATTAAATGCACGAAAACACCTAAGGATCGGCTCTGATACCACTGTTGGGATCCACGTAACACGTAGCGGAAATAAATAACAACCCATACATATATCTCCAGAGGCGTACTTCGTGCATTTCAATCGAAAAAAAATCACAAAACCTCAAAGGGAGTAAATAGATTACCTCTCGTAGCGTGCTTGAACGGAGGTGTCGGTTCGATGTTCTTCGATCTCAGCCTCCACAAGTGTTAGGCATCTAGTTCGGATGCACCACCAATTGACGAACGGGGAGACGACTAATAACTCCACAACAATTGTGCTAGCAATATGCGGAATCAATATTCCGAACTTAGTATATTTTGCTCACTCAAGATTATGAGAATATAGAGAGTGTTTGTGTTCTTCTCTCTAAGCTCTCAAAAATTTGCACACTCTACAAAATGTCTCTCCCCCTTCCTCAAAACTCTTGCCATCCTTTTATAGCCAAAAATTCCTTCCAATAAATTGTATTATAAAATAGCACTCACAAATAATAAATACTTTCTAAAAATAGCACTCACAAATAAATGACATTTAAAAATAGCACTAACAATAGCACTCACAATTTATAATACAAAAATGCTATTTAAAAATAGCACTAACAATAGCACTCACAATTTATAATACAAAAATGCTATTTAAAAATAGCACTAACAATTATAAATTCTATCTAATAATAGCACTCACAATTTATGATAAATAAATGCCATTTAAAAATAGCACTAACAATAGCACTCACAATTTATGATAAATAAATGTCATTTAAAAATAGCACTAACAATTGCACTCACAATACAAAAATGCTATTTAAAAATAGCACTAACAATAGCACTCACAATACAAAAATGCTATTTAAAAAGCACTAACAAAGGTGTTAAAAATAATAACCATTATTATTATTACAAGAGTTAAAGAGGTTACCAAATAGTATAAATACGCATAACATATAAATACATATGACGTATAAATACGTAGAGCATACGTATACATCCAAACGACCAAATTAGCCTGAATTGAGGCCGCCAATGGATTGGGCATGATGAAAATTATGGGTAGAGGTGTTGAATTTTAATGGGTATGCCCGTGTGAAATTCAAGATCCGTGAAACCGGGGACTAATTGAAAGAAAAATATGCAATTAAGCCATTTTGGTTAAAATTGATCAAATTGGAGGACAAATTGACCCAATTGCACTTCTAGCCTTTAGGATTCAATGTCATGGCTTATAAAGTGAGAATTGAAAATTAAAAGACTCGCAAAGGAATTTTTTGCTCGGTTCGAGTTTATGTTTGTGAAGAAACATAGTGACCCGAGCCGAATTTTCAAGATTTAAGGTGACACACTTGAAGATGAAATTAAAACAAAATTATTGAATATTTTTGTGTATTTTTCTGACCACGAATGGTATTTTTCTGATTTTTTGGGTATTTTTATAATTAAATAAATTCGAAAAATATTATAAAATACCAAAAAATATTTTTTGTTCAAAATTGGTCCCCGAAGCTAGGCCAAGGCTTCCAAAGTTGATTTTGTGATTTTATGACCTTTTTTGATATTTTTAATTAATTTTAAATAATAAAAATCACAATAATAAATGGTCAAAAATCAGGTGTCAACAATGTTCATCCTCATCTCACGTACGAGTCACTAGACACTTAAACTAGGCCTATGGGATGACTTACCAAGAGAATGAGGTGACACGAGCTCACAAACGGGCTGAGGAAGCTCTCAGGTTAGACTAGGCCGGACAGCGACCGTCCAGGCTTCTTCTGGCTCTACGTGTTAACGGCGATGGCGAAGTGGTGGCCTAAGGTGGTGGAGGTGACGGCAAGAGAGTGAGGAGTGTGGTGGTGGTCGGCACGGTGGCTCACAGCCAAGGTTGGCCGGTGACGAGAGGAGCGAACGAGAGAGTGAGCGGCGAAGGGAAGGAGCCGAGAGAAGGAGAGAGAGATTGAGGGGAGGGTGATCGGCCAAGAGGTCTAGGGAGAAAGAGATAGTCTTTATTAGTCCCAAAGGAAAAGCAAGAAATGACTTGGGTGGGTGAGATTAGACTAGCATTAAATGCTAACTACGGCCCTAACCAATAGCTAATAAGTTGTCTTTTCCTTCATAAAAAATCAAGAAGCCAAAATGACCATATTATCCCATGATTTTCGGCCAAAGAAGGGTGAGGAGTGAATGACCAAAATGCCCTTGGTCCTAGGGCTAAAGGAAATAGTGTTATCCTAGGGGTAAAAGGGTCATTTCTAATCTTCAGTCAAATTCTCGATTCCTCTATCACTTTGGGATGCGTCTAAATCCTAAATCAATCTCGATGAGGCGACGTCCAAGTTTTCTCAAATGTAGGAATTCTTCAATACCCAATTCCGAGGTCAATTTCATGTCAAGTCTCGTCGACTGTAATCTCAGTTTATCTCAAACTAACGGGCGGCTCTTGCAAGTGCTACGCGTATCGACTTTAGGATTACTCACGTCGTGGAGACTTTGATTGTCATATAATTGCAAGGGTTTATCGCTAGTTCCTACGATCCTGATCATCAAAATCCGAGTTAGGAAGTTTTCGCAAATTATACATTGGTTCGACGGAATCACCCGCATCCTAACCATATAACTCTAGAAAAACATTCCATGATCATTTTCTTAGATCGATCTCTGCTGGCCTAAATATTCCCTCGACAATCTTTATAGTCAAAATGCCATTTCTTATTCGAGCTCTCAAGTCCACGTACCTGACTCTGTGTTGGCTTTCCACTTTTGGTCAGTTAACTCAAGAGTGACCAGCTCTGAGCGAGATACAACTGAGATACATCAATGAATTCCTTTCCATTCAATAGCCTCGAAAAGGTCGGAATGTCACATTCGGGCTAAAGAATACATACTTGAAATTGCTAAAAGAGGAGGAAAGCTGCTCGTTCAACAAGCGTAATGGTACCAGAAGTTTTACAGTGGACATCAAGAAACTTTCCATAGGTAAGAAAGGCTTCAAGAATGGAACAATCGTCTAGGTTTTCAAGATTAACAGCAGGGATCCCATGAGGGGTAAGGCCATGAATAGTGAAAATATCCAAAAGGGTTACCGACATAGGGCCCCATTAGAAAAAGAAGCAGTTGGTCGACGAAGACCAGAAGCTTACGACTGAACCTAGCAGACCCTTATTCAATGGGTCTGCCTAGAGCCGATAAAGCCAGGCATAGAATGTGTCATCGAACGATGGGAAACTTCTGAATCGCCCAGATGAAAATGACCAAATGTCTCGTAAGGAAGGGGCTTGGATAGGGAGTTTCTCGTTCCACCGCATGGGAAAGCAATGTTTAAGAGATGTTGGAACACGATTGTGGTCCCGAAGGCTAGGACCAAGGATAAAACCAGCATGCTCTTTAGTGGTATTCAGCAACTTAAATAAACAATTGCTAGCATCTTCACTGTTTATCAGTCTATTGAAGCAATCAACCAGCTGCTTAGGATTGGTGCAGAAGTGTGCGACGCCATGAAACGAATTGGAAAGGGTCTAGGGTTTAAAGTAAAACCTTGAAGAAGAGGAAACGATGACTTTTACCCAAAGATTAAAAGCGATTCATGTCGAAAACCAAGGCATCAAAGGAAATCTAAAATGATTACGCTTCGGGAAAGGAAATCAAAAGACAAAAAGTCGAAATCATTAAGAAGTCAACTGATGGTTGTCAAATCGAAGGATATCTTTTAAAAGAGATAAAATCTTCGATTTATCCCTTTTAAAAAAGGGGCATTTGTGGACACCAAAATTTACCCAAGAGACTATGTGGCAAGCACATGAGGAGGTTTTGATTAGCTACGCCTGGGTGTACTGAAATCAGATACAAGTCAGCCATAGAAATGACACTTGCCAAGGTGAATTTTGGCGGCATTTCCCCAAAGTGAAAGGAAAAGGACGCATGAAAGAAGTCACGATTGGAGCAGTTATGGAGATAGGCGGCAATCCTCAAAAATAAAGGAACAGTCTAGGTCTTTGTATATTATAAGCCATCGACTACATCGACCCTCGATTAGTTAGCGAGTCTGTATCGTGCCATCTACATCAAAATATATTTTCTGTATTTGACACTCTCTGTCCAAAATTGGCCCAGAACTCATATTGGAAAACGAACTATTTACGTTCGACAAAAGATTTTAGCATCGGTAATCTTTTTTGGGTTTCAACCCCCAGAGCCACAATCTATCTGTCCAGACAGGGAAGTACTACGTCAACAACCATAAAAAATCCTAAACTGGCACACCTTTGACAAATTTATTCCAAATCGATATACTTATGATAAATTTACCCTCTATTAGTTTTAATAAAATTTAATTGTCAAATTGCTAATTTGGATGACATGTGGTAGTTGCCGTGTGACATTCTGAATTCCGACCCCATCTCGAAACTTATCAGTGAATGAATGTCTATCGATGTATTCCAGTTAATCTCGCTCAGAACTGATCACTCTCGAGTCGACTAACCAATGGGGAATGGCCATATAGGATTTAAAGTACGTGGACCAAAGAACTGAACCATGAGTAGACGCTTTGACCATAAGGATCGTCGAGGGAATGTTCTGAACCGCTATAGGCCGATCTAAGAATGGTTTTAGAACAATTTGCTAGTGTCATGCGATTGGTTCACGGGTGAATCCGTATGACCATGACGTGATTTGCGAATTAACCTAACTCAATTTCTGACGATCGTAACCTTCGGGGCTAGTGATTGACCCTCGCGATTACATGACAACCAAAGCCATCGTGGCTTGAGTAACTCTTAAACGCGACATAAGTCGCGGGTCGATACGCGTAACTCCTAAGAGCCGCTCGTTAGTCAGAGACGCACTGGAATGACAATTGACTGAATTTAGCCATAGATTGGACTTCGAGATTGGAGGCCGGGTATTCGAAGATCACAGTGGAGTAAATTTGGACGTCGCTTCATCGAGGGGTTATTAAGGTTAGAAACAGTCCCGTATAGGTTAGAAAAGCGAAATTCGAACCGCCAAGTGAAGTGGGACCCTTTTACCCTTAGTTTAGTGCACTTTTCTCTTAAACCAAGCAAGGGCAAAGTGGTCATTTGCCCTCCCCAAGCCACCAGCCGAAAATAGAGGGGTAGTTTGGTCTTTTAGCCTTGAATTATTGAAGAAGTGAAGGGACTAGCTTGATTGGACAAATTCCCCAAACCTACCCCACTACTTGTCATTTTTTAGAACTATTCCTTGTCATTCACAAGCCTAACCACTCCACTATCTTGTTTTCCCTCAAAAAGCTTTCCTTCACACTTAGACAACACATCTCCCTCTTCATTCCCTCTCCCATTCGGCCACCACCAGACCTCTCCCTCCCTCATTCGCTCTCTCTTCTCTCTCCTTCTCTCAACTCGTCGCCGCTCTCCTCCTCGCCAAGTCGCGGCCAACCGCCGCCTTGCCGCCACTCCACCGCTTCAAGACCTCACCTAGGCGTCCTCCTCATCCCTTTGAACCTTGTTGGACCGCCGTGCAAGCCCCGGACCACCCAAAGCCAACGCCGATCAGATTAGGGGCAACGGAAGAGGGCGGGCTGTTCTTGGAGAGATCTTGGTCAATCTTGAGGTAAGTGGTTTTTAGGACTTAGATAAGTGTGTTAGGGTGTTAGAGGCATGATTTAAGTGAGGTATTGAAGATTGTTCTTGGTCGTTTGAAGTGTGGATTCCTTGGAGCGCAATCTGATCGCGCCGGATCAGATTTGGTGTCGCGCCTCTTTCAGCCACTCCAACCGGTTTTTTTTTTTTATATTCAAGCTTGGTAAGCTTCCTCTAACCTTATACTAGGACCATGGAATGGAAGGACCAAGTGAGGGTCATTTATGATGAGTTTAGGGGGCTGTTTTGGCATGAAACATAGGAAATCAGAATCTGTGTTTTAGAGGGCTGATTGTGCTTGATGGAAATTAATGCTTGGAATGTTCAAATCATGGTTTAAATGGGTTGGTAGATGCCCTTACATGCTTACCTAGTGTCCTATGATACCCTTGGAAGTGTTAGGACTTGAATTTAGCTCCTTGGAACTAGTGAGATCCTAATTGGTGCCTAGGTGTGTTCGGCCATATAGAAAATTGCATGATGCGTCGTTGAAAATGGTCAAGTGGCCCTTGTAGCATTTTGGTCGTGAGCATTAAGATGTGATTTAATGGTTGAAATGGAACCCCGGTTGTGCGTTAGGCCTTATGTGTCGAATCGATACATTTTGTAGTGTCATGGTTTGGGTTGGCTTGATGGAATTGTAATGGCCGAATGGCATAGAGGTGGGAAGTAACTTATTTAAGTGGAAATGAGACTTATGGTGGAATATTGCATCGGCCCCAATTGAGTGAGATTATGGCATAATTGTCTTGTAATGGATTGGTGCTTAAAATTGGCCTTAACGCTTGAAATGAAGCATTGTGATTTAAATGCGAGCAATTATGATATATGACTGTGGCCTTGCTTGATTACGGCGTGATGAATTGCTATGCTACGGTTGCTAGCTCAATTGACCAATTGGTACTTATGGTGGAATTATGCACCTATGATTGACTTATGCCATGATTGTTAGATTATGAGCCTATGAGCATATTATAACCCTGATGCGTTAAACGCGGGATGGACCTGAGGCGTTATTACGCGGGTCATGTGGATGGCAAAGGATAACCTGAGGCGTTAAACTCGGGTTCCTTGATATTATAAGCCTGATGCGTTGTTACGCGGGCTCTGCCATGCGAAGTGCAACCATATTATGATTATAAGCTATCCTTATACTATATACTGATAAGTGCCACGTTACAAAGTACGAAGCCAAGTCAATCTATAAAATGTTAATTGGATGCCCTATTATACTCTATTTGAGCCGTTGAGTGCCATTTGCCCACCTTTGCATGTTTGGTCATTGCATGTGTTTGGGAGTGTTTGGAAGTGCCTTGTGCATAGTCTAGGGTTAGGGTTAGTTTACTGAGTTTATCTCACCCCGTCGTGGGACCCACATTTTCAGACCCCAAACCCTAAGCATGCCGCCGCCGCCGATTTTTGGGGTGCCCGTCTGGATAGAGCAGTATTCCACGGAGTACCCGGTGGGAGAGGGGAAAGCTTACATTAGGAAGTATGGTACCATTTGGATGGATGTGGGCTTAGCAGACTGGAGAGTAGACAGATTCGCAGCATGGTTCTACCGCGACAGCGATCTCACAGTTGGGCCACTGAGGACTTTTGACGTGCCGTGGGACGTCATTGGCGAGCAGGATCCTTCGATTGTACACCCTGCTGATGGGGAGCTCACTGACTCCGAGACCGCACCTGATCCAGATCTTCCGCCGGCACCGTCTCAGAACCCCGAGACTGATGGCGACATCGTGGGGCCCTCTGATGCCGAAGACCCCATGGAGACGGACGAGTCCGAGCCCGAGGAAGATGACGAAGAGCTAGACGATTCCGAGGACGAGCCTTTGGAGGAGGAGTACAACCCTGACGGAGAGGCCATCTACCATCCTCAGCCTGAACCCGAGGATGAAGTAGACCCGGAGCCAGAGTTTGAAGAAGAAGAAGAGGAAGAGGAAGACGAGGAAGACCTGGAGGAGTATGACCCAGCGCACCGCGAGGACCCCGATGATGACCGCGAGCCCGACCCTTAGATAGCCTAGGCATCCATGACTTTTTGGAGTTCCACTTTTGAGTAGTGCCTGACCCTTAGCCCGTCGTCTCTTTTGATTAGGCTAACCATCTCCCCTGATCCTAATTGTTGTATCCCAGTTTATGTTTATGTTGTAAAGTGAATCGTATGCTATGCTATGACTTGATTAAGTTTCTTACTTCCCTCAAACCCTCTCGTGTTTAATTGTCTAGGAGTTTTACATGACGCTGCTGCATGTTCATTTAAGTTTCATTGCCTACCGTGTATTCCAAGGATCCTGGGTATAATACAGATAAGGAACTGGTTGTAAGGCGATGATGTGCGCCGTAGAGGACTCGACGCGTTACATCCTCGTTTAATTGGTATCAGAGCAAGGTCAGCTCGATCAAGCTGATTGAGGATTGGAGTAATAAGGTGTATTGATTCGAGGAGAATTGGGTAGCAAGACCTTAGGAAATTCGCTAGAGTTAGGCATAGAATGCATGGCATGTGAAATGGCGCTTGTGATTGGCATATTGACTGGCGTCATCCTTGGTAGACTTAAGGCTATAAGGCTTCGTACTTGGCACTGAGTGTTGACTGCTGCTTGCTTGGTTGGGTAACTGATTTTGATTTGGCTAAGTTGCAGAGGCAACTGATTGTGTGGTACAATGGTGATTCCCTCGTTGTGATGCTTTTAATGGTTGCTTTGACTATGATTGCTGCTATGAGTATAGCGTAGCCTTGTTCGACTAAAGTAGATGACTTAGGTCTCTAATTCCTGATTGGAATTATAGTGGCTCAGGTGTTGTGAGACTTAGCGAGATGAGTAACCGGACCAGAGGTACTGGAGGAGCGTCTAGCTCTAGGCCGCAAGTGGTAGAAGATCCTAGGTATGACGGAGTCATGAGGATCCTGGAAGAAATTGGGAACTTGATGGGCAGGCAGGCCCAGGAAAGAGCTGCTGCCGTTGCCCAGGCTGCTGAAGCTGCAGTCGCTGCCGCCAACCTAGCAAACGGGAATAACGGGAACAATGGTTATGGTAATGATGGTGGTAACGCCCAAGGACAAGGAAATCGATGGATGGGCCAGCTGATGGAACACTTTATGAAGCTGAAGCCACCAAAGTTCGATGGCACAAGGGACCCTGGAACTGCCCCTGCTTGGATTGAAGAATTGGAAAAGGCCTTTGAGGCGCTGGGTTGTACTGAGGCTGAAAAGGTAGTCCTGGCTGTGTACCAGCTACGAGGTACGGGGAATGATTGGTGGAAGGCCACCAAGGGAAGAATTTTCCCAGAAGGCACAGAACCCAACTGGACTGTCTTCTCTGAAGTGTTTACTGCTAAGTATTTCTCCAGAGCGGCTCAAGAACAGAAGATGATTGAATTTCAGAATCTTCGACAGAATCAGATGACCATCGATCAGTATGAGGCCGAATTCGCAAGACTGTCTAAGTATGCCCCGAGAATGGTCGAAAACCCTGAGGATAGGGCGAGAAGGTTCAGAGATGGACTGAGACCTGACCTTCGCAGCCAGTTGGTGCTGCTGGACATACAGGGCTATGACGCCATTTATGAAAGAGGTCAGTTGGTGGAAAGGGACATGAGAGAAAGAGGAGTGGCATCTGGATCGCGGTTCACTCCCGTGAGGGATAACCGCCAGTTCGGCAAAAGGCCAATGGTGAGCAACCGGCGTTTCGTCCCTCCGAGTAGAAGGAACATTAGCAAGCCTGCCCCCCGGCCGAATTGGAACTGCCGCTTGTGTGGACGGAAGCATGGGAACGGACCTTGCCCGAGCAGGACGGGCGCTTGCTTCAAGTGTGGCCAGTTGGGCCATCAGATAAGGAATTGCCCGAGTCAGGCACCAGGAGCTCAGACTCAAGGGAACCGGCCGCCAGCGGGACCGCAGGCGGGAGCTCCGCAGAACAATGCCAATAGGCCGCCAGCTCAAGGAAGGGTTTATGCTGTGGCACGTAGGGAGGTGGAAAACGCGCCTGGCGTGGTCACAGGTACGGTTACTTTATGCGATCATGCTGCCTATGCCTTGTTTGATCCTGGAGCATCGCATTCGTTTATATCTGCTCAATTTGCTGATTTGGTCGGAATTGAATTGAAACCACTGGAAGTGATATTGCATGTTACCACCCCTTTAAAGGATAAAGTGCTGGTTTCTTTAGGTTGTTCAGATTGTAAGATAGTCATTGGGGGTAGTGAGGAACGAATAGATTTAGCTGTGCTGCCTATGTTTGACTTTGACGTGATTATCGGAATGGATTGGTTGAGTAGACAGAGAGCTGTCGTTGATTGTGGTAGCAGGGTGATTCATTTCCATCCCAATGATCACCCTAGATTCGAGTTTGTGGGAAGTCGAGGAGGAACCTCAATCCCTTTGATTTCGTCACTGGAAGTGACTAGGCTGTTGAACGAAGGATGTCAAGCTTACTTAGCTGCCGTTGTGGACCCGACCATAGAGGAACCAAAGCTAGAGGACATAGCTGTAGTACGTGATTACCCAGATGTCTTTCCTCAAGAGTTACCAGGGTTGCCTCCAGAAAGGGAAATAGAGTTCGTGATTGAATTAGCACCTGGAACAGAGCCAATCTCGAAGGCACCCTATAGGATGTCCTTGTCGGAATTGAAGGAATTGAAGGTTCAGATGCAAGAATTGCTAGACAAAGGATTTATTTGTCCAAGTGCTTCGCCTTGGGGAGCCCCAGTCTTGTTTGTAAGGAAGAAGGATGGGTCGTTGCGCTTATGCATTGATTACCGGCAGTTGAACCAGGTGACCATCAAGAATAAGTACCCGTTGCCAAGAATTGACGACTTGTTTGATCAACTACAAGGAGCTTCTGTGTTCTCCAAGATAGACCTAAGGACGGGTTATCATCAGTTGAGGATTAAGAAGGAATATATACCGAAGACCGCCTTTCGGACAAGATATGGGCATTACGAGTTCACAGTCATGCCGTTTGGATTGACTAATGCCCCAGCTGCTTTCATGGATTTGATGCATAGAGTGTTTAAGGAATACTTGGATCAGTTCGTCATTGTTTTCATCGACGACATTTTGATTTACTCAAAGAGCCCTGAGGAGCACGAGGAACAGTTGAGTAGAGTTCTACGGACGTTAAGGGAACACTCGTTGTACGCCAAGTTCAGTAAGTGCGAGTTTTGGCTTAACAAAGTTGCGTTCCTTGGACATGTCATCTCTGGAAATGGAATTTCTGTGGACCCAGCAAAGATTGAAGCAGTAACGAATTGGCCTAGACCTACGTCAGTAACAGAGGTTCGGAGCTTCCTAGGATTGGCAGGATACTACCACAGGTTCGTGGAAAAGTTTTCCTCGATAGCTACTCCTTTGACAAGGCTGACTAAGAAGGACACGAGGTTGGAATGGACAGATAAATGCGAGAGGAGTTTTCAGGAACTGAAGCATCGTTTGACGACTGCACCAGTGTTGACCATCCCTTCTGGACCTGGAGGTTACGAGATTTATAGCAATGCGTCGCTGAAGGGATTAGGATGCGTCTTGATGCAACATGGAAGAGTTGTAGCTTATGCATCGAGACAGTTAAGACCTAATGAGATGAATTACCCGACGCACGATTTGGAACTGGCAGCTATTATTTTCGCACTAAAGATCTGGAGACATTACTTGTGTGGAGAAAGGTTTCAGATTTACACGGACCACCAGAGCTTGAAATACTTGTTTTCCCAAAAGGAGTTGAACATGAGGCAACGTCGATGGATGGAGCTGCTCAAAGACTATGATTGCGATATCCTTTATCACCCTGGAAAGGCAAATAAGGTTGCGGATGCACTGAGTCGGAAGTCAAGCATCGCGCATTTGATGGTTAAGGAATGGACCTTGTTGGAAAGGATAAGGGATTCAGAGTTTAGGCTCGAAGTTTGCCAGCTGTCTTGTCTCCTAGCGACATTGAGAATTGAGCCAGAGATTCATGAGAAGGTGAAAGCGTTGCAATCTACGGACCCCGACATCCAAAAGATCTTGGAAACGGATGCCGGAAAAAGGAAACCCGACTTCCAAGTGTCCGAAGATGGGATTCTGAAGTTTCGTGGACGCTTGTGCGTACCCAGTGATGAGGAGCTAAGAGAAAGAATCTTGTCGGAAGCTCATAGGAGCAACTACAGCATCCATCCGGGTAGCACGAAGATGTATCAGAACCTGCGTCAACACTACTGGTGGAATGGAATGAAGGTAGACGTAGCTAAGCATGTGGCGAAGTGTTTGACGTGTCAGCAAGTTCAGGCTCAACATTGTAAGCCTGGTGGGATGTTACAGCCTTTGGAAATCCCCGAGTGGGAGTGGGAACACATTACCATGGACTTTGTCATGGGTTTACCGAGGAGTCAGAGAGGACATGATTCGATTTGGGTGATCGTGGATAGGCTGACTAAGTCCGCACACTTCTTGGCAGTAAGGAAAGATTTCGCGATGGATAGATACGCAGAGTTGTACATGAGGTACGTAGTTCGCCTTCATGGAGTTCCCGTGACGATTACTTCAGACAGGAACCCCAAGTTTACCGCTTCATTTTGGAAAAGCCTACAAGAGGCTTTGGGAACGAAACTATAGTACAGCACCGCTTATCACCCCCAGACGGACGGACAATCAGAAAGGACAATTCAGACGCTTGAGGACATGCTGAGAGCTTACGTATTGGACTTTAAAGGAGGTTGGGAAGATCAGTTACACTTGGTGGAGTTCGCCTATAACAACAGTTACCAACAGAGCATCGGAATGGCACCGTTCGAAGCACTATACGGTAGAGCCTGCCTGACACCCTTATGCTGGGACGAGGTTGGTGAACGAAGCATAACAGGCCCGGAGCTAGTGGAACAGTCAGTGGAGGCAGTGAAAATCATAAGAGAAAGATTGAAAACCGCACAGAGCCGCCAGAAGAGTTACGCCGACAAGCGGCGCAGACCTTTGGAGTTTCAAGTAGGAGACCACGTTTTCTTGAAAGTGTCACCAATGCGAGGTCTATCTCGGTTTGGGAAGAAGGGAAAGTTGAGTCCGAGGTATGTAGGCCCTTTCGAAATTCTGGAGCGGATTGGAACTCTGGCCTACAGACTCGCCTTGCCGCCAAGCTTATCACAAGTTCACAACGTATTCCACGTGTCGATGCTGAGGAAGTATGAACCGGACGCAACTCATGTGCTGGACCACGAAGTGATAGAAGTGGACGATCGGGTAACATATGTGGAGAGACCAATCAGGATCGAGGACAGGAAGGAGCAAGTACTAAGGAACAAGACGATCCCACTAGTAACGGTGATCTGGGAGCACCATGGAACTGAAGGAGCCACTTGGGAAAGTGAGGAAGCGATGAGGCGTCAGCACCCCCATTTGTTTGAGTAGGTGGTTGTAATGTAAATTTCGAGGACGAAATTTTTGTAAGGGAGGAAGAGTTGTGACATTCTGAATTCTGACCCCATCTCGAAACTTATCAGTGAATGAATGTCTATCGATGTATTCCAGTTAATCTCGCTCAGAACTGATCACTCTCGAGTCGACTAACCAATGGGGAATGGCCATATAGGATTTAAAGTACGTGGACCAAAGAATTGAACCACGAGTAGACGCTTTGACCATAAGGATCGTCGAGGAAATGTTCTGAACCGCTATAGGACGATCTAAGAATGGTTTTAGAACAATTTGCTAGTGTCATGCGATTGGTTCACGGGTGAATCCGTATGACCATGACGTGATTTGCGAATTAACCTAACTCAATTTCTGACGATCGTAACCTTCGGGGCTAGTGATTGACCCTCGCGATTACATGACAACCAAAGCCATCGTGGCTTGAGTAACTCTTAAACGCGACATAAGTCGCGGGTCGATACGCGTAACTCCTAAGAGCCGCCCGTTAGTCAGAGACGCACTGGAATGACAATTGACTGAATTTAGCCATAGATTGGACTTCGAGATTGGAGGTCGGGTATTCGAAGATCACAGTGGAGTAAATTTAGACGTCGCTTCATCGAGGGGTTATTAAGGTTAGAAACAGTCCCGTATAGGTTAGAAAAGCGAAATTCGGACCGCCAAGTGAAGTGGGACCCTTTTACCCTTAGTTTAGTGCACTTTTCTCTTAAACCAAGCAAGGGCAAAGTGGTCATTTGCCCTCCCCAAGCCACCAGCCGAAAATAGAGGGGTAGTTTGGTCTTTTAGCCTTGAATTATTGAAGAAGTGAAGGGACTAGCTTGATTGGACAAATTCCCCAAACCTACCCCACTACTTGTCATTTTTGAGAACTATTCCTTTGTCATTCACAAGCCTAACCACTCCACTATCTTGTTTTCCCTCCAAAAGCTTTCCTTCACACTTAAGACAACACATCTCCCTCTTCATTCCCTCTCCCATTCGGCCACCACCAGACCTCTCCCTCCCTCATTCGCTCTCTCTTCTCTCTCCCTCTCTCAACTCGTCGCCGCTCTCTCCCTCGCCAAGTCGCGGCCAACCGCCGCCTTGCCGCCACTCCACCGCTTCAAGACCTCACCTAGGCGTCCTCCTCATCCCTTTGAACCTTGTTGGACCGCCGTGCAAGCCCCGGACCACCCAAAGCCAACGCCGATCAGATTAGGGGCAATGGAAGAGGGCGGGCTGTTCTTGGAGAGATCTTGGTCAATCTTGAGGTAAGTGGTTTTTAGGACTTAGATAAGTATGTTAGGGTGTTAGAGGCATGATTTAAGTGAGGTATTGAAGATTGTTCTTGGTCGTTTGAAGTGTGGATTCCTTGGAGCGCAATCTGATCGCGCTGGATCAGATTTGGTGTCACGCCTCTTTCAGCCACTCCAACCGGTTTTTCTTGGATATTCAAGCTTGGTAAGCTTCCTCTAACCTTATACTAGGACCATGGAATGGAAGGACCAAGTGAGGGTCATTTATGATGAGTTTAGGGGGCTGTTTTGGCATGAAACATAGGAAATCAGAATCTGTGTTTTAGAGGGCTGATTGTGCTTGATGGAAATTAATGCTTGGAATGTTCAAATCATGGTTTAAATGGGTTGGTAGATGCCCTTACATGCTTACCTAGTGTCCTATGATACCCTTGGAAGTGTTAGGACTTGAATTTAGCTCCTTGGAACTAGTGAGATCCTAATTGGTGCCTAGGTGTGTTCGGCCATATAGAAAATTGCATGATGCGTCGTTGAAAATGGTCAAGTGGCCCTTGTAGCATTTTGGTCGTGAGCATTAAGATGTGATTTAATGGTTGAAATGGAACCCCGGTTGTGCGTTAGGCCTTATGTGTCGAATCGATACATTTTGTAGTGTCATGGTTTGGGTTGGCTTGATGGAATTGTAATGGCCGAATGGCATAGAGGTGGGAAGTAACTTATTTAAGTGGAAATGAGACTTATGGTGGAATATTGCATCGGCCCCAATTGAGTGAGATTATGGCATAATTGTCTTGTAATGGATTGGTGCTTAAAATTGGCCTTAACGCTTGAAATGAAGCATTGTGATTTAAATGCGAGCAATTATGATATATGACCGTGGCCTTGCTTGATTACGGCGTGATGAATTGCTATGCTACGGTTGCTAGCTCAATTGACCAATTGGTACTTATGGTGGAATTATGCACCTATGATTGACTTATGCCATGATTGTTAGATTATGAGCCTATGAGCATATTATAACCCTGATACGTTAAACGCGGGGTTCATTTACGTCCTGAGGCGTTAAACGTGGGATGGACCTGAGGCGTTATTACACGGGTCATGTGGATGGCAAAGGATAACCTGAGGCGTTAAACTCGGGTTCCTTGATATTATAAGCCTGATGCGTTGTTACGCGGGCTCTGCCATGCGAAGTGCAACCATATTGTGATTATAAGCTATCCTTATACTATATACTGATAAGTGCCACGTTACAAAGTACGAAGCCAAGTCAATCTATAAAATGTTAATTGGATGCCCTATTATACTCTATTTGAGCCGTTGAGTGCCATTTGCCCACCTTTGCATGTTTGGTCATTGCATGTGTTTGGGAGTGTCTGGAAGTGCCTTGTGCCTAGTCTAGGGTTAGGGTTAGTTTACTGAGTTTATCTCACCCCGTCGTGGGACCCACATTTTCAGACCCCAAACCCTAAGCATGCCGCCGCCGCCGATTTTTGGGGTGCCCGTCTGGATAGAGCAGTATTCCACGGAGTACCCGGTGGGAGAGGGGAAAGCTTACATTAGGAAGTATGGTACCATCTGGATGGATGTGGGCTTAGTAGACTGGAGAGCAGACAGATTCGCAGCATGGTTCTACCGCGACAGCGATCTCACAGTTGGGCCACTGAGGACTTTTGACGTGCCGTGGGACGTCATTGGCGAGCAGGATCCTTCGATTGTACACCCTGCTGATGGGGAGCTCACTGACTTCGAGACCGCACCTGATCCAGATCTTCCGCCGGCACCGTCTCAGAACCCCGAGACTGATGGCGACATCGTGGGGCCCTCTGATGCCGAAGACCCCATGGAGACGGACGAGTCCGAGCCCGAGGAAGATGACGAAGAGCTAGATGATTCTGAGGACGAGCCTTTGGAGGAGGAGTACAACCCTGACGGAGAGGCCATCTACCATCCTCAGCCTGAACCCGAGGATGAAGCAGACCCGGAGCCAGAGTTTGAAGAAGAAGAGGAGGAAGACCTGGAGGAGTATGACCCAGCGCACCGCGAGGACCCCGATGATGACCGCGAGCCCGACCCTTAGATAGCCTAGGCATCCATGACTTTTTGGAGTTCCACTTTTGAGTAGTGCCTGACCCTTAGCCCGTCGTCTCTTTTGATTAAGCTAACCATCTCCCCTGATCCTAATTGTTGTATCCCAGTTTATTTTTATGTTGTAAAGTGAATCGTATGCTATGCTATGACTTGATTAAGTGTCGTACTTCCCTCAAACCCTCTCGTGTTTAATTGTCTAGGAGTTTTGCATGACGCTGCTGCATGTTCATTTAAGTTTCATTGCCTACCGTGTATTCCAAGGATCCTGGGTATAATACAGATAAGGAACTGGTTGTAAGGCGATGATGTGCGCCATAGAGGACTCGGGGCGTTACATGCCGGATGTTCACGTTTGGGATGTTTACCCTCTATTTGGTACGGGTCAATCAATTTTTGTCATGGTATTAATCCAATTTAATGAAAACTAACATATGATAGATTTATCACATGTTTACCAATTTAAGGTTTTTGATGGTCAAAATAATTAGTTTAGAATAAACTTATCACAGATGTACCAGTTTGAGATTTTTAGTGGTTGAAAAAATAGTTTATATTAAATTTGTCCAATGCGTACCAGTTTGAGATTTTTTATGATGAAAAAATTGATGTGGCTAGTTTTATCACCTAGAGGGGCGTGAATAGGTGATTATAGTGCAATTATAGTATTTATTGCGCAATTCAAATTGCACGGGCGTTATTATAATGTCTTAGATGATTGGAACACAGTGTATCACTATGAACGATTCATACGCAGTTCATCAATCACAAGATATATGATATATCAGAGTAAGAGATAGAGAAGACTACACATAGGGTTTATAGTGGTTCGGCTTTGGTTAAGCCTACGTCCACTTCTTCGACTATCAGCCAATCGACTGGATTCCACTTGTAAACTACTTGAGAGGTTACATTTTAGTGATCTCCTTGAAACGTAGGATACCCCACCTAACGCTCAACACTCTTGTGTACACCTCATCACAATTACAATGGATGAATCAATAAGTGTGTATGAAATGAAGTACTCTCAATCTAAGAATTATGAACATTTTTTCCTCTTAACGCCGATCTCTTTTCCCTCCAACCTTGAGATGTCTTTTTATACTCATCTGCCTTAAATCTAACCGTTGCAAGGCTTTCAGAAGAGGTCTCTCCAAAACTTTCCGTTTGGACAAGACAAATATCAAAAGAAGATCTCGTAGTCGTTGGGGATCGCCAAAGAAAAGTTTTCTTCGTTCGGATTAAATCGCCCATATAATTATGATCATTGGTTTCCATAGATGATTTCACTCATTTGGAAAGTTGTGTGTCTTCTTGATTTCGCATCCTTGATTGATCTCTATCCCCGAGAATTCTCAAGAATGATCCAGCTCGATTTTATCCGTTGTAATGTATCAATAAAGTACATTTCGAAGTCCTCTTCAAGTTCTGATTACTGCATGTGAATACTCCTGTCACGGCCGCACTCCCAGCGAGCACATCACATTCGCTCCAGGCCAATAAAATAAATCCCAAGAACACCTCACGGCCTAAAGTGAAATGAAATGCACATGCGGAAGGACACAACACCCTGACAATAAACAACATATGGAATTCGGACAAGTAGTAAAGCACACACTTATATATACATACATACATACATAATTCAGAAGTCGTTACAGACGACGGTGGGGAAAGTCTTTGACCATAAACCGCTTACAAAAGCTGTCAAGGAACTCAGGATAACATAAAAGGCTACTTCATTGTGCTTTCCTAAACCTCACTCCAAAATTGTTCCTCGCTAGAGAACTCAACCACTTTGCCTTGCTACCCTGAAGAACCGCTGGAATCATCACACGCCTCAGCTTGATCTTCCTCCAGATCGTATTCGGAAAGGTCTCCGATGGCACCTCCTCAGAAATGTCCTCGGTGTCTTCTTCAGTTGTCTCCTCGGGATCTTCTGTTTCTTCCGTTGATATTTCAATATAATTCTTGTATTCCTCGAAAGGGGGAGACTTTGAACTCTCGGGAATATTTCTGGATCCTCTCATTAATGCTTGATTCTTCACTTCTACTTCCGAACGGGAGGGGTGACACCAACTAGGAACAACTCCCTAAGGGCACATCTTCTGGCAGCAAAGGACCTAACAGGTTACTGTTCCCCAAGCGGCGGTACCACGCTTCAAAACGATGCGGTTGCAAATTTGTCTTTCCTTCGTCAACCCACATTGTCGTACTCTTTCTAACATACGTAGTCAACTTACTCTCCAGAAATTCTTCAAAAAAGACGATCGTTTCCTTCGGATTGCCTAATCTTACTGGCTACATATTCACGGTTTTGGTTCTGAAAAAGGTGTCCCACTACGAGGTGAGATTTACATCCCAGCAAGTACAACCTAACCCAAACTAAACCACTAGTCCCACCAGACAACACAAAATGCAGACAATGTAGGGAATTCAGCAAGCAATTGCATATGGAAAATCAGCGTCATTTATCACAGAGTAATTTGGCATATCAAATCATTAACGAACACACCACAAGCTATAGGACCCAAGCTTCACACATTAGCATAGGAAAGATTTTCATTTACACTAGTGATATCACACAAATCCCATCTCCAAGGTATATAAACCTCAATATAATTCAAGGCACTCTAGCCATGACAATCGGGGCACCACGCCAACATATTTTGCATCGAGGCATCATAGCCATGCAATAACTAGGGCACCAAGCCAATATATTTGTCAGGGCACCAAGCCAATTCAATCTCCGAGGACCAAGCCAACGATCGATGAATGCTTTATTGCATAGACTTTATAGTCTGTGCAATTCATCAAAGCTCATTGTTCAATATCAATTAACAGGGCTCACTAGTCACTCAATATCACACATGGACTTACTAGCCAAACCACAACCACAATTGCCAATGCATCACAATTAATTCAATTGCACACTACTAAACACCATGCTTTTACCATACAAACCCGTTACCCAATACAACCATCTAGTAGCGTCCTAGGGTTCAAGTAAGGGTTTAGAAATCACTTACCTCAAGCAATTAGCACAAATCCACTTCGGTCGATTTTCCTTAACCCACAAATGTTCGGCAATCTAAGGTTTTCGTACCGTCCTAGGAAATTCATCAATTTTGGATCAAAATCCAATCAATTCTCACTTCCTTGATACCAATCCCTCACTAATTAATCAAATGGCAACTCAAGATGCCTTATCAAATGATCGAATACACCACAATATTTCCACGAACCCTTTAAGTACTCGGTTCATTCAGCCACTTACAGGACAAAATATAACTTGAGGTTTCATGCACAATATAGCCCTTAAATCACTTCCAAATCTCAATCCACTTCATACACTTCCAATTAACACCTCACATGACGTCTTATAAGGTCTCATGAGTTATTTTGAAACCAAAATACCGCCTAAAGCATCCCCAACAGAACCGATCAGAACAGGGCATAAACAGAGCACAATCGGTTTCAACCCACAAATCATCTCTAGGCTCCAATTCTCACGAGTTACACTTACTAACATCTCAATATAAGTGTTAGGGAGGCTCACCAGGAATTTTGGAGAGAAACAACAACCCAAAGCCCTCCAACAACTCAGTTTCTTCTTGGCGCGCAACGATCAGTTTTCTGGTAAGTTTTGATCATCCACAATTAGTCATGAAAACCTATTTTAACACCACCAAACTTGCGGTCAAAGCTCATCCAACATGAGTACTAGATGTATGAAGATCTCACAAAAAGTTTGAGGTCATTTGGAATTTCTAAGAGTTAGAACCAACATTTTTCCTTAGCTAGCTCATAATCTGTCCACTTTTATTCCAAAAATTTTCATAAATTAACCAGACCTCCAATGGACACAAAACCAATTGGAACTTGTTAAGGACACCTTGAACTAACATGCGATTGTCAGCGGTCGACTAAAAGGTCACTGGAGGTGGTCGTCATACGGACCGAACAGGGCGGTAGGAGCTGGTCGGGCGAGCAGATTGAGTTAGGGAAGAAATGAGGAGGAAAATGAAGGGAGATGGAGAAGGGGAGAGGGTGGTCGACCATTAGCAGCTGAAGATGATATCCCACAAATAATTGGTGCAAAAATTTGACAAGATTGATTAACCATGGAATTAATGCTTGGCCTCTTCTCCTCTTGATACTTGGCAAGCCACCAATAATTGTCACTTAAGCTTTGACTTTCTTTGACGAACTTTCCCTCCAATTTTCGGCAGCACCATGGGAGTGCTAATTGACCATTTTGACCTTCAATTATCCTTAAGACAAAGACAAATGAGCGAGGGGTAAAACGGTCATTTGGCATTTTTCGTCCGAAACTGCGTTTTCTCAATTCTGAATGGCCATTGGCAAGGCGACGTCAAATCCATTTTCAATTTTGAAATTCTTCATTTTCAATTGCCAATTTGAGCTTCCATTTCATGATAGATCTCTCGTCGATCATATCTCCAGTTTATCTCGAACTAACGGACGGCTTTTGCAGACGTTACGCGTATTGACTCTGTGACTCTCGTCACACTTATAACGACTCAGGATAAGACGACTTTGGTTGTCATGTAATTGCGAGGGTTCATTACTAGCTCCGACGGTCTCGATCGTCATTGTCCGATGTAGGAAAAACGTCGCAAATTATACATTGGTTTTACGGCATCACCCGCGTCCCAATCGTATAATGCTAGCAATTACTTCCTTAATCGTTATTCGATCGGCCTTTATTGGCTCTAAATGTTCCCTCGACAATCCTTATGGTCAGAGCGCCATTTCCTTTTTCGAGTTTTCTAGGTCCACGTACCTTGTCATGCGTTAGCCTTTCCCTTCTAGTTAGTCTACTCAAGATTGATCAGATCCGAACGAAATAAAACTGAAATACATCGATAGATTCTTCTCATTCCATAGTCTCAAAATGACAGAAAATTCAGAATGTTACAACTCCTCTCAGAGCTTGAGCATCATTCCAACGTCTGAGCTATCCCCGCTCAACGGCTCAGCTCGACACAGCATCTGAGTCCCTCATAAATCAACATCTGAGCTAAACCTTTTTGTCAGATTCAATCCTATGCATCTCCGCACCAAAGGACAATCTGCAAAACAAGTATTCCACGGCATTATCTTGAAACTTAAAAGAACTTGGATTGTTTTGTCAACTTCAAAATTATATAAGGGTTTTTCTCAATAAAAATAATTTGGGAAAAATTTATAATATGTGTACTAGTTTGGGGTTTTTCGTGTTATTAACTCAATTCTCAATTGGGATTAGAACCCATAACACAACCAATAGGATTGATCATGACCTCAAGATATGGCCATGAAGGTACTCTATTGAGTAATGACGATATCATGTTGTTGAGGAGAGGATTATAAAAAAAAAGTTATAAATCTATTGTAATTGTAACAATTTAGTCATAAACTTTTTTTTTCAATTGAGTTCTAAACAATTTGCATTTGTACCAATTCAATCAACTCAACCAATTTGTTATGTTAATTCAGTCCATCCGTCTAATTTTAGCTGACAATCGTTGACATGGATGCTGGTCATTCATGTGATGTGGCAGGTACTGACATGGATAATTTTTTATTTTTATTTTTTATTATTCTTTCTTTCTTTTTTCTTTTTTTCCTTCCTTCTTTGTCCAGCCGATCGGCCAGAGGCGAGTGCCTGGCTAGCCTCTACCGAAGCTCGCCAAACGTCGGTGAGGTTTGCCCTCGCCAATGGCCGATGGGGTTAGCTTCACTAGAGACTGACGAGTTCGACCTCGCCAGCCTTGCCCTTGGCCTATTGTCAAAGGAAAAAAAAGAAAGAAAGAGAGGAGAAAAAAAGAAAGAAAAAATAGAAAATAAATAAACACGTTAGTGCCAGCTATGCAATATATGATGTTCATCGTCCATGTCAGTGATTTTATATCAAAACTGATCGAATGGACTGAATTGACATAAATGCAAAAGATTTAGCACTCAATTGATACAATTGCAATAGGCCTAAGACTTCTTTTGGTAAATTTCCCTCTTGTAGAGGATACTGTGCATTATTTTCCGAAATTTTTTTGGAGAGTTTGATGGATGAGACGTCAACGGTATTTATTTCTATGGTTTATGCTATACATATAGATGAGGATTAAATTAATTAAATTAATTAAATATATTTTAGAGTTTTATTCCAGCATGCGTCCTTGCTGAGGTCTTCTTCCTTTCTTGGCAGATCCTTAGAGGTTGTTCCGTTGCGTGAGCGTTCACTACTATAGCACAATAAGATTAATTAATCTTTATTTAAATGTTAAGGGCCATTACCCTGTCGTTTCTTGGCAATTACCTTTCAATCAGTCAGAAATACCCTCAAGTTGAATCAGAAAAGAGAGGAATGCAATGGACGTCAACGTCGAATTACAACCGTCCGTGGGTCTTTTTAATTATATAATAGGGCCGCAGATGATCTTTTATTTTCTTCTTGAAACGAGTATAAAGAGGTTTGAAGTGGGACCCTCTTCTGTAGTAAAACCTCTACGTACATAGAGATCCTCGTCTTCGAGACACATATTCTAGTACGCTGAACGGACAAGCAATTGTGGCCACAAAACAAATATTAGTATTGCATGGCTAACAATCTCGAGGTCAAAGGTTCTACTGGTTGGAAAGTCTGCGAGGCTGATTTGAAATGGATGAATCCTATCCAAACGTGAACTCGATGGGTCTAATTGAATTCTAAAGTCGGGTTTCCAATGGCAGTTTCGAACCCACCTCGAATAAGCATATGGGTATTTGATCCATGTTCAAACCCGCTTAATTACAACTCTTCTTCCACATTAAACTTTAAATTTGAGTATTCCAGCACACAAAGTGCGTGAAAATCATCTCAAGCCATGTTAGCATCCCTATCACAGTGTCTGCATGTTTTAGGTAATCCTAACTCTTTTATTGCAAGGAGTTAGGATTACCTAAGTATTGATTTTTTTTTAATGAAACACATGAACACCGACAGAGATATTATGCACATTTGATTTACGCCAAGTTTGAGTTTTCCTTATTAATATGGTAAATATTTAACCCGGTCATGAATTAACCGGTCTAGTGCTAAAAGTGTTTAAAACTGAGGTGAAACCACTTTTGTCATATCATCATAGCCGGCGTATAAGATTCAATGATTATCGAATTGTTCCTTTAATTTTTCTCTCATGGAACGGAATCATATAAACAATTAGTAGACTGAATTGACATTTCTTTTCACAAATAAAGCAAATTATACACAAATATGTACTCTCACTAGAGGTGGCAAAATGGGTCTAGAACCCACATTTGACCCATATTTGATGGTGGTGGGTCAAAAATGGGTTAGCTTAAGTACTTAAATGAGTCATAAATGGGTTGCTTAAAAACTTTATGGGTCATAAATGGGTTTCAAATGGGCCATAAATGGGTTAGCTAAGAAAACTATCTTAAGGCAATCATAAATAAGTTTTGTGAATATTTTTTTAAAAATCTAATTTTTTAATATTTTAATAATTTGTTTTTTATATAATTTTTTTTCTTTTCTATTTTCTTTTTTCTCCTGCCTTGGCCGTCGCTCTACTTTGGCCGCCAATGGTCACCGCTGCCCACCTCCAGTCACCATCACCAACCACCACCCTCCGCCGCCGCCGGCCGTCGACCGCCGCCACAGTGCGTGTACGAGTCAATTAGTATTGAAGTCTTTTAACTTAACTCAGCAAGATAAACCAGAATCGAGTACGAGTCAGCGTCGAAACCTGCCGGAGCACCTCCCTTCCCGAGCTCCGATTACGCCCCCTACGCCTTCAGAAGCGGCAGCCCGTGCGGGGAGAGCTACAGCTTCGGCGACAGAGGTGGCGAGCAGCAGTTTGAGGGGACAACGATGGCAGGAAGCAGGCAACGGTCAACAGTGGCGAGCAGATGTCGCAGGTGGCCGATTATAATAAAAAATTATTTTATAAAGAAAAAATTTAAATTTTTTCAGAAAAATTCAATTGCATGTTTTAGCAATATAATTTTTCTTAATAAATTATAAGAAATAAATATTTCATAATTTAGCTAAATATATAAGTATTTAAGTAATACGGGTCGGGTCGGGTATGGGTCGGGTATGGGTTGGGTCGGGTATGGGTCACTAAATTTGCATTGGATGAATATGGGTCAAAACGGGTTAAATGGGTCAATATGGGTCGGACCATATTCGACCCGACCCATACCCGACCCGACCCACCCATTTGACGCCTCTAACTCTCACTCTTCGCTGCGTTCCTCAAGGACGATCATGTAATTTGAGCCTACAATCCTATACAATTGCTTTGAACATAGAGAGATTCCCCCACGCTGAAAATCTGACCAGAGGCATGTGGGAGTCTTTCCATTCCAACACCATCTCATTCTCATTCTCTCCAATTGCCACTGAATATAACCTCTTCCCACTAATTAATTCCATGGCTTCCATCAAATTTGCTTGGCTTATTCTCCAACCATCCACACAACGAGACTCCAATGGAACATCCAAACGTTCCCTTATTTCTTCCCAACATTGGAACCAGTCAAGGCAAGAAACAAAGGGTGAGACAAAAAGAGACTCCACAGCTAGCCTTGCCTCTACAAGCTGCTGGCTTTTCAAATCTGACTCAATTGATTCCAAAATTGCATGGTAATAGTTGATGTTCTCTTCGAAGAACTCGCCAAACCCTGAGTAATTTCGCGATTCGCTGCTAGTTTCTCCATGGCACAAAGTTATTATGCCGCCCATGGCGGGATGTGCAATCACTTCCTTGGCCAATCTCAAGAACTCATCAACTAGGCTCTCACTTCTTCTCCTTCCCATGTGTGGAAGACCCTTCATTACATTGAAGACCATCCATTCTGAACTCATATCATTATTACCACCTCCTCTTTTGCACAGTCTCTTCATCTCACTCACTAACGAATCAATCCTCATCTCTTCCGCCACCAACTCCACACCAAGAGCCTTTGCTTGCTCTTGAAGCCTCCTCTTCACCTCCTCAAATTCGATCAAACATTTCTCATCGTCCCATTTGATTGAAGTTATCCATAGAGCTATACGTCTCCTCGCCATTGCCATGGACTCGATCAATGCCCACCATTGGAATGCTTCCCCCATATCAAAGTCTATAACATGTACAGCCTCGATGTGTTCGGGCACGGATTCGAGAATCGCCGAATTCGCCGCAAAATGGGCGAATCTCCCGTGTGGGGATATTTGGTATACTGCATTTGATGCTGACTTAAAGTTCTTGAAAGCCTCTTGTTTTATGTAATCAAGGTCTTGTTTTCTGTCGAACATGTAGAAGGCAAGGCGATCCATCGCGTTGCCAAGCGGGTTTGCTCTCTCGCTGATGCATCCTGAGAGCACATCGAGGAGCTCACACTGATCGTTTTTCATGGCCTCTCCATATGCCTTAAGGAGATGAGGGAGGCCGAGTTTATTATCAACCTCCATTCCCTCGAATGGAAGGATTAAAGATGCTTGGACTGATGAGACATCGTTAGTGCTCTCCGAGTATAGGGATGAACTGGGGCTAGCAGTCCACCCCTTATCGTTGCCGCTTGAGAATGGCTCGAACCCTTCAATCTCCATCAGGATAGCTTCAATAGGGTCCAATTCGCTATTCTTGGAGTTACGCATCTCACCGAGAGTCGGCAAAAACTCGGAGGGCAGATAAGAGGAGGATAGAGGCTGAGAGGAGACCTCTGTATTTATGAAGGATGAACAAAATTCATGTCCTCCAATGTAGAACCCTGAATTGGGAGAAGACACCATATCATGACCAATAGGATTGTTCATGACCTCAAAGAATGGCCATGAAGGTACTATATGGAATTCTGACAGCATCATCCTGTTGAAGATACTGTGGATTTTTTATTTTTTTTTGTGTGCGTGAAGATTTTGGGGGGAGTTTAATCGATGAGACGTGAAGGGTATTTATATCTGCGGTTCATTCAATACGATAATAGAGATAAAGATGAGTAAGAGTTTTGTTCCAGCAAGTTTCCCAGCTGCGGTATTCTTCCTTTCTTGGAAGATTCTTGGAGGCTGTTACAAGCGTTCACTACAATACCACGAAATGTGTAATTAATTACTATTTAATTGTTTTTTGGTCGAAGTTGTTACGTATTATCTATTAATTAATTATTTTTTTGGTCGGACTATTGATTAATTGTTAAGGACCATAGTTTGCCATGTCTTTTCCAGGTAGTTGTCTTTTAACTGGTAATTACAACCATCCGTGTCTCTCTTTTCGGGTCATAGATGATCTTTTATTACATTCTTCAAAGAGTACAAAGAGAGTTCAAGTGGGACCTTTTTTGTGTAGTAAAACTTCTACGTACATGGAGATATTCGTCTTTCTGAAATGGATATTCTAAAACTCTGAGGCTGCGTTTGGTGGTCGGGATTTCTGATCAGGATAGGATTGGATAGGATAGGATAAGAAATCCAGGGATTTCTCCATATCCTATCTACTGTTTGGTGAACTACGAATTTAAAGTCGAATACATCAGTTGATCACCCCTTGCAATACATGAAATCCTAGTACAAAACCGACAACTAAGGCTGTGAAGTGAGCTCGATACCAACGAATCACTAAATTACCTTACCACCATGCTTCTGAAGCTCCGACATATCAGCAAAATAGCCTATGTTCTTCTCATCCGCACTGTCCTACACCACATCGCACACCACCCATCGAATTTCAAACACATCGTTGGTCATAAGAACTCAAGATTTACAGAAACAGGACAAGAGCAAAAAAGAGCTTATAGCAGGGCACGTTCTTTCTCGATCGCTGCTTTGTTTCTCATCTACTCCCCGGGAAAGCCAAATGGTAAAGGAAAAAAAAACAAATCAGCTCAACAACATTCTCGTACGACCAGATTGAACTTGAATCGATGCCGAGAAGGACAAGGAGAGAGAACCTGGTAAATGTCGAGGAAGCGGGTCGAGGTCATCTGGGCCAAATGCTGCGGAGGCAGAGAGGCGACGAGCTCCTCATTGCACGAACAACTTAGAATGCAGAGCCGACGTTCTGTTCGTAAAGCTTTGACCAATCAATCGATTGGATTGCAGCATCTCTTCCTTCTTCGACTCTGCCTATAAAAACGCAGGCTTTCCACTTCCAGTCGGACACGTCTGAGGTAGAGAGGTGGTGGCTCGCTTTGTCACGTACGAGAGTCGGAGAATCTCATTGGGGCGCGATTCCGACCACTTCATCCGGAAGGAAAGGGGATACGGTGACCGCGACGGCGGCGGCGGCGGCGGCGACGACGACGACGACGAAGAAGGCGGCGAAGCCGATGGCGTAGGGGATGACGGGGAGATCGAGGCGAAGGTGGATGGTGGCGGTGGTGATGGCGGGGTGGGAGAAGAGGAGGGAGAGGGAGTTGAAGAAATCCTATCAGGCCTTATCCTACCCCCCTCCCCCGGATTTTTTTATCCGGGCTATATCCCCTTTATATCCGACCTTATACTATTCGGAACACCTACCAAACACAGGATAGAATAAAACATATCCTATCCCGAGTTTTATACGGACGACCAAACGCAGCCTGAAAGGACAAGCAGGTGCGGCCACACAATAAGTATTAGTTTTGCATGGCTAGTAATCTTACGGTCGGAGAGGTTCTACCATTACATATTGAAGTTAGGTTCAGGAAAAATTGCCAAAATTTTTTTAGCCTATTGCAATTGTGTCAATTCAATCGTGAACTTTTTTTTGGTCAATTAAGCCCTAAAATTTTTGCATTTATGCTAATTTAGTCCATCCGGCCAATTTTGCTGGAAATCGCTAACATGAACGTCGGCCGTCCTATGTGGCATGATTGGCGCTGATATGGATAATTTTTAATTTTATTTATTTCTTTTTTCTTTCTTTTCTTTCCTTTCTCTTTTTTTTTTCCTCTCTTTTTCCTCTAGCCGAGCAAGGATCAACCTTGCTGGCCAAAGGCAAGGGTCAATTGTTGAGGTCTAGCAACCACCTAGAGGAAAAGGGAAGGAAAAAAATAAAGAAAGAGAAAGTAATGAAAAAAATAATTCAAAAATAATGAAATATTATTAAAAATTATTCATGTCAACGTTGACCACGCCATGCAGGACGACTGATGCCAATGTCAGTGATTTTTGGCCAAAATTGCTGGATAGACTGAATTGACACAAATGCAAAATGTTTAGAACTCAATTAACAAAAAGGCAAAAAAAAGATAAAATTTCCATAATCGCAATAAATTTATGATTTTTGGATAATTCTCCTAGTAGGTCTCCTTTGAAGTTGGTGACGTCAACGTCACAGAGTAGAAATGCATGAATTCTATCCAAAGCATGAACTCGATAATCCTAAGTGTAGACATGGCCGGTTCCACGGAACCGCCGGTTCTGGTTCCACCAAAAGGGGGAACCGGCGGTTCCGGGCCGGTTCTCGGTTCCAGTTCCGGTTTTGGTTCCGATTCCAAACTTTTAATTTTATTTTTAAAATAATTAAATAAATAAATTATAAATTATAATCATTTATCAAATTGTACATTGTAATAAAATTTGGAAAAAAAAAAGAGAGAGAGGAGGAATGGCCTTTAACTTAATGAATTATCATTAAACGCCTACATATCTTCTTGGGGATAGAAGAATCAAAGCTCATGTAGTTCTCTTACCTTTGGTAACCCCAACTTATCTCATCGTCAATCGTCGCTACCCATTGTTGTGGTGCCGGTAGTATCTCCACAGTCTTCATTGAAGAATTTGTGTTCTCGATCCAGCTGTTGTTGTCGAAAATTAGTTTTTATCCAATCATCGACACAAACTTGAATCTTCACACTTTTCAGACTTAATCTTGAATGGCGGGGGTCCAAAATTAATCCTCCAGCGCTAAATGCTTGTTCAACTGCCATTATTGAAGAAGGGTCCCTAATATTTGTTTCGCGATGAGGGAGAAAACTGGAAATTGAGTTGAATGGTTTTTCTACCACTCAAGAATCTTGAAATCTGCGCTGTGTTCGCAATCACTAAACTCAAAAGCAATTGTTAAGTAGTTTCTAATTCGGAAATACTACATGTTGATGTCCCTGTATGTTTTTTTTTTTGCCTACTTATGAGCATTTTTTACCCTCTCCAAGTGAAATACCCGCATCGCTTTGTGAAACACTATGTTGGACAGATCCTGATCCACATCCACTGTCACTTAAACCATATCTACTAGAAAATTCATTATATAATGCTACCATAGCTTGTTTAACCTCTACTTGTATAATTGAAAATTTATTGCTTCATTCAAATGTAAACAATCATAATAATAAGCATTCAGATAATCTAATAAACCAACTAATTTAGTACGTGGATCGCAAATAATACCAACTAAATATACAAGAGGAATTTTCAAATAATAATGCAGCCATTTTTCTCGCATTACTAAAATACTCGAAGCTAATTCGGTATCTTTTTCATATTCATTAAAAACACTAGCAATATTAACACACTCTATTAAAAATAAATGTGTAGTGGGATAATAAATACAAGATAAATTACTAGTAACATCATTAAAAACTTTGAAAAAATCTATTTTTTTTTTTTACAAACGTCCCAATGTTGCTGGAGTAAAGCAATATCGGAAACAATATTCGAAATAAAAGAACATAATAAATCTTTGTAATCAAAAGTTTGTACAAGCATCTCGTAGGTAGAATTCCAACGAGTCGGAATATCTTTTGGAAACTTTTTTTCCTTTCGCCCATTTTGCTTACAAAATTTTCTCCACTTTCATAAGATGAGGACGGCTCCATAAAAATCTAATTGCATTATTGATTGGGTGGAGATAAGTCACAAGAGATCGTAAACCATCTTGTACACATAAATTCAAAATATGGCAAGCACATCTAATGTGAAAAAATTGTCCACCAAAAGAGAGTTTATAAATTTTTTCTAACTCGGGAATAGAAGTAGTATTTGCGGTGGCATTATCAAAACCAATTGAAAAAAAAATTATTAATCAAATCATATTGTTCTAAAACTTTCCTAATTAGTCTATAAATATTATGGGCCGTATGCCTTTCAGGAAAAACTCGAAATGCAAGAAGTCTTTTTTGAATAACACAATCCTCACCTATCCAATGGCATTCAACACCCATATAAGAATTAATATTCCAAGCATCACTCTAAATATCACTACCTATATGTACACGTCCACTGAATTCTCCAAAAAAACTTATCAAATCATTTTTTCGATGTTTATAAACTTTTTTAAGTTCGCGTCTAAGAATAGTTTTCAGAACAGATGGTGCTTACGGAGCCAGCGCAGTGTTTACCAAATATCTAAAATTAAAATTTTCACAAGTATAAAATGGAGCATGCTCAAGGGAAACATATTCAGCTAATGTTTGTTTATAAAGTGAATTAGTGAAACGGAAAAAAGGATGAGGGTTAGGATTGGCGAACCCGAAAATTGGTTGTTGGCTAGTATCGATCCCCTCTTGCGTTGGTTGTTTTTTCATCAAATGCCGATGAAATGTTCCGTAGCCATCTCCTTTACCAAGTTTGTATGTTTGCGGACAATATTTACAGCTTAAATCAAACTTTCCTTCATTTTCATTTCATACTTTGTTGAAGTGTAGCCATAAGTCGGATTCTCGGCTCTTCCGTCCCGGTTCCTTTGCTATCGACGATTCTTCGACACCATTGGGAGGATAAAGACTTTCTTGCGTTGGGACGTGCTCGACAATGGGATTGTGGACATCGTCGTCTTCCCAACATGCATATTCACGAGGATCATATTCACGAACAGGATAATCGGATTCTCCCATTGGACTCTTTCCCTTTCCAGTATTTCTGCTTCCACTTGCCATTTTTTGAGAGAATTGATCGGAAAGTTGATTCAAAGAATTAAGACGGAATTGAGAGAGAATAACGTATTGAGATAATTTGACAGAATTTGAGAGATCGAGACTTGAGAGTATTGAGAGAATTGTAAGAAATTGTGAGAAAAATGAAGAGAGATTGAAAGGTTTTTATAGACTTTTTTATTATTTTATTTTTTTAAGAGGCCATTGCAATTTCCAATGGGCCTTCGGACCGTTGCGTCCGAAGGCCCGTTGGGCCGCGGGCGCGAGGCCCACGTGCTCGCCCTTTTTTTAAAAAAATTGACGGTTCGGAACCGGCGGTTTCGGGCCGGTTTCAATTCAGAACCGCGAACTCGGTCAACGGGCCGGTTCCGGGTCCGTGGTTCCATTTGGCCATGTCTACCTTAGTGAATATCCAAGCTGGTTTTTACCGGCAATTTAAAACCCATGTCAAATAACTATACGCGAGTTTGATCCCTGTCCAAATCAACTTAATTAAATTTTTTATTCCTCATTTATTTTCTAATAAAAGTACTCTTAAGCTCCGTTTGTTTGATATAAAACATTTTCCGACTTTTGGATCATTTAGGAAAATGAGTTAATGGAAAATATTTTCCTAATTAATGGAAAATATTTTATCCCAAAACTTCAATTGAGGAAAATGATTTTCCCTTTAACAGTCTAAAATCATTTTTGAAAAAGACTAGATACTAGAGTTTGGACCAAAAACTTTGCTTAGGCGCAAAAACCATAACACTCATTCCTGGGCCCTTGGGTGGGGGACCAGGTGTGACGACCCAAAAATCCTTACATGTTTATGAGTGAATTAGTATGTAATGATTCAGATTATTGGATAAGCTATAAGAGATTTTTATCCGAACTTCAAAATATTTTTGGAGAATTAGATGGACCAGGTATTATTTTTAGGGACACCATGTATTTAATTAGGGTTCCACCGGGTCAAATATGTACTAAATTGGGACAATGAGAGGCAGAATTGGGATAGGGCCGCACATGGATAAGTAGGGGACCGCGAGCCACGCGCGCGATCGGTAGGCGAACACATGGCAGCCACGTGTCACCGCTTTAGGACACGTGGCGGACACGTGTCAAGTGCGGACACATGCTTGTGACACCTATCGTCGCGTGGTCGTCTGCAAGCTGCTGACTCGTCGTGATCTAACTCTACTGTAAGCTCACTGGCCTAGGCTGACTAGTCTTCAACTGCTTCCTCCTATAAATACCTTTGAGTCAGTTTATTCCTCAAAACGATCGTCAAAACATCGTCACTCTACTTCCGAGACCACTAATTGCCTTAGAAAGACAGCCATCCGCCGAGCTATACGTCGTCGTCACCTCTTGCCATTGCCATCGTGATCGCCTTTGGCCTTGGGCTTGGCCGTTTGTCATTCGTTTGTCCTCTGATCGTTCGTTCATTCGTTGGTTTCGCAATTAGTCGAGGCAGGTAGATCTTTATTATTATTACTAAACTTTATATGATTATGGATGCGAGCGTTGAGCTCTTGTGAATCTTGTTGTTGTGATAGATGATTTGAGTATGATTCTGAGATATGCTGCCTATGTGAATTGTGATTGCTTTGGCAGGATACATATATCTATTACTGATGTGAGACATGTTGCCTGTGTGAGACGATTCTCAATTCTGTGATGTTATAATTGGTTTAGTTGCTTAGAATAGAGTTCTATTGCTGGGTGTCATCCACTCACTCCGATAGTTGAAACCCTTTTTCAGACTGACAGTATGTTGGATAATCCGATCCCAGTACAACAACATCTCTATGGAAAACCTCTGTAGATTGGTAGATCCAGACGAGCACACGTTCATGTGAGACCCAATACTTCGATGAGAACTCACTACAAGATCATCCGTTCTAAAGTTTATGTGGAAGATGGACCACCTGTTGGCTTGGTAGCCTTTTTAGTTCAAGATTGTTTATCGTCGTGGTATCTGAAAGGATAGGTCCTATGTTGCCTCATCAGTGTAACGTGCTTGGAATTGCTAATGATGAAGATGATGGTGAAGATTTCATTCCTCATACTGGTTTGATCTTTAGGTTTGAAGAGGAATGATGAACGAATAGATTGTGATGGAGTTGTAAGTTAATCGAAGTAGTTAGTTTCTTTGTGATTAGCCTCTGCTGTATTCATCCCATGTAAATATTGTAAATAAAAGTCGTTATGTAAATATGTAATAAGGAATGGATGGTGAGGTTGAATAAACGAGATATGAATAAAAGAATTTGAGTTGGATTGTTGAATGATCTGTTATATGAGATGTATATAGCTGGTTAGTGGAAACCAAGAAAGGCTATACCCCTTTTCCGTATAGGCGTACCTGCCCATTGAATGGTTTGTATTCCATGCACTTGTCTCTATATGGTCACCCTGCTTGATTTTCTATTTTAGAACTTTTGTATGCGCCAACTATATACTCTGATATAGAGGAAAGATTAAAAAAGAGAGTGAGGTTTTGAAAAGCCTTCCCCTGGGGGTGTGATGGTATGTGACATTACATCCCGAACTTGGTATTAGAGCAGTTCATGGAGTGATAAGGTGCACTAGTGGATGAAGTATATGCTAGGCACGTACGTGTTTAAAACTATAAGTGCATGTGATTATGATTGTCATATAAAGTAGCCTATGCTACTTATAAGATTATATTGGTCACTGCCTAAGTTTGATGATTATTGTAGTTATTATGGGTATAACAAGGTGATCAATTGGATTTGGATGGTAAGTTCTTATGGCAATAATTTGCCTATAGGCTTGAACTGTTGAGTTTTGGAGGTTAGTTTGGTATCAGATTATAAATTATCTGAATTTGGAATAAGGCGATTGACATTTGTGGATTATAGGACTGGATTGTGAAGTTCTAAATGGAATTTAGATATTGATCTTAAGTGACATAAAATATGATCGACTGAAGTGTTACAGATTGTCACTAGGCTATTGATCTTTGAAAGGCCTCTTGAATGTTGTAGTTGAACCTAAGTTGTGAATCTATGATGTACTTGGTCTAAAATTGAACATCATGCATAACACAGACTTATTTGCATTAAAACTGTGGAGTTATGAAAATGTGCATGCATGAACATATTATTGTTTTATATCGGACTTGAATAACAGTCAGCTTGGTATGGGACGAGTTGGCGGGGTACTAAATCATAGAGACATGGTATGGGACGTGTTGAAATGGGATTCTCTTCGTAAGTGTATGACTTGGGGATGAACTGTAGCAATCCGATCTGTTCAAGTTAGTTGAGAAGTGTTTATCGGGGCATAGATAAGTCCGCTCAAGGTGCGACTTCCTGGCAACTTCTTGGCATAGATGGCAATGGAGGCAAGAATGAACTAAGTTATGCATTGAAAGAGTGGGTTAGTTATCGTGCTAGGTGTGATGTCATTCTCGATTTTGTATTGAAATGATTTCGAAAATCTAAGTTCATTTTTAAGCTTTTGAAATCAAAAGCATTTTCAGATTTCGAAACGTTCTCGATTTTAGATTGAAATGATTTCGAGTTTGAGTTGCATTATTTCAGAAACAAAATGGTTTCCAAAAGTAAAAGTGGCATTGGTTTCAATGTTTGAAATGAATCTCTTAATTTCTAAACTAGAAAAAATTGAAAACTATAAACATGGCATTGTAAGTTGGAATGAACATGGTAAATGGAGTTAAAATGCCATTGGCAAGAAATGCTTGAGATATTTGGTGGTGATTGGTGAAAGTCTGCTTCTGATACCTCCGAGGATAATGTCGGGAAGACTCGTCTATGTAAGGGATGTATCGTTGCTTGTATTTGCCTGCAACAATGTGTTCTCCAGAGTTATAGATTGCGTCGCGAAATGCCTGAAGGATGATTCCCAGAGATTCGGGGATTGTGTCAGACTTGGTTTGATGAAATGATTGTTTGAAAAATCTTTAACCGTAACCAATAGGACCACGGGGGCATATGGAACCGACATCATGATTGGCAGATGTGTATCGTGTCCCCAGTGATGATGGACAAATTATTGGAAATTTTGAATTATGGGACAGTGATAAGTCCGTTGTTGACGCCATTTGAATTGACGAGATACGATAATGACATTGAGAAATCTAATTAAGAAATGTGAATAAATGGCACAACAGTTATTGCCATTCTCATCTATCGGCGCGATCATGTTGCCAGATTATTAAGGTCAATGATGACCATGTATATAGATTAAGATGGCCAGATGTGGCAATAGAATACGCAATGAGGCGTAGTAAAGCCACATGATTAAGTAAAGAGAAATTCATCATAAGAATCTCCTCTTTTAGGAGGGATAAGATCAAAATTTTGAGGATGAAATTTACTAAGGTGGTGAGGATTGTGATGACCCAAAAATCCATATCTGCTTGTGAGTGAATTAGTATTTAATGAGTTCAGATTATTGGATAAGCTGTAAGAGATTTTTGTCCGGACTTCAGGATATTTTTTGGGAATTACTATGGACCCGGTAGAAATACAACTGCATAATATGATAGATTACCCATATTCACAAGTTTGCAAGTTACATTGGTCGATAAGTACGGTAATTAAATGACGACATGGGTATAACCTGGGGGCATGGTACCTAGCCCAACTATACATAGGCTAATACTAACAGTCATAGGTTGCTTCCAAAATGTCGTGCCCTCTCACTACATCCTCGCGGTCTTGCCCCAAAATGCGCTCCCTGTCACCCAACTACTCTCTAAGCCCCCTATCGTTGTCCTGCCTCCTTAGGTCACTCCACTCGGACCATCATCGCCATCGGTCCCGTCTTCCTCCTCGTCGAACATGGCTTTAGGAATAGGGCCCTTTCGAGTTCCGTTTATGTTGATGAAAAAGGCCACAAACTTGTATTGAACGTGGGCTGCCACGTCCACCGTGAGTGTCGTGGTGACACGCGTGAGGGTAATACCGGGTGCGTTTGGAATCTCATAGTCCCAACTTTCCGACTCCAAGGAGATGGGGAGTCCATAACGAGACTCGGGAGGTATCGGGATCGACCCATGCTAGCTAGTCTAAAATCACATATACCACAAGTGTTAGCATCCGTATCGAATAAATCCACACTCTAATGCTCGCTCGGTTCACTATTCCATACATATCAGATTAAATTTTCATAGAATTTGTCGAGTTAGCACATCGGATGGAATTCACACAATGTCGGCTAGAACAAATATTGTGATATGTAAATGTATGTATGCTTGCACTCCCATGCAAAATACTTACCATCAGTGTTCTAAAGTCCAATTTACTGACTCGTGCCCCTTGGAACATTACCATATCAAGTCCTTTACTACTCGTACCATATTGCAATTCCCGACTCTCCCACCGAGACACATGGCAACCCCTACGCCCATCGAAATCCTCACTCCGAGGATCCGCACACATACCTCACAGTCCTCTTGGCGCCACCAACCAAGGCATCTCGACTCCCGTAGGGAATTACATATTGTTGGATCTCGCAATGTCACCTAGAGGGGGGTGAATAGGTGAATCCACGACCTAATTGAAATTACTTGCGGATTTTAAAAATAATTTCAATTCAGGATCTGAGAACAGCACGCAATATGAGCTAATCACAGAGATAGAGATAAGAGAAGAGAAATATGCACGCAATGTTTATAGTGGTTCGGCTTATCAAGCCTACGTCCACTCTCCCACGATGACAGCCGATCGGCTGGATTTCACTATGAAGAATCAAGAGAATTACAAACACTCAACCACTTGGTTTTTCTCTCTCACAGATTCTCACAATGAATGAATTTTGAATGTTCAGAATACTTTTGGGTAACACTCAGTATACGCTTGCACTTTGGATCGTTGTTCGCTCTCTTCTTCTTCAATCCATAGTGGTTCTACTTTTATACTCCCCTGCCTCCAACTTAGCCGTTGGATACACGGCCAAAGGATCGCTCTTCAATTCTTGATTGGACGCCATCAATCGTGATTGAATGAGACTGTATCACCAGAAGATATGTAGACTGTTGAGGAAGATATTGAACCTTTCTGATTCAGTCGCCCATACAACTAAATCTCCAGTTTCCATAAGTGTGGTAAGTCTGAGTTTGTTCCCGAAATGATATTTTTTAGAAGATAATATCCCATTGTAGAAAGTCCCGTAATTAGAAGGGACATCCGGGTAATTGAATATCACAAACTTTCCATAGGAATCTTGCCTTGATCGGAAACCTGCCATACGTGGGTCTTCATGCTTTGAAGATCCAGAAACTGACTTAATTCAAGTTTCGTCTTCATAAAGAATTTCCTGAATTAGATCAGTGTTCATGGAATGGTAATTTGGAGATTTGATAAGGTCTATCTGTCATTGTATATAGATCGTCAAATAATAGAAGGTCATCTTGAACCTGACCCTCAGAAGCAACTCCATCTGAAGGTCCTCAGATGCACTCCATCTGACCCCGTCAGAAGCTCTTCCATCTGACCCTTCGTCATAAGCACTTCCATCTGAACCTTCGTCAGAAGCACTTCCATCTGACTCTTCGTCAGAAGCACTTCCATCTGACCCTTCGTCAGAAGCACTTCCATCTGATCCTTCGTCCATATGATAGATTTAGATCCATACAATCTGCAGCTTACTCATTCTTTATGCATCGTAAAGCGTTATACAATCCCTTTTGATAGTTTTGTTAGAATGAAAATATATGAGAATTTCCACAACAATCTCCCCTTTTTTGATGGTGACAAAACTACAAACAAAATGAGACAATGTAAACATACATATGTGAATAATCAAAAACAGTAATTAATCACTTGATATGCTCCGGCAGGTAATCACAACAAGCAATTCTGCACTAAAAATAATCTTGTAAGCAAACATGATCAGAGTATACATGTATGATCAGAGAATAATCAGAGTATAGATATTCTGCACAGAATTTAGTTGTTCTGCCCCTGTAGGCAAACATGATCATAATATATTGCACAAAATAATCCTGACGTTCTCTCCCTTTTTGTCAACAGAAAAAAAATGTATAAAACTAAGAAAATGAAGCAAATCAATGTAGTACAAATAGTGGCAAACATCGTTTTGCTTAAAAATTAGGAAGAAGAGGAAGGCATTTTAGAGGAGGAATGAATATCTTCAGGCTCTGCATCAGCCTCCACTAGGGAAGGTCCTTCATATCTGCTACCCATTCTCTGAGCACGGCCCCTTACAGCTTGAGTTGACGGCAGTTCTGAAGCTGTTCGGTCAGTCCTGACCAGTGTGTATGTAGGCATATGTGCAACCTCAGCACAAAACATTCTTCCATATAAATCAATGGACTTTTCCAGATTGTTCACTTGACTTGCCATACCCGCCAATTTTCCATCAATTTTTTGTTCAAAGTGCTGCAGTTTCTGTGCTAACATGGTTTCCATTGCAGCTAGATTCTGGATAAGGAGTTGCTGAAGGTTCTCCATTTGCTTATGAATATCAATCTGTTGAACTGGAGAGGATTGTTCATGAGTGCCAGTGCCAATCCTTTTCTCCCCCTCAGTGTGAGCTTTAGGAAAAGCTTGAGAGGCAAGGACTTCTGTCAGAAATACATCAGAGGTGGCAGGTAAAGGCTCCCCCTGAGATATAGCCCTTTTTCCTTTAGCTTTTGGACTAGGCACATATTGTATTTCCTCATCTATGTCCATTGGTATGGACTGGGCACTTGAGAGTTGGTCCTCTCGTGCAATTGCTGAAGCCAAGCTTGGAGAAGCTCTGTGAATTGCGATTCTGATGGAGGATACCGAAGAAGCCTCAATGTCATCTAGCTCTGCTTCCTGTTCTTCTGACACCAACTGAGTTAGGACTTGTGCTAACAACTGCTCATGATTAAAATTGACAAGAGTATGATCATACTCTATTTCATTCTCATTTCTGGCAGCATCTTCCTCAGTCCACTGAGTGAGGAGTTCGTCCTCAGTCAGATCACAAGTGTACACAACTTTCTCACGTTCTTCATCTGAGGCACCTTGAGATTGAGTAGCTTTAGAATCAGGCTTCCCTGCTCCTTCTTCACTTTTCTCTGAGTGCTCATCATCTGAGCTGTCTTCTTGTTGTCCCTTTACAACCACAACCTTTCTCCTTTTTGGAGATTTCTGCTTTGATTCATCCTCGAAATCCACAATGACTGGTTCATTGTTCTTGGTCCTCCATCTAGTAGGAGCCATCTTGTATCCCATCTTGGTCACCATAGTTTCACCAGCAATCATCAGGGGGATTTGTTGTTCGACAATAGCGCTCAGACCCCCGATCTTGAAATGATCTATTATTTTGTAGATCAGATCAGCGTAAGATAGTTGTCCCGTTGGCATGAGAAATGATCTGTACATGTGAAGTAGAACTGTGTGGGCAAAAGAAATTTTCTTTCCCTGCAAGATGCCCCACAAGAGTTTTGTCTCGTACTTCGAGATGTCTATCTTAGAAGCTGCCTTGGGTCTGATACATTCAATGATTACCTTGTGCATCATGGTGTGTTTCAAGGGAAAGTCACTGTAGGCAATATGCGACTTTGATTCCCTTGAGAAGCTTGATTTGCCAGTTAGCAAGCAAAAAGCTTCTTCTCCAGTAACATCCAAAGGTGTGAAGGCCCTTTTTCTAGTTCCCGTAATGGATGCCAAATCATCAACATGCAGTACATATTGCATTCTTTGCATAGTGAAAACCAAGGAGTTGAAGTTGACAAACTGAAGTTCGAGTAAAAGTAGGCTACCAGATCAGGAAAGGTGTAACCCATATGTGTTATGAATTGCTCTATTCTGACCTTTTAAAGATGCTTCCTCAGATAGATACCTTTCCTATCAAAGTACTTTAGCTCAAACACCCTGTGAGGTATAACACATCTCTGTTTCAAGGACTCAAACTTGTCTTTGTGAGCTTGATTCAGGAACATAGGATCAGGAAAACTTTTATCCACATTAAACCCAATATTCTTTACAAAGTCATTGAACAGAATATCATCATCATCTTCGACTTTTGCCTTAGTACCGCTATGCCTCATAGGCGAAGGTTTTCTTGACTTCGAACTAGGCTCTGCCACTTTCTCTTTTCCCTTTCTAGAGGCAGATTCAGGTTTTTGAACAGCAATTGGTTCAATGATCTTTCCAGGCAAACTCAGAAACTCTAGCAGTTCACCTTCACTATCGAACTGGTGAGCATTCAGTAATTTTCTGAGTTCATTGCCAAAATCCCCTGCTACTTTAATACTATCGTACATTGGCTTAATAGAATGTGCCATGGCTTCTTTTCCCTCAAAAACAGATGAAGACAAACCTTTTGCCTAACGGAATGCCTCGCGCTGTTCGTTGATTTCCGTTTCCGTAGGTTCGGCGGTGCTTGCTGTTGAGGCGGAAAAATTTCTCTTAATCGGAGGAGTCTTCTTCGCGTCAGAGGCTGATTTCGTAGCCATTGAGACGTAGAAAGTTTGAAACTTTGGAAGAGAGAGTATTGTTTTGAGGAAGAAATCGAGAGCGAGAGATCTTGAATACGGTTTAGGGTTTTGATTTGAGAAAGATTTGAAAGTGAGAGAACATAGGTGACGGTTCGGTGTTTTATAAAAGAGGCGGTTATTTTTGGAAGCAAAATCAATTTAAAAAGAAATAAAAGCATTCCTTTAATAAATCAATTAGTCACCGTGAATCAAATATTTGCATATATATATATTCATATGAGGAACTTACCTTAAAGGTAATTTTAGGAGTTAACTGACCTTGATTTATGAACTTTCCAAAAAGATATGAATTTCTTCTTACACGCCTTTTAGCGTTTCTTCTGATGCTCCTTCTGACGTTCCTTCTGACGCTCCTTCTGGCGTTCCTTCTGACGTACCTTTTGACGCTCCTTCTAGCGTTCCTTCTGAGCCTCCTTCTGAGTTTCCTTCTGACGTTCCTTCTGGCGTTCCTTCTGACGTTCCTTCTGGCGTTCCTTTTGACGTTCCTTCTGACGTTCCTTCTGAGTCTCCCTGTTCTAAAATTTACTTAAGAAAGAGGGTTAATGATGGCTAATTCATTTCTAATAAAATTAAAAGTTTTCTTCTCTAAAGGTTTAGTGAAAATATCTGCAAGTTGATTTTTTGTATCGATGTATTGAATGTTAACATTACCGTTCTGAACATGATCACGTATGAATTGATGTTTGATCTCAATGTGCTTTGCTCTTGAGTGAAGTATGGGATTCTTTGTAAGATTTATGGCACTTGTGTTGTCACATTTGATTTCCACATTTGTATCTTCAACACCATAATCTTTGAGTTGCTGTTTCAGCCAAAGAATCTGGGCACAACAACTTTCGAGTGACACGTATTCTGCTTCAGCTGTACTGAGTGCCACTGTACTTTGTTTCTTGGAATACCATGAGACAAGCATGTTTCCCATGAGCTGACAAGTTTCAAATGTGCTTTTCCTATCAATTTTGCAACCTGCAAGATCTGCATCTGAATAACCCTTTAGTATAAAATCAGAAGATTTAGAATACCACAAACCATAGTTGGGATAAGTCCCAATGTATTTAATTATTCTTTTGACAGCTGAAAGGTGTGATTCCCTTGGGCTTGACTGAAATCTTGCGCACAAACAGACGCTATATAGGATGTCTGGTCTTGAAGCTGTGAGATAGAGTAGTGATCCAATCATACTTCGATATAGTTTGGGATCAACTTCCTTTCCATCTTCATCTTTGTCTAATTTAGAGGAGTGAGACATGGGAGTTTTTGTCTTCTTGTCGTTCTCTAGACCAAACTTCTTCACTATTTCTAGTGCATTCTTTTTTTGATATATGAAAGTTCATTTCTAAGATTGATGAATTTGAAGACCAAGAAAGAATCGCAATTCTCCCATCATACTCATCTCGAATTCATCATGCATCACTTTAGAAAATTTCTTGAAGAGAAGCTCATTAGAAGAACCAAATACAATATCATCAACATAGATTTGAACTAGAAGAATATCCTTACCTTGTCTTTGAATAAAAAGGGTAGTGTCTACATTACCTTTTGTGAAGTTGTGTTGAGATAGAAAGTTACTCAACCTTTCATACTGTCGCGACCCGTCCGGAAGCGTACGCGGCTAATGGATTACCGATTGCGGGTCTTGGATCGGCGCGGGCCCTCCCAGGCCCATACCAAATCGCGGCGGGAGTATTCTTCGACGATAAGAGTCGATCGCTTTCGACCTTCAGTGTGGTCGTGGTGGCATGTGCAAATTGTGCATGCATTTGGAGTCGCCACCGGTCTTTCTTGGAGGGTAGACCGGAAACCTTACTGACCGATTGGGAGAGATCGATCAGTTCTGCGGAACCAGAAATTTTGGGTTCGGGGACTTGGTTACGTCGGTGTCATTACCAACGCCCTTTCGGTACCTAACGCGAGTGATTTTCCCTAGCTAAGAATTCATGCAGGTGCAATTTTAGGTGAGGTAGGCTTGATTCAGGGTTTCATGCAGATTGGAAGACTATTCCTATCAATCATAATCAATTTAAATGGAAGCGCAATCAAGTACATAAATAAATCACATCAATGCACATCAATTCAAATAAATGGTTTCCTAATATAGCCATAAGGGTTTAGGGAAGATGTGATTTCGGACCAGGGGTAAAATGGGAAAATTTGGGGACGATTGGCCCGAAGGGCAAAATCGTCATTTTTGGAAGGTTTGGATACCGAATTACCCAAAATATTCCATAGCCAGTTGTTTGTGGCCATTTCCCATTTTTTGAGAATTTTTTTGGAATTTCTTGATTGATTTTTTTTTATTTTTTTTATTATATTTTTTTATTTTTTTTTAATTTCTTGACAAATATTTCAATAAAAAGCATGTCTTTGACAATAGATAACACTCAACCAGATAAATAAGCTAACCACTAGACTGAAACAAATACATGCAAATCAAGTCTATAAATGCAATATTTTAGAAAAATAACTCCGATATACGGATCGGGCATGTAAAATATACCGGATTGGATACTAACCTTAAATCGCCCAGCCTCAGCCTGCGACCATTCTTCGTGCGTTTCACCTCAGTCACCAAGCCCCATTGAGCTTTCATCGCCATGGGTATCATCATCAGTCGCCACATTGGAATATCAAAATGGTGTATCAAACCTTTGGAACATGCACTTACTCAAAGTAGATAGTCAGCAAAGTCCAGCCAATTAAAGGATAAAACGAGTGTCTCGAATTAAACTCTAATTATCGTGCTAATTTATCTACTAAGACATGCATAATATTCAGACATTCACAAGCGAAGTTAAAACTAAGTCATGTGAATTGAACATGGAGGACAAATCGACAATCAAACACATATAAAGCCTAATTGAGAAAATATAAGCAAATAAATGCATTTTCTATCTATTTCTTTTTTTTTGCATTTTATGAAATTTTATGACTTTTAATTACTTTTGGAATTTTTCTATTTTTTTATTATTATTTTTTATTAATTAATTAAACGGAACAGGGACCGGGTCGGGTTCCCGAACCCGGGCCCGGAACAGGCCGTCGGGCCTGATCGGGCCCGATCGGCACAAAAAAAAAAAGGCCTCAGGCCTGAACCCCTTTTCCTTACCCGAATTGGGCTTCAAAAATCATGGCCCAGCCTTCTCTTTCATGCTAGCCCATTCGGAGCACACTCTTCACTATCCCAAGACCAGCCCACCAATAGAAAAGAGAGAACAAGCCCAACCAATTCACTCTCTCTTTTTACGCCAACCCATCGACCGATCCAAAAGAGAAAAAAAAAAAAGGCTGCCACCCTATCACTATTCATCATCTCCCTCATGCAGCATCGATGAAGTCGGCGGGGTTCGGGTGTCGGGGTACCTTTCGGGTCGCGAACAGAAGCTCCGATTGACGTCGAGATGACGAGCAGCGGCTTCGAAGCTAATGAGTCATTCTCGACCGTTGAGGCTGGTGACACTATGGTTGGAGAAGCTCGGATCGGCCGAATACAGGTTGGACGATATCCGATCGCCCGATAGCTTATGAAGGCTTTGAAGTAGCGGCGGAACCGAACGAGAGCCACAGGTGGCTTGACATTCAAAGGGAAGATTCGGTTTGGACAGCGAGTTCGTCGCCAGCTCGGCCATCTCGTGCCCGACGACGCTCACCATCCGTCCATGCCGGCCTCTCCATTCGGGGCCTACAGCGGCTTCAGCCCTGGTATGTAGTCGGGCACCGTGAACGGATACACGCACACGCTCGGGCAGAGCTTCGCGCTGTTGCCCACCCATGCGTACGGGAGCGTCCCCACGATGGACGGAAGGTGAAGTAACGGAACCTACACATGCAGAGACCGGGACGAACACGTCCGCGGAGGTGAGCAGCAGGTACAGCCTGCTCTTGGGGTTGATCGGGTGGCTGTTCCGCGGCCGAACACTGGCTGGGACTGACTCCGGAAGCTGAACGGTACGCCGAAGAGGCTGAACAGGGCGTCGGGACAACGAACGGATGGCTGGGCAGCAGCTACCTTGAGGTGTCGGGGCTGCTTCTCACGAGAACAGGAGAGCAAAAGAAGAAGACAGGGCTGGTTGGTATCGGACAGAGATGTAGGGGGAGTCGAGCGGCCGTCGGGTCTGGTGCAAGCATGGCGGCGCGACTGGAGGTAATTGGAGACGGAGTTCGGCGACGCGAGCCGTATTGGCTTCCTGCTCATGGACTTTCTTTTAGCTCACTGGCGGCGTGCGGCAGTCGGTATGATGGCTGGAAACGGCGCCGTAGCTACCGGCTTCGTTGAGGATTCCCCGCTACTTCTTAAAGAAGGCCATGATCAAGAGCGTTCGATTATTTTTTATTTTCTTCTCTTGCGTTGGCCGACCGTTTTTCGTCCACTCTCTCGGTCGGCCATCCTTTTTTTTTATATTCCCCCGCTGCTCCTGCCGAGAAGAACATTTGTTTAGAAAAAGGGCCACTGGGTTGACTGGGTCATAGTTGTAGAAGTCGTAGAGAATTGGAGTTGTGAGCGCCAAGAAGAAGCAGGAGATATCCCCCAAATGAGCTACCGAACACGAACAAAATGCCTCCGAGGCCTTTAAGAACGTAGATTGATGCAACCACCTGTTTAGTTTGGGGTGCAACTCCTTAGCTGCCGCAGCACCCCTATCTACAGCAAGTTGTACGTCTGCCATGTGGAGAGCAGAAAGAAGGACGAGAAGAGAACTCTTCCAAGGAACGAGAAGAAACCATTTCTTCCTCGCTATTCCCCACCGAGAGAGAGAGAGAGAGAGAGAGAGAGAGACGGATACAGACGAGGAGCGAATCCGGGTCTCCTTCGGAACCAAGAAAGAGAGACAGAGCGACAGAGAGCGCAACGAGGAGAACTTGAAGAGGAAATTAAAACAAAATTATTTAATATTTTTGTGTATTTTTCTGACCACGAATGGTATTTTTCTGGTTTTTTGTGTATTTTTAATAATTAAATAAATTCGAAAAATATTATAAAATATCAAAAAAAAAAAATTGTTCAAAATTGGTCCCCGAGGCTAGGCCAAGGCTTCCAAAGTTGATTTTGTGATTTTATGACCTTTTTTGATATTTTAATTAATTTTAAAGAATAAAAATCACAATAATAGATGGTTAAAAATCAGGTGTCGACAGCTGCCCCTCTTTGAGAGGAATCTCGTCAGAGGTTTCTCTCAAAGATAAGGTGGCGCCTGATTCCTAACCGACTCGACTGGGAAAATCAGTGAAGAAATGCTACGACATTGAATCTTTAAGGCTCATGATAAAAACTCAAATCAATCCCTGGTTTGCTCTAACCATTAGAACATGGGCTGGGATGAGAGAGGCTTACCTGAAGCTCACCTGTCGGATGCTGCCGGTTGCGACGACTTTCAAGAAGATACCTAGGACTCGTCATTCAGGATATCCTAGGGAGATTAAGCTCTGACATGTATGGTAGGTCACATCATTATGGGATTCCTAACTGGTAGGAACATAAGGAAGGCGCATTCTTTCTTTGGGAATTTGCCAAGGATTTTGATCCGTATGGTGGATTAGACCATAAGTGGTTCGCCTACAATAAGGCTTACCTAGGAAAACAACTTCTTCAACATCTGGAATTAGTCAAAGTTTCGATCCGTATGGTGGATCGGACCATTGGGTTGATCCTTATGGCGGTATCTACCTTTGATTCGACCCTTCAGGCGGTTTCTACCTTTGGTTGACCCTTCAGGCGGTTTCTACCTTGAGTTGACCCTTCAGGCGGTATCTACCTTTGGTTGTTTTGAAAAGGGGTCTCATGACGAGGGTTCTCCACGTCCGATGAGACTGCTTGATTTTGTTTAAAAGGGGTCCCGAGACGAGGGTTCTCCACGTCAAGCTAGGACTGTTTGATATTTTTTAAAAGGGGTTCTATCCTCATCCCTTCTTTTGAAAGATCCCGAAACTTGTCGGGAATTCAATTTTGAAGCAAGGAAAGATTTTATCTTGACAAAGCTTCACTTGAGTCTGTCGAGGCGACATTCTGGGAGATTGGTGTTTCCCACGGATCCTGCAGAAGTTCGAGCCTGAAAAATTTTTCTTCACCAAGAAAACATTAGCAATCTTAGGGAAGACGACGGTTGTCCATATGACAAAAACGTATGATTTAAGTCTTGATCATGAAATGTGCGTTTTGATGCTGGAGGTTATCCAAAGCATTCTTGCAACATGCAAATGTGATCACAAATCCCTTGCACGGAAAATCTGGATCAAACAATTTGAAATTTCCAAAAAGAGTTTGTTCAAAACATCTATTGGAGAATTTCTCATCCAAGAGGGCTCCTCACCGTTCTGTGATAACGGTCTTTTGTAAGGAATGCGTTCAACTTCCTACTAACCTGTGCCTAGGTTTTAGGATCATTCGCAGCGCATACATTCTGATCGATCCGGAGGTCTTCCACGGGACCGTAATGTTAGGCTTGGATATCGGCTTTCAAAGGGGACCCGCTTTGGAGTCGAGGCCATTGAATGAAAATCTTCACCATCTGCTCCGGGTTTACAAGTCAAGAACCCTGCAAAATGAGAAAGAAATAGTCTTGCTCGTACTTCTTCGAGCTAAGCTATATGTTAACCCAAGTGTCTTAGTCAGAGAAGACTCCTTCGGGGTCGTAACATTGGTAGGATTGGGGATAGAAAAAGGCTTGTTTTTGGCCCAAAATTCTTGGAAAGTTTGACATTGGTGATCATTGCAGATTTGCTACCTGTCCTTTCTCTTTTGCGCCTTTATTCCGCGCTTGACACCATTTGGCGAGCAGCCTTTTTGGAATTTGACTCCTTCGGGGATTTCCTCTTTTCCCATCTAGGCTTTATTGTGGGTCAATCAAACAGTTTTCACGAGCATCGGCCTTGTTTTTACCAGGCACTTTGCTTTTTCTTGATGCTGGGGATTTTTTTCTTTGTTGAAATCCCGCCTTTTCTTTTCCTTTGGAACTACGATGTTCAGAAAATTGTGCTAGATATACAACTTGAATCATAGCACATTTAAACGCCGATATGAAATTTTTCTATAAATCCCATCTCTTGATTTCTTCCGTTCTTGGAGTGATGCAGTTTCTATCTTGAAACATCCCATGATCACCAACAGGGGTTTATGAAATGAATTCGCAGGCTCAACTTGGCTGTGCAAAGGATATGGTGTGTGGGATAGAGAATGAATGCTTCTCGTCATCCTATGGCTCTTGGATTACCATATAAACAACACACAAAGATTAATGTTAGTCCGAGCAAGAAAATTTCTAACCATTTTCTCCTGATGCTGCTGGACTTACTTCCTTTTTGCCCCGGTGTGGGGTGGTTCTTGACAGGGTTAAGAATGAAAACCGCCGTTCAAATGGGTTGTCAACGGTCACCTGTAGTGTTTATGATATGAAACGAACGCCTCCGTCGTCCCAATCCATGTAATCGCTGCGAATGGTCCCTACCTCCGTAGGTCCAGATTTTACTATTTGATTCGCTCCACTCATCTCTCAAGTGTATGTAGGATGTGTTTGGATTTGAGCTTGCCTCTCTTTTGAGGAAACATCCTTTTGAGAGTTTTGAACAACTTTTGATTGGAAAAATCTCTTTCGTTTTCCCAAAAATTTTACCTGTCAAGGGGATTTTATGGTGCACAATGCATGTTCAGACAACCTCGTGTTTCAAAACATGAATGCCAATGAAGTTAGAATTCCATGTCTTTTCTAGACATCAGATTTTGAAAGCTTTTTTCTTTTTCTCTCTGTGTTTTTGGTTTAACATCTTCAATGGATTGGGGGAAAGGGATACCTACCTGTCCACCGTGGCTGGAGATCCCCTCATGTACCCTAACAGGTAGTATGTGGGATGTAAAAACTCATTCGTCTCCAAGGCGATTCCCCTGTCAAGGATAAAAAATAAGTGTTAATTCATATTCCCAAATTCAAGACAAATTGGGACGATACAACTTTACTCTTGATTTTCGTCCCATTCTGATGTTGCGTATTGATATGAACAACCTCTATCAAATCCGCCTATCCATGCTTGGAGTGTTTGTAACATCAATGGTTCATCTGCCCCCAACTGGGCAGCGTCTGTTCTGCTATTTGAACGCATGACTCATTGAGTGATTTATCCATGTTTATCATCTGAGAAGGAAAAGAAAGAATACATTACTTCGGTATTCGATTGAAGATTGTTTAGGAACGATACATCGTTTTACCAAATAGGTGGCTTCGCGGCCAAACATATTTCGTGTTGAAGGGGTAGATCCCATTATGCTCCGCGGGTGATAATTATGGTTCATGGAACTTGCTCCACGGATTAAGTGATTAATCCACGGCCTTCGGCTTGAAGATGCTCAAAGGGTGATGTTGACACTCACGCGCAATTAGTTCTAGATATTAATGAAAGATGTTCCCGTGGGAACCTTACAGTGCGATCAACAACATATGCAATAGGAGTATTCAACCCCTTTTCTCGAAGCATTTTTCATCGAGTAGCCATGCCTTGCATCAGACGTTTGATCACCGGCCTCGCGTCACCACTGCGATGGTCCTCCGGCTCCAAATTGATCGAGCCAAAGATTGAACTCATCGCCAAGGAAATTGCTCGGGTCTTCGAGCCATTGATGTTCAAGTTGGGTATCAACGATTGTTGGGGGCAGATTTCTTTCATTGCCTTCGTTGTGAGGGATTGGAGTCTTTGAGCTGGAACCTTCATCATTACCCTGTTGGGGTTGAGACATACATTCCCGAAGAGTATTGATCCAAGTGTCCAGCTCCTCATCAAGGAAATCACCTGTTCTTTCTAGCCCTTGGTGCCCAGATTGGGTGTCGTCGACTGCAGGCGAGGGATTCCTCTCTTTGCTCTCGCCGTGAGCAATTTGACCCCTCGAATTGGAACTTCCTCCAATGACCGGCAGGTTCATATGTGCACTCTCTACCAATGCCAGATCCGCTTCAGGGACAGCATTAATGACTGATTCGCGCTCAAACTGAGGAATCTCTATGTGCTGGAACTGTGGTATATACTCCTGAGGAGTATTGAGATAGCTCGGTGGAGCATTCTGATTTGGGTTAGAGGAGTCGCTGACACGACTGCTAGTCCCATCATTGCTGAAACACGGTTGGGTGCTCTTGGCTCTCCAATCATCATGGTTGTAACTCTGCCCAGCACTTGAGCTCCAACTGGCTTTATGATGGTTTAACGCTATCCTTCCATCCCTTAGCAATCTCCTATAGTACTTGAGGTGAGACTCAACGTTAATTCTAGAGAGCCCCGGCACATTCATAATCTCGAGTATGCGTAGTGGGCTAGCCGAATCAACTCCCAGCTCTCGAATTGCATCAACAAATTTGGTGTGAAGTTCATAGGTCCAGTAAAACCTTGTTCTCTTATCACCCAAAATATCGTCAATACTTCGGTAGCTATTCTCTACGGGATCTAGTCGTTTCAAAAGTTGTCCAGGGAGGGACTCACCGACTTTGGATTGGCTGGCTGCGACAGCGAGTTCGTCATTGAGAGAATTCCCCCTGTGATGATTCATATCCCATTTCTCAGGGGATGTTGGTGTTGATCCTATGGTGTTGACTTGCTCGTGCAGATCTCCGGCGGTATCTGGCTGTGTCGGAAAATGCTGTGGAGAATACGGTAACAGCTGAGCGTTATTCGTCAACAGGGATGGTTCATCGAGGAACACCTCGCCGAGGACAACAGGATTACCACAATTAAGGCAGGTGGCCTTGGTCAGAGCTTCCTTATATCTCGCGCTTTCAGCTTGAAGCTTCTCATTCTCCTCCTTCAGGACTAGTAACTCATGGTCTGCGTATTGTTGTTTCACCCGGGTTCGTTTGTTGGCGAACCAAAACTTGACCTTCGAAAGCTCCAATCCTATCTTTCGGCTCAACTCCATTTTCTGTTGTCTGCTTGGAGTGGGGCATTCATTGAAGAAAGCTTCGAGCTCTCGGATTTGGCCTGGAGTGTGGCGTTGTAGTTGCTTCCTTTTCCGGCTCCGGTCATCATTGTATACTCCTTCTTCGTAGCTGAAACCTAGAATTTCATCGCTGGAGGAGTCAGTCTCTATGGCCTTCGGGCAGGATTCAGCTCCAGGATCTTCAAAGTCTCCCAGCAGTTCGTGCTCAGAAATGTCCAGGTCGGGCGTTTCTAGCAGATGGGAATAACTTTTAAACATGATGGATCGGGGTATCTCGGGCTGATCTGGTTCACTCAGCTTTCTCAATTCGCTCTTACGTGTTTGCTCACTCTAGAAATTTTCTCAAGTGATTGTGCGTGTCCTGGAACCATCCTTCAGGCTGCATATGAAGACCAGCAAGCAAGCGCTCCTCCCGAGATTCTACAATTACTCATCGTCTGTATTCCCCTTTCTTTTTCCTCGTGATAGGATCACAAACTCTCTTGCATTGATTCGGTTTCATCGAGTATTGCGCTCGTCCCCTAGTTCAGTCTTCAAAGTGGTGGGTCTACAATCTTTCGGCGCCTTTTATGATTTGCTAGGCCCGAGAACGTGGGGAGCAGCGGTGGACCCGCAATTAATGACTCCGTTTAATTCATTTAGCTCCATGGGAATTAACGCTATGATCTTCTCTCAACCCCTTTTCATCGTTCAAACGAAAGTGGCATTTTCCCTGTGCATGCTGTTACTCTTCATTTCAGCATCCCGGGCGCTTGGTGAGGAATGAGTTCGTGGCCACTCAAAATTTTAAAGACCGTCTCTGGTTTCAGACTTAATCTAACAAGGGATCATCACAACTGAGCATGATGATGTTCGTCGATAGCGTTGGTTTTAATATAGAATTAACTATAGTCATTAAAGAAAAATGTTCCCGTAGGAACTTTACAACGGATAAAATGAGTGATCTACTCGTGAACATGTTCTTCTTCCTATGGGTGTTCGTAGTGACCGACCCATCGTGCCCCGAGCCAGGTGCTAGATCATGGCTGTCCAAGCATGCCAGCTTCCCACTGATTGAACAAGGCATCGAGCCCCTCATCGAAGAAATCGTCTGTCGTGGGTTGACCAGCGGCAGGCAGAGCACCAGCCGACTGTTGCTCGAATGGAGGAGTGCGCACTCGCTGTACTTGTGACACGCGCTCTTGAGAAGTGTTGAAATGGCCTGGGAGGACATTCTGATCAGCTTTCAGTTTGCCGGTGGTCGGGTTGCTAGCTTGATTAATGCTTAGATTTGGCCGGGTATCTTTTGATGCCTGAGCATTACAATGGCGGTCGCCTCTAGCTTTTGAGCTCGAGACGGATTCCTCCCGGTTTAGCTCCGCTCGACGTTGTTTTAATAGCTTTATGTAGGCAGCAATGTGATTCCTGACCAGCTCCTTACTAAGCCCCGGTACATTCATGGCCTTAAATATGCGCGTCGGAGTTGCTGAGTCGATCCCCATTTGGTGAACCACGTCTAGGAATCTGGAATGCAGTTCAGGGGGCCAAGCGAACCTCCTCTTATCGTGGCCCAAAATTGCATCGATGGCTTGATGACTGATTAACTCATCTCCAGCAGGACCCGACCCTATCGAAAATTGTTGTGCATGAGGCTGATATGCTTTGAGCTGGTCGGCGGTAACATCCAGCTCCTTGAAACTATAACTCCAATCAAAGCGATGCAAATCCCATCCCCCAGGAGGCATTTGTATCATCTTCGTAGGATCATCCTGCTCATGCGTGACTCCGGCAAAATCTGGTTGAGCAGGAGATGCCCCGAGGGAGTAAGGTGGTAAATGAACGTCTTCAATCATCGCGTGAGGCTTATCGGGGAATATCTTACCGAGGGCGACGAGGTTATCGCAATGAGGGCAAACGGTAATATTGAGAGCTTTTTCATACCTCATGTTTTCTGTTCGCAGCTTTTGGTTTTCTTCCTTTAAAATCTCGACCACCTGACGTTTGCGTTGAGCCCTCGATTTGGATCTCCTATTTTGAAACCAAAACTGGATCCTCGACTGATTAATCCCCAACTCCCGACTCAATTCAATTCTCCACTTCTTTTTCATGTAATGGCTTTTACTGAAAAGGGTTTCCAGCATTTGGGTTTCCTCCTGAGAGTATTGGTGAGGACGTCTTCTTTTCCCGAGTTGAGCATTGTGGATGTCGTTGTCGTCGTCGCCGTGATCTTGATTTCCGTTGCCAGAAGTGTTGGGCTCCATGGTTTTGGTGTTAGACTTGGTCTTGGAATCTTCGAGATCACTCAGTAGTTCAATTTCTGAGATTTTTGAGTCAGTCGCCTCTAGCAGCTGACAGTAACCTCTTAAATATGTTGGATTGAGAAATGTTTGATTGGTTCTTGCCCACTCAGAGTTCTCTACTCTCTCCTGTATGCTCACTCCCTATAAATTTTTCTTCGAGTGACTTTGTATGTTTAGGAGAAGCTCTTCAAGCATGAAAGAAAATCATTAGGCAAACGCTCCCCGTCAAGACCTTGAATTTCTCGCTTAGCTTTTCAACGTGATGTGAGTGCTGAATCCTGTTAGGGCTTTTTTCGATAGTTGCGCTTACCTCCCACCTAACTCTAATAATGGTGATCCCGACAAATCTTTTACATCTTTTAATTGATAAGCCGGAAATCGCGGACCGAGACGAATCCAATGGTTCACGTGAGGGGACCTCCTGCTTTACCCCCTAACTGGGCTCTACCAGCATTATTACTGAGACCCTTCATCATCCTCGAGTTGCTATAAAATGAGGAATTAATGTATGGAAGGTTAACGTTATCGCATAATCATCTTCTTCCTTCTAAACTCTCTGTTAGCCTCGTCTTATTCTCAAGCCAACCCAACGCAAATGGCCTCCTCCCCCGTACGCACTTTTTCAACTGATGTCTTGGCCCAGTGGGAAAAGCTTTATAACCTACTGGGTCGCGGTTACGCACACATAACCGATCATTCTGCGACCGAGGATGAAATCCGTGTCCTGCTCGAGGACCTTGATACCACTTCTCTCGAAGGTACTACACTGGGGAGGGAATATAGAATTTTCCCGACTCTCTTTGCACACTCCTTAGAGGCCTACCGTGCTGCTAATCGGGAGGTTCTCGTGGCTCGCGTCTTGCGAGCTCGTTATGAGGATCGATCTGATCATTTGGTGCTGACCAACTATCTGGCCGATAGTTACAAAAAGGCCGTCGAGTTTGCTAATGAGCGGGTCGCGACGTTGCTTCGCGAGAGGAGAAATCTGGTGGAGCAATTGGCCCTATCCCTGACCACCGGCGAGCATGACCGCCGCAATGTCCTGTTGAGGCTTCAGAGCGACTGGCAGGAAGAACGGCTCGACAAAATAACCGCGGACATAGCTCGCGGGAATGGACTGGTTCGAGACCTGGAAACAATCGCCGAAGAACATGAGGCCAAGGTCGCCGAAGTTAAGGGAGAATGCAAAAGTCTTCTCCTCAGGCTTGCCGACCACGACATGCGGAGTTGGGAGTATGAGCAGAGCATTAATAACATGGAGGGTCAGTTGGGCTCCTTCGTGTCGTTAATTAGGGCTCACTTCGGCTTTACTTTTCTACCCCGAATTGTATGACCTGCTTTTGAAAACCCTCCACTAAGCAAAATAAATGAGAACTCTTGTGTGTGTGTTTTAACTTCTGTATGGTTCATTTCTTCGAGCATCCGAACATCTTCAACTTGGGTGAGCCGAACCATAATATCAATAAGCCTAGCAAATATGTCCTGATTTTATAACTCGCTCATGATCAGATGAGATAATAGCCTTAGACTTGTCTAGGAAAAGATTTCTCTCTATTACCTATTTTTTACCTGCAAATAAAAAGACAGAATCAGAAGGAATAATTTGAAAAAGAAATCAAAAACCCCTTTCAATCCTATGCTTGCCCATGATTAATAAGGACAAGAACTTTTACAAGGGTTTTAATCTTGCGCGAAAAGTTTTTATCAATATTCCTCGAAAGAAAGCATACTATTGAAAGGAATGTAATTCACAATAATCGCTTTTGATCAATTTCGAGAGGAACGAATTACTCAAAAGTGCGAGGCATAATAACGTGTTTTAAATTTAATTGAAGATACGGCATCCAAATCAAGGCCGTTTTGTTAAGAACGAGAGTAATTTGGACATCTATCTCGTCATTAAATTCAAAACAACGCCGATGTTCTCGATCAATTATCGTGGATTACCAGCGACGTAAAACATGCATGGACCAATTCAAGTGTATAATTCCTTCTAGCGAAATTGGGGTTGGATTACCCTATACAACCAAAAAGGTCGTGCAAGATTTCCAATTTTAATTTCCTCTAAAGGAATTATAAACTTGACTTGGGAGTATTCGGATGATTAGAGAAAATGCCACTATCACATTCCCATGACCTGTCAAAAGAAATGCAACCAAGTTCCATCTAAATGTATACACCAATAGATCCCTAATACAATCACTCGAAGGGGTGAGATAGAGAAAGCCTCGATAAAAATAAACCCTATACAAGAGGACTAGTAATGGAAAATTAAACAAAGGAATGTGATCCTAACGTTTAAGGATGCCCCAAGTTCGATCTGTGACTTCCGGATCACTTGCCCCAACTCGTCATCTTCATTGGACGATATCTCAATAATGTCCATAGTAGGCTCCTTTGTTGCTCACTCGGTGCTTGTCATGGGATATCATCCTCTTCGTCTTCTATCAAGGACGTTTGGGAAAAACACACACATCTATCCTTGAAATGGCATTTAATCTAATCACCAGAATGCAATGAATGAAATGCCTACATTTATATGAACTGTAATAGATTCGAGGTATAGAGAGTCTTACCAACCAAACTCGTCGACTTATGTGCGGTTTTAGGTGTACCAACCGCCCAAAGACATGCGCATGAGACAAGTTATGGTGAACTTCTAAAAATCAGAGGGTTTGGCACCTAAGGTTAAGGTTCCCACTTCGAGTTCTAGAAAGAGCCGATTCCATTGCACAGCTATCGTTGCATTGGGACTCGATCCATAGTTCGAAGCGAGCGGAATTGAAAAGTGGATTACCCCGCGTTTTTCCTCACGGAGATTCCATTTTCAATTCCTTCTATTGTGTTCCTATAGGCGACGCCCGGGGTTTTAGGCGCGGTTATGTGTGTCCACGTGTTGTGATCATCACAATGCAATTCATGCATAGCAGTTTATCAATCAGCACTTCAAATCATCCACACAACATACATTCCTACGCCCAACCTGCATAAGACAATGTTAATCACGGACTACACCCCTTATTTCTCCAATCTGCAAAAACATATAACCCCTATCATGAGCGGACTTACTTCACCTTCAAGAGCGCCTGCAATGTTAGAAAAATCACTCAACGTTTTAATTACGGCCTAAGTCCACTTGAGGTCTAGAACCATAGGTTCTAGAACACAAAGTCCCCAGCGGAGTCGCCAGCTGTCGCGACCCGTCCGGAAGCGGACGCGGCTAATGGATTACCGATTGCGGGTCTTGGATCGGCGCGGGCCCTCCCAGGCCCATACCAAATCGCGGCGGGAGTATTCTTCGACGATAAGAGTCGATCGCTTTCGACCTTCAGTGTGGTCGTGGTGGCATGTGCAAATTGTGCACGCATTTGGAGTCGCCACCGGTCTTTCTTGGAGGGTAGACCGGAAACCTTACTGACCGATTGGGAGAGATCGATCAGTTCTGCGGAACCAGAAATTTTGGGTTCGGGGACTTGGTTACGTCGGTGTCATTACCAACGCCCTTTCGGTACCTAACGCGAGTGATTTTCCCTAGCTAAGAATTCATGCAGGTGCAATTTTAGGTGAGGTAGGCTTGATTCAGGGTTTCATGCAGATTGGAAGACTATTCCTATCAATCATAATCAATTTAAATGGAAGCGCAATCAAGTACATAAATAAATCACATCAATGCACATCAATTCAAATAAATGGTTTCCTAATATAGCCATAAGGGTTTAGGGAAGATGTGATTTCGGACCAGGGGTAAAATGGGAAAATTTGGGGACGATTGGCCCGAAGGGCAAAATCGTCATTTTTGGAAGGTTTGGATACCGAATTACCCAAAATATTCCATAGCCAGTTGTTTGTGGCCATTTCCCATTTTTTGAGAATTTTTTTGGAATTTCTTGATTGATTTTTTTTTATTTTTTTTATTATATTTTTTTATTTTTTTTTAATTTCTTGACAAATATTTCAATAAAAAGCATGTCTTTGACAATAGATAACACTCAACCAGATAAATAAGCTAACCACTAGACTGAAACAAATACATGCAAATCAAGTCTATAAATGCAATATTTTAGAAAAATAACTCCGATATACGGATCGGGCATGTAAAATATACCGGATTGGATACTAACCTTAAATCGCCCAGCCTCAGCCTGCGACCATTCTTCGTGCGTTTCACCTCAGTCACCAAGCCCCATTGAGCTTTCATCGCCATGGGTATCATCATCAGTCGCCACATTGGAATATCAAAATGGTGTATCAAACCTTTGGAACATGCACTTACTCAAAGTAGATAGTCAGCAAAGTCCAGCCAATTAAAGGATAAAACGAGTGTCTCGAATTAAACTCTAATTATCGTGCTAATTTATCTACTAAGACATGCATAATATTCAGACATTCACAAGCGAAGTTAAAACTAAGTCATGTGAATTGAACATGGAGGACAAATCGACAATCAAACACATATAAAGCCTAATTGAGAAAATATAAGCAAATAAATGCATTTTCTATCTATTTCTTTTTTTTTGCATTTTATGAAATTTTATGACTTTTAATTACTTTTGGAATTTTTCTATTTTTTTATTATTATTTTTTATTAATTAATTAAACGGAACAGGGACCGGGTCGGGTTCCCGAACCCGGGCCCGGAACAGGCCGTCGGGCCTGATCGGGCCCGATCGGCACAAAAAAAAAAAGGCCTCAGGCCTGAACCCCTTTTCCTTACCCGAATTGGGCTTCAAAAATCATGGCCCAGCCTTCTCTTTCATGCTAGCCCATTCGGAGCACACTCTTCACTATCCCAAGACCAGCCCACCAATAGAAAAGAGAGAACAAGCCCAACCAATTCACTCTCTCTTTTTACGCCAACCCATCGACCGATCCAAAAGAGAAAAAAAAAAAAGGCTGCCACCCTATCACTATTCATCATCTCCCTCATGCAGCATCGATGAAGTCGGCGGGGTTCGGGTGTCGGGGTACCTTTCGGGTCGCGAACAGAAGCTCCGATTGACGTCGAGATGACGAGCAGCGGCTTCGAAGCTAATGAGTCATTCTCGACCGTTGAGGCTGGTGACACTATGGTTGGAGAAGCTCGGATCGGCCGAATACAGGTTGGACGATATCCGATCGCCCGATAGCTTATGAAGGCTTTGAAGTAGCGGCGGAACCGAACGAGAGCCACAGGTGGCTTGACATTCAAAGGGAAGATTCGGTTTGGACAGCGAGTTCGTCGCCAGCTCGGCCATCTCGTGCCCGACGACGCTCACCATCCGTCCATGCCGGCCTCTCCATTCGGGGCCTACAGCGGCTTCAGCCCTGGTATGTAGTCGGGCACCGTGAACGGATACACGCACACGCTCGGGCAGAGCTTCGCGCTGTTGCCCACCCATGCGTACGGGAGCGTCCCCACGATGGACGGAAGGTGAAGTAACGGAACCTACACATGCAGAGACCGGGACGAACACGTCCGCGGAGGTGAGCAGCAGGTACAGCCTGCTCTTGGGGTTGATCGGGTGGCTGTTCCGCGGCCGAACACTGGCTGGGACTGACTCCGGAAGCTGAACGGTACGCCGAAGAGGCTGAACAGGGCGTCGGGACAACGAACGGATGGCTGGGCAGCAGCTACCTTGAGGTGTCGGGGCTGCTTCTCACGAGAACAGGAGAGCAAAAGAAGAAGACAGGGCTGGTTGGTATCGGACAGAGATGTAGGGGGAGTCGAGCGGCCGTCGGGTCTGGTGCAAGCATGGCGGCGCGACTGGAGGTAATTGGAGACGGAGTTCGGCGACGCGAGCCGTATTGGCTTCCTGCTCATGGACTTTCTTTTAGCTCACTGGCGGCGTGCGGCAGTCGGGATGATGGCTGGAAACGGCGCCGTAGCTACCGGCTTCGTTGAGGATTCCCCGCTACTTCTTAAAGAAGGCCATGATCAAGAGCGTTCGATTATTTTTTATTTTCTTCTCTTGCGTTGGCCGACCGTTTTTCGTCCACTCTCTCGGTCGGCCATCCTTTTTTTTTATATTCCCCCGCTGCTCCTGCCGAGAAGAACATTTGTTTAGAAAAAGGGCCACTGGGTTGACTGGGTCATAGTTGTAGAAGTCGTAGAGAATTGGAGTTGTGAGCGCCAAGAAGAAGCAGGAGATATCCCCCAAATGAGCTACCGAACACGAACAAAATGCCTCCGAGGCCTTTAAGAACGTAGATTGATGCAACCACCTGTTTAGTTTGGGGTGCAACTCCTTAGCTGCCGCAGCACCCCTATCTACAGCAAGTTGTACGTCTGCCATGTGGAGAGCAGAAAGAAGGACGAGAAGAGAACTCTTCCAAGGAACGAGAAGAAACCATTTCTTCCTCGCTATTCCCCACCGAGAGAGAGAGAGAGAGAGAGAGAGAGAGAGAGAGAGAGAGAGAGAGAGAGAGAGACGGATACAGACGAGGAGCGAATCCGGGTCTCCTTCGGAACCAAGAAAGAGAGACAGAGCGACAGAGAGCGCAACGAGGAGAACTTGAAGAGGAAATTAAAACAAAATTATTTAATATTTTTGTGTATTTTTCTGACCACGAATGGTATTTTTCTGGTTTTTTGTGTATTTTTAATAATTAAATAAATTCGAAAAATATTATAAAATATCAAAAAAAAAAAATTTGTTCAAAATTGGTCCCCGAGGCTAGGCCAAGGCTTCCAAAGTTGATTTTGTGATTTTATGACCTTTTTTGATATTTTAATTAATTTTAAAGAATAAAAATCACAATAATAGATGGTTAAAAATCAGGTGTCGACACATACCAAGCACGAGGTGCTTGTTTTAAACCATATAAAGCCTTTTTTTAATATATATATATAAATACCAAATATTTTCCTCTAGGCTCTTCGAATCCGGGGGGTTGTTCAACATAGACCTCTTCTTTGATGTAGCCATTTAGGAAAGCACTTTTCACGTCCATCTGAAAAAGTTTGAAATCATTGTAACAAGCATAAGCAAGGAGTAGCCTTATGGATTCTAACTTGGCAACTGGTGTATAGGTCTCATCGTAGTCTATTCCTTCTTCCTGAGAATAGCTTTTTGCTACGAGTCTTGCTTTGTTTCTTACAACTTTTCCTTTGTCATCTAGTTTGTTTCTGAATGCCCATTTTGATCTAATTACTGGACGATTTTTGGGTCGGTTGACTAATTCCCAAACATTGTTGACCTTGAACTGATGTAGCTCTTCCTGCATTGCATTTATCCAGTTCTCATCTGCTAATGCATCTTCAATCCTTTTTGGTTCTAATTCAGATACCAATGCTATGTTGCTCATTACTTGCTTGAACTTAGATCTTGTCTTTATGCCATCACTTATGCTTCCTATGATAAATTCCTTTGGATGACTTGACTTGTGTTTTCAGTTTTTGTCGAAGCAATCACTTGAAGATGTTGTAGGTTGATTATGTTCATCTTCTGGTCTTTCTTCAACTGAGAGAGTTTCCTTCTGAACATTCTCCGAACCAACATTCGCATCTGAGTCTTGCTTTTCTCCTGATTCTTCTTGTGAGTCTGAGACTTGAGAAAGTATATGCACTTGATTGGATTGATGTTCATCATTCTAATAGCTTTCATCGAACTTGATGTTCACGGATTCTTCAACAATACGAGTATTCTTGTTGTAGACTCTGTAGGCTTTGCTCGTTGTTGAGTATCCTAAGAAAATTCCTTCATCTGATCTCTCATCAAACTTTCCAATTCGGTCATTAGCATTCTTTAGAATAAAGCATTTACAACCGAATACATGAAAATATGCAACATCAGGCTTTCTTTCTTTAAAGTTTTAATAGGGGGTTTTCTCAATAAAAGGTCTCAGAGAAATTCGATGGAAACGGCCTCAGCCTAAAAATGAGATGCAATTTTACTTTCAATCAAAAGAGTTCTGGCCATTTCTTGCAAGGATCTGTTTTTCCTTTCTACTACCCCATTTTGTTGAGGAGTATAAGGTGCAGAGAAATTATGCTAAATCCCGAAGTCATTGCAAAAATCTGAAAAACTTTGATTTTCAAATTCTCCCCCATGATCCGTTCTCAAACTAGAAATGGTGTTACCCTTTTCATTTTGAATCTTTTTTGCTAGTTTTGAAAAGGATGTAAAAGCCTCACTTTTGTGAGCTAGAAATAAAACCCATGTGAATCTAGAACAATCATCAACTATAACAAGATAATATTTCTTACCTCAAAGACTTAAGGTTCTGTTTGGTCCAAAAATATCCATATGAAGTAGCTGCAAGCTTTGCTTAGAGGAAACTTGATTTAAAGACTTAAAAGAACTTCTTACCTGTTTGCCTAGTGTGCATGCATGACATAGTCCTCCTTTCTCAAACTTCTTTTGAGGTAATCCTCGAACAAGTCCTTTCTTGGAAAGCTTTAAGATATGTTTTACACTAACATGACCTAACTTTCTGTTCCAAAGATCAGATTCATCCATAACAGAGATAAGACATTTTGTACTATCACTATTAGAATCAATATCCAAAAGGTAAATATTCCCATGCCTTCGTCCCGTGAAGGATTGCTTCTTGTCCTTACTCATCCCTGTGCATTTTAGATCTTGGAAGCAAATTTCATACCCAGAGTCACAGAATTGACTTACAGATATCAAGTTGTAGTTCAATCCTTTGACAAGAGAGACATCTTTAACCGTCAAATTTCCAATCTTCACATTTCCCTTTCCAATGACCTTTCCCTTATTCTTTTCTCCAAAGGACACACTTCTACCATCACATTCTGAAAAGGATATAAATACATCTGGATTTCCAGTCATGTGACTTGAACATCCACTATCCAGAAACCACTTGCTCTTCCTTCTCTTTGGTACTTGTAAGAGGTGAACAACTCACTGTTTCTTTGGTACCCATGCTTTCTTGGGTCCTTCTGTGTTAGTAGGATTTGACTTTTTAACGGGTGTCCAGACTTTCTTGCAATAATCCTTAGTATGACTAGGATCACCACAGTTTGCACAAGATTGTCGAATATAAGGTCTAGTAAAATGTTTGTGAAAGTGATGCCTGTAATCAGAGAATGTTGGTTTTCGAAATTCAGTTTTAATAAAGGAATTTTTGAGATTACTCTCCTTTTTAAAACCTAACCCAGATCGGTCATTGAAGAGTATTTGTTTTGAAATAATATTATTCAGAGTTTCTGAGCTTTGTGAAAACCTTTTTGAGATATCACAAATGTTTTCTTTTAGAGAAACATTCTCTTTTGAAAAAAAATCATGATTTTCTTTCAACTGGTGAAACTCTTCTTGTAGAAAATCGATTTTTTCTTTTTGAGACAAGTTTTGCTGTTTTAAGAGCAAGTTTTCCTTTTTCAAAGCAGAAACTTTTTCAAGAGCTTCTTTATAACTTCTACACATTTCATCAATATATTCAGTAACTTCATCATGGAGTTCAAATGAACATACCTCAATTTCTGAATCTGAACTTGAATCTGATTCAGCCATGAGACAGATGTTTGCATAATCATTTTCACTTTCATCAGAATCACTTAGAGTATCTGCATTTAAGGCCTTCTTGTACTTCTCGTACTTGAGTTTATCCTTCTTCAAAATTGGACAGTTCGGTTTGATATGTCCTGCCTTCTTACAGTGAAAGAAAATCACGTCTTTGCTATCTTGAGAATCGTTGTTTGATACTTTCAGATCATTTCTCTTCCAATGTTTCTTCCCTTTGATATTCCTGGCTTTCCGAGCCATTTTTCTAAACTTTTTCACCATGAGGGCTAGTTCTTCATCATCCTCATCTTCATCATCTGTATCAGACAAACATTGAGAAGCTTCAGTTTTTAAAGCAATTGATTTTTTAGCTTTTTGTTCTCCCTTCTTGTTTGCTCATTCGATTTCATAAGATTGTAATGTCCCGACTAGCTCATCCACCGAGAGTGGTCTGATAGTTTGGCATTCTTGAATCGATGGTTTTATGTAGTTCCAATCATCTGTGAGTCCATGTAGTATCTTCCTAACTTGCATTGGTTCAGCAATGGGTGCGCCTTGTCTTGCAAGTCCACTTGCCAGAGTCTGAAACCTGTTTATCATATCTGCAATAGATTCATCAGATTTCATCTGAAATGCTTCATAATCACTCAGTAAAATACTAAGCTTTGTTTCTTTCACACGATTTGTTCCTTGAAAGGTAATATGAAGCCTATCCCATATTGCCTTAGAGGATTCTTCCTCTGAAACGCGATTGTAGAGAGGAGTTGATAAGGCACAAAAAAGAGCATTAACAGCTTTAGAATCAAGGCCTCGTCTTTTAGCCTTTTCAGCGTCGGTCATCGTTGTGATAGGATTTGCTCCATCAGCAGAAGTTGGATTTGTAGCAGTTACGGGAACTACTTCAAAGTATGGTGGCTTGTTGGTAAAGTGTGAATCGATGTTCCTAAAGAGTGATTGCTAGACATAGTAGATCGTTAGCTCTGAAGTCAATAAACACTTCGTAAATATGAGCAACCTGCTCTGATACCAATTGTTGGTTCTAGCAATGTCACCTAGATGGGGGTGAATAGGTGAATCCACGATCTAATTGAAATTACTTGCGGAATTTTAAAAATAATTTCAATTCAGGATCTGGGAATAGTACGCAATATGAGCTAATCACAGAGATAGAGATCAGGGAAGAGAAATATGCACGCAATGTTTATAGTGGTTCGGCTTATCAAGCCTACGTCCACTCTCCCACGATGACAGCTGATCGGCTGGATTTCACTATGAAGAATCAAGAGAATTACAAACACTGAACCACTTGATTTTTCTCTCTCACAAATTCTCACAATGAATGAATTTTAAGTGTTTAGAATACTTTTGGGTAACACTCAGTATACGCTTGCACTTTGGATCGTTGTTCGCTCTCTTCTTCTTCAATCCATCATGGTTCTTCTTTTATACTCCCCTGCCTCCAACTTAGCCGTTGGATACCCGACCAAATGATCGCTCTTCAATCCTTGATTGGACGCATCAATCGTGATTGAATGAAACTGTATCACCAGAAGATATGTAGACTGTTGAGGAAGATATTGAACCCTTCTGATTCAGTCGCCCATACAACTAAATCTCCAGTTCCATAAGTGTGGTAAGTCTGAGTTTGTTTCCGAAAGGATATTTTTTAGAAGATAATATCTCATTGTAGAAAGTCCCTTAATTGATTAAAGGGACATCCGGGTAATCGAATATCACAAACTTTCCATAGGAATCTTGCCTTGATCGGAACCCTGCCATACGTGGGTCTTCATGCTTTGAATATGTAGAACTGACTTAATTCAAGTTTCGTCTTCATAAAGAATTTCCTGAATTAGATCAGTGTTCATGGAATGGTAATTCGGAGATTTGATAAGGTCTATCTGTCATTATATATAGATCGTCAAATGATAGAAGGTCATCTTGAACTTGACCCTCAGAAGCAGCTCCATCTGAAGGTCCTTAGATGCACTCTATCTGACCCCGTCAGAAGCTCTTCCATCTGACCCTTCGTCAGAAGCACTTCCATCTGAACCTTCGTCAGAAGCACTTCCACTGACCCTTCGTCAGAAGCACTTCCATCTGACCCTTCGTCCATATGATAGATTTAGATCCATAAAACTTGCAGCTTACTCATTCTTTCTGCATCGTAAAGCATTATACAATCCCTTTTGATAGTTTTGTCAGAATCAAAATATAGGAGAATTTCCACAATAATCTCCCCCTTTTTGATGGTGACAAAACTACAAACAAAATGAGACAATGTAAACATACATATGTGAAGAATCAAAAACAGTAATTAATCACTTGATATGCTCTTGCAGGTAATCACAACAAGAAATTCTGCACTAAAAATAATCTTGTAAGCAAACATGATGAGAGTATACATATATGATCAGAGAATAATTAGAGTATAGATATTCTGCACATAATTTAGCTGTTCTGCCCCTGTAGGCAAACATGATCAGAATATATTGTACAAATAATCCTGATGTTCTCCCCCTTTTTGTCAACAGAAAAAAATGTATAAAACTAAGAAAATGAAGCAAATCAATGTAGAACAAATAGTGGCAAACATCGTTTTGCTTAAAAATTAAGAAGAAGAGGGAGGCATTTTAGAGGAGGAAGGAATATCTTCTGGCTTTGCATCAGCCTCCACTGGGGAAGGTCCTTCATATTTGCTACCCATTCTCTGAGCATGGCCCCTTACAGCTTGAGTTGACGGCAGTTTTGAAGCTGTTCGGTCAGTCCTGACTAGTGTGTATATGTAGGCATTTGTGCAACCTCAGCACAAAACATTCTTCCATATAAAACAATGGACTTTTCCAGATTGTTCACTTGACTTGCCATACCCACCAATTTTCCATCAATTTTTTTGTTCAAAGTGCTGCGATTTCTGTGCTAACATGGTTTCCATTGCAGCTAGATTCTGGATAAGGAGTTGCTGAAGGTTCTCCATTTGCTTCTGAATATCAATCTGTTGAACTGGAGAGGATTGTTCATGAGTGCAAGTGCCAATCCTTTTCTCCCTCTCATTCTGAGCTTTAGGAAAAGCTTGAGAGGCAAGGACTTCTGTCAGAAATACATCAGAGGTGGCAGGTAAAGGCTACCCCTAAGTTATAGCCCTTTTTTCTTTAGCTTTTGGACTAGGCACAGATTGTATTTCCTCATCTATGTCCATTGGTATGGACTAGGCACTTGAGAGTTGGTCCTCTCGTGCAATTGCTGAAGCCAAGCTTGGAGAAGCTCTGTGAATTGCGAGTATGGTGGAGGATACAGAATAAGCCTCAATGTCATCTAGCTCTGCTTCCTGTTCTTCTGACACCAACTGAGTTAGGACTTGTGCTAACAACTGCTTATGATTAAAATTGACAAGAGTATGATCATACTCTATTTCATTCTCATTTCTGGCAGCATCTTCCTTAGTCCACATAGTGAGGAGTTCGTCCTCAGTCAGATCACAAGTGTACACAACTTTCTCTTTTGGTTGTGTTTCAATTTCATCTCCTCCTTCGTCAATGCTATCAGCACCTTGATCCTCAGTCTCACGTTCTTCATCTGAGGCACCTTGAGATTGAGTAGCTTCAGAATCAAACTTCCCTGCTCCTTCTTCACTTTTCTCTGAGTGCTCATCATCTGAGCTGTCTTCTTGTTGTCCATTTACAGCCACAACCTTTCTCCTTTTTGGAGATTTCTGCTTTGATTCATCCTCGAAATCCACAATGACGGGTTCATTGTTCTTAGTCCTCCATCCAGTAGGAGTCATCTTGTATCCCATCTTGCTCACCATAGTTTCACCAGCAATCATAAGGGGGATTTGTTGTTCGACAATAGCGCTCAGACCCCCGATCTTGAAATGATCTAATTTTATGTAGATCAGACCAGCATAAGGTAGTTGTCCCGTTGGCTTGAGAACTGATCTGTACGTGTGAAGTAGAACTGTGTGGGCAAAAGAAATTTTCTTTCCCTGCAAGATGCCCCACAACAGTATTTTCTCGTACTTTGAGATGTCTGTCTTAGAAGCTGCCTTGGGTCTGATACATTCAATGATTACCTTGTGCATCATGGTGTGTTTCAAGGGAAAGTCACTGTAGGCAATATGCGACTTTGATTCCCTTGAGAAGCTTGATTTGCCAGTTAGGAAGCAAAAAGCTTCTTCTCCAGTAACATCCAAATGTGTGAAGGCCCTTTTTCTAGTTCCCATAATGGATGCCAAATCATCAACATGCAGTACATATTGCATTCTTTGCATAGTGAAAACCAAGTAGTCGAAGTTGACAAACTGAAGATTCGAGTAAAAGTAGGCTAGCAGATCAGGAAAGGTGTAACCCCTATGTGTTATGAATTGCTCTATTCTTACCTTTTGAAGATGCTTCCTCAGATAGATACCGTTCCTATCAAAGTACTTTAGCTCAAACACCCTGTGAGGTATAACACCTCTCTATTTCAAGGACTCAAACTTGTCTTTGTGAGCTTGATTCAGGAACATAGGATCAGGAAAAATTTTATCCAAATTAAGCCCAATATTCTTTACAAAGTCATTGAATAGAATATCATCATCTTCTTCGACCTTTGCCTTAGTACCGCCAGGCCTTATAGGCGAAGGTTTTCTTGACTTCGAACTAGGCTCTGCCACTTTCTCTTTTCCCTTTCTAGAGGTATATTCAGGTTTTTGAACAGCAATTGGTTCAATGATCTTTCCAGGCAAACTAAGAAACTCTAGTAAATCACCTTCACTATCGTACTGGTGAGCATTCAGTAATTTTCTAAGTTCATTGCCAAAATCCCCTGCTACTTTAATACTATCGTACATTGGCTTAATAGAATGTGCCATGGCTTCTTTTCCCTCAAAAACAGATAAAGACAAACCTTTTCCCAAACGGAATGCCTCGCACTGTTCGTTGATTTCAGTTTCCGTAGGTTCGGCGGTGCTTGCTATTGAGGCGGAAAACTTTCTCTTCATCTGAGGAGTCTTCTTCGACTCAGAGGTTGATTTCGTAGCCATTGAGACGTAGAAAGTTTGAAACTTTGGAAGAGAGAGTATTGTTTTGAGGAAGAAATCGCGAGCGAGAGATCTTGAATACGGTTTAGGGTTTTGAATTGAGAAAGATTTCAAAGTGAGAGAACATTGGTGACGGTTCGATGTTTTATAAAAGAGGCGGTTATTTTTGGAAACAAAATCAATTTAAAAAGAAATAAAATCATTCCTTTAATAAATCAATTAGTCACCGTCAATCAAATATTTGCATATATATATATATATATATATTCATATGAGGAACTCGCCTTAAAGGTAATTTTAGGAGTTAACTGACCTTGATTTATGAACTTTCCAAAAAGATATGAATTTCTTCTTGTTAGAGATATGCCCTAAAGCAATTATGTAATAGTTACATGTTGGGTATATCCGTTGCACTTCTGATTTCTTATCAGTGGCAAAGACGTATTTATTCATTTGTCCAACTATAAATGAATAAAATCCATAAGATCAGTTGCAACCGAACCTATTCTTAAGACGTTGAGAATATGTGTGACAGGTTTACGGTTAGACTGAATCTTTAAAACAGTTCCCGATCAATGGATTATTGAATGGATATCAATGATCCTGTTGAGGTCGGTATGTTCTTAACTTCATAATTAAGTATCAGATACTTAAGGGAATGACGAGTCACAAGTCATTAGGTATTGCGATATCCGAGTTAGAACATAGGTGCTTGTATCGGACAAGTTCACTGAACGTGACACGTATTGAATGATTAGCGACATGGAAGCTTTTTGCGTGGTCAATGTCTAATCGTTCATGCTTTGGTCTTGTGTAAATAATCCTTAGACCTGAGGTACAGTGTTGACTTGTGTGATAAATGGCTATGGTTCACAAGTGCGCATATTGGCGGGTCGTTGATTCGTCTCTGTACTTGATGGTCGTAGTTCAGGCACATACGAAGTCACATGTGTACGCAATATGGAATCTGTCTCCTTATTAATAAAGGTATGATGTCCTATGTGATCTAATTGTAACAATGCATTGAAATCCTCGGCCGGGGTTATGATTGAGAATGAAATGTTCATGTCTCATATAAATGCATGTCAAGTTAGATTTGTACATATGATCGAATTGGTGGCTTGACAAATATTCCATGGCCTTTGTTCGATCGGGACATAGTTAGACAGAAGGATTGAATTACACTGTAGCCAAAGCTGACAGGTTCATAATGTTCTTAAAAAGAATTCACACTGTCTGGGTAGCCATGACATATTGCTAGATGTCACTCGTGGCTTGTAGGACCTAGAGGATGATCGGGACAATCAATTCTCTTGGAAGTACTAATGTGTTAGTACATGTCTTACTGCCAGCTCGGTGATGAACCTAGGAATGTCACACACCTTAACCAATACATGACAACGCATTGTGGAAAGACGACATTGCAAATTTGTTTGCAATTATACCAATTAGTTGGGTTGAAATTAAATTAAATGAGATTTAATTTTATTTCTCTTTTTGGTCACTTGCACGTGTATATACGATGTACACGTATGCTCTACGTATTTGTACTTTATACGTATTTGTACGTTATACGTATTTTACTGTTTGGTAACCTCTTTTAACTCTTGTAATAATATAAATAGCATTTTTGTATTGTAAAATGTTAGTGCTAATTATAAATTGTGAGTGCTATTGTTAGATAGCATTTATAATTGTTAGTGCTAAATTTAAATGGCATTTATTTATGATAAATTGTGAGTGCTATTTTTAGATAGCATTTATAATTGTTAGTGCTATTTTTAAATAGAATTTTTGTATCATAAGATGTGAGTGCTATTTATAAATTGTGAGTGCTATTGTTAGTGCTATTTTTATATGGCATTTATTTATCATAAATTGTGAGTGCTATTTTTAGAAAGCATTTATTATATGTTAGTGCTATTTTATAATACAATTTATTGGAATGTGTTTTTGGCTATAAAAGGATGGCAAGAGTTTTGAGGTTGGGGTTAGCACATTTGTAGAGTGAGCAGATTTTTGAGAGCTTTGAGAGAAGAACACAAACACTCTCTATATTCTCATAATTTTGAGTGACCAAAATATACCAAGTTCGGAATATTGATTCCGTAAATTGGTTTGGGATATTGATTCCGCAAATTGCTAGCACAATTGTTGTGGAATTATTAGTCGTCTCCCCGTTCGTCAATTGGTGGTGTGTCTGAACTAGAGGCCCGACACTTGTGGGGCTGAGATCGAAGAACATCGAACCGACACCTCCGTTTCAAGCACGCTACAAGAGGTAGTCTATTTACTCCCTTTGGTGCTTTGTGATTTTTCGAATGAAATGCACGAAGTACGCCTCTGGAGATACATGTATGGGTTGTTATTTATTTCCGCTGCGTTTACTAATTTTTATTTGCCTGTACGTGTTACGTGAATCCCAACAGTGGTATCAGAGCCAATCCTTAGGCGTTTTCGTGCATTTAATTGATTTTTGTTCGTAGTAATTTTTGCAATACCATGGCCAATTTGTATTAACGAATTGTTCGTCTTACATGGCTAATGGAGGTTGATTATTTTATATGATAAATTAATCAACGTAGCAAAAATTGAGACTAAATCAATTTTGAATCGAAAATTTATGGCTATCTTATTTTACGTAAAAATTCTGAATATGATTCAACGTAGAATTTTTATTGTGCCTTCCTAAGTTTTAAATTGTGAATTTTTTACTTACGTGGAAGGGTGGTGATCATGGAAAAATCCCTAATCAATATGATTGATGTATATATGAATGTATGGTGATTATTTATATTTTTGGGGTTGTAATTATTAAATGGAGGCTGCGTACTCCTTTTATTTTTCATGTAATCTTTATTTTTAGCATAGTCAATTGTTGATGTAAATGCTACGAGGATTACGTGGAGGAGCCTTTTAAGCCGGCGAGCTCTTTGGGCCCGGTTCTTGAAGAGTTCAAGGAACCAAGAAGAAGTGAAGAGCGGCTCTCCGTTATTAAAATATTAAAATGATTAAATGTGGTCTCATTGGCTCGAGACCCATTAAATCATAATTCCATGATCACCACGTAGGATAGATGTTTATGTGATTGACATCTATTTATTTATTATGTTTACGTGAGCATGTTAAACCGGTTAATGTGCAAAGTGGGACCTATAAACGACTCAAAATCTCCTTTAATATATATTAAGTCGTGACGGGTTTCGGACTCGTGGCCTTCCATCGTCGTGGTTTGATCCTATATTATAGTGGTTGATTGATCGGTTATGGATACATAGGGGTCAATTGTCATTTATAATTGTGGACCAATCCATTAAGCATATGATGTTGTGGGGTTGAGACCAAACGATTTCCAATAACTGTTAGGTGAGGGGATCGTTTGTGTTTTCAATACTTACATGAGACGATGGGTAAGACTTAACTACGATTATGAAGTCAATAACTGTCAGGTGAGACTTTCATGATCTAGAGGCCAAAGTTATGATTGGGACTCGCATATGATGCGTTGAATAAGTTGATTCACTCACTAAGTTTATAGAACACCAACAACTGTTAGGTGAGGTGGACTATGAGCTCGTGGGACTCCAATCCCCGCTAGTAATCTTTACCCAACAAAGATTACCGTTTCTCATTTTAAGGGGTATGGGATCCGTGTATAAATTTAGTGGGAGGATCTATTTCATTTAAAGGCCAAAATGAAATAGTTATTTTGAAAGACAACGGCTAACAATTTATTTTCTGCACAGATATAAATTACTCTGAAAAATGGTGAATACAAACTCGCTCGCTTCAATACTCGACAAGAATTGTTTGACTGGTCCCAATTTCACCGACTGGGTAAGGAATTTGAGAATTGTTCTCAATTCTGAAAAACTCGGGTATGTGCTTGATGAAAAAATATGCCAGTCTCTTTTCCTGAGGGTGGGACCCAAGAGGAACGTATCACTTATGATAAGTGGCATGACGATGACTTAAAAGTTAGGTCATATATGCTTGCTTCAATGAACAATGATTTTCAGAAAAAATATGAAGCAATGGTAGATGCTAGGTCGATCATATTGCATCTAAAGGAATTCTTTGATGAGAATGGTCGAACCTCAAGATATGAGATATCTAAAGCATTGTACCGCATGAGGATGACTGAGAAATCATCTGTTAATGATCATGTCTTGAAAATGATCTGGCACATAGAAGAATTGGCTAGGCTGAATCTTGTCATGGACAATGACTTAGCTGTGGATTTGATCCTCCAATCTTTACCCGATTCCTTCTCTAGTTTTGTTCAAAACTTCCACATGCATAAAATGGAAAAAACTCTTGCTGAGTTACATAGCATGCTGGTAATTTATGAGAAGGAAATGCACAATACAAGACCAAACATTGTGGCTTTGGCTTCTTCTTCAAATAGTAAGACTATTTTGAAGAAAAAGAAATGGAAGAAGCCTGTGAAAGCTGTTGTGCAATCAAAACCCAAGATTGAAAAAGGGAAATGTCATTATTGCGGTGTCATGGGGCACTGGAGGAGGAACTGTAAGAAGTACCTCGCAAGCTTGAAGGTCAAGCCAAAGAACCAACCTTGTGAAGGTATGGTGTCTATGATTATTGAAACTAATCTTATGGTTAGTGCTGAGTCTAGCTTATGGATTCTAGATTCTGCTGCAACGTCACATATTTGTATGTCTTTGCAGAATCTGGAAATAAGCAGGATGCTGGGGCAAAATGAGATTGTCCTTACATTTGCAAATGGGGCAAAAGTTGCTGCATTAGCTATAGGGACTTTTCGTTTATGTTTGCCTTCAGGACATGTTTTGGTTTTAAAGAACTGTTTGCATTATAAGAATGCTATACAAAACATCATTTCTATACCTCGTATGGGCAAAGAAAATTATGAATTTTCTTTTGCTGATGATGTATGTTCTATTTATTATAATAGAATGTGTGTTGGTTCTGGATTATTAATGAATAATCTCTATACCATTACAATGTCCGGTAATACGATTACCAATAAGCAAAATAATCATGATGTAAATGCCATAACCAATAAACGCCCTAGAGATACTCCAAATCCAAAGTATTTTTGGCATCTTCGATTAGGTCATATTGGAGAAGATAGGATTAACAAGTTGAGTAATGATGGATATATCGATCCAATTGGTTTTGAACCATACTCGACTTGTAATGCTTGTCTTCTAGGAAAAATGACCAAAGCGCCCTTTGAAGGACATAGTGCGCGAGCTGCTGACATACTAGGATTGATACATACAGATGTATGTGGACCAATTAATGAAACTGCTAGGGGTGGTTATTCTTACTTCATTACCTTTACCGATGATTATTCACGGTATGACTATTTGTACTTAATGAAGTATAAATCTGAATCCTTTGAAAAGTTCAAGGAATTTAGGTATGAAGTTGAGAAACAAACAGGAAAAAGTATTAAGGCTCTTCGATCGGATCGAGGAGGTGAATACCTTAGTACTGAATTCTTGGATTATCTTAAAGATAATGGCATTTTATCACAATGGACACCTCCTGCAACTCCAGAGCATAATGGTGTATCTGAAAGAAGAAATCGTACTTTATTAGATATGGTGCGATCTATGATGAGCTACACCGATTTGCCTATGTCCCTTTGGGGATATGCCCTTGAGACAGCTGCATATTTACTGAATAGAGTGCCATCCAAATCTGTTCCAACTACGCCTTATGAGATATGGCATAGTAGGAAACCAAGTCTTAATCATATCAAGATTTGGGGTTGTCCAGCTTTTGTCAAGAAGCTGAGAACAGAAAAATTGGAGGCAAGGTCTGAACATGGTCGCTTCATTGGATATCCAAAAGAAACTCTAGGATATTATTTCTATTTTCACTCTGACCAAAAAGTTTCGGTCAGCAGGCACGCTTCTTTTCTGGAGAATCAGTTCGTTCAGGAAGGTGGTGCTGGGCGGAAAATAGTCTTACAAGAAGATAATAATGAAGTATCAAATAACCAAGTTCAGACACCGATCTCTGATTCAGTGGGAGCTTCTGATACACAACCTCTTAGGAAAAGTGCGAGAACGTCTCGTATACCTATTCGCTATGGACACTCGGTTGAAAATATTGAGTCATTATTCATTATGAATGATAGTAATCAATTGAGTGATCCAAGCACCTATGAGGAGGCGATGTTGGACATCGATTCTGGTAAATGGCTAGAAGCCATGCAAACCGAAATGGATTCAATGTATTCCAACGATGTTTGGACTCTAGTTGATCTGCCTGATGGTATTGTACCAATTGGCTGTAAATGGATCTTCAAGAGGAAGATAAACGCTGATGGTCAGGTTGGAACTTACAAAGCACGACTGGTGGCGAAAGGGTATTGTCAAAAAGAATGGATCGATTATGACGAAACTTTCTCACCTGTAGCCATGCTGAAATCTATTCGGATTATGTTGGCTATAGCTGCGCACCTTGATTATGAGATATTCCAAATGGATATCAAAACGGCTTTTCTAAATGGTTTCCTCGAGGAGGATATCTATATGGAACAACCACGGGGTTTTGAATCTTGTGGTGAAAGTCGAAAGGTGTGTAAGCTTATGAGATCCATTTATGGACTCAAACAAGCATCCAGAAGTTGGAACATCCGTTTTGATGAAGTAATCAAATCGTTTGGCTTCATTAAAAATCTGGATGAATCATGTGTATATAAGAAGGTCAGCGGAAGCGCAATTGCGTTTCTAGTTTTGTACGTCGATGATATACTCTTGATCGGGAATGATGTACCGATGATATCATCGATCAAACTATTCTTGTCACAGAAATTCTCCATGAAAGATTTAGGAGAGGCAACCTATATTTTAGGTATCAAGATCTATAGAGATAGATCGAGACGATTGATTGGCCTCTCACAATCTACGTACATAGATAAAGTGTTAACACGGTTTAACATGCAATGTTCCAAAAGAGGATTATTGCCTTTTAGGCATGGAATCCGTCTTTCCAAGGAGATGTGTCCCAACACTCCTGAAGAAAGACAGCGGATGGCAAATATACCTTACGCATCCGCTGTTGGAAGCATAATGTATGCTATGCTATGTACGCGACTTGATATCGCGCATGCTGTAAGTGTTACTAGCAGATATCAGTCTGATCCAGGGGAAGAGCACTGGATAGCTGTCAAGAATATCCTGAAGTACTTACGAAGGACTAAGGATTTATTCTTGATATACGGAGAAGGAGAGTTTAAAGTTGAAGCGTATACTGATTCTGATTTTCAATCAGACCCGAATGACTTTAAGTCTACGTCTGGGTTTGTTTTTACACTCAATGGTGGTGCAGTTAGTTGGAAGAGTTCCAAACAAAGCATAACTGCTGATTCCACTACTGAGGCAGAGTATGTAGCTGCTTCTGAAACGGCAAAGGAAGCTGTTTGGATGAAGAAGTTCATTTCTGAACTTGGGGTAGTTCCTTCCATTGAGCAGCCGATTACATTGTTTTGTGACAACAATGGGGCTATAGCTCAAGCTAAGGAACCACGGTCTCATCAGAAATCCAAGCACATAGAGAGACGCTTCCATCTCATCAGAGAAATAGTTGGGAGAGGTGATATCGCCTTGCAGAAAATTGCCTCAGCGGAAAACGTGGCAGACCCCTTTACTAAAGCAATACCTCAGTCTTTATTTGAAAGACACCTTGATAAAATGGGTTTGAGGTACCAAACTAGTTGGCTTTAGTGCAAGTGGGAGATTGTTAGAGATATGCCCTAAAGCAATTATGTAATAGTTACATATTGGGTATATCCGTTGCACTTCTGATTTCTTATCAGTGGCAAAGACGTATTTATTCATTTGTCCAACTATAAATGAATAAAATCCATAAGATCAGTTGCAACCGAACCTATTCTTAAGACGTTGAGAATATGTGTGACAGGTTTACGGTTAGACTGAATCTTTAAAACAGTTCCCGATCAATGGATTATTGAATGGATATCAATGATCCTGTTGAGGTCGGTATGTTCTTAACTTCATAATTAAGTATCAGATACTTAAGGGAATGACGAGTCACAAGTCATTAGGTATTGCGATATCCGAGTTAGAACATAGGTGCTTGTATCGGACAAGTTCACTGAACGTGACACGTATTGAATGATTAGCGACATGGAAGCTTTTTGCGTGGTCAATGTCTAATCGTTCATGCTTTGGTCTTGTGTAAATAATCCTTAGACCTGAGGTACAGTGTTGACTTGTGTGATAAATGGCTATGGTTCACAAGTGCGCATATTGGCGGGTCGTTGATTCGTCTCTGTACTTGATGGTCGTAGTTCAGGCACATACGAAGTCACATGTGTACGCAATATGGAATCTGTCTCCTTATTAATAAAGGTATGATGTCCTATGTGATCTAATTGTAACAATGCATTGAAATCCTCGGCCGGGGTTATGATTGAGAATGAAATGTTCATGTCTCATATAAATGCATGTCAAGTTAGATTTGTACATATGATCGAATTGGTGGCTTGACAAATATTCCATGGCCTTTGTTCGATCGGGACATAGTTAGACAGAAGGATTGAATTACACTGTAGCCAAAGCTGACAGGTTCATAATGTTCTTAAAAAGAATTCACACTGTCTGGGTAGCCATGACATATTGCTAGATGTCACTCGTGGCTTGTAGGACCTAGAGGATGATCGGGACAATCAATTCTCTTGGAAGTACTAATGTGTTAGTACATGTCTTACTGCCAGCTCGGTGATGAACCTAGGAATGTCACACACCTTAACCAATACATGACAACGCATTGTGGAAAGACGACATTGCAAATTTGTTTGCAATTATACCAATTAGTTGGGTTGAAATTAAATTAAATGAGATTTAATTTTATTTCTCTTTTTGGTCACTTGCACGTGTATATACGATGTACACGTATGCTCTACGTATTTGTACTTTATACGTATTTTACTATTTGGTAACCTCTTTTAACTCTTGTAATAATAATAATGGTTATTATTATTTTTAACACCTTTGTTAGTGCTATTTTTTAAATAGCATTTTTGTATTGTAAAATGTTAGTGCTAATTATAAATTGTGAGTGCTATTGTTAGATAGCATTTATAATTGTTAGTGCTAAATTTAAATGGTATTTATTTATGATAAATTGTGAGTGCTATTGTTAGATATCATTTATATTTGTTAGTGCTAATTTTAAATGACATTTATTTATGATAAATTGTGAGTGCTATTTTTAGATAGCATTTATAATTGTTAGTGCTATTTTTAAATAGCATTTTTGTATCATAAGATGTGAGTGCTATTTATAAATTGTGAGTGCTATTGTTAGTGCTATTTTTATATGGCATTTATTTATCATAAATTGTGAGTGCTATTTTTAGAAAGCATTTATTATATGTTAGTGCTATTTTATAATACAATTTATTGGAATGTGTTTTTGGCTATAAAAGGATGGCAAGAGTTTTGAGGTTGGGGTTAGCACATTTGTAGAGTGAGCAGATTTTTGAGAGCTTTGAGAGAAGAACACAAACACTCTCTATATTCTCATAATTTTGAGTGACCAAAATATACCAAGTTCGGAATATTGATTCCGTAAATTGGTTTGGAATATTGATTCCGCAAATTGCTAGCACAATTGTTGTGGAATTATTAGTCGTCTCCCCGTTCGTCAATTGGTGGTGTGTCTGAACTAGAGGCCCGACACTTGTGGGGCTGAGATCGAAGAACATCGAACCGACACCTCCGTTTCAAGCACGCTACAAGAGGTAGTCTATTTACTCCCTTTGGTGCTTTGTGATTTTTCGATTGAAATGCACGAAGTACGCCTCTGGAGATACATGTATGGGTTGTTATTTATTTCTGCTGCGTTTACTAATTTTTATTTGCCCGTACGTGTTACGTGAATCCCAACATTGGTATCAGAGCCAATCCTTAGGCGTTTTCGTGCATTTAATTGATTTTTGTTCGTAGTAATTTTTGCAATACCATGGCCAATTTGTATTAACGAATTGTTCGTCTTACATGGCTAATGGAGGTTGATTATTTTATATGATAAATTAATCAACGTAGCAAAAATTGAGACTAAATCAATTTTGAATCGAAAATTTATGGCTATCTTATTTTACGTAAAAATTCTGAATATGATTCAACGTAGAATTTTTATTGTGCCTTCCTAAGTTTTAAATTGTGAATTTATTACTTACGTGGAAGGGTGGTGATCATGGAAAAATCCCTAATCAATATGATTGATGTATATATGAATGTATGGTGATTATTTATATTTTTGGGGTTGTAATTATTAAATGGAGGCTGCGTACTCCTTTTATTTTTCATGTAATCTTTATTTTTAGCATAGTCAATTGTTGATGTAAATGCTACGAGGATTACGTGGAGGAGCCTTTTAAGCCGGCGAGCTCTTTGGGCCCGGTTCTTGAAGAGTTCAAGGAACTAAGAAGAAGTGAAGAGCGGCTCTCCGTTATTAAAATATTAAAATGATTAAATGTGGTCTCATTGGCTCGAGACCCATTAAATCATAATTCCATGATCACCACGTAGGATAGATGTTTATGTGATTGACATCTATTTATTTATTATGTTTACGTGAGCATGTTAAACCGGTTAATGTGCAAAGTGAGACCTATAAACGACTCAAAATCTCCTTTAATATATATTAAGTCGTGACGGGTTTCGGACTCGTGGCCTTCCATCGTCGTGGTTTGATCCTATATTATAGTGGTTGATTGATCGGTTATGGATACATAGGGGTCAATTGTCATTTATAATTGTGGACCAATCCATTAAGCATATGATGTTGTGGGGTTGAGACCAAACGATTTCCAATAACTGTTAGGTGAGGGGATCGTTTGTGTTTTCAATACTTACATGAGACGATGGGTAAGACTTAACTACGATTATGAAGTCAATAACTGTCAGGTGAGACTTTCATGATCTAGAGGCCAAAGTTATGATTGGGACTCGCATATGATGCGTTGAATAAGTTGATTCACTCACTATGTTTATAGAACACCAACAACTGTTAGGTGAGGTGGACTATGAGCTCGTGGGACTCCAATCCCCGCTAGTAATCTTTACCCAACAAAGATTACCGTTTCTCATTTTAAGGAGTATGGGATCCGTGTATAAATTTAGTGGGAGGATCTATTTCATTTAAAGGCCAAAATGAAATAGTTATTTTGAAAGACAACGGCTAACAATTTATTTTCTGCACAGATATAAATTACTCTGAAAAATGGTGAATACAAACCCGCTCGCTTCAATACTCGACAAGAATTGTTTGACTGGTCCCAATTTCACCGACTGGGTAAGGAATTTGAGAATTGTTCTCAATTCTGAAAAACTCGGGTATGTGCTTGATGAAAAAATATGCCAGTCTCTTTTCCTGAGGGTGGGACCCAAGAGGAACGTATCACTTATGATAAGTGGCATGACGATGACTTAAAAGTTAGGTCATATATGTTTGCTTCAATGAACAATGATTTTCAGAAAAAATATGAAGCAATGGTAGATGCTTGGTCGATCATATTGCATCTAAAGGAATTCTTTGATGAGAATGGTCGAACCTCAAGATATGAGATATCTAAAGCATTGTACCGCATGAGGATGACTGAGAAATCATCTGTTAATGATCATGTCTTGAAAATGATCTGGCACATAGAAGAATTGGCTAGGCTGAATCTTGTCATGGACAATGACTTAGCTGTGGATTTGATCCTCCAATCTTTACCCGATTCCTTCTCTAGTTTTGTTCAAAACTTCCACATGCATAAAATGGAAAAAACTCTTGCTGAGTTACATAGCATGCTGGTAATTTATGAGAAGGAAATGCACAATACAAGACCAAACATTGTGGCTTTGGCTTCTTCTTCAAATAGTAAGACTATTTTGAAGAAAAAGAAATGGAAGAAGCCTGTGAAAGCTGTTGTGCAATCAAAACCCAAGATTGAAAAAGGGAAATGTCATTATTGCGGTGTCATGGGGCACTGGAGGAGGAACTGTAAGAAGTACCTCGCAAGCTTGAAGTTCAAGCCAAAGAACCAACCTTGTGAAGGTATGGTGTCTATGATTATTGAAACTAATCTTATGGTTAGTGCTGAGTCTAGCTTATGGATTCTAGATTCTGCTGCAACGTCACATATTTGTATGTCTTTGCAGAATCTGGAAATAAGCAGGATGCTGGGGCAAAATGAGATTGTCCTTACATTTGCAAATGGGGCAAAAGTTGCTGCATTAGCTATAGGGACTTTTCGTTTATGTTTGCCTTCAGGACATGTTTTGGTTTTAAAGAACTGTTTGCATTATAAGAATGCTATACAAAACATCATTTCTATACCTCGTATGGGCAAAGAAAATTATGAATTTTCTTTTGCTGATGATGTATGTTCTATTTATTATAATAGAATGTGTGTTGGTTCTGGATTATTAATGAATAATCTCTATACCATTACAATGTCCGGTAATATGATTACCAATAAGCAAAATAATCATGATGTAAATGCCATAACCAATAAACGCCCTAGAGATACTCCAAATCCAAAGTATTTTTGGCATCTTCGATTAGGTCATATTGGAGAAGATAGGATTAACAAGTTGAGTAATGATGGATATATCGATCCAATTGGTTTTGAACCATACTCGACTTGTAATGCTTGTCTTCTAGGAAAAATGACCAAAGCGCCCTTTGTAGGACATAGTGCGCGAGCTGCTGACATACTAGGATTGATACATACAGATGTATGTGGACCAATTAATGAAACTGCTAGGGGTGGTTATTCTTACTTCATTACCTTTACCGATGATTATTCACGGTATGGCTATTTGTACTTAATGAAGTATAAATCTGAATCCTTTGAAAAGTTCAAGGAATTTAGGTATGAAGTTGAGAAACAAACAGGAAAAAGTATTAAGGCTCTTCGATCGGATCGAGGAGGTGAATACCTTAGTACTGAATTCTTGGATTATCTTAAAGATAATGGCATTTTATCACAATGGACACCTCCTGCAACTCCAGAGCATAATGGTGTATCTGAAAGAAGAAATCGTACTTTATTAGATATGGTGCGATCTATGATGAGCTACACCGATTTGCCTATGTCCCTTTGGGGATATGCCCTTGAGACAGCTGCATATTTACTGAATAGAGTGCCATCCAAATCTGTTCCAACTACGCCTTATGAGATATGGCATAGTAGGAAACCAAGTCTTAATCATATCAAGATTTGGGGTTGTCCAGCTTTTGTCAAGAAGCTGAGAACAGAAAAATTGGAGGCAAGGTCTGAACATGGTCGCTTCATTGGATATCCAAAAGAAACTCTTGGATATTATTTCTATTTTCACTCTGACCAAAAAGTTTCGGTCAGCAGGCACGCTTCTTTTCTGGAGAATCAGTTCGTTCAGGAAGGTGGTGCTGGGCGGAAAATAGTCTTACAAGAAGATAATAATGAAGTATCAAATAACCAAGTTCAGACACCGATCTTTGATTCAGTGGGAGCTTCTGATACACAACCTCTTAGGAAAAGTGCGAGAACGTCTCGTATACCTATTCGCTATGGACACTCGGTTGAAAATATTGAGTCATTATTCATTATGAATGATAGTAATCAATTGAGTGATCCAAGCACCTATGAGGAGGCGATGTTGGACATCGATTCTGGTAAATGGCTAGAAGCCATGCAAACCGAAATGGATTCAATGTATTCCAACGATGTTTGGACTCTAGTTGATCTGCCTGATGGTATTGTACCAATTGGCTGTAAATGGATCTTCAAGAGGAAGATAAACGCTGATGGTCAGGTTGGAACTTACAAAGCACGACTGGTGGCGAAAGGGTATCGTCAAAAAGAATGGATCGATTATGACGAAACTTTCTCACCTGTAGCCATGCTGAAATCTATTCGGATTATGTTGGCTATAGCTGCGCACCTTGATTATGAGATATTCTAAATGGATATCAAAACGGCTTTTCTAAATGGTTTCCTCGAGGAGGATATCTATATGGAACAACCACGGGGTTTTGAATCTTGTGGTGAAAGTCGAAAGGTGTGTAAGCTTATGAGATCCATTTATGGACTCAAACAAGCATCCAGAAGTTGGAACATCCGTTTTGATGAAGTAATCAAATCGTTTGGCTTCATTAAAAATCCGGATTAATCATGTGTATATAAGAAGGTCAGCGGAAGCGCAATTGCGTTTCTAGTTTTGTACGTCGATGATATACTCTTGATCGGGAATGATGTACCGATGATATCATCGATCAAACTATTCTTGTCACATAAATTCTCCATGAAAGATTTAGGAGAGGCAACCTATATTTTAGGTATCAAGATCTATAGAGATAGATCGAGACGATTGATTGGCCTCTCACAATCTACGTACATAGATAAAGTGTTAACACGGTTTAACATGCAATGTTCCAAAAGAGGATTATTGCCTTTTAGGCATGGAATCCGTCTTTCCAAGGAGATGTGTCCCAACACTCCTGAAGAAAGATAGCGGATGGCAAATATACCTTACGCATCCGCTGTTGGAAGCATAATTTATGCTATGCTATGTACGCGACTTGATATCGCGCATGCTGTAAGTGTTACTAGCAGATATCAGTCTGATCCAGGGGAAGAGCACTGGATAGCTGTCAAGAATATCCTGAAGTACTTACGAAGGACTAAGGATTTATTCTTGATATACGGAGAAGGAGAGTTTAAAGTTGAAGCGTATACTGATTCTGATTTTCAATCAGACCCGAATGACTTTAAGTCTACGTCTGGGTTTGTTTTTACACTCAATGGTGGTGCAGTTAGTTGGAAGAGTTCCAAACAAAGCATAACTGCTGATTCCACTACTGAGGCAGAGTATGTAGCTGCTTCTGAAGCGGCAAAGGAAGCTGTTTGGATGAAGAAGTTCATTTCTGAACTTGGGGTAGTTCCTTCCATTGAGCAGCCGATTACATTGTTTTGTGACAACAATGGGGCTATAGCTCAAGCTAAGGAACCACGGTCTCATCAGAAATCCAAGCACATAGAGAGACGCTTCCATCTCATCAGAGAAATAGTTGGGAGAGGTGATATCGCCTTGCAGAAAATTGCCTCAGCGGAAAACGTGGCAGACCCCTTTACTAAAGCAATACCTCAGTCTTTATTTGAAAGACACCTTGATAAAATGGGTTTGAGGTACCAAACTAGTTGGCTTTAGTGCAAGTGGGAGATTGTTAGAGATATGCCCTAAAGCAATTATGTAATAGTTACATATTGGGTATATCCGTTGCACTTCTGATTTCTTATCAGTGGCAAAGACGTATTTATTCATTTGTCCAACTATAAATGAATAAAATCCATAAGATCAGTTGCAACCGAACCTATTCTTAAGACGTTGAGAATATGTGTGACAGGTTTACGGTTAGACTGAATCTTTAAAACAGTTCCCGATCAATGGATTATTGAATGGATATCAATGATCCTGTTGAGGTCGGTATGTTCTTAACTTCATAATTAAGTATCAGATACTTAAGGGAATGACGAGTCACAAGTCATTAGGTATTGCGATATCCGAGTTAGAACATAGGTGCTTGTATCGGACAAGTTCACTGAACGTGACACGTATTGAATGATTAGCGACATGGAAGCTTTTTGCGTGGTCAATGTCTAATCGTTCATGCTTTGGTCTTGTGTAAATAATCCTTAGACCTGAGGTACAGTGTTGACTTGTGTGATAAATGGCTATGGTTCACAAGTGCGCATATTGGCGGGTCGTTGATTCGTCTCTGTACTTGATGGTCGTAGTTCAGGCACATACGAAGTCACATGTGTACGCAATATGGAATCTGTCTCCTTATTAATAAAGGTATGATGTCCTATGTGATCTAATTGTAACAATGCATTGAAATCCTCGGCCGGGGTTATGATTGAGAATGAAATGTTCATGTCTCATATAAATGCATGTCAAGTTAGATTTGTACATATGATCGAATTGGTGGCTTGACAAATATTCCATGGCCTTTGTTCGATCGGGACATAGTTAGACAGAAGGATTGAATTACACTGTAGCCAAAGCTGACAGGTTCATAATGTTCTTAAAAAGAATTCACACTGTCTGGGTAGCCATGACATATTGCTAGATGTCACTCGTGGCTTGTAGGACCTAGAGGATGATCGGGACAATCAATTCTCTTGGAAGTACTAATGTGTTAGTACATGTCTTACTACCAGCTCGGTGATGAACCTAGGAATGTCACACACCTTAACCAATACATGACAACGCATTGTGGAAAGACGACATTGCAAATTTGTTTGCAATTATACCAATTAGTTGGGTTGAAATTAAATTAAATGAGATTTAATTTTATTTCTCTTTTTGGTCACTTGCACGTGTATATACGATGTACATGTATGCTCTACGTATTTGTACGTTATACGTATTTTACTGTTTGGTAACCTCTTTTAACTCTTGTAATAATAATAATGGTTATTATTATTTTTAACACCTTTGTTAGTGCTATTTTTTAAATAGCATTTTTGTATTGTAAAATGTTAGTGCTAATTATAAATTGTGAGTGCTATTGTTAGATAGCATTTATAATTGTTAGTGCTAAATTTAAATGGTATTTATTTATGATAAATTGTGAGTGCTATTGTTAGATAGCATTTATATTTGTTAGTGCTAATTTTAAATGACATTTATTTATGATAAATTGTGAGTGCTATTTTTAGATAGCATTTATAATTGTTAGTGCTATTTTTAAATAGCATTTTTGTATCATAAGATGTGAGTGCTATTTATAAATTGTGAGTGCTATTGTTAGTGCTATTTTTATATGGCATTTATTTATCATAAATTGTGAGTGCTATTTTTAGAAAGCATTTATTATATGTTAGTGCTATTTTATAATACAATTTATTGGAAGGTGTTTTTGGCTATAAAAGGATGGCAAGAGTTTTGAGGTTGGGGTTAGCACATTTGTAGAGTGAGCAGATTTTTGAGAGCTTTGAGAGAAGAACACAAACACTCTCTATATTCTCATAATTTTGAGTGACCAAAATATACCAAGTTCGGAATATTGATTCCGTAAATTGGTTTGGAATATTGATTCCGCAAATTGCTAGCACAATTGTTGTGGAATTATTAGTCGTCTCCCCGTTCGTCAATTGGTGGTGTGTCTGAACTAGAGGCCCGACACTTGTGGGGCTGAGATCGAAGAACATCGAACCGACACCTCCGTTTCAAGCACGCTACAAGAGGTAGTCTATTTACTCCCTTTGGTGCTTTGTGATTTTTCGATTGAAATGCACGAAGTACGCCTCTGGAGATACATGTATGGGTTGTTATTTATTTCCGCTGCGTTTACTATTTTTTATTTGCCCGTACGTGTTACGTGAATCCCAACACTTCTTACGCGCCTTTTAGCGTTTCTTCTGATGCTCCTTCTGACGTTTCTTCTGACGTTCCTTCTGACGCTCCTTCTGACGCTCCTTCTAGCGTTCCTTCTGACGTACCTTCTGACGCTCCTTCTAGCGTTCCTTCTGGGCCTCCTTCTGAGTTTCCTTCTGACGTTCCTTCTGGCCTCCTTCTGGCTTTCCTTTTGACGTTCCTTCTGAGTCTCCCTGTTCTAAAATATACTTAAGAAAGAGGGTTAATGATGGCTAATTCATTTATGATAAAATTAAAAGTTTTCTTACTAAAGGTTTAGTGAAAATATCTGCAAGTTGATTTTTTGTATCAATGTATTGAATGTTAACATTACCGTTTTGAACATGATCACGTATGAAGTGATGTTTGATCTCAATGTGCTTTGCTCTTAAGTGAAGTATGGGATTCTTTGTAAGATTTATGGCACTTGTGTTGTCACATTTGATTTCCACATTTGTATCTTCAACACCATAATCTTTGAGTTGCTGTTTCAGCCAAAGAATCTAGGCGCAACAACTTCCGAGTGACACGTATTCTGCTTCAGCTGTACTGAGTGCCACTGTACTTTGTTTCTTGGAATACCATGAGACAAGCATGTTTCCCATGAGCTGACAAGTTCCAGATGTGCTTTTCCTATCAATTTTGCAACCTGCAAGATCTGCATCTGAATAACCCTTTAGTATAAAATCAGAAGATTTAGAATACCACAAACCATAGCTGGGATAAGTCCCAATGTATTTAATTATTCTTTTGACGGCTGAAAGGTGTGATTCCCTTGGGCTTGACTGAAATCTTGCGCACAAACAGACGCTATATATGATGTCTGGTCTTGAAGCTGTGAGATAGAGTAGTGATCCAATCATACTTCGATATAGTTTGGGATCAGCTTCCTTTCCATCTTCATCTTTGTCTAATTTGGAGGAGTGAGACGTGGGAGTTTCTGTCTTCTTGCCGTTCTCTAGACCGAACTTCTTCACTATTTCTAGTGCATGCTTTTTTTGATATATGAAAGTTCATTTCTGAGATTGATGAATTTGAAGACCAAGAAAGAATCGCAATTCTCCCATCATACTCATCTCGAATTCATCTTGCATCACTTTAGAAAATTTCTTGCAGAGAAGCTCATTAGAAGAACCAAATATAATATCATCAACATAGATTTGAACTAGAAGAATATCCTTACCTTGTCTTTGAATGAAAAAGGGTAGTGTCTACATTACCTTTTGTGAAGTTGTGTTGAGATAGAAAGTTACTCAACCTTTCATACCAAGCACGAGGTGCTTGTTTTAAACCATATAAAGCCTTTTTTTAATATATATATACCAAATCTTTTACTCTAGGCTCTTCGAATCCGGGGGGTTGTTCAACATAGACCTCTTCTTTGATGTAGCCATTTAGGAAAGCACTTTTCACGTCCATCTGAAAAAGTTTGAAATCATTGTAACAAGCATAAGCAAGGAGTAGCCTTATGGCTTCTAACTTGGCAACTGGTGCATAGGTCTCATTGTAGTCTATTCCTTCTTCCTGAGAATAGCCTTTTGCTACGAGTCTTGCTTTGTTTCTTACAACTTTTCATTTGTCATCTAGTTTGTTTCTAAATACCTATTTTGATCCAATTACTAAACGAAGGAATGTATCCTTTTGTTCAAATTTGAACAAAAGGATACATTCCTTCGTTCAACAGACGGTACTTAAAAGAACGTCATTCTCCCCCAGAGGTTCGGTATCGTTACATTCGACTCACTCCCAAAAACAGAGAACAAATAACTCTCCTCCCGACCGATTGCTGGTTGACGTTCGTCAGAGCAACTCCAAGATCGTAAAGGGCTCTTAACCTATGACAATCAAGGTATGTCCTCGTGATATACCCAAGTGATTCATATTGGCATGTTTCCACAAATTAGATTGAATATAGAATGGGTTTAGTACCCTACATTGGTATCAGAGCGAATATTACTTGTTTCCTGATCGATTTTTGTGTTGATTTCGTATTATTAGCCCTAATAGCAATGTACTGTTCATGCGTGATATTCTGAGTTTAGTTCGTCGAAAATGTATTTTGAATATACCAATAGAATGGGCTCATCGAGACAATTGTTTTGAGTGGTGTCCGACCCCGAGGGGACGCCGAAACCACTGTACGCGCGCCACACGTCGCGGCGGGGTGAAGTCCCTCGTCGCTGCGGCGGTTCGTCTATTTTTAAGCCATTTTTGTTAGTCAAATTTGGAGTTTGAATATATCATTGTGTTAGTCTCGACGAGACGAGAATTTTGACTGGTGAATGGTCGCCGGAGGAGGCCGGACGGCGCCTCACGCACCGACGGGGTCGCTGCACATGGCGAAACGTCGCCCACGAGGCTGACGTCATGTCGACGTTAGCCACGTGCGACGTACGTAGGTGCCCAGCCGTGAGGCTGACGTTAGCGAACTGGGTCCGGCCCGACCCGCGATGCAGCCCAATCCATTATTTATAAATAAATAAATAAAGGAATCCGACCCATTTTTTAAAATGATCCAGCCCAATTTTGTGAACTGGATTAGATCCGGATTTGACCCAACCCATCTGAAGGATGACCCGATTGACCCCTTGACCTGTTGACCGTTGACCAAAAAAAAAAAGGTCGGTTAATTTATTTGGGCTTGTTTGATATTTGGTTTTTGCTTATTGTTTGTTACGATATGTTCGTAATAATTGTATAAATGATGGATTTTAGTAATCCACTTTGTTCTGCAGTCATTGCAAGAACAATGCCATCAAGAATAGAACCCGAGAATAAATGGAGTGTGCTAAAAAACAAGAAACCTCAAAAACTAAGGAGTTGAAGGCAAATACAAGCCCTTAATGAAAATATTGAGATTTTAAACAATTATGAATGGGATAATGTATGTGACATTGTAACCCATGTAACTAAGGTCAACAATATGATCCAAGAGATCATTTGGGGTGGACGAATAGTGACTGATCGAGAAGCATTTAACGCACTTAAAAATTCTAGGCCTGAGGATTGGCATGATCAGCTCGACCGCACTTGGGATGAACAATGGTCATACAAGATGTTTGTACTACATTTCTTACAAAAGATTGTAAGGGTCGGGCGGCAAAGACGTCATCACTTGGGATGAATGGATCGCGTAGGCAGAGTGCACCATGGCTTAAGACCAAGGGTCCTCAGAGGGGTTTTCCTAAGGCGACAATATGGGCTCCTGATATAGTCGAAAATCCCCCTAGAGAACTTGCGGATTCCCTACCTTATGTAAGGAAAATTACCTGGGTCAATTGTCGAACCTTAGAGGAAATCACAACGCTTGATTATCTTTAAACTTTAGAGACTTGTTGTTGTTGTATTAATGTTATTTTTAACTATTGTAAGTTCAGGTTATGAACATGGGATTTGTTTGATGCAATAATTTGTATAAATATAATGTTATATATGTCTGAGTGGGAGTGTTCATAGGTTTTAGTAATTGTATGATGAGCACATATAGATGATTGTATTGATATATGTTTTAGATTAGAAATCTAGATGATGATGGGGAACTTAGTGAACCGTTGATTTTGGAAACTTTTATAAAATAATATATCAATATAATCAAGATGCATAAATAGAGTTGCATTTGTTGCATACAAGTAGACTTAAAATTCGTGCAAAATGTCTGATATTCAGATACTATGGCAACGGCTTCAAAGAACGTTATTGTTTTGCTCAACAAAGGTGAAAAATTGAATGGAGATAATTATGAAATCTGAAGTATGAAAATCCAGCATGTGTTGGAAGAGCTAGAGGCACTAGAAGCTCTTAACCAAACCATGACTGAACAGAGGATGGTAATACTGCACAGCATAGAAGGGACATGGAACCCTTCGCTGCCTGGAAGAAAAAGAATTCAACTGCTCACATTACGTTGTTAAGCAGTATGGATAATGATATTATGCGAGAGTTCAGGCAGCATAAGAATGTTAAAGACATGTGGGACGCCTTAAAGGCTCGATTTGGACAGACTTCTGTCATTAAGCTGAGACAGCTTACTATCAGGTTTGATATATATAAGATGCCACATGGGCAGAATATGAGACAACATATGAGAAAGATGTCAAACATGATTAGCGAGCTGAATGATGCAGGTCAAACATTGTCTGATGAACAACAAGTGCAGGCTGTGATCCGCTCTTTGCCTAACAATTGGGAACACATGAAGGTTAACCTGACCCACAATGTGAATGTCACAACCTTCAAGGATGCTATGCGCCATTTGGAGCTGGAAGAGGACCGACTTCTGGCGGCTAAAATACAAACTGGTGTATATTTTGCTAGCTATAGCTCGCATGGAGCTTCGGGTTCCAAGCGCAAGCACACTGGTAATTTCAAGAAGTGGAAAGGTAAAGGAGTGGAACCATCTAGTAAGAAATAGAAGTTTGAGAAATGTGGTAATGGGAAGCGTCCCGTGAAGAAAAACATTTCAAGGATGAAATGTTACAACTGTGGCAAGAATGGTTACTTCGCTCGCGACTGTGGCGAGCCGAAGAAGGTAAAAACCCTAAACACACTTAAAAGTGTTAGTTTTGTATCCAGTTCTATATTTTTTAACTGAATCTCATCCTTTGTGGACTGTAGACTCAGGTGCCACATACCATGTAGCCAGAGATAGAAGTACCTTTGTGAAATTTCGACGAATTCCGAGTGGAGTAAGATGGATCTATGTAGGAAATCATTCCAAAGTGGAAGTGAAAGGAATTGGCACATGCCAACTTATCATGCATGGTGGACGCACTTTATTCCTGTACGATGTCCTGTATGGTCTAGAGATTCATCGAAATCTTATCTTTGTGTTGGTGTTAGTCAAACTTGGTTTTAGTATGAATTTTCATAATAGTGGTGTGGATTTGTTGTCAGGTATAACTTATTATGGTTCTGGTTATTTTGTGGATGACTTTATTGTATTGGATATTAAACATGCTAGTGTGAATGTATGTTATTCCCTATTTGCATCTTCCAAATATAGTTATAATGATGTGAATATTTGGCATGCTAGGCTTGGTCATATTGGCCAATAGAGAATGAATAGATTAGCCAAAGATGGCTTATTACGCAATATTGAAAAAGTGGAATTACATGTTTGTGAACATTGCCTAGTTGGGAAAACGACACGAAAGCCATTTGGAAAAAGAACAAGAGCTAAATTTCCATTGCAATTAATTCATACTGACATATGGGGCTGTATACTTCATCACATTTATTGATGATTATACTCGATATGGATATATCTATATGAATTCTCCTAAATCAGAAGCATTAAGTTGCTTCAAGAAATTTGTGACCTTAGTGGAAAATCAGTTAGATAAGAAAATAAAGGCATTGAGATCCGATCAAGGTCGAGAATATCTATCTGATTAGTTTAGAGAATTTTGTGATGAAAAGGGAATAGATAGACAATTATCAATTCCATATACTCCTCAACAAAATGGAGTTACTAAAAGAAGAAACAGAACCATACTTGAAATGGTTAAGTCCATGATGGCGCAAGCAACTTTACCAATCGCCTGTTGGGGTGATGCTTTATTGACTGATGCCTATGTACTTAATCGAGTGCTTCCAAATTAGTCTCTTCTACCCCATATGAATTGTGGACAGGTCGAAAACCTGATTTAAGCTTTCTTAAACCTTGGGGTTGTGCTGCCTATACTCATGAGTCCTCTCATAAATATGGAAAATTAAGTCCAAGAGGCCAAAAGAGTATCTTCATAAGATATTCAGAACACTCTAAAGGATATGTGTTTATAAAGCGGAAGCGTGACTGAATTTGAATCAAGAGATGTTACATTCTTAGAGAATGATTTTCCAAGAAAATGAGAAATAAGTGAAGATTGTTCCCTATTTGAGATCTTAGATCATAATAATGGAAGTGTTAGATATAATGATCCAAGTTGGAGCAATGTGAGAAGTGGAGAATTGTGTACGGATCAGTCTCAATTGCAACCACTTGATGAATCGATACCATTTGTCACGTCCCGACCCCGGCGGGTACGCCAACATCCCACTCAGCCGTCAATCATAATAACATAACCCAAGATCCAACGGCCTAACTCTCAAAATGCGATATGAAAAGCATATGCGAAAGCGAAAACAAAACCCTAGACATAAAATAAACACAAGGTAACATAGGATTAAAACTAACATGCATTGTCTTACAAATAAAATGGTCTATTACAACAAAAGGAAGTAGGGTTCGGAGGAAGGCACTACAAGACCAAAAAGATGAACTCCAAAAAGAAAGCTATAGACTAGACGGACTCGTCTTCATCTTCCTCCCTTTTCCTCCTTCGTCATCCTCGAGACCTTCTTCAAGGCTTTGGGTCTGAAAATGTTGGTCCCACGATGGGGTGAGATAATAATCTCAGCAAGTGAAACCCAACCTAAACTAAACCACTAGTCCCACCAGATAACACTAAATGCAGGGAATTCAGCAAGCAATGGCATATGTCAATTCAACATCATTTCTCACAGAATAATTTGGCATATCAAATCATAAACAAACACACCACATGCTATAGGATGACCCAAGCTTCACACTTTAGCATAAATTAAACATACACTTTCGTGAGTCAATAGAATGACAAAATCTTTTGTTCATCGCCAGGGCTCTCAGGCCGCGATGTAACTCACATGGCTCTCTGGACATTCATCTATATCAAGGCTCTCTGGCCATTTATCGATAGCAGGGTTCTCGGGCCATTTATTTGCATCGGAGCTCTCGGGCCATGTAATCTCAAGGGCTCTCTAGTGTTGACACCTAATTTCGGATTAGCCATTTTTCTAACTTATACTTAGAAAATTCATAAAAAGTCAAAAAATTGTAAAATCAACTTTGGTGGCCTTGGCCAGCCTAAGGAACTATTTTTGATAAAAATAATAATTTTTCATATTTTTCGCATGTTTTAGTATTTTTGGAAATTAGGAAAATACTTGAAAATTCAAGAAAAATAGCATTTGAGGTCACAAAAATATGAAAAAAATAGTCAATATTTTTATTTTAAATCCTTTGTCTTTTTGGCCTCGCAAAAAGTCCAAAATCAAATTCAATTTTACGTGTTCCTTTATTACACATATGATTGAATTTAATAAAAAATGTCAATTGAGTCTTTTAATTTGCAATTTTGGCATTTTTTAGGATCTTAACATTCAATCTAATTGTCCCTTATTGCAATTTAGCCCAATTATTTGGACAAATTGCTTAATTGCATGAATTGGCAAAATTGTATACTTAATTGCATTTTAGTCCTTGAAATTGGGCATAATTGAAATTACTTTCAATTCAAGGGCTACCATTACAAATTAAAGACACTGCCCAATGGTTTTCATCATTTTTAATCGATTGGCATAGGTAATTTGGTCCAATTTGATCATTTGAGCCTTCAATTTCATAATTTGCCTAATTCCAATTAAATGAAAATTTGAGGTTTTTGTTGAAATTGATATGAACTTTTGGGAAAAATCACATTTTTAGATAAAATTCATGTCCTAAATTCGATTCTGAGGTCCAATTACAAAAAATTTCCATTAATTTGGGTTTAATTTGAAAAATTACAATTCAGAACCGGTTCAGACCAGTCAGACCGGTCGAACCGGTTCGCTACAGTGTCGTCTTCCTCCCCAAGAACCCCTGCGAATGAACAGTGTCAAGTTCGATTTCAATGACGAAATTGAGGGTAAAAACGGCCACGGTTGGAAGAGTTTGAGGAGGGGTTTTGTTCCTCAATTCATTCCCTGTCGATCGAAACCAAAATCATGACCAATGGTCGCCAGAACGGAGAGTAATCGGCCGGTCAAGGTCGCGGTACCTGAAAAAGTCAACAAAGGCAAAACTCAGATCAAATTCGTCCAAATTAACACCAAATGAAGAAGGCTGGAGATCCTCATGGACATGGACGTAAACCCAACAAGTTCCGTCACTGTCCGATGACCAAAAACGACGCATGGGAGGCACGTGACAGGGACAAATGCGAGTTCCCCGTTCGGCGCCAAAATTTGAAACAAGTACAAAGGCCAATTGACCTTCTAGAACGAAGGGGGCAGTTGATTCGGTTAGAGGAGGAAGAACTGAATCAAACAGAAGGAGAGAACTAGAGAGAGAGAGAGAGAGCTCCCCTCCATCGCCATTGTCGAGGGTAGAGCTCGGATTTGCAGAACACCGGTTGGGCCTCTTGAGGCTAAACCAAAGCTCGACGAGGTCGTCCAAGCTCCCAGGAGTCGATCGCCACCGACCGCGCCGTTTGTAACCGCGAGAATAGGCAAGTCTGGTCTTCAAGCTTTCGCACTGTGCTTTAATGGCGGAACTCGATTCCGATCTTGATTCTTCGAGTTAGGGTAGGCGTTTTACTCTTTAAGCATCCCTGACCATCATCGTATCTTCATTTTGCTTTGACTTTGCTTGAATACCTCAAATTGAGTCTCCGAAATTAACCTCCATTGCCGTGTCCTGTTCCTTCTTGCCTAGCCCAATCTAGGCCATGCGAGCTCAGTCTTCTGAACCTCCATTGATGCTATTCTGTGACAAAATTGCCACGGTTTGATGTAAATCGAGCGATCGAACATCCATGGCCGTACTCAGCATTCTGCATGATACTCGCGATTTCGTGAATTGGATGCTATGATTCTTAGATATGTTAGACTAGAGACGATTGCGAGTCGATTAGTGCTGGTATCGCGCGATTTGGTTAAGGTTCCACCGTTGGATCGTCGTTGGAGGTGCTCAGCCGTTTGTTCCGCTGGGGTCGAGAGGTTGAAGACGAAGCTGACGTGGCGGAGTCAACGAGTCAAAGGTCCAGATGTCGTCTTGAGATTGGTCCGCGGAGTTGTCGAGTCAGCACGACCGTTAGTTTGTTAGGCTGAGTCGGATTAGATCCAACGGCTAGGATTAATCGTGTCCAATAATTGGTGGCCGTCCGATTAGTAATTAGGAATATCTGAAAATGTTTTAAAATCAGAAAATCAAATTAAATCAAAACGGCGCCGTGTGGGTTAGTGAGCAGGCGACGTCGTTTAGGTTAAGTGAGGATAGACGGTCCAAATCGAGTCCGCCCTTCTAATCCTGACCGTAGATTTTGGTAGGTCAATCAGACGGCCCTGGTCGAGTCTCCATTTAATCTGAACCGTAGAATTTAGTAAGTTGATCCGATGGCCGTGGAATAGCCACGTGGTTCAATAGGAACCGTCGGATCAAGTCCAAATAATCAGAAAATAAAAAGGCGCGGGACGACGTCGTTTCGGGGGATGAGTCCGCGCGGGTCCAGGTCTGGGCCGGGTTCCGACCCGAGTGGGTGGGATCGACCCGGTCCGAATCACATTTTAATAATAAAAAAAATCAGAAAATGATTTTAAAAAAATAAAAAAATCAGAAAAATTCTAGAAAATCCTAAAAAATGCTAGAAAATCCTAGAAAATCCCAAAAAATGTAGAAAAATAATGGAAAATCCTAGATACTCCAGAAATCCCCGAAAATTGAGGATTGACCACAGACAACTAGTTAATCCTATTTTTGGGGTTTCTTATCCGTTCTTCCAATAATTGACGACATTACCCTTTAGGGGTAAGTCGCCTCTGCTGTGTGTACAAGACAAGTCGATAATGCCAAGATAAGAATTAGGGTCGGTTAGGTGGCCAATTCTTGGGCTTGGGTTTTCGAGTCTCATCCCTTTTCTCGAAATTACGATTTTACCCCTCCAAAGGTAAAATCACTTTTAAATTCTAGAAAAATTCTAGAAATTCTCGAAAAATAGGAAATGGATTCGTTTGATCGCCAATCACATTTCCACCATCTTTTGACTACACACTTCATCTAAAATGATAATTTTTCCCTTCCGGGGGAAATTATCCCCACATTCCTCAAAATTACGATTTTGCCCCCCTCGTGGGCGAATCATGTCAAAATCACTCCTAAGCCTTGATTGATACTTCTCTAGGCTAATATGGCCTCATTAGGGATGTCATGCTGCTTTCATGTGATTTATCCGCATGTTTTGGATCTTTGATTTGCGCATTTATTTTTACTGATTGTGAGTGATAGGGTAGCTATTCTTGTGTGCATGAATTCCTAGATTTAGGATCCGTACCCCACTCGTCTGCATAAATCTTAAGATTAGATAAATCATTCAACTTAGGTACCGAAATGACGTCAACTCTGACAGTTGGCGTAACAAAGTCCTCGATCCCACTTCTCTGGTTTTCACAGAATCGAATAGAATGCTCTCAACTATTCGATAGGGTTTCCGATCGTACCCTCCACGAAACGATTGGTGGTGACTCATTGGCATGTACACATATCACATGTCACCAGACCGCACCGAAGGTCAACCATGTATTTCCAACCGTTGCGATTTGGGTAATGGATCTTGGGAGAGGCCCGCGTCCGATCAGGCGACATCGGGCGGCCCATTAGCCCCTTCATCCTCTGCCGGGAAATGAGGGTCGCGACAGACTGGCGAATCCACTGGGGATTTGTTCTAAACCAGAATCTCTGGTTTCGCAGACCAGAGGACTTGAGCCGATTAAAAAGTTGTTTGGTTTATCTAACCTTGTTTTCTGCATATGCTCTTGAAGGTGAGGTACGTACCCTAACCATCGTGTTAAATATTTTTGCAGATTGGAGAAATAATGGGTGGAGTGATTGTTGACATTTTTCCTGCAGGTTGGAGTTGGGAATGTATGTTTGTCTTACGCATATATTGAAGCGGTGTTTGATACAAACTATTGTGCATGACTTGCATTATGATGATCACGACACATCGCACGCACTAGCGGTCAAACCCCGACTGCGACCACCTCTAGGTTACCTTAGATAGGGAAAGGATGTGAAGGGATCTCATGTTTGATGGCACTTGAGACTTTCGTGTTCATTCCCGCTCACAATCCAAATTGGCGATATCTAGCCCTCTTGGGTGGGTTTCCTTGGGGAGGAGTCTGCCTCATTTAGATCGTGAGAGCCTGAGCCATAGGTGCCTCACCTGATTTTTGATTTTTAGAGTATACCCACTTGTCTCATGCGTATGTCTATGGATGGTTGGTATACCTAAAACCGCCCATTGTTACAAGGGAACATTTCACATTCCTCGAGTTTGGTTGGTAAAGCATTTACTTTCAATGCGCATTACTATTCCCTGTTACATAGTATGATTCATGCATTATATACATCCACATGCATTTGCATACATCATGAAAATCACTCAAGTGACTAATTGAAATAACGATGATAAGGGGGTAGGATGTCGCTGTTTCCTAGAAGCTCAATAGAGTTGGTAACCTTCGAATGTCTAAGGAAAGTCACTCGCCTTGGACCGAACACGAAATTACACTTTACCAGATTTGTGCTTGGCTGAGAGCTAACCGGGCGCAAGTTGGGATACGCTGAAGATTGCCAAACCCGCTACTATGTCGGTAACCTTAGGTTTAAGCGACAAGAAGACGAAATGTTCAAGAATTACTTGGAAATGAAGAGACAACATCGCAACCGCTTAGCTAGGGACGCATATGCTCGTCGAAGGGCTGAACGGCAAGCTAATGAAGATATACCCAGGATCACCCTTTGGGGAAAAAGGAGACGCCCTGCAATCAAGACAAGGCCGAAACGCATAATACTCAAAAAGATGAAACACGAGAAGACTCATGTAGTCATTATACTATGGACCAAAGAATGGCCAGAGGAGTTGAGATGCCTTGATCAATTCACTAAAGACGACCCCTTACACTGAACTGAGGGAGGGTTCCCGACTGACTATCATTTTGAAGAAGAATAGACCTTTGGGAAGGGGTGATTTAGATCCTCACATTCCATCGGCCTTTTATGACTTTCTTGTTTGTAAAGCCTCTCTTTACCTTTCTTTGGTTAGACCTCCTGGTTGTAATAAGGGATTCACTCTGCTCTACTCCCATTTGATGTATTGACCAATGGAATGTGACTTTGTTGTCTCCTTTAGTCACTAGAGTGAACCTCACTAAATTGCATAATTCACTTCCCTGAAATTCAAATTAGACTTTAAGTAAGGCCTTCCGTACCTGCAAAAGGTTCTAATTTCCATTTCTTCAATTGAACTATGCAATTAAGTTAGCTCATGCATGTTTTATGGAATTTGCATAGTCACATGTTTAAAGTAATTTTTGACGATTGACTTTTCAAAACCATTTGCATATTTTAGACTTGATGGGAAAGAATGATATTCAAGTGTTCAAAGTTCCCCGGACCGAGCTCCTATCATGGTGGGATAGCATGGGCGAAGCCAGCCAGAAATACGTTAAATCACGACTGGGGTATTTATTGGAGCTGTTGAAGATTGAGTGCCCACCTGCCTTTATCCAAGCCATGGCGCTCTATTGGGATCCTACCACTGCTACATTCTGCATGGAGAGACTGGAGGTTACCCCTACTGTCGAAGAGTACAGCGCCGCCATTGGAGTTGAGTTTACTCACTTACTAGTTCAGCCTCCCATAGGATTTGAGCCCTTGAGTCAACTAGCTGAATTTCTTGACACAAGCATCAACGAAGTCAAAGGGGATGCCAAAAGTAATTCTGGACGAATTTCCCTATCCTTCCTTCTAAACTGATTTCCCAACCTCCCTGCCGCTAAGGAAACTAAATCAGGTAGAGCCTTTGTCTTGGCTTTCTTCAGCTTTGTGCTATTCCCAGTCTTGTCTGTTACCTTCGACCCTATTATGGTTGTAGTGGTCAGACAAGTTTGTTGTGGGTGGGATTACTCGAACGTTATCCTTGCTGAAACCTTCCTTTCCCTAAATCGCTTTAAGAAAAACAAGAAGGGAATCTTTAGAGCCTCTAGTGATCTTATGTACCTGTGGTTCACGTCTCATATCAGACAATTCCATATCCGCATGGGTTTCACTGAGATTAGCTCCGATGCCCATCCTCTTAAAACTTTTGTCAGAACCCATACACGTATTCCTAAGTTCAACTTTATAGAATGGAAAAAATTCCTTGGAACTTTGAAATCAGAACAGCTGCGATGGCGGCTTAGATTGCCAACACTGGGCAAAGTCAGGCTCACATGTAATGACGAAGACCCAGTCCCTTTGCTAGGATTCACAGGCGCTACTGCGTATTATCCGAAGAGGGTTATCCAATAATTTGGGGCATTACAGGAGATCCCTTCTCCACCGCGGCCTAGTATCTTCTCATTTGACATGCCGAAAGAGACCCTTACAGGAGAGAAGAAGAAACAGTTTGAAGCTAAGGTGGAATTTATTATACACTCTTTGAAGAACTCTCAGGCCGAAGATATAAGATGGCCGGAAGATATGACTCGAAAGGAGAACGTTCACAGGGCTACCATAGAATACATTAAGCACTTTGAGGCGGCCAGACGCAGCTTTGTCGAGCCTTATGTACCCGAATATATCATACCGTACGTACTTGGAGTAGAGCTGTTCATACCTGAAGATATGGAACCGCCGTCGTATTCAGAAGATGAAGAGTCCCAGACTGAAGAGATTGATCTATATTGGGATGATGAGGACACCTTAGACCTCAAGCGTCCTAGACTTGAATAGATTATTCTGTCAAGTGTAAAATAAGCAAACATTATGATGCTTTTTCATGCATACTCACTTGTACTGAATATTACTTTGGACACATGTACAGGAGAGTGGATATGTTTTATAAATGCATAAAAACTATCGTCAAAGATTACGCTTCTTTTAATTTCATGAATTCTTTTGGGAGAATGATTAAAATAACTGCCCAAGTGAGACTAAGGCTCACAAGGTAGTCCTTTTTCTCGTTCACCAATAGAAAACATGCAATTAGAAGAATCAAGTACTTCCTTTTGTCAATACTAAAGAAATACTCATTGGTATTCTTTTTAAAAATAAAAATAGGTATACTCTAATCACGGAATTACCAACGCATCATTTTCACACTCGACTTAAGACAAGAATGGAACAACAGGAGTTGACCCCGCGGGTAGGCTTGCTGGAAACTCAGATGATTTCCATGGCAACTATGATGGCTGATATTAAGGCAATGCTAGAAGCCTCCCACGCTAGACAGACAGTGGCTCCTAACCAGAACAACTCAAGTCCATCCTTCGGGCCTGATATGGCTGATAAAGAAACGGCAGAAGATACCCAACGTATAGAAGAGGATGTTCGTATGCCAAACATCCAGTCACAACAAAAGGCACCCCCTATTGTCATCAACCTCGAAAAGGACGAAAAGGAGAAGCAGACCGTGACTGAAGTGGAGGCTAAGAGAATAACCAAGATCGAAGAGTGTTTAAGCAGCCAGGGTTATGAGCTGGCCCTTTTTGACAAGATATCTCATTTTGCCAAGGTGGAGACCCCTCCTGATTACAAGGAGCCAGACTTCGTGAGAAAATATAATGGGACAGGCTGTCCCCGCGTTCACCTCAAATATTACCTGCGTAAGAAGGCGCAATATTCAGACTACGTTCCGCTGCTGATGAATACGTTCCAATAGAGTCTGGCTGGCGCCGCCCTAGCTTGGTTCATCGAGTTGGGCTTGGATGACTATGATGGGTGGGAAGATCTTGCAGAAGATTTCCTCCGGCAGTATAAGTTCAACACAGCTACGGCCCCGACGAGGGAAGACCTGCTACAAACTTCAAAAGCGAGGGGTGAAGCGATCAGAACATACGCCTAGAGGTGGCGAGCTCTAGCAACCCAAGTAAAACCGTCAATCCCAAAGGAGGAGCTGAATGATTTGTTCCTGAAAGCACTTCCCTACGAATACTTTGACAGATTGAACACCTCAGGATGTCAAACCTTTACTCATCTAATAAAGGTGGCCGAGAGACTCGAGTGGGCCTTGAGAGAAAGGAGGTCGCATGAAACTTCTACCAGAAAGCAATACCCCTGAAAAAGGAACGAGAGGCTGGGCTTGACATAGCCTTCATACCAGACCCTCATAAGCCCAAGGTGTTTAATAACTCTAATCAGATCAAGGGAAGATCAGACCAAGGGAAGATCATCGTGGTCAGCGCCAAAAGGGCAAGAGCCTAGAAAGAGGCATCCCCAAAAGTAGTTCTCTCAGCTCCCAAGGCCTTTATCCAAGCTGCTCCCAATGCTGCTAGAACAACACTTGGTGGCGAAGGAACCACCTAGGGCAAATCTTGTTAAATATCTTGGCTTTGATGAGAGCTAGACCTGTGTCTATCACATGAGTGAAAGGGGACACAACGTAGATAATTGCTATATCCTTAAGCTGAAGGTACAAGCTTTGAACGACAGTCAGATTTTGAAGTTCGACAACGTGACTCCAAATGTACAAGAGAACCCATTCCCTGATCACCAAATAGTAGGGACAATATTCACTCACTAAGAGGAAAATCACCTTGAGCTGAAGGTAGATATACCTAAGTTGACCAACATTCTGGCGATCGCTTCACTATATCCAAAAGAAGGGGAGGTTTCTGCTAACATGAAGAAGTTATGTATCGCTAAGATGATGAGCTTGGGGGTAATGTCGAGTGTTACCGATGAAAGATTCGAGGGAGTTGAGGCCTCCACAAGCTTGGAAGGGAGTCACTTTGTGATTAAAACTAAACAAGGAAACATGTGGAGTATCCCGCACGAAAGTCTGGTAGGCGATCTTGGGCTGATTATCAAGCCAGAAGAAGAACTTGACGAGGACGAACTAGAAGCTAGCAGGCTAAGTTTAGCAGATCGCTAATTCATGGCTAACGCACTAGAAAGGGGAGAAATCATAGACAACCTGGGTGAAGATTCTGGGGGATACAACTTTAAGGTGAAATATCCTGCTCCTCCTAGCTTCTATAAGAGAATGGAAGATATCATACCAGACGGATGGGGGGTATGGATGATCCCGTTCAACCGGAGATCCCGAAGGACGTGGAAGAGCCTTTTACAAATGAGCTTGAATCATCGCTTGACCAGATAATAGATGCCAAGATTAGCGCAGAGCAGTTTGTCGAGATGAAGAGATCAGAGGATCAACGGCAAGACTCAGTTGAACTATTCAAGGGAATGAGAGAGTACCCAAAATTTGCGATATCAGCAGAACTAAGTAACGATGGCGGGTATCTTCAACTGGAAAACGAAATTTTCTCAAAAGACCTTGGCGACACTGTGTCAATGATTGAAACCGCTACGACTGTGGTAATCAAACTTGAAGAGCTCGATAGCTTAAGTCAAATAGAGGATTGTCTGATCAAACCTGTTGTGATTCGTATGCCAAAAGGTGAAATAGACGATAGAGCTGAACCAGAGGCATCTTGCCCGACGACAGTAACTATAAAAGTCTATCCCGTAGAAGAGTACAACCCTAAGGCAGTCCACTGGGACTATGGGACGAAGGAAGTGGATGCGGTAATGAGGTCTGGACGATTTTACGCCCCTAGGGAAGGAGAATCCGAAAAGAAAGAAGTTTCGAAGGAAGACGCGGAAAAACTCATGTCCATCATCAAAGCCAGTAAGTTTGAAGTGATAGAACAATTAAGGAAGATGCCGGCCCAAAAATCTCTGTTGGATTTGTTCATCAACTTAGAGAAGCACAAAAATGCACTGTTGAAGATACTGAATGAGGTGCATGTGCTTGAAACTATTAATGATGTGTAGTTAGAGGACTTTGTAGGGGTGATCCTTCTAAAGGATCAATTGAGCTTCTCAGATGAAGACTTCCCCATGGAATGGAGAGGACACAACAAGGCCTTATACATTACAGCACAGTGTAATGGAAAAAGAATAACATACGTATTAATTGACAACAGATCCGCTTTCAACATCTGTCCTTTAGCTACCTTAAGGAGTTTGGGCATCAAAGAAGAGATGGTTAAAACCTCCAAAATAGCTGTGAGAGCTTTTGATGGAATGAAGAAGACTGTGGTAGGTGAGATTGAGCTCGATGTGCTCATCGGCCCAACAAAATTCTCTATAAACTTCCAAGTGATGGATTTGCCTAGTGCATTCGGATTTTTGTTGGGAAGACCTTGGATTCATGTAGCAGGAGCCGTACCTTCAAGCCTACATAAGAAAGTACAATTTGTAGTGGATGGGAAGGTGATTACCATACATAGAGAAGTTGATCTCCAAACATATCAGAGCAGCGCCATTCCCTACATCGAACTCGAAATTAAGTTGGAAGCAAGCTATCATTCCTTGGAGTTGGTGGCAGCAGTACACACTCCCGTGGGGGCAAGATTGAGAACTCCCTGTATTTCTGAAGCAACCTTTTACCAGCAAAGATGCTACTGGCATATGGATACAACCTTGGAGAAGGTCTAGGCAAGTACGATCAAGGAATGAATACCCCTCTACAGTTGAAATCTAACGAGTATAAGATGGGCTTGGGGTATCAGAAAGCCCACATGGGTGAGTCTGCCCCTAAGACAGCAGGCCGAGGCCGAGGCAAGAGTTGGGGATGCCATGGAAGCCAGAAAAACCAGAAAGACTCTTTCATTGGTTCTCCAGCTTGGAAGGGCAAATCTAAGATGTTCAACAGCCCTTTGAATGAATACTTCAGCAAGAACTCTAGATGGTTGTTAGAAGAAGATATAACTCCAGCAATAGAACTAGATTTGGCAAACCCTTTCCTGGGGGACGACTTCGTGAATGTCATTGTAGAGTGGTTGGGTGATGAAGCCACTACTTCTGAGTAAAGAAACATCTTCCCTACTATTAATACTGCATTTAAATTTCATGCATTTAGTTGCATTTTTAGTTTCCGTTGTTTGAAATAAATGTAGGAAAACGCCTTTGGATCTCTGGCCGTTGGTCCAAACAGCATAGCATGTAATGCGGCCCATTTTGCATTCAATAAAATCACACAAGTTTTGTTAAGGACATATGGAGCCGCAAATCTGCCCGATGATGATATTAGTCTTCCACACAGAAGCTTGAGGCCTGATTTTCCATATGATTCCTAATTTCCAAAGGATTTCTAAGGGACAAGGATGTCCTATGATATAAGGACTAGTTCCATTAACACATGCAGTTATTCTGAAATCTCTTTTGAAAAGGTTTTTTCATACTCATGCATGGCATTTCTATATGAAGTATGGACTAACCATGCTTATAGCATTTCAGGCATATTATCTCAAACATACATACCGGGTTGTTGTGCGATACGAATTGCCACATTGGTTGTTCCTACAACATTGAAGAGGATGAGGATGAAGGTTATGCGTCTATCTGCAGAGAATGGAGTGCCTTCGAAGAGTCGATGCCTCCCACTTCAGAGGAGCCAGTCATTATTAACTTGGGTGACACCACAGATATCAAGGAAATCAAGATCGGTGGGAATTTATCCCGAGATGAAAGGCTCAGGTTTACAGAATTACTGAGGGAATATCATGATGTCTTTGCGTGGTCATATGCTGACATGCTGGGTTTGGATCCCAAAATTATGGAACAAGCATTACCCACAGAACCTAGTGTTAAACCTGTCAGGCAAGGCAGCAGACAGATGAAAGCCGAGTTAGAAGACAAAATTAAGGAAGAAGTCATGAAGCTTCTCAGGGTGGGCTTTATTGAAGCTATCCCGTACTCGGATTGGATTGCAAATATAGTCTCCGTCATGAAGAAGGATGGTAGAGTTCAGATCTGCTTAGATTATCGAGATTTGAATAGAGCGAGCCCAAAAGATGATTTCTCACTACATCACATTGACGTGTTGGTGGATAGTAGTGCAGGGTATGAACTATTCTCATTCATGGATGGATTCTCCGGATATAACCAGATCCTCATGAAGCAGAAGGACAAACCAAAGATTGCATTTACCACGCCCTGGGGAAACTTTTACTATAAGGTTATGCCCTTTGGACTGAAGAAAGCTGGGGCCACCTATCAGAAGGCCATGATCACACTATTCCACGACATGATCCATAAAGAAATCGAAGTATATGTTGATGATATGATCGCCAAGTCCAGGAAGGGACATGATCACATTCAGGTGTTAAGAAAACTATTTGAGCGACTACGCAAATACAAGTTGAGGTTGAACCCTAACAAATGTGTGTTTGGGGCAAAATCTGGGAAACTTCTCGGATTCATGGTCAGTAACAGGGGCATTGAGATTGATCCTGCAAAGATTCAAGCTATCCATGATCTAGCAACTCCCTCCATAGTAAAAGAAGTAAGAAGTCTTTTGGGGAGATTAAACTATATTGCCAAATTCATCAATCAGTTATCAGATGTGGCTAAATCAATTTTCAGACTACTCAAAAAGGGCGCAAAAGTGACATGGGAAGCAGAATGCAGCCAGGCGTTCCAGAAGATCAAGAACTATCTAGTCACTCCGCCAGTACTTGTGCCGCCTATCCCAGGTCACCCATTGACCTTATATTTGACTATACGGCAGGAATCTTTAGGAGCCTTACTTGCCAACAAGCCCGATAGATGGTAAGGAAAGAACCATCTACTACTTAAGCAAGAAATTCATCTCGTCTGAAGCAAAATACATACCTGTTGAAAGGGCTTGCGTAGCAACTGTATGGGTACTTCGCAAGTTAAGACAATATACCCTACATTACCATATTCAGCTGGTAACAAAAAATGACCCTGTCAAGTACCTCTTGGAAAAGCTCGCTCTGATTGGGAAGTTAGCAAAATGGAAGGTGATGTTATCTGAATTTGATATCAGGTGTTCTCTGCAAAAATCAGTAAAAGGGAAGGCCATAGCTGATATGTTGGCAGAAAACTCACAAAGTTGTAAGGCTTCTGGAAAGACAAAGACAGAAGATCAAGTTTTGAACTTGGCAAAGGATAAGTGGGTCATGTATTTCGATGGCCCTGTTAATCTATCAGGAGCCGGCACTGGGGCAGTATTGATATCCCCTAACGATCAATATTATCCTGTTGCGGCAAAGATGACTTTTCTGCACTAACAATATCTCAGAATACGAGGCGTGTATTCTAGGCTTACGGTTAGCCATCTCCATGGGAATACCTAGGCTGCAAGTTTATGGGGATTCCATGCTCATCATTTTACAGACACAGGGGAGTGAAAAACAAAGGACGCAAAGCTCATCCTCTATCATGAATATCTTGAAGAGTTGACACTTAAGTTTGAAGAGGTGTCATTTGAATACCTACCAAGATCTCATAACCAATTTGCAGACGCACTAGCCACACTGGCCTCGATGCTGCAAATAACTGGTGGGGAAGAAATAGAACTACTAAGGATCGGCATAGTTGAAAAATCGGCCTACAGTATGATGATAGGAGAAGAATTTGATGGAGAGCCATGGTACTATGACATCAAGAATTATCTCTTGAAGGGGGAGTTTCCTGAAGGATGTCAGGCAGGAGACGAGAGATACATAACCAGGACGGCCAGCAAGTTCTTCCTCAGTGGACAAGTTCTGTACAAAAGATCATTCGACTCCACTATGTTAAGGTAAAGAAGCAAATGTTATCATCAAAGAGATCCATGAAGGTATATGTGGGCCCCGTTTGAAGAGCCACCTCTTCTCCAAGAAAATCATGCGGCTTGGATATTATTGGATGACCATCGAATCAGACTGTTGCCAGCATGTTCGGTCATGCCACCAATGCCAAATATATGGCGATAAGATTAATGTGCCTCCGAACGAACTGCATCAAATGTCTGAAGCCTGGCCTTTTTCTATGTGGGGGATAGACATGATAGGACCCATCAATCCAACGGCTTCACATGGTCATCGCTTCATCCTGGTAGTGATCGATTACTTCACAAAGTGGATAGAGGCCAATTCTTACAAGAATGTCACCGCAAGGAGTGTGGCAAGGTTTATTAAGAGAAACATAATCTCTCGATATGGTGCCCGTCAAGCGATCATTACAGATAATGGGTCAACAAGATTGTCGACGATCTACTGACCGCTTTGGTATTCGACATCTTAATTCTTCCCCCTACCGCCCACAAATGAATGGGGCAGTAGAAGCCGCTAATAAGAATATCAAAAAGATCCTGGGTAAGTCTGCAGAGAATTATAGGAATTGACATGAAAGGCTACCCTTCGCCCTAATGGCATATCGAACTTCGATAAGAACTTCTACAGGGGAAACTCCTTATGCTCTGGTATATGGGATGGAAGCTGTCCTGCCTATAGAGGTTAAGGTTTCCTCTTTGAGAATCTTATCATAAGATAAACTCTCCGAGATAGAATACTTCAAACACAGATATGAACAGCTGAATTTGATAGACGAGAAACGTCTTAGAGCGATCTGTCATGGTCAGGATTACCAGAAGAGGGTGGCCAAGTCATTTAATCGGAAAGTTAGAGCCAGAAATTTTGAGATGAATGACTTGGTGGTAAAGAAGACTCTGCCAAATGCTGTCCACCCGGGAGGCAAGTTTACCTCGAGTTATGAAGGCCCCTATATTGTCAAAAAGATTCTCACAGGAGGAGCGTTGATTCTTGTAAATTCTGAATGAGAAGAATTGGGGCACCTTGTAAATTCAGATGCTGTGAAGAAGTATTATCCTTGAAATGAAATCAGATATTGATTATGTGGCTTGTCCAGAAAAAATCCGAATCGCCATGACGATCATTACATAAGCATATCATGCATCCATGTATACATTAGCATATGTTCAGTTTTGCAGGATTCCAAGAAATAAACTCAAAATCAAACTCATCCAAAATAGAACCCAAGATAGAAGAGTCCTCGATATCAAGAATCAGGTGATATGTATCTGTTCCATCAAGAGTTAAACCATCTTTCACTCACAAGAATGTCTATTCTATTTTACATGCATGAATGCCTGATGAAGACAGAAGACAAAAGAAAAACACAGTAAAGTCTCTCACCCCTTGTAAGATGAAAAGAGTAAGAGAATGAACAGTCACATGCTCGAACTTAGAAATAAACCTTGTTTTTGAAAAATGAATTCCTGACATTTATTGCACACCCGTCAGAACCAGAGGTTGTCCAAGCATGCTCAAAGTATACACGATGCATCATTGAAATCTCCTGTGGAATAAAATACTTGGAGAAAAACAAAGTGATTTTTCAAAAAAAAAAAGTGGCTTGCTTAGACTATCTAGCAGGGATGTTCCTCCAGATGGAAGGCAAACCTAATCCAAACACGTCCTAGATACACTCGAGAGATGAGAGAGGTATGAGGATAGGAAAGCTTGAATCTGAGGATATAAGGGCCTTTCGCATCGATTACATAGATTGGGATGACGGATGCATTCATTTCTCTATCATAAACACTACATGTGACCATTGATAACCCTTTGAACGGCGGGTACCACCCCACATTGGGGCCAACTGGAGGTAAGTTCAGCAGTATCAGGAGGTAAATGGTTAGAAATGCTCTTGCTCAGACTTGCACCGGTAATTTGCTGTTCCACGGAGTTGGTAGACTGCTAGGGTCACTTTTTCTGCCTCAGTGCACCCTAAGACCTCAAAGGCCTTCTCCAGTTCCTCAGTCCATTTAGGGGCAGTCTTAGGATCCATTGTGCCGTCGAACTTAGGCGGCTTCAGCTTCATAAAGTGTTCTACCAGTTGACCCATCCCACGATTTCCAGCACCTTGGGCATTATCACCATCATTTCCCTGACCATTGTTCCCATTATTACCATTGTTTCCATTTCCCAGGTTGGCAGCAGCAACAGCAGCTACCGCCGCTTGGGCAACAGCAGCATCTTTTTCCTCGGCTTGTCTGCCCATCAGGTTTCCAACTTCTTCTAGTATCCTCATGACCCCATCATACCTAAGGTCCTCTACCACTGGTGGCCTAGAGCTAGACGCTCTCCCCGTACCTCTGGTTCTGTCACGCCCCGAACCCGGCGAGCACGCGAGCATCCCACCTCCGCCGTTACCTTTGATAATCTCCCAGGAACCAACGGCCAATGCTTAAAGATCTTTATGAAACATGCATGCAAAAGCGAGGACAACTCCATAAAAATAAAACACAAGATGACTTAGGACAAAAGGGTACACCTTATATAAAGGTCAATCATACATCAGAGGTTATAATGCTAAATCCCCAAACTACTTCATTACAACCCTATGGTCACAAAAGGATTCATGATTATTTCTTCCATTGACTTCATCGAATGCCAATCCATGGCGAGCTCTGGTTTCCTTCGTTTGGGACCTGAAAATGTTGTCCCACGACGGGGTGAGATATAAATCTCAGTAAGCTAAACCTAACCCTAAACTAGGCTGCCAGTACCTCCAGACACTTTTGAAAATAGGGTATTTTGGTAATAAAAACTTTGGCATGGTAAAACAAGGTACTTGTCAAAAACATGGCATTTCAGTACATTCAAAACAAAAGACTTGACCTAGTGACAAAGGACTCCATGAGTAAAATTGAGCTTCGTACAATGGCAGAGTTTTCAATCAGAAACAAACGCTTGACGCCACCTCAAAAACAAGAGGAAATTTTCACTTCTTTCTCAAAAGAATCATTCTTTGAAATATTCACAAAATACGTTCTTTTCTTTCACGCCCTTCTCTTGGCCAATTTCCTTTCACGCCCCTCTCTGGGCCAATTTCAAATCATGAGGCAAATTTTCAAACATGAGGCATTTTCGATTTCTCAAAACCCATTCTTTGAATTTCTCATAAAACAAGTCTTTCCATTTCCGCCCATCTTGGGCCGCCCACTTTAGGGCTGCGAGATGATTCGGTCTCCATATGACCCGTCGGTACATATGAGACTCTCGCGTCCGGACGTAGAGATGATTCGGTCATCATACGACTCTCGACGCCCATTATCAATCGAGATGAATCGTGTCAGTATGGGACTCTCTAGCCGCACGACCTCGTTAGGTCCAATGGGAGTAACTCCCTCCCAATACGTTGGCCAAATTATAAATTCTCGGTGATCTCACACGCCATTGGTGAGCCCACATGCCCGTGCACTTATAATTTTTCCCGGCGATCCCACACGCCATTGGCGATCCCACACGCCAGTGCACACATAATTTCCTCGACGATCCCACACGCCATTTTATTCATAAAAATTTCAGTCATAAAGCAGCCTCAAATTTTCGTTCAAAGAAAATAATTCATGCCTCAAAATATTTCATTCAATAACAACTCATGAAATCAAGCAGTTCATCACCTACTCGAGGCATTCATTTCAAACGTCCGTCACTGGACAAAACATGTTTCAAGTCATAAATTTCTCAGTCAAGCACATATAAATTCAAGTAAGCCTCAGGCAATTCAACAAATACGGCCAATTCATAGTTTCAAAGCTTGACTCAAAATCACATTTTTCTGCACTTTCAATCTTGGCTTTCCTTTCAATCAAAACTTTCGACTTCTCATCTCACATGCTCAAATAACCATTGAAACACACATTCATGGTCAATTAGGGCTCCCCAAACAATTGATTTTCAATCAAACATACCAAGGAATGCTAACTCACAAAACCAGACAGATTTGGACTCCCTCGCGCCTCTCACAAAATCCAGGCCATGAAATCATTCAATCCAACTCAAAACTCCGTCCTTTAGTAACATAAACTCCTAATAAAGGTTTAGGCATAACTTACCTCAAGCAATTAGCAAAAATCCACTTCGATCAATCCTCATCAACCCCACAAATGTTCGGCAACCCAAGGTTCTCGTACTGTCCTAGGAAATTCATCAATGTCGAGTCAAAATCCACTCAATTCTCACTTCCTTGATACCAATCCCTCAATCATTAATCAAATGGAAACTCAAGATGCCTCATCAAATGATCGAATACACCACAATACTACCACAAACCCTTAATATATTCTGTTTAAACAGTAAAATGCATAGCAGAATATAACTTGGTGTTTCCTGCTCAAAATAGCCCTTAAATCACTTCTATATCTCAAGCCACTTCATATACTTTCCACTAACACCTTAATAAACATTATAGATAGTCCCATGAGTCAATTTGAAGTCAAAACACTCTTATATTAGCCCCAACATAATCGGTACACAAAGAACATCATCCAAAACAGAACCGGTTTTGTGTTCCAACCGCTCAATCGAGCCATGAATCAATTCTAATCCTCAATCCTTCAATAATCAACTTTCTAAGACCTTCCTTTATGGGTTTAGGAAGCTCACCGTGAGATTTGAAGTGGATTGATACTCCAAAGACGTCGAAACAGCCCGATCTCTTCAAAGTCAGAATCTGTCCATTTTTGTACCACTCATAATCAGCCATAAAACTCATTCTAAAACCATCTATTTGCAGCCATAAACCATATAAATATATTACTAGATGTTATGAAGCTCTCCTAAAAAATTTGAGGTCATTTGGAATTTCTAAGAGCTAGAACCAACACTTCTCCTCAGCTAGCTCAGAATCCGTCCGCTTTTCTCCCAAAAATCACCATAAATCAACCAGACCTCCAACAATCATGAAACCAACGGAAAAATGTCAAGGAAATCTTGAACTAACCTGTGGTAAAAGGTTTCGACCAAAAAGACACCAGGAAGAGCCGTTAGACTGCACCGAATAGAAGGGTCAGAAACTGTTTTTCTGGGGAGTTTTCTGTTTGGTGAAGATGAAGAGGAAAATGAAGGAATTGGCAAGGAGGAGTGAGGGTGGTCGACCAGCTGAAGATAAGGAGGTTGTACATCAAATAATTGGTGCCATTTTGTCAAAATCACAATTAATGGCAATTAATGCATGGTTTAACCATAGGATGACACTTGGCAACCTCCCATTGGTTGCTTCATTGACTTTGACTTCCATTGACTTTCCTTGCCTTCTTCTCCAAGCATTTTCAGCATCCTCTAGGGATGGATAAAATGACCATCTTGACCTTCTTGAGTTCTTTAGGCGTGGGCAAATGGTCTAGGGGCAAAACAGTCTTTTCGCACTTTCAGTCCAAACATCACTTTTCCAATTCGAAATCACCATTTGGCTAGACATTGTCAAATTCCTACTCAGAATTGGAATTCTCTATTTCCAATTACCAATTTTGAGCTTCCATTTCATGATCATTCGTCCGTCGATCGTAATTCCGGTTTGTCTCGAACTAACGGGCGGCTTTTACAAACATTACGCGTATCGACTTTGTGATTCTCATCACACTGAGGATAACTCAAGTTATGACAGCTTTGGTTGTCATGTAATTGCGAGGGTTCATCGCTAGTTCCGACGGCTCCAATCGTCATAGTTCGATTTAGGAAAATTTGCAAATTATACATTGGTTAAGCGGCTTCACCCGCGATCCAATCGTATAACGCTAGCATTGTATTCCTTAATCATCATCTGATCGGCCTCATTGGATCTAAATGTTCCCTCGACAATCCTTATGGTCAAAGTGTAATTTCCTTTTTCGAGTTTCCTAGGTCCACGTATCTTGTCATGTGTTAGCCTTTCCCTTTTGGTCAGTTTACTCAAGATTGATCAGATCTGAGCAAGACAAGACTGAAATACATCGTAAGGTACATTCACATTCAACAGCCTCAAAATGGCAGGAAATTCAGAATGTCACAGGTTCGGTTGCTCATCTCGCTAAGCCTCACATCATCTGAGTCACTATAATTCCATCCAGGAATTAGAGACCTAAGCAATCTACCTAAGCCTAGCAAGGCTATGCTACTATCACAGCAACAATCACAATCAAGTACTCATTACTCAAGCAACCATCAGAAGCATCACAACTAGAAAACCACCATCTTACCCCAAGTCCAGACGCATCTGCAACTTAGTGAAATCACAATCAACGATCCAATAAAACATTCAGCAAACAACACCTAGTGCCAAGTACGAAGTCTTATAGCCCTAGAATCACACAAGGTGATGTCAATTCAATATGCCAATCACAAGCGCCATTCATATGTCATGCATTTCATGCCTACTCTAGCGAATCCCTAAGGTCTCGCTATCCAGTCATCCTCAAAGTCGTCACACGTTATTACTCCAGTCCTCAACCAACTTGGATCGAGCTGACCTCGCTTTGATACCAAAAAAACGGGGATGTCACGCCCCGTGTCCCAACGAGCGTGCCGACATCCCGCTAGCGTCGTTTCTTGCTACGAATGTACCCAGGATCAAACGACCAGCGATATACAGTAGATGAGTGCACATGCGGAAGCGACATACATAACTCCATACCGAAAGTTTTCTTTTTCGAACATAATGACTCATGATGAAAAGAGGGATTTAAAACTTGCTTCATACATTCATTAAAAGCGTCAAATACAGTACAAGGTTACAACTTGTCATTTCCCAAAATACAACTTCCTTTAATAAAACAACAGTAGATGAAGTTTAACCCTACAGAGCTATATAGGCGTGTACAACCCAAAAATAAGAACGCAGCTCTCTAAGACTCTAAGAAGAAACATAGTCGGGTAAGGTTATCGGTTCATCTACTTCAAAAGGGTATCTTCAAAGGTCAATCCACAGTATCCAAGGGACCTCGTCATTCGGGACCTGAAAATATTGTCCCACAACGGGGTGAGATAAAATCTCAATAAGCTAGCCCTAAACCCAAACTAGGCACTTAGTACTTCCAGACAATATCCTACACATGCAATGACCAATAAATCCAGAATGCCGCAATTGGCATATAACAACTCAAGTAAGCAAAGCATTAGCAGCAAATTCCCATGACTAGGCCCGCGTCATATAGGCACATCAGGAATCAGGTATTCCTCAATGATTAACCCGTGTCATATAGGCGCATCAGGTATTTCTCATTACTTAGCCCGCGTCATAAAGGCGCCTCAGACACTTCTCCTCAGTCAAGCCCGCGTCATTTAGGCGCATCAGGCATTAATCATAACTCAATCCCGCGTCATATAGGCGCCTCGGGATTTCTCATCCAATAAGCTCATGCTTAAAAACAAGTACGACTGAGTAAAACCGATTGAGCAATTTAACCATTCAAGGCATCAATCATTATTTTCGTCACGTGGTCATTATCATATTAATATAGTCATTTGCCAAATAATCCACGTAAATATTCCACGTGTCAAATAATCCACATACCGAATAATCCACGTGCCAATTAATCCACGTAAATATTCCACGTGTCAAATAACACCCAAGGCCGAATATACTTAGGGTAAGATAGATCAATTTCGCTTGTTAATGCATCAACCTAATCATGGCCGAATATACATTTAGGTCTAATCAAGCATTCAAGCAACCCAAGCAAGCGATTCTACCACAAGAAACATTTTTATGCGAACTTGCCTTCCACAGACCGATTCTAACCAAACCCTTAGCATCACAAATCATCAACAAGCCACAATTTCAAGACATGAAACTACACGGCAACTTTGAATCCTCAAGGATAGGCTCGGCAAGCTTATCTTTATTGGGGGTTCGCTCATGGAAACTACTCAATAACCCTTCTATAGCATCCTTCGGTAACCTAAGGTCCTAATAAGAGTTTAGAGTTAACTTACCAAGCTAACAAGTAAGCTAGGACGATGAAGGAAGCGGCGAAGCTCGGAGCGTAATTCTGTCCAAGAAGGTCCGAGCATCAACTCACGGGTTAGTCATGGATTTCTCTTCCAAAATCGCACTAAAACTTCACTCACAAGCTAAGCAATCCATAGAATCAAGTCTTAGGGGATACTTGCCGTGGAAAACAAGGTCGAAGAGTCTACGTGAGAGGTCCAAAGGTCGGCGAGGAGTGGCGGTGGAGCGGCGGCCGACCGTGAGAGAGGGCGAGCGAGAGGGAGCCGAGAGAGTGAGAGTTTGAGAGCTTGAGAGGGAGAGGAAAAAAATGAGAAAATGAGAGAGTGAGGGGAGGAGAGTGTTCGGCCGACCACTTCAAGGGGGAGAGGAGATTGGCTTGCTCCACAAGTTCCCTTTCAAGAGAGCAATTGGTTGAGTGGGAGTGGTTGGAGGGGGTGGTACATGAATAGTGTCTTGGAGTGACATGTGCAAGAGAGTTGGTCAAGGGTCAATCTTGTCTCATCCAAATCTTGTCACTCATTCAAGTCAACTCATAAACAATGGTGAAATGACCAATAAGTCCTTAGGTGTTTCGGCCAAGAGTAGGGGAAGAGAAAAGTCCAAATTGCCCTTGCTCGTTTCTAAGAGGAAATGCACTAATCTGAGAGTATAAAGGTAATTCCTTAACCGTCGATCCAAAACTCAATTTTCTAAATGCTAATGGACTAACCTTAATCCTAAGGATCCTCGACGAGGTGGCGCCCAATTTATTCCAGTTGGAATCCTCGAATTCTCGGCCTCCAATCTCGAAGTCCAATCTATGGCTAAATTCAATCGTTTGACAATCCAATGCGTCTCAGACTAAGGGGCGGCTCTTAGGAGCTACGCGTATCGACCCGCGACTAATTTCGTGTTTAAGAATTACTCGTGCCACGGCGGCTTTGGTTGTCATGTAATTGCGAGAGTCAATTGCTAGTCCCGTAGGTTACGATCGTTGGGAATCGGTTTAGGTTAATTCGCAAAACATGCCATGGTCGTACGGAATCACCTGTGGACCAATCGCACGACACTAGAAAATCATTCTAAAGCCATTCTTAGATCGACCTTTAGTGGTCCAAAATATTCCTTCGGCAATCCTTATGGTCAAAGCATCGACTCGTGGTCAAGTTCTTTGGTTCACGTACTTTAATTCCTATCTAGCATTCCCCTTTGGTTAGTTGACTCAAGAGTGATCAATTCTGAGTGAGATTTACTGGAATACATCGATAGACATTCATTCATTAATAAGCTTCGAGATAGGGTCGGAATTCAGAATGTCACATTAATGGATAGACGAGTAAGCGAAAAGAGGTGCTTAGGTTATGATCACAAAGTGAACTGAATTAGTCAATTTGAATACCCAAGGTGTGGGTTTGTGGAGGCCAAAGAGGAATCTCGATCCCTTGGAACCTTGTCGTTTGAGGTGGCAGAGTTATTAGAAGGAGAATGTCAAGAATGGTGACATTTGGACCCTGAAGTAAAGGTACCGCTGTTGGCACAAACTCTAAGATTGGCGCCCTATGGAACGAGGAAGACAAGGTGTATTAGGAATACCACAAAAGTGCATGGTCCCCCTCATAGGGTAAGAAGCCCTAGTACGAAAGGAAGAGGAATTCTAGTTGGCTTGGTGTTAAGAGTGAACGTCACCAGATAGTGTCTCGAGGATTATAGGTTTGAACCTTTGTTGCCTTTTAATGGTTTTAGTATCGGCTTTAATTGATGACATTCAGGGTTATTTGTGGTTATAGTCCAGAGATCGACAATGGATTAGACAATATGTTGAAATGGGAACGACCGACTGATGAACTTCATTTGTGAATTTGAGTTATGAGGAGACGACTGATATTAATGGGTTTATGCTTGAATTGCGTCTCATTTTGATGGTTTTAGTCACCGATTGCTATTGACGGCTTTAGATGGTGTGAGATGGGATGTGTGCAAGGAAGTGGACAAGGGATATTTGGATAAAAGGCCAGTTGTGGTCGAATGCATATGGACGCGACTTGAATGGCGACTAGACTTGAGGTTATAGAATAATATTAGGCAGTTGATTTTTGAGATGTGATAGTCGCTTGCGGAATTAGAAATTTCGATTGAAGAGCACGAACGGCCTTTGGAAGGTATCCCATAGACCCCAAGAGGACGCTCGCTATATGCGGAACGAAAGAGCGCGAGATTTAGGCCCAATGAGACGAAGTGCGTGGTCATAAAGTCTCTGGAAAATGGAATTCCTGTGGAACCCTTGAGGATTAGAATAAGTAATGAATTGTCTGAAGACAGTATGGATTACTAGAGCTTAGAGTTGATGGAATTGATGGTTTACTATAGACAATCGTGGCAAGAGCCGTTCTATTAACGAAAGGGACTACAGACGAGATGTGGCGCGAATGGACGAACAAAAATGAAAGGGGTCTACAAGGGCTTAAACCTAGTTAGTGATCGTGCCAACATCGGTGTTTCCATTAGGAGTGAAATGTTGTGAGAGTTATAGTAATGTGTCATGAAAGGATTAAGGTTCATGGTAATGTGACGTGGAAGGGTTGCTACATATGTGTTGTGATAGTAAGATGTAACTAGATGAATGCCCCAACTGATAATTCAAGACTGACAGCTATCGTCCTTATGCTGGAGATTTAGAAATATCACTAGATAGTGAGAAGGACTCCGGATCGATGAGGATCATCAAAACCTGAAGTACCTAGTATTCTGAGGAAGGACTGAGTGTGCGAAGCAACGTAGATGAATGAAGTTACTTAAGGAATTAGAATGCGATGTCCTGCCCTACCTTAAGGAGGAATAAGGATAAAAGGATGCTTCTAGTTGGGAATCGAGCGTCACAGGATTGGTGGACAAAAGACGTACCTCACTCGAAGAAATGAGAGATTCAGCTTCTAAATTAGAAGTTTACCGAATGGCTAGTCAGACGGCTATTTTAAGAGTCGAGCCTGGGAGTCAGAAAGCGACTAAAGCGTTGCGACCTACGGACCTTAATGTCTAAGTGATCATGGAAGTGATTAGTATAACAAGGAGAAAATCCAGACTCTCGAATGGAACTAAGAATGAATTACTGTGAATTTAGCCGTAGGATCACATGAAAGGTCAAGAAGGCTGTGAGACGATTGGTATAGGCGTCAGGCAATTCGTGTGGAATTTCAATGATCGTTGTGCCAAATGGAGATCCTAAATTTACCATAACTGTTGAGAGAGTCCTAAAGACGTCATGGGGACGAAGTTTTACCACAAGCATGCCCTGTCATATGCAGACAAATACATGGCCTAAAGAGATGATCTAGATGCTTGAGATTACGTTGTCGGCGTATACCAAAAACCTTGAAGGGAATAGTATCGAGTGGTAGCGCCTTGTGGAACTGTTCGTAGTGACAATTGCTGGTAAACAGATTTGATGATAGGTTGGCGACCGGTGACAACTTAATCAAAGATGCTTGAGCAAAGACTTATGGCGAATGATCGATCACGGTTTGAAATGACTTCATTGAGGACTAATTGGAGGGGCATCGGAACGTATTGAGCCTTTTGGATAGCATGGGTGCGCCCTTAGTTTATCTCGTGGGCCGATTGATTGAACTTATGTTTAGATCGTTGTATAATGCCCTGAAGCATTGAGACGCGAGTTTTAGAAAAGTGTACGAATCTGAGGCGTGTCACGCGGATCCTGGACAAGTTTGATGGCAAATGTGTCATTTCGAAGGCCTTCGCATCGATAGTGGAACTAAATGGACCGACAGTGTAGATCTTTAAAACTTCAAGTGAGAGGCTATGTTTCCCTTACGGTAGCATCCATGCGAGGCTTGTCTGATTTGGAAAGTCGAGTCCGAGGTGTGTAGTAGACCTATTTAGAGAATTTGGCAGTAAGAGGGGACCGCCAAGGAAGGTGAAGTAACGATGAGGCATCAACCCCCAGTTGTTGAGAATGGTGGGATTCAGGATAAATTTCGAGGACGAAATTTTATAAGGAGGGAAGAGTTGTGACATTCCGAAATCCGACCCTTTCCGAAGTATGATTTAATGAGACATCTCGTTAGTGTGCTTAAGTTAAATCTCGCTCAGAGTTGGCCACTCTTGAGAAGACTAACCGATGGGGAAAGGCTAAATAGGATTTAAGTACGTGGACCAAAGAGCTCGACCATGGATTGGTGCCTTGACCATAAGGATTGCTGAGGGGATATTTCGAGCCATGATAGACCGGTCTAAGATTGGTCTTTGAATGATTTGCTAGAGTTATACAATTGGATTGCGGGTGATTCCGTTTGACCATCGTATAATTTGAGAATCAACCTAAACCAATTCCTGGATGCCATGACAACTAAGGTCGCCATGACTCGAATAACTCTTAAACGTGACATTAGCCACGGGTCGATACGCGTAACTCCTGAGAGCCGCCCGTTAGTTTGAGATACACTGGAGCCGCCATTGACAGATTTTAGCCACGGATTGGACTTCGGAATTAGGCGTCGGATATTCGAGAATTCCAATAGTAATAAATTGGACGTCGCCTCATCGAGGACCATTAAGATTAGAATTCACCCATTATCATGTAGAAAAGTGAAATCCGGAATGACGATTAGAGATTACTCTTTTACCCTTAAGTTAGTGACCTTCCTCTTAGAAATAAGTAAGGGCAAAATGGACAATTTCCACTCCCCATCTTTGGCCGAAAATTGAAGGGTAAGTTGGTCATTTGACCATTGAATTATTGGAAAATGGATTAGACAAGTTGATGTGGCCATTTCCCCACAAACTACTCCCACCAACTAGTCTTTTCATAGTCACTATTAATTATCATCAACTACTCCACTCAATTTTCCCTCCAATTCTCTCTTCTCTTGGTGTTGGATAAACACATCTTTCTTTCTCTCTCTCTCCCTCATTCGGCCACCACCACCACTAAACCTCTCCTCCTCCATTTTTCACGTTCCTCTCAACTCTCTCTCTTCCTCTCATCTCTCTCTCACGCCTTCCTCTTGGCGGAACACCGCTGGCCGCCACTCCACCATCACAAACCACTACCATCTCGCCCTCCTCTCCACCGTGAGCTATAGGATAGCCTCATTTGGAACCCTAGAGCTCGAGGAACCGCCGGTCTAACTTGATCATATTAGGAGCCATGAGGAGACCGGGGTTGTTCTTGAAAGTTTCTTCGCTTGGCTTGAGGTAAGCGACTCTTGGGACTTAGTTGAGCTTGTTATAAAGTTAGGAATGGGAGTTAAGAGTGGAATTGATGTTTGTTCTTGGCCTTTTCATGTGAAACCTCAAGGAGGCCGAATACTCTTCGCCGGACCAGATTTGCGCCGAAGACTCCACCGCCCTCTTGACCGATCTACCTTGATCCATTTGCTTGGTAAGCTAGTTCTAATCCTTCGTTAGGACCTTAGATATTGAAGGACCGAGCGAGAGATGATTTAGAGTGATTTTTGTGGGTCGTTCTAGGTAGAACTCCAAGGTACCCGAATATGTGGGTTTTAAGGACTTAATGTGGGAGTGATTTATGGTGTTTGAAATGTTGAAATTGTGATTGAAGTAGTCTAGAGAATGTGTCTATAAGTCAGCCGAATGTCTTGGTGGACCATTGAGAACGATAGGATTTGATTAGGCTTGATTTAGTTGACGGAACTCTTGATTGTGCTCCAATGTGTTCGGCCATGAAGTGAGTTAGTGATGTATCACATGAAAATGACCTAGTGACCATTAATACTATTTGGCCGTGAGTTAAATGTGGAATTACATAATTGGAAGGACACCATGACTAGTAGATTTGGCCTTGTGTGCCAAATTGGTACCTTGGGTAGCTTAATCGATTGTTTTATCCGAATGTCTTGTGATGGCCGAATGGTGGTAGCGAGGTTGTGGACTCATTTAATTGACTTGTATTCGATCACGAAGTATTAATATGGCCTAGCTTAATTGATTGAGGCAATGTGGTATCGTGATATGAGATCGAGGATGTGATGATTAAATGATGCCTTGAATTGATAAAATACACAACGGGATACGTTTATCTATAATTGATTTAATCGTGGGTTTATGTGCACGTGGAATTCTGATGCGTCTATACGACACGGCATTGATTGATGAGAATATCCTGATGCGCCTATACGACGCGGGATTGTGGGTAATGAGAATATCCTGATGCGCCTATACGACGCGGGATTGTGTGAAATGAGAATATCCTGATGAGCCTATACGACGCGGGATTGCGTGTAATGAGAATATCCTGATGCGCCTATACTCAGCGGGATTGTGTAATAAGAAATTCCTGATGTGCCTATACGACGCGGGATTGTTTGATGAAAATGCCTGAGGCACCTATATGACGCGGGCCTAACCACGAAATGTAAGATTGTACCAAACATGAGTGCTATTTTAGATGAGATGAGTATTTGAGTGCCAAAGTATGAAGCCTAGCCTAGAATTATGAATGTTACGATGTTATAAGCATTAATCGAATTGCCGCATGTCGTTTGTCTTGCGTTTGTTGTTTGGTCATCGCATGTGTTTGGGAGTGTCTGTAAGTACTAAGTGCCTAGCTTAGGGCTAAGATTAGCTTATTGAGATTTATCTCACCCCATCGTGGGACCCACTTTTTCAGACCCCAAGCCTTGACCCTGATGATATACTAGAGAATCTCGATGCTGAACTTGAAGCTGGAGAGTCTGGACTAAAGTCGATGGATGTTGTCAAACCAGAGGCGTAGGAGTAGTCGTACCACTTCTTTTCGGATGTTTCCTAGAAATAAACAGTTTGAAGTTTAGGGCCGACCCAGTTATGTTTTATGATTTCAAGCTGAATATTGTAAATCGACTATTCTGTTATTATATTGAACACATTGTAAGTCATCTTGTGAAGTTGTATGTATGGAGTTTGGTTTATCGCTTCCGCATATGCATTTCATTCCGCGAGCATATCGATAGACGAGTCGATCCTTGGGATGTATCGCGAAGGCACTACAGAAAGGGATGTTAGCGCACTCATAAAGGACGCAGGGCGTGACATTCACAGCTTTAACTGCAGCTTCAGCAGCCTGAGCTATAATCTCAGCTCTATCCTCAGCCTGTCGAAGGGCCGCAGCAGCTCTATCTTGAGCTTCCTTCCCTATCAACTCTCCAATCTGGGCCAAAGCCCTCAAAACTCCCTCCATAGTATGACCCTCAGTCTCTGGTGCTCCCAAGCTAGAAGTTTCGTCTCTCGGCCTTCCAGGTCGATTGCTCATACTTGCTCAAACTTAATTCACCTGAGTCGCTATAATTCCACCACGGAATTAGTGACTTTCATTACTTACTCAAGTCTAGTGATTCTATGCTACACATCAAGGTAGCAATCACAACACAACAATCAATCACTCAGGTATTCTCATGAGCACATCAACAAGGGTTCTCAACAATATCTCAAGTCCAGACGCATCTGCAACTTAGTATAATCTGAGGTATTATCTCATACTTCAAACCAACACTCGCAAACAATTCACAGTGCTAAGTGTGAAACTTGGTCCTCATAAAACAACCTCAATCATGCCAATTCAAGATGCCATACACATGCGCCATTCGTATGCCATGCATTCATGCTTAACTATAACGAATTCCCATAAGGTCTCACTACCCCATCATCCAAATTCCGCTACTCCTTATTACTCCAATCTTCACCCTATTGGGATTGAACAAACCTTGCTCTGATACCACTTCAACGGGGATGTCACGTCCCGACCCTGGCGGGTACGCCAACATCCCACTCAGCCGTCAATCGTAATAAGATAACCCAGGATCCAACGGCCTAACTCTCGAAATGCGATATGAAAAGCACATGCGAAAGCGAAAATAAAATCCCAGACATAAAATAAACACAAGGTAACATAGGATTAAAACTAACATGCATTGTCTTACAAATAAAATGGTCTATTACAACAAAAGGAAGTAGAGTTCGGAGGAAGGCACTACAAGACCAAAAAGATGAACTCCAAAAAGAAAGCTATAGACTAGACAGACTCGTCTTCATCTTCCTCCCTTTTCCTTCTTCGTCATCCTCGAGACCTTCTTCAAGGCTTTGGGTCTGAAAATGTTGGTCCCACGACAGGGTGAGATAATAATCTCAGCAAGTGAAACCCAACCTAAACTAAACCACTAGTCCCACCAGATAACACTAAAAGCAGATAATGCAGGGAATTCAGCAAGTAATGGCATATGTCAATTCAACATCATTTCTCACAGAATAATTTGGCATATCAAATCATAAACGAACATACCACATGCTATAGGACCCCAAGCTTCACACTTTAGCATAAATTAAACATACACTTTCGTGAGTCAATAGAATGACAAAATCTTTTGTTCATCGCCAAGGCTCCCGGGCCGCGATGTAACTCACATGGCTCTCTCGTTATTCATCTATATCAGGGCTCTCTAGCCATTTATCGATATCAGGGCTCTCTGGCCATTTAATAAAGCATCGGGGCTCTCTGGCCAATTATGATGCGTCGGGGCTCTCTAGCCATTAAAATTTCAAGGGCATTCTAGCCAAACAATCTCATATAGACATTCTCATCATTATAAACCACACATTCATAGCTATCTTGCTATTGTCACACCACCACACTACACAAGCAATCATCCAGTTGCGTCCTAAGATTCAAGTAAGGGTTTAGGAACCACTTACCTTAAGCAATCAGTAAAATTTCCTGCCAACCAGTCTTTCCCAATACCACTAGGGCACGACCAACCAAAGTTCTCACGTCGTCCAAGGAATTCATCAATTTCGGATCAATACCCAATCAATTCTTACTTCCACTATACCAATCTCTTAACCACCAAACAAATGGCAACTCAAGATGCCTTATCAAATGATCGAATACACCACGATACTCTCACAAACCCTTAATATATTATGTTTAAACAGTAAAATGCAAAGCAGAATATAACTTGATATTTCCTGTTCAAAATAGCCCTTAAATCACTCTTAAATCCCAATCCACTTCACATACCTTCCTCTAATACCTTAATCAACATTATAGGTAGTCCTTTGCATCAATTTGAATTCAAAATACCCTTCTAACAACCCCCAACAGATTCGGTACAAATAGAGTATCATCCAAAACAGAATCGATTTTGGGTTCCAACTGCTCAATCGAGCCATAAATCAATTCTAATCTTAAATCTTTCAATAATCAACTTGCTAAGACCTTCCTTTATGGGTTTGGGAAGCTCACCGTGAGATTTGAAGCGGATTGATACCCCAAAGACGTCGAAACAGTCCGATCTCTTCAAAGTCAGAATTTGTCCAGATTTGTACCACCCATAATCAGCCATAAAACTCATTTTAAAACCATCTATTTATAGCCATAGACCATTTGAACATAGTACTAGATGTTATGAAGCTCTCCTAAAAATTTTGAGGTCATTTGGAATTTCTAAGAGTTAGAACCAACACTTCTCCTCAGCTACCTCATAATCTGTCCGCTTCTATTCCAAAAATTTCCATAAATTAACCAGACCTCTAAAAATCATGAAACCAATGGAAAAATGTCAAGGACATCCTGATATAACCTGTGGTAGTCGGCGGCGGTGAAACGACGACGGAAGAGGATGGTCGTATGGACCGAACAGAAGGGCATAAATCTGACTTTCTGGGGCAATTTCTGTTGAAGCAAAATGGAGAGGAAATTGCAAGGGAAATTTTGGGAATGGCACACACGGCTAAGGAGGCACTAAATGAGGTTTTCATACACATATTATTGGCCCGAATTGATTAGACTTGATTAGGTGGAGCAATTAATACTTGAGGGCCTCAATGGTTGACAAGTGGCCCTTGCTCAATAATACAACCAAGCTTTGACTTATCCTTTGAATCCTTGCGTAGCAAGTTTCGGCAGCCTATAACGGAAGGAGAAATGTCCATTTTGTCCTTCTTGAGTTCTTTAGGTGTGGGCAAATGGTCTAGGGGCAAAACGGTCTTTTGGCATTTTTCGTCCGAAGATTCGTTTTTCTTATTTTGAATGGCCATTGACGAGACGACGGCAAATTTTTTTCCAATTTTGAAATTCTTCATTTCCAATTGCCAATTTTGAGCTTCCATTTCGTGATCAATCGTCCATCGATCGTAACTTCAGCTTATCTCGAACTAACGGGCAGCTTTTGCATACGTTACGCGTATCGACTCTGTGACTCTCGTCACACTTAGGACGACTCAGGATAAGACGACTTTGGTTGTCATGTAATTGTGAGGGTTCATTACTAGTTCCGACGATCGCGATCGTCACGGTTCGATTTAGGAAAACTTCGCAAATTGTACATTGGTTATACGACATCACCCTGTTCCAATCGTATAAAGCTAGCAATGAATTCCTTAATCGTTATTCGATCGGCCTTTATTGGCTCTAAATGTTCTCTCGACAATCCTTTTGGTCAAAGCTTCATTTTCCACTTCGAGTTCCCTAGGTCCACGTACCTTGTCATGCGTTAGCCTTTCCCCTTGGGTTAGTCTACTCTAGATTGATCAGATCTGAGCGGGATACAATTGAAATACATCGATAGATAGTTCTCATTCAACAGCCTCAAAATGGCAGGAAATTCATAATGTTACACCATTATCTAGTCCAAGTGGGGGCATAATAGAGAATGAAGTACCTTTGGTGCAACCTTCTCCACGACGAACAAGTCGCAAAAGCATTCCTAGACGACGTTTTGAAATTGAAGTCGAAGCTTTTATGATCGCTCCACTAGAAGAGGATGAGCCAAAAAAATGTAAATGAGGTTCTATTTTTCCCTGATAAGGAAAAATGGATGAAAGTAATGGAAGAAGAAATAGAGTTAATGAGATCAAACCACGTTTGGGAACTGGTTGATCTTCCAAAAGGACGCAGAGCCATTGGGAACAAATGAGTTCTCAAAATAAAGCGCAAAGCTGATGGTTCAATTGAAAGACATAAGGCTCGCCTTCTGGCAAAGGGGTATAACCCAACATGAATGAATTGACTATGAAGATACTTTTTCTCCTGTGGTAAGATTTACCTCGATTCGCCTCATTTTGGCAATAGTAGCTAGTTTGGATCTTGAGTTACATCAGATAGATGTTAAGACTGCTTTTCTCAATGGAGAATTAGATGAAGAGATCTATATGGAACAACCTATTGGGTTTGTTAAAAAAGGCCAAGAACAAAAGGTTTGTCGACTCCTAAGATCGATTTATGGCCTTAAGCAGTCTTCTAGACAATGGAATATATGCTTTCATAATGCCATAGTGGCATATGATTTTGACATGATCAATGAAGATAATTGTGTGTATATCAAAAGACCTAAAGGTCACTTTGTAATTTTGTCATTATATGTTAATGACATACTAATTGCTGGAAATAGTATGGAGTTTGTCGAGATAGTCAAAAGTTGGCTATCTTCTAATTTCGAAATGAAAGATATGGGTGAAGCTACATATATTCTCGAAGTTAAGATTTCGAGAGATCGTTCGAAAAAGTTATTATCTCTTTCGCAGTAGACATATGTCAATAAAGTTCTTGAACGATTTTGTATGCAAGATTGCAAACCCATTGATACTCCTATTGCAAAAGGTGAAGGGTTGAGTTGAAGAATGTGCCCTAAGACTCCACAAGAGCAAAAGAACATATGAAAAACGCTCCATATGCTAGTGCTATTGGAAGTCTCATGTACGCTATGATGTGTACAAGACCTGATATTTGTTACGCAGTTGGACTGGTCAGTAGATACCAATCCAATCCATGTCAAGCACATTGGACTGTTGTTAAGAGAATCTTGAGGTATTTGAAAGCAACTACCGGTTATTCGCTGACGTATCAAGGAAGTGATCTGCACCTTGAGGGCTACACTGATGCTGACTGGGGAGGAGATTTGGATTAGAGGAAATCCACTTCTGGAAATGTATTCTTACTGAATAATGGCGCCATATCGTGGAGTAGTAAGAAACAACAATGTATAACCTTATCCACCAAGGAAGCTGAGTTCGTGGCATTATCAGCGGCAACACAAGAGGGTGTTTGGCTTAGAAGATTTCTGGATCATTTGGGTGTTACTAGATATGCTGCAAAACCTGTGAAGGTTGATTGTGATAGTCAGGTAGCAATAGCTTACACTAAGGATTTTAAGTTCCATGGCAAGACCAAACATATAGACATTAAGTATAACTATCTCAAGGACATAGTAGCACGAAAGTAAATAAACCTATAGTCTGTATCTATGCATAAAATGTTAGCAGATCCTATGACAAAGTCAATTCCTAGAGATGTCTTTTGGGTCATGTAAAGACTCTAGGATTGCGTAGAGGTTGATGTATTGAATATTTATATTTTTCCCTTGAACATTTATAATTGATGATGTTGTTTGTCAATATAGAAGTCTACAAGTTTATTTGATATTTATGCATGTTAGTACTCGGTGCATTATATTGAGAAGGTATGTCGGACAGATGAGAGATTAGCCGGGTTAAGTACAACTCAAGTGCCATAAGTTGTGTACGGCACTCACTTTAGTGCTAAAACTTTTAAATCGATCACTTTAGTGCTAAGTTTTTGTAACTTCGATCGCTTTAGTGCCAAAACTTTCAAATCGATAACTTTAGTGCTAAGTTTTTGTAACTTCGATCATTTAAGTGCCAACTTCTTTTTAAAACGATCACTTCAGTGCCAAGTCCGATGAGCCACATCAGCTCAAATACTAATAAAAAATACACATGTCAGATTTTCGACAAGCCACGTCTGTATTAATTGGAGTTGGCACTAAAGTGATCGTTTTTAAAAGAAGTTGGCACTTAAGTGATTGAAATTACAAAAACTTAACACTAAAGTGATTGATTTGAAAGTTTTGGTACTAAAGTGAGCGTTGTACACAACTTATGGCACTTGAAGTGTACTTAAGTCGAGATTAGCCCACTCACACGGGTAATCGCCTCTGTTTATTGTGTAATGAATAGAGATGTGGCAATTTTAAGCTTATTATCTAGGTGATAATTGAGAGTTCAAGCTTAAAACCGTAATGCCGCCTTAATAGAATGTTAAGATGAGGACTTATTACTTATAATGTCTGGAAGTGAAATAACCCACATATTTCGCTTTATCTGTCTAAATTGCCAAATAAGAGTTCTGATGAAAATTGTTAGCTAGAGTTGTTATGTGAACTCAAGTTAGACACTGAGTGTGTCAAAATGATCATCTGTACGGTATTAAAATAGAAAGACCTACGCTCCATGGGGAATGAGAAAATACCGTAATTCGTATTTCATATTACTTATACATAATCGACCAATGAGAGTTGGCAAAAGTTATGACCTCAACTTTCTTAAGCCGTGTAAGACTCTCGAGGATAAAATTCCTCAATTTTAGTACCCTCATGACTTTTCATTATTCTCGTGTTTGCTATCTTAGAGTGTTGCCTATGGTCATGAAAGTGATTCGATCTAAAGGGACATTTCTAGAAAAGCGAGCTGAATTGAAATTGAGAGGTCTAATGAAAGAGGAAGATTGATTTGGAGTTTTTAGTCACATTATGGATTATATTCACAGACTGGTCAATTATGGTTATTTAGTGTAATCATAATTGTAATATAACGTATCTAATTATTAAATGAGATCCAGTGAGATATACAAATGTGACTGATTGATCTATGGTACGGCATACTAAAATCTATATTTGATTATGTCCATTTTAGAGCTGTCATGTACTCCCAACGGATGTATGACAACGAGCACTTAATATATGTTGGTCGCACGGGTTATTTGCCAATATGAACTTTACGAAGATATCAAGAGTTTTGTTTGGCCCTCTATGGGCGAGTGTGAGTTGTTTGCCCTGCATGGACGAGTGTGAGATATTGAATTATATTAAGTAGGGTCTACAGGGTTATGGTATGCGTCCATGCGGGAAACCACACCCCCCTTACAGTTATCTGCAATGTTGAATGAAAGGATACGTTCGTTCAAACAAGACGTTACTTGAACGAAAGGATACGTTCCTTCGTTCAACAAACGTTACTTAAAAGAACGTCATTCTCTCCTAGAGGATCGGTATCGTTACATTCGACTCACTCCCAAAAACAGAGAACAAAGAACTCTCCTCCCGACCGACTGCTGGTTGACGTTTGTCAGAGCAACTCCGAGATCGCAAAGGGCTTTCAACCTGTGACAATCAAGGTATGTACTCGTGATATACCCTTTACGATCAGTGACTCAAGTGATTCTTATGGGCATGTTTTCGCAAATTAGATTGAATATAGAATGGGTTTAGTACCCTACACCAAGTGTATGTTATTCTATGCGAATGTTATGTTCATCTTATTACTACAACAAATGCTCATAATTGGACCACAAAACGGGTACTACACATACAACCCTTATTTATTGTCATTTTGTTTTTTAATGAATACATCAAGAAATACTCGAATTTCGCGAGAGATTCATCCAGCCACAGCAAAGCAATATATATAAATGTCTCCGACTGTGAGCTAATAGCTCTCGGTCCAACCCACCTTTAGTTTGACCACCTCGACTCGGTCCCGCGCGCAGTTTCTCCTTCCAACTCATCACGAAACCGAGCCTGATTTCACATGCTGCCCCTTTCTTCGATTCACCTCCCCTAAAACGAGCTTCAACTAAAATCTTTCATCACTCACCGAGCTATCTACGTCTCGGCAACATTAATTTAGCTCTCTAGTGTCACACTAGTTGTGGAGTCCCAAGTCGCCACTACTATCGAGAAATAAATTTATTTATACAAATAATTACTGTGTAGGCATGCATGTAGGTTACTCTTGATCTCTAATTCCTTAAATCCCAGCTCAATCAATTGAAATTTAAACAATATGAAATCTTGATTTAGACTAAAGTGAAGAGATAACCACAAATTAAAGGTACAAAGGCCATTTCTCAAAAGACCAACTACCCATAAATACATATGCATTAGCATTAGTGTTCAAAGTAGTCAACAAACTAGGAGGGTCATCGAGTATTTACTCCTCCTATGCACCAAAGGTCGCCCACGACATAAAGAGTCATCAGTTGGGCTCCCAAAATCATCAGTCGAAAATCCAAAAAGTCAGTGTCCAGGTCAAACACGAAGAAGGCTAGCCTTTGGTTGGGTCAGAATCGGGCAGCTCCTCCTTCGTCGGCCCCTCTTCCTCAATCGTCTCTTTCCTCTTCCATTGGCTCTTCCTCTCAATCGGTTCTGGGGGTGGTATAGACTGAACTGGTTCTTCGTGCTCGTTCGGCTCCGAGGGAGGTATAGGTTGAGCGGGCACATTCAGCTCCACAAGTGCATCAAAGATGTGCATAGGAAAAGGTCCTACTAACTGCTCTCTAACATGTATATACAAGGCATACCAACGGTACGGAAATACTCCTAATGGAGCTCCTTCGTCTACCCATAGTGTAGATATGTACAAAACCAACCTTAGATGCGAAACGTCTAAACGTACTAACTCTAGATACTCAGCCATAAAATTGATAGGAACACCATAACGTCTAACTGTAGCTACTGCCATCAATGCTAATATGAAAATTTTAAATGACAATTGGGTAAACACAATGCTTAGCAAGAAAAACGCCCAATCGAATCGTCCCTAACCTGAGTTATCCTTATTACATGTCTTAAATTACATAATATAGCACATGCAAGGTCGAATAAGCCAAATCGAATAGATTAATACAATTTTAGATTTTACTTCGTGATTGGACACCAATAATCGGCTCACATCACATAGAGCAACCTCACTGATGCGTGTGTAGGCGAGTGATTCCGTAGGATAGATATTTCAATGTATAGAGTGTCGCGAAAGGGTTCAATGGGCTGAAGTGATGGATGATGTTTGGGAATTTCGGGATTAAGTGTATGGAAGGTATGAGAGAACGACAAAGGAACAATAATAATTGAGATATATCGTGGCGTAAAAAATATCACCAGCCAATAATACAAAATGATTACTACCAAAGCCTAAAGATACCAACCGAGAAAGAAGATCGGGATTGAAAGAAGCTTACCACCAAGGTCTAAAGGCTACGCCACCAACCAAGGATAAAAGGGCTTTTGGCTCACCATCAAGGAGTATCCACTCTCCTAGGATAAAGATGCCAAAGTGTTTAAAACTCAAGTCACAAGAGGAATTTCAATCATCAAAACAGTTTGCATTACAATGAAGAGCACTTCTCCTTTAATAGAGGGACGAATACAATGAAAAGAAAAGGAAATAAATAATCTCGCCAAAATCTAACGAAACAGAAAATGAAATAAGATAATCTCGTCCACCAACCTAGCATAGCAAATATCTTCCCTAAAAGATCTACCGAATCAAAATAAATATCTCTAGAAAACCTTCTATGGATATATATTTGATTGGCCTTCAAATAAGCAACAAATTAGGCAAGTCAAACTATGATTGTGCCATCATCTTAGCGTGCTATCTTCTAAACCACCAACATATGAGATTACACCATTTCATCTGAGCTTGTCAACATCTGGGCTCCCCATCATCTGAGTACGCCATTAGACTTCATGTCGACGCGGTACATTGAAGCAAGTTGTGACCAAAATCAGCCTTGGCCTGAATGAATAATGACTATGCAGAGCTTGTGGTTGGAAGCAAGGATTGCACATTGATGTTGGTCATATCGTTAGTGACGTCATCGGATGCTACCGCATCATTCTTCGTAGGTTGTTTAAGATTTGACCTCAAATCTGAAAAGTCATCATCCTCCAAGTATGAGAATAAATCTCCTACATTAAAAGTTGTCGAAACTCCAAACTCTCCAGGGAGTTCAACTTTATATGCATTGTCGTCAATTCTCTCCATAACTTTAAATGGACCATCGTCTCTTGGCATTAGCTTATTCTTTCGTTTAGAGGGAAATCTTTTCTTCCGTAGACAGATCCACATTAGTCACCTAGTTGGAAATGAGTCTTCTTTCTATGCCGATTAGCTTTCTTCTTATAAGACTCATTGGCCTTCTCAATCTTGGAACGAATCTGCTCATGAAGTTTCTTCATGACATGAGCTCTTTCTTTACCATCGAAGTTGACTTGAGAGTTGGACGAAATCGAGATCAAATTGATCAATATGAGAGGATTAAGTCCGTAAACAACTTCAAAAGGTGAATGTCTAGTAGTATTGCTCGGTGAACGATTATAAGCAAATTTAGCATGGGCAAGTTTAAAATCCCAATCTTTTAATGGTTTACTTACCATTCCTCGAAGGAGAGTAGTAAGAGTACAATTTGTTACCTCAATTTGGCCTTCAATTTGAGGATGACAAGTTGTGCTGAATAGAAGTCTTGTACCAAGCATTCTCCATAAGGTCTTCCAGAAGTAACTTAAGAACTTCGTGTCACGATCGGATTCAATGGTTTTCGGTGTTCCATGGAGGCAAATGATCTCCTTAAAATTCAGATCAACAATATAAGAGGCATCATATGTCTTATGACAAGGAACAAAATGTGCCATTTTAGAGAACCGATCAACAACCACCATGATGGCGTCTTTTCCCCTTTGAGTTCTCGGAAGAGCCACAAAAAAATCCATACTCACATCTTCCCATGGCTGTAATGAAATTGAAAGCGGAGTATACAAACCCTCATGAAAATAACTCTTGGCTCTTTGGCAAGTTGCACACCTTGAGATAATCGTATACACATTTCCACTCATCTTTGGCCAGTAAAAATGCTCTTGAAGAACATCAAGAGTTTAGTTGATACCAAAATGACCAGCTAATCCTCCTCAATGATTCACGAATCAGCAATTCTCTAAATGAGCTTGTTAGAACACATAACCGATTTCCTTTGAAAATAAAACCATCTTGGAAAAAATAAGTGCCCTAAACTCCCCGTTTATAGTTGGACATGATGGATGAGAAACCAAGATCACTAGCATAAAGTTCTGTCATAGTTTTTTTTGTCGAAGTTACGTTACAATTTGAAAATAGGATCACTAATGTCATGTTTTGAAAACCAAGAATTCTCGAATTCAAAATAGCAAGCATAGAATATTTTCTTGATAAAGCATCAGTTACCACATTAGTATGGCCGAGTTTATACTTCGAAACAAATGAAAATGATTGAAGGAATTCTACCCACTTAGCATGCCTTGAGTTGAGTTTGTGTTGGCTACTAATAACTTGAGGGCCTCATGATCTGAATGAAAAACAAACTGCTTTGGCCTTAAATAATGACTCCAACGATTTAGAGCTCTTACTATGGCATAGAACTCTTTATCATATGTCGAGTAGTTCTTCTTGGAGTCTTTCTCACTAAAATACGCCAACGGCTTTTGTTTTTGGACAAGAACAGCCCGATTTCCAACTCCACTTGCATCACATTCAACTGTAAATACTTTATCGAAATAAGGAAGTGCAATGATAGGAGACTCACAAAGTTTCTACTTAATTAATTCAAAAGCGTTTGTGAGCAGCTTTTGTCCATTCAAAAGAAGTCTTCTCCATACATTCGGTCATGGGAGCCATAAGAGTACTGAAGTTCTACACGAATCTACGATAAAAGGATGCAAGACCATGAAAACTTCTTACATCAATGATAGATTTTGGTGTTGGCAACAATTTTATCGCTTCCACTTTGGACTAATCAATAGAAATCCCATCATTAGAAACCACATATCCAAGGAATACAATGCTGGAAGAGAAGAATTCACACCTATCTTGTTACACCCCGAGCCCGGTGGGCACGCAGACATCCCTCAGCAACCGTTAACTTCGATAGTCATCCAGGATCCGACGGCCAAATGTCAAATGACCTAAATGAAGCATGCAAGCGAAAGAGAGAAAAACAACTATACACTTATTAAATAACAGAGCGCATTAGAACGACGGATCAAAAACATTTAACCAAACACTCAAAGCGGCTTCGGTTTACAAATGGAAGATCATAGTAGGTCACATGTCTAAAATACATTAACTGCTTCTTCGGCTAATCGTCTCCGGAATCCACGGAACTTCGTCTTTAGGGACCTGAAAAATGTTATCCCACGACGGGGTGAGATATAAATCTCAGTAAACTAGACCTAACTCTAAATTAGATCGCTAGTACTTCCAGACACTTTTGAAAACAAGTATTTTGGAGTAAAAAGGCTTGGGCATGGTAAAAGTATGATAGCCTTGGCAAAACATGATGATTCACAAAACAAGGCACAATTTTGACCAAATGTGGCATCCCAATCTTTTTCAAATAACTCGACAGTCAAAAAATCATGATAAAACTCGGCTTGGTACTTGGGCATGGTTTTCAGCTAAACAACTCAGGGAAAACAGTTCTTTGCTCCAAAACCGTCGTTCAATTCCAGTATTCTCAAGAAATCTGACATTAGTCAATAGTAATCAAATGTTACTCGCCCCATACTAAAATAACTCAGGCATCATTAGGAAATTTTCCTGAAAACAAACATTATTTTGCCAAGAAAATAGTTATTCACAGAAAACAATTTCATCCTTTCTCTTTGTTCCATTCCTTTTTCTTCATAAAACTGGACAATAGTCAATGGTAATGAGTCATTACTCGCCCGCACCAAAGCGCCTTGGGCCTCAAGATGAATTCTCTTTAATCAAGCCATTTTTTTCCATGAAATAAATTAGCCATAGATAACAATTCCTCTTTTCACTTTATTACGACGAGATGATTCGGTTGTCATAGTAACTCTCGCTTCCCAGCACCGTCGAGATGATTCGGTCAACTATGAGACTCTGTCATGGCCAATCCTGTGAGATGATTCGGCCAAACATGTGACGCCCGATACCTTAACTCCCTCGAGACCGTCGACATGAAGACTCTCGCGTCCTGACCTAAAGATGATTCGGTAAATACTGTGACTCTCGTTACTCCAGCACCACGAGATGATTCTGTCGACTGTAAGACTCTCTAGCCGCAGTGACCACGTCAGGCCAAATGGGATCAAGTCCATGAGCTCATAATCTTGGGGCCAAACACCCAAACACGGGATCGAACACCCATCATTAAAAGTTGGGATCAAACACCCAACTGGATTAGCCTTAAGTTTTCATACAAATTCCAGTTATACATACAAAAGCAAGGGGCATAAGCCCTATCTCACATGCTACAACCACAATTCACACTCGTGGTCACACAAATTACATAAGTCGAGCTTATACCAACGGAAATCCTTTTTAATACAAACATGACCCGCATTAACACACGCCATCATGACTTAACACACAAAAGTCAAAGTATCACTTTTCCAATTCAAGGCATGATATAAATCGCTCGACCTCGAGTTCTCAAACAAGTGAATCCCACCAATTGATTACTCAAAGCTCTCGGTCATGTTGGTCGGCAACAGACAATTCTTTCCTTGGAAGAATTCACACAAAACGGACGGTTAAACACCATTTAAACACCACTCTAATCCACATACACCTTGTCAACACACAATTTCATGTCTTGGGGTAACTCACTAAAAACTTCCAAGCCAAATGACGCCTCAACGAACCTCAAAGATTCACGGTTCCAAACTAGGTCGGCGGCGGCAGTTTCTGTCCTCTTGAAGATCACAAGGATTCAATCATAAAAATCCATAAAAAATCCACCTAAACCTCAAATACATGTTGCCAAAAGTCCTAACTAGGTTCAAGGAGCGGCTTACCAAAGATTGGAGCGAAGTGAGCTCAGAAATCCCACTTAAGAGCTCGCTGGTTCAAATCTGATTGATCAGACCTTTGCTCCTTCAAACAGATCTACATGACAGACGGGTGAGTGGATTTGGGCTCATAATACCTTGTTGGAATGGCAAGAGGATAATCTTTCTAATAGAGGTGGAATCACCTCAATACGATGTCAGACGAAGAAGTTATGGCCGAAACAGTGTGCGGAAATGGGAAGAACAACGAGCTGAGTGAGAAAGGGAAAGAGTGTCGAGAGAAAGATGAGAGGGAGGAGGTGAGCTGGTCGGCCAAGCAAGAAGAGAAGAAGAAGAAGATGATGAAGATTTCCTTACACTAAGATAAAGGCATGACATGACTTGTTAGGTGAGATAAGACTTGCATTTAATGGCTAATTAGGGTCCTAGGTCATAGCCTAATAGGTTGTCTCTTCATTCACCAAAATATCAAAACCAAAATGACCATTTAGTGCCCAAATTTTTTGCCAAAAAGGAATAAGGGAAGAAAGACCAAAATACCCTTATTTATCCTTAAGAACATGAGTAACCTTCGAGGGTAAAAGGGTCATTTTCCACTTCTAGTTCAAAACTTCATTTCTTGAGTCTTATGGGGCGAATCGTGATCCTAATCAATCTCGATGAGGTGGTGGGATCCAAATATTTCAAATGTTGAAAATTCATAAATGTCTGATATCCAATTCCGATGTCAATTTTCATGTCGAGTTCTCGTCGACTGTAATTCTAGTTTATCTACGACTAACGGGCGGCTCTTGCGGGCGCTACGCGTATGACCTTAGGATTTTCTCAAGTCGTGGCAACTTTGGTTGTCATGTGATTGTGAGGGTTTATCGCTAGCTCCTGCGGTCCTGATCGTCGAAATCCGATTTAGGAAATTCTCGTAAATTATACATTGGTTAGGCGGAATCACCAGAGTCCCAACGTATAACACTGGCAAGGCATTCCATGATCGATCCTAGATCGATCTCTGGTGGCCCAAAATATCCCCTCGACAATCCTTATGGTCAAAGTGCCATTTCTCATTCGAGATTCTTTTTTCCACGTACTAACCCTGCGTTAGTCTTACCCTTCGGTCAGTCGACTCGAGAGTGGCCAGCTCCGACCGAGATATGACTGAAACACACCGATCGATACCTTTCCAATCAATAGCCTTGAAAAGGGTCGGAATTCGGAATGTCACAACTCTTCCCCCCTTAAAGAAATTTCGTCCTCGAAATTTACAGCTTTTCAGTTATCCAACCTTGTGGGGGTAGTAATGCCTCATCGCTTCCTCACTTTCCAATAATTCCCTCTTTCCTTACGTTGTTTCCATAATCGTCCTTACTAACAAACGTCTCTGTCCTTCAAAATTTATTTCCTTTTGTCCCCAATCCGCACGAGCCTTTCGACTAATGATGTTTCATTGTCCACCTTTATAACTTCACTCTTCATGATTAGAACTAGTCCGGCCCGCACTTCCTTAGCGTAGTTATTCTATGTTCAACTCTCCTTTCCTTCAGATCGAAATGGGTCCTTTCTTTGTGACACTTTGAAGTACACATAATTTTCCTCCTTGACTCCCAAAATCCGTGTCGCTTAGTCATTTGTTTCCCTCTTCGATATTCTTAGGCTTTCCTTAACCATCCTTGGTTGGCTCAATTAATGGTCAAGCTTGCCTCAGACTTTCTCATTTTCTTTCGCCACTCACGTTCCAGTACGTAGGGTTTTGTAAGTTCTATCAGTCAACGTCTTAGGTATTGCCAAATCTATCCTCTACTGACCACTGCCACTTTAGGCGAATTCTGTCAAAAGTAATCGTTTCTCTTATTCTTTCTTGAATTCGATAACGTCGGTTCATAAGACATCCTTAGCTCGTTCTCTTTAGACTGTCTATTGGTCCAAAGGCAATAGGCACGCCATTCTGCTACTTTACTTCACTAATCCCTTGCCTTGAAGATTCTTCTAAAACATAGCATCAAACTTAAGATCTCTATCTATTGCCATCGTTGCTAAATCGTCATAAAGCCGTACTCCTTTGTATCTATGTCCCGTGAGGTACTATTCATTTCAAATGTCCTTTTCACACCATTAAGCATATGCAGTTTCTAGTCGGCATGTAATTTCCCCAGCATGAGTCGTAGCCTTCTTGGCACTTTAGTCAATCTCGTGGTTAAGTCCCCAACAGTCTTAATAATCCTTCAGACCTATGACGTCGTGTCTTCTCTTGCTGGTACACCTCAATTCTTAGTCACGTGTTTGACTACTTTCACTTCCATTTCGTTCCTTTCTGGTGTCCATGTAAGTCTTAGCACATCTTGTGCTATTCCAATAAATGCCTATGGCTCTTTCCATGAACTCCTCATAAGATCCTCTCTTTCGTCCCCCTTCATTAGTGGGCACGCGTCCTCGATCATGAAACTTCAAAGTTTCCCTTCTTAATTCAATGTTCCTTTTTCCAGGTACGCAAAAGTTTGGATTTTTTCCATGTTACTTTTATCCATTCTATCCTTTGGACATTAGGGTCTATCCATCACAGTGTTTTAATCCCTTCTTGACCTTCGGGTCCGATGCTTGAGGCATTTGTTTAATTAGCCCTTCGGCAAACTTTCCATTTAGAATTTAAGCCTCTTATTCCTCGAGCAGGGTTTTATCCTTTCATCACCCATTTCGAAACGTTAAACTTTCAATTATAGACATCTATTTCTTTATTCGCCTTTCCAAGGCGATATCAAGCACCATAGTCATGACCTTTGAATAATGTCCTCAATCAGCGTGACCTTCCCTTCAGCTCTCTTTTGAGCGATCAGCACTTCCCACTTTTATAGCTCACATATCTGCAAGGTCTTTCTTTACACAACAACGCCCCATATCCTCAAGCAATTTCATCTATATACGTTGCTCTTCATCTAATTCTTTTCGTGGAAGAACTAATACTTCAAGTTCTGGGGGTCCACATGACTTCGAAATCCTCCTTATCTCAAAATGACATTACTCATTTCTCACGGAGGACAGCGACTGGCGATTTCCAAGTCGTACCTTAGGTAACTTGTCCTTTTAGGTCGTACCATTACTGTATATAGGCAACAAGCATTCCACGTTGCACGGTTACACATTCCAATTCCCTTTGCGACACGTTGCTGAAATTCACGCGGCCTTTCATTTCCAGGTGGAATCGTATACATTGATGCAATTGCTCTTCCATGCTTAACTATCGGGGTTCCTTTTGCACTCGTCCCTTCATTCACGTGACTTTCATCCTCGGCCAACCCGATCGTCGGGAATATTTTCGTGGGGAATCTACCTTGGTAGTTTCCATTCAGGAAGTCTTAAACTTCAGTAACTCATATCGACTTTAGCCAACTCATTGCTCGCTCTGATCCCCAAGGGTTTCTCAGAGGTTTCATTCCTCAAAACTTCACGACCGCGTCAGAACGTTCATCAACATCAAAAACTTACACTCCTTGCACCTAGCACATAGCGAGCGTTCTCCTTAAGATCTGCAGAATAGTTCTTAACTTCCATTTGTGCTTCTCGTAATTTCTTAAGTAAATCCAAATATCATCCACGGAGACAATAATGAGTCGATTTATTTATTCCCTTGCATTCGATTAGGCCTTTATCTTCTTCCTTATTACTAAATGACTAACTACCGCAATTGCTCTGTGCATCATCCATGTGAGAGTCTTACAATTTGGCTCCCCGTTTCCTTATATCTCCTAATTAGACTATACAACCTTTTGTTCATTTTTGTTACTCTTCTCCCAGGAAGCACTAACATCTAGCTATATGATTCATGATCTCCAGTGCGACTTTCCTTTAATTTCATCCATTCGGCTAAACGTCTATTCCATCCTGGGATTCAGTATCGTTCCAAGATAGGTCTCATAGAATTCTATCATGGGGGTCTTTTGAGCGCTGTAGCTCCCCTTCCAACTCAGACGCTCAATCTTAATTGCCCAAACAATTAGAATCCCTTCTTCCTTCCATACTTAGGGTTTTCTTACCCCAGGAAGGAACCATGCACTTTAGCAACATCTTTTTACTTCGAATCCACATTATCTCTCATGCCTCGCGGCACTAACCTTGGAGTCTATGCCCATGGTGACACTTTTGCTTCATAGCTAAAATACCACGACATTTGATATTCTCTTGTTAACAACTCAATCCATTCAAGTGACGAGGCTCCAACGGTCAAGTTTCCTCCTCGGCCTCCTACTAATTCACACTTAAGACGGTCAGTTCAATCAATTGAGTCCTCTTCTATTATGGTCCAGAACAATCCCCTCTGTTCAACCTGTCATTCCACTTCCGCTATACTTCGGGACCACATATAGTCAAGACTATCAAATCTACCCATTTCCCTTTTACTAACAACCATCTTATGGTTCAATCATCTCAAAGGGACCAACGTCCTATCCTTTAAGAGACAATAACTTATAAATCAATTTGACGATTTCCATGCTCCTTTCTGTCGTCATCTTCCTGGCTTCTAATGCTTACCTTGATGACAACAACATTAGTCGTCTCAGCGACTGAAGTAGTGATGACAGCTCCTTCTCGAGTCTTCTTGCCTATCAACTTTCATTTCATTCCAGGTTCTCATGACCCTTCAGTTCTTGGGTCTCTCACAACCTATAGACTCAGGTTCGGCGCTCCTTTAACGCCTTTACTTTGTTGACCCATGCCTACTAAGTTCTCAGAATCCTCGAACTACTACAGTCCTTCCAGGAATTAAAGACCTACGTCAATACTCAGGTCTGATAACCCTAGACCACTCAATAACACAATAGTCCCAATTAAACAATCTTTCATCCAAGGGTCTCAGGCAATTCTGAATAATTGCCATCTACTAGACAGGCCTCACCTAGGTAACATTAAGAAAACACATCGAGGTACTCTTTCAAGAAAGCATAAGCTTGTACTCTGAGTCCAGACACCTCTGTAGCATAACAATAGCTCAACGTGTTGCTTACTACCTCATTTAGACACCCATCAGAACCACTCACAAGATCAAGCACACGACTCGCCACACTGTCCAAACATACGCACCAATTTCATTTTCAAAAGATGCCCACTGCCATGTACGAAGCTTTTAATCATGCCATTTACATGCACCATTACAAATGCTATGCAAATCGTGCCTTATAACCACCCAAGGTCTCACTATCTAGTCGTTCTAAAGGCCTTACTCCTTATCCCTCAATGTCTCGACCAAATTAGATCGAGATGACCTTGCTCATATACCAACTAAACGAGGATGTCACACCCCGAGCCCGGCATGCACGCGAACATCCCTCAGCAGCCGTTAACTTCGATAGTCATCCAGGATCTGACGGCAAAATGTCAAAGGACCTAAATGAAGCATGCAAGAAAAACAACCATACACTTATTAAATAACAGAGGGCATCAGAACGAGGCATCAAAAACATTTAACCAAACACTCAAAGCGGCTTTGGTTTACAAATGGAAGATCATACAAGGTCACATGTCTAAAATACATCAAGTGCTTCTTCGGCTAATCGTCTTCGGCATCCACGGGACTTCATCTTTAGGGACCTAAAAAATGTTGTCCCACCACGGGATGAGATATAAATCTCAGTAAACTAGACCTAACCCTAAGCTAGGTCGCTAGTACCTCCAGACACATTTGAAAACAAGTATTTTGGAGTAAAAAGGCTTGGGCATGGTAAAAGTATGATAGCCTTGACAAAATATGATGATTCACAAAACAAGGCACAATTTTGACCAAATGTGGCATCCCAATCTTTTTCAAATGACTCGGCAGTCAGAAAATCATGATAAAGCTTGGCTTCGTACTTGGGCAGGGTTTTCAGCTAAATAACTCAGGGAAAACAGTTCTTTGCTCCAAAACCGTCGTTCAATTCCAGTATTCTCAAGAAATCTGACATTAGTCAATAGTAAACAAATGTTACTCGCCCCATAATAAAATACCTCAGGCCTCATTAGGAAATTTTCCTGAAAACAAACATTATTTTGCCGAGAAAATAGTTATTCACAGAAAACAATTTCTTCCTTTCTCTTTGTTCCATTCCTTTTTCTTCATAAAACTGGACTTTAGTCAGTGGTAACGAGTCATTACCTGCCCGCGCCAAAGCGCCTTGGGCCTCAAGATGAATTCTCTTTAATCAAGTCATTTCTTGTCATGAAATCAATTAGCCATAGATAACAATTCAGCTTTTCACTTTGTTACGACCAGGTGATTCGGTCGTCATAGTGACTCTCGCTCCTCAGCACCGTCGAGATGATTCGGTCAACTATGAGACTCTCGTCATGGCCAATCCTGCGAGATGATTCGGTCAAACACGTGAGGCCCGATACCTTATCTCCCTCGAGACCGTCGACATAAAGACTTTCGCGTCCGGACCTAGAGATGATTCGGTCAATATAGTGACTCTCGTTACTCCAGCACCACGAGATGATTCGGTCAACTGTAAGACTCTCTAGCCGCAGTGACCTCGTCAGGCCAAATGGGATCAAGTCCCTAAGCTCATAATCTTGGGGTCAAACACCCAAACACGGGATTGAACACCCATCATTAAAAGTTGGGATCAAACACCCAACTGGATTGGCCTTAAGTTTTCTTACAAATTCCAGTCATACATACAAAAGCAAGGGGCATAGGCCTTATCTCACATGCCACAACCACAATTCACACTCGTGGTCACACAAATTACATAAGTCGAGCTTATACCAATGGAAATCCTTTTTAATACAAACATGACCTGCATTAACACACGTCATCATGACTTAACACACAAAAGTCAAAGTATCACTTTTCCAATTCAAGGCATGAAATAAATCCCTCGACCTCGAGTTCTCAGTGTCACAAGTAACTAGAGACTTGATTTAACAATTAGAGTCACTTTAAGCACTCAATTCGAACCAAAATTGTCACAAGGCATACTCAAGGTTTAATCATCAATTGCGGTCAAGCTAAAGCAACATTTATAGGCCTCGATTCCACAATTTTCAACCATAAATCATTCAAGCTCAAATCAACCGACAAGAGGGCAGGTTTGGGTTCGGCGTTTCCTAGCCTAAATCGGTTCAAAAAACATCTATTTCTCAGACAATGTCGTCCTTTAGTACCCTAACTCCCTAGTAAAGGTTTAGGAATAGCTTACCGAGCTATCCAAACAAGTGAATCCCACCAATTGATTAGTCAAAGCTCTCAGTCAAGTTGGTCGACACAGGACAATTCTTTCCTCGAAAGAATTCACACAAAACGGACCGTTAAACACCATTTAAACACCACTCTAACCCACATACACCTTGTCAACACACAATATCATGTCTTGGGGGTAACTCACCGGAAATTTCCAAGCTAAACGACGCATCAACGAACCTCAAAGATCCACGGTTCCAAACTAGGACGGCGGCGGCACTTTCTGTCCTCTTGAAGATCACAAGGATTCAACCATAAAAATCCATCAAAAATCCACCTAAACCTCAAATAAATGTTGTCAAAAGTCCTAACTAGGTTCAAGGAGCAGTTTACCAAAGATTGGAGTGAAGAGAGCTCGGAAATCCCACTTAGGAGCTCGCGGGTTCAAATCTGACTGATCCGACCTTTACTCCTTGAAACAGTTCTACAAGACAGATGGCTGGGTGGATTTGAGCTCATAATACCTTGTTGGAATGGCAAGAGGATAAGATTTCTAATGGAGGTGGAATCACCTCAATATGATATCGGATGAAGAAGTTATGGCCGAAACAGTGGGCGGAAACGGGAAGAACAACGAGCTAAGCGAGGGAGGGAGAGAGTGCAGAGAGAAAGATGAGAGGGAGGAGGTGAGATGGTCGGCCAAGCAAGAAGAGAAGAAGATGAAGATTTCCTTATACCAAGATAAAGGCATGACATGACTTGTTAGGTGAGATAAGACTTGCATTTAATGGCTAATTAGGGTCCTAGGTCATAGCCTAATAGGTTGTCTCTTCATTCACCAAAATATCAAAACCAAAATGACCATTTAGTCCCCAAATTTTTTTCCAAAAAGGAATAAGGGAAGAAAGACCAAAATACCCTTATTTATCCTTAAGAACTTGAGTAACCTTCGAGGGTAAAAGGGTCATTTTTCACTTCTAGTACAAAACTTCATTTCTTGAGTCATATGGGGCGAATCGTGATCCTAATCAATCTCGATGAGGTGGCGTCCAAGTATTTCAAATGTTGAAAATTCATAAATGTATGATACCTAATTTCGAGATCAATATTCATATCGAGTTCTCGTCGATTGTAATTCCAGTTTATCTCCGACTAACGGGCGGCTCTTGCAGGCGCTACGCTTATGACCTTAGGATTTTCTCAAGTCGTGGCAACTTTTGTTGTCATATGATTGTGAGGGTTTATTGCAAGTTCCTACGGTCCTGATCGTCGGAATCCAATTTAGAAATTTCTCGCAAATTACACATTGGTTAGGCGGAATCACCCGCGTCCCAACGTATAACACTAGCAAGGCATTCTATGATCATTCCTAGATCGATCTCTACTGGCCCAAAATATTCCCTCGACAATCCTTATGGTCAAAGTACCATTTCTCATTCGAGTCTCCTTGGTCCACGTAGTAACTCTGCGTTAGTCTTACCCTTTCTGTCAATCGACTCGAGAGTGGCCAGTTCTGAGCGAGGTATGACTGAAACACACCGATCGATACATTTCCAATCAATTGCCTCGAAAAGGGTCGGAATTCGGAATGTCACATATCTATCTTCGTACAAAACTTATGCTGCTTTAGAACATCGAACACTTGTTTCAAGTGAGATATATGCTCTTTTTACTTTTGTTGTTCACAAGAATATCATCAAAGTATACAACAACAAAGTAACCTATAAAAGGGTGAAGGACCTTATTCAAAAGCCTCATAAAAGTGCTTGGAGCATTAGAAAGTTCGAATGGCATAACCAGCCACTCATAGGGTCTTCCTTTCCTCTTGAAAACAATTTTTCACTCATCCTCTTCTTGCATTAGAATCTAGTGATAGCCACTTCGCAAGTCCATTTTTTAAAACACAGTTGAATAATGTAATTCATCGAGCATATCATCGAGTCTAGGTATAGGTTACCTATACTTAATGGTGATGTTGTTGATGGCTTTACTATCCACACACATTCTGAATGAGCCATATTTCTTTGGCACGAGTAGAGCCGGAATAGAACTTGGGCTCATACTTTCTCGCACGTTGCCCTTTTTAATAAGTTCACTCACTAGCCGATGCAGCTCCTTTGTTTCTTCCGGATTACATCGATAAGTTTCTCTGTTCGGTAGAGAAGCACTAGGCAATAGATCAATGTGGTGCTCAATTCCCCTTAATGGAGGTAATCCATCTGGCAACTCCTTTGAAAATACATCTGCAAATTCTTTCAACAAATGACACATTTTCAGGTGCAAGTATTTTTTAATCTCACTTTGTTTCTCAACCATGAGCAAAACATACACATTCTTTTATTTGCTAATGGCTCTCTCAACCCGAGTTTCATTCAAGAGCAGATTTTCTTTTCGAGCGTTTCCCTTCCCAGGTTGATATTTCGGTATCAAAAGTGGACTCAAGGGAACAAGAGTAATGTATTTATGTTCCTTGTGAAACGAATATGTATTTTTACGCCCATCATGTACAACCTTTCCATCATACATCCAAGGTCTTTCCAATAACAAGTGACATGAATCCATGGGAATAACATCACATAAAATCTGATCTTGATAACTTTTACCGATAGAAAACAAAATCAAGACTCGTTTACTTACCTTAAGATCGCTTCCTTTGCTAAGCCATTGGAGTTTGTACGGTTGAGGATTTTTGGTAGTTGGAAACTTCAGTTTATCAATCAAAGTTGTTGAGGCAACGTTGGTGCAGCTTCATCCATCAATGATCATCGTACACTCCTTTTCGTTAATGGTGCAATAGGTGTGGAAGATGTTTTCCCTTTGCTCATCATCTTCTAGGAAAATGTTGAAGTGTAAGGCTCTATAGATAACTAAACAATCTCCATTGTCAACTTCCTCCACGAGTTCTTCTCGTTCCCCAGATTCAGAATCATCGTGATTAGATTCATCTGCTTCCTCTTGAATCTCCAACTCGATCTTCTCAGCTTCTTGAGAGTCATAACCGTCCGGTTAGGACAGTTTGCTTGAAAATGCCAATAGCTAAGGCATTTAAAGCACTTTCGGTTATCACCATTGGGTCTCTTGTTCGGCTTTTTGATGGGTTCAGCAGCCTTCACTTTATCTTTGTCTGTAGCCGACGAACTCTCAATCTTACCATAAGAAGCACCATCAAAGAAGGATGTTCCCCTTGTTGAGGTCTTGGAAGATAACCTCTTGTTCTTCACTTGTTTCTCAACCTTCATTGCTAGTTTGCATACATCCTCGAACGACCAATAATGTTGAAGCTCAACCAAATCAGTAATATCTCTATTCAAACCACCAAAGAAACAAGCAATGGTTTGTTCTTATGATTCTAGAACATCGCACCTCATCATGAGTTGCTCAAACTCCCTAACGTATTCTTCTAAGCTCATCCCGTGTTGCTTAAGAGAATTCAGCTTAAGGAATAAATCATGTTTATAGTTCGTGGGTCAGAATCTCTTCTTGATCAACTTCTTAAATTTTTTCCACGAACGGATCTTTCTTTTTCCTTCCCGGACTCTTTGATTTTTGAGATTTTCCCACCATAGTTAAGCATACTTTTTAAACGTAAGAACATCAACCTTGTATCTATTTTCATCCGAGTAAGATTTAAATTCAAATACTCATTCTATAGTATGCAGCCAATCAATTAAATCATCAAGATTAAGGCTACCTTTACATCGTGGTCATCGTTGTGCCTTTCTCTTCTTGTCCTAGTTTGATAGTCCGAATTGCTAGAATCACCTCCTGTATTGTTGGATTCATCATCGGAATTTGAATGTGGATCATCATGGCGCGGGTGATTATTGCTAGGTTCTTGTTGCGGTGGATCTTGCCCCACTCGATTCTCCAATAGGGTGAGCGCTCGCTCCTTTTGTTGCTGCAACATGTTTATTTCACGATCTAGCCTTTCGTTGTGGGCTGTGCCATTCCGAATTTCGACCCCTCTCGAGGCTATGAAATGGAAAGATATCGATCGGTGTATTTCAGTTGTATCTCGCTTAGAGCGGGCCACTCTCGAGTTAACTGAACAAATTGGAAAGACTAACGCGGAGTCGGGTACGTGGACCTGGCAAAATTGAATAAGAAATGACACTTTGACCATAAGGATTGTCGAGGGGATATTTTGGGCCAGCAGAGATCGATCTAGGAACGATCGTGGGATGCTTTGCTAGCATTATACGGTTGGGACGCGGGTGATTTCGCTTAACCAATGTATAATTTGTGAAATTCCCTAAATTGGATTCTGATGATCAGGACCACAGGAACTAGCGATAAACCCTCGCAATCACATGACAACCAAAGTCGCCACGACTTGAAAAATCCTAAGGTCGATACACATAGCACCTACAAGAGTCGCCCGTCAGTTTGAGATAAACTAGAATTACAGTCGACAAGAACTCGACATGAATTAGACCTCGGAAGTGGGTATCGAACATTGAAGAATTCCAACATTTGAAAAGAATTAGACGCCGCCTCATTGAGGGTAATTAAGATCAAGACTTGCCTCATAAGATTGGAAAAAGTGAGATTTTAGACCGTAAAACGGAAATGACCCTTTTGCCCAAGAGATTTCTCATGCCTTTAAGAATTAGCAAGGGTGTTTTAGTCATTTACCCTCCCCTATCTTGGCAGAAAATGGAAGGGGCATTGTGGTCATTTGGACTCCAAGATATTATAGGAAAAAGACAGGGACAAGACTAGCAATTAATACAAATCTAATCTCACCCTATAAAGCCTAGTCTAATTGTCATCAAGGTCCTAAGCTACCACATCTCTCTCTCTCTCTCTCTCTCTCTCTCTCTCTCCCTCTCTCTCTCTCCATTGGCTGGTAAGAGAAGTCATCTTCTTCTTCTTTCTTCTTCATTTGGCCGAAAATCACCACTCTCTCCCTCAAACTCTCTCTCGCTCAGATTTTTCTCTCGCCGCCAGCCTCGACGATGTCTGTTGTTTGGCTCATAACTTCTTCGTCCGTTATCGGATGGAGACGAGCCACCCACCATTAGAAAGCTATTTCTCTTACCGTTTCAAAAGGTATCATGAGCCCAAATCCACCTAGCCATTTGTCTTGTATAGCCATTTGAGTGAGCAAAGGTCGCTGCTCGACCTTGTTCCAACCCGATTAGCTTCATTTTGGAATTCCAGGCTTGTTTTGGCTTGATTCTTAGTAAGACCACTTCTCAAGACTTGTTAAGACATGCAGAATTGTGTTTGTGGGTTTGATGATGCATTATAATGAGATTTAAGGGCTGATTGCATGTAGTTTTGTTTGGACGAAAACTGATTGTCGCCGACCAGCAGGGAAACCACAACTTTTGAGGATCTTTGAGGCTTCGTCTTGCTTGAATTCCACCGGTAAGCCATCCTAGAACTTAGACCTAAGGGTTGATTAGCTTGTGGTTAAGTTTGGTGAAGTTTAGAAGTAGTTGGTAGCTAAACTTTGAGTGATTCCCAATTGGACAGAATCTGTCTCCGCCGGAAAGGGTTGGAACCAGGCACTTTGAGGTCCGTCAAGGCGTCGTTTGGCTTGAAAATCGTCGGTGAGCCATCACGGAACTTAGACTAAGTGTTATTTAGCTTGTGGATGAATTTGGCTTAGTTTAGAAGTTGTTTTATAGCTAAACCTTAGCTTGAATCACACGTGGATAGAACTGTCCGCTAGAAGACTATGGTGAACCGCGAGCCACATGCGGCTCTTTTAATCAATTTTCATGGTACAAATCATTGGTAAGCCTCTTAGGAACTCGTTTGACATGTTAGGGTAGCTTGTGGTTGAAATTAGAGGTGATTTAAGGGAGTTTAACAGCTGAAACTTTGTGAAACACCTAGGAGTCGATTCTGGTCAGATTTGGAGGAGGACATGCGCCACTTGTTTCATGGACATCTCTAGCTTAGATTGCTTGTAAGTTGATCCTAAACATTTATTAGGATGTTAGCTTACTAATAGACAAAGTTTGATCTTGAATTGGATGGTTTATGGACTGATTTTGTGAGAAAGCACCGTGAGAACCGAACCCGTCCAGATTTGAGGACTTGCGTTCATTGACTTGCTTTTGATGGAAAGCCGAATGCTTGAAGAGTCTCATTTAACCATGAACAAGTGTTTTAAATGGCTATTTGATTGCTTGAGTTGGATAAGCCCCGAAAGTTTTTATCGAAAGAAAAGCCAAGTTTGAGTTTTGAAATGGCCGTGTATTACTTATGCTATTGTGAGCATTTAGATGAGATTGAATTGAGTGTCTTGATTTGGTGATGAAATGTTTGAATCTACTGAGTTTATTTTCGATTGGAAATTGAGGCGTGCATTTGCTTTTCAAACGAAAGTTGAGGCTATTATATTTGAAGCTTTTTATGATGAAATGGTGTGTGCGATCGCTGAGGAAATTATAAGTGCACTGGTGTGTGGGATCGCCAATGGCGTATGGGATTGCCGAGAAAATTATAAGTGCACTGGCATGTGGGATCGCCAAGAATTATGAATTTGGCCAATGCGTTAGGAGGGAATTACTCCCATTTGACCGGATGAGGTCGTGCGGCTAGAGAGTCTCATACTAACACGATTCATCTCGATTAAAAATAGACGTCGAGAGTCGTATGGTGACCGAATCATCTCTAGGTCTGGACGCGAGAGTTTCATATGGACTGATGAGTCATATGATTGATTGAATTATCTCGCAGCCCAGGATGGGCGGAAATGGGAAGAGGCCCTAGATGGGCGGGATTGAAAAGATATGTTTTCTGGAAATACCAAAGAAATGGAATTTTGAGAAATTGGAAATTGCTTCATGATTTGAAATGGCGTCAAGTCTATATTTTGAGTGGAAAACTTTGCCATTGTACGAAGCTTAGAGTTCATCACGATTTTCTCGACTTTGATGAATCGATTTGAAGGTACTAAAATGCCATGTTTTGGACGATACCTTATTTTTCCATGCCAAAGCTTTTTACCCCAAAATACCATGTTTTTTAAATGTGTCTGGAGGTACTGGCAACCTAGTTTAGGGTTTGGTTTAGCTCACTGAGATTTATATCTCACCTTATCGTGGGATAACATTTTTCAGGTCTTAGATGAAGGAAACCCAGGCTTGCCATGGATTGACATTCGATGAAGTGGTTGGAGGAAATGGATATTGTAACATTCTGAATTTCCTGCAATTTGAGACTATGAAATGAGAAGAATCTATCGATGTATTTCATTTTTATTTCGCTCGGATCTGATCAATCATGATTAGACTGACCAAAAGGGAAAGGCTAACGCACGACAAGGTACGTGGACCTAGGAAACTCAAATTGGAAAGGACGCTTTGACCATAAGGATTGCTGAGGGACATTTAGAACTAATAAGGGTCGATCTGATAATGATTAAGGAATTCTTTGCTAGCGTTATACGATTGGAACGCGGGTGATACCGTATAACCAATGTATAATTTGCGACGTTTTCCTAAATCAGACAATGACGATCGAGACCGTCGGAACTAGTAATGAATCATCGCAATTACATGACAACCAAAGTCGTCTTATCCTGAGTCATCCTAAGTGTGACGAGAGTCACAGAGTCGATACGCGTAACGTCTGCAAAAGCCGCCCATTAGTTCGAGATAAACTGAAGTTACAATCGGCGGACAATTGATCACGAAATGGAAGTTCAAAATTGGCAATTGGAAATGAAGAATTTCAAAATTAGAAAAGTATTTGACGTAGTCTCGCCAATGGCCATTCAAAATGAGAAAAATGAATTTTTGGACGAAAAATGCCAAATGACCATTTTGCCCCTCTCCCATTTGTCTATGTCTTAAGGATATTTGAAGGTCAAAATAGTCATTTACCCCTCCCCATAAGCTACCGAAAATTCTTGTGCAAGGAGTCAATGCAAGTCAATGACATTATTGGACCATTGCCACATGTCACTCTTGGAAGGCCAAATGCATTAATTACCCTACCTAATCACATTTTGTCAATTTAACCTCTATTATTGGTGTGGAACATCCCATTTTACAGCCCTTCAGCCATGAGTAGCACTTCCCCCACCATTTCCCTTTGATTTTTCTCCCTTTTCCTTCTTACCAAAAACTGCCCAGAAAAATAGTTTTTGTGCCCCCTGTTCGGTCCGTTCGATCAGCATCTCCCGTTGTCGTCTCGCCGCCGTCAACCACCATAGGTTAGTTCAAGATGTCCTTAACAATTTCCAATTGGTTTTACGTCCATTGGAGGTCTAGTGAATTTTTTAGAATTTTTGGAAGAAAAGAGGACGAATTCTGAGCTAGCTGAGGAAAAGTGTTGGTTCTAGCTCTTAGAAAGTTCAAATGACCTCAAACATTTGTGAGATCTTCATAACATCTAGTACTCATGTTGGATGAGCTTTGGCCATAAGTTTGGTGGTGTTAAATTAGATTTTCATGAGTAATTATGGATGATCAAATCTAACCAGAAAACTGATCGTTGCGCACCAAGAATAAACTGAGTTGTTGGAGGGCTTTGGGTTGTTGTTTCTCTCCAAAATTCCTGGTGAGCCTCCCTAACACTTATATTGAGCTCGTGAGAATTTGGAGCCTATAGATGATTTGTGGGTTGATATGCACGGTTGGATTGAAACCGGATGTGTTCTGTTTCTGCCATATTTTGACCAATGCTGTTGGGGATGCTTTAAGTGGTACTTTCGCATCAAATAACTCATGAGACCTTATGAGATGTTGTGTGAGGAGTTAATTGGAAGTATATGAAGTGGATTGGGATTTATGAGTGATTTAAGGGCTATTTTGAGCAGGAAACACAAAGTTATATTCTGCTCTGCATTTTGCTGTTTAAACAGAATATATTAAGGGTTTGTGGAAGTATGGTGGTGTATTCGATCATTTGATAAGGCATCTTGAGTTTCCATTTGATTAATTATTGAGGGATTGGTATCAAGGAAGTGAGAATTAATTGGATTTTGATCCAAAATTATTGAACTTCCTAGGGCGGCACGTGGTCCTCGTTTGACTGTGGTCTTGTGGATCGAGGAGACTCGTTTGGTGTGGATTTCTACTAATTTCTTGAGGTAAGTGGTTCCTAAACCCTTACTTGACGCTACTGGATAGTTGTCTGGAGTAGCGTGAATGTGCGTTAAAAGCATGATGATTGATAATGTGTTATTGAATTGGCCAAGGGCCCTATTATTATTATTGAGATTGGCCATGGACCCTATTATTGCTATTAAGACTGGCCGCATGCCCTATTATTGCTAGTGAATTGGCCGTAGGCCTTGAGAAATTACATCGCGGCCGTGGGCCCTGGCGATGCTTGAGTGAATTGAGATTTCATCGCGACTGTGGGCCCTAGCGATGCTTGAATAAATTGAAATAACATCGCGGCCGTGGGCCCTGGCGATGGTTTAGCTGTGAGCCCTATGAAATTATATCGCAGCTTGGAGTCTTGGCGATACATCACGACCGTGGGCCCTGGCGATGATTAAATGATTGTCACATTGAAGGCACTATGTTTGTTTTAGGCTAAAGTGTGAAGCTTGGGTCACAAGTGATGATGTGTGCATGGTGGTTACTTCTTTATATCAAGTACTTGAAAGAAATTATGATCATTTGCCATGTGCTATTGGTTGCTGAGTTCCTTGCTTCTTGTTGCATTATTGTGTGGTCTAGCGGGACTAGTGGTTTAGTTTGGGTTAGGTCTCACTTGCTGGGATGCAAATCTCACCCTGTAGTGGGACATACATTTTTAGACCCAAACCTTTGAAGAAGGTCTCGAAGATGACGCAGAAGGAAAAGGGAGGAAGATGAAGTCGAGTCTGTCTAGTCTATAGCTTTCTTTTTGAAGTTCATCATTTTGGTCTTATAGTTCCTTCCTCCGAATCCTACCTCCTTTTGTTGTAATAGACCCTTTTATTTGTAAGACAATGCATGTTAGTTTTAATCCTATGTTACCTTGTGTTTATTTTATGTCTGGGGTTTTGTTTTCAGTTCCGCATGTGCTTTTCATATGGCTTATCGAGAGTTAGGCCGTTAGATCCTAGGTCATCTTATTAAGATTGACGGCTGAGTGGGATGTTGGCGTGCCCGCCGGGGTCGGGGCGTGACATCCCTGTTGAAGTGGTATGAGAGCAAGGTTAGCTCGATCCAAGCAGATGGAGTATTGGAGTTGTCACGCCCTGAGTCCTTTCGAGCGCGCTAACATCGCCCTACTGCCGTACTGCTTAACTTCTTACCCAAGATCCAACGGCACGCACTAGATAATGAGACTCATATGCACATGCGGAAGCGACATACATAACTCCATGCAATAGATAACAAGATGACTTGAGAAAATGAAATACTTAACCATAACATAACATAGATTCAGTTTTACAAAATACACATGGGCTACCATACATTACTGGGGCTAGGGGAGAGGGGTTAGCCTACTCAAAATAAGTCGTCTACTAAGGGACACGCGTCGCCATCCTGAGGGACACTCCAAAAGTCAAAGGCTGCTACTACGCCTAAGGGTCAGGCTCGCTGCTGCCGGATTAGTCATCACCGGCCATGGGGTTGTACTCTACCCAATCGCCCGGCTGCGCCTCCTCTGGAACTTCTTCCGGCTCGGACTCGGTCTCCGGGTCAGAAATCTCGCCATCGGGAGGGTACACGGTCATCGGATCCTGCTCGTCGACAACGTCCCAAGGCACATCAAAAGATCTCAGGTGTCCCCAAGTAGTGTCGCCGTCTCAATACCACCACGCTGCGTACCTGTCTGGCCTCCAGTGATCTGCCCCTTCGTCCACCCAAACTGTGCTACGCTCACTAATAAAAACCCTATCCTCCCCCACTGGGTACTCAGTAAAGTACTTCTCGGTCATTACTGGTACCCCAAAAGCTGGCGGCGGCTTGGTCAGGGCTTGGGGTCTGAAAAAGGTGGGTCCCACAATGGGATGAGATAAACTCAATAAGCTAGTCCTAACCCTAAGCTAGGCACTCGGGATTTCCAGACACACCCAAACACATGCAATAACCAATCATGCGAAATCAAGCAAATGGCGCACAATAATTCAATCAAGGCATGCATTGTCATATAATGCACCAATCTAGACTAGGATTGGCTTGGCTTGGCTTGGTACTTTGGCACTTAACATTTCATATAGTAAGGGATAGCTTATATACAAGATACGATTGTAATTCCCATAGCTCAGTGTCGCGACCCGTCCGATAGCGGACGCGGCTAATGGATTACCGATCGCGGGCCTTGGATCGGCGCGGGCCCTCCCAGGCCCATACCAAATCGCAACGGGAGTTTTCTTTTAAGGGGTTCGACGATAAGAGTCGATCGCTTTCGACCTTCAGTGTGGTCGTGGTGGCATGTGCAACTTGTGCATGCATTTGGAGTCGCCACCGGTCTTTCTTGGAGGGTAGACCGGAAACCTTACTGACCGATTGAGAGAGATCGATCAGTTCTGCAGAACCAGAGATTTTGGATTCGGGGACTTGATTACGTCGGTATCATTACCAACGCCCTTTCGGTACCTAACGCGAGTGATTTTCCTGACTAGGAGTTCATGCAGACGCAATTTTGGGTAAGATAGGTATGGTTCGGGTTTCATGCAGATTGGAACACTAGTCCTATCAATCGCAATCAATTCAACGAAAGCGCAGTCAATCGTATAAATGAATCATGTTAATGCATATCAATTCACATCAAATGGCCTCCTAACATAGCCATAAGGGCTTAGGGAATGTATGATTTGGGACCGGGGTAAAATGGGGAGATTTGGAGGTAATTTAGCCCGAAGGGCAAAATCGTCAATTTTTGGAAGACTTGGATACCGAATTACCCAAAATATTCCATGGCCAGTTGATTGTGACCATTTCCCATTTTTGAGAATTTTTTGGAATTTTTTTGATTTTTCTTCAATTTTGGAAGACGATTCGCCCGAAGGGCGAAATTGTCATTTTAAGAAGGGTCGGGGTTCAAAACACCCGGAATGAGTCTTGGCCAGGGTTTGCGGCCAATTCCTATTTTTTGGGATTTTCCTGGATTTGTTTAGAATTTTTTTGGAAGACGGTTTGCCGGAAGGGCAAAACCGTCATTTCTGGAAGGTTCGGGGGTCAAAAGACCCGAAACAGGTCATGGCCAGTTGAATGTGGCCATTTTCTATTTTCTGGAATTTTTTTTAGAATTTTTCTGAATTTTCTTGAATTTGTTTTTGAATTTTTTATGATTTTCTATTTTTTATTGAATTTTTGAAATTTTTATTATTATTATTTTTTATTTCGAAAATGGTAATCTGATTTGGACCCCTAAACCCAACCCCGTTAATAACTACATGCCAACCAAAAGCCCAAATAAAATCTAAAACAAGAAAGGCCCATTCTTTTACAAAGGCCCATTTGACTTAAATTTAGACATAACCCAATTTATTTCAATTCTTTCCACTAGAGGCCCAAACAGAAAATTTCACTAGCTGGCCCAATCTTGGAACAAACTCACGTGCATAACACCAAAAACAAAATGCCGTGCCCCCCCTTAGATGCCCTTAGCTTTTCATTTTTTTATTATTATTCCTTGGACCAGTTTGCATTGTCTTCTCCACGCAACACACAGAAGCCTACCGAAATACCCATTAACGCTCGCATGCAGCAAATGCCTTGACCGCTGATTTTTGTTCATTTTCTTCCTCGGCTTTCCGAAGCTGTTTTCATGACAACTTCCCACAGAACTTCACCAAGACCACCGATGCACGACACCAACCTCCACGTACGCACCTTTCAGTCTTTTCAGTTTGATCCGATTTCAACAAACTTCCGATAATAATGAAAGCTCAAGGGATTGACTCCACGCCTTGAAGTCGTTCGCCGTTGTCCATGGATGGCCGCCAGATATATTACCTTCTTTCAAGCTCAAACTCACCCAAGAGCGACCCAACGTGCAGATTGTTAACCACATTCTTTTCCTTTCTTTTTTTTATTATATATATTTTTTAATTCATTTTCTTGTTATTCCATGGGCTTTATTTTTAGGGGACAACCACCTCCATGGATGTTACAATGAGCAGCGAACGCTCATTATCTTTAACCAACGTCGGCCAACGCCGACATCATTCGACCAAGGCTACGACTCGACCAAACAACGTCATTGACTACAAATTGTTTTACGGTTTCTTCGTCCGATTTCCATCATCGTTGTTCATTTTTTTTAGCACCCATAAGCAACAAAAAAAGGCCATACAAACTTACCTCAACGGACTCAAACCGTGGGCCATCGCTCGTTAGCGACCTCCGGTCCGTCGATCCTCAGTCGCCTTGGCAGACTAACGGTCTCGTTTTGGCTCGAGACGACCGCGCGAGCTCACGACGAGATCTCGGGTTCAAGGCTAACTCGACGGGTTTTAAACGGAGAAACCTTTTTGACGACGAAGAACGATACGGTTGGACTCTGGATGCTCAGCGGGTCGCTATAAGGCTCCAAGGATCGTTGCTGCAAATCGACATGGATCGAGATGGCCGAAAATAGAGTTGAGAGCCCTTGGGTCGCTTGCACTCTTTTTTTTTTGTTTCCTGCCTTCAACGAATTCTTCCCAGACCCCTCCCTGTATGGGTGAGACCAGAGACAGCAGAGGCTCCGACGGTGGTCTCCTCAATTCTTGCACGCCGATGATGCTTTCTTGTACCTTCTCTAGCTTGCCTCGCTCCCCTCTCTCTTTATTATTTTTTTTTTGGCTTCCTTGGATGAAGATCAGCGAAGAGAGCATCCGAGAGCTCTCCCTCTTGTGGCCATTTTTTTAATCCCCCTACGATGGCTTGTTTGCCATATTCCTCTTCTTGTACTTTGACTGCATATTAAGTATTTTCCCCCATCCCTTTATGCTCTTATTTTATTCTCTTTTTTTTGCTTGGTTCCTCGTGGAACCCTTTTTTTTTCCACAGATTCCTCCTCTCTCTTTTTTTTATAATCCCACTCTCTTTTGTCCCCTTCCAATTTCCTTTCTTTTTGCAAACAATGGCGCCGCTCTCTCCCTTTCGGTGATATTCCATTCCATTTGGCCTTTAGGGATCCAACTCTCCTTTTATTTTGGATTCAATCACTATCCTTCAGTGCACGAACTGTTCCATACCCATTTTTTAATTAGGTTAAGCATTAGCAACAACTAAAAGGGACGCTAGAATTGTACGTCAAGGCTCAAAATGAAAAGACTCAAATGATTTTTTTATGTCCGATTCGGGTTTATGTTTGTGAAGGAACATAGTGACCCGAGCCGAATTTTCAAGATTTAAAGTGACACACTTGAAGAGGAAATTAAAACAAAATTATTGAATATTTTTTTGTATTTTTCTGACCACGAATGGTATTTTTCTGATTTTTTTGGGTATTTTTATAATTAAATAAATTCGAAAAATATTATAAAATACCAAAAAATATTTTTTGTTCAAAATTGGTTCCTAAGGCCAAGCCAAGGCTTCCAAAGCTGATTTTGTGATTTTATGACTTTTTTATATTTTTAATTAATTTTAAAGAATAAAAATCACAATGATAGATGGTCAAAAATCAGGTGTCAACAGCTGCCCCTCTTTGAGAGGAATCTCGTTAGAGGTTTCTCTCAAAGATAACATGGCACCTGATTCCTAACCGACTCAACTGGGAAAATGAGAGAAGAAATGCTATGACATCGAATCCTTAAGGCTCTCGATAAAAGCTCAAATTAATCCTCGGTTTAATCCAACAACTTGAACATGGGCCGGGATGAAAGAGACTTACCTAAAGCTCACCTGTCGGATGCTGCCGATTGCGACGACTTTCAAGAAGATACCTAGGACTCGTCATTCAGAATATCCTAGGGAGATTAAGCTCTGACCTGTATGGTAGGTTATACCATTATGGAATTCCTAACTGGTAGGAACCTAAAGAAGGCGCATCCCACGCTTTGGAATTTGCCAAGGATTTTGATCCGTATGGTGGATCGGACCATTGAGTTGGCCATTTAAGTGATTTTTACTATTGGGTTGACCCTTCAGGCGGTTTCTACCATGAGTTTGACCCTTATGGCGGTTTCTACCACGTGTTGATCCTTCAGGCGGTTTCTATCATTGTGTTGACCCTTCAGGCGGTTTCTACTTTCAAGTTGACCCTTCAGGCGGTATCTACCTTGGTTTGACCCTTCAGGCGGTATCTACCATTGTGTTGACCCTTCAGGCGGTTTCTACCTTCAAGTTGACCCTTTAGGCGGTATCTACCTTGAGTTGACCCTTCAGGCGGTTTCTACCATTGTGTTGACCCTTCAGGCGGTATCTACCTTGTGTTGACCCTTATGGCGGTTTCTACCAATGAATTGACCCTTATGGCGGTTTCTACCATATGTGACCCTTCAGGCGGTTTCTACCATTAATGTGACCCTTCAGGCGGTTTCTACCTTGGTTTGACCCTTCAGGCGGTTTCTACCTTGAGTTGACCCTTCAGGCGGTTTATACCTTATATTGACCCTTCAGGCGGTTTCTACCTTGACTTGACCCTTCAGGCGGTATCTACCTTGAGTTCGACCCTTCAGGCGGTTTCTACCATTGGTTGACCCTTCAGGCGGTTTCTACCTTGAGTTGACCCTTCAGGCGGTATCTACCTTGAGTTTGACCCTTCAGGCGGTTTCTACCTTATATTGACCCTTCAGGCGGTTTCTACCTTCATGTTGACCCTTCAGGCGGTATCTACCGTGAGTTGACCCTTCAGGCGGTTTCTACCTTTGTTTTGACCCTTCAGGCGGTATCTACCTTTGTTTTGACCCTTCAGGCGGTTTCTACCTTTCTTTTGACCCTTCAGGCGGTTTCTACCTTTGTTTTGCTTTGAAAAGGGGTCTCATGACGAGGGTTCTCCACGTCCGATGAGACTGTTTGATATTTTTGAAAAGGGATCCTAGGACGAGGGTTCTCCACATAAGCTAGGACTGCTTGATTTTTTGAAAAGGGGTCTCATGACGAGGGTTCTCCACGTCCGATGAAACTGCCCTTAATTTTGAAAATGGGGTCTCATGACGAGGGTTCTCCACGTCCGATGAGACTGTTTGATATTTTTGAAAAGGGGTCTCATGACGAGGGTTCTCCACGTCCGACGAGACTGCCTAAATTTTTGAAAAGGAGTCACATCCTCACCCCTTCTTTTGAAAGATCCCGAAGTTTGTCGGGAATTCAGTTTTTTTGAAGGAGTGAAAGACTTTATTTTGACAAAGCCTCGCTTTAGTCTGTTGAGGCGACATTCTGGGAGCTGGGTTCTCCAAGTATCCTGCAGAAAATTCAAACCTGTGTGCTCCACTCCATGGAGCAAATATTTTTCTGGGATTCGGGGTTTCCAAGAATCCTGCAGAAGTTTGAGCTTGAAAGATTTTTCTTCACCAAGAAAACGTTAGTAATCTTTGGGAAGACCACGGCTGTCCATTTGACAAAAACCGTATGACTTAAGTTTTAATTGTGAAATGTGCATTTTGATGCTGGAGGTTATCCAAAGCATTCTTGTAACACACAGATGTGATCACAAATTCCTTGTGCGGCAAATCTGGATCAAACAATTTGAAATTTCCAAAAAGAGTTTGTTCAAAACATCTATTGGAATATTTCTCGACGAGGAGGTCTTTTCACCTGTTTTGAGATAGTGGTCTTTATAGGGGATGCACTCAATTCCCTACTAACCTGTGCCTAGGTTTTAGGCTCATTCGCAGCGCATACATTTTGATCGGTCGGAGGTCTTCCACGGGACCGTAATGTTGGGCTTGGATATTGGTTTTCAAGGGGGACCCGCTTTGGAGTCGAGGCCATTGAACGAAAGTTTTCGCCATCTGCTCCGGGTTTACAAGTCAAGAACCCTGCAAAATGAGAAAGAAATAGTCTTGCTCGTACCTCTTCGAGCTAAGCTATATGTTAACCCAAGTGTCTTAGTCAGAGAAGACTATTTCAGGGTTGTAACATTGGTAGGATTGGGGACCGAAAAAGGCTTGTTTTTGGCCCAGAATTCGTGATGGGTTTGACATTGGTGATCATTGCAAATCTGCCACCTGTCCTTACCTTTCTGCATCTTCAGTCCTTGAGATGCGCGCCCATTTTTTAGGTGTGCACAAGTTCTTTAGAGAACGTCTCTCGTCGCATTAAGAGACTGATGACTCTGTCTGAGTCTCTGGTCCACGCTTGACACCATTTGGGGAGTAGTCTTTTTGATCCGACTCCTTTAGGGGTCTTTCTCTTTTCCCATCCGGCTTCATTGCGAATCAATCAAACAACTTACACGAGCATCGGCCTTGCTTTTACCAGGCACTTTGCTTTTTCTCGATGCCGTGGATTTTTCTCATTTATTTTTGAAATCCCACTTTTTCTCATCTTCATGGGATCGTGTTAGACCTATGATCAAAGGTCTAACAAGGTTAAGCATTAACTTAGGAATTTTTTTGCAAACCCTAAGTCTTGAATTCCTTCGTTTCTGAAGTGATGCTGCATCCGTCTTGAAATGTGCAATGATCACCAACGGGTTTATGAAATGATTTTGCAGGCTCAACTCGGCTATGCAAAGGATATGGTGTGTGGGATAGAGAAATGAATGCTTCTCGTCATCCTATGGCACTTGGATTACCATATAAACAACACACAAAGATTAATGTTAGTCCGAGCAAGAAAATTTCTAACCATTTTCTCCTGATGCTGCTGGACTCATCTCCATTTTGCCCCGATGTGGGGTGGTTCTCGACAGGGTTAAGAATGAAAACCGCCGTTCAAAGGGGTTATCAACGGTCACCTATAGTGTTTGGGGGATATGAAACGAATGCCTCCGTCGTCCCAACCCATGTAATCGCTGCGAATGGTCCCTACTTTCGTAGGTCCAGATTTTGCTATCTGATCCGCTCCACTCCTCTCTCGAGTGTGTATAGGACGTGTTTGGATTTAGGCTTTGCCTCTCGTCTTTTGAGGAAGCGCCCTTTTGATTGTTTTGAACAATTTTTTATTGGAAAAATCTCTTTCATTTTCTCCAAAAATTTTACCCGTCAAAGGGGATTTTATGATGCACAATGCATGTTCTTATTCATGTTTAGACAACCTCCTGTTTCAAAACATGAATGCTAATGAAGTTAGAATTCTCTCAGATTCTGAAAGCTTTTCTTTTCTTCTCAGTTTTTTATTCAACATCTTCAATGGATTGAGGAAGGGATACTTACCTGTCCCCCGCGGCTGGAGATCCCTGAAAATGCAGAAGAAACATGTTATTGTACGTTCACGAATTTTTCAAAATATTAGAACGATACAATTTACCCTTGGTCATGTATTCCAACGGGTAATACATGGGATGTGAAAACTTGTTTCGCCTTGATGGCGATCCCCTGTCAAAGATGGGAATTAGGCGTCAGTTTGCGTTCCAAAATTCAAGGCAAATTGGAACGATACAGCCTTATTCTTGTTTTGTGCTTCCATTTGAGCACAAACGCGCGACTTGCAGAAATTGGCCATCTATATTGTGGCCATGATTCCTCCGTTTGGTTGGCGATAAATCCTTCTCAAGGATTTGCCATAGAGGAGACCCATTTGTGATTTTGGACGCATTCCAGCACCACTCTTCATAGTTCCATCCACTAGGTCTTATGATCAAAGACCATCTCCTGGAATCCTGACTTCTAAGGCCACTGATTCAATTTGTCTCCCTGTTAGCGCGCTCTTTTCATTTGGGGCTTTCAGCGCCAACGACTTCCTGCAAAATGAGTAAAAACTCATGTTAGGTATGTGGTCTTCGAAGACCAAATTGGAACGATACAAGGTTACCGTTCACCCAAATTCGTATCTTGGGGTTTGATTCTGATGCGGACGACTCTGTTATTGCGTCCATTGACTTTGCCAGAGGAGAAACGTCCGGCGTACAAATGATTCACTTGCCCCAGTTAGGTATGGTTTTGCTGTTTGTCATCTCTGGATTCGGTGACCCTGATTTGATGCTCTTTCATGGGGGATCATGAGAGTTTGCCCCCGGTTTGGCTCCTCAAAGCAAATGGGGGGGAACCTGCTCCCATTGATTTTTGCAGATTCTGATCATCCGTCTCGATTGTCAGAGTCCTTGATCAATTTTATCTGTCTCAAGACAGCCTGATATTCTTGGGATTCGTCATGTGGCGGTTTGGTGATTCTCTCGATCACAGTCGCCATTTGAGGTATTTGATGTTCCATGTTTGTTATTTGAAAGCATTACATCCTGTGTCCTCTGCTCTTGATTATCACCTGAGAGGAAAAAGAAAGGAAGCATTATTCCCATATCAAGAAAATAATCATTTTGGAACGATACGTCCTTTTACACTTGATTTGCATTCCGTTTTGATGTTGCATATTGTTATGCACAACATCTATCAAATTCCTCCATCCGTGCTTGAAGGTATTTGCAACGCCTACGGTTCATTTGCCCCAGCTGGGCGACGTCTGTTTTGTCATTTGAATGCATGAGCTTTTGGGTGCATTGTCTCTTTTATCATCTGAGATAAAGAAAAATGGAGAAAAACTTATCCCCAGATTTGATTAAAAATCAATTAGGAACGATACGTCCTTTCACCAAACGAGTGGCTCTGCGGCCAAATGTATTTTGCACTGAAGGGACAAATTCCACTATGCTCCCCGGGTTTGGGGAATTTGCCCCCATTTTCGATAGAAATGAGCCTTATCAAGACGTATACAATACAAATAGATCCTTAATACAATCAATCTAAGGGACAAGATAGAGAGGATCTCAGCAAAATTAATCTTATACAAGAGAACTAAGAATGTCAAATCAATCAAAGGAATGTGGTCCGAACACTTGGAGATGCCCCAGTTCCAGTCTTCGAGATGTGACTCCAGGATCACCGAATTTTTTTTTTAGGTGGTTTTAGATATACCAACCATCTAAAGACATGCACATGAGACAAGTGAGGATAAAACTTCTAAAAATCAAAGGATTTGGCACCTAAGGTCAAGGTTCCCGCCTCGAGTTCTAGAAAGAGCCGATTCCATTGCACAGCTGGTTCTAGCGTTGATTTTAATTGATGATATTGGGTGGTGATATTATTGAGGTTCACAAGGGAGTGAGCATAAATTGAGGAGCTGTAAGCATGGATTTGAGGTTGTGGATGTGTTTGAGGTTAATGGCTAATTGCCTAAGAACTAAGGGTCGATTTGATTTTATGATCGTGATTATGGCCTTGAGATATATGGTTGAACATAGGAAATTGATCTGTGAGATGAATGGTCCTTTACGGAAATAGAAATCTTCTACTACTAAGAGTTGATCTGGAAGCGAATGTGTTGTGGCGAGTATTGAGGACGATCACTCAGTGCATGTGTTTATGGCATTGAAATGAAAGTTGAGGAAGGTGAATGCATGAGCTTATCATTATTAGACTTGATAAACCGTCGCTTGGTATGCGACAAGCTGATGGGATACCTATAAACCGTAATGAAGCATGTTATGGGACGTGTGGAACGGGACTCTCTTCGTAGATGTATAACTTGGGACAACCTGTAATGATCAGGTCTGATGAGGGCAGTGAGTGTATGCCGGGACAAAGAGGTTCGGACAAGGAGCGGCTCCTGGCAGGCTTCTAAGATAGCAAGGAAGCAGGAATGACCCAAGTCATAAATTGAAATAGAGAGTCTAATTTTGGTTAAGAGATGTATTGCACCAAGGTGATCCTCATAGTGAATTTTCAAATTTGTATGGTATTTGTAATGGCGTATGTGATTGGCATGGTTAGGAGCTTCGTACATGGCAGTGGGTGTTGTTTGAAAAAGAAAATTGACGCTTGTGTTTGGCCTGTATGGCAAGTCTTGGCATTGAATGCCGTTGGGTGATGTCTTTTGAATGTGAGAAAGCCTACTGAGTTATTGCTAAGTCGCAGATACGTCTGGACTTAAGGTGTGAACGTTTGACGCATTAATTTGTGCCTCGAGAGTTTACCTGATATTGGCCTAGTTGAGTTTTGGCCTTTGCCTAGTAATTGGCGAATAGCTGAAAAATTACCTAGTTGAGGCTAGCTTGATGAGTAGTTACTGATGAAGGATGATTTGAAATTCCTGAATAATTGGCGATTGATTGAGGATTTACCTAGAACCACTAGGTGGTTGATTGCTTGTGATAGCTATGATGTTGAGCAGCTTGAGATTGCTAGGCTCGAGGATATGACTTAAGCCTTTAATTCCCGAAGGGAATTGTAATAGCTCGAGTGTCATGAGAATCAATAAGGTTGAATGACCAGAGTATGTTACAAGAGGAGTGTTAGCTTGAGTATACAATATATGAAAGGACTCTAGAACTGAGTAAAGATGAACAATTGAAGTATGAGCACGAGAAGAACATTTGGCTCAAGTTGGAAAAGTGCGTGAGACCCAAGAAATGAAGGGGTCATGAGAACTCGAATGGAAATAGGAAAATGGATGGGTAAGCAGACTCGAGAAGGAGCTGTCATTGTTACCCAAGTCGTTGAGACTATTGCTGCTATTGCTAGCAAAGTAAATGGTAGAGATCATGGGAAAGACGATGGAAAATAGAAAATGTGGGAAAGATGATCTCGAAGCTGCCTTTCTCTAGATTGAGAACTTAGAAAGAAAACCTTAGAGGTTTTTGGTACACTGAAGAAAGAAAGTGACCCTGATAGTTCCTAGCCTTAAGAGATTGTTGATGATTTGTGAAAGACCACCAAAGGAAGAGTTTTCCTTGAAGGCGTGGTATTTAACTAGGCTGCCTTCGTCAAATTGTGCAATGAAATGTGACCTTTTGAGATTGCTCGAGAGCAAAAGTTGTTTGGATTTTAATAGCCTTGCAAGGATCTGAAGACGATCGACCAATGTGAGACAGAGTTCTCAAGGTTCCCTAAGTGTATTAAAAGTGATCGAGGACCCTTGAATAAGACAAGTAAATCCCTGAGTGGATTGGAATTTGAAAGCCTTTTGGCTAGTTGTTGTTCCTGATTTTGAGGACTAGTAATGGGACTCAGCAAAAGAAGTGAATGATCGGAAGACATATGAACAAGAGAACTTCTGCTCATGGATTACGAGCAAAGAAATGTTCATTATGGAACAGGGAATGTGCATATAAAGATGGCTATTACCTTGGCGTAAGGCTTAGGGTGGTTAACCTCTTGCTGTTATGAAGACTATAAAGGAGACTGACGTGTTAGTCTGTCGAACCTTGTCGATTGAAATAGGATTGATTGAGGTTGAATTAGAGTCAAGAAGTGGCATTGCGAGTTATCACCCTAAAGGTTAGGGCCTCATTTTTAAAGGGCGATTGGACCATTAGATGGTCGTTTATGAAAAGAAGGGTGATTGGACTTGATGGTCCTAGTTACTTGCAATTTTAATGAATTGATGAATAAGCAAAAAGGGTGCTTAGATTATAATAGCAAGGCGACTTGAGGTAATCGGATTGAATATCTGAAATATGGATTTGTGGAAACCGAGGAAGAATGAACTTTGTCACTTGAGGTGACTGAATTATTAGGAGAAGAATGTCAAGTATGGTGGCATTTGAATCCTGGAGTAAAAACATCGTTGTTGGTATAGACTCCAAGATTGGCGTCCTATGGAGTAGGAAAGACAAAGTGGATTTGAAGTAAGAGAATGCCACTGAAGTGTATAGTTTCCTTCCAAGGGTAAGAGACCCTAGTGTGGAAGAAAGAGGAATTCCACTTGTCTTGGCATCGAGAGTGAGCATCTTGGCGGAAAAGAAGATGTAGGGCTCGAATGGTCTCCATAAAATAAATTATGAGAGACTTGTCTGGTGGACAATGTATGGTTCTAATATAATGTTGATGTTCAATCGAATGAATGGAATTTGGAAAAAGTCGTATTGGTTTATGATGGGACCCTGAGGTTGAGACGCTAAAACTTCCTGAAGGAAGTGTGACAAAAAACGAAGGAATTGTTATATGGTCAAGTTAAGGATCCATGAAAATAGAAAGTCAAGTTATAGACTCTCATGTGTGTGGTTCAAAGAGAAATTGAGACAAGGCAATACCTGGCGATGAAAAATATGAAAAGCTTTGAGAATTTTCCTACCGACCCTGAGAAAACGCTCGGCGTGTGATAAATGTGAATAGTGTAAGCTTTGGGATTGATAAGATGAATTTCTTGGCCAGGTAGTTATGGGGAGTGGAATCCCTATGAATCCTCAAAGGTAGAAGATAGGGATGGACTGACTAAGATCGACATGGGCTATAGAGGCTTGAAATTTCCTAAGTTTGATGGATTATAATGGATTGCCGTAGGCGTCGTGAGAAGATTTCTCCAAAAGAGCTAACCCATTAAGGGATTGGACAAAGAGCGAGATGTAGCGCGAGTGGATGAACGAATATGAAAAAGGAGTCCCAAGGACTCAAGCCCAGTCAATGACCGCGCCGATATTTGTGTTTCCATTGGAAGGTGAAAGGATCGCGAGGATTATAACGACGTGTCGCACAAAGAAAATTTGAGACGTAACAAGTCAATCTGAAATGACATTGCATGTATGTCGCGATAGTAAGGTCATATGAGTTGGGATGCTTAATACATGATTGGAATTGGTGTGCAACCGCCCTTGCGACGAAGTTCGGGGGAAAACGCAACTTGCGCGAAGAAAGGTTTCGAGTCCATACAGAAATTGAAGTATGAGTCTCCCAAGAGGAATTGAATGAGAAGCAACATGGATGAAGTTGCGTAAGGACTACGAATAAGAGCAATTGGGAGAAAACCTAGACTTTTGAGTATCTGGAGGAGAAACATTGAAATTGAGGATGGAAACCATGGAATTTCAGAGGCAAGGAAACGTACCAATGAAGGAAAGCATAATTTTGACAAGCTAGTGGATTAATTGGTCATTGGATGATCACGCTAAATGATGGAAGCAACAAAGAGTACGTTTTCATGATGGATCGGTAATGATCGTGATAGGAAAAGTCTTGAGTCTTCTACGACGTCCTGGAAAAGCTTTCCGACAGGGAATTTGAAAAGTGGGATTACGGTGTGATGTACATATTACTCCTGGACCAATCGACAAATCGAGAAGAAGATCCAAATGCTCGAAGGTGCACGTCACGACCCACTCGAGGCGGCTGCCGGAATCTCGAGGGCTAATGGGCCGCCCGATATCGCCTGATTGGACGCGGGCCTCTCCCAAGGTCCATTACCCAAATTGCAACGGCTGGATGTACGTGATCGACCTTCGGTGTGGTCTGATGACATACGATACGTGTACATGCCAAGGAGTCGCCACCAATCGTTTCGTGGAGGGTACGATCGGAAACCCTATCGAATAGTCAGGAGCATTTTATTCGATTCTGCGAAAATCAGAGAAATGAGATTGGGGACTTTCTTACGCCAACTGTTAGAGTTGACGCCCTTTCATCACCTAAGTTGAACGATTTATCTAATCATAAGATTCATGCAGATGAGTATGGTACTGATCCTAAATCTAGGAGTTCAAGCAGATAAGAATGGCTATCCTATCACTCACAATCAGTAGAAATAAATGCGCAAATCAAGGATCCAAACCATGCGGATAAATCAGATGAAAGCAACATGGCATCCCTAATAAGGCCCTATCAGCCTAGAGAAAAGTCAATCAAGGCTCAGGAGTGGTTTTGACATGATTCGCCCATGAGGGGCAAAATCGTAATTTTGAGAAATTTAGGGGTAATTTACCCAAGAAGGGTAAAATTATCATTTCTAGATGAAATGTGGAGTCAAAAGGTGACAGAAATAGGATTGGCGAACTAATCAATCCATTTCCTATTTTTTCAGGAATTTTCAGAATTTTTCTAGAACTTAGAAGTGATTTTACCCTTGGAGTGGTAAAATCGTCATTTTGGGCGAAGACGAGAAGTGAAATCTTAAACATTAGGGTTGGTCGACCACCTGACCCAAATCCTAATTTTAAGCAATTTTCAAGACTCGATTAGAATAGGGACGACAATTTACCCTTTGAGGGGTAAAATTGTCATTTTTGGAAAAATGACGAGATTCGAGAACCCAAGCAGAAGAATTTGTCACCTAACTGACCCTAATTATTATCTTGGCATTCTCGACCTATCTCGTATACAAGGCTGAGGCAATTTACCCCTAAAAGATATAGTCGTCAATTTTCAGAAGAACGGATAAGAAATTCCAAAAAAAGGATTAACCAGTTGTCTGTGGTTAATCCTCAATTTTTGGGGGTTTTTAGAGTGTCTAGGAATTTCCTACAATTTTCTTATATTTTTTGGGATTTTCTGGGATTTTCTAACATTTTTTAGAATTTTCTAGAATTTTTTTGATTTTGTTTTTATTATTTTTAAATTATTTTCTAATTTTTTATTAAAAAAATGATTCGGACCGGGTTGACCCGACCCACTCGGGTCGAAACCCAGCCCAGACCCGGACCCGCGCGAACCCACGCCTTAAAACGACGCCGTTCCGATTGTTTTTATTCTTTATTATCCGGATTTAATTCGACGGTTCCTATTGAACCACGTGGCTACTCCACGGCCCTAGGATCGGCTTATTAAAACCTACGGCTTAGATCAAAAGCCAACTAACTCTCGGCCGTCAGATTTGATTACCTAGATCTACGGTCACGATCGGACGACTCAGCTAATCCTCGACCGTCCAATCAAACTATTTATTTTTTTATTTTGAAAATTCAATTTTTTTAACAGAATTTATAAAACTAATCGAACGGCTACCGAGCGAATACGTAGCCTAACCTAAGCCATTAGATCTCCTAATAGATTCAAACCAGACCCTAACGGCTCGGCTGACGTGGCATGCCACATCAGCAGGTTGACTGCTCTGACCGCCACGTCATCTTCGTCTTCAACCTCGCGACTGCTACTGAATTGACGACTACGAATCTCCGGCGACGATCCGACGGTGGAATCTTAATGAAATCGCACGAAACCAGCGCTAATCGACTCGCAATAGTCTCTAGTTTAACATATCTAAGAATTAGAGCATCTCATCCACGAAATCACAAGTATCATGCAAAATGCCGAGTACGGCCATGGGAGTTCGATCGCACAATTGACATCAAATCATGGCAATTCGATCACAGGATAGCATCAACAGAGGTTCAGAAAACTTACCTCGAGCTTCGATTGAGCTCGCACGGCCTAGATTTGGCTAGGCGAGGTTGAACAGTGCTTGGCTGTGGCGGAAGGTTTGGAGACTCGATTCGAAACGTTAAAGCGAAATTGATGCAAAATAGAGATACGATGATGGTCAGTGATGTCTAGGGAACAAAACGCACACACTAAATGCAAGAACAAACGTAAATTGATGCACAATGGAGAGCTTAGAACTGCTTCTCACCTATTCTCATGATTTCGCGTGGCGCGACCGACGACGATTGCTTCCTGGAGCTTCGGGCGAGCTCGCGGCAATCTTCTTTGGCTTCGATTTGGCCAGAGACGGCCTAACCAGCGCCCTCCAAATTCGAGCTCCAACCCTCGAAAATGGCGATGGAAGGTGAGCTCTCTCTCTCTCTCGTCTCTCTCTCTCTCGTCTCTCTCTCTCTCTCTCTCTCTCTCTCTCTCTCTCTCTCTCTCTCTCTCTATTCTGTTGTCCTATCCCAACAGAATGGACTTCTCTTTTCTTCTAGAAAGTCGATTAGCCTTTTATCTCTTCGAAAAAAAAATTTGGCGCCGAATCGGGGAACTACCGTTTGTCCCAGTCACGTGCCTCCCATGCGCCATTTGGTCATCGGACGGTGACGGAATCTGTTGGGTATTTGCCCAAGTCCGTCAAGCCTTCCGTCGATTGTTATTTGGCTCGAATTTAACACGAATTTGCGCTGAGTTTGCTTTTGTTGACTTTTGTAGATTTGCAGGTTTGACTGACCTCGCCGGAACTCGTTTGGCGGCTATTTGTCTTGTGGCTGGTCTTGATCAAAAGGTCTTGAGGTGAGGAACAAAACGCCCACCTAATCTCTTCCGATTATGGCAGATTTGCAGGGAGTCCTGAGGAAGACGATGACACTATGGCGGACCTGTTCGACCGGTCTGACCGGGTGGTCTGATCGGTCAGAACCGGTTCTGACCTAGTTTTCAAAATTAATCGTAATTTGACTGGAAATTTTTGCAATTAAATCTCACAATCGAACTTAGGACATCAATTTTATCTAAAAATGTGATTTTACCCAAACGTTTATGTCAATTTCTACAAAAACTCCAAATTTACCCTTAATTGCAATTCAAAAAATTATGAAATTGAAGGCTCAAATGGTCAAATTGGACAAACCACCTATGCCAATTGTTTCGAAATGATGAAGAACATTGGGCAGTGACTTCAATTTGTAATGATAGTCCCTGAATTAAAAAAAAATTAAATACGCCCAAATTCAAGGACTAAAATGCAATTAGGTGTGCAATTTCACCTAATTCATGCAATTGAGTGATTTGTGCAAACAATTGGGTTAAATTACAATGAGGGACACTTAGATTGAATGTCAAGATCGTAGAAAATGCCAAAATTACAAATTAAAAGACTCAATTGACATTTTTTGCCAAATTCAATCATATGCGTAACAAAGGAACACATAAAATTGAATTTGACTTTGGACTTTTTATGAGGTCAAAAGGACATGGGATTTAATAGAAATATATTGATTATTTTTCCATATTTTTGTGACTTCGAATGCTATTTTTCTTGAATTTTCAAGTATTTTTCTATTTTCTAAAAATACTAAAATATGTGAAAAATACGAAAAATTATTTTTCGTCAAAAATGGTTCCTTGGGCATGTCCAAGGCCACCAAAGTTGATTTTTTTTTTATTTTTGTGATTTTTCAAAATAAGACTGAAAAATACTAGTCAAAAATCAGGTGTCAACAGCTGCCCCTCTTTGAGAGGAATCTCATGAGAGGTTTCACTCAAAGACAAGTGACACCTGAGTCTTGACCGATTTGACTAGGGAAAAGAAAAATGAATATTGACATTCACTCGCTCTTGTCTCACTGGTGAACGCTCCGCTCATTCTGTTTTAGCTGATGTGAGAGAAAGTAGAGAGATAGAATAGAGATGTTTACCTGTTACTCACCGGTATGATGCTCGTGTGGCACACGTGGTGTATGGAGGATTCAAGTGAATACCTAGGGACTCCTATCTATTAGGAACCTATGGATGACGCACTCGTTCTATAGGAATTGTCAAAAGTTTTGATCCGTCTAGGGGATCAGGCCGTGAATAGGACTCATATCTATTAGGAACCTATGGATGACGCACCCGTTCTGTAGGGAATGTCAAAAGTTTTGATTTGTCTGGGGGATCAAACCGTGAATAGGACTCCTATCTATCAAGAACCTATGGATGACGCACCTGTTTTGTAGGGATTGTCGACAAGTAGTTTGATCCTACACCTTGAGGAATCAACGAGGGTCTATACAAATGAGGTATACCTAACTCTTAGGTTTACCAAATGAGCTATTTTGGGTTTAGGGATTACCTAGAACCTTACAGAAAGCTGGTTCTGAAGATTGTCCTTTTGACATGTGAGGTGCCATTTGGGATCTAGGGACTCCAAGTATCCTGCAAAAAGCTTAAACCTATTAAAACTTTTATAACATTCTTTTGGGATTTAGGGGTTACCTGAAATCTCGCAGAAAAAAGATTTTGAAAATTGTCCTTTTGACATGTAAGGTGACATTCTGGGATCTGAGGACTCTAGGCATCCTGCAGAAAGCTCAAACCTACAAAAACTTTTATAACATTTTCTGGAATTTAGGGGTTACCTGAAATCTCACAGAAAGAAGATTCTGAAAATTGTCCTTTTGACATGTGAGGTGACATTATCGAATCTGGGGACTCTAGGCATCCTGCAGAAAGCTCAAACCTACAAAAACCTTTATAACATTCTTCTGGGATTTAGGGGTTACTTGAAATCTCGCATAAGAAGATTATGAAAATTGTCCTTTTGACATGTGAGGTGACATTCTAGGATCTGGGGACTCCAGGCATCCTGCAGAAAGCTCAAACCTACAAAAACCTTTATAACATTCTTTTGGGATTTAGGGGTTACCTGAAATCTCGCAGAAAGAAGATTCTGAAAATTATCCTTTTGACATGTGATGTGACCTTTTAGGATCCGGGGACTCCAAGCATCCTGCAGAAAGCTCAAACCTATAAAAACTAACATTCTTTTGGGATTTAGGGGTTACCTGAAATCTCGCAGAAAGAAGATTCCGAAGCTCTTCATCGCGGAGCAAAGTATACTTCTTTGACCTGGGGCTGCCATGAGTCTCATAGAAGTTTAGACTTGTGAGTTCATTCCTCATTTGAAAAGATATCAGTCATCTCGAGGAAATGATAATAATAATACAAGCAAAGCTTCACTTTAACCTATGCAATTATACAAAAACAAATTAGGATGCTGTAGGTTATCCAAGACATCTTAAAGATGCAAAGATGATCAAGAATCCATGTGAGGAATATCCTGGATCAAACAATTTGAAGTTTCCAACCAAAGCTTATTTTTAAGCATTCTATTGGAACGTCTCCGTCAAAGATGGCTTCTTCTTACCAATTCTTTGACTTTGGTCTTTTATAAATAAAGCACTCGAATTTCCTAATAACATGTACCTGGGTTTTCGGGGCCATTCGCAGCGCATACATTTCGATCAATCGAGAGGTCTTTACGGGACCGTAATGTTGGGTTTGGACATGGTTTCCAAGGGGGACTCACCCTCTGAGTCAGGTCTTTTTTGAATGAAAAATTTTCTTCATCTGCTCCGGGTTTACAAGTCAAGAACCCTGCAAAAATGAGAGAGAAATAATCTTGTTCGTACCTCTTCGAGCTAAGGTATATATCAACCTAGGCGTCTTAGTCAGAAAAGACTGCAAAGGGTCATAACATTGGTAGGATTGGTGACCGAAAAAGGCTTATTTTTGGCCCGAAATCACGAAGGGTTTGACATTGGTGATCATTGCCGATCATTCTTCTATTCGATCTTTGCTTGGTCATTCTTCGAATGACGCCTTTAGTCTTCTCGCTACTACGCGTCTTGAGAATGAGTCTATCCTTTGAAAGACTTTGCTCATCGTTTTGGTAGTTGGCTATAATTCCATTTGAAGGGTAGCCTCTTGTCACACAAATCCTGAAGGTTCTTCTTCATTTCAGAATTTGTTGGGGGGGTTGAGATATCCAGTAATCCCTTGGCGTCCCCAAGATTTTGCTTTATGATCTTCCAGTATTTTGGTGAAGATCATCCATGTTCTTGTCAGGCTTTTGGTTTCTTTCCTAATACATATGGATTTAGCTTTTCCTCTTTTTTGATCCCGCCTTTTCTTGTCTTTTTCTAGGAACCAGCATCTTTGATCATCCAGCAAGGTGCGTGGCTTGAGCCTCATTCTGTCTTGAATACCTCAGTTTGAGATTCTCATGTAACTCTCGCTTTTGAACTTCTCTGTCTATAAGTGCTTTTCCATTTTTACCTTGAGGCTGTGCAATGATCACCAATGAGGGTACATGAAACAAATGTGTAGGCCCAAATCGGTTATACAATGGGTATAAGTGTATAGGGTAGAGAAATGAGCATCTCTTCGTCATCCTAAGGCGCCTGGATTAATACATATCAACACACGAAGATTGATGTTAGTCCGAGTAAAAAGATTTCTAACCATTTACTTGTTCACGCCACTGGACGGCTTCTGTATAACCCCAATGCGGGGTGGCTTTTTACAGAGTTAAGAAATGAAAACCAGCGCTCAAAGGGTTTGTCAATGATTACCTGCAGTGTTTATGGAGAAGAATGAATGCCTCTGTCATCCCAACCCATGTAATCGATGCGAATGGCCCTTGTATCCCTTGGTTCGGGCTTTTCTATTCTTACACCTCTCTCATTTGTCGAGTGTGTGTAGGATGTGTTTGGATTAGGTTTGCCTCTCATCTGGAGAAACATTTTTGCTAGATAGCCTAAACAACCCTTGCTTTGGAAAAATCACTTTATTTTTCTCTCGGCATTCCACCCCACAAGGGATTTAATGATGCATCATGTATACTCTGACCATGCTTGGATAACCTCCAGTTCCAACAGGTATGCAATAAGTGTCAGGAATTCATTTTTCGAAAGCGGGATTCATTCCTAAGTTTGACCATATTAATGTTCATTCTCCTGGTCTTTTTATCTTATAGGGGGTGAGAAATTTTATAGTGTTTCTCCTTTGCTGTCTTTTGTCTTCATCAGGCATTCCTGTATATAAGCAGAATAGACATTTCTGTGAGTGAACGATGGTTTAACTCTTGATGGAACAGATACATATCACCTGGTTCTTGATGTTAGGGATCCTTCTGCCCTTGGTTCCATTTGAATGAATCTGATTCTGAGTCTATTTCTCGGAATCCTGCAAAACAGAACACATGCCAATGTATGCATGGATGCATGATATGCTTATGTAATGAGCGTCACGACAACTCGGATTATTTCGGGACAAGCCACGTGATCAATATCTGATTTTATTTTAAGGATAATACTTCTTCACAGCATCTGAATTTACAGGATATCACAATTCTTCTCCTTTGGAATTTACAAGAATTGATGCTCCTCCTATGAGGATTTTCTTGACAATATAAGGGCCTTTATAATTCGGGGTAACCTTGCCTCTCGGATGAACAGTATTTGGCAGAGTCTTCTTTACCACAAGGTCATCCACCTCGAAACTTTTGGCTCTAACTTTTCGATTAAATTACTTGGCCACCCTCTTCTGGTGACCCTAGCCATGACAGATTGCTCTAAGATGTTTCTCGTCTATCAGATTCAGCTGTTTACATCTGTGTTTGAAATACTCTGCCTCGGAGAGTTTAGCCTCTGATAAGATTCTCAAAGAAGGAACCTCAATCTCTATGGGTAGGACAGCTTCCATCCCATACACCAGAGCATAAGGAGTTGCCCTTGTAGAAGTCCTGATCGAAGTCCGATATGCCATTAAGGCAAAGGATAGCCTTTCATGCCAATCCCTATAATTCTCTGTAGTCTTAGCTAGGATCTTTTTGATATTTTTGTTAGCCGCTTCTACTGCTCCATTCATTTGTGGGCGGTAAGGAGAAGAATTAAGATGTCGAATACCAAAGTGATTCAGCTGATCATCGACAATCTTGTTGTTCAGGTTGGACCCATTGTCTGTGATGATCGTTCGAGGGGTACAATATCGAGAAATTATGTCTTTCTTAATAAACCTTGCCACATTTCTTGCAGTGACGTTCTTGTAGGAATTGGCTTCTATCCACTTCATGAAGTAATCAATCGCCACCAGAATGAAGCGATGACCATTTGAAGCCGTTGGATTAATAGGTCCTATCGTGTCTATTCCCCACATAGAAAAAGGCCAAGCTTCGGACATCTGATGAAGTTTGTTCGGGGGCGCATTAATCTTTTCGCCATATACTTGGCATTGGTGGCATGACCTGACATGTTGACAACGGTCTGATTCGATGATCATCCAATAATAGCCAAGCCGCATGATCTTTCTACCCAGAAGATGGCCATTCACGTGCGGCCCGCATATACCTTGATGGATCTCTTTCATGAGAGTATTTGCCTCTTTAGCATCTACGCATCTTAACAGAGTGGAGTCAAATAACCTTTTGTACAAAACTTGTCTACTGAGGAAGAATTTGCTAGCCATCCTGGCTATGTATCTCCGGTCTTCCTCTTAACACCCTTAAGGAAACTCTCTTTCCAAGAGATAATTCTTGATATCATGGTACAACGGCTCTCCGTCGAATTCTTCTTCGATCAGCATACAATAAGCCGATTTTTCGACTATGCCAATCCTTAGTGGTTCTATTTCTAACCCATCAGTTATTTGCAACATCGAGGCCAATGTGGCCAATGCGTCTGCAAATTGATTATGAGATCTTGGCAGGTACTTAAATGACACCTCTTCGAACTTAAGTGTCAATTCTTCAAAATATTTATGATAAGGGATAAGTTTCGCGTCCTTTGTTTTCCACTCCCCCTATGTCTGTAAAATAATGAGCATGAAATCTCCATAAACCTGCAGCTTGGGTACCTCTATGGAGATGGCCAACTGAGGCCTAGAATACACGCCTCGTATTTCGAAATATTGTTGGTACATGGGAAAGTCGTTTTTGATGCAACATGATAATGTTGACCATCATGGGATATTAGTACCGCCCCTGTGCCAGCTCCCACTAGATTAACAGCACCGTCGAAATACATGACCCACTTATCATTTGCCAGATTCAAAACTTGATCTTCCACCTTTATCTTTCAGAAGATGTACAATTTTGAGAATTCTCTACTAACATATCGGCAATGGCTCTCCCTTTCATCGATTTTTGTGGAGAACTCCTGAAGTCAAATTCGGACAACATCACTTGTAATTTTGCTAATTTCCCAATCAGAGCGGGTTTTTCCAGAAGATATTTGATATGGTGGTGCAGGGTATACTGCCTCAACCTGCGAAGTACCCATACTGTCGCTATGCAAGCCCTTTCGACAAGCATGAAATTCGTTTCAGACGAGGTAAATTTCTTGCCTAAATAGTAGATTGCTCTTTCCTTACCATCTACCAGGTTTGTTTGAGCAAGTAAGGCTCCCAATGATTCTTACTGTATAGTCAGATACAAGGTCAAGGGATGACCTGGGATGGGTGGCACAAGTACTGGTGGAGTGACTAGATAGGTCTTGATCTTCTGGAATGCCTGGCTGCATTCTGTATCTCAGGTCACTCTTGTGCTCTTCTTGAGTAGTTTGAAAATCGGTTTGGCCACATCTGGTAACTGATTGATGAACCTGGCAATATAGTTTAATCTCCCTAAAAGACTCCTTACTTCTTTCACTGTTGTGGGAGTTGCTAGGTCATGAATGGCTTGAATCTTCGAAGGGTCAATCTCAATGCCCTTGTTACTGACCATAAACCCGAGAAATTTCTCAGATTGTGCCCCAAACACACACTTGTTAGGGTTCAACATCAACTTGTATTTGCGCAGTCGCTCAAACAGCTTTCTTAGCACTTGAATGTGACCCTGCCCTTTCTTAGACTTGGCGATCTTATCATCGACATATATCACAATTTCCTTATGGATCATGTCATGAAATAGTGTGATCATAGCTTTCTGATAGGTAGTCCCAGCGTTCTTCAGTCCGAAGGACATAACCTTATAGCAAAAGTTTCCCCAAGGGGTGGTAAATGTAGTTTTTGGTTTGTCCTCCTACTTCACGAGGATCTGGTTATATCCGGAGAATTCGTCCATGAATGAGAATAATTCATACCCCGCAGTACTATCTACCAGCACGTCAATGTAGGGAAGTGAAATATCATCTTTTGGGCTCGCTCTATTTAAATCTCGATAATCCATGCAGATCCGAACTTTTCCATCCTTTTTCATGACGGGGACTATGTTTACAATCCAATCCGAATACGGGATAGCTTCAATAAAGCCTACCCTAAGAAGTTTCATCACTTCTTCCTTAATTTTGTCTTCTAACTCAGCTTTCATCCGTCTGTTGCCTTATCTTACCGGTTTAACACTGGGATCTGTGGGTAATGCATGTTTCACAATTTTGGGATCCAAACCCGGCATGTCAGCGTATGACCATGCAAAAACATCGTGAAGTAATTCTATAAACCTTAGCCTTTCATCTCGGAATAAATGTCCACCAATTTTGATTTCCTTGATATCTGCAGAGTCACCCAAGTTAATAACAACTGGCTCTTCTGAAGTGGGAGGCATTGACTCTTCGAAGGCACTCCATTCTCTACAGATAGATGCATAACCCTCATCCTCATCTTCCTCAATGTTGTAGAAACAATCAACGTGGGGATCCGAATCGCATAACAACCTAGTATGTATGTTCGAGATGATATGCCTGAAATGTCATGAGCATGGTTAGTCTACACTTCATATAAAAATGCTATGCATGAGTGTGAAAAAATCTTTTCAAAAGAGATTTCAAAATAAGTGCAGGCGTAAATGGAACTAGTCCTCATATCCTCAGACATCCTTGTTCCTTAGAAATCTTTTGGAAATCAGGAATCATATGGCAAACCAGGCCTCAAGCTTCCGTACGGAAGACTAATGTCATCATTAGGCTGATTTGTGGTTCCATATGTCCTTAACAAAACTTGTGCGATTTTATTGAATACAAAATGGGCCGCATTACAAGTTATGTTGTTTGGACCAATGGTTGGAGATCCAAAGGCGTTTTCCTACATTTATTTCAAACAACAAAAACTAAAAGTACAACAAAATGCAGGAAGTTTAAGTGCGGTATTAAAAGCAGGGAAGAGGTATATTTACTCAGAAGTAGTGGCTTCATCACCCAGCCACTCTATGATGACATTCACGAAGTTGTCTCATATAAAAGGGTTTGTCAGATCTAGTTCTGCTGTTGGAATTATATCTTCTTCTGACAACCACCTAGAGTCTTCGTTGAAATAGTTGTTCAAAGGGCTGCTGAACATCTTAGATTTGCCTTTCCAGGCTGGAGAACCAACGAAAGGAATCTTTCTGGTTTTTCTAGCTTCCATGGCGTCCTTGGCTCTGCCTCGGCCTCGGCCTGCTATCTTAGATGTAGAATTACCAATGCGGGTGTTCTGATATCCCAAGTATATCTTATGCTCGTAGGATTTTAACTGAAGCGGAGTGCTAATTCCTTGACCATACTTGCCCAGACCCTTTCCTGGGTTGAATCCATATGCCAGTAGCATCTTAGCTGGCAGAAGGTTGGCTTCAGAGATAAAAGGAGCTTTTAATCTTGCCTCCACGGAAGTGTGGACCGCTGCCACCAGCTCTAGAGAATGGTAGCTCGCTTCTAGCTTAACCTCTGGCTCAATGTAGGGAATAGCGATATTTTGATACGTTAGGAGATCAACTTCTCTATGTACGGTAACCACCTTCCTATCCACCACGAATCGCACTTTCTGATCCAGGCTTGAAGGTACAACTCCAGCAACATGGATCCAGGGCCTTCCTAACAGGAACCCAAATGTACTCGGCAAATCCATCATTTGGAAGTTTGTGGAGAATTTAGTTGGGCCAATGAGCACATCTAGCTCAATCTCGCCTACCACTGTCTTCTTCATTCCATCAAAGGCTCTAACGGCTGTTTTGGAGGTTTTAATCATCTCCTCTTTGATGCCCAAACTCCTCAATGTAGCCAAAGGGCAGATGTTAAAAGCAGATCCATTGTCGATTAGTACATGCGCTATTCTCTTTCCGTTACACTGCGCCGTAATGTATAAAGCCTTGTTGTGCCCTTTCCCTTCCATGGGGAAATCTTCATCTGAGAAGCTTAATTGATCATTTAGAAGGATTGCCCCCACAAAGTCCCCCAACTGCACATCATTTCAGGGACATGCACTTCATTAGTATCTTCAACAGTGCGTCTTTATGCTTCTCTGAGTTGATGAACAAATCTAACAGAGATATTTGGGCTGGCATCTTCCTTAGTTGCTCTATCACTTCAAACTCGCTGGTTTTAACGATGAACATGAGTTTTTCCGCATCTTCCTTCGAAACTTCTTTCTTTTCGGATTCGCCCTCCCTCGGGGCGTAAAATCGTCCAGACCTCATTACAATGTCTACTTCTTTCATCCCATAGTCCCAATGGACCGCCTTAGAGTCGTAGTCTTCTACTAGAGGGACTTTTATAGTTACTGTCATCAGGCAAGATGCCTCTGGTTCAGTTTCATCATCTGCTTCGTTTCTCGGCAGTCAAATCACAACAGGTTTAATCGGGCACTCTTCTTCCTGACTCAGGCTATCAAACTCCTCTAGTTTGATTACCGTCGTTGTAGCAGCTTTAATCATCGCCACAGTGTTACCAAGGTCTTTTGTGGTAATTTCATATTCTAGCTGATGATGCCTGTTAATATTACTTGCTTCCATTGTCATTGCAAATTTGGGGTATTTTCTCATTCCCTTGAATGGTTCAACCAAGTTTTGCCGCTGAGTTTTTGGTCTCTCCATCCTAACGTACTGCTTTGCATTAAGCTCGTGATTTATCGTCTGGTCGAACGGCGATTCAAGCTCTTTTGTAAAAAGGCTCTACTACCTCATTCTAGACCTCTGGTTAGACAGGAACGTCCATTCCTCCCCACCCATTGGGTATGATATCCTCCATCCTCTGGTAGAAACTGGGGGGAGCAGAATATTTCACTTTAAAGTTGTATCGACCAGAATCTTCACCTAGATTGTCTATAACTTCGCCCCTCTCTAGCGCTTTAGTCAGGAACCTACGATCTGCCAGACTTCGCCTGGTAGCTTCTAGTTCATCCTCGTCAAGTTCTTCTTCTGGTTTGATAATCAACTCAAGGTCGCCTACCAGACTTTCATGCGGGATATTCCATATGCTTCCCTATTCGATTTTGACCATGAACTGGTCCCATTCCAAGATCATAGAGGCCTTAACTCCTTGGAATCTTTCATCGGTAACGCTCGACATTATCCTTAAGCTCATCATCTTGGGGATACATAACTTCTTCCTGTCAGCAGACACTTCTCCCTCTTTTGGATACAATGAAGCGATTGCCAAAATGTTAGTTAGCTTAGGTACATTCACCTTCAACTCAAGGTGGTTTCCTTCTTCATCAGCGAATATTGCACCTATTGTTTGGTGATCAGGAAGCGAATTCTCTTGCACATTTGGAGCCACATCATCAAATTTCAAAATCTGACTGTCGATCAAATCTTGAACCTTCGGCTTAAGGATATAGCAATTATCTACGTTGTGTCCTCTTTCGCCCATGTGATAGACACAAGTTTGGCTTTCATCAAAACCAGAATATTTAACAGGATTCGCTCTAGAGGGTTCTTTTGCCACCAAGTATTGTTCTAGTAGCATCGAGAGCAATTTGGATAAAGGACTCGGGAGTTGAGAAAACTACTTTTGAGGGTACCTCTTCCTAGGCTCTTGCCCTTTTGGCGTTGACCATGATGATCCTCCCTTAGTCTGATTGGAGTTATTGAACACCTTGGGTTTATGGGAATCCAATATGAAGGCTATGTCGAGTCCAGTCTCTCTTTCCTTTTTCAGGGGGTATTGCTTCCTTGTAGAAGTTTCATGCGGCCTTCTCTCTCTTAAAGCCCACTCAAGTCTCTCGGCCACCTTTATCAAGTGTGTAAATGATGCACTTAAGACCGGCAGACTCATCAGTCAACGACATTGGATTGGGCTCAAATTCGATCGGTTGAAGCGAAACGGCTGTCTAATCAATACTCGACGCTATTAGCGTTGAATTTTGGCAATTTGGGGTTATTTAGATGGATTTCCGGGCATTTTTTTATTTTTAGGCAATTTTATAATTTAATGGTATTTTTGTAATTTTTGCGTTATCTTTTATCATTAGGGTTGACACCTTATAAAAGGTCGTCTTTAGGGTTTTGAGAGCAGTTTTGAATATTTGAAGAATATATGATTTGATATCGTTTCTGAGAGAATAGCGATTGTTTCTCATTCTATCGATTTTGTTCTTCATCGCCTTCTTTCTATCGTGTTTCGGCATCATTTGGTATCAGAGCACAGATCGATGGCTAAACAAAATCGAGGTGGTCGAAGGCAGCGTGGTCGTGGAGGCCACGGACGTGGAGTTGTTCCTGATGCAGATGAACAACCGAGTATGCGAGATCTGCGAGACATAGAAAACGAAGAGCTGAGGAGATAAGTTCAGGATTTGCAGCGACGTCTTACGAGGGTAGGGCTTGACACGTAACCCGCAGATGGAGCGGAATCTGCTGATCCATCCGATGTTGAAGAGGAAGATGAAAACCCTTTCGGGGTTCTGGACCAGGGGCGAAATCGACGAGTACGACTTGGAAATCAACCTTTTTCTCAAAATTTCGGAATGAAGATCGAGATTCCTGAGTTTCATGATAAGGCTCATCCTGATAAGTTTATTGACTAGTTACATACAGTAGAGCGGATCTTTGATATTAAAGATCTGACTGATGGGCAAAAAGTGAAGTTAGTGGCTATTAGGCTATGAAAGCATGCTTCGATATGGTGGGAGCATGTGAAAAAGCAACGTGCTTGGGAAGGAAAATCGAAGGTAGATCGTTGGGATAAGATGAAAAAATTGTTGCAATTTTTTTTTGCCTACTCATTATAGGCAAGAGGCTTTTATTGAATATCACAATGTTAAGCAGCGAGAGTTGACAGTCGAGGAATATACAGAGGAGTTTGATCGGTTGCGGATGCGTTGTGATGTGGCGGAAGAAGACGAGCAAACAATTGCTCGATATTTGGTAGGGTTGCGCCATGAAATTTCTTATGTTGTCCAACTACAATAGTATTGGACATATGAGGATGTGTACAGGTTGGCCCTAAAGGTGGAAGGGCAATGTAAAAGGAAAGGTAGTGGTTCCAAGTGGTCAGGCAAAGAATCCCGCGAAAAAATGGGGAGCTCTTCAACTAATTCAAAACCAGCAACAGTTAAGAGTGCGAGTTCTAAACCGACATCAAAGGGGGAACAGAGTAGTACTGAAACTAGTAGGGGAGGAGCTGCAGCCAAGCGGTGTTACAAGTGTCAAGGACTCGGACATTTTGCCGTTGATTGTCCGAACCGGCAGTTTGTAACATTGGTTGATAATCCCGCATTTGCTGAGGACCTCGTTTATGACGAAACTGATGAAGAACGAGAGGACGTGGATCCAGATCAAGAAGAAATTGTCTATGCCGATTCTGGTGAGTTTTTAGTTGTGAGAAGAATTCTAAATATTGCTGAAGTTGATGATGAATCGTGGCTTAGGCATAACATTTTTCATACTAAGTGCACCAGTGGGGGAAATGTGTGTAGTTTGATAATCGATGGAGGGAGTTGTGAGAATGTGATATCTACTACTATGGTAGAGAAGTTGAGGTTGAAAACTGAAGATCATCATCAACCATATAAACTGTCGTGGCTTAAGAAGGGAAACGAAGTGAAAGTAACCAAGAGGTGTCTGGTACAGTTCTCGATTGGAAAGAATTATGTTAATGAAGTTTGGGGTGATGTAGTCCTTATGGATGCTTGTCATATTTTGTTGGGAAGACCATGGCAATTCGACGGAAAAACTCAACATGATGGGTTCAAAAACACATACACTTTCAAGAAGGATGGTCGGTCTATTACGCTGGGTCCTTCAGATTTGAGGAAGGAGGCGAAGAATAATCTGTTGTCCAGGTCAGAATTCCAAGAGGAGGCGGTGAACGCTTCTGAACGTTTTGCTATTGTGGTGATAGAGCATAATTATGACAGTCTAGAAATTCCTGCACTAGTTTTGCCTCTACTAAAGGAGTTTGCCGATGTAGCATCGGAAGAGATGCCACCTCGGTTACCACCTATGAGGGACATTCGGCATTGTATCGATTTCATTCCAGGAGCTGTTATCCCTAATAAGGCAGCTTGCAGGATGAATCCTAAAGAACATGAGGAGATACAAAGGCAAGTGCAGGAGTTGTTAGAAAAGGGTGCAGTTCGGGAGAGTATGAGTCACTGTGCCGTACCAGCTTTATTAGTCCCTAAGAAAGATGGGTCGTGGAGAATGTGCATAGATAGCAAAGCTGTCAATAAAATCACAATAAGGTATCACTTTCCTATTTCGCGATTTGATGATTTGATTGATCAGTTATTTAGGGGTGACTATCTTTTCAAAGATAGACCTGAGGAGTGGATATCATCATATTAGGGTGCGACCTGGAGATGAATGGAAGACATCATTTAAGACTAGGGATTGTCTGTATGAATGGATGGTGATGCCATTCGGATTGTCTAACGCACCGAGCACCTTTATGAGGTTGATGAATCAGGTTTTTCGTCCTTTTATTGGCCAATTTGTTGTCGTTTATTTCGATGATATTTTGGTTTATAGTGCTTCAACTGAGCAACACTTGCAGCATCTGATAAAGGTATTTGAAGCCTTGAGGGAGCAGAAACCATATGCTAACACTAAGAAGTGTCATTTTTGGGCTGATCATGTGACCTTTTTGGGATATATCGTGTCCAAGGAAGGCATTCAGATGGATCCAACTAAGATTGAGGCTATCACTAATTGGGAGATTCCGAAAAATATTCATGAGGTACGTAGCTTTCATGGGCTAGCGTCTTTTTATCGGAGGTTTGTTCGGGATTTCAGTTCTATTATTACGCCTCTTACGGATTGTCTAAAAGGCGGTAGATTTGTGTGGACCAAAGAGGCGGAAACTACATTCCAATTACTAAAGAAGAAGGTGACTGAACCCCATGTGTTAGTGCTTCCTGACTTTAGTGAGATTTTCGAGGTGCATTGCGATGCATCGGGCGTTGGAATTGGGGGTGTCCTGAGTCAAAAGAATAAGCCAATAGCATTCTTCAGTGAAAAGTTGAATGAAGCGAAAAAAAAAGTATTCGACTTATGACAAAGAATTTTATGCTATTGTGAGGAGTTTGGAGCATTGGCGACATTATCTTATTTCGAAGGAATTTGTTTTGTATTCTGATCATGAAGCCTTGAAGTATATCAATGGGCAACATAAACTGAATGCTAGGCATGCGAAGTGGGTGGAGTTTCTTCAAGCTTTCAGTTTTTCCATTAAACATAAGGCGGGCGTGCTAAATAGAGTTGATGATGCCTTGAGTAGAAAATATTCCTTGCAGTCCACAATGCAGGTGAAAGTTCTGCGTTTTGATTCTTTTAAGGATTTGTATATTGACGATCCTTATTTTGGCGATATATGGAAGAAGTGCAAAGCAAAGCCTTTTCAGCAATTTCAGATTGCGGAGGGCTACCTTTTTAAAGGTAACAGGCTATGTATTCCTCAGTGTTCTTTGAGGGAGTCAATTATTATCGAGAGTCATGCAGGAGGTCTTGCTAGGCACTTTGGCGTGGATAAGACGATGGCCTTGCTATGTGAGCATTTTTATTGGCCACGAATGGAGGGTGACGTGACTCGATTTATAGAGAGATGCAGGGTATGTCATGTGGCGAAAACCAGAGGTACTAATGCTGGGTTGTATATGCCTCTACCCGTTCCGGATGTACCTTGGGAGGACGTAGTCTAGATTTTGTCTTGGGATTACAAAGATCGCAACGGAATAAAGATTCCATAATAGTAGTTGTCGATAGGTTTTCGAAGATGGTGCACTTTATTCCCTGTAACAAGACTTTTGATGCTTCACAGGTTGCACGATTGTATCTACAGGAGGTTGTTAAGCTGCATGGAGTTCCTAAATCCATAACCTCAGATCGTGATGTGAAATTTGTGAGTCACTTTTGGCGCACTCTTTGGAGGCATATGGGAACCAGATTGTAATTTAGTTCCTCTCATCATCCCTAAATCGATGGGCAGACTGAGGTTGTTAATCGAAGCTTGGGAAATTTACTACGAAGCTGGGTTAGAGATAGTCCAAAGGAGTGGGACTTGGTGTTACCTCAAGCATTTGGCTACAATCGATCACAGAATCGAACTACAGGCAAAAGTCCTTTCGAGATAGTTTATGGGCGTAATCTAATTACTCCCCTGGATCTCACGCCATTACCGGTGGACAAACAGTTCAGTTTAGATTCTGATGAACATGCTAAACAAATCAAAGAGCTGCATTCACAGATTCATAGCCACATAAACAAGCAGAATATGAATTATAAGCAACGGGTGAACAGACGCAGAAAAAGGGTTTTCTTCAAAGAAGGTGATCTAGTATGGATTCATCTCCGAAAAGAGCGATTTTCGGCTGGCACGTTTAGTAAGTTGCAGCCTAGAGCTGACAGACCCTTCAGAATTCTAGAGTAAATTAGTGATAATGCCTATAAGGTTGAGCTGTCAGGTAAGTATAATGTATCCGAAACTTTTAATGTAGCGGATTTATCTCCTTACCACACTGCTGAGGAAGAACCTGAAGAGATTGATGCCAGCCGAGATGAAGCAGATTCGAGGGAGAATCTTTTTTCTAGCAGGGGAGGATGATGCACTTAGGACTGGCAGACTCATCAGTCAACGACATCGGATTGGGCTCAAATTCGATCCGTTGAAGCGAAACGGCCATCTGATCAATAATCGATGCTGTTAGCGTTGGATTTTGGTAATTCGGGGTCATTTAGATATATTTTCGGGCATTTTTCTATTTTTAGGCAATTTTATAATTTAATGGTATTTTTGTAATTTTTGCGTTATCTTTTGTCATTAGGGTTGACACCTTATAAAAGGTTGTCTTTAGGGTTTTGAGAGCAGTTTTGAACATTTGAAGAATATACGATTTGATATTATTTTTTAGAGAACATCGATTGTTCCTCATTCTATCGATTTTGTTCTTCATCGCCTTCTTTCTATCGTGTTTCGGCATCAGTAAAGGTTTGACATCCTGAAGTGTTCGATTTGTCAAATATTCGTATGGAAGCGCTTTCAAGAACAGGTCGATCAACTCCTCCTCCGGAATTGGCGGTTTTACTTGGGTCGCCAAAGCTCGCCATCTCTGGGCATATGTTCTGATTGTTTCACCCCTCGCTTTTAGAGTTCGTAGCAGGTCTTCCCTTGTCGAGCCTATAGCTGTGTTAAACTTATACTGCCTTAGAAAATCTTCCGTAAGATCTTTCCATCCATCATAGATGTCAAGGTCTAACTCAATGAACCAAGCCAGAGCAGCGCCAGCCAAACTCTCTTGGAACGTATTCATCAGTAATGGAATGTAATCTGAATATTGCGCCATCTTACGCAGGTAATACTTGAGGTGAGCGCGGGGACAGACCGTCCCATTGTACTTCGTCACATAGTCTGGCTCTTTGTAATCAGGAGGGGTCTCCACCTTGGCGAAAGGGGATATCTTGTCAAAACAGACCAGCTCATAACCATGGCTGCTCAAACACTCTTCGATTTTGGCTATTCTCTTAGCCTCAGCTTCAGTTTTCACAGTATGTTTCCCTTTTTCCTCCTTCTCGAGGTTAATGATAACAGGGGGTGTCTTTGGCTGTGATTGGAAGTTCGACATACGGATGTCTTCCATGGCATGTTGGGCATCTTCTGTTGTTTCTTTATCAGCCATATTGGGTATTAAGGATTGACATGAGTTGTTCTGTTTAGGTGCTACTGTCTGTCTGGCTTGGGAGGCTTCCAACATTGCCTTAATGTCAGCCATCATAGTTGCCATAGTAGTCATCTGGGTTTCCAACAGGCCTATTCGTGGAGTCAACTCCTGTTGTTCCATTCTCGTCTTAAGTCGAGTACGAAAATGATGCTTTGGTAGTTCCGTGATTAGAGTGCACATGTTTATTTAAAAATAACAAGTAAGTATTTCTTCAGGATTGGTGGGAAAAGTACTGGATCCTTCCAATTGCATGTTTTCTATTGATGAATGACAAAAAGGACTACCTTGTGAGCCTTAGTCTCACGTGAGCAGTTATTTTAATTATTCTCCAAAAGAATTCATGAAATTAAAAGAAGTGTAATCTTTGACAATAGTTTTTATGCATCTATAAAACATGTCTACGCTCATGCACATGTGTCCAAAGTAACATTCAATACAAATAAGTATGCTGAAAAGGCATCATAATGTTCACACATTTTACACTTGACAGAATAGTCTATTCAAGTCTACGGCGTTTGAGGTCTAAGGTATCATCATCGTCCCAATAGGGATCAATTACTTCAGTTTGGGATTCTTCATCTTCTGAATATGATGTTAATCCCATGTCTTCGGGTATATACGGTTCTACTCCAGGCACGTACGGCACAATGTATTCAGGCACATAAGGCTCGACAAAGCTACGTCTGGTCGCCTCAAAGTGTCGAATGTATTATGTAGTAGCCCTGTGAATATTCTCCTCAAGAGTCATATCTTTTGGCCATCTTATGTCTTCAGCCTGGGAGTTCTTCAAAGAGCGTATAATAAATTCCACCTTGGCTTCAAATTGTTTCTTCTTTTCCCCTGCGAGGGTCTCCCTTGGCATGTCAAATGAGAAGACACTTGGTCGTGGTGATGAGGGGATCTCTTACAATGCTCCAAACTGCTGGATAACTCTCCTTGGATAATATGCGGTGGCGCCTGTGAATCCTAACAAGGGGACTGTGTATTCGTCATTACATGTGAGCTTGACTTTACCTAGTGTTAGTAATCTAAGCCGCCATCGGAGCTGTTCTGGTCTTAGAGTTCTAATAAATTTCTTCCATTCTCTAAAGTTAAACTTAGGAATACGTGTATGGGTTTTGATGAAAGTTTTAAGAGGATGGACATCGGAGCTAATCTCAGTGAAACCCATGCGGATATGAAATTGTCTGATATGAGATGTGAACCATAGATATAGAAGACCGCTAGAGGCTCTAAAGATTCATTTCTTATTTTTCTTGAAGCGGCTTAGGGAAAGGAAAGTTTCAGCAAGGATAACATTCGAATAATCCCACCCACAACAAACTTGTCTAACCACTATAGCCATAATAGGGTTAAAGGTGATAGGTGAGATCGGGAATAGCACAAAGCTAAAGAAAGCCAAGACAAAGGCTCTACCAGATTTAGTTCCTTTGGTAGCAGGGAGGTTAGGAAATCTATCTGGAAGGAAAAACAAGGAAATCCGTCCAGAATTACTTTTGGAATCTGCTTTGATTTCATTGAGCTTTGTATCGAGGAATTCAGCCAGTTGACTCAAAGGTTCAAACCCTATAGGAGGTTGGACTAGTAAGTGAGTAAACTCAACTCCAATGGCGGCGCTGTACTCTTCAAGAGTAGGGGTAACTTCCAGTCCTTCCATGCAAAACGTAGCGGTGGTAGGATCCTAATAGAGCGCCGTGGCTTGGATAAAGGAGGGTGGACACTTAATCTTCAACAGCTCCAAAAGATGCCCCAGCCGTGATTTGGCGTATTTCTGGCTAGCTTCGCCCATGTTGTCCCACCAGGCTAGGAGCTCGGTTCGGGGGACTTTGAACACTTGAATATCATTCTTTCCCATCAAGTCTAAAATATGCAAATGATTTTGAAAAGTCAATCGCCAAAAATTACTTTAAATAAATGATCATGCAAATGTCATGAAATATGCATGGGTTGACTTAATTACCTAATTCAGTTAGAGAAATGGAAATTAGAGCCCCTTTTCAAGTATGGAAGACCTGACTTGAAGTCTAATTTGAATTTCAAGCAAGTGAATTATGCAATTTAATCAGAACCACCCCAGTGACTAAAGGAAATAACAACGTCACATTCCATTAGTCAAAACATTAGATAGGGAGTAGAGCGGAGTGAATCCCTTATTACAACTAGGACGCCTAATAAAAGAAAGGTATATAGAGACTTTGCAAAAAAGAAAGCCATAAAGGGCCCATGGAATGTGGGGATCTAAGCTACCCCTCCCCAAAAGTTTAATCTTCTTCAGAATGGTAGTCAGTTGGGAGCTCCTCCTTAAATGCCTCTTCATCTGTCTCCCTTTTAGGACATGGCTTGATAGTTGGGACCTCCTCCCTAGTTGAGTGTTCCTTAGAATGTAAGAAATTATCTTCAATGGATCGGTCGAGGCGCTTTAGCTCCTTTGGCCATTCTCTGGTCCATGGCATAATGACTTCAAGGGTCTTCTCGGGTTTCACCTTTTTGAGTATGATGCGCTTTGGCTTCGTTTTGGTTGCAGGGCGTCTTCTCTTTCCCCAAAGAGTGATCATTGATTTGTTCTCTTTGGCTTGACGTTCGACCTTTCGACGGGCATATGCGTCTCTAGCTAGGCGGTTGCGGTGTTGTCTTTTCATCTCCAAGTAATCCTTGAACATCTCGTCCGTTTGTCGCTTGAACCTGAGGTTATCGACATAGTAGCAGGTTTGACAATCTTCGGCATATCCCAGCTTGCGTCCAGTTAGCTCTCGGCCATGCACAAATCTGGTAAAGTGCAACCTTGTGTTCGGTCCGGGACGAGTGATCTTCCTTAGGTATTCGAAAGTTACCAACTCTGTCGAACTTCTAGGAAACAGCGACATCCTACCCCCTTATCGTCGTTATTTCAACAGTCACTTGAATGATTTCGTAATGTATGCAATGCATGAAATGTGAATATTGCATGAATATACTATGAAACAGGGAATAATGAAGTACATCAAAAGTAAATGCCTTACCAACCAAAACCCAAGGAATGTCAAGTATTCCCCTGTAATAATGGGTATTTTAGGTATACCAACCTTCCATAGACATGCGCATGAGACAAGTGGGTATACTCTAAAAATCAAAAATCAGGTGAGGAACCTATGGCTCAGGCTCCCACAATCCAAATATGGCAGATTCCTCCCCAAGAGTACCCACCCAAGAGGGCTACATATTGTCAATGTGGATTATGAGCGGGAACAAATACGAAAGTCTCAAGTGCCATCAAACACGAGATCCTTTCGTACCATTTCCCTATCTAAGGTAACCTAGAGGTTGTTGCAATCGGGGTTTGAACGCCAGTGTGTGAAATGTGTCGTGATCATCACAATGCAAGGCATGCACAACAGTTTGTATCAAACACCACTTCAATATGTGCGTAAGATAAACATACATTCCCAACTCCAACCTGCAGGAAAAATGTTAACAATCACTCCACCCCTTATTTCTCCAATCTGCAAAAACATCTAACACAATGGTTAGCATAAGTACTTCGCCTTCGAGAGCATTTACAGAAAACAGGGTTAGATAAACCAATAAATTTTTAATCGGCTCAAGTCCTCTAAAATTCCTAACTAGAGATTCTGGTTTGGAATAAGTCCCCAGCGGAGTAGCCAGTCTGTCGCGACCCTCTCGAGGCGGCTGCCGAAATCTCGAGGGCTAATGGGCCGCCCGATATCGCCTGATCGGACGCGGGCCTCTCCCAAGGTCCATTACCCAAATCGCAACGGCTGGATGTACGTGATCGACCTTCGGTTTGGTCTGATGACATGTGATACGTGTACATGCCAAGGAGTCGCCACCAACCGTTTCATGAAGAGTACGATCGGAAACCATATCGAATAGTTGGGAGCATTCTATTCGATTCTGCGAAAATCAGAGAAATGGGATCGTGGACTTTGTTACGCCAACTATCAGAGTTGACACCCTTTCGGTACCTAAGTTGAACGATTTATCTAATCCTAAGATTCATGCAGATGAGTAGGGTACTGATCCTAAATATATGAGTTCAAGCAGATAGGAATGACTACTCTATCACTCACAATCAATAGAAATAAATGCGCAAATCAAGAATCCAAAACATGCGGATAAATCACATGAAAGTAACATGGCATCCCTAATAAGGCCCTATCAGCCTAGAGAAAATTCAATCAAGACTTAGAAGTGGTTTTGACATGATTCGCCCATGAGGGGCAAAATCGTAATTTTGAGAAATTTAGAGGTAATTTGCCCCAGAAGGGAAAAATTGTCATTTCTAGATGAAATGTGGAGTTGAAAGGTGACAGAAATAGGATTGGCAAACCAACCAATCCATTTCGTATTTTTTCGAGAATTTTCAGAATTTTTCTGGAATTTAGAAATGATTTTACCCTTGGAGAGGTAAAATCATCATTTTAGGCAAAGATGAGAAGTGAAAATCTTAAACATTAGGGTTGGTCGACCACCTGACCCAAATCCTAATTTTAAACAATTTTCAAGACTCGATTGGAATATGGACGATAATTTACCCTTTGAGAGGTAAAATTGTCATTTTTGGAAAAAAGGGCGAGATTCGAGAACCCAAGCATAAGAATTGGTCACCTAATTGACCCTCATTCTTATCTTGACATTCTCGATCTATCTCGTATACAAAGCTGAGGCGATTTACCCCTAAAGGGTAAAGTCGTCAATTTTCAGAAGAACGGATAAGAAATCCCAAAAATAGGATTGACCAGTTGTCTGTGCTCAATCCTTAATTTTTGGGGGTTTCTTGAGTGTCTAGGAATTTCTTACAATTTTCCTATATTTTTTTGGATTTTCTAACATTTTTTAGAATTTTCTAGAATTTTTCTGATTTTTATTATTATTTTTAAATCATTTTCTAATTTTTTATTAAAAAATGATTTGGACCGGGTCGACCAGACCCACTCAAGTAGGAACCCGGCCTTAAAACGACGCCGTTCCGATTGTTTTTATTTTTTATTATTCGGATTTAATCCGACGGTTCCTATTGAACCACGTGGCTACTCCACGGCCCTAGGATCGGCTTATTAAAACCTACGGCTCAAATCAAAAGCCAACTAACTCTCGACCGTCGGATGTGATTACCTAGATCTACGGTCACGATCGGACGACTCGGCTAATCCTCGACCGTCCGATCAAACTATTTTTTTATTTTGAAAATTCAATTTTTGTTAACTTAATTTATAAAATTGATCGAACGGCTACCGAGCCAACACGTGGCCTAACCTAAGCCATTGGATCTCCTAACAGATTCAAACCAGACCCTAACGACTCGGCTGACGTGGCTGCCACGTGGCATGCCACGTCAGCAGGTTGACCGCTCTGACCGCCACATCATCTTTATCTTCAACCTCGCGTCTGCTACTGAACGGACAGCTACGAATTTCCGACGACAATCCTACGGTGGAATCTTAATGAAATCGCACGAAACTGGCGCTAATCAACTCGCAATAGTCTCTTGTTTAACATATCTAAGAATCAGAGTATCTCATCCATGAAATCACAAGTATAATGCAAAATGCCGAGTACAACTCGCAATAGTCTCTCGTTGGGACGCTGGTGATTCCGCCTAACCAATGTGTAATTTGCGAGAATTTCTTAAATCGGATTCCGATGATCAAGACCGCAGAAGCTAGCGATAAACCATCGCAATCAGACGACAACCAAAGTCGCCACAACTTGAGAAATCCTAAGGTCGATGCACGTAGCGCCTTTAAGAGTCGCCCGTCAGTTTGAGATAAATTGAAATTACAGTCCACGAGATCTCGACATGAAATTGGACCACGAAATTTGGGTATTTGACATTGAGGAATTCGAACATTTGAATTGAATTTGACGTCATCTCATCAAGGGCAATTTAAATTGAAAAAGTGGAATTTCGGACGGAAAGTGCCAAATTACTATTTTGCCCCACAACCTTTTGCCCATGCCTTAAGATTAATAGAAGGAAAAAATGGTCATTTGGATCCTCCATGGTGGCTACCGAAAATTTGATGGAAATGGGGTCAAACGAAGTCAAAGTCAAAGATGACAAGAATTTTCCTATTTTCTAAAAATACTAAAAAATGCGAAAATACGAAAAATTATATTTTTCGTCAAAAATGATTCCTTGGGCTTGGCTTAGGCCACCAAAGTTGATTTTGTAAATTTTTTACTTTTTGTCAATTTTTTGTGATTTTTAAAAATAAGACTGAAAAATATTGGTCAAAAATCAGGTGTCAACAGTGCACCACCAACAGATGTTACGAAAAACGAGAAAGAATAGAGAAAAGTAAATAAAGAGAGAGGACTGAAGGAAACAAGTCTTGGGGGAGGATGACTTTTATCGGAGAGGACAATGAGAACGTCAAGTAATGGGAGGAACTATGATGGAAAGTGAGGATGCGATGAGGCGTCAATACCCCATGAGATTGGATAATTGAAATATTGTAAATTTCAAGGATGAAATTTCTTAAAGGGGGAAAAGTTGTGACATTCCGAATTCCGACCCCTCTCGAGGCTGTGGGATGGAAGGTATCGATCGGTGTGTTTCCGTTGTAACTCGCTCCAAGTTGGCCACTCTCGAGTTAACTGACTGAAAGGGAAAGACTAACGCGGAGTCGGGTACGTGGACCTGGGAAAATTGAATAAGAAATGGCGCTTTGACCATAAGGATTGTCGATGGAATATTTTGGGCCAGCAGAGATCGATCAAGGAACGATCATGGAAGGCCTTGCTAGCGTTATACGTTGGGACGCTGGTGATTCCGCCTAACCAAGGTGTTATTTGCGAGAATTTCTTAAATCGGATTTCGATGATCAAGACCATACAAGCTAGCGATAAACCCTCTCAATCAGACGACAATCAAAGTCGCCACAACTTGAGAAATCCAAAGGTCGATACACGTACCGCCTTTAAGAATCGCCCGTCATTTTGAGAAAAATTCAAATTACAGTTGACGAAAGCTCGACATGAAATTGGACCACAAAATTTGGGTATTGGATATTGAGGAATTCGAACATTTGAATTGAATTTGACGTCACCTTAATGAGGGTAATTTAAATTGAAAAAGTGAAATTTCGAATGGAAAGTGCCAAATTACCATTTTTCCCCTCAACCTTTTGCCCTTGCTATAAGATTAATAGAAGGATAAAATGGTCATTTGGATCCTCCATGGTGGCTGCCGAAAATTGAAGGAAATGGGGTCAAAGGAAGTCAAAGTCAACGATGACAAGCATTTTCCTATTTTCTAAAAATACTAAAAAATGCGAAAAATACGAAAAATTATTTTTTCGTCAAAAATGATTCCTTGCGCTTGGCCAAGGCCACCAAAGTTGATTTTGTAAATTTTTAACTTTTTGTGAATTTTTTGTGATTTTTCAAAAAAAGAATGAAAAATATTAGTTAAAAATTAATGTCAACAGTGCACCACCAACAGATGTTATGAATAACGAGAAAGAATAAATAGAGAAAAGTAAATTCAGCGAGAGGACTGGAGGAAACAAGTCTTGGGGGAGGATGACTTTTATCGGAGAGGACAATGAGAACGTCAAGTAATGGGAGGAACTATCATGGAAAGTGAGGATGCGATGAAGCGTCAATACCCCATGAGATTGGATAATTGAAAGATTCTAAATTTCAAGTAGGAAATTTCTTAAAGGGGGAAGAGTTGTGATATTCCGAATTCCGACCCCTCTCGAGGCTGTGGGATGGAAGGTATCGATCGCTATGTTTCAGTTGTAACTCGCTCGGACTTGGCCACTCTTGAGTTAACTGACTGAAAGGGAAAGACTAACGCAGAGTCGGGTACGTGGACTTGGGAAAATTGAATAAGAAATGGCGCTTTGACCGTAAGGATTGTCGAGGGAATATTTTGGGCCAGCAGAGATCGATCAAGGAAAGATCATGGAATGCTTTTCTAGCGTTATACGTTGGGACGCTGGTGATTCCGCCTAACCAATGTGTAATTTGCGAGAATTTCTTAAATCGGATTCCGATGATCAAGACCGCAGAAGCTAGCGATAAACCCTCGCAATCAGACGACGCCCAAAGTCGCCACAACTTGAGAAATCCTAAGGTCGATGCACGTAGCGCCTTTAAGAGTCGCCCGTCAGTTTGAGAAAAGTAGAAATTACAGTCCACGAGAGCTCGACATGAAATTGGACCACGAAATTTGGGTATTTGACATTGAGGAATTCGAACATTTGAATTGAATTTGACGTCGTCTCATCAAGGGCAATTTAAATTGAAAAAGTGGAATTTCGGACGGAAAGTGCCAAATTACTATTTTCCCCACAACCTTTTGCCCATGCCTTAAGATTAATAGAAGGAAAAAATGGTCATTTGGATCCTCCATGGTGGCTACCGAAAATTTGATGGAAATGGGGTCAAACGAAGTCAAAGTCAAAGATGACAAGAATTTTCCTATTTTCTAAAAATACTAAAAAATGCGAAAAATACGAAAAATTATATTTTCTTCAAAAATGATTCCTTGGGGTTGGCTTAGGCCACCAAAGTTGATTTTGTAATTTTTTTACTTTTTGTGAATGTTTTGTGATTTTTCAAAATAAGACTGAAAAATATTGGTAAAAAATCAGGTGTCAACAGTGCACCACCAACAGATGTTACGAAAAACGAGAAAGAATGGAGAAAAGTAAATAAAGAGAGAGGACTGAAGGAAAATGGTCTTGGGGGAGGATGACTTATATCGGAGAGGACAATGAGAACGTCAAGTAATGGGAGGAACTATCATGGAAAGTGAGGATGCGATGAGGCGTCAATACCCCATGAGATTGGATAATTGAAAGATTGTAAATTTCAAGGATGAAATTTCTTAAAGGGGGAAGAGTTGTGACATTCCGAATTCCGACCCCTCTCGAGGCTGTGGGATGGAAGGTATCGATCGGTGTGTTTCCGTTGTAACTCGCTCCAAGTTGGCCACTCTCGAGTTAACTGACTGAAAGGGAAAGACAAACGCGGAGTCGGGTACGTGGACCTGGGAAAATTGAATAAGAAATGGCGCTTTGACCATAAGGATTGTCGATGGAATATTTTGGGCCAGCAGAGATCGATCAAGGAACGATCATGGAAGGCCTTGCTAGCGTTATACGTTGGGACGCTGGTGATTCCGCCTAACCAAGGTGTAATTTGCGAGAATTTCTTAAATCGGATTTCGATGATCAAGACCGCAGAAGCTAGCGATAAACCCTCGCAATCAGACGGCAACCAAAGTCGACACAACTTGAGAAATCCAAAGGTCGATACACGTAGCGCCTTTAAGAGTCGCCCGTCAGTTTGTGATAAATTGAAATTACAGTCGACGAGAGCTCGACATGAAATTAGACCACGAAATTTGGGTATTGGACATTGAGGAATTCGAACATTCGAATTGAATTTGACGTCGTCTCATCGAGGGCAATTTAAATTGAAAAAGTTGAATTTCGAACGGAAAGTGCCAAATTACCATTTTGCCCCTCAACCTTTTGCCATTGCCTTAAGATTAATAGAAGGACAAAATGGTCATTTGGATTTTCCAAGGTGGCTGCCGAAAATTGAAGGAAATGGGGTCAAAGGAAGTCAAAGTCAATGATGACAAGCATTTTCCTATTTTCTAAAAATACTAAAAAATGCGAAAAATACGAAAAATTGTTTTTCCCTCAAAAATGAATCCTTGCGCTTGGCCAAGGCCGCCAAAGTTGATTTTGTAATTTTTTGACTTTTTGTGAATTTTTTGTGATTTTTCAAAATAACATTGAAAAATATTGGTTAACAATCTGGCGTCAACAGTGGACCACCAACAGACGTTACGACTAACGAGAAAGAATAGAGAAAAGTAAATACAGAGAGAGGACTGAAGGAAAAAAGTCTTGGGGGAGGATGACTTTTATCGGAGAGGACAATGAGAACGTCAAGTAATGGGAGGAACTATCATGGAAAGTGAGGATGGGAAGAGGCATCAATACCACATGAGATTGGATAATTGAAATATTGTAAATTTCAAGGATGAAATTTCTTAAAGGGGGAAAAGTTGTGACATTCCGAATTCCGACCCCTCTCGAGGCTGTGGGATGGAAGGTATCGATCGGTGTGTTTCCGTTGTAACTCGCTCCAAGTTGGCCACTCTCGAGTTAACTGACTGAAAGGGAAAGACTAACGCGGAGTCGGGTACGTGGACCTGGGAAAATTGAATAAGAAATGGCGCTTTGACCATAAGGATTGTCGATGGAATATTTTGGGCCAGCAGAGATCGATCAAGGAACGATCATGGAAGGCCTTGCTAGCGTTATACGTTGGGACGCTGGTGATTCCGCCTAACCAAGGTGTTATTTGCGAGAATTTCTTAAATCGGATTTCGATGATCAAGACCATACAAGCTAGCGATAAACCCTCTCAATCAGACGACAATCAAAGTCGCCACAACTTGAGAAATCCAAAGGTCGATACACGTACCGCCTTTAAGAATCGCCCGTCATTTTGAGAAAAATTCAAATTACAGTTGACGAAAGCTCGACATGAAATTGGACCACAAAATTTGGGTATTGGATATTGAGGAATTCGAACATTTGAATTGAATTTGACGTCACCTTAACGAGGGTAATTTAAATTGAAAAAGTGAAATTTCGAATGGAAAGTGCCAAATTACCATTTTTCCCCTCAACCTTTTGCCCTTGCTATAAGATTAATAGAAGGATAAAATGGTCATTTGGATCCTCCATGGTGGCTGCCGAAAATTGAAGGAAATGGGGTCAAAGGAAGTCAAAGTCAACGATGACAAGCATTTTCCTATTTTCTAAAAATACTAAAAAATGCGAAAAATACGAAAAATTATTTTTTCGTCAAAAATGATTCCTTGCGCTTGGCCAAGGCCACCAAAGTTGATTTTGTAAATTTTTAACTTTTTGTGAATTTTTTGTGATTTTTCAAAAAAAGAATGAAAAATATTAGTTAAAAATTAATGTCAACAGTGCACCACCAACAGATGTTATGAATAACGAGAAAGAATAAATAGAGAAAAGTAAATTCAGCGAGAGGACTGGAGGAAACAAGTCTTGGGGGAGGATGACTTTTATCGGAGAGGACAATGAGAACGTCAAGTAATGGGAGGAACTATCATGGAAAGTGAGGATGCGATGAGGCGTCAATACCCCATGAGATTGGATAATTGAAAGATTCTAAATTTCAAGTAGGAAATTTCTTAAAGGGGGAAGAGTTGTGATATTCCGAATTCCGACCCCTCTCGAGGCTGTGGGATGGAAGGTATCGATCGCTGTGTTTCAGTTGTAACTCGCTCGGACTTGGCCACTCTTGAGTTAACTGACTGAAAGGGAAAGACTAACGCAGAGTCGGGTACGTGGACTTGGGAAAATTGAATAAGAAATGGCGCTTTGACCGTAAGGATTGTCGAGGGAATATTTTGGGCCAGCAGAGATCGATCAAGGAAAGATCATGGAATGCTTTTCTAGCGTTATACGTTGGGACGCTGGTGATTCCGCCTAACCAATGTGTAATTTGCGAGAATTTCTTAAATCGGATTCCGATGATCAAGACCGCAGAAGCTAGCGATAAACCCTCGCAATCAGACGACGCCCAAAGTCGCCACAACTTGAGAAATCCTAAGGTCGATGCACGTAGCGCCTTTAAGAGTCGCCCGTCAGTTTGAGAAAAGTTGAAATTACAGTCCACGAGAGCTCGACATGAAATTGGACCACGAAATTTGGGTATTTGACATTGAGGAATTCGAACATTTGAATTGAATTTGACGTCGTCTCATCAAGGGCAATTTAAATTGAAAAAGTGGAATTTCGGACGGAAAGTGCCAAATTACTATTTTCCCCACAACCTTTTGCCCATGCCTTAAGATTAATAGAAGGAAAAAATGGTCATTTGGATCCTCCATGGTGGCTACCGAAAATTTGATGGAAATGGGGTCAAACGAAGTCAAAGTCAAAGATGACAAGAATTTTCCTATTTTCTAAAAATACTAAAAAATGCGAAAAATACGAAAAATTATATTTTCTTCAAAAATGATTCCTTGGGGTTGGCTTAGGCCACCAAAGTTGATTTTGTAATTTTTTTACTTTTTGTGAATGTTTTGTGATTTTTCAAAATAAGACTGAAAAATATTGGTAAAAAATCAGGTGTCAACAGTGCACCACCAACAGATGTTACGAAAAACGAGAAAGAATGGAGAAAAGTAAATAAAGAGAGAGGACTGAAGGAAAATGGTCTTGGGGGAGGATGACTTATATCGGAGAGGACAATGAGAACGTCAAGTAATGGGAGGAACTATCATGGAAAGTGAGGATGCGATGAGGCGTCAATACCCCATGAGATTGGATAATTGAAAGATTGTAAATTTCAAGGATGAAATTTCTTAAAGGGGGAAGAGTTGTGACATTCCGAATTCCGACCCCTCTCGAGGCTGTGGGATGGAAGGTATCGATCGGTGTGTTTCCGTTGTAACTCGCTCCAAGTTGGCCACTCTCGAGTTAACTGACTGAAAGGGAAAGACAAACGCGGAGTCGGGTACGTGGACCTGGGAAAATTGAATAAGAAATGGCGCTTTGACCATAAGGATTGTCGATGGAATATTTTGGGCCAGCAGAGATCGATCAAGGAACGATCATGGAAGGCCTTGCTAGCGTTATACGTTGGGACGCTGGTGATTCCGCCTAACCAAGGTGTAATTTGCGAGAATTTCTTAAATCGGATTTCGATGATCAAGACCGCAGAAGCTAGCGATAAACCCTCGCAATCAGACGGCAACCAAAGTCGACACAACTTGAGAAATCCAAAGGTCGATACACGTAGCGCCTTTAAGAGTCGCCCGTCAGTTTGTGATAAATTGAAATTACAGTCGACGAGAGCTCGACATGAAATTAGACCACGAAATTTGGGTATTGGAATTGAGGAATTCGAACATTCGAATTGAATTTGACGTCGTCTCATCGAGGGCAATTTAAATTGAAAAAGTTGAATTTCGAACGGAAAGTGCCAAATTACCATTTTGCCCCTCAACCTTTTGCCATTGCCTTAAGATTAATAGAAGGACAAAATGGTCATTTGGATTTTCCAAGGTGGCTGCCGAAAATTGAAGGAAATGGGGTCAAAGGAAGTCAAAGTCAATGATGACAAGCATTTTCCTATTTTCTAAAAATACTAAAAAATGCGAAAAATACGAAAAATTGTTTTTCCCTCAAAAATGAATCCTTGCGCTTGGCCAAGGCCACCAAAGTTGATTTTGTAATTTTTTGACTTTTTGTGAATTTTTTGTGATTTTTCAAAATAACATTGAAAAATATTGGTTAAAAATCTGGCGTCAACAGTGGACCACCAACAGACGTTACGACTAACGAGAAAGAATAGAGAAAAGTAAATACAGAGAGAGGACTGAAGGAAAAAAGTCTTGGGGGAGGATGACTTTTATCGGAGAGGACAATGAGAACGTCAAGTAATGGGAGGAACTATCATGGAAAGTGAGGATGGGAAGAGGCATCAATACCACATGAGATTGGATAATTGAAAGATTGTAAATTTCAAGGATGAAATTTCTTAAAGGGGGAAGAGTTGTGATATTCCGAATTCCGACCCCTCTCGAGGCTGTGGGATGGAATGTATCGATCGGTGTGTTTTAGTTGTAACTCGCTCAAAGCTGGCCACTCTCGAGTTAACTGACCGAAAGGGAAAGACTAACGCGGAGTCGGGTACGTGGACCTGGAAAAATTGAATAAGAAATGGCGCTTTGACCATAAGGATTGTCGATGGAATATTTTTGGCCAGCAGAAATCGATCAAGGAACGATCATGGAAGGCCTTGGTAGCGTTATACGTTGGGACGCTGGTTATTCCGCCTAACCAAGGTGTAATTTGCCAGAATTTCTTAAATCGGATTTCGATGATCAAGACCGCCGAAGCTAGTGACAAACCCTCGCAATCAGACGGCAACCAAAGTCGACACAACTTGAGAAATCCAAAGGTCGATACACGTAGCGCCTTAAAGAGTCGCCCGTCAGTTTGAGATAAATTGAAATTACAGTCGACGAGAGCTCGACATGAAATTGGACCACGAAATTTGGGTATTGGACATTGAGGAATTCGAACATTCGAATTGAATTTGACGTCGTCTCATCAAGGGCAATTTAAATTGAAAAAGTTGAATTTCGAACGGAAAGTGCCAAATTACCATTTTGCCCCTCAACCTTTTGCCATTGCCTTAAGATTAATAGAAGGACAAAATGGTCATTTGGATCCTCCAAGGTGGCTGCCGAAAATTGAAGGAAATGGGGTCAAAGGAAGTCAAAGTCAAAGATGACAAGCATTCTCCTATTTTCTAAAAATACTAAAAAATGCGAAAATTCCAAAAATTGATTTTTCCTCAAAAATGATTCCTTGCGCTTGGCCAAGGCCACCAAAGTTGACTTTGTAATTTTTTGACTTTTTGTGATTTTTTTGTGATTTTTCAAAATAACACTGAAAAATATTGGTTAAAAATCTGGCGTCAACAGTGGACCACCAACAGACGTTACGAATAACGAGAAAGAATAGAGAAAAGTAAATGCAGAGAGAGGACAGAAGGAAAAAAGTCTTGGGGGAGGATGACTTTTATCGGATAGGACAATGAGAACGTCAAGTAATGGGAGGAACTATCATGGAAAGTGAGGATGGGAAGAGGCGTCAATACCACATGAGATTGGATAATTGAAAGATTGTAAATTTCAAGGATGAAATTTCTTAAAGGGGGAAGAGTTGTGATATTCCGAATTCCGACCCCTCTCGAGGCTTTGGGATGGAAGGTATCGATCGGTGTGTTTCAGTTGTAACTCGCTCAAAGTTGGCCACTCTCGAGTTAACTAACCGAAAGGGAAAGACTAACGCGGAGTCGGGTACGTGGACCTGGAAAAATTGAATAAGAAATGGCGATTTGACCATAAGGATTGTCGATGGAATATTTTTGGCCAGCAGAAATCGATCAAGGAACGATCATGGAAGGCCTTGCTAGCGTTATACGTTGGGACGCTGGTTATTCCGCCTAACCAAGGTGTAATTTGCGAGAATTTCTTAAATCGGATTTCGATGATCAAGACCGCAGAAGCTAGCGATAAACCCTCGCAACCAGACGGCAACCAAAGTCGACACAACTTGAGAAATCCAAAGGTCGATACACGTAGCGCCTTAAAGAGTCGCCCGTCAGTTTGAGATAAATTGAAATTACAGTCGACGAGAGCTCGACATGAAATTGGACCATGAAATTTGGGTATTGGACATTGAGTAATTCGAACATTCGAATTGAATTTGACGTCGTCTCATCAAGGGCAATTTAAATTGAAAAAGTTGAATTTCGAACGGAAAGTGCCAAATTACCATTTTGCCCCTCAACCTTTTGCCATTGCCTTAAGATTAATAGAAGGACAAAATGGTCATTTAGATCCTCCAAGGTGGCTGCCGAAAATTGAAGGAAATGGGGTCAAAGGAAGTCAAAGTCAAAGATGACAAGCATTTTCCTATTTTTTAAAAATACTAAAAATGCGAAAATTTCAAAAATTGTTTTTTCCTCAAAAATGATTCCTTGCGCTTGGCCAAGGCCACCAAAGTTGATTTTGTAATTTTTTGACTTTTTGTGATTTTTTTGTGATTTTTCAAAAATAACACTGAAAAATATTGGTTAAAAATCTGGCGTCAACAGTGGACCACCAACAGACGTTACGAATAACGAGAAAGAATAGAGAAAAGTAAATGCAGAGAGAGGACTGAAGGAAAAAAGTCTTGGGGGAGGATGACTTTTATCGGATAGGACAATGAGAACGTCAAGTAATGGGAGGAACTATAATGGAAAGTGAGGATGGGAAGAGGCATCAATACCACATGAGATTGGATAATTGAAAGATTGTAAATTTCAAGGATGAAATTTCTTAAAGGGGGAAGAGTTGTGATATTCCGAATTCCGACCCCTCTCGAGGCTATGGGATGGAAGGTATCGATCGGTGTGTTTCAGTTGTAACTCGCTCAAAGTTGGCCACTCTCGGTACACGTAGCGCCTTTAAGAGTCGCCCGTCAGTTTGAGATAAATTGAAATTACAGTAGACGAGAGCTCGACATGAAATTGGGCCACGGAATTTTGTTATTGGACATTGATGAATTCGAACATTTGAATTGAATTTGAAGTCCTCTCATCGAGGGGTATTTAAATTGAAAAAGTTGAATTTCGAACGGAAAATACCAAATTACCATTTTGCCCCCAACCTTTAAATGGTCATTTGGATCCTCCAAGGTGGCTGCTGAAAATTGAAGGAAATGGGGTCAAAAGAAGTCAAAGTCAAAGATGACAAGCATTTTCATATTTTCTAAAAATACTAAAAAATGCGAAAAATACGAAAAATTATTTTTTCGTCAATAATGATTCCCTGCGCTTGGCCAAGGCCACCAAAGTTGATTTTGTAATTTTTTTATTTTTGTGATTTTTTTGTGATTTTTCAAAATAAGAATGAAAAATATTGGTTAAAAATGTGGTGTCAACAGTGCACAACCAACAGATGTTATGAATAACGAGAAAGAATAGAGAAAAGTAAATAAAGAGAGAGGACTGAAGGAAACAAGTCATGGGGGAGGATGACTTTTATCGAAGAGGACAATGCGATCGTCAAGCAATGGGAGGAACTATCATGGAAAGTGAGGATGCGATGAGGCGAGAATACCCCATGAGATTGGATAATTGAAAGATTGTAAATTTCAAGGATGAAATTTCTTAAAAGGGGAAGAGTTGTGATATTCCGAATTCCAACCCCTCTCCAGGCTGTGGGATGGAAGGTATCGATCGGTGTGTTTCAGTTGTAACTCGCTCGGAGTTGGCCACTCTTGAGTTAACTAACTGAAAGGGAAAGACTAACGCAGAGTCGGGTACGTGGACTTGGGAAAATTGAATAAGAAATGGCGCTTTGACCATAAGGATTGTCGAGGGAATATTTTGGGCCAGCAGAGATCGATCAAGGAAAGATCATGGAATGCCTAGCTAGCGTTATACGTTGGGACGCTGGTGATTCCGCCTAACCAAGGTGTAATTTGCGAGAATTTCTTAAATCGTATTCCGATGATCAAGACCGCAGAAGCTAGCGATAAACCCTCGCAATCAGACTACAACCAAAGTCGCCACAACTTGAGAAATCCTATGGTCGATGCACGTAGCGCCTTTAAGAGTCGCCCGTCATTTTGAGATAAATTGAAATTACAGACGACAAGAGCTCGACATGAAATTGGACCACGAAATTTGGGAATTGGACACTGAGGAATTCGAACATTTGAATTGAATTTGACGTCGTCTCATCGAGGGCAATTTAAATTGAAAAAGTCGAATTTCGGAAGAAAAGTGCCAATTTACTATTTTGCACCTCAACCTTTTGCCCTTGCCTTAAGATTAATAGAAGGACAAAATGGTCATTTGGATCCTCCAAGGTGGCTGTCGAAAATTTGAAGGAAATGGGGTCAAAGGAAGTTAAAGTCAAAGATGACAAGCATTTTCCAGTTTTCTAAAAATACCAAAAAATGCGAAAAATACGAAAAATTGTTTTTTCGCCAAAAATGATTCCTTGGGCTTGGCCAAGGCCACCAAAGTTGATTTTGTAATTTTTTTGACTTTTTGTGATTTTTTTGTGATTTTTCAAAATAAGACTAAAAAATATTGGTTAAAAATCTGGCGTCAAAAGTGCACCACCAACAGATGTTAGGAATAACGAGAAAGAATAGAGAAAAGTAAATACAGAGAGAGGACTGAAGGAAACAAGTCTTGGGGGAGGATGACTTTTATCGGATAGGACAATGAGAACGTCAAGTAATGGGAGGAACTATCATGGAAAGTGAGCATGCGATGAGGCGTTAATACCCCATGAGATTGGATAATTGAAAGATTGTAAATTTCAAGTATGAAATTTCTTAAAGGGGGAAGAGTTGTGACATTCCGAATTCCGACCCCTCTCGAGGCTGTCGGATGGAAGCTTTCGATCCGTGTGTTTCAATTGTAACTCGCTCGAAGTTGGCCACTCTCGAGTTATCTAACTGAAAGGGAAAGACTAACGCGGAGTCGGGTACGTGGACCTGGGAAAATTGAATAAGAAATGGCGCTTTGACGATAAGGATTGTCGATGGAATATTTTGGGCCAGCAGAGATCGATCAAGGAACGATCATGGAAGGCCTTGCTAGCGTTATAAGTTGGGACGCTGGTGATTACGCCTAACCAAGGTGTAATTTGCGAGAATTTCGTAAATCGGATTCCAATGCACGTAGCGCCTTAAAGAGTCGCCCGTCAGTTTGAGATAAATTGAAATTACAATCGACGAGAGCTCGACATGAAATTGGACCACGAAATTTGGGTATTGGACATTGAGGAATTCGAACATTTGAATTGAATTTGACGTCGTCTCATCGTTAGCAATTTAAATTGAAAAATTGGAATTTCGGACGGAAAGTGCCAAATTACTATTTTGCCCCTCAACCTTATGCCCTTGCCTTAAGATTAATAGAAGGACAAATTGGTCATTTGGAACCTCCAAGGTGGCTGTCGAAAATTTGAAGGAAATGGTGTCAAAGGAAGTCAAAGTCAAAGATGACAACCATTTTCGTATTTTCTAAAAAAACTAAAAGATGCTAAAAATACGAAAAAAAAAATTCGTCAAAAATGGTTCCTTGCGCTTGGCCAAGTCCACCAAAGTTGATTTTGTAATTTTTTGTCTTTTTTTTGAATTTTTTGTGATTTTTCAAAATAAGACGGAAAAATTTCGGTTAAAAATTAGGTGTCAACAGTGCACCACCAACATATGTTACGAATAACGAGAAAGAATAGAGAAAAGTAAATATAGAGAGAGGATTGAAGGAAACAAGTCTTGGGGGAGGATGACTTTTTTCGGAGAGTGAGGATGCGATGAGGCGTCAAGTAATGGGAGGAACTATATTGGAAAGTGAGAATGGGATGAGGCGTCAATACCCCATGAGATTGGATAATTGAAAGATGGTAAATTTCAAGGATGAAATTTCTTAAAGCGGGAAGAGTTGTGACATTCCGAATTCCGACCCCTCTCGAGGCTGTGGGATGATAGGTAACGATAGGTGTGTTTCAGTTGTAACTCGCTCGAAGTTGGCCACTCTCGAGTTAACTGACTGAAAGGGAAAGACTAACGCGGAGTCGGGTACGTGGACCTGGGAAAATTGAATAAGAAATGGCGCTTTGACCATAAAGATTGTCGAGGGAATATTTTGGGCCAGCAGAGATCGATCAAGGAACGATCATGGAATATCTTGCTAGCGTTATACGTTGGGACGCTAGTGATTCCGCCTAACCAAGGTGTACTTTTTTAGAATTTCTTAAATCGGATTTCGATGATCAAGACCGCAGAAGCTAGCGATAAACCCTCGCAATCAGACGACAACTTGAAAAATCCTAAGGTCGATGCACGTAGCGCCTTTAAGAGTCGCCCGTCAGTTTGACATAAATTGAAATTACAGTCGACGAGAGCTCGACATGAAATTGGACCACGAAATTTGGGTATTGGACACTGAGGAATTCGAACATTTGAATTAAATTTGACGTCGTCTCATCGAGGGCAATTTAAATTCAAAAAGTGGAATATCAGACGGAAAGTACCAAATTACTATTTTGCCCCTCAACCATTTGTCCGTGCCTTATGATTAATAGAAGGTCAAAATGGTCATTTGGATCCACCAAGGTGGCTTCCGAAAATTTGAAGGAAATGGGGTCAAAGGAAGTCAAAGTCAAAGATGACAAGCATTTTCCTATTTTCTAAAAATAATAAAAAATGCGAAAAATATGAAAAATTATTTTTTCGTCAAAAATGATTCCTTGGGCTTCGCTTAGGCCATCAAAGTTGATTTTGTAATTTTTTGACTTTTTGTGATTTTTTGTGATTTTTCAAAATTCTACTGAAAAATATTGGTTAAAAATCAGGTGTCAACAATGCACCCCCAACAGATGTTACGAATAACGAGAAAGAATAGAGAAAAGTAAATACAGAGAGAGGACTGAAGGAAACAAGTCTTGGGGAAGATGACTTTTATCGGAGAGGACAATGAGATCGTCAAGCAATGGGAGGAACTATCATGGAAAGTGAGGATGCGATGAGGCGAGAATACCCCATGAGATTGGATAATTGAAAGATTGTAAATTTCAAGGATGAAATTTCTTAAAAGGGGAAGAGTTGTGATATTCCGAATTCCAACCCCTCTCCAGGCTGTGGGATGGAAGGTATCGATCGGTGTGTTTCAGTTGTAACTCGCTCGGAGTTGGCCACTCTTGAGTTAACTGACTGAAAGGGAAAGACTAACGCAGAGTCGGGTACGTGGACTTGGGAAAATTGAATAAGAAATGGCGCTTTGACCATAAGGATGGTCGAGGGAATATTTTGGGCCAGCAGAGATCGATCAAGGAAAGATCGTGGAATGCCTAGCTAGCGTTATACGTTGGGACGCTGGTGATTCCCCCTAACCAAGGTATAATTTGCGAGAATTTCTTAAATCGTATTCCGATGATCAAGACCGCAGAAGCTAGCGATAAACCCTCGCAATAAGACTACAACCAAAGTCGCCACAACTTGAGAAATCCTAAGGTCGATGCACGTAGCGCCTTTAAGAGTCGCCCGTCATTTTGAGATAAATTGAAATTACAGTCGACAAGAGCTCGACATGAAATTGGACCACGAAATTTGGGTATTGGACATTGAGGAATTCGAAAAAGTCGTCTCATCGAGGGCAATTTAAATTGAAAAAGTCGAATTTCGGACTAAAAGTGCCAATTTACTATTTCGCCCCTCAACCTTTTGCCCTTGCCTTAAGATTAATAGAAGGACAAAATGGTCATTTGGATCCTCCAAGGTGGCTGTCGAAAATTTGAAGGAAATGGGGTCAAAGGAAGTTAAAGTCAAAGATGACAAGCATTTTCCTGTTTTCTAAAAATACTAAAAAATGCGAAAAATACGAAAAATTGTTTTTTCGTCTAAAATGATTCCTTGGGCTTGGCCAAGGCCACCAAAGTTGATTTTGTAATTTTTTTGACTTTTTGTGAATTTTTTGTGATTTTTCAAAAAAAGACTGAAAAATATTGGTTAAAAATCTGGCGTCAAAAGTGCACCACCAACAGATGTTAGGAATAACGAGAAAGAATAGAGAAAAGTAAATACAGAGAGAGGACTGAAGGAAACAAGTCTTGGGGGAGGATGACTTTTATCGGATAGGACAATGAGAACGTCAAGTAATGGGAGGAACTATCATGGAAAGTGAGCATGCGATGAGGCGTTAATACCCCATGAGATTGGATAATTGAAAGATTGTAAATTTCAAGTATGAAATTTCTTAAAGGGGGAAGAGTTGTGACATTCCGAATTCCGACCCCTCTCGAGGCTGTCGGATGGAAGCTTTCGATCCGTGTGTTTCAATTGTAACTCGCTCGAAGTTGGCCACTCTCGAATTATCTAACTGAAAGGGAAAGACTAACGCGGAGTCGGGTACGTGGACCTGGGAAAATTGAATAAGAAATGGCGCTTTGACGATTAGGATTGTCGATGGAATATTTTGGGCCAGCAGAGATCGATCAAGGAACGATCATGGAAGGCCTTGCTAGCGTTATACGTTGGGACGCTGGTGATTACGCCTAACCAAGGTGTAATTTGCGAGAATTTCGTAAATCGGATTCCAATGCACGTAGCGCCTTAAAGAATCGCCCGTCAGTTTGAGATAAATTGAAATTACAATCGACGAGAGCTCGACATGAAATTGGACCACGAAATTTGGGTATTGGACATTGAGGAATTCGAACATTTGAATTGAATTTGACGTCGTCTCATCGATAGCAATTTAAATTGACAAATTGGAATTTCGGACGGAAAGTGCCAAATTTCTATTTTGCCCCTCAACCTTATGCCCTTGCCTTAAGATTAATAGAAGGACAAACTGGTCATTTGGAACCTCCAAGGTGGTTCCCGAAAATTTGAAGGAAATGGTGTCAAAGGAAGTCAAAGTCAAAGATGACAAGCATTTTCGTATTTTCTAAAAATACTAAAAGATGCTAAAAATACGAAAAAAAAAATCGTCAAAAATGATTCCTTGCGCTTGGCCAAGGCCACCAAAGTTGATTTTGTAATTTTTTGACTTTTTTTGAATTTTTTGTGATTTTTCAAAATAAGACTGAAAAATTTCGGTTAAAAATTAGGTGTCAACAGTGCACCACCAACATATGTTACGAATAACGAGAAAGAATAGAGAAAAGTAAATATAGAGAGAGGATTGAAGGAAACAAGTCTTGGGGGAGGATGACTTTTTTCGGAGAGTGAGGATGCGATGAGGCGTCAAGTAATGGGAGGAACTATCATGGAAAGTGTGGATGGGATGAGGCGTCAATACCCCATGAGATTAGATAATTGAAAGATTGTAAATTTCAAGGATGAAATTTCTTAAAGCGAGAAGAGTTGTGACATTCCGAATTCCGACCCCTCTCGAGGCTGTGGGATGGTAGGTAACGATAGGTGTGTTTCAGTTGTAACTCGCTCGAAGTTGGCCACTCTCGAGTTAACTGACTGAAAGGGAAAGACTGACGCGGAGTCGGGTACGTGGACCTGGGAAAATTGAATAAGAAATGGCGCTTTGACCATAAAGATTGTCGAGGGAATATTTTGGGCCAGCAGAGATCGATCAAGGAACGATCATGGAATGTCTTGCTAGCGTTATACGTTGGGACGCAGGTGATTCCGCCTAACCAAGGTGTACTTTTTTAGAATTTCTTAAATCGGATTTCGATGATCAAGACCGCAGAAGCTAGCGATAAACCCTCGCAATCAGACGACAACTTGAAAAATCCTAAGGTCGATGCACGTAGCGCCTTTAAGAGTCGCCCGTCAGTTTGACATAAATTGAAATTACAGTCGACGAGAGCTCGACATGAAATTGGACCACGAAATTTGGGTATTGGACATTGAGGAATTCGAACATTTGAATTAAATTTGACGTCGTCTCATCGAGGGCAATTTAAATTCAAAAAGTGGAGTATCAGACGGAAAGTGCCAAATTACTATTTTGCCCCTCAACCTTTTGTCCTTGCCTTATGATTAATAGAAGGTCAAAATGGTCATTTGGATCCTCCAAGGTGGCTTCCGAAAATTTGAAGGAAATGGGGTCAAAGGAAGTCAAAGTCAAAGGTGACAAGCATTTTCCTATTTTCTAAAAATACTAAAAAATGCGAAAAATATGAAAAATTATTTTTTCGTCAAAAATGATTCCTTGGGCTTCGTTTAGGCCATCAAAGTTGATTTAGTAATTTTTTGACTTTTTGTGATTTTTTTGTGATTTTTCAAAATTCTACTGAAAAATATTGGTTAAAAATCAGGTGTCAACAATGCACCCCCAACCGATATTACGAATAAGGAGAAAGAATAGAGAAAAGTAAATACAGAGAGAGGACTGAAGGAAACAAGTCTTGGGGGAGGATGACTTTTATCGGAGAGGACAATGAGAACGTCAAGTAATGGGAGGAACTATCATGGAAAGTAAGGATGCGATGAGGCGTCAATACCTCATGATATTGGATAATTGAAAGATTGTAAATTTCAATGATGAAATTTCTTAAAGGGGGAAGAGTTGTGAAATTCCGAATTCCGACCTCTCTCGAGGCTATGGGCTGGAAGGTATCGATCGCTGTGTTTCAGTTGTAACTCGCTCGGAGTTGGCCACTCTTGAGTTAACTGATTGAAAGGGAAAGACAAACGCGGAGTCGGGTACGTGGACCTGGAAAATTCAATAAGAAATAGCGCTTTGACAATAAGGATTGTCGAGGAAATATTTTGGGCCAGTAGAGATCGATCAAGGAAAGATCATGGAATGCCTTGCTAGCGTTATACGTTGGGACGCTGGTGATTCCGCCTAACCAATGTGTAATTTGCGACAATTTCTTAAATCGGATTTCGAAGATCAAGACCGCAGAAGCTAGCGATAAACCCTCGCAATCAGACGACAACCAAAGTCGCCACAACTTGAGAAATCCTACGGTCGATACACGTAGCGCCTTTAAGAGTCGCCCGTCAGTTTGAGATAAATTGAAATTACTGTCGACGAGAGCTCGACATGAAATTGGACAACGAAATTTGGGTATTGGACATTGAGGAATTCGAACATTTGAATTGAATTTGACGTCGCCTCAAAGAGGGCAATTTTGATAGAAAAATTGAAATTTCAGACGGAAAGTGCCAAATTACCATTTTGCCCCTTAACCTTTTGCCCTTGCCTTAAGATTAATAGAAGGACAAAATGGTCATTTGGATCCTCGAAGGTGGCTGCCGAAAATTGAATGAAATGGGGTCAAAGGAAGTCAAAGTCAAATATGAGAAGCATTTTCCTATTTTCTAAAAATACTAAAAAATGCGAAAAATACGAAAAATTATTTTTTCGTCAAAAATGATTCCTTGCACTTGGTCAAGGCCACCAAAGTTGATTTTGTAGTATTTTGACTTTTTGTGAATTTTTTGTGAATTTTCAAAATATGACTTAAAAATATAGGTTACAAATCAGGTGTCAACAGTGCACTGGCAACAGATGTTAGGAATAACGAGAAAGAATAGAGAAAAGTAAATACAGAGAGAGGACTAAAGGAAACAAGTCTTGGGGGAGGATGACTTTAAACGGAGAGGACAATGAGAACGTCAAGTAATGGGAGGAACTATCATGGAAATTGAGGATGTGATGAGGTGTCAATACCCCATGAGATTGGATAATTGAAAGATTGTAAATTTCATGGATGAAATTTCTTAAAGGGGGAAGAGTTGTGACATTCCGAATTCCGACCCCTCTCGAGGCTGTGGGATGGAAGGTATCGATCAGTGTGTTTTAGTTGTAACTCGCTCGGAGTTGGCCACTCTCGAGTTAACTGACTAAAAGGGAAAGACAAGCGGAGTCGGGTACGTGGACCTGGGAAAATTGAATAATAAATGGCGCTTTGACCATAAGGATTGTGGAGGAAATATTTTGGGCCAAGAGATATCAATCAAGGAAAGATCATGGAATGCCTTGCTAGCGTTATACGTTGGGACGCTGGTGATTCCGCCTAACCAAGGTGTAATTTGCGAGAATTTCTTAAATCTGATTTCGATGATCAGGACCGCAGAAGCTAGCGATAAACCCTCGCAATCAGACGACAACAAAAGTCGCCACAACTTGGGCAATCCAAATGTCGATACACGTAGCGCCTTTAAAAGTCGCCCGTCAGTTTTAGATAAATTGAAATTACAGTCGACAAGAGCTCGACATGAAATTGGACCACGAAATTTGGGTATTGGAAATTGAGGAATTCGAACATTTGAATTGAAATTGACGTCCTCTCATCGAGGGCAATTTAAATTGAAAATGTGGAATTTCGGACGGATAGTGCCAAATTACTATTTTGCCCCTCAACCTTTTGCCCTTGCCTTAAGATTAATAGAAGGACAAAATGGTCATTTAGATCCTCCAAGGTCGAAGCCGAAAATTTGAAGGAAATGGGGTCAAAGGAAGTCAATGTCCAAGATGACAAGCATTTTCCTATTTTCGAAAAATACTAAGAAATGCGAAAATACGAAAAATTATTTTTTCGTCAAAAATGATTCATTGGGCTTGGCTTGGGCCACCAAAATTGATTTTTTTAATTTTTTGACATTTTCTGAATTTTTTGGGATTTTTCAAAATAAGTCTGAAAAATATTGGTTAAAAATTATGTGTCAACAGTGCACCACCAACAGATGTTACGAATAACGAGAAAGAATAGAGAAAAGTAAATACAGAGAGAGGACTGAAAGAAACAAGTCTTGGGGGAGGATGACTTTAATCGGAGAGGACAATGAGAACGTCAAGTAATGGGAGGAACTATCATGGAAAGTGAGGATGCGATGAGGCGTCAATACCCCATGAGATTGGATTATTGAAAGATTGTAAATTTCAAGGATGAAATTTCTTAAAGGGGGAAGAGTTGTGATATTCCGAATTCCGACCCCTCTCCAGGTTGTGGGATGGAATGTATCGATCGGTGTGTTTCAGTTGTAACTCGCTCGAAGTTGGCCGCTCTCGAGTTAACTGACTGAAAGGGAAAGACTAACGCAGAGTCGGGTACGTGGACCTGGGAAAATTGAATAAGAAATGGCGCTTTGACCATAACGATTGTCGAGGGAATATTTTGGGCCAGCAGAGATCGATCAAGGAACGATCATGGAATGTCTTGCTAGCGTTATACGTTGGGACGCTAGTGATTCCGCCTAACCAAGGTGTACTTTTTTAGAATTTCTTAAATCGGATTTCGATGATCAAGACCGCAGAAGCTAGCGATAAACCCTCGCAATCAGACGACAACTTGAAAAATCCTAAGGTCGATGCACGTAGCGCCTTTAAGAGTCGCCCGTCAGTTTGACATAAATTGAAATTACAGTCGACGAGTGCTCGACATGAAATTGGACCAAGCAATTTGGGTATTGGACATTGAGGAATTCGAACATTTGAATTAAATTTGACGTCGTCTCATCGAGGGCAATTTAAATTCAAAAAGTGGAATATCAGACGGAAAGTGCCAAATTACTATTTTGCCCCTCAACCTTTTGTCCTTGCCTTATGATTAATAGAAGGTCAAAATGGTCATTTGGATCCTCCAAGGTGGCTTTCGAAAATTTGAAGGAAATGGGGTCAAAGGAAGTCAAAGTGAAAGATGACAAGCATTTTCCTATTTTCTAAAAATACTAAAAAATGCGAAAAATATGAAAAATTATTTTTTCGTCAAAAATGATTCCTTGGGCTTCGCTTAGGCCATCAAAGTTGATTTAGTAATTTTTTGACTTTTTGTGATTTTTTTGTGATTTTTCAAAATTCTACTGAAAAATATTGGTTAAAAATCAGGTGTCAACAATGCACCCCCAACAGATGTTACGACTAACGGGAAAGAATAGAGAAAAGTAAATACAGAGAGAGGACTGAAGGAAACAAGTCTTGGGGGAGGATGACTTTTATCGGAGAGGACAATGAGAACGTCAAGTAATGGGAGGAACTATCATGGAAAGTAAGGATGCGATGAGGCGTCAATACCTCATGATATTGGATAATTGAAATATTGTAAATTTCAATGATGAAATTTCTTAAAGGGGGAAGAGTTGTGAAATTCCGAATTCCGACCTCTGTAGAGGCTATGGGCTGGAAGGTATCGATCGCTGTGTTTCAGTTGTAACTCGCTCGGAGTTGGCCACTCTCGAGTTAACTGACTGAAAGGGAAAGACAAACGCGGAGTCGGGTACGTGGACCTGGAAAATTGAATAAGAAATAGCGCTTTGACAATAAGGATTGTCGAGGAAATATTTTGGGCCAGTAGAGATCGATCAAGGGAAGATCATGGAATGCCTTGCTAGCGTTATACGTTGGGACGCTGGTGATTCCGCCTAACCAATGTGTAATTTGCGACAATTTCTTAAATCGAATTTCGAAGATCAAGACCGCAGAAGCTAGCGATAAACCCTCGCAATCAGACGACAACCAAAGTCGCCACAACTTGAGAAATCCTACGGTCGATACACGTAGCGCCTTTAAGAGTCGCCCGTCAGTTTGAGATAAATTGAAATTACTTTCGACGAGAGCTCGACAAGAAATTGGACCACGAAATTTGGGCATTGGACATTGAGGAATTCGAACATTTGAATTGAATTTGATATCGCCTCAAAGAGGGTAATTTTAATAGAAAAATTGAAATTTCAAACGGAAAGTGCCAAATTACCATTTTGCCCCTTAACCTTTTGCCCTTGCCTTAAGATTAATAGAAGGACAAAATGGTCATTTGGATCCTCGAAGGTGGCTGCCGAAAATTGAAAGAAATGGGGTCAAAGGAAGTCAAAGTCAAATATGAGAAGCATTTTCCTATTTTCTAAAAATACTAAAAAATGCGAAAAATACGAAAAATTATTTTTTCGTCAAAAATGATTCCTTGCGCTTGGTCAAGGCCACCAAAGTTGATTTTGTAGTATTTTGACTTTTTGTGAATTTTTTATGATTTTTCAAAATAAGACTGAAAAATATAGGTTAAAAATCAGGTGTCAACAGTGCACTGGCAACAGATGTTAGGAATAACGAGAAAGAATAGAGAAAAGTAAATACAGAGAGAGGACTAAAGGAAACAAGTCTTGGGGGAGGATGACTTTAAACGGAGAGGACAATGAGAACGTCAAGTAATGGGAGGAACTATCATGGAAATTTAGGATGTGATGAGGCGTCAATACCCCATGAGATTGGATAATTGAAAGATTGTAAATTTCATGGATGAAATTTCTTAAAGGGGGAAGAGTTGTGACATTCCGAATTCCGACCCCTCTCGAGGCTGTGAGATGGAAGGTATCGATCGGTGTGTTTTAGTTGTAACTCGCTCGGAGTTGGCCACTATCGAGTTAACTGACTAAAAGGGAAAGACAAGCGGAGTCGGGTACGTGGACCTGGGAAAATTGAATAATAAATGGCGCTTTGACCATAAGGATTGTCGAGGAAATATTTTGGGCCAGTAGAGATCGATCAAGGGAAGATCATGGAATGCCTTGCTAGCTTTATACGTTGGGACGCTGGTGATTCCGCCTAACCAAGGTGTAATTTACGAGAATTTCTTAAATCTGATTTCGATGATCAAGACTGCAGAAGCTAGCGATAAACCCTCGCAATCAGACGACAACAAAAGTCGCCACAACTTGGGCAATCCAAAGGTCGATACACGTAGCGCCTTTAAAAGTCGCCCGTCAGTTTTAGATAAATTGAAATTACAGTCGACGAGAGCTCGACATGAAATTGGACCACGAAATTTGGGTATTGGAAATTGAGGAATTCGAACATTTGAATTGAAATTGACGTCATCTCATCGAGGGCAATTTAAATTGAAAATGTGGAATTTCGGACGGATAGTGCCAAATTACTATTTTGCCCCTCAACCTTTTGCTCTTGCCTTAAGATTAATAGAAGGACAAAATGGTCATTTGGATCCTCCAAGGTCGAAGCCGAAAATTTGAAGGAAATGGGGTCAAAGGAAGTCAATGTCCAAGATGACAAGCATTTTCCTATTTTCGAAAAATACAAAGAAATGCGAAAATACGAAAAATTAGTTTTTCGTCAAAAATGATTCATTGGGCTTGGCTTGGGCCACCAAAATTGATTTTGTAATTTTTTGACATTTTCTGAATTTTTTGGGATTTTTCAAAATAAGTCTCAAAAATATTGGTTAAAAATCATGTGTCAACAGTGCACCACCAACAGATGTTACGAATAACGAGAAAGAATAGAAAAAAGTAAATACAGAGAGAGGACTGAAAGAAACAAGTCTTGGGGGAGGATGACTTTTATCGGAGTGGACAATGAGAACGTCAAGTAATGGGAGGAACTATCATGGAAAGTGAGGATGCGATGAGGCGTCAATACCCCATGAGATTGGATAATTGAAAGATTGTAAATTTCAAGGATGAAATTTATTAAAGGGGCAAGAGTTGTGATATTCCGAATTCCGACCCCTCTCGAGGTTGTGGGATGGAATGTATCGATCGGTGTGTTTCAGTTGTAACTCGCTCGAAGTTGGCCGCTCTCGAGTTAACTGACTGAAAGGGAAAGACTAACGCAGAGTCGGGTACGTGGACCTGGGAAAATTGAATAAGAAATGGCGTTTTGACCATAAGGATTGTCGAGGGAATGTTTTGGGCCAGCAAAGATCGATCAAGGAACGATCATGGAATCCCTTGCTAGCGTTATACGTTAGGACGCTGGTGATTCCGCCTAACCAAGGTGTAATTTGCGAGAAATTCTTAAATCGTATTTCGATGATCAAGACCGCATATGCTAGCGATATACCCTCGCAATCAGACGACAACCAAAGTTTTCCACAACTTGAGAAATCCTAAGGTCGATACACGTAGCCCCTTTAAGAGTCGCCCGTCAGTTTGAGATAAATTGAAATTACAGTCGACGAGAGCTCGACATGAAATTGGAGCACGAAATTTGGGTATTGGACATTGAGGAATTCGAACATTTGAATTGAATTTGACGTCGTCTCATCGAGGGCAATTTAAATTGAAAAAGTGGAATTTCGGACGGAAAATGCAAAATTACCATTTTGCCCCTCAACCTTTTGCCCTTGCCTTAAGATTAATTGAAGGACAAAATGGTCATTTGGATCCTCCAAGGTGGCTGCCGAAAATTGAAGGAAATGGGGTCAAAGGAAGTCAAAGTCAAATATGACAAGCATTTTCTTATTTTCTAAAAATGCTAAAAATGCGACAAATATGAAAAATTATTATTTTTTGTCAAAAATGATTCCTTGCACTTGGCCATGGCCACCAAAGTTGATTTTGTAATTTTTTGACTTTTTGTGATTTTTTTGTGATTTTTCAAAATAAGACTGAAAAATATTGGTTAAAAATCAGGTGTCAACAGTGCACCACCAACAGATGTTATGAATAACGAGAAAGAATTGAGAAAAGTAAATACAGAGAGAGGACTGAAGGAAACAAGTCTTGGGGGAGGATGACTTTTATCGGAGAGGACAATGAGAACGTCCAGTAATGGGAGGAACTATCATGGAAAGTAAGGATGGGATGAGGCGTCAATACTCCATGAGATTGGATAATTGAAATATTGTAAATTTCAAGGATGAAATTTCTTAAAGGGGGAAGAGTTGTGACATTCCGAATTCCGACCCCTCTGGAGGCTATGGATGGAATGTATCGATCGGTGTGTTTCAGTTGTAACTCGTTCGGAGTTGGCCACTCTCGAGTTAACTGACTGAAATGGAAAGACTAACGCGGAGTCGGGAACGTGGACCTGGGAAAATTGAATAAGAAATGCCGCTTTGACCATAAGGATTGTCGAGGGAATATTTTGGGCCAAGAAAGATCGATCAAGGAACGATCATGGAATGCCTTGCTAGCGTTTTACGTTGGGACGCTGGTGATTTCGCCTAACCAAGGTGTAATTTGCTAGAATTTCTTAAATCGGATTTCGATGATCAAGACCGAGAAGCTAGCGATAAACCCTCGCAATGAGACGACAACCAAAGTCGCCACAACTTGAGAAATCCAAAGGTCGATACACGTAGCGCCTATAAGAGTCTCCCGTCAGTTTGAGATAAATTGAAATTATAGTCGACGAAAGCTCGACATGAAATTGGACCACGAAATTTGGGTATTGAACATTGAGGAATTCGAACAATTGAATTGAATTTGACGTTGTCTCATCGAGGGCAATTTAAATTGAAAAAGTGAAATTTCGGACGGAAAGTGCCAAATTACCATTTTACCCCTCAACCTTTTGGCCTTGCCTTTAGGTTAATAGAAGGAAAAAAAATGGTCATTTGGATCCTCCAAGGTGGCTGCCGAAAATTGAAGGAATTGGGGTCAAAGTCAAAGATGACAAGCATTTTCCTATTTTCTAAAAATACTAAAAAATGCGAAAAATACGAAAAATTATTTTTTCGTCAAAAATGATTCCTTGCGCTTGGTCAATGCCACCAAAGTTGATTTTGTAATATTTTGACTTTTTGTGAATTTTTTGTGATTTTTCAAAATAAGACTGAAAAATATTGATTAAAAATCAGGTGTCAACAGTGCACCACCAACAGCGATGTATCTAGCAATATCTCCTAGAAGGGAGTGAATAGGAGATTCTGTACAAAATTGAAATTTCTTGAAGAATGAATAAAGTTCAGTGTACGATTAGGAACAAGAACCGTATAACAGTGTGTAGAAAATCTAAACGCAAGGGTAAGAGTTTAGAGAAGAAAATATTGCACACGATATTTATAGTGGTTCGGCTTAAATCAAGCCTACGTCCACTCTCCCACGATGATAGCCGATCGGCTGGATTTCACTATGAAGAATCAAGAGTATTACAACCACTCAAGTATTTTGTTTCTCTCTCACACAGATTTTCACAGTGAAGGATTTTGGGTACCCAGAATACTCTTTGGATGAAACTCAAATTATGCTTGCACTTTGGATTGTTGTTCTGCTTCTACCCTTAGTCCATCATGATTCTTCTTTTATACTCCCTTGCCTCCGAACTAGCCGTTGGATTCCAGCCAAGGGATCGCTCTTCAATCCTTGATTGGACGTCATCAATCGTGATTGAACGAGACTGTATCTTCAGAAGATATGTAGACCGTTGGGTAAGACATTGAACCCTTCTGATTTAGTCGCCCATACAACTGAATCTCCAGCTTTCATAAGTGTGATAAGTTTGATTTGATTCCCAAGGATATATTCCTTAGAAGATGATATCCCATTATTGAAATTCCCTTAATTGATTAGAGGGGATATCAGGATAATCGAATATCACTTGCCTTGATCGGAAACCTGCCATACGTGGGTCTTCGTGTTTTGTAAAATGCAGAAACTGATTTTTCTTCAGATTCGTCTAGAAGAGATTTGATTCTTACTAGATCAATTGGCACGGAATGGTAATACGGAGATTTGATGTGATCCATCCGTCATTGTTTAGATCGTCAGGAGCACTTCCATCTGACCCTTCGTCAGGAGTACTTCCATCTGACCTTAGGTCAGCGCGATAGAATTGGAATCACTCAACCTGCTGCTTACACATTCTTCCTGCATCACATTTCATTAAACAATTTCTTTTGAAGGTTTTTTCAGAATCAAAATATAGGAGAATTTCCACAACAATCACCCCCTTTTTTATGGTGACAAAACTTCTCCAGTTGCAAATTACAAATGAGTGATTAAAGGAAAATTTAACCAGTGATAAAATAATAAAAGTGAGTAACCATCACATTTGCTCCTGCAGGTAATCATCATTAGAGATCCTGTAATGAAAGTGTTCTCATAGGAGAGCATGATCAGAGTAAGATTATCCTGCAATGATTCTGCATGAAACTAAACTTAATAGATTATCCTGCAAAAAGGTAAGTTAGGTTCTTCTCCCCATTTCTTCTAAATTGAAATATAATTAGAGGTAATCTAATGAGACTGCATAAAAGTAAATTCAACTTCTCCCCCTTTTTGTCAACATCAGAAAGAAATTTGTATAAAATTTAAAAGTTGCTTAAAATAATAACGCGTCCCATAAGAATAGAAAATGAAATAAGGAGAATGTGGGTGAGTTTTTAAGAAGAGGGATGATCTTCAAGCTCATTATCAGCCTCCACTCGGGAAGGTCCTTCTTAGCTACTTCCCATCATATGAGCATGGTCTCTTACAGCTTGAGAAGATTGCAGGTTTGAAGCTGTTCTGTCCGTTCTAACCAGTGTGTATGTAGGCATGTTGGCGATCTCAGCACAAAACATTCTCCCATAGAGATCAATGGACTTTTCCAGCTTAGTCACCTGACTAGTCAAACCCTGCAGCTTCCTATCTGTCTTCTGTTCAAAAGCCTGCATTTTCTGATCAAATCTTGCTTCCATTGCAGCCATCATCTGAAGAAGAGTATTTTGAAGATTTTCAAAATGCGCTTGAAGTTCCATTTGTGGTTCTGAAGGTGCAGGTTCTTGAGTCTCCCCCTTAGTTTGTGCCTTGGTGAAAGCTTGAGAAGCTAGGACTTCAGTGAGAAAAACATCTGATGTAACAGGTACAGGCTCTTTCTCCCCCTGATTTATAGCCCTTTTCCCTTTTGCTTTTGAGCTTGGCACAGAGACTATTTCCTCATCAATGTCCATTGGAATGGACTGTGCACTGGACAATTGATCTTCTCGGGCAATTGCTGAAGCTAGACTTGTAGCATCTTTGTGAATTGTTCCCCTGGTAGAAGAGACAGAGTAAGCTCCAATGTCATCTTGTTCTTCCTCCTGTTCTTTTGACGCCAACTTTGCTAGAACTTGTGCTAGCAATTGCTCATGATCACAGTTGACGATTGTGATGTCATACTCTGTGTCATCTTCAATTCGTGCAGCTTGCTCCTCATCCCACATTGTGAGGAATTCTTCCTCAGTTAGATCACAGGGATACACAACTTTTTCTTGTGGTTGTATTCCTGTTTCATCTCCTTCTTCCTCATCTCCTTCAGCACTATGATTTTCGCACTCACCATCTTCATCTGATCCACCTCGAGATTGAGTAGCTTCAGAATCATATTCCCCTGTTTCTTCCTCACTTGCTTCTAAGTCCTTATCAGTAGGACTGTCTGTTTGTTGCCCCTTAACAGCCATGACTTTTCTCTTCTTTGGAGATTTCTGCTTTGACTCTTCCTCGAAGTCCACAATGATTGGTTCATTGTTCTTTGTTCTCCATCCAGCAGGAGTCATCTTGTACCCCATCTTTGTTACCATAATCTCTCCAGCAGTCATCAGAGGAATGTCCTGCTTGATAAAGGCACCTAGGCCATCAATCTTGAAATAATTGATTATTCTGAAGATCAAGGCGGCATAAGGAAGTTGGCCCTTTGGCTTGAGAGCTGATCTGTATATGTGCAATAGTACTGTATGAGCAAAGGAAATCCTCTTTCCTGTCAAGATTCCCCATAACAGCTTTGCCTCGTACTTTGATATATCTGTCTTTGATGCTGCCTTGGGTCTAAGACATTCGATGATCACCTTGTGCATCATAATATGTTTCAAGGGAAAGTCCGTGTAGGCAATATGTGACTTTGATTCCCTTGAGAAACTCGATTTGCCAGTCAGGAAGCAGAAAGCTTCACCTGCAGTAACATCTAAGGGTTTGAAATCTCCCTTTCTGGTTCCCATGATTGCAGCCAATTCATCAACAGTTAGAAAATACTGCTTTCCTTTGACCGTGAAAGCGAGAGAGTTGAAGTTGACAAACTGAAGATTTGAATAGAAGTAAGCTACCAAATTAGGAAAAGTGAAGCATCTCTTAGTTATAAACTGATCTATCTTCACCTTTTCTATATGCTTCCTCAGATAGATGCCATTGCTGTCAATGTACTTTAACTCAAATACCCTTTGAGGTATAATACCTCTCTGTTTCATTGCTTCAAACCTTTCTTTGTGAGCCTGATTCTGGAACAAGGGATCAGGAAAGCTTTTATCCAAAATAAAGCCTATATTTTTCACAAAGTCATTGAACAGAATGTCATCATCATCTTCCACCTTTGCCTTCGTGCCGCCAGGTCTAATTGGGATGGTTTTCGTTTCGAGCTTGTCTCTGCCACTTTCTCCTTTCCTTTTCTAGAGACAGATGCAGGTTTTTCTACAGCAATTGGTTCAACGATTTTCCCAGGCAAGCTAAGAAACTCCAATAGTTCGCCCTCACTATCGAAATAATGAGTGTTCAGCAGTTTTCTAAGTTCGTTACCAAAATCTCCTGCAGCCTTAATCCTATCATACATTGGCTTAATAGAATGAGCCATAGATTCTTTTCCTTCAAAGGCAGACAGAGACAGACCTTTTGCCAGGCGGAGTGCTTCTCGCTGTTCGTTGATTTGGGTTTCTATGAGTTCCACGCCACTTGCAGTTGAGGCGGAGAACTTCCTCTTCGACTGAGGCGTCTTCTTCGAGTCAGAGGCTAATTTTGGAGCCATTGATGCGTAGAAAGTTTAAAATTTTGAGTGAAAGAGTGTTGTTTTGAGGAGGAAATCGAGAGCGAGAGATTTCGAACACGGTTTTAGGGTTTTGATTTGAGAGAATTTTGAAAGTGAGAGAACAGAGGTGACGGTTCAGCGTTTTTATAAAAGAGGCGGTTTTTTTTGGAAACAAAAGAGAGAATTTTGATTTTCTAAAGGGAAATAAAAAAATTCCTTTAATAAAACAAATATTCACCATCAATCAGATATTCAGAGATATCTATTCATATGAGGAACTTACCTAAAAGATAGCTTTTAGAGATAACTGACCTTTTTTAAAAGAAAGTGTGAATTTCTTCTTACGCGCCTTTTTGACGTTCCTTCTGATGCTCCTTCTGACGTTCCTTCTGATGCTCCTTCTGACGTTCCTTCTGACTCTCCTTCTGACGTTCCTTCTGATGCTCCTTCTGACGTTCCTTCTGATGCTCCCTGTTCTAAGGTATACTTAAGAAGGAAGGTTAATGATGGATAATTCATTTCGGATAAAATTAAAACTCTGTTTATCAAGTGGTTTAGTAAAAATATCTGCAAGTTGATTTTTCGTATCAATGTATTGAATGTTAACATCACCGTTCTGAACATGATCACGTATGAAGTGATGCTTGATCTCAATATGCTTTGTTCTTGAGTGAAGTATAGGATTCTTTGTGAGATTTATGGCACTTGTGTTGTCACATAGGATTTCCACAGTTGATTCTTCAACACCATAGTCTTTGAGCTGCTGTTTTAGCCAAAGTATTTGAGTGCAGCAACTTCCAAGAGATACGTATTCTGCTTCAGCTGTACTGAGTGCCACTGTATTTTGCTTCTTTGAATACCATGAGACAAGCATGTTTCCCATGAGCATAGTTGGGATAAGTCCCTATGTATTTGATTATTCTCTTGACTGCTGATAGGTGTGATTCTCTTGGGCTTGACTGAAATCTTGCACATAAGCAGACTCCGATATAGTTTGGGATCAACTTCCTTTCCATCTTCATTTTTATCTAATTTGGAGGAGTGAGACATAGGAGTTTTTGTCTTCTTGCCATTCTCCAGACCAAACTTCTTCACTATTTCCAATGCATACTTCTCTTGAAATATGAAGGTTCCTTTCTGAGATTGATGAATTTGAAGACCAAGAAAGAACCGTAATTCTCCCATCATACTCATCTCAAATTCATCCTGCATTGCTTTAGAAAATTTCTTGCAGAGAAGTTCATTAGAGGAGCCGAATATAATATCATCAACATAAATTTGAACTAAAAGGATATCTTTCAAGTTTGTTAATGAATACCCATTTTGTTCCAATTACTGAACGATTTTTGGGACCATTGACCAGTTCCCAAACATTGTTGACCTTGAACTGATGTAGCTCTTCCTGCATTGCATTTATCCAGTTTTCATCTGCTAATGCATCTTCAATCCTTTTTGGCTCTAATTCAGATACCAAGGCGATGTTGCTCATTGCTTGCTTGAACTTGGATCTTGTCTTTACGCCATAACTTATGCTGCCTATGATAAGTTCCTTTGGATGACTTGACTTATGCTTCCATTTTTTGTCAAGGCCATCATTTGAGGATATTGTGGATTCATTCTGTTCATCTTCTGGTCTTTCTTCAACTGAGGAAGTTTCCTTCTGAACATTCTCCGAACCCGTATTCACATCTGAGTCTGCTCGTGAGTTCGTGACTTGATTAAGTGTATGCATTTGAATGGATTCAGGTTCATCATCCTGGTAGCTTTCATTGAACTTGATGTTCACTGATTCCTCAACAGCACGAGTGTTCTTGTTGTAGACTCTATAGGCTTTGCTTGTTGTTGAATATCCCAAGAAAATTCCTTCATCTGATCTCTCATCAAACTTTCCAACTCGATCATTAGCATTCTTTAGAATAAAGCATTTGCAAACGAATACATGAAAGTATGCAACATCAGGCTTTCTTTCTTTGAAAAATTCATAGGGAGTTTTCTCAGAAAAAGGTCTGAGGGAAATTCGATTTAAGATATAACATGCTGTTGAAACGGCCTCAGCCCAAAAGTTAGAGGCAATTTTACTCTCAATAAGAAGAGTTCTGGCCATTTCTTGCAAAGATCTGTTTTTCCTTTCTACTACCCCATTTTGTTGAGGAGTATAAGATGCAGAGAAGTTATGCTGAATTCCGAACTTAGTGCAAAAATCTGAGAAACTTTGATTTTCAAACTCTCCCCCATGATACGTTCTCAAACTGGAAATAGTGTAACCCTTTTCATTTTGAATTCTTTTAGCAAATTTTGAGAAGGATATGAAAGCTTCACTTTTGTGAGCAAGAAATGAAACCCATGTAAATCTAGAGAAGTCATCAACTATGACAAGGCAATATTTCTTACCTCCAATGCTTAGAGTTCTATTTGGTCCGAAGATGTCCATATGAAGTAGCTGCAGACAATGCTTAGTGGAAACTTGATTTAAGGACTTAAAAGAACTTCTTACCTGCTTACCCAGTGTGCATGCATGACATAGTCCACTTTTCTCAAATTTTGTTTGAGGTAGTCCTCGAACAAGTCCCTTCTTGGAAAGCTTTGAAATATGTTTTACACTAATATGACCTAACTTTCTGTGCCAAAGATCAGATTCATCCTTAACAGAAATAAGACATTTAGCATGTTCACAGTCAGCATTAATATCTAAAAGATAAATGTTCCCATGCCTTCGTCCCGTGAAGGATTGCTTCTTATCCTTGCTCATACCTGTGCATTTTAGATCTTGGAACCAAATAACATATCTAGAGTCACAGAGTTGACTTACAGAAATCAAGTTGTAGTTCAATCCTTTGACTAAAGAGACATCTTTAACGGTCAGATTCCCAATCTTTACATTTCCTTTCCCGATGACCTTTCCCTTGTTCTTTCCTCCAAACGACACGCTTCTTCCATCACAATCTGAGAAGGATATAAATACATCTGGATTTCCAGTCATGTGACTTGAACAACCACTATCCAGAAACCACTTGTTCTTCCTTCTCTTTGTTACCTCAGTTTCTGAATCTGAACTTGAATCTGATTCGGCCATGAGACAGATGTTTGCATAATCATTTTCGCTTTCATCAGAATCACTTAAAGTTTCTGCCTTTAGAGCCTTCTTGTACTTCTCATACTTGAGTTTGTCCTTCTTCAAAATTGGGCAGTTCGGTTTGATATGTCCCGCCTTCTTATAGTGGAAGCAGATCACGTCTTTGCTATCTTGTGAGTCGTTGCTTGATATTTTTACATCACTCTTCTTCCAAGGTTTCTTTCCTTTGATATTTCTGCCTTTCCGAGCCATCTTCCTAAATTTCTTTCTGTTCTCCCTTTTTGTTTGCTCTTTCTGTTTCATAGGATTGCAAAGTCCCGACTAACTCATCCACCGAGAGTGGTCTGATTGTTTGGCATTCTTGAATTGATGGCTTGATGTAATTCCAATCATCTGTGAGTCCACGCAGTATCTTCCTGACTTGCATTGGTTCAGCGATAGGTGCGCCTTGTCTTGCAAGTCCACTTGCCAGAGTCTGAAACCTGTCTATCATATCTGCAATAGATTCATCAGGCTTCATTTCAAATGCTTCATAGTCACTCAGTAAAATACTGAGCTTTGTTTCTTTCACACGATTTGTTCCTTGAAAGGTAACATGAAGTCTATCCCATATTGCCTTCGATGATTCTTCCTCTGAGACACGATTATAAAGAGGAGTAGATAAGGCACAAAAGAGAGCATTGACAGCTTTAGAATCAAGGCCTCTTCTTTTAGCCTTTTCAGTATCAGTCATTGTTGTGATATTATTTACTTCGTCAGCAGAGGTTGGATTTGTAGCATTTGCAGGAACTATTCCATTTGTAACGACATCCCACATCAGATCATCATAGGCTTTGAAGAACCACTTCATCTTGTTGCTCCACATATTGTAATCCTTTCCATCAAAGTATGGTGGCTTGTTGGCAAAGTGCGAATCGCTTGTTCTTGAAGAGTGATTGCTAGACATAGTAGATCGTTAACTCTGAAGTCAATAAACACTTCGTAAAATGAGCAACCTGCTCTGATACCAATTTATGTATCTAGAAATATCTCCTAGAGGGGGGGTGAATAGGAGATTCTGAACAAAATTGAGATTTCTCGCAGAATGAAAAAAGTTCAGTGTACGATTAGGAACAAGAACCATATAACAGTGTGCAGAAAATCTAAACGCAAGGGTAAGAGTTTAGAGAAGAGAATATTGCACACGATATTAATAGTGGTTCGGCTTAGATCAAGCCTACGTCCACTCTCCCACGATGACAGCCGATCGACTGGATTTCACTATGAAGAATCAAGAGGATTACAACCACTCAAGTATTTTGTTTCTCTCTCACACAGATTTTCACAGTGAAGGATTTTGGGTACCCAGAATACTCTTTGGATGAAACTCAAATATGCTTGCACTTTGGATTGTTGTTCTGCTTCTACCCCATCATGATTCTTCTTTTATACTCCCATGCCTCCGAACTAGCCATTAGATTCCAGCCAAGGGATCGCTCTTCAATCCTTGATTGGACGTCATCAATCGTGATTGAACGAGACTGTATCTTCAGAAGATATGTAGACCGTTGGGTAAGACATTGAACCCTTTTGATTTAGTCGCCCATACAACTGAATCTCCAGCTTCCATAAGTGTGATAAGTTTGAGTTGATTCCCAAGGATATATTCCTTAGAAGATGATATCCCATTATAGAAAGTCCCTTAATTGATTAGAGGGGATATCAGGATAATCAAATATCACTTGCCTTGATCGGAAACCTGCCATAAGTGGGTCTTCGTGTTTTGTAAAATGCAGAAACTGATCTTTCTTCAGATTCGTCTAGAAGAGATTTGATTCTTACTAGATCAGTTGGCACGGAATGGTAATATGGAGATTTGATGTGATCCATTCGTCACTGTTTAGATCGTCAGGAACACTTCCATCTGACCCTCGGTCAGAAGCACTTCCATCTGATCCTTCGTCAGAAGCACTTCCATCTGACCCTTCGTCAGAAGCACTTCCATCTGACCCTTCGTCAGAAGCACTTCCATCTGAACTTCCATCTGACCCTTCGTCAGGAGTACTTCCATCTGACCTTAGGTCAGCGCGACAGAATTGGAATCACTCAACCTGCTGCTTACACATTCTTCCTACATCACATTTCATTAAACAATTTCTTTTGAAGGTTTTGTCAGAATCAAAATATAGGAGAATTTCCACAACAAACAGATGTTATGAATAACGAGAAAGAATAGAGAAAAGTAAATACAGAGAGAGGACCGAAGGAAACAAGTCTTGGGGGAGGATGACTTTTATCGGAGAGGACAATGAGAACGTCAAGTAATGGGAGGAACTATCATGGAAAGTGAGGATACGATGAGGCGTCAATATCCCATGAGATTGGATAATTGAAAGATTGTAAATTTCATGGATGAAATTTCTTAAAGGGGGAAGAGTTGTGATATTCCGAATTCCGACCTCTCTCGAGGCTGTGGGATGGAAGGTATCGATCGGTGTGTTTCAGTTGTAACTCGCTCGGAGTTGGCAACTCTCGAGTTAACTGACTGCAAGGGAAAGACTAACGCGGAGTCGGGTGTGTGGACCTGGGAAAATTGAATAAGAAATGGCGTTTTGAGCATAAAGATTGTCGAGGGAATATTTTGGGCTAACAGAGATCGATCAAAGAACGATCATGGAATGCCTTGCTAGCGTTATACGTTGGGACGTGGGTGATTCTGCCTAACCAAGGTGTAATTTGCGAGAATTTCTTAAATCGGATTCCGATGATCAAGACCGCAGAAGCTAGCGATAAACCCTCGCAATCAGATGACAACCAAAGTCGCCACAACTTGAGAAATCCTAAGGTCGATACGCGTAGCGCCTTTAAGAGTCGCCCGTCAGTTTGAGATAAATTGAAATTACAGTCGACGAGAGCTCGACATGAAATTGGACCACAAGATTTGGGTATTGGACATTGAGGAATTCGAACGTTTGAATTGAATTTGACGTCGCCTCATCGAGGGAAATTTAAATTGGAAAAGTGGAATTTCGGACGGAAAGTGCCAAATTATCATTTTGCTGCTCAACCTTTTGCCCTTGCCTTAAGATTAATAGAAGGACAAAATGGTCAATTGGATCCTCCAAGGTGGCTGCCGAAAATTGAAGTAAATGGGGTCAAAGGAAGTCAAAGCCAAAGATGACAATTATTGGAACCTTGCCAAGTGTCAACCTGTAACGCCCCGTACCCTTCTCGGGCTCGCTAACATCCCACCATGGCCATTACCATTGAGTAGTTCCTAGGATCAACGGCGAATGACTTAAGCGCAATACCAAATGTACATGCGGAAGCGACAAACAATCTCCTTTGCAATAATTTTCTTTCCGTACACAATGACTCAGGATGAAAAAGAGAGATTTAAAACTTACTTCATACATTCCTTAAAAGCGTCAAATACACAATAGGGTTACAACTTGCCATCTCCCAAAATACAACTTCCTTTAATAAAATAACAGTAGATGAAGTTTAACCCTATATAGCTATATAGGCGTGAACAACCCAAAATAAGAAAGCAAAGACTTAAAAAGAAATATAGTCAGGTAAGGTTAACGGTTCATCTACTTCAAAAGGGTATCTTCAAAAGTCGGTCCAAAGTATTCAAGGGACCTCATCATTCGGGACCTGAAAATGTTGTCCCACAACGGGGTGAGAATAAATCTCAGCAAGTCATTCCTAACCCAAAACTAGGCTATTAGTACCTCCTAACACCTGAAAATAAACAATTCTAAGGGAGAGTATAATCATGGCGTTTGAGACAATAAATGGAAGTACAACAAATAGACACTCAATTCAATCCAATTCATAATGCGATTTCACGATTTAAACTAAGCTTCGTACTTTAGGCATTTAAGCAATCAACTACTCAAATAAGGCAATCCATCAATAACTCGATTCTAGCTATCCAGCCCTCGCCGTAGCGCCCGAGACATAGCTTAATAATCACATTGTATTAGGCAGGACCCTCGTCGTAACGCCCAGGTCTAATAAATTCATCTGCCCGGACCCCCCGTAAAAACGGCTCTTAGGTCATACTTGCATTTGGTAAACGCCCTCGTCATAACGTCCAGGCTATTATATGTTTACCAGGACCCCCCATAAAAACGGCTCTCGGGTCATGCTTTAACCTTAAAAGGTTAATATGTGATTTAGTACTTATACATCTCATTCCAACAGCCAATTGCACTCAAGATCATTCAATCAAGCAATTAATCATCAAGGCACATAGCCACGATCATAGATCATCCATGAGCATTCGATTTTTTTTACACATCCCATTCAAACTCCGGTTTAGTCTATTAAACCATTTCACTTGCTCAAATCAAGTTAAATTGACTTCAACACATGCTCAAGACCCTAAGATCATTCATGACCAGAATAGGACTTCATCATTTAAACTCAATTTCTCCATTTTTAATCCAAGAAACGACCAAGCGCGGTTCATCCATTTCATGACAGGTTCGGTCTTTCCATAACCAGTCTTACTCTCAGAAACACTGACATAAATCTGTTTACTTTTTTAGCAATATAACTTTATAACCTCGTTCTTCATGATCTTACGGTCGTGTGGGCGAAAACGGAGCTCAATTTGGACTCCGGACGACTTAGAACGACCCATTTCATTTTCGACGCGCGCTGAAAACGGGATTTCACGGGCTCTCGGGTCATTGACGTTTTTCTTACAAAAACAGCCCTTAAACTCTACCAATCCAACCATAAAATATCTATTGGTAACCTAACATCCTAATAGAGGGTTAGGGATAACTTACCAAGTCCAAGAGCTAAGGAAAACCGGTTGAGATAGCGTGAAAGGCGCGGAGCAAATCCTGTCCGGCGGCGAACAGAATTGATTCCTTGAAAAACATCCACCAAAGGCCAAGGAAACTTGGTCAAGAACACATCTAACACAAGTCTCTAACCCCCTTAACATATCTAACTAAATTCTAGAAGTCGCTCACCTCAAGAACAACCAAGGACTTCCCAAGAACAGCCCGCGATTTCCTCTTGGTTCTATTTTGGTCAGCGGTGGTTCGGCGGCTCCCGGGCTTGGTCGGCGGCTCTCTCACGGTCTAAGAGGTAGAGGAGGGTGTCTTGGTGATGGCAAGAAGCGACGGAATGGTGGTGGCCGGTCGGTTCCTCCTTGAACCGAGAGGGCAACGAGAGAGAGAGCGGATGAGAGGGAGAGAGAGCGAGCGAGAGAAATGGGGGAGAGGGAGAAGAGGGTTGTCGTCCGAATGGGGGGAGAGAAAGGAAAGAGAGAGACTTGAAGAGAAGGGAAATCTTGGAGGAAAAATGGCTAGTGGAGTGGTTGAAAGTTGATGGACATGAATAGTGCAATGGAATGACTAGTGGGTGAAGAGTGGTTTAAGGGATTTTGGTCAAGTCATTGGTCACATCCAATCATGCAATTTCTAATAGCCAAGGACCATAATGCCCTTCTAATTTCGGCCAAGGGTGGGGGAGATGGTAAATGTCCAAATTGCCCTTGCTTAGTCAAAAAGGAAGAATACCAACTTAAGGGTACAAAGGTCTTTTCCACTTGTCAGTCTAAATTTCGCCTTTCTAAATGGTACGGGGCTAAGTCTAAACTCAACGACTCTCCGGCGAGGCGACGTCCAAATTTACTCCAATGCGATCTTCGAATGTCTGGCCTCTAATCTCGAAGTCCAATTCATGGCTAAATTCAGTCAATTGTCGCTCCAGCGTATCTCAGACTAACGGGCGGCTCTTAGGAGTTACGCGTATCGACCCGCGACTAATGTCGTGTTTAAGAATTACTCGAGCCACGGCGGCTTTGGTTGTCATGTAATCACGAGGGTCAATTACTAGTTCCGAAGGTTACGACCGTTAGGAATCGATTTAGGTTAATTCGCAAATCATGTCATGGTCATACGGAATCACCCGTGAACCAATCGCACGACACTAGCAAATCGTTCTAAAACCATTCTTAGATCGACCTTTAGTGGTCCAAAATATTCCCTCGGCGATCTTTATGGTCAAAGCGTCGACTCGTGGTCAAGCTCTTTGGTCCACGTACTTTAAATCCTATATAGGCATTCCCCTTCGGTTAGTCGACTCGAGAGTGATCAATTCTGAGAGGGATTTACTGGAATACATCGATAGACATTCATTCATTAATAAGCTTCGAGATAGGGTCGGAATTCAGAATGTCACACAACCATTGAAGGGCTTAGGCATTAATTACCAATCTATTCATCTAGACCAAGTGAATTATTGGAGCTAGTCTTCCTCTTCTCTCTCTTCACTTGGACGAGCACACTCTCTCTCTCCTCTATCTTCTTCTTCTCGGCCGAACAGACCCAGCCCGACTAGTCCCGACCACATCCCTTCCTTAGTCCATAACTTTTTCGTCTGATGTTAGATTGAGGTAAAACCACTGTTATTTGAAAGATTATTGTCTTACCTTTCTAATGAAATATTATAAGCTTAATTTGGCCCAGTATTTCTTCCCGTAGGTCTATTTGAATGGACAAAGGTCAGATTGAGGTAGAATCTGACCAGTTTTGGGGAAGGAGCTGTTTCGTGGGCTTTGAGACTTCAAATGGCTCCAAATTTTATGTGAGATCTTCTACACTCATAGTACTAGAGTTGGCTGAGCTGTGATTACAAGTTTATATGAGAATTAAGGAGTTTCCATGGTTGATTTGAGGTAGCTTTGTGAAGTAAAATTATGATCGTTAGAGTACCAAAGGAAACCGAGCTCTTTGAGCTCCCTCGAGGTGTTATCTTGCTTTCAAATCTTCAATGAGCTTCCTAAACTTGTAAATGGATGTATTGGTATGTTTGTTTTGTAATAAATTGGAGCTTAGAGGTTGATTTACGGGCCGTTATGTGAAAATCCCTTAGGACCGGTTCTGCCCATGCACCAATTGAGTGAACTGAGTACTTTGAGGATTCGTTGGGTTATCACCGTGCCTTAAAATTAGCGATAAGACACCTTAGAATGTCCATTGATATGTTAATGGGGTGTACGCTTGATGGAATAGAGATTAAAAGAGTTTTAAGGGCTGATTTGAAGTGAAAGCCGAGAGCCGTGTAAATCTGACCCTAGCGCGCACTAATTTTGAAATGGCTCGTTCTAGCTCGTCCGGTGTCCAAATTGAGCTCTGTTTTCTCTCACACGTCCATAAGACCTTGAATGATAAGGCTATGAAATTATATTTCTCAAATGGTCAACATATCAATACCAGTTCATTAGGGACTGAATCTAGTCGTGGAAGGCCAAGAATGGACAGCTTGGTGCCGCGACGTTACGTTGATCGTTTTATGGAATCGCTTGGCCTATGCTCGAGGTAAGTTATGCCGAAACCTTTATTAGGATGTTATGCTACTAAAGGACAGAGTTTTGAGTTGGAATGAATGATTTCATGGCCTGATTTTATGAGAGGCGTAAGGGAGTCCAAATTCCAGTTTTGTGAGTTAGCATTCCTTAGCATGTTTGATTGAAAACTGATTGTTTGAGGAGCCCTAACTGACCATAAATGTGAGCCTTAATAGTTATTTGAGCATGTGAGATGAGAAGCCGAAAGTTTTGACTAAAAGGAAAGCCAAGATTGAAAGTAGTGAAAACTGTGATTTTAAGTCAAGCTTGAAATTATAAATTGGCAGTGATCATTGAATTGCCTGAGGCTTTACTTGAATTTATATGTGCTTGACTAAGAAATTTATGATTTGAAACGTGTGTGGTCCAGTGACGGACATTTGAAAGGAATGCCTCGTGTGGGCGATGAACTGCTTGATTTCATGAATTGTTGTTGAATGATGAATTTTGAGGCATGAATTGTTTTCTTTAAATGAAAATCTGAGGCCTTGCTGGAAATACATGAGTTTTCTTGAATGAAAGATTTGAGGCATGAAATTGTTTTAAAAGAAAACTTAAGACCAATCAACTTGATATGGAGGGAGTTACTCCATTTAACTGAGAGGGAGTTACTCTCAGATAGAGCTCTGGGAGGGAGTTACTCCCATTTGACCTGACAAGGTCGTGCGGCTAGAGAGTCACATACTGACACGATTCATCTCGATTGAAAATAGGCGTCGAGAGTCGTATGGTGACCGAATCATCTCTAGGTCCAGACGCGAGAGTCTCCTATATACGACGGGTCATATGGAGACTGAATCATCTCGCAGCCCCAAGATGGGTGGATATGAAATGATAAGTTTTTTGAGAAAATCAAAGAATGATTTGTGAGGAAATTGATTATTCCTCATATTTGGAAATTTGCCTCATGAATTGAAATTGGCCTAGAAAGAGGCGTAAGAGAAAAGAATGTGTTTTCTGTAAATTTCAAGGAATGATACTTTTGAGAAAGAAATGAAAGTTGCCTCATGTTTTTGAATTTGCGTCGAGTGCTTGCTTCAGAATGAAAACCCTATCATTGTTCGAAGCTTAGAGTTATCATGATTTTTCTTGACTGAGTCAAGCTGTATTGAAAGTACTGAAATGCCATGTTTTGGAAAGTACCCCGTTTTACCATGCCAAAGTTTTTAATTCCAAAATACCCTGTTTTTCAAAATGTCTGGAGGTACTGATAGCCTAGTTTAGGGTTAGGTTTAGCTTACTGAGATTTATATCTCACCCGTCGTGGGACAACATTTTCAGGTCATTGACGATGGAGACCCGAGCTTGCCATGGACTGGCATTGGAAGAAGTTTTTAGAGGATGTGAAGATTTTATTTGATTGAGACCTTAGAAACTTATATTATTTGTACGTAGAATTGTACCTGACTTTGGCTTTAATGAGAAGTGTATCCCTTTCTTTTGTCCTAAGTCATCTTGAAAAGTTATTTTTATGGAGTTGTCCTCGCTTTCGCATACATGTTTAATATAGACCTTTAAGCATTGGCCATTGGCTCCTGGGAGATCATCAAAGGTAACGGCGAAGGTGGGATGCTCGCGAGCTCGTTGGGTTTGGGGCATGACACTTATACCCTCAAAATTTCAGCCACTTAGGGGGATTGGTAAATAACTAATTTGCCCTTCGATAATCTTAAGGTAAGATGACACTCTATGGGCAAAATGGTAATTTCACACTTGCCGTCCAAAATTTCATTTTTCCAATATTAATGACCTTAGATTAGGCGATGTCCAATTCCTTTCAAATGTTGAAATTCTTCATTGTCCGATATCCAATTTCGAGTCCTCATTTCATAGTCAGTTTTTCGTCAATCGTACTTTCAACTTATCTCAAACTAACGGACGGCTTTTGCAGACGTTACACGTATTGACTCAGTGATTCTCATCATACTTAGGATTACTCCAGTCATAGCGACTTTGGTTGTCATGTAATTGCGAGGGTCTATTGCTAGCTCCGACGGTCTTAATCGTCAAAGTTCGATTTAGAAAAGGTTTGCAAATCATACGTTGGTTAAGCGGAATCACCCACGTTCCAACCGTATAACGCTAGCAATGAATTCCATAATCGTTCTTAGATCGGCCTTTATTAGCTCTAAATATTTTCTTGACAATCCTTATAGTCAAAGTGTCATTACTTATTCAAGTACCTAGGTCCACGTACCTAGTCCTACGTTAGTTTGTCCCTTTTGGTAAATTAATTCGAGATTGATCAAATCCAAACGAGATATAACCAAAATACATCGATAGATGTCCTTTCATTCATAGGTCTCGAGATGGTAGGAAATTCAGAATGTCACGTTCATTCATTCCTGTGACATTTCATCCTCAGTCAATCTTATCATCGAGACAATTATCGTGGGGAACCTTCCCATGAATCGTCTATGACCATCCATCAATCCAGGAAACTTCAAACTTCAGTAGTTCACATCGGTTTCAATCGATTCATCACTCATTCTAGTCCTTAAGGGTTCCTTAGAGATTCCATTTCCCAAAACTTCATGACCAAGCAATCTCGCTAATTAACATCAACAACTCCATGGGCTATAGGACAATTTTCAACTTCCATTTATGCCTCTCATGACTCCCCAAGTAGGTCCAATTATCATTCACGGGAGCAACAACGAGTCAGTGTAATTATTCCTTTAACATCCGATCGAGCTTTTTATCTTCCTTCTTATTACCCGACGCCAAACTAGTCCAATTTTCCTTTGCATCATCCACATGAGAGTCTACAATTTGGTTCCTTATTTCCTTATATATCCTATTTGACCATATAACACTTGGTCCATTTGTGACATTCCGAATTCCGACCCCTCTCGAGGCTATGGAATGGAAGGATATCGATCGATGTATTTCAGTGGTATCTCGCTCGGAGCAGGCCACTCTCGAGTTAACTGACCGAAAGGGAAAGACTAACGTGAAGTCGGGTACGTAGACCTGAGGATTTTGAATAAGAAATGGGCTTTGACCATAAGGATTGTCGAGGGAATATTTTGGGCCAGCAGAGATTGATCTAGGAATGATCATGGAATGCCTTGCTAGAGTTATACGTTGGAACGCGGGTGATTCCGCTTAACCAATGTGTAAATTACGAGAATTTCCTAAATCAGATTACGATGATCAGGATCGCAGGAGCTAACGATAAACCCTCGCAATTACATGACAACCAAAGTCGCCACGGCTTGAGAAAAATCCCAAGGTCGATACGCATAGCGCCTGCAAGAGTCGCCCGTCAGTTTGAGATAAACTGGAATTACATTCGAAGAGAGTTCGACATGAAATTGCCTCGAGATTGGGCATTGGACATTGAGGAATTCCAACATTTGAATTGAATTTGACGTCGCCTCGCCAATGGTCATTCAAAATGAGAAAAATGAAGTTTCGGACGAAAAATGCCAAATGACCGTTTTACCCCTCGCCCATTTATCTTTGCCTTAAGGAAGTTGGGAGGACAAAATGGTCATTTCTCCCACACTTAGAGGCTGTCGAAAATACTTGGAGAAGAAGGCAAGGAAAGTCAATGAGGGTCAATGGCCATTGGATCAATAATTGGTGCAAGGAGAAGTGTCAAGCTAGGGTTAACTTGGCATTAAATACCCATCTAATCTCATCTTGTCAATATTTGCCTCAATTATATGTGTGAAACACCCAATTTACAGCCCTTTGATCGTGGATGACACTCCCCCACCATTTCCCTTTGGTTTTTCTCTCTTTTTCCTTCTTACCAAAAAACTGCCGGAAGACAGTTTCTGAGCCCCCTGTTCGGTCTGTACAACCGACCTCTCCCATCATCTCCTTACCTCCTCTGACTACCATAGGTTAGTTCAGGATGTCCTTGACATTTTTCCGTTGGTTTCATGATTTTTAAAGGTCTGGTTGATTTATGGTGATTTTTGGAAGAAAAACGGACGGATTCTGAGCTAACTGAGGAGAAGTGTTGCTTCTAGCTCTTAGAAATTCCAAATGACCTCAAATTTTTTAGGAGAGCTTCATAACATCTATTAATATGTTTAGATGGTTTATGGCTGCAAATGGATAGTTTTAGAATTATTTTTATGGCTAATTATGGGTGGTACAAAAATGGACAGATTCTGACTTTGAAGAGATTGGGCTGTTTCGACGTCTTTGGGGTATCAATCCGCTTCAAAGCTCACGGTGAGCTTCCTAAACCCATAAAGGAAGGTCTTAGAAAGTTTATTATTGAAGGATTAAGGATTAGAATTGATTCATGGCTCGATTGAGCAGTTGGAACCCAAAATCGGTTCTGTTTTGGATGATGTTCTTTGTGTACCGATTCTGTTGGGGGATGATATAAGAGTGTTTTGGCTTCAAATTGACTCAAGGGACTACTTATAATGTTGATTATGGTGTTAGTGGAAAGTATGTGAAGTGGATTGGGATTTAAAAGTGATTTAAGGACTAATTTGGGCGCGAAACCTTCGTGTTATATTCTGCCCTATAAGTTGCTGTTTGAACCGAATACATAACGGGTTCATGGTGATGTCGACGTGTATTTAATCAATTGTTAAGGTATTCTAAGTTGCCATTTGTTTGGTGATCGAGAGAATGGTTTAATGAAAGTGAAGTTCAATTATTTCTAATCCAAAATTGAGTGGATTTTGACTCGACATTGATGGACTTTCTAGGACGGCACGCGGTTCTCATTTGACTGTGATCTTGAGGATTGAGAAGGCCCGTTTGGTGTGGATTTTTGCTAATTGCTTAAGGTAAGTTACTCCTAAACCTTTATTAGGATGTTAGGGTACTAAAGGACGAAGCTTTGAGTTGGAATGAAAGGTTTTATGAACTGATTTTGTGAGAGGCGCGAGGAAACCCAAATCTGCCCTGTTTTGGCAAGTTGTGCTTGATTGAATTGTGGCATGAGGAACTATGAAATCAAGGTGATTTTGAAGAGTCCTAATCTGGTAGTGGAATGTGGTTGAACTTCTTGGCATGTTTTATAAAAATTTCCATTTTAATTGAGTGTAATGAGGGGCATGGATGACTAATCAAGTCTCTAATGGAGATTTTGAAACCGTGATTGATGTCAAACTTGCGTTTTGTGAAAATGGCTGAATGATGCTTGTTTTCTTAATGGAAATTTCGTAACGTGGAACATGTTTTGTCCAGTGAGGGACGTTTGAAATGAATGCCTCGAGTAGGCGATGAACTGCTTGATTTCATGAGTTGTTATTGAATGAAGTATTTTGAGGCGTGAATTATTTTCTTTGAACGAAAATTTGAGGCTGCTTTATAATTGGAAATTTTATGAACAAATGGCGTGTTGGATCACCGAGGAAATCATAAGTGCACTGGCGTGTGGGATCGCCGGGAAAAATTATAAGTGCACTGGCGTGTGGGATCGCCAAGGTCGTGTGAGATCGCCAAGGAATTTATAATTTGGCCAACATATTGGGAGGGAGTTACTCCCATTTGACCTGACGTGGTCGTGCGGCTAGAGAGTCCCATACCGACGCGATTCATCTCGATTGAGAATGGGCGTCGAGAGTCGTATGGTGACTGAATCATCTATAGGTCCGGATGCGAGAGTCTCATATGTACCCACGGGTCATATGGAGACCGACTTGTTTTCTGGGAAATTCAAAGAATTGGTTTTGAGAAATCAAAAATGCCTCATGATTTGAATAATTTGCCTCAAGAATGAAAGTTGTCTTGCTAGTTTTAAGTCTACCTCATGTGATAAAAATGGCCTCGGAAGGGCATGATAGAAAATGATATGTTTTCTGGAAATTCATGAAATGGCATTCGAAATATCCTCATTTTTTAGATGGCGTCGAATGTTTGCTTTTGATTGAAAACCTTGCCATTGTACGAAGCTCAGTTTTACTCATGAAATCTTTTGTGACTAGGTCAAGTCATGTTTTTTTTGAAAATATTGAAATGCCGGGTTTTGACAAGTACCCTATTTTACCATGCCGAAGATTTTTATCCCAAAATACCCATTTTTCAAAAGTGTCTCGAGGTACTGACAGCCTAGTTTAGGGTTAGGTTTGACTTACTGGGATTATATATCTCACCCCGTCACAATATTTTTCAGGTCCTAGGCTATGGAAACTCGAGGAATGCCATGATTGACATTTGAAGACTGAATTGGAGGAAGTGGTTGAACCTTTGTGACCTTAGGGATTGTACAATGAATTGTGGGTTTGGAATTTTAACCTTTGACCTACGATAGACCTTAATGAGAAGTGTATCCCTTTCTTTTGTCCTAAGTCATCTTGAAATGTTATTTTTATGGAGTTGTCCTCGCTTTCGCATGTATGTTTCATATAGACTTTTAAGCATTGGCCGTTGGTTCTTGGGAGATCATTAAAGGTAACGGCGATGGTGGGATGCTCGCGTGCTCGGCGGGTTCGGGGCGTGACATCATTTTGTCACCCTTTTCCCAAAAGCATTAACATCCAACTATATGATCCACGATCAACCAACGCGGCTTTTTCTTAATCCCATCCGTTCGACTGGACGTCAACATCATCCTGAAATTCGATGTCGTTCCAATACTGACCTCTCAAAATTATCTTCTGGAGATCTTATGGGCTCTGCATCTTCCTTTCCAGCCCAGACACTCGATCTTAATTCCAAGACAATTAGAATCTCTTCCTCCTCCCATTCAGGGGTTTCTTATCTCAAGAAGGTAACTGTACACCTCAACGGCATCCTCTGGTTAACAACTTGATCCCTTCAAGTGACGAGGCTCCAAGGGTCGAGGCTCCTCCTCGGTCTGTAATTTATTCACACTTAGGACGTCTAGATTGATTAAATTGGATTCCTTTGCTATTATAGTCTAAAACAATTTCTTCTGCTCAACCTATCATTCCACTTCAGCTGTTCATCAAGACTACGCATAGCAAAGACCGTCAAGTCTACCCATTTCTCTTTTACTAACGACCATCTTATGGTCCAACCGTCTTAAAGGCGGTCAACGTTTTATCCTTTAGGGAACAATACCTTCTAAATCCATTTCTAGTGGTCTTAGTTAAATCTTAATCTATCCTTTAGACAGGTCCAGGTCCGAGAGACTGGCACGTTTGTTTCCTTAATATCCCCAATTTTCGACAATGTCTTGAGACTAGTAACTGCCAAGAAATTTTCTTCGTTAGGATACCCAAAACCTCTAAGGTTTATCGTCGGACCTTCAATCTGAAGACGAACAATTTCAAGATTGCCTCTTTCCATAGAGCTTAGTCAACTTCAACCTTAGAATCATTTCGTAGGTTACCCATTTGACGATTTCCATTTTTGTCTTCTGTCGCTTTCTCCGAGGTTTCTAATGCTTACTTTGGTAGCAATAGGATTAGTTGTCTCAGCGACTCAGGTAGCGATGACAGTTCCTCCTCGAATCTACTTATCCATCAGCTCTCATTCCTTTTTCAGATTCTCATAACCCTTTCAGTTCTTGGGTCTCTTATGGCTTGTTGACAAGGGTATGACTCTCTTTCAACGCTTTTACTCTATTGGTTCACGCTTACTAGGTTCTTGTGATTTTCAAATCAGCACAATTCCTCCAAGAATTAAGGACCCAAGTCCTCCACGCAGTTTAGTGGCCCTAGGCTGCTCGACATAACAGTAATCTCAAATAAGCAGTCCTTCATTCAGGGATCTCAGGCATTTCTCAATAAATTGCCAATTACCAGGCAAGCCCCAATTAAGAAACATCAAGGGAACACATCGAGGTACTAATTCAAAGGAGTATAAGTTCGTACCCTAATTCCAGACACATCTGCAACTTAGCTACAACTTAACGTGTCGCCTAATACCTCCACTAGACGCCGGTCAGAACAACTTACAAGGTTGCTCACCCAACAAGCCAATCTTAAGTGCCAATTTCTTTTCTCAAACGACACCCACTGCCAAGTACGAAACTCCTAATCATGTTAATCACATGCGCCACTACAAATGCCATGCAAATCGTGCCTTATGACCACCAAAGGGCTCACTATCTAATCGTCCTATGGTCCCTACTCCTTATCACTCCAAGCCTCGATCAGATTGGATCGAACTAACCTTGCTCTGATACCAACCAAGCGAGGATGTCGTGCCCTGAGCTCGGTGGGCACGCATCCATTCCTCCGCGACCGTTTACCCGCGATAGTCTCCCAAGAACCAACGACCATATCACAAAAAACCTAAATGAAATATGTAATGCGAAAGCAAGGAAACAACCCTACACTTAATAACAATATAGAACTTCAGAACGATACAACCGAAACAATCAGTCGAACTACAACTTAAGACAGAAATCCACCAAGCTAGAGTCTAACTCATCACTACTATATGGGTATCTCCAAAAAGAATAGACTATATGGTTAGACTTAGGACCTCATGCTCTCAGTCGTTAGTTGACGATCCTGCATCTCCAGGGCCAAGCTCTCAGCCCACAGGAGCGCTCGTAGCGGTCTCCTCCTCGGCAATGGTCGGTGGCATAAGACCAAGTCCTTCTATGGAGAAACTGGCATCGGGGCCCAGCAACAAGTCATCGAGACAGTCAACCTCAGGCGGGTCAGCCACCCATAGCACGTCAACATGTACAGCGCTCTCCGGCAATGGTCCAACAAAGGTACCCTCGTCTTGGAGTGTCCAAGCCTCAAAGGTGTGAGAACTCAAGTATGGACCTCCCTCGTTAACCCAAACAACACTCGTAGTCTTAGTGTACACGATACCCTCACAAACGGTAAATCTCGAGGTCAAGTTCTCAATCAAAACTTCAAAGCGCTGCAGACGGGCATCCATGAGCGGGGTCTAGGGTCTGAAAAGGTAATCCCACGATGGGGGTGAGATATGAATCTCATTAAACTAAACCTAACCCTAGACTAGGTCTCTAGTACCTCTAGACACTTGATAAAATAGATATTTTGGGGACAAGGTAAAGTAAAAACATTAATAAGGCAAGGTATAATCTTAACCCAAAAGTGACATTCTAGTACTTCTAGATTAATTCATCTCAGTCATAATTCATAATACAACCTACGCTTCATACTTTAGGCAGGGTTTCAATTAATCAGACTCAGAGGAAACAATTTTTGGTTTAAAACCAACATTCGATTCCATTCGCCTCATAAAACTTGACATTCAATCAATAGTAACAAATTGTTACCCGCTCGTGCTAACACACCTTGGGCCTCATTAGGAAATTCCTTTAATCAAGTCATTCTTGTTATGCAACCACAGAAAACAATTTCATCTTTTCACTTTGATTCATGGTTTCCACTTTTTACGACGAGATGATTTAGTCAGCATAGCGACTCTCGCTCCCCAGCACCGTCGAGAAGATTTGATCGACTATGAGACTCTCGCTATGGCTAATCTTGCGAGATGATTCGATCAAACATGTGATGCTCGATACTTTAACTTCCTCGAGAATAGTCGACATGATGACTCTCGCGTTCGGACCTAGAGATGATTCTGTCAATATAGTGACTCTCGATACTCCAGCACCTCCAGTTAATTCGATCGACTATATGACTCTCTAGTCACAATGACCTCGTCAGGCCAAAATGGGATCAAATACCCTGAGCTAAATTCTTGTAATCGAACACCCAAACACGGGATCAAACACTCATAATTTCAAATGGGATCAAACACCCGACCGATTGGCCATACGTTTTCTTTCAATAACCGACAGGTTCATACCAAGGCAAGCTACTCGCAACCTCAAATCGTACTCTGCGACCTCACAATTCACATTATTCGAGTTCATTCAATTGAGATCCTTTTAAGGCTAGCATGTCTCGTGCTACCACACATAATTCTCGACTTAGCACAAAATATCAATCTGCCATTCTTTCGATTCAAGGCTTGGCATTAGTAAAAATAATCAATCTCGAGCTTGTCAATCTAATCAAGCGAGTTACTCATCAAACAACAAAGTCGCGCCCTTTTTCCTTTCTAAGCTATCGATCCCATGCGTTATCACAAAATTGATTTAATGATTTATGCCGTCTAGAACACTCAAATCAAGCGAGAATTTTCACAAGGCACACTCGAGACCCAGCCATCTTCCATGACCAAATTAGGACTCCGCCAATTAACCTCGATTTCCTAAATTTTAAGCCGTGAATCACTCAAGCACCACTTGTCAAAGCATAGGCAGGTTCGATTTTAGTGTTCCTATCCTAAACCGGTTCCTAAGTTCATCGTTTCCTCAAACAAGAATGTCTCTTCGCAACCTAACAACCTAATAAAGGTTTAGGAAAAGCTTATCAATGATCTAGGCTAGGGATGTTGTGACATTCCGAATTCCGACTCTCTTCGAGGCTATTGACATGACATGTGGTCTCAAAATTGGATATTGGACAATGAAGAATTTTAACATTAAAAGGAATTGAATGTCTCCTCATCGAAGGTAATTTATATTGAAAAAGTGAAATTTCGGGCTGTAAGTGTGAAATTATCCCTTGGGAGGATAAACTTGCCTTAAGAATTGAACAATGGCATTTTAGTCATTTGGCAATCCCCCTTAGTTGGCTGAAAATTGAGCGGCATAAGAGTTATTGAGCCGCAAGATATTAATTGGTATGGGACAAGTGTCATTTTAAGAAGAGAGCCATCTACTTAGAATTAATTTATGTCTTATCCAACTACCATTCTTGTGCTTTGATCAAGGGGGAGTAAGAAAGCCTCTCTATCTCTCTCTCTCCTCTCTTCATTTTCGGCCAATCACACACACACACACACACGCACACACACACACTCTCTCTCTCTCTCTCTCTCTCTCTCTCTCTCTCTCTCTCTCTCTCTCCATTCTCTCATTTTCTTCTTCCTTCTCTCTTGCTTCATCTCGCTCAGCCCACTGCCCTACTCCGACACCTCCACTGTTCCGGTCATAACTTCTTAGTCCGTTATCGGATGGGGACGAGCCACCTACCAATAGAAATCTTATCCTCTTGTCGTTCGAACAATATATTATTAGCCTAATTTGGCCCAGTCGTTTGTCCTGTAGAGCCATTTGAATGAGCAAAGGTCGCAGCCCGACCCTGTTCCAACCCGAGGAGCTTCACTTTGGATTTTCGAGCTTATTTTGGCTTGATTCTTGGTAAGGCCACATCTCAAACCTTGTTATGACATATATAATTGTGATTGTTGGTTTGAGGATGGATTATTGATGGGTTTTGATGGTTAAATCCCCATGAACTCCAAGGAATAGAATCTGGTCGTCGGAAGTCAGTGTGGAGTCGTGACCTTTGGTGGATCTTTAAGGCCTTATCTTACTTGGAAATTTTGGATAAGCTGTCTTAAGACATAGTATTATGTGTTGGAAGGTTGTGTGTGAGCTAGGATGGAGTTTAGAAGAATTCTAATAGCCTGATTTGTGTGATTTGTCGAAGAGCAGAATCTGCCCTTTTGTGTTCTGGTTGAACCGGGAACTTTGGGGGTGATTAAGGACTTAATTCACTTGGAATAAGTGGTAAGTGATCCCCAAATCTTAGCTTGGCATATTAATGAGTTATTGGTTGAGGTTTGATGAGGATTTGATGGAGTTTAATAGTCGATTTTACTTAATTTTCTTGAACCGAACAAAATGGCATATATTAGCCAAACCGCGAGCTTTGGGAGTAATTTAAGGGCTGATCTCGCTAGGAACAAGTGGTGAGTTGCTGATAAATCCTAGCTTGGGATGTTAAGAAGCCTTTGGTTGAGGTTTGGAATGATTGTGATAAAGTTTGGTGGTTGAATTTTGCATAGACTTCTAAGCAGACAAATCTGTCCATTACAGTCCAGTTGAGCCGTGAGCTTCACGGAAAGATTTCGTGGACTTTGCCTAGCTTCATTACTTGGTAAGTTGATCCTAACCCTTTGCTAGGATGTTAGGTTACTAAGGGACAAGATTAGAGTTTAAATTATGAAGCTTATTGTGGCGTCCCAGACCACCACTCTACGGTTATAGGTCTCTAATAACGATACTTAGAGATTATTCCTATAATAATCAATAGACTAAGGTCTATGATCCACAGGCCACAAGTACAATAATACGATCTTTAATAAAATTGACAAGTCATAAACAAAATGAGACATTCATAGCATAAGGACTAAAACTTATATTTATAAGCATCATACACGACCATAAAAGAGTTCACATATATAATAACAAAAGAAGACTCGGGTCGTCGATCCATAGGCATACTGGGATGGCCAAAAAAATACTCCATCAACCTAAGTAGTAGCCTACACCAAAAAGTCGCCAAGATTGACTCTAATCCTCAATCCTCCTCGGATTGATCAGTAGGGAACATCTCCTCATCCTCAGACTCCTCGAGTGGCTCGGGCGGTGGAACATACACATCTGGCATAGCAGGCTCTAGAGGCGGTGGGATGGGTGCAGCAACAACAGGAGCAGCAAGAGCAGGAGGAGGAGGCATGACTACAGGTGGTGCAGGAGCTACAGGCTCAATAGGAGCTGGAGGTGCATCAAACGTACTCTCGGAAAAAGGACCTACCAATCTATTACCCACACGTATATAGATAGCATACCAACGATAAATGGTCAATGCAGGCTCTCCCTCATCGACCCACATAGCATGTACATGCACAACAAGTCTCAGATGCGGTACATCAAGGTGTATCATATCACGATAATAGGAATCATAGTCATAAGGAACTCCAAAATGCCTGTGAGCTGCCGCCATGGGTACTAATCTGAAAATATATCCACAAGCGTGGGTTAGCGCGACGGCTAGCAAGAAAATATTCAATCTCACCATAGGGATCCTACGACTCCCTAGGACAACTATAACCATCCTGTGACAGTAAAATATAGTAGCATTTAAGAAATAACGAACAGGGATCACGAGATGCAGAAATGCCATGATATCGTGAAAATGACATGCTCTTCGCTCATACAACCATCGCCAAGCCCAATGACTTGCGACCCCTACTCCAGGGCATCCTCGACGCATGGTACGACTCTACCCTGCACACAGCTCAGGGTCATCAAGCACGTACAAATCTCCGAACACAGCCCAGGGGCGTCATCTCGATTCAGTGCACTGAAGAGCAAATACTCCACATACCTCATCATATATCAGTCAGGTACCACTTACCAATGCATGCTCAACCATGATTCACATGATTCTCATTATCAATTCTACAAATCATGTCTCAGTGTTCGATCAATCAAACCAGCATGCATGTTCCCAATAATATGAATATGGGGACTATCAACACAGTGTTTAATTAAGCAAGGCATTATGATCAGTATTGAATCGATCAAGAAAACAAACAATTCCAACGAGGAATCTAATCAAGCCTCAACCTTAAGATCCTTAAGACGTCTTCCTTTAGGAAGAACGAGAGAGAGAACTCGCTCTCCGACCCCTGTCGTCGAGAGCTTGAGTTTGACCTGCAAGTGATCTCCGGCGACAATTCAGGCCAAATCGAACCTTGATTTCACGTCTAGGAGATTCCCTGAGCTCCGTGGAGTCGATCGCACCAGCTCTCGTTGCTTATAATCCCGAAAAATGGTAAGCCGATCTTTGAAGCTTGACTTCTGACCTTCAATGGCGAAGTCCTATCCTTGCCTCAATTCTTTGATTGATGTGTGCGTATCGTATCTATGACATCACTGAGCATGTTTGTGTGTTTTGATTACATTGAAATCGAGTCAAACTTTGCATTTGAACCCCGTCGCCATTGCCAATTGAGTCGAAGCTCCCCAAGCTCAAACTAGCCTAAACCAGGTCAATCGGTCCTGTAGGTAAGTATTCTGAGCTCATATGGATGTGATTTTGTGAAGGAATTAGCTCAATATGCTCTATGTTGCTTGATTAGTGTAGCCATGGCCGAACTGGTTAAAGCTTAATTAACCTGGATTCTGAGAATGATTATGTTTGATTCTGCAATATATTGCGCGTGATGTTGAAACGAATCGAATCGTGCCGGTTTTGCCCGATTGTGTCGAGGTTTCACCGTTGGATCGTTACCGGAGGATGTTGGCCGTCCATTGCAGGGGAAGAGTGCTCGAGGAAGAAGACGATGACGTGGCAGTCAACCGATCAAAGTTGCCAACGTGGCGCTGACGTGGCATTGCGCGTGGCAGCCACATCAGCTGAGTCGTTAGAGTCCGGTATGAGTCTGTTAGGTGATCCGATGGCTTAGGTTATGCCACGTGTTGGCTTGGTAGCCGTTCGATCAGTTTAATAAATTCTATTAATGTAAATCAAATTTTCAAAAAATAAAAATAAAAAATCTGTTGATCGGATGGTCGAGGATTAGTCGAGTCGTTCGATCGTGGTCGTAGATCTAAGTAATCAGATCTGACGGCTGAGGAGCAATTGGCTTTTGATCTGAGCCGTAGGTTTCAGTCAACCAATCTTAAGGCCGTGGAGTAGCCATGTAGTTCAATAGGAACCGTCGGATTAAATCCGAATAATTGAAAAATAAAAAACGCGGGATGGCATCGTTTTGGGGAAGTCGGGCGCGCGGGTCTGGGTTTGGGCTGGGTTCCGACCCGAGTGGGTAGGGTCGACCCAGTCAGAATCATATTTTTAATAAAAAAAATTTGAAAAATGATTTTTAAAAATAAAAAAATCGAAAAAATTCTAGAAAATTCCAAATAAATGTTAGAAAATCCTAGCAAATCCCAAAAAAAATGTAGGAGAATTGTGAAAAATTCCTAGACATTTCAGAAATTCTCAAAAATTGAGGAATGACCACAGGCAACTGGTCAATCTTATTTTTGGGATTTCTTATCCGTTCTGGAAATTGATGATTTTACCCTTTTGGGGTAAATCGTCTCAGCTTTGTATACGAGATAGGTCGAGAATGCCAAGATAAGGATTATGGTCAGTTAGGTGACCAATTCTTCTGCTTGGATTTTTGAATCTCGTTCTTTTTCCAAAAATGATGATATTACCCCTCAAAGGGTAAATCGTCATCCATATTCCAATCGAGTCTTGAAAATTGCTCAGAATTAGGATTTGGGTTAGGTGGTCGACCAATCCTAATGTTTTAGATTTTCACTTCTCGTCTTTGCCTGAAATGACGATTTTACCCCTCAAAGGGTAAATCGCTTCTAAAATTTCAGGAAAATTCTGGAAATTCTTGAAAAATAGGAAATGGATTGGTTTGGTCACCAATCCTATTTCCATCATATTTTGACTCCATATTTCATCTGAAATGATAAATTTTCCCCTTTAGGGCAAATTATCCCAAAATTCTGTAAAATTGCGATTTTGCCCCTCAAGGGCAGATCGTGTCGAAAACACTATGAGCCTTGATTGACATTTCTCTAGGCTAATAGGACCTTACTAGGGATGCCACGCTGTGTTCGTGTGATTTATCCGCATGCATTGACATCCTCTGAGCTTCGTCATTCGGGACTTGAAATGTTATCCCACGACGGGGTAAGAATAAATCTCAGCAATTAAACTCCTAAACCTAGACTAGGCCAATAGTACCTCCAGACAAATCCTAAACATACAGTGCTCACATTCTAAATCAGTCATCAGATCATTTGCTATCATGCAATTCTAGTCACCAAGGCCATTCTTCAATTCGATTCCTATTAAGAGATTCTATCCATCAAGGCCTTCCTTCGGATCATTCCTTATCATGGCCTATATCCTTCAGAGTCACTCTCCAGATGGTTCCTTATCAAGCACTCTAGTCAAACGAGACAATTCACTAAACCAATCAAATAGCAAGGACACTTTGCAATCACGAACTCAGGAGTTCACAAATTAAGTCATAAATCACAATTTAATGCCAAGTTTCGTACTTCAGGCATTTCACAAATCATGAACTCATATAGGATACTCTCCATCATATATCTCAATACTCAATATCAAGGCCCGCGTAATGACGCATCAGGCTATATAACGGTTCTCAAGACCCGCGTAACATTGCATCAGGTCACACTTCTCAATGCCCACGTAACACGCATAATGCAAATATAATTAAATAGACCCGCGTAATAACGCCTCAGGCCACAATCCCGCGTTTAACGCATCAGGATAAGCTCAAACGCCGCATAACACGTATCAAGGTCACATGTGTGCACAAACTCATAACTTAATCAATCAAAGGCCAATCTAAAAGAATTACTCAATTCATCAACCAAAGTGCACATTCCGGCCTCCAAGCCTCAAGTCTCAATCATTGGACCACATGCCACAACTCAGTCATTTAATCACATTTAAAACTTCATGATCGATTATAATAAACTCAAGCAAGGCAACCTAGTAATTGAATCCACATTCCTTGTCATGGCCGAACACAATGAGGCATAAAAATCAATCTAATCATCGACTTCACAATTAACCAATCACGGTCGAACTTACATTAATGTCCAATCAACAATTCATTACAACATACCAGGATAACTAGCCATGGCCGAACCTACATAACACAAGATTAGACAATCTAGCCATTTAACTCACAATGACTACTTAAGGACGAACGCACAATGGGCATGCTTAGTGACTCGTTATCTTGATAATTCGTTGGTCCTCATTATGACTATTAGCTCAATCCATCGCAAGACGAGTATAAGCATTCGTTACATGGCCATTCAAGGATAACTCAAGTTATCAAATCCCCAATATTATTTCAAGTTCATCCTCAAGCATAGGAACCGCTAAATCACAAGATTTAAAACCGTATAACCCAAGCTCATAACTCATCATCCCCTAATTTCTCATGGCCGAACTTACCAACATCAAACTAACCCCTAATTTATCATTTTTAGCTCAAGCACCGCACAACACAATCAGCCCCAAATTCCCAGATTCAGATTTAGCACGTTTACTACCAAAAGCACCTTCAAAACTCATCAAATTCCTCTCTAAACTCATCCATTAGTAACCTAAAGTCCTAGGCCAAGTTTAAGAGCAACTTACCATGAGTTTCAAGCAAGCAAAGTCCACGAAATCCTCCTTTAAAGTCACGACCAAAATAGGTTTTGGAATGGCTAAAACGGTCGGCGATGCTTCTAGCAAGTTACTCGAATATTAGTCATTAAACACCACCAAATCCACTCAAAACTTCAACCACATGCTCTCTAACATACTAAGCTAGGTTTAAGGGGTCACTTACTCTTCAAATAAGTGAGGAACTCCTCAACTCAGCCCCTAGAACCTCAAGTCAAGCCGGTCACCTTGGCTCCAAGGACGGCGACGGAACGGTGGTGCTTTGGCGGGGACGTCGACCTGGTGGTTGGCCCAGGGAAGAAGAAGAAGAAGAAGAAGAAGAAGAGGAAGAAGAAGATGGCGTCGGTGAGGGAGAGGAAACAAGGGAGAGAGAGAGAAAGTGATCCAAAAGGTTATTCAAATATCCAAGAAAGAGAGAGTGAGTTGATGGGAGTAGGTGGGGTGGTTCATGGGGAATTAATGGTGAAAGACAAGTGATGGACTTGATTTGAGCATGAATAGTGTAGTCGGTGGTGGGATTTCAAGAAGAGGGCCCACGTGTTAATCCTTGTCTCTTGCACATAATTGAGAGGCAATCTTGTAATATTCACTCAAGCCAAAAGACCAACATATCCTCACAAGTTCGGCCACTATAGGGAAAGATTAATAAGACTAAATTATCCTTTAGCTAAACTTGAGGAATGAGCACAATTCAAGGGTAAAAAGGTAGTTTCCAAATTCAGTCCATAACTTCACTTTTTTGACGAATTGGGGCGAACATTAAAATAAACATGTTCCTGATGAGGCGACGTCCAAAAGATTAATATTGGAATTCTTGAAAGTCCGACGACCAAATTCGAAGTCTAATCCATAGCCAATATCGATCAATTGCGACTTCAGTGTATCTCAAACTAACGAGCGGCTCTTAGGAGTTACGCGTATCGACCCATGATTAACGTCACGTTTAAGAGTTATTCAAACCATGGCAACCTTGGTTGTCATGTAATTGCGAGGGTCAATCACTAGTTCTGAAGGACACGATCGTCTAGAATTGATTTAGGTTAATTTGCAAATCATACGATGGTCAAACGGAATCACCCGCGATCCAATTATATGACACTGGCAAATCATTCTAAAACCAATCTTAGACCGGCCTATAATGGCTCAAAATATTCCTTCAATAATCCTTATGGTCAAGGTGTCAATCCATGGTCGAGTTCTTTGGTCCACGTACTTAAACCCTAGTTAGCCTTTCCTTAACGGTTAGTCTTCTCAAGAGTGGCCAACTCTGAGTGAGATTTAACTGAAGCGCACCGACGAGATATCTCATTCATTCATACTTCGTAAATGGTCGGATTTCAGAATGTCATAGAAGATAACATCTTCTGAGTGGAGAACGACTAAAGGTTTGATCATTCAAATTTTTGGCGTGTAAGTAGTTATATTTCTGGCAACAAATAAGGTACATATCTTCACAATCTTTCTAAATATTCTGCAAATATTGTGATTGTCTGGAATCGTACTTGTTGGGTATTTCATACAAAATCACTAATCAAGATCTATAAACGAAGCGGAATAATATAGATCCACATACCCATAAGCACGAAGTGCGGATTCCAGCAATATGTCAATCAAACCGTTGTACTGGATCGTCAAGCCCTGAGATCAAACTTGAATCACTGATCGGTGAGGTCTATCACGTAAAACGAACATACTTCGATAGCCACAGATTAAGAGCCCCTTCGCATGTGAGACACGATCCGGATCCGGCGATCGATCGTCGTCGAGAGAGAAAAGCTTCCATGGAGTTTTTGGGAGAGTTTTTCTTGAGGTTACTAGAACGACGTACGTTCTGTCTGATGGCTGAAGAGCCCAATTCTTCTCTCTCTCTTTCTCTTAGAATAGGAAAGAAAATAAATTGATTCCAATCAATATTGGAATTATGGCAACTAGCCAAAGCCAATTTAGCCCTTAATGGGCGTTAATTTCCATTATCTCCCACTCGCCCGCAAAGGGCTAAATGTCTCTCTCTTTCTCTTCTTACTGCAAAGTTCATATGGGCAAATAATCCGTGCGACCAGCATACTATGAGAGCTCATTGCTATACATCTGTTAGGAGTATATAGCAGCTCAAAATGGGCACATAACCTCAGAGTAGATCCAGTATGTAGTACCCTAGATCAATCAGTCACATTTACATCACATCTCATTTGATCTCTTTGAGCGCTCAAATACAATGGTCGACCTGTGAATACAAAGATTGAATGTGACATCAAAATAAAATTGATCTTCCTCTTCCCTTAAAACTCTCAATCTCAGTCCAGCTCGCTTTTCTAGAGATGTTCCATTAGATCGAATCAATCTCATGACCATTGGCAACATTCTAAGATAGCAAACACTGAATAGAAATCTCAAGAATAGTTTAGAGTCGTGAGGGCACTTAATTTGAGGAACTCATATCCTCAAGAATCTCACACGGCCATAGTGTTGAGATCAAAACTCTTGCCAACTCATTTTGGTCGTCTCATGCATACATAATATGAAATACGTATTACGGCATTTTCTCCTTTCCCATGGAGCGTATGTCTTTTCATTTAATACTGTACAGATGAAGCTCAGACATACTCAACGTCTAGCTTGAGTTCACAAATCTACTCTTTTTAAAGAATCCAAAAGAACTCACATCTGGCATCAAAGATAGATAAAGTAAAATGTGTGGGTTATTTCACTTTCGGGCATAACTTATTACGACCTCATCTTAACACTTTTGTTAAGGCGACATCAAAATTTCAAGCTTGAGCTCTCAATTATCACCCAGATAATAAGCTTGAAAACGTCTCATCTCTATTCATCACCCAGCAAATAGAGGCGATCACCCTGTGAGTGGGCTAATCTCTAATCTGTCCGACATACTTTCTCGGTATAATGCACTAAGCATTATTATGCATAAATGTCATACAAACTCATAAGCATCAATAATGATAACAAATATCATTAACTGTGAACTTTGGAAAAATTCAGGACTCCCACTTTTACGCACTTCTAGAGATTTCAATGTAGGGAACTAATCCCATTGTCAACACATGACTAAGGAAAAACATCTGTAGGGATTCACTTTGTCAGAAGATCTACTATCATTCTTTGCGTATATATGTACTGTATGTTCACATCTTTTCGTACAATCATGTCTTTCACAAAATTATATTTTGTGACTTTAGTTTGGTCTTCTAATGGATCTTCAGTGTAAGCTATTGCTGCTTGGTTATCACAATTAACTAATAATTGATCCCGCAGCATCCTTAGCAACACTTCACTGACCCAAACATCTCTTCAAACCAAACACCTTTTTGTACTGCTGCTGATAACACCACGAGATCAATTTCTATCGTGGATAAGGCTATACACTTTTGCTTCTTACTACTCCAAGATATTGTGCCATTGCACAGTAAGAATGCAAGCCTAGAGGTAGATTTTATCTCATCTAAACCTCTTTCTCAGTCAATATCAGTATGGCCTTCAAGGCGTAGATCTCAACCTTGAACTCAGAATAAATTGACAGTACTTTCTTGATACATCAGGATTCTCTTGATGGCAATCCAATATGCTTGACCTAGATTAGAGTGGTACACATACCATTCCAACAATGTAACAAATATTAGGTCTTGTACACATCACAGTGTACTTCAAGCATTCAAGCACTAATATATGGAACATTTTCCATTTTTGCATTTGCTTGTAGAGTCTCAAGACATATTTCGTGGCTCAGACCTTCACCTCATGCAATAGGAGTATCTTTGGGTTTATAGTCTTGCATACAAAAACATTCTATGACTTTATCTATATAAGTCTCTTATGAAAGAGATCACAATCTCTATGAACAATGTCTTGAAATCTTAATTTCAAGAATGTATGTAGATTTACCCATATCTTCTTATTCTAGAATTGGAACACAACTTACTCTTGATTGTATTCACAAACTCCATATTGCTTCAAGCAATCAGTATGTCATCAACATATAATGACAAGATCACATATTGATCTTAGGATCTTTTGATATATACGCAATGATCCTCATTAATCATTACAAAATCATATGCCACTAAGGTATTACGAAAAAGTATATATCATTATCTCAAAAACTGTTTAAGGCCATATATCGATCTCAAAAGTCGACATACTTTTTATTCTTGGCCAATTGAAACAAATCCAGCAGGTTGTTTCTCTGAAAATTTCTTCTTTTAATTCTCCATTGAGAATTGCAGTCTTTACATCCATCTGATGTAATTCAAGATCCATACTAATCACTATTGCCGGAATAAGGTGAATTGAGGTAAATCTCACCACAGGAGAGCAAACCTCTTTCCAATCAATTACTTCTAATTGATTATACCATTTCACCACAAGGCGAGCCTTATATCTCTCAATCAAACCATTAGCTTTACGCTTTAATTTTGAGAACACATTTGCTCCAATGACTTTATGTCCATTCAGAAGATCAACCAGTTCCCAAACTTGGTTTGATCTCATTGACTCCATCTCTCTTTCCATTGCTTATATCCACTTTTCCTTATCAGAGCAAGTCGGAGCCTCATTTACATTTCTTGGCTCATCCTTTTCTTATGGAGCGACCATGAAAACTTTACCTTCAATGTCTACAACGTCAACAAAACGACGGATAACGCTTTTGCGACTTGTTCGCTAAATTGAGAATTGTACACTTAGTACACAAGCTCCATTACACTCCCACTTGGCAACTTATTCGCCTTATTGAAGATTGTACATTTAGTACATCATTCTCCATCCCACTCCCACTCGGATTGAACAACAACATCTCGTTCATGTCAAGCGGTTGCAATTGAGAAGATTGTACACTTAGTACATCATTTTCCATTATACTCCCACTCGAATTCGATAATGATGGCATCTTCTTCACATCAAGTGGTTGCAATTGAGACTTGTTTGAAACAAATTCCCCACTTCTCACATTGCTCCCACTTGGATGGATGCCCCAATAAATATCATTATCACCATCGAAGATCTTAAATGGAGAATAGTCTTCACTTGTCTCGCCCTTTTTCAGAAATTCATTCACTAAGAATGTGACATCTCGTGATTCAAATTCAGTTACAGTTATCACTTTATTGCTTACCTATAATACATACCCTTTAGAGTGCTTTCAGTATCCCATAAAGATACTCTTGTATGCCTCTAGGGCCCAATTTCCCATACCAATGAGAGAAATCGTATGTATAGGAAGCACATCAAGATCCGAGAAAACTCAAATCTCATTTTCACCCTATCCACAACTCATATGAAGTGGTGGTAACTGATTTAGAAGGCACACGGTTAAATATCTAGACAGCAATCATCAAAACTTCACCCCAAAAGGTGATAGGTAAATTAGCATGTGCCATCATAGACCTAACCATTCTCATTGGGGTCTGTTTCTTCTCTCTGCGACTTCATTCTGTTAAGAAATCGCTGGAATAGTCAACTGCCTTTCTATTCCTTTTTCATCACATAAATATCTGAACTAATCAGATAGATATTCTTGACCTCGATCGGATCCATTTTTTTTTAATTATATTTTTTTTAAAGCTCAAAAAAAAGATTTTCTTGAAGCAACTTATGCCTCAAATTTATGAGAAATCATAAAATATTCGAATCGAGTATAATAATCTATGATGTGATGAATTAAACAGCCCATGCCTTATTCTCACATTCATTGAACCACATATGTCTGAATGGATCAACTGCAAAGGAATCTCAGCTCTTGTTCCTTTTTCAAATGGTTTTCGGTTTGTCTTTTTCACTAGGCAATTCTCACAATTAGGCAAATCGACCTTTTCAATATTGCCCAATAAGCCCTCATTAGCTTATCTAAATATTTGACATTGGGCCAATGTGACCCTACCAAGCATGCCACTTATTTACATCATCACAAAAGATGTAAATAGTGAATAACTAATATTCACATTATTGTACCCAACAATCGGTACAATGAAACCATCTAGAACCATTATAACTTGTTCCCAACGACAAGTCATGACCACCGTTATGAAAGTTCAAAATGAAATCAAGTTTAACCAAAACTAACATGGAAACTATATTCCATTGAGTTTTTTTTTTTGAGCATATAACACAATATGTAGAAATAGAGTGCGTCCATCGCGCATTTTCAATTGACATGTGCCAATCTCTTTAACTTCCACGCAGGAAATAATTTCCACATTTATCCACTTTGCTCCATGTCGCAGTCGTTGAAATTCCACCAAGGCATTTCTATATTTCATTACATGGTATGTGGCACGTACGTCTATAATCCACAAAGGATAAGATTCAGTTACAAAAACTGAAACTAGAGACTTAAATAACACTCTCAAGTGCATTTTTTTTAAACTTCTTCGGTTCACCACAGTCATGAGCAAAATGACCATTATTGCCACATTAGAAAACATTTCACTCTTGAGATGTTTTTCTTGAAAGGACATTTTCCTTTCTTATAACGGTTAAACTTCGATTTCCATCCTGAAGGATTTACCCCTTTATCATGTCCACTTCTTGATCCCACATTGATGCTTATGCCTGGAGCACCAAGTTTCATTTGATCTAGAAACAGTATTCTAGTTCAAGACGTCACATAGCGTCTCTAAAAGTCCTTACTTTTATTGTGGATCAAGTGAATTTTCATAAGCACACAGCTATGATATAATGAACAAATTACTGCTTGCACTTGCTACTCATCAGTCAAAAGGTGGCCCACATCATACAGTTCACTTATCATATGTGACCTATGCCACAAAGGTCGTCACATATTCTGCCCACGTGACATTATATAAGTGTCAAAACTTATAGTGATCTGTCTCAACTTGGTGACCGATGTCTAACCAAACTTAGTGTTTAATGCCTCCCACTTGACTTTGGCATTTTCATAAATGCTTGAACTCATTCATAAAACCATTTTTCATGCTACTCGGCAATATATGTGAGCAATTGAGTTCATCCTTTTTTCGTGCAACAAATGTCGGCTGTGCAGTATTCTCATCCTCAGGTGTTTCCATAACTAGGTCAAGAGCTTCAAATGCTTCTTGCTTTTCATAGTACAAACTGGATTTCCATATTCCATTTTTCATAATTTTCGCCATCCAATTTCTCCTTGGTTTCACAAAGCTGTGATATTCTAAAATACCGTAGCCATCGTATAAGAACACGAAGTTCTATTGACATGTATTCACGAATAATTGATGCCTAACATTTACACATTTATTTTACACTAACTAATTATATTAATGACTAATTTCACATAAGGCCTCAGATTCAAAAGTTCACTATGTTCCCAATCATCGTCCAAGAATCCTCGCTTGAAATTACCATTAACATAATCATTTATGTAAAATCGAGTTCTCTGAAGTTATTAAAACTTTCTAGAACTCCCCACTCGAATAAAGATCATAAATCGAACAATGATCTCCATATTTTGTAATTATTAACATGGCATAACATGATTTAGACTATACATACACATCAAATCATATTCATATTACAAGATACATGCCATCAATAAATTCTTTAAACAAAATAGCTATCTACATGTAAGCCATTTTTTTAACTTGAAAAAACACCCCAAAATACATATATCATGGGCTTCAAACGTATTTTCAGAATTTTTTTTTAAACATGTCCAAATAATATATCAAATCGAAGACAATTTCGATACGAACCCAACGGTACCTCATACGCCCCAATCGAAGCTCATATGCATCCACACGAGCCGGTCAAAGTTTCAGTTCACAAAGTCAACACGAAGTCAACGGGCCAAAATGTAATTTTCCAAAATTATGAGGACCGAATTGCAATTTTCAAAAATTCGAGGACTAAAGTGCAATTTTCCAAAAGTTCAGGGACTAAATTGCAATTTTTCAAAAGTTCGGGGACCAAATTACAATTTTCCAAAAGTCCAGGGACTAAATTGTAATTTTGAAAAATTTGGTCAAAAGTCAACGCCAATGGTCAACGGTCAACGCATGACCGGGTCAACGGGTCGGACTTGGACCGGGTCGGAAATCGGGTCGGGTCAAATCCGGGTTGGAACTTATCCGATCCGGATCTGGGATAGCTTAATCCGGTTTAGGAATAGCATTAAACCGGGTTTGGACGCGTTTGGGCACTAAGCATGCGCTCCGCACGTGCGCGCGTGGATCCCACGCGCACCGGACCTCTCCGGCAGGTGTGGCGCGTGCGGCTCCGTCCGGCGGCCATTGTCGGCGGTCGACCCCTCAAAATGCTCGTCTCGTAGATACGATTCTGATGGTATCTTCATATCCCATTTTCGTTGAACGAAATTTCACGAAAACGCCTTGAAACGCCGCTGCGTCGAGAACCCATTCCGTGGCGGTGCGTGGCGCGCGTGTGGCCACTCCCGGTGTCGCCTCGTGACGGGCGACCACTCAAAATTCTTGTCTCTCCAAGCCCGTTCTGACCATGTATTCAAAACATATTTTTGTCGCATAAAAAATCACGAATCGAGCCGTGAACAGTAACGATTGAAAAACAATTTTTTAGCGTTCGCATTGACGATAAAATAAATCACGATCAGGAAACAAGAACGCTTTGCTCTGATACCACTGTTGGGTATTTCATACAAAATCACTAATCAAGATCTATAAACGAAGCGGAATAATATAGATCCACATACCCATAAGCACGAAGTGCGGATTCCAGCAATATGTCAATCAAACCGTTGTACTGGATCGTCAAGCCCTGAGATCAAACTTGAATCACTGATCGGTGAGGTCTATCACGTAAAACGAACATACCTCGATAGCCACAGATTAAGAGCCCCTTCGCATGTGAGACACGATCCGGATCCGGCGATCGATCGTCGTCGAGAGAGAAAAGCTACCATGGAGTTTTTGGGAGAGTTTTTCTTGAGGTTACTAGAACGACGTACGTTCTGTCTGATGGCTGAAGAGCCCAATTCCTCTCTCTCTCTTTCTCTTAGAATAGGAAAGAAAATAAATTGATTCCAATCAATATTGGAATTATGGCAACTAGCCAAAGCCAATTTAGCCCTTAATGGGCGTTAATTTCCATTAGTACTGATTGCCGTGATTTATTTATTTAATCAATTGATTGATTGGTTAGTTAGTTGATTGATTCAAATTAATTGTTTTTGTATAAACCTTCCAAAAAGAAAATTTTTCAAAATCCTTTAAGTAAGACAATTTCCAGACTATTAAAAGGAAAACCTAAGCTGAAGCGTCATCCCTCCTCAAAAGCCAAGAGAAACAACCTTGCTTCTCATACATTCTTCGATTGCTTCCAAAATTGCAAATCTTCAATTTTCTCACAAAAACCCTAAATCCTCTCAATCAACACCCTTCACTCTCCCAACTACGATGGTGAACAAGGCATCCTCCACAAAGAAAATCCAATCAACAGGTTCTCGTCGATCTGGTCGACTTGAATCTCGAACACCCAGGGTCGTCGTTGATGCTCCTACCTCTTATGATCTCACCGACTCACCCAGAATGAGTGAGGACTGGTAGTGAGGAAGCTGATGACGATCGAATCGAGTACTCAAGAAATAATTAGATTGATTATTACTGTCTTGAGAGACGATGGTCGGATTCATTCAAGGAGTCATGAAGAACACGAATGGCCTTTGAAAAGTATCATGTGGACCTTAAGGAAACGCTCACTGTATGCTAAGAGTAATGGATGCGAGTTTCAGCTGGTTAAGGTGGTGTTTCTTAAGTCGTGAATTTTCTGGAAAATGGAATACTTGAGGAGGTAACAAACGATGGTGGATTGACTAAGGCTAACGAGAGTTGCTGAGACTTGAGGTTTCCTAAGTCTGATGGATCGTAATGGAATGCTATAGATGTCGTGGGAAGATTTCCCAGAAGAGTTATTCCATTGAAGAAACAGAATAAGGACGAGATGTAGCATGAGTGGATGAACAAACATGAAAAGGAAATTCCAAGGAATTAAGCCTAGTCGGTGACCGTGCCAATATGAGTACTTCCATTGAAAAGTGAAAAGATCATGAGAATCATAACGACGTGTCGCAGAAAGAAAATTTGAGGTGTAACAAGTCGATCTGAAATGACACTGCATGTACGTCGTGACAGTAAGATCCTATGAGTAGGAATACCCCATGCATGATTGGAATTGATATACAACTGCCCCTGTGGCGAAGTTTGGGAAACCTTGGTGTTTCATGGACAATGAAGCGTGCCCACAAACAAAAGGGAAGCTTGGAGAGAGGATCTTATGAGAAGCTCATATGAAGAATCATGGCATATATTGGAATAACATGAAAGTATGTTAAGACCTACATTGGTATTAGAAATGTAAGGAATGGAAGAGAAGGAGACCAAGTACATGGTTGGAAGTTGACGCGTGCCAATGAGGGAAAGTATAACCATTGCAAGTGATGGATTAATTAGTCGTCGGAGAAACTTGAATGTAATCAAGGAAGGACTACTAAAGATTCAATCATGGGTTTGCCTAAGTAATTGAGGAGGCTATAGTTCAATTTGAGCAATCGAGGTTAAGCTAATGGAACTTGTACGTCCCCGACGATACGAAAGGACGGCGTATGGATTAAAGGATTATGCCTGAAAGGTGGAAACACCGAAGAGTACGATTTTATGATGGTCTAATAATGATCGTGATAGAAAAAGATCTTGAGTCTACTATGGCGTCCAGGAAAAGCCTTTCAACAAGGAATTTGAAAAGCAGGGGTTACATTATGATGCGTGTATTATTCGCGAACCAGCAGACAAATTGAAAGGAATGTTCAAATGCTCGAGAGTGTACCACCAACCAAGGTTATGAATGTCGAAGGAGAGTAGAGAAAAGCAAGTACATGATGGGGACGAAGGCAAACAAGTCTCGGAGGAAGAGAACTTTTGCCAAAAGAGAGAAAATGGGAATGTCTATTAATGGGAGGAGTTATCTTGGAAAAGTAAGGATGCGATGAGGCGTCAGTACCCCATGAGATTGGATAATTGGAAGATTGCAAATTTCGAGGACGAAATTTCTTTAAGGGGGGAAGAGTTGTGATATTCTGAATTCCGACCCCTCTCGAGGCTATTGAATGGAAGGATATCGATCGTGTATTTCAGTTATAACTCACTCGGAGTTGGCCACTCTCGATTTAACTGACCAAAAGGGAAAGACTAACGCGGAGTCGGGTACGTGGACCTGGGGGATTTGAATGAGAAATTGCACTTTGACCATAAGGATTGTCGCGGGAATATTTTGGGCCAGCAGAGATCGATCTAGGAACAATCATGGAATGTCTTGCTAGCGTTATACGTTGGGACGCGAGTGATTCCGCTTAACCAATGTGTGATTTGCGAGAATTTCCTGAATCGAATTCCGATGCTCAAGACCGCAAGAGCTAGCGATAAACCCTCGCAATTACATGACAACCAAAGTTGTCACTGCCTGAGAAAAATCTCAGGGTCGATACGCGTAGCGCCTGCAAGAGTCGCCCATCAGTTTGAGATAAACTGAAATTACAGTCGACGAGAGTTCGACATGAAATTGGACCTCGGGATTTCGGTAATGGACATTGAGGAATTAAAACATTTGAATTGAAATGGACGTCGCCTCATCGAGGGTGGTTTATATTGGAAAAATGAAATTTCAGACGAAAAGTGCCAAATGACCATTTTGCCCCTCGACCTTTGGCCTTGCCTTAAGAAGTTTATAAGGTCATTTTGGTCATTTTAAACCCCCAAGGGCTGCTGAAAATTTGATGTGGATATGGTTAAAGGAAGTCAAAGTCAATGGATCAACCAATGGAAGCTTGCCAAGTGTCAACCAAAGAAGGCCTCATGCATTAAATACCCATTAATTACCCATCTTATCTAATTGACCCAAAGTGCATTATTGAGGTGGAAAGCTCTCACTCTCTCTTCATTTTGGCCGGCCACCTCCTCCCCTTCTTCTTCTTCTTCTTCTTCCTTTTTCTTTCGGCAGAACAGATTTCTTGCGGACAGAGAAAAACTGCTTCACTGTTCTAGCCATAACTTTCTCGTCCGACATTGGATTGAGCTAAAACCACCTCTATCTGAAAGCTTATCGTCTTTCCATTCCAACAAGGTATTATAAGCTCAATTTGGCCCAGTATTTCTTCCCGTAGGTCTGTTTGAATGGACAAAGGTCAGAATCTAATCCGGTTTTGGAGAGAATATGTTTTTGGATAAGGTTATAGAAGTAGATTTCTTAAAAGGTTAACAGATCAATACCAGTTTATTCGGGACTGAATCTGGTCGTGGAAGGCCAAGAATGGACAGCTTGGTACCGCGACATTGCGTTGATCATTTTATGGAATCGCTTGTCTTAGGCTCGAGGTAAGTTGTGTATAAACCTTTATTAGGATGTTATGTTACCAAAGGATGGAGTTTTGAGTCGGATTGAAGTGTTTTATGAACTTATTTTGTGAGAGACGCGAGGAAACCCAAATCTGCCCTATTTTTATGCATTAAGCTAGAGTGGCTTTATGGCATGGAAATTTTGAAATCGAGGTTGAACTGAGGAGCCTTAATCTGGTTGTGGCATGTGGTTGGGCCATGCGGCGTGCTTTGTGCAAATTCTCATTGATAGGAGTGCATTAAGCGGATTGGTTTACCAATGGAGTCTTGAGATAACTTGTGAATGATCAAATTTGAGATTTGATCGATTTGAGCTGAATGATGCCTGTATTTTACTGAGAATTTCATAATGAGAAGTGTGTTTTGTCTAGTTCAGGGACATTTGAAAAGAATGCCTTATTTTGGCGATGAATTTCATGAGTTGTTCTTGAATGATGAATTTTGAGGTGTGAATTATTTTCTTTAAATGAAAATCTGAGGCTTTCTATAATTGAAATGTTTATGAATAAAATGGCGTGTGGTGTGAGATTCTGAAATTCCTGTCATTTCGAGGCTATTGAATGAGAAGAATCTATCGATGTATTTCAGTTTTATTTCACTCGGATCTGATCAATCTTGAGTAGACTAACCAAGAGGGAAATGTTAACGCATTACAAAGTACGTGGACTTAGAAAGCTCGAAAAGGAAATGACGCTTTGACCATAAGGATTGCCGAGGGAACATTTTGAGCCAATGAGGCCGATCGAATAACGATTAATGAATCCATTGCTAGCTTTATACGATTAGAGCACGGGTGATGCCGTATAACCAATGTATAATTTGCGAAGTTTTCGTAAATCGAACAATGATGATCGAGGCCGTCGGAACTAGTAATGAACCATCGCAATGACATGACAACCAAAGTCGTCTTATCTTGAGACGTCCAAAGTGTGACGAGAGTCACAAGGTCGATACGCGTAACGTCTACAAAAGCCGCCCGTTAGTTCGAGATAAACTGAAGATACGATCGACGAGAAATCGACCATAAAATAGAAGCTCGAATTGGCAATTGGAAATGAAGAATTTCAAAATTGGAAAAGGATTTGACGTCGCCCGCCAGTGGACACTCAAAATGAGAAAAATGAAGTTTCGGACGAAAAGTGCCAGATTACCGTTTTGCCCCTCAACCTTCTACCCTTGCCGTAAGTCTTTTGGAAGGGCAAAATGGTCATTCTAGTTATCCCAATAAGCTGCCGAAATGGATGAAATGAGGGTCAATGAAAGTCAAAGTGACACATGTCCATTTTTGAGAGGTTAGGCATTAAATGCCATTAAATTCTATCTTGACAAATTTGGCATCAATAATTTGATGGAACTCCTTCCCCTAGCTCAACTTGATCGTGCACCCTTCCCCACCTCCATTTTCCTTCAAAAATTTCCTTAGTTTCCTCTCTAGCAAAAACTGCTCTAGAAGATAGTTTCTACCCTCTCTGTTCGGTCCGTGCGACCGGCCTCTCCCATCATCGTCTTGCCGCCGCCAACCACCACATGTTAGTTCAGGATGTCCTTGACCATTTCCCGTTGGTTTCATGATTTTTGGAGGTCTAGTTAATTTATGGAAATTTTTGGAAGAAAAGCGGACAGATTTTGAGCTAGCTGAGGAGAAGTGTTGGTTCTAGCTCTTAGAAATTCTAAATGACCTCAAATTTTTTAGGAGAGCTTCATAACATCTAGTACTATGTTCAGATGGTCTATGGCTACAAATAGATGGTTTTAAAATGAGTTTTCATGGCTGATTATGGGTGGTTAAAATCGGAAAGATTCTTATCGTGGAAGGACCAAGAGGAAACCGGGCTGCTCAAAGCTTTGTGGTGTGATTTTGCTCAAAACCTTTTCGGTGAGACCCCTAAACTTGATGTTTGATGGATTGGAAAGTGTTGGAAAATAGTGTTAAATAAATAACAAAACTGTTTAAAGAGTATGGAGGATACTTACAATTCGCATGACAATAATAAATATAAGCAAGCTGCCTCAAATATGAAAATACTAATTTGAGCCTTCAGAAGCAGGATTGAAAATTCATCAGATGTAAAATTTCGTCAGATGCAAAAATTCGTCAGATGCAACTACATCTGAACCCATCAGATGCAACTCAGATGCACCCGTCAGATGCAGTTCAGATGCACCCGTCAGATGCAGTCCTTCTGGACCCGTCAGAAGCAGTCCTTCTGGACCCGTCAGATGGACTTCCTTCTGACCCTCCTTCTGAGTTTCCTTCTGAGTCTCCTTCTGAGCCTTCTTCTGACCTTCCTTCTGACCCTTCCTTCTGAGCTTCCGAATCCGAACGGAAATTTAACAATATAAATAAATTGAATTTAGATGGAATACCGAGGCCTGTGTCCAACACAGTTTCCTTAAAACAGATTCGTCCCCTCCAGTACGTGCTTTGAGGTTTCGTGGACGTCTGTCTCCCAGGATACAACGGTTACACAGCGATAGAGGCAAGCACAGCACTCCAAAGCTTCCGGGCGAACTTGAACAACACGAGAACACTATCGAAGACAATGCAAATGCAGATAATTCAAAAGAGGGAGATTTTCGCAGATCTTTTCGTCATGTACTGTCTGTTTGAAACAGAATGGGAAGCCACCTATTTATAGGCTAAGCGGGGCATTGCGGAAATAAATAATAACGGCTAAATTAATTCTGCCGTTATGTAATTAATTCTGTAACCACAGAATTATAGCAGCCGTTACTTAGTTAATACCATTTACACACCGGTAATTAACGTAAGCACGATTAACGGCTTGAGTTGGAAAAAATCAAAACAGAAGGCAAAATTGGGCTTGTCGCGAGGCCCACTTTCTGGTCCGGCATTCGTGTACGCAGGTTATGCGCTCGCGCCCAAGTTCAACTTGTCGGGCCTCCGTCGGGGTCCGGGATTCGCACCCCCCCTGCGTGTGCGCGCGAGGCATAGTGCTTGTGCTATGATAGTTACCACTCAAAGAGAGTGTATCCATATATAAAGCACTTCAAGGCCTTCTTCCTTTCCTATGTGGGACTAGTGCTTTGTCACTTCCCACTTCCAACTCAATGGTGTTCTTTGAGAAACAATTTCTCATTCACTCACCATCAAAATACCTCATATTTCCAACAATCCCCCACATGAATGAAAATTGTTTTGGTTTTGACTCTGTGATAGTGTTCAACAAATGAAACCTGCATAGGATAGGTAGGTATCACCCTTTGAACCTTCCCTTGTGAAAGTATATTTAATTTACCAGCTGTCCAGTAGACATGATGTCCTTGAACTGTCCTGCTTTCTTAGTAAATGACCCACACACTTCACACAGGAATCATTAACGTCTGCTCAATTCTCATGAGTATGTTCGTTTTGGCCATGAACATCGTCCTGGTTCTGCGAGAGTTTCTAAAGAATTCAGCCCTCAATAATTCTCCTTTGAAGCGGCCCCACTTCTCTCTCACATAGGTGATTACTTAATCTTGAGTAATTGATTTACTCCACTTAAGAATCATTAAAGCAATAGTTGCTATCCTTTTCCTGATAAACCCCCACAATAATTGATTTTCTCCACATACTTGGGGGATATCAAATCACTGTTTCTTTTATAGGAATGATTTGAGGGATAGACCCCCACAGTGATATCTTAAGTTCGTATACTTAGGTTGTCCCTTTTGAACCTAGATCTTGGGATCTCCAGTTAGCTAGGTTGGGTTTTCCGTTATAGAAACTTTTCTGTAATGGGCTGTAGTCCCATTCCTATAGTTGCCTTTCCAACTAACTCTCTGTTTAACCCTTTGGTTAGCGGATCCGCAATATTATCCTTTGACTTTACGTAGTCAATAGAGATAATTCCAGTTGAGAGTAGTTGTCTAATGGTATTGTGTCTACGACGTATATGTCTAGACTTACCATTATACATGTTACTCTGTGCTCTTCCAATTGCAGATTGACTATCGCAATGTATACAGATTGGTGGCACAGGTTTTTGCCATTTTGGAATATCCTCTAGGAAATGGCGTAGCCATTCAGCCTCTTCACCACATTTATCCAAAGCTATAAACTCGGATTCCATTGTGGATCTGGCTATAACAGTTTGTTTACAGGATTTCCAAGATACAGCCGCACCTGCCAATGTGAAAACATATCCACTAGTATATTTTGAGTCTTTTATATCAGATATCCGGTTTGCATCACTGTATCCTTCTAATACAGATGGATACCTGGTATAGTGCAGGCCATGATTCCGAGCATACCGTAAGTACCTGAGTACTCTCACTATTGCTTTCCAATGGTCAGCACTCGGATTGCTCGTATATCTACTCAATCTACTAACCGTATAGGCAATATCTGGTCTAGTACAACTCATTAAGTACATTAGACTTCCAATAATTCTGGAGTATTCTACTTGAGAAATACCCTATCCTCTATTCTTGGATAGATGAAGACTATTGTCTAATGGTGTTCTAGCAATACCAGAATCATTCTTGCTGAATTTTTCAAGAATCTTGTCCACATAGTGTGACTGGTTTAAAACTAAACCTTCCGACGTTCTTGTGATCTTAATCCCTAAAATCACATCAGCAAGTCCCATATCTTTCATGTCAAATCTTGAATTCAACATATTCTTGGTAGATTTGATCATTCTGTCATCACTACCAACAATGAGTATGTCATCTACATACAAACATAGAATAATATATCCATTCTCTGTCTCTTTAATGTAGACACATTTATCACATTCATTGATTTTGAAACCATTGGTAATCATTGCATTATCAAACTTTTCATGCCACTGCTTTGGCACTTGTTTTAGACCATACAATGATTTTACCAATTTACAGACTTTCCTTTCTTGTCCTGGAACTACAAAACCTTCAGGTTGTTCCATATAGATTTCTTCATCCAAATCACCATTTAGGAAAGCTGTTTTTACATCCATTTGATGTACTTCTAGATTTCGCAATGCTGCAATCGCAAGTATCATCCTAATGGAGTTTATTCTCGTCACAGGAGAATAAGTATCAAAGTAATCTAAGCCTTCTCGTTGCCTGTATCCTTTGATTACAAGTCTGGCTTTATACTTATCAATGGAGCCATCTGCTTTCATCTTCCTTTTAAAGATCCATTTGGACCCTAAAGGTTTACAACCAGGAGGAAGATCTACCAGCTCCCAAGTATGATTCTGCAAAATAGAATCAACTTCACTTTTTATTGCCTCTTTCCATAGAGGTCCCTCAGAAGAACTCACAGCTTATGTATAAGTTAGTGGTTCTTTTTCTAACAAATAAGTTAGAAAATCATTTCCAAATGATTTTTCCACTCTTGCTCTTTTGCTACGTCTTAGTTCATGATCTGAATCATAACTTTCATCGTTCATAGTTTAATTCGTTCGTTTGGACGAATTTGAACCATCATTGGATTTATAAGGAAAAACATCTTCAAAAAATGAAGCATTCCTAGACTCCTATGATCGTATTCTTGTGTACATCTGGAATCTTAGATTCATGCACAAGAAATCGATATGCACTACTATTATGTGCATAGCCTATAAAGATACAGTCCACCGTTTTAGGACCTATCTTAGTTTTCTTTGGTGTTGGAACAATTACTTTAGCAAGGCACCCCCACACTCGTAAGCAATTGTAGGATGGTCTCCTACCTTTCCATAGCTCATAAGGGGTTTTATCCTCTTTCTTTCGAGGTACCTTATTTAAAAGGTAATTGCTTGACAAAATAGCTTCACCCCACATATTTTGAGGTAAGCCTGAACTTAGTAACATCGCATTCATCATTTCTTTCAATGTGCGATTTTTACGTTCAGCAACACCATTTGATTGAGGTGAATAGGGCGCAGTTACCTCAAGTATAATTCCGTGTTGTGCACAGAATTCACCAATTGGTACTTCATACTCACCGCCTCTATCACTTCTCAATCTCTTGATTTTCTTATCAAGTTGATTTTCAACTTCATTCTTATAGAGAATAAATTTCTCTAAAGCTTCATCTTTGCTTTTAAGCAAATACACATAGCAGTATTTAGTGCTATCATCGATAAAGGTAATAAAATATTTATTACCACCTCTTGTTTGTACGAATTTGCAATCACAAACATCATTGTGAATCAATTCAAGAGGTACGGTACTTCTGTTAATCGATTGAAACGATGATTTCATTAATTTTGTCTCAACACAAATTTCACATTTGTGTTTTGAATCAATTTGGAATGAGGGTATATGTTCCAAGTTAATTAATCTACGCAATGTATCATAATTAACATGTCCGAGTCTACCATGCCATAAATTGGAGGACTCAAGCAAATAAACGGAAGACTTATTATCTTTATTGATAATCGTCATAACATTGAGCTTAAAAAGTCCATCAGTTACATATCCCTTCCCCACATACATTCCAGATTTTGACAAAATAACTTTGTCTTACTCGAACACCATGCGAAATCCATGCTTGTTCAACAGTGATCCGGAGACCAGATTCTTTCGAATTTCCGGCACATACAAGACATTGTTCAGAGTCAGCTCTTTCCCAGAAGTCATCTTCAGAAGCACCTTCCCTTGGCCTTCAACCGCAGAAGAGGCAGAATTTCCCATGAACACTTTCTCCCCATCAATTGGTTCGAAAATTGTGAACAATTCCTTATTGGAACACACGTGCCTAGTAGCACCAGTGTCAATCCACCATTCCTTTGGATTGGACCCAACCAAGTTCACTTCAGAAATCATTGCAGAGAGATTTATGTCTGACATGTCTGTTGTCATGTCATTCACCATATTTGTCTCATTATTCTTCCTCTTTGGAAGTCTGCAATCCACATATCTGTGACCCGTCTTGCCACAGTTGAAGCATTTCCCTAGAAACTTGTTCTTGGAAACTCCTCCTTTTGGTCCCAATTTAGGCTTGGCGACCTTCTTGTTCTTGTGGCCATGCTTATGCTCCACAACATTTGCCTTAGCTGTAGCAGGATTGAATCCTTTGCGTTCAGAGCTTCTGTTGTCTTCTTCAATTCGAAGTCTAACAATCAGCTCCTCTAGGTTCATTTCCTTTCACTTGTGCTTGAGGTAGTTCTTGAAATCCTTCCATCCAGGAGGTAGCTTCTCAATAATCGCAGCCACTTGGAAGGTTTCACTCATGTTCATTCCTTCAGCCTGAATCTCATGCAAGATCACTTGAATTTCTTGCACTTGACTGATTACAGCCTTAGAATCTACCATCTTATAATCAATGAATCGACCGACAACAAATTTCTTTGCTCCGGCATCCTCTGTTTTATATTTCCAGTCTAAGGATTCCCACAACTCATTTGCCGTCTTTATTGCACAATAAACATTGTACAATGAGTCATGTAAGCCATTCATGACATGATTCCTACACAGGAAGTCAGAATGCTTCCAAGCCTCAACAGCATTGAAGGCTTGCTTATCAGTTTCTCCATCGGATACCTTAGGAGGTTCCTCAGTCAAGAATCTCGCAAGATTCAGTGTTGTTAAATAAAACAACATTTTCTGCTGCCACCTTTTAAAGTTCGATCCGTTGAACTTTTCAGGTTTCTCACCATGGTGGGAAGAAGGCGCAGCAGAAGCAGAAGATGACCCAGGCTGATGGACAGCAGAGGCAGAGCTTTTGGTGATGTCATCAGCATGCACATCAACAGCTTCTTTTCCAGTAGCCATTTGAATTGTAAGTGTCGAATCGAATCGAATCGAATCTGTTTTAAGATTGTTGGAAAACAGTGTTAAATAAATAACAAAACTGTTTAAAGAGTATGGAGGATACTTACAATTCGAATGACAATAATAAATATAAGCAAGCTGCCTCAAATATGAAAATACTAATTTGAGCCTTCAGAGGCAGGATTGAAAATTCATCAGATGCAAAATTTCGTTAGATGCAAAAATTCGTCAGATGCAAAAATTCGTTAGATGGAACTGCATCTGAACCCGTCAGATGCAACTCAGATGCACCCGTCAGATGCAGTTCAGATGCACCCGTCAGATCCAGTCCTTCTGGACCCGTCAGAAGCAGTCCTTCTGGACCCGTCAGAAGGAGTCCTTCTGGACCCGTCAGATGGACTTCCTTCTGACCCTCCTTCTGAGTTTCCTTCTGAGTCTCCTTCTGAGCCTTCTTCTGAGCTTCCTTCTGACCCTTCCTTCTGAGCTTCCTTCTGAGCTTCCTTTTGACCCTTCCTTCCATGCTTCCGAATCCGAACGGAAATTTAACAATATAAAAAATTGAATTTAGATGGAATACCAAGGCCTGTGTCCAACACAGTTTCCTTAAAACAGATTCGTCCCCTCCAGTACGTGCTTTGAGGTTTCGTGGATGTCTGTCTCCCAGGATACAACGGTTACACAGCGATAGAGGCAAGCACAGCACTCCAAAGCTTCCGGGCGAACTTGAACAACACGAGAACACTATCGAAGACAATGCAAATGCAGATAATTTAAAAGAGGGAGATTTTCGCAGATCTTTTCGTCATGTACTATCTGTTTGAAACAGAATGGGAAGCCACCTATTTATAGGCTAAGCGGGGCATTGCGGAAATAAATAATAACGGCTAAATTAATTATGCCGTTATGTAATTAATTCTGTAACCACAGAATTATAGCAGCCGTTACTTAGTTAATACCATTTACACACCGGGAATTAACGTAAGCACGATTAACGGCTTGAGTTGGAAAAAATCAAAACAGAAGGCAAAAATGGGCTTGTCGCGAGGCCCACTTTCTGGTCCGGCATTCGTGTACGCAGATCGTGCGCTCGCGCCCAAGTTCAACTTGTCGGGCCTCCGTCGGGGTCCGGGATTCGCACCCCCCCCTCGCGTGCGCGCGAGGCATAGTGCTTGTGCTATGATAGTTACCACTCAAAGAGAGTGTATCCATATATAAAGCACTTCAAGGCCTTCTTCCTTTCCTATGTGGGACTAGTGCTTTGTCACTTCCCACTTCCAACTCAATGGTGTTCTTTGAGAAACAATTTCTTATTCACTCACCATCAAATACCTCATATTTCCAACAGAAAGTTGGTTATGAGAGGAATTTGGGTTAAGAGGTGATTAAGGAACTGTTTGAAGTGAAAAAGTGGGACGCCGTCCAATCTGCCCCTAGCGCGCACTGATTTTGAATTGAGTCATTCTAAGTCGTCCAATATCCGAATTGAGCTTCGTTTTCGCCCACGCGTCCATAAGACATTGAATTATAATATTATGAAATTATATTTCATATAAATTCGATGGAGCAATACCAGTTTATTTGGGACTGAATCTGGTCGTGGAAGGCCAATATGGACAGCTTGGTGCCGCGACGTTGTGTCGTGCGTTTTGTGAAAATTGCTTGGCCTAGGCTAGAGGTAATTTGCTCCTAACCCTTTATTAGGATGTTAGGTTACTAAAGGACGAAGCTTTGAGTTGGAATGAAAGGTTTTATGGACTGATTTTGTGAGAGGTGCGAGGAAACCCAAATCTGCCAAATGTTGGCAATTTGTGCTTGATTGATTTGTGGCATGAGGAACTATGAAATCAAGGTGATTTTGAAGAGTTCTAATCCGGTAGTGGAATGTGGTCGAACTTGGCATGTTTTATAAAAATTCCCGTTTTAATTGAGTGTAATGAGGGGCATGGATGACTAATCAAGTCTCTAATGGAGATTTTGAAACCTTGATTGATGTCAAGCTTGAGTTTTGTGAAAATGGCTGAATGATTAATGGGAATTTCGTAACGTGGAATGTGTTTTGTCCGCGATGAACTGCTTGATTTCATGAGTTATTATTGAATGAAGTATTTTGATGTGTTAATTATTTTCTTTGAACGAAAATTTGAGGCTGGTTTATATGTCACGCCCCGCGTCCTTTATGAGCTCGCTAACATCCCTTTCTGCTATGCCTTCGCGATACGTCCCAAGGATCAACTCGTCTATCGATATGCTCGCGGAATGAAATGCACATGCGAAAGCGATAAACCAAACTCCATACATACAACTTCACAAGATGACTTACAATGTGTTCAATATAATTACATAATAGTCGGTTTACAATATTCAGCTTGAAATCATAAAACATGACTGGGTCGGTCCTAAACTTCAAACTGTTTATTTCTTGGAAACATCCTAAAAGAAGTGGTACGGATACTCCTACGCCTCTGGTTTGACAACATCCATCGACTTTAGTCCAGACTCTCCAGCTTCAAGTTCAGCATCGAGATTCTCCAGTATATCATCGGGGTCAAGGCTCGGGGTCTGAAAAAGTAGGTCCCACGACGGGGTGACATAAATCTTAAGAAGTTAATCCTAACCCTAAGTTAGGAACTTAGTACTTCCAGACACTACCAAACACATGCAATGACCAATAAATCAAGAGAATAAGGCAATCGGCGCATGACAGTTCAAATAAGACAAAGCATTGGTAACACTCTCAATTTTAGGCTAAACTTCGTACTTTGGCACTCAATTACTCAAATCAAATATTCAACGCACTCGTACTTGACATGATCAAAATTTCCATGGCTAGGCCCGCGTCATATAGGCGCCTCAGGCATTTCTCATTAATTAACCCGCGTCATATAGGCACATCAGGTATTTCACCTCAGTCAAGCCCGCGTCTTATAGGTGCATCAGGCATTTCTCATAGCCAAGCCCACGTCATATAGGCGCATCAGGCATTTCTCCGCATCAGGATACCACGCACACATAAGCTCATAATTCAACAATTACAGCTAATTATATTAAATCGTGCGTTCCAATAATTCAAGGCATTAACGACTACCATGTCTTCGATCCCATGCAACAAAATCACCTAATAGATCTTATTCTAGGTGACATCATTGTAATTTCTCGTGATCGAATATAATTCGATCTAGGAAAAACGTCAATTACTATTTTCATCACGTGGCCATTAACACATTAATATAGCCAATTGCCAAATCCAATAATCCACGTGCCAAATAATCTACATGCCAACTAATCTACGTTAAATCTCATCAAGACCGAATATACACTAGGGATCAAATAAATATTTAAGTCACTAAATCAAGAAACTTCACGACAAAGAGTAGCTCTATGCAATTCAACGCTCGTGGATCGACCTACTCAAACCCTTAGCATCACAACTCATCAAGTATGCAATAAAATCAAGTCTTAGCACGGCAAAGCATTATCATTTCCTCAAAGTCAGATTCGGCCATGCATAAATCCATCGGGGATTCAATCACGAAACTACTCAATAACCTCTCTAACTCACCCTTCGGTAACCTAAGGTCCTAAATAAGGGTTAGAGCAAGCTTACCATGGTAACAAGCAAGTGAGGACGACGAAGGAAGCGACGAAGCTCGGGGTTCAAATCTGTCCAAGGAGGGGGCTGGTTCGGTTTCCACAAAAACATCACAAGTTAGTCAAGCATTCCCTCTAAAATCACTCTAAACTCCTTCTAATAGCTAAATAGCACCTAGGTTTAAGTGTCAAAGAATCTTACCAAAGTAAGGCAAGTACGAGGACAGGGGAAGGAGTGGCGACCGGCGGCGGCTTCGCCTTGAAGGAGAGGGAGACCGAGAGTGAGCTTGTGAGAGAGAGAGCCAAAAGGGAGAGTAAGAGGAAGAGAGAATGAGAGAAATGAGAGAGTGAGGGAATGGGGGAGGAGTCGGCCGAATGCATGAGAGGGAGATGGAGTGCTCTTGCTCCATCCAATTCAAGGCCAAGAGGGAGAGTGATTGATTGGGAGTGGTTGGAGGGGTAAGGACATGAATAGTGCAAAGGAATGACAACTTGTAAGAAGGTGGTTCATGGGATTTTGGTCAAGTCAAGTGTCACTCAAGTCTCATCCCTTCTTGTCTCACCTTGTCATCTTAAAGCCAATGGTCAAATGACCATGAAGCCCTTAAATTTTCGGCCAAGTGTAGTGGTGGCAATTGTCCAAATTGCCCTTGCTCATTTCTAAAGAAGAGGGCATTTATCTAAGGGTAAAAGGGTAATTCCTTAACCATCGATCCGAAATTCACTTTTCTAAATGCTAAGGACAGATTCTAATCCTAACGGTCCTCGATGAGGCGACGTCCAATTTATTCCCGTTGGATTCCTTGAATACACGGCCTTTAATCTCGAAGTCCAATTTATGTCTAAATTCAGTCGTTTGTCATTCCAGCGTATCTCAGACTAACGGGCGGCACTTAGGAGTTACGCGTATCGACCCGCGACTAATGTCGCGTTTAAGAGTTACTCGTGCCACGGTAACTTTGGTTGTCATGTAATTGCGAGGGTTTAATTGCTAGTCCCGAAGGTAGCGATCGTTAGGAATCGGTTTAGGTTAATTCGCAAATCATGCTATGGGTTTTCGGAATCACCCGTGTACCAATCGTATGACACTAGCAAATTGTTCTGAAACCATCCTTAGATCGACCTTTAGCGGTCCAAAATGTTCCCTCGGCAGTCCTTATGGTCAAAGTACCGACTCGTGGTTGAGTTCTTTAGTCTACGTACTTAAATCCTAGTTAGCCTTTCCCTCTTGGTTAGTCGACTCAAGAGAGGTCAGTTCTGAGCGAGATTTACTGAAATACATCGATAGGCATTTATTCATTCATAAGCTTCGAGATAGGGTCGGAATTCAGAATGTCACAACGCTTCCCTACTTATAAAAATTTCGTCCTCGAAATTTACCATAATTCCTCATCATACTCAACAACTGGGTGCTGACGCCTCATCACTACTTCATTTTCCTCGGCGATCCCCTTTTAATTGCCCAAAATCCCCAAATAGGTCTACACACCTCGGACTCGACTTTCCAAATCGAACAAGCCCCGCATGAGTGATAATTTTAGGAAGACATGATCTCCTACTTGAAGTTCTTAAGGATCTATATCGCCTGACCATGTAATTCTATTATCAATGCTAAGGCTTTCGGTTCATCAGACTCAGCAAGGACCCGCGTAGCACGCCCTAGATCCGTATACTATTCTGAAACTCGCGTCTCAACGCTTCAAGTTAACCTCTCGCGTACCAACGCATCAAGAAGGGCACAAATCCCCGCGTCAACACGCTTCAGGGCATTAGTGACGACTTAAACGTAAATTCAAGCAATTTGGTCCACAAGACACTCTAAGGACTCGCCCATGGTATCCTGAAGGCTTAATACAGTCGATCCGTAATGAAGTCATTTCAAACCAAGATGGATCATTCGCAATGAGCTTTCACTCAAACATCCTCGATCAAGGTATGTACCAATCACCAATCGGTCATCAAATCTGTCTACAAGCAATTGTTACTCTAGACATTTCCACCAGGTGTAGCCACTCGTCGCCACTTCCTTTAAAGTCCGCGACACACGCTCGTTACATGATCTCAAGCATCTAAGTCATCTTCTTAGGCCATCTATCTGTCTGCACACGACAAAACGTACCATAATGTAACTTCGTCCCTATGACGTCTTTAAGACTCTCCCAAAAGTTATGGTAGACTTATGATCTCTTATTTGACACAACCATCGTTGAATTTCCACACGAATTGCCTGACGCCTACACAAATCGTCTCATGGTCCTCCTGACCTTTCAGGTGACCTCACGGCCAAACCCACGACAATTCGTTCCCAGTTCCATTAGAGAGTTTCTCACGATTGGGGCCACTTGCCAAACTTATCGAGTCGTGCCTTCCTTCGTTGACACATCCGATCCTTAGCCACGTGCTCGACTATTCCTCTCCTTGTTCTATTTCGTCACTAGTACCGACATAAGTCCTGGTACTTCTTGGTACAATCCACTGGACATTATAGGTATCACGACGAGTTTCCAATCTAATCCTGCCCTATAAGCCCTTCATCATCGTATACTTACACTCGTCTATGAAGCTTCTAGGTCTCTATCCTTGGGTACTTAAGAGTCTAGATTTTCTCCCTGTTGTGTTTGTTGTCACGACCTTCTGGGCATCAGACCTCGTGGGTTGTAATGCTTTGGGCTCATCTGACCTCCAGGCTTGACGCTCTAAGTAGTCGTCTGACTTGCCTTCGATAATTTTCAATTTAGAAGTTGAATCTCTTATTTCCTTGAGCGAAGTGCGTCCTTTACCCACCAATCTCGTGGGGCTCGACTCTCAATGGGACACTACTGTCGGCGCGGTCACCAACTAGGTTTAAGCCCCCGAAAACTCCTTTCATGTTCCTTCAGCCATTCGCGCCACATCTCATCCTTAGTCCATTTCATTAATAGGATGACTCTTGCCACGATTGTCTATAGTAAACCATCAATTCCAGCAACTCCAAACTCTAGTAATCCATATTGTCTTCAGACAATTCATTACTTATTCTAATCCTCAAGGGTTCCACAAGAATTCCATTTCCCAGAGACTTTATGACCAAGAACTTGCCTTATTAGACCCAAATCTCGCGCTCTTATGTTCTGCATACCTCGAGCGTCCTCTTGGAGTCCATGGAATACCTTCCAAAGGCCGTTCGTGCTCTTCATGATTCCTTGATTCCAATCAATTCCTTTCAATCGAAATTTCTAATTCCGCAAGCGACTATCACATCTCAAAAACCAACTGCCTAATATTATTCTATAACCTCAAGTCTAGTCGCCATTCAAGTCGAATCCATATGCATTCGATTACAACTGGCCTTTGATACAAATATCCCTTGTCCACTTCCTTGCATACATCTCGTCTCGCACTGCCTAAGGCCGTCAATAGCAATTGAGGACTAAAACCATCAAGATGTAACGCAATTCAAGCCTAAACCCATTAATATCAATCGTCTCTTTATAACTCATATTCACAAATGCCGCTTATCAGTCAATTGTTTCCATTTCGACCTATTGCCTAATCCACTGTCGATATCTGGACTATAACCACAACTAACCCTAAAGGTCATCAATTAAAGTCGGTACTAAAACCATCAAAAGGCAACAAAGGTTCAAGCCTATAATCCTTGAGACACTCCCTGGCGACTTTCGCTCTTAACACCCAGACAATAGAATTCCTCTTATTTCCATGCTAGGGTCTCTTACCCTATGAGGAAGAATATACACTTCAGCAGCATCCTCATGCCTCGAATCCTACTTTGTCTTCCTCGTTCTATATAACGTCAATCTTAGAGCCTGCACCAATAGCGGTATCTTACTCCAGGACTCAGATGTCACCATGCTTGACATTCTCCTTCCAATAACCCTGTCACCTCAAACAACAAGGTTCTAAGGGATCGAGATCCTCTTTCGGCCTTCATTGGTCCACCCCTTGATTATTCAACTCAATTGACTCAAAATACCTTGCGGTCATAACCCTAGCACTCCTTTTTGCTTACTCATCTGTCCATTAAAATTACGAGTGACCAAGACCATCAGGCACATTCACTTTGCTTCCCAGCAACGACCACCTCACGGTCCAATCGTCCTTTAGAATAACACCTTATTTTTTAGGGGACAACAACTCATAACTCCCTTTTTGATGGTTCGGTTCAATCTCAGTCAACCTCACAGAATTACTAGACTCAAGCAGACTAGGATGCTGATTTTCCTTAGCACTTCCCACATGACGAGAGAGATAGACCACCAATTTCCATTCTAGGCCTTACGCTCAGGTATCAAACATTCCTTACAGGTACATTATATGTTCTATAAATGGAAATCATCTTTACTCATGGTTTCCCTAGTCCTTTAGCCCTTCAAAACCAGGTTCATCATAACGCTTCAGATCTAAGAATATCAATTCGCCACGATGCTTCGAACCTCAATCCATTCTCGAACCTCCTTGTCCTTATCCAACGGGTTCCTAACCATCTTTGATGGATGCTTAGGCAATCTCGAGAACTCTACCCTACATGGCAGATCCATCTCTGATTCCCACAACTTCAGGGACTCCATCAACTCTTGTTCCTTAACAAACTCAGTAATGTATTCCTCATTGATCAACTAGATGAAGGCAAATCTGACTACGGTCTATGCCTTCAAGAAAAATTCTTCCTTTGGTAACTATTCACCGATCATTAGCAGTACCCTGGAGTGTTAATCGTTAGGGTCATTTTCTCCTCAATATACCCACGCCTCTAAGGCTCCCTTACAAATCCTTATTCCAAATAGGAGTAATCTCATACTTACATTTCCTGCCAACTCCGTCGACTTTGACTTCACAACCTGTTCCACCAGCTAACCCCTATGTCGACTCCTATTCATGTCTCCAAGATCATCCTTCCGATCACCACCATTTGCTCTAATAATCACAACAGCAATAGCCTCAACTGGCTAAGTCACAAGGCAGCCCGATCTCGAGCCTACCCACTCATCCAATTCTCGATTTCTTTTAAGGCTCTCTCGACTTTATCAACTCTTGAGTCTTCCACAACTTGTGGTCTCGAGCTAGGCGACCCTCTATCACTCTTATCTCGATTGCTCATTCCCACTAGGATCTAACATCATAGGAGCCACTATAGTTCCACCAAGGGATTCAAAGACCTAAGCCATCTACTTAAGTCTAGCAGTCCTAAACTGCTCACCACAATGGTAAACATAAGCCAGCCACTAATTACCAAGCAATTACGAGCAACACTCGACCAAGAGCCAATCATCAAACAAGTCTCAACTAGGCAAACACCAAGCAAACACTCATGGCATCAATTCAATGAGATATTTCCTCGTACCTTAAGTCCTGCCGCACCTGCGACTTAGCGAAATTTCAACTTGTTATTCAGTTCTCAAATAAGCCTCAGCCAAACAACAACTCGGCGCCAAGTAAGCCAATCATAGATCAAGCAATCAGAGGCATATACCAAGAAGTTCTCATTCGTACCTCAAGCCTAGATGCATCTACCCGTTAGCACAACCACAATCAGCTATCCAACCAAACACTCAGTAAACAATGCTCAGTGCCAAGTACGAAGCTCTAGGACCTTTAATCGTCTACGGCGATGCAAACCAATAGTGTCATTCACATGCGCCATATCAAATGCCATGCAATGTTTGAAATTTCATCTTGAGGATTAACTTTAATGCAATAAATCTTTTGATAAAAGAATCAGACTTAGCCCGATACCTAGACCCATCCCTTTCAATGTATGGTTTAGGTCATTCCTACCTCCCTTTCTGCCTTAGAAGCTTGCCCGGAGCCGCTCCTTGTCCGAACTTCTATGTCCCGGCGTACACTCCCCGCCCTCATCAGACCTGGTCTTTGCAGGTTGTCCCAAGTCATACACCTACGATGAGAGTCCCGTTCCACACGTCCCATAACATGCTTCATTACGGTTTATAGGTATCCTATCAGCTTGTCCCATACCAAGCGATGGTTTATCAAGTCCGATAATGATATGCTCATGCATGCACATTCCTCAACTTTTATTTTGACGCCATAAACACATGCAGTGCATGATCGTACTCATTGCTCGTCACATCGCAGTCGTTTCCCGATCAATTCTTATCCATATAGGACTTCTAATTCCACAAATGACCGTCTCACAAATCGATTTTTCCCTAGGTTTAGCCATATGCCACAAGGCCACAATCACGATCACGTAATCCAACCGACCTCTACTCATGAGCAACTCCCTATTAACCTCAAGCACATCCACAATCTCAGATCCATGCTCATGGCTCCTCAATTTCTGATTACTTCCTTGTGAACCTCAATAGAATAACCACCCAAGATATCAATCAAATCAATTCTAGAACCATCGAAATGTACACGAGTTCAAGCCTACAGTCCTTAAAATTCAGTGATCAATGCTTAATCCTAAAGGTCTCACTATCTAATTGTCCCCAAGTCATCGCTCATTATCACTCCAAACCTCAATCATGTTGGATTGAGCTGACCTTGGTCTGATACCAAATAAACGGTGATGTCACGCCCCACGTCCTTTATGAGAGCGCTAACATCCCTTTTCTGCTATGCCTTCGCAATACGTCCCAAGGATCGACTTGTCTATCGATATGCTCGCGGAATGAAATGCACATACGGAAGCGATAAACCAAACTCCATACATACAACTTCACAAGATGACTTACAATGTGTTCAATATAATTACAGATTAGTCGGTTAACAATATTCAGCTTGAAATCATAAAACACGATTGGGTCGGTCCTAAACTTCAAACTGTTTATTTCTAGGAAACATCCTAAAAGAAGTGGTACGACTACTCCTACGCCTCTGGTTTGACAACATCCATCGACTTTAGTCCAGACTCTCCAGCTTCAAGTTCAGCATCGAGATTCTCCAGTATATCGTCGGGGTCAAGGCTCGGGGTCTGAAAAAGTGGGTCCCACGACGGGGTGAGATAAATCTCAATAAGCTAATCCTAACCCTAGTTAGGCACTTAGTACTTCCAGACACTACCTAACACATGCAATGACCAATAAATCAAGAGAATAAGGCAATCGGCGCATGACAGTTCAAATAAGACAAAGCATTGGTAACACTCTAAATTTTAGGCTAAACTTCGTACTTTGGCACTCAATTACTCAAATCAAATATTCAACGCACTCGTACTTGACATCATCAAAATTTCCATGGCTAGGCCCGCGTCATATAGGCGCCTCAGGCATTTCTCATTAATTAATCCGCGTCATATAGGCGCATCAGGTATTTCTCGTCAGTCAAGCCCGCGTCATATAGGCGCATCAGGCATTTCTCATAGCCAAGCCCGCGTCATATAGGCGCATCAGGCATTTCTCCGCATCAGGATACCACGCACACATAAGCTCATAATTCAACAATTACAGCTAATTATATTAAATCGTGCGTTCCAACAATTCAAGGCATTAATGACTACCACGTCTTCGATCCCATGCCACAAAATCACCTAATAGAATTTATTCTAGGTGACATCATTGTAATATCTTGTGATCGAATATGATTCGATCGAGGAAAAACGTCAATTACTATTTTCATCACTTGGCCATTAACACGTTAATATAGCCAATTGCCAAATTCAATAATCTACGTGCCAAATAATCCACGTAAATAATCCACGTGCCAAATAATCTACGTGCCAACTAATCCACGTTAAATCTCATCAAGACCGAATATACACTAGGGATCAAATAAATATTTAAGTCACTAAATCAAGAAACTTCACGACAAAGAGTAGCTCTATGCAATTCAACGCTCGTGGATAGACCTACTCAAACCCTTAGCATCACAACTCATCAAGTGTGCAATAAAATCAAGTCTTAGCACGGCAAAGCATTATCATTTCCTCAAGGTCAGATTCAGCCATGCATAAATCCATCGGGGATTCAATCACGAAACTACTCAATAACTTCTCTAACTCGTCCTTCGGTAACCTAAGGTCCTACATAAGGGTTAGAGCAAGCTTACCAAGCTAACAAGCAAGTGAGGACGACGAAGGAAGCGACGTAGCTCGGGGTTCAAATCTGTCCAAGGAGGGGGCCGGTTCGGTTTCCACAAAAAAACATCACAAGTTAGTCAAGCATTCCCTCTAAAATCACTCTAAACTCCTTCTAATAGCTAAATACCACCTAGGTTTAAGTGTCAAAGAATCTTACCAAATCAAGGCAAGTGAGAGGACCGGCGAAGGAGTGGCGACCGGCGGCGGCTTCGCCGTGAAGGAGAGGGAGACCGAGAGTGAGCGTGCGAGAGAAAGAGCCGAGAGGGAGAGTAAGAGGAAGAGAGAATGAGAGAAATGAGAGAGTGAGGGAATGGGGGAGGAGTCGGCCGAATGCATGAGAGGGAGATGGAGTGCTCTTGCTCCATCCAATTCAAGGCCAAGAGGGAGAGTGATTGATTGGGAGTGGTTGGAGGGGTAAGGACATGAATAGTGCAAAGGAATGACAACTTGTAAGAGATGGTTCATGGGATTTTGGTCAAGTCAAGTGTCACTCAAGTCTCATCCCTTCTTGTCTCACCTTGTCATCTTAAAGCCAATGGTCAAATGACCATGAAGCCCTTAAATTTTCGGCCAAGTGTAGTGGTGGCAATTGTCCAAATTGCCCGTGCTCATTTCTAAAGAAGAGGGCATTTATCTAAGGGTAAAAGGGTAATTCCTTAACCGTCGATCCGAAATTCACTTTTCTAAATGCTATGGACGAATTCTAATCCTAACGGTCCCCGATGAGGCGACATCCAATTTATTCCCTTTGGATTTCTTGTATACCCGGCCTTTAATCTCGAAGTCCAATTTATGGCTAAATTCAGTCGTTTGTCATTCCAGCGTATCTCAGACAAACGGGCGGCTCTTAGGAGTTACGCGTATCGACCCGCGACTAATGTCGCGTTTAAGAGTTACTCGTGCCACGGTGACTTTGGTTGTCATGTAATTGCAAGGGTTTAATTGCTAGTCCCGAAGGTAGCGATCGTTAGGAATCGGTTTTTGTTAATTCGCAAATCATGCTATGGTTTTCCGGAATCACCCGTGTACCAATCGTATGACACCAGCAAATTGTTCTGAAACCGTCCTTAGATCGACCTTTAGCGGTCCAAAATGTTCCCTCGGCAGTTCTTATGGTCAGAGTACCGACTCGCAGTTGAGTTCTTTAGTCCACGTACTTAAATCCTAGTTAGCCTTTCCCTCTTGGTTAGTCGACTCAAGAGAGATCAGTTCTGAGCAAGATTCACTGAAATACATCGATAGGCATTTATTCATTCATAAGCTTCGAGATAGGGTCGGAATTCAGAATGTCACATTTTAACTGGAAATTTTATGAATAAATGGCGTGTGTGATCACCAAGGAAATCATAAGTGCAATAGCGTGTGGGATCGCCGAGAAACATTATAAGTGCACTGGCATGTGGATTGCCAATGGCGTGTGGGATCGCCGAGGATTTATAATTTGGCTAATGTATTGGGAGGGAATTACTCCCATTGGACCGATGAGGTCGTGCGGCTAGAGAGTCCCATACCGACACGATTCATCTCCATTGAAAATGGACGAAGAGAGTCATATGGAGACTGAATCATCTCGTAGCCCTAAAGTGGGCGGCCCAGGAATGGGCGGATGTGGAAAGATCTGTTTTTCGGGAAAATCAAGAATGATTTTGAGAAATTGATTATGCCTCATGTTTTGATGATTTACCTCAAGTATGGAGGTTTGCCTCACGAGTTTTGAATTTGCCTCATGAATTGAAATTGGCCCAGAAAGGGGCGTAAGAGAAAAGAATATATTTTCTGGAATTTTTTTGAGGATGGATACTTTTGAGAAAGAAGTAAAAGTTGCCTCATATTTTTGAGATCGCGTCGAGTGCTTGCTTGTGATTGAAAAACCCTGCCATTGTACGAAGCTCAGTTTTACTCTTGAAATCTTTTGTGACTAGGTCAAGTCTTTTTTTTTTAAGTACTGAAATGCCAGATTTTGACAAGTACCCTGTTTTACCATCCCGAAAATTTTTATCCCAAAATACTCGATTTTCAAAAGTGTCTAGAGGTACTGACAACCCAGTTTAGGGTTACGTTTGACTTACTGGGATTATATATCTCACCCCGTCGTGGGACAATATTTTTCAGGTTCCAGGCTATGGAAACTCGAGGAATGCCATGATTGACATTTGAAGACTGAATTGGAGGAAGTGGTTATGAACCTTTTGTGACCTTGGAGATTGTACAATGAATTGTGGGTTTAGAATTTTAACATTTCACCTTAGGTAGACCTTAATGGGAAGCGTACGCTTTTGCCTTAAGTCATCTTGTGTTGTTTTATTTGTTATGGAGATGTTTTCGCTTTCGTTTGCATGCTTCATATATGTCCATAAGTTAATGGCCGTTGGTTCCTAGGAGATCATCAATGATAACGGCGAAGGTGGGATGGTCACGTGCTCGCCGAGCTCGGAGTGTGACATGTGGGATCGCCGAGGAAATGATATGTGCACCGGCGTGTGGGATAGCGAATGGCGTTATGTAATTTGGCCAATGTATTGGGAGGGAATTACTCCCATTTGACCTGACGAGGTCGTGCGGCTAGAGAGTCCCATACCGAAACGATTCATCTCGATTGAAAATGGGTGTCGAGAGTCGTATGGTGACTGAATCATCTCTAGGTCCGGACGCGAGAGTCTCATATGTACCAACGGGTCATATGGAGACCGAATCATCTCGCAGCCCCAAGATGGGCGGATATGGAAAGATCTGTTTCCATGAAATATCAAAGAACTCGTTTTTGAGAAATTGAATATGCATCATGTTTTGATGATTTACCTCAAGTATGGAGGTTTGCCTCACGAGTTTTAAAGTTGCCTCATGGATTGAAATTAGCCCAGAAAGGGGGGTGAGAGAAAAAAAATGTGTATTTTGTAAATTTCAAGGAATGATACTTTTGAGAAAGAAATGAGAGTTGCCTTATGTTTTTGAATTAGCGTTAAGTGCTTGCTTCAGAATGAAAACCCTGTCATTGTACAAAGCTTAGAGTTATCATGATTTTTCTTGACTGAGTCGAGTTGTATTGAAAGTACTGAAACGCCATGTTTTGGAAAATACCCCGTTTTACCATGTCGAAGTTTTTAATTCCAAAATACCTTATTTTTTAAAAACATCTGGAGGTACTAGTAGCCTAGTTTAGGGTTAGGTTTGACATACTGGGATTATATATCTCTCCCCGTCGTGGGACAATATTTTCAGGTCCTAGAAGGCAATGATAACATTCGAGTAATCCCACCCACAACAAACTTATCTGACCAATATAGCCATAATAGGGTCGAAGGTAACAGACCAGATCGGGAATAGCACAAAGCTAAAGAAAGCCAAGACAAAGGCTCTACCAGATTGAGTTCCCTTAGCGGCAGGGAGGTTAGGAAATCGATTTAGAAGGAAAGATAGGGAAATTCATCCAGAATTACTTTTGGCATCTGCTTTGACTTCGTTGAGGTTTGTATCAAGGAATTCAGCTAGTTGACTCAAGGGCTCAAATCCTATGGGAGGGTGAACTAGTAAGTGAGTAAACTCAACTCCAATGGCGGCGCTATACTCTTCGATAGTAGGGGTAACCTCCAATCCCTCCATGCAGAATGTAGCGATTGTAGGATCCCAATAGAGCGCCATGGCTTGGATAAAGGCAGGTGGGCACTCAATTTTCAGCAGCTCCAATAAATACCCCAGTCGTGATTTGGCGTATCTCTGGCTGGCTTCGCCCATGCTATCCCACCATGATAGGAGCTCGGTTCGGGGAACTTTGAACACTTGAATATCATTCTTTCCCATCAAGTCTAAAATATGCAAATTTTTTGAAAAGTCAATCGTAAAAAATTACTTTAAACATGTGACTATGCAAATGCCATGAAATATGCATGAGCTAGCTTAATTGCATAGTTCAATTGAAGAAATGGAAATTAGAACCTTCTTCAGGTACAGAAGGCCTGACTTAAAGTCTAATTTGAATTTCAAGGAAGTGAATTATGTAATTTAGTCAGGTTTACTCTAGTGACTAAGTGAAATAACAAAGTCACATTCCATTGGTTAATACATCAAATGGGAGTAGAGCGGAGTGAATCCCTTATTACCACCAGGACCCCTAACGAAAGAAAGGTAAAGAGAGACTTTACAAACAAGAAAGCCATAAAAGGCCGATGGAATGTGAGGATCTAAGTCACCCTTTCCCAAAGGTCTAATCTTCTTCAAAATGGTAGTCAGTTGGGAACCCTCCTCTGGCCATTCTCTGGTCCATGGTATAATGACTTCAGGAGTCTTCTCGCGTCTCGTCTTTTTGAGTACGATAAGTTTCGGTCTTGTCTTGATCGCAGGGCGTCTCCTTTTTCCCCAAAGGGTGATCATGGGTATATCTTCATTAGCTTGCCGTTCAGCCTTTCGACGAGCATACGCGTCCCTTGCTAAGCGATTGCGATGTTGTCTCTTTGTTTCCAAGTAATTCTTGAACATTTCGTCTTCTTGTCGTTTAAACCTGAGGTTATCGACATAGTAGCAGGTTTGGCAATCTTCGGCGTATCCCAACTTACGCCCGGTTAGCTCTCGGCCATACACAAATCTGGTAAAGTGCAATTTCGTGTTCGGTCCAGGATGAGTGACTTTCCTTAGGTATTCGAAGGTTACCAACTCTATTGAACTTCTAGGGAACAGCGACATCCTACCCCCTTATCATCGTTATTTCAATTAGTCACTTGTGTGATTTTTATGATGCATGCAAATGCATGTGGATGATATAATGCATGAATCATACTATGGAACAGGGAACAGTAATGTACATTGAAAGTAAATGCCTTACCAATCAAACTCGGGGAATGTGAAATGTTCCCCTGCAACAACGGGCGGTTTTATGTATACCAACCATCTATAGATACGCGCATGAGACAAGTGGGTATATTCTAAAAATAAAAAATCAGGTGAGGAACCTATGGCTCAGGCTCCCACGATCCAAATGAGGCCGATTTCTCCCCAAGGGTACCCACCCAAGAGGGCTAGATATCACCAATTTGGATTGTGTGCGGGAACGAACACGAAAGTCTCAAGTGCCATCAAACACGAGATCCTTTCGCATCCTTTCCCTATCTAAGGTAACCAAGAGGTGGTCACAGTCGGGGTTTGACCGCCAGTGTGTGCGATGTGTCGTGATCATTACAATGCAAGTCATGCATAGCAGTTTGTATCAAACACCGCTTCAATACGTGCGTAAGATAAGCATACATTCCCAACTCCAACCTGCAGGAAAAATGTCAACAATCACTCCACTCCTTATTTCTCTAATCTGCAAAAATATCTAACACAACGGTTAGCGTACGTACCTCACCTTCGAGAGCATTTGCAGAAAACGAGGTTAGATAAACCAATCAACTTTTTAATATGCTCAAGTCCTATAAAATTCCTAACCAGAGATTCTGGGTTCGATCCCCAGCGGAGTCGCCAGTCTGTCGCGACCCGTCTCGAGCGCTGCTGTGCTCTCGAGAGCTAATGGGCCGCCGATGTCGCCTGATCGGACGCGGGCCTCTCCCAAGGTCCATTACCCAAATCGCAACGGCTGGATATACATGGTCGACCTTTGGTGCGGTCTGGTGACATGTGATATGTGTACATGCCAAGGAGTTGCCACCAATCGTTTCGTGGATGGTACGATCGGAAACCCTATCGAATAGTTGGGAGCGATCTATTCGATTCTACGAAAACTAGAGAAGTGGGATCGGGGACTTTGTTACGCCAACTGTTAGAGTTGACGCCCTTTCGGCACCTAAGTTGAATGATTTATCTAATCCTAAGATTTCATACAGATGAGTGGGGTACGGATCCTAAATCTAGGAGTCCAAGCAGGCGGGAGTAGCTACCCTATCACTCACAATCAGTAAAAGTAAATGCGCAAATCAAGGATCCAAAACATACGGATAAATCACATGAAAGCAGCATGTCATCCCTAATAAGGCCCTATTAGCCTAGAGAAATATTAATCAAGACTTAGGAGTGATTTCGACATGATTCGTCCATGAGGGGCAGAATCATAATTTTGAGAAATTTGGGGATAATTTGCCTCGGAAGGGCAAAATCGTCATTTCATAAGAAGTGTGTAGTCAGAAGATGATGGAAATAGGATTGGCGATCACACCAATCAATTTCCTATTTTTAGGATTTTCAGAATTTTTCCAGAATTTAAAAGTGATTTTACCTTTGGAGGGGTAAAATCGTCATTTTAGGTGAAGATGAGAACTAAAAATCTCAACTATTAGGGTTAGTCACCCACCTGACCCAAACCCTAATTTTAAGCAATTTTCAGGACTCGATTGGAATAAGAAAGACGATTTACCCATTGAGGGGTAAAATCGTCATTTCGAGAAAATGGACGAGATTCGAAAACCCAAGCCCTAGAATTGGTCGCCTAACCTACCCCTAAAGGGTAATATTATCAATTCTCGGAAGAACGGATAAGAAACCCCAAAAATAGGATTGACCAATTGTCTGTGGTCAATTCTCAATTTTGGGGGATTTCTGGAGTATTTAGGATTTTTTTCATAATTTTCCTACATTTTTTGGGGATTTTTTAGGATTTTTTAGCATTTTTTAGGATTTTCTAGAATTTTTCTGATTTTTTTATTTTTTAAAATCATTTTCTGATTTTTTATTTAAAAAATATGATTCGGGCCGGGTCGACCCGACCCACTCGAGTCGGAACCCGGCCCAGACCCGGACCCGCGTAACCTAAATACTGAAACGACGTCGTATCGCCCTTTTTTATTTTCTGATTATTTGAGCTTAATCCAACGATTCATATTGAACCACGTGGCTAATCCACGGCCACTGGATGAACTGACTGAAATATACTGGCTAGATTAAACGGAGACTCGACCAGGGCCGTCCGATTGTCCTATTAAAATCTACGGTCAGGATTAGAAGGCTAAACTTGATCTGGGCCGTCCATCTTTACTAACCTAAACGACGCCGCTCGACCACTAACCTAAACGGCACCGTTTCGGCTTATTTTTCTTTTCTGATTTAAAAATATTTTTGGATATTCCTAATTACTAATCAGACGGCCACCATTTATTGGATTCGATTAACCCTAGCCATTGGATCTAATCCAACTCTGCCTAACAGACCAACGACCAAGCTGACTCGACTTCCACGTGGACCAACCACGAGACGACACCTAGACCTTTGACCCGTTGACTCCGCCACGTCAACTTCGTCTTCAACCTCTCGACCCCGGCGAAACGAACGGCTGGGCACCTCCGACGAAGATCCAACGGTGGGATCCTAACGAAATCGCGTGATACTAGCACCAATCGACTCGCCATAGTCTCTAGCTTAACATATCTAAGAATCGAGGCGTTTCATTCACAAAATCATGATCGCCATGCGAAAATGCCGAGTACGCCCATGGAAGCTCAATCACACAAACGACGCGAAATCAGAGCGATTCATTCACAGATTAGCACGAAAGGAAGTTCAGAACACTTACCTCGAGCTCCGATCGAGCTCGCACGACCTAGATTGGGCTAGGCAAGAATGAACAGGGCGCGACAATGGAGGTTCATCTTAAAACATGAGGCGGTTTTCATTTCTTTCTCAAAAGTATCATTCCTTGAAAATTTCCAGGAAACACATTCTTTTCTCTCACGCCCCTCTCTGGGCCAATTTCAATTCATGAGGCAATTTAAAACTCGTGAGGCAAACCTCTATACTTGAGGTAAATCATCAAAACATGAGGCATATTCAATTTCTCAAAACCCATTCTTTGAATTTCTCATAAAACAAGTCTTTCCATTTCCGCCCATCTTGGGCCAAAACATATCAAGAACCATGTTTCAGTCTTTTATCTTCTTTACGCCCATCAAGGGCCGCCCTCCTTGGGCCGCGAGATGATTCGGTCAATCATATGACTCTCGACGTCTTATCGAGATGATTCGATCATCATGACTCTTGCTGCGAGATGATTCGGTCTCCATATGACCCGTCGGTACATATGAGACTCTCGCGTCCGGACCTAGAGATGATTCGGTCACCATACGACTCTCAACGCCCATTATCAATCGAGATGAATCGTGTCAATATGGGACTCTCTAGCCGCACGACCTCGTCAGGTCCAATGGGAGTAACTCCCTCCCAACACATTGGCCAAATTACAAATTCTCGGCGATCCCACACGCCATTGGTGATCCCACACGCCCGTGCACTTATAATTTTTCCCGGCGATCCCACACGCCATTGGCGATCCCACACGCCAGTGCACATATAATTTCCTCGGCGATCCCACACGCCATTTATTCATAAAAATTTCAGTCATAGAAAGCCTCATCTTTTTCATTTCAAGAAAACAATTCATGCCTCAAAATTCATCATTCAAAAACAACTCATGAAATCAAGCAGTTCATCGCCTACTCGAAGCATTCATTTCAAACGTCCCTCACTGGACAAAACACGTTTCAAGTCATAAATTTCTCAGTCAAGCACATATAAATTCAAGTAAGCCTCAGGCAATTCAACAAATACGGCCAATTCATAATTTCAAAGCTTGACTCAAAATCACATTTTTCGGCACTTTCAATCTTGGCTTTCCTTTCAATCAAAACTTTCGACTTCTCATCTCACATGCTCAAATAGCCACTAAAACACACATTCATGGTCAATTAGGGCTCCCCAAACAATTGATTTTCAATCAAACATGCCAAGGAATGCTAACTCACAAAACCAGACAGATTTGGACTCCCTTGCGCCTCTCACAAAATTCAGGCCATGAAATCATTCAATCCAACTCAAAACTCTGTCATTTAGTAACCTAACCTCCTAATAAAGGTTTAGGCATAACTTACCTTGAGCAATCAGCAAAGGCCCTGACCAATCGGCCTTCCTCAACTCCACAAGCATATGGCCAACCCAAGTTTACGAGCCGTCCTAGGAAATTCATCAATTTCTAATAAAAGTTCCATCAATTCTCACTTCCATCGCGCCAATACTTTAATAACATACACAACACCTTATTCTCATGTCATTACAGTGTTGAATCAATGACCATAAGCATATAAAGTATCGTCCTATCAAAGGTAACTCATCATAAACTTCATTTCCTCAAATCTGCCCTTTTCTTAGCCCCACGACCAGCTTCAATCTCACGAAAACTGCAATTTGTCTACTGACTTTTTGAGAAAACAAATTTCATAATCTTAAACTTCAAGATCTTAAGGACGCGTGGGCGAAAACGGTGTTCAATTCGGATACCGAACGAGTTAGAACGGCTCAATTCAAAACCGGCGCGCACTGTGGACAGATTGGTCGACCTTCACGTTTTTCACCTCAACAACCCTTAAATCACTTCTAATTCTCAATCCACTTCACACACTTCCCATTAACACCTCAATCAACATTTTGAGGAGTCTCTTGAGTCATTTTATAGTCAAAATACGCATCAAAGAACCCCCAATAGGTTCAGCCATAACAGGGCAGCAGCAAACAGAAATCGGTTTGATCCTAACTGGACATATCCATTCAAAACTCAACCCTATGTCCCAATTCCTCACAAAATAAACTTATTAACATCTCAAATCAAGTGTTTAGGAAGCTCACCATGAATTTTGGAGAGGAACAACACTCCGATGACCTCTGAACAGCCCGTATTCCACACTGTCCTCAATGGGCAGAATATGCTCTGTAAAAACTTCCACAAACCAGCCATGTACACCCATCAATAATCACATAAAACCTTAATTTCAACTTACTAAACTCTTATACTATGAGTTTAGAAGAGCTCACCGAAAATTTGAAGTCATTTGAGGTCCGGAAGCCCCCAAAAACGCAGCCTCTCTAAAACAGGGTCAGATTCTGACCTTTGTCGACTCAAACGGACCTACGGAAAGAAATACTTGACCAAATTGAGCTTATAATACCTTCCTAGAATGGCACGATAATAAGCTTTCAGATGTCGGTGGTTTTACCTTAATCCAACATCGGACGAGGAAGTTATGACCAAAACAGTGAAGACGTTTTTCCCTGTCCGCGAGAAACACTGCTCGGCCGAGAGGAAAATGGAGAAGAAGAAGATGATGGGAGATGGTGGCCGGCCAAAATGAGGAGAGAGAGAGTCTATTTCATCCAATAATGCACCTTGGGTCAAATGGATTTGATGGTTAATTAATGGGCAATTTAATGCTTGGCCTTCTCTTTGATTGACACTTGGCAACCTCCTATTGGTTGCTTGATTGACTTTGACTTCCTTTGACCATTTGATCCTATCATCTTCAGCAGCATATGGAGGTGGGGAAATGACCAAAACGACCTTCTAAACTTCTTAAGGCAAGACCAAAGGTCGAGGGGCAAAATGGTCATTTGGCATTTTTCGTCCGAAAGTCCATTTTTCCAGTGTAAACCACCCTCGATGAGGCGACGTCCATATTAATTCAAATATTGGAATTCCTCATTGTCCAATACCCAATCTCGAGGTCTAATTTCATGTCGAACTCTCGTCGACTGTAATTCCAATTTATCTCAAACTGACGGGCGACTCTTGCAGGTGCTACGCGTATCGACCTTGGGATTTTTTTTAAGCCGTGGCGACTTTGGTTGTCATGTAATTACGAGGGTTTATCGCTAGTCCCTGCGGTCCTGATCATCGGAATTCGATTTAGGAAATTCTCGCAAATTACACATTGGTTAAGCGGAATCACCCGCGTCCCAACGTATAACGCTAGCAAGGCATTCCATGATCATTCCTAGATCCATCTCTGCTGGTCCAAAATATTCCCTCGACAATCCTTATGGTCAAAGCGCCATTTCTTATTTAAAATCCTCAGGTCCACGTACCCGACCTTGCGTTAGTCTTTCCCTTTCGGTCAGTTAACTCGAGAGTGGCCTGCTTCGAGCGAGATACCACTGAAACACACCGATCGATATCGTTCCATTCCATAGCCTCGAGAGGGGCTGGAATTCGGAATGTCACAATAGCAAACTGGTTCGACCAGTCTGACCAGGCGGTCTGACCGATCTGAACCGGTTTTGGTCTGACCGATCTGAACCGGTTTCGACTTACAACTTTTAAAATTAAACCCAAATTGATGGGGAATTTTTACAATTGGAGCTCAGAATCGAACTTACGGCATGAATTTTATCTAAAAATGTGGTTTTGCCTAAAAGTTCATGTCAATTTCAACAAAAACCCCAAATTTTCATTTAATTGCAATTAGGAAAATTGTGAAATTGGAGGCTCAAATGATCAAATTGGACAAAACCACTTATGCCAATGATTCAAAATGATGAAAACCATTGGGCAGTGACTTTAATTTGTAATTGTAGTCCTTGAATTGAAAGTAATTTCAATTATGCCCAAATTCAAGGACTAAAATGCAATTAAGTATACAATTTTGCCCAATTCATGCAATTAAGTAATTTGTACAAATAATTGGGCTAAATTGCAATACGGGACAATTAGATTGAATGTCAAGATCCTAGAAAACGCCAAAATTACGAATTAAAAGACTCAATTGACATTTTTTTACTAAATTCAATCATATGTGCAACAAAGGAACACCTAAAATTAGATTTGATTTTGGACTTTTTATGAGGTCAAAAAGACAAATGATTTGAAAGAAAAATATTGACTATTTTTTCATATTTTTTGACATCGAATGCTATTTTTCATGAATTTTCAAGTATTTTCCTATTTTCTAAAATTACTAAAAAATGCGAAAAATTATTTTTTTTTGTCAAAAATGGTTCCTTAGGCTTGGCCAAGGCCACCAAAGTTGATTTACGATTTTTTTGACTTTTTATGAATTTTTTATGAATTTTCTAAGAATAAGCTAAAAAAGGCTTATCCAAAATTAGGTGTCAACAACCCCGTTTTACCATGCCAAAGTTTTTAATTCCAAAATAGCCTATTTTACAAAAGGTCTGGAGGTTCTGGCAGCCTAGTTTAGGGATAGGTTTGACTTATTGGGATTATATATCTCACCCAGTCATGGGACAACATTTTCAGGTCCTAGACGATGGAGACTTGAGCCTGCCATGGACTGGCATTGGAAGAGTTTTTGGAGGATGTGAAGATTTTCTTTGATTGAGACCTTAGAGACTGTATATTATTTGTTGTTAGAATTGTACCCGACTTGGCTTTAATGAGAAGTGTATCCCTTTCCTTTGTCCTAAGTCATCTTGAAAAGTTATTTTTATGGAGTTGTCCTCGCTTTCGCACGCATGTTTCATATAGACCTTTAAGCATTGGCCGTTGGTTCCTGAGAGATCATGAAAGATAACGGCGAAGGTGGGTTGCTCGCGTGCTTGCCGGGTTCGGGGCGTTACAATCTTGGCATCTTAAAAATGCGTTGAATTTATTTTTCCAGTCACTGTACTCCTTCCCATCAAAATATGGTGGTCTATTGTTGCTTCCACCTTCGATCCATGTGGGAGAAAAATTACTAGCAATGAAGATCGTTAGCTCGGAGTAAAAACACTTCACAACATATGAGCACTAGGCTCTGATACCAATTTTTGTGGCTAGCGTTAGCACCTAGAGGGGGGTGAATAGATGATTATAGTGCAATTTATAATTTTTTGTGGAATATCAATTGCACAAGCGTTTTTATAACGTCTCAGACGATGGCAACACAGTATGACAATATAAACAGTTCGTGTGCAGTTCTATTATCACAGTTTATGTAATACGATCAGAGTAGAGATAGAGAAGACTGCACATAGGGTTTATAGTGGTTCGGCTTTGGTTAAGCCTACGTCCACTTCTTCGGCTATCAGCCAATCGACTAGATTCCACTAGTAAACTGCTCGAGATGTTACAGCTTAGTGATCTCCTTGACAAGCAGGATACCCCACCTAGCGCTCAACACTATTGTGTACACATCCTCACAATTACAATGGATGAATCAAGAAATGTGTATGAAATGAAGTACTCTCGATCTAAGAATTATAAAGACTTTTCCCTCTTAACGCCGACCTTTTTTCCCTTCGACCTTGAGATGTCTTTTATAGTCCCCCCCTCCAATCTACCCGTTGCAAGGCTTCCAGAAGAGGTCTCTCCAAAACTCCCGTTTGGACAAGACATACCAAAAGAAGATCTCGTAGTCGTTGGGGATCGTCAAAGGAAAGTCTTCCCCGTTTGGATCAAATCGCCCATACAATTATGATTCTGGGTTTCCATATATGATTTCACTCATTTGGAAAGTCGTATGTTTATCTCCCTGATTTCGCATCCTTGATTGATCTCTATCCCCGAGAATCTTCAAGAATGATCCAGCTCGATTGTATCCATTGTAGTATTTCAAATAAGCGCATTTGAAAGTTCTCTTCAAGTTCTGATTACTGCACGTGAATACTCCACTTAGAGCTTGAGCATCAGTCTAACGTCTAAGCTATCCCGCTCAACGTTCAATGTCTGAGTCCAACCAGCATTTGAGTCCCTCAGAAATCTCATCTAAGTAAAACCTTTTTGACAAATTCAATCCTGTGCATCCCCGCACCAAAGGATAATCTGCAAAACAAGTATTCTACGGCAATATCTCGAAAACTTAAGATTTCTTGGATTTTTTTGTCAACTTCAAAATCACCTAGGGTTTTTCTCAACAAGGATGACCTTCGAGACCAGCTAGGGGCGACGGGGGTAGGCCGGAGGCTGCTCGACAGCTGCGAATAGTAGCTCGAGGAGAAACAAAGTACGACGAATAGAAAAAAAGGGAGGCGGTCATTGGTATGTTTGGACTCTACCGGTGGCAAGCGGCTTTCGTCGGTTGTGTGGGACGACAAGGGGTCAAAGGGGGTTATTTGTGGTGGTTGGTGATCGGCATAAGACGATCGGAGGCGAGCAAAGGGCGGCCAAACAGTCTTAGACCCGAAATAGGGCACTGGGTCTGTTCTCGGTTCTAAAAGCCCTTAGCGGAGAATCTGGAGGACGACGGGCGGTGGAGGGAGGTTAAAGGGACTGTGAGGGAGGTAGAGGGCGACGACGACATGGCGGCGGGTGGTCGGAAGAGGCACAAGAGTCGTCGGAGCTCAGAACACCCATTGAACCCGAAAACAGGGCAGGACCGTCGGGTCAGTCTCGGGGGTCCCTCGGCGGCGCGTGGCAACTGGACTGGGGTCGGTGAGGCGGCGACTGGTTGGTAGTGGAGTAGAGGAGGTCCGGTGGTGGTGGTGGTGGTGGTACAAACAAATCAGAGATGGAGGATGAGGAGGAGGAGGAGGAAGTGTTCGGTAAGGGGGGAAGAGGTATCCACGCGTGAACAGGAGAGGCGAAGGAGGAAACCAACGGGAAAAGAGAGAGAGGGTGAGAATGGTAGGTGACATTGGTAGTTGAGGAATTTGACTAAGGTGGGGCCCACATGTCAAATCACATTCAAGTTCTTTGTCCTATATGCATGAATTATTAGGGGTAAGTAGGTAATTCAATAATTCGTGATTGAACGAAATTTTGGCTCGACTGACGGGGAATATTTTTAATCTTTTCACAAGCTAGGCTCGGGCACGAGGATTTGAATCTTAATTCGCGGCGACTAAGAATTACAGAGCCTAATATAAACCGACTGATATTTCGAAAATTGTTCAAAATTCGTCTCTTAATTCCTTACGGTCCAAAATTAATATCGACTGAAATTCAATTTCATTCCTTTTTATTGAATTCAGGCTATTTAAAAAGGAGAATTTCCAAGGAGTTACATTGGGAGAGGCCCGCGTCCGATCGGATAGGACCTTGCCAACTTGAGTTCCGCTCAAGAGAGGGTCGCAACAGACTGGCGACTCCGCTGGGGACTTATTCCGAACGAGAGTCTATGGTTAGGAATTTTAGAGGACTTGAGCCGATTAAAAGATTGATTGGTTTATCTAACCTTGTTTTCTGCAGCTGCTTTGTATACCTCCGTATGCTAACCATCGTGGTAGATGTTTTTACAGATAGGAGAAATAAGGGGTGAAGTGATTGTTGGCCTTTTTCAGGTTGGAGTTGGGATTGTATGTTTATTTTTTTGCCCATATTGAAGCTGTGTTTTGATACAAATTGCTGTGTATGACCTTGCATTGTGATGATCACGACACATCTCACACACTAACGGCCAAACCCCGACTACAACCACCTCTAGGATACTTTCGATAGGGAAAGGGTGCGAAAGGATCTCGTGTTTGATGGCACTTGAGACCTTCGTATTTGTTCCCTCTCACAATCCAAATTGGTGATCTCTAGCCCCCTGGAGAGGGTACTCTTGGGGAGGAATATGCCATATTTGAATTATGAGAGCCTGAGCCGTCGGTTCCTCACCTGACCTTTTGATTTTTAGAGTATACCACCCACTTGTCTCATGTGCATGACTTTGGATGGTTGGTATACCTAAAAAAAAAATCTCGTCAATCACTGTAAGTATAATTTTTTCTTCTACATGTTTATTTCCTAGTGAAATTCCATGATTGAAAATTCATGGGAATCGGTCGAATGCCCTGAGTGTTTGAGTTTATAAATGAAAATTTTTGACAAAGAATTTTGGATACAAAGTTGGAACACATCTAAGTTGTCCCTACGGAGTAGAAGGTTTGTCGAAAATTTCAATCATGGATTAAGATGACATTTTTTATCTCTAAAATTCTTCCAATCCAAGATTTTGGGGCACAAAGTTAAAGCCATGTTTCCACTCACATGTTTGTGTAGTGTTTTCTTAAACAAGAATCACATGGTTTACACAAAGCAATCTTTCAAGACTAATGCCCCCATTTGCTTACAAAACTTTTTGAGAATTAAATGGGCGTTCGATTGATGACTGTAAATCGATCTTTTAATGATGTCTCCTCTTATCTTGAAATCATGGCGGACATGAGAAGCCCGTAAATAGGGATTATAGGATATGTATTGTCGGATTGCTTTCATTATAAGAGGCGACCTCATTGAGAGATGTCTTTGCTGTATAAAATGCTAAATGTGTCTCCTTTTTGACTGGTTGTGCATGACAGAAACTTATTGGAGAGTCCTTCATCTAATCACATACAAGATGTGATGGAACGATGGTAAAACTGTAATTGTTCCAATAAAAACTTCGAGTGTTATACTTAACTTGCTCGTTTATTTCTTTTGCCAACAGGTCAAAATGGTTGAAGGCTAATAATACGAGATTTGTTTTCCCTGTAAGATGAAAGGAAATTCTCCTTCCTCAGATGCCACTCATTGGGTTTCCAAGACAAAATGAATCGACTATGATAAGCCATAAACAAACAACATGAAGAAGGGGCAACCTAATTTGGATCGACTCTTTCTCTAAGTTGAAAAGGATGTATTCGTTCCAAATTAAATTGATTTGTTTGTGAATTGATATGATTACCCACACTTGCAGGTAATTGTAAAATAATGAATGGGATCGTTGAGGAACATTCCTTCATCTCTGATGCTCAAAATGATGGGAGCTGAGGAAATATACTCTGGGGATAGAAATCTGTAATAATTTCAATTAAAGCTTCTTGCATGACAATTTATTTATTCATTCCTTATGTCCTGTAGGTGAAATAAAAGGATTGTCTGAGGTTGACATATGTCTCTTTAAAAAAGACTCAATTGTTGAAAAATTCCTAGACATTCCAGAAATTCCCAAAAATTGAGGAATGACCACATGCAACTGATCAATCTTATTTTTGGGATTTCTTATCCGTTCTTCTGGAAATTGGCGATTTCTTATCCGTTCTTCTGCTTGGATTTTCTAATCTCATTCTTTTTTCCAAAAATGATGATTTTACCCCTCAATTGGTAAATCGTCATCCCTATTCCAATCGAGTCTTGAAAATTACTCAGAATTAGGATTTGGGTCAGGTGGTCAACCAATCCTAATGTTTGAGATTTTCACTTCTCGTCTTCGCCTAAAATGACGATTTTACCCCTCAAAGGGTAAATCGCTTCTAAAATTCTAGGAAAATTCTAGAAATTTCAAAAAATAGGAAATGGATTGGTTTAGTCACCAATCCTATTTTCATCATCTTTTGACTCCATATTTCATCTGAAATGACAAATTTGCCCCTTTAAGGCAAATTATCCCAAAACTCTGCAAAATTATGATTTTGCCCCTCATGGGCAGATCGTGTCGAAAACACTCATGAGCCGTGATTGACATTTCTCTAGGTTAATAGGGACTTACTAGGGATGACACGCTGTGTTCATGTGATTTATCCGCATGCATTAACATCCTTTGAGCTTTGTCATTCGGGACTTGAAAATATTATCTCACGACGAGGTGAGAATAAATCTCAGCAAGTAAACTTCTAAACCTAGACTAGGCCAATAGTACCTCCAGAAAAATCCTAAACATACAGTGCTCACATTCTAAATCAGTCATCAGATCATTTCATATCATGCAATTCTAGTCACCAAGGCCATTCTTCAATTCGATTCCTATCAAGAGATTCTATCTATCAAGGCCTTCCTTCGGATCATTCTTTATCATGGCCTATATCCTTCAGAGTCACTCTCCATATCATTCCTTATCAAGCACTCTAGTCAAACGAGACAATTCGCTAAACTAGTCAAATAGCAAGGACACGTTGCAATCACGAACTTAGGAGTTCACAAATTAAGTCATAAATTACAATTTAAGGCCAAGCTTCGTACTTCAGGCATTTCACAAATCATGAACTCATATAGGATACTCTCCATCATATATCTCAACACTCAATATCAAGGCCCGCGTAATGACGCATCAGGCTATATAACAGTTCTCAAGACCCGCGTAACATTGCATCTGGTCACACTTCTCAATGCCCGCGTAAAACGCATCGGGCAAATATAATTGAATAGACCCGCGTAATAACGCCTCAGGTCACAATCACGCGTTTAACGCATCAGGATAAGCTCAAACCCCGCGTAACACGTATTAAGGTCACATGTGTGCACAAACTCATAACTTAATCAATCAAAGGCCAATCTAAAAGAATTACTCAATTCATCAACCAAAGTGCACATTCCGGCCACCAAGCCTCAAGTCTCAATCATTGGACCACATGCCACAACTCAGTCATTTAATCACATTTAAAACTTCATGATCAAGTATAATAAACTCAAGCAAGGCAATCTAGTAAGTGAATCCACATTCCTTGTCATGGCCGAACACAATGAGGCATAAAAATCCATTTAATCATCGACTTCACAATTAACCAATCACGATCGAACTTACATCAATGTCCAATCAACAATTCAATACAACATACCATGATGACTAGCGATGGCCGAACCTGCATAATACAAGATTAGTCAATCTAGCCATTTAACTCACAATGACTACTTAAGGAAGAATGCACAATGGGCATGCTTAGTGACTCGTTATCTTGATAATTCGTTGGTCCTCATTATGACTACTAGCTCAATCCATTGCAAGACGAGTATAAACATTCGTTACATGACCATGCAAGGATAACTCAAGTTATCAAATCCCCAAGATTATTTCAAGTTCATCCTCAAGCATAGGAACCGCTAAATCACAAGATTTAAAACCGTATAACCCAAGCTCATAACTCATCATCCTCTAATCTCTCATGGCCGAACTTACCAACGTCAAACTAACCCTCAATTTATCATTTTTAGCTCAAGCACCGCACAACACAATCAGCCCAAAATTCACAGATTCATATTTAGCACGTTTGCTCCCAAAACCACCTTCAAAACTCATCAAATTCCTCTCTAAACTCATCCATTAGTAACCTAAAGTCCTAGGCTAAGTTTAAGAGCAACTTACCATGAGTTTCAAGCAAGCAAAGTCCACGAAATCCTCCTTTAAAGTCACGACCAAAACAGGTTTTGGAATGGCTCAAACGATCGGCGATGCTTCTAGCAAGTCACTCGAATATTAGTCATTAAACACCACCAAATCCACTCAAAAATTCAACCACATGCTCTCTAACATACTAAGCTAGGTTCAAGGGGTCACTTACTCTTCAAATAAGTGAGGAACTCCTCAACTCAGCCCCTAGAACTCAAGTCAGGCCGGTCACCGTTGGCTCCAAGGACGGCGACGGGACGGTTGTGTTTCGGCGGGGACGTCGGCTCGGTGGCTGGCCTAGGGAAGAAAAAGAAGAAGAAGATGGTGTCGATGAGGGAGATGAATGATGGAGAGAGAGAAATTGATCCAAAAGCTTATTGAAATGTCCAAGAAAGAGAGAGTGAGTTGATGGGAGTAGGTGGGGGTGGTTCATGTGGAATTAATGTTGAAAGACAAGTGATGGACTTGATTTGACCATGAATAGTGTAGTTGGTGGTGGGATTTCAAGAAGAGGGCCCACGTGTTAATCCTTGTCTCTTGCACATAATTGAGATGCAATCTTGTAATATTCACTCAAGCCAAAAGACCAACATATCCTCACAAGTTCGGCCACTATAGGAAAAGATTAATAAGACTAAAATGTCCTTTAGCTAAACTTGAGGAATGAGCACAATTCAAGGGTAAAAGGATAGTTTCCAAATCCAATCCAAAACTTCACTTTTCTGACGAATTGGGCTGAACCTTAAAATAAACATGTTCCTGATGAGGCAACGTCCAAAAGATTAATATTGGAATTCTTGAAAGTCCGACGACCAAATTCGAAGTCTAATCCATAGCCAATATCGATCAATTGCGACTTCAGTGTATCTCAAACTAACGAGCGGCTCTTAGGACTTACGCGTATCGACCTATGATTAACGTCACGTTTAAGAGTTATTCAAACCATCGCGACCTTGGTTGTCATGTAATTGCGAGGGTCAATCACTAGTTCTGAAGGACACGATCGTCAGGAATCGGTTTAGGTTAATTTGCAAATCATACGATGGTCAAACGGAATCACCCACGATCCAATTATATGAAACTGGCAAATCGTTCGAAAACCAATCTTAGACCGACCTATAATGGCTCAAAATATTCCCTCAACAATCCTTATGGTCAAGGTGCCAATCCATGGTCGAGTTCTTTGGTCCACGTACTTAAATCCTAGTTAGCATTTCCCCAACGGTTAGTCTTCTCAAGAGTGGCCAACTCTGAGTGAGATTTAACTGAAGTGCACCGACGAGATATCTGCTTCATTCATACTTCATAAATGGTCGGATTTCAGAATGTCATAGAAGATAACATCTTCTGAGTGGAGAACGACTAAAGGTTTGATCATTCAAATTTTTGGCGCGTAAGTAGTTATATTTCTAGCAACAAATAAGGTACACACCTTCACAATCCTTCTAAATATTCTGCAAATATAGTGATTGTCTGGAATCGTGCTGATTACCGTGATTGATTTATTTAATCAATTGATTGATTGGTTAGTTGATTGATTCAAATTAATTATTTTCGTATAAACCTTCCAAAAAGAAATCTTTCAAAATCCTTTAAGTAAGACAATTTCCAAACTATTAAAAGGAAAACCTAAGCTGAAGCGTCATCCCTCCTCAAAAGCCAAGAGAAACAACCTTGCTTCTCATACATTCGTCGATTGCTTCCAATAGTGCAAATCTTCAATTTTCTCATAAAAATCCTAAATCTTCTCAATCAACACCCTTCACTCTCTCAACTACAATGGCGGACAAGGCATCCTCCACAAAGAAAATCCAATCAACAGGTTCTCGTCGATCTAGTCGACTTGAATGTCGGACACCCAAGGTCGTCGTTGATGCTCCTACCTCTTATGATCTCACCGACTCACCCAGAATGAGTGAAGATGAGAAGCGACGAAGAGAAGCCGAAATATTGGTCGCAACAATCAAGATTCAGGGCTCCCCTAAAACCGTTGAAAAATGGAAGAAGAAGCTTCAAGACCGCATCATGAATACGGTAACTCAGACATCTAATGAGAAAGCTAATTTGGCTGTTAATAAGAAGATACACTTAGCTAGAGCCACGAGTTATCTGATTAAAACTATGAGGGAACAGGGAAGATCCCCATAGGATATTGCCGAGCTTGTTCGTAGCAATGGGTTCTTTGACAAATGAGAAGTTCAAAAATTTAGTGAGATGATGACCCAATTTGAAATTAGGCAGACAACAAAAGTTAGTGCTGAATTTCAAAACATTAGAACTTCTGAGAAAGAAAAGAAGACGACAGATAAATCTTCAGAAAATGGAAAGGAAAAAATTGGTGAATCTTATGTTCCTGTAGTACATACTAAAGAAAATGCTGATGAAGGAATTTCTGTTAGTGACCATTTGAGAGAGGATGATGATGAAGGAATCTATGCTCACTTTCAGCCTATAGTAATGAAGTTTCTGGCTGATGAAAAGACTACAGATGAGTTGTTTAGAACAACAAAGCACATGAAGTGCTATGAGACACTACTTGCTCGAGGTGTGATGACCAACCAAGTCGTTGAGTTTGAATTCTTTGAGAATTATGGACTGCAGATCCTTTATCCCATTACTAATCTACATCTGCACCAATTTTGCTTTTTAGCCACTCCTTGCTAACCTGAATTGACTGCATATTTCTACTCTAACTTCACCATGCTTGATAGAGATGCAATTCAATTCACATTCCTTGAGCAAAATATCATTCTGAATGCTGCATACTTTGCAGACATACTTCAATCTGAACTTTCCACCTTTACCAAAATTCCTATCTCTGATGAAGATGTCTACAAAGAGCTTTCCGGAAATCCTAATCTCTCTAGAGCAAACAAACCTCACGTTGAACATCACCTTTTTCCACTGCGAACAATTATTCTACATAATATAGTCATCAACTGCCTTAGACCTATGGGATCCTCCAAGACCGATATCTCCAAATATGAGGCAAACTCATTTGGGCCATTTTGAATGGTAAACCCTTTTCTCTTCCACACTTAATCTTTATACACATGAGAAGAGCTGTGAAAAAGACTAAGGGTCAGTTTCCATATAGTTCTCTGATCAGCAGAATTTTTGAATATCTGCGGATACCAATTCCTTTGGAACTGAGATTAGTTGAGATGCCTCAAGGTAGCACTGGTGAGACAATGCTTACCACGATGGGATATAAGGCCGAGGATGGGAAATGGATAGATAGAAAAAGGCAAACTGTAATTGTTGATTTGCCACAGATCAGTGAGAAACCTGCTCAGAGGCAACATATTGCCAAGACTCCACAACCTGCACCTGCAGGACAATCCTCAGAATCCACTCGCGAGAGAAGGATCAAAATGGTTGCTCACAAACCTACCAAGTCAGCCATAAAAATGAGGAAGCTTGCCAGAGTACTACTTGAAAGAATTGAGAAAGAACATGACTCTGATAGCTCATTGGTAAGTGAAAATGAACTCGAGGATTTGGTAAGGACCATAGTGAAATCAACCCATGCAGATGTCCCGAGAAAAGATTTGGAACAACACGAAGCACAAACCAGAGAAGAAAAGAGAAAGAAGAAGGCACAAAAAGAAAAAGAGATTCTGGAAAGGGAAGCTGAAGAAGCAACTTGAAAACAGGCTGAAGAAATTGCCCGAGTCAACATATTTCATTTTCTTAGAACTGAAGGAGTAACTCATCAAGCAGCCATGTCTAAAGGGGAAGATGTCGAAGTGGATCTCCATGCTGCCGGTGTTGCAGATTCCCCAGGCAAGTTAGTCTCATCATCAGAGCCACCAGTTCGAACTCAGAGGGAGTCTTCAAATGTGAGCACTCAGACTGATGACACAGACACAAACCTTCTAAGATAACTATTACTAAATCAGAGAGCTCTGGATTAGAAATTAACCAACATTCGTGACTCTATACACTCAGAGATTGAAGGTCTGAATTCCAAGATAGCAGCTGAAATTGCATTGAGGAATCAATCTGTTCAAGAATTTTCCACCTCACAGCTTGCTCAGATGGACAGGGCCATTCTCCAACTGAATAAGGATTTTGATCAGAAATTCAATCAGATTTCTCAGTTTGTCTTGGTCCAGATACCCTAGAACCAAGCCCAATCAAGTCAAGCCCAACCAACCTCTGCACTCTCTACATCTCAGCCACCACCAAAAGACTAAAAAGATTTTTTCAAATATTTTTAATCTTTTTGATGTTTTGGTTGTTCGTTTGACATTTTCTCCATTGGTCATGTACTTGCAAATTTTGAATGTTTATTTAGATTCTATTTCAATACTTTCCTCAACCCTGTTATTTCATGTTCACTTATTCAGGGGGAGTATTTATGCTACTATCTATGTTTTACTGGATGAATCATATGTTCATGGGAGTATTACTCCATCTCTATGTTTGACCCTGTTGGTCCTTCACTTACCCTTTTGTGTTGATGACAAAAAGGGGGAGAAAGTTACACAAAAGTTAAGTCATCAAACAGGGGGACAAAGGAGATATTAATGTGACTTATGACAATGAGTCATGATGATTGCATATACAGGAACAAGTCCCCACATGAGATACTTTTTGAAGAGATATATCTATGATTGTTCTGTGAATATCATATTCTGTGAATGATAAGTTGTTTCAGGTACAACAATTATGTGAGAAAACACAAACAGGATATTCACATAGGTTTTTAAAGCTGAAAAGATGGAACTAGTAAAGTATACTTTCACTATGTTCAGCAAGAACAAGATCTGAAAAGAAATACAATTTCTTTCCTAAGCCGAATAGGTGAACAAGTTCCTTACTATGAGTATTTTATTAATATGTTTGGCAACACATTTGCCAAAACATGTTAACTTGAGCATGTTAAAACCGTTGTGATCCGAGCATGTGTTAAACTACAAGTTCTGAGCTATCACATAGTAACTTTATATCATAAGGAATATGTTTACATGCAAATTCTGAGCTATTGTAATATGCTCATATATAAGCTCTGAGCTATTAAGTTGCAAGTCCATGCTCACATACATGTTCTGAGCCTTTGTGTAGCAATTCCATATAATAAGTAATATGCTCATTATTATTATGTCGCTCAAGTTTGTCATACATGTGATTAAGTTTATTGTAAAATCAAGTAGGTTCACATGATAATGCTCTGAAACTATATTTTGCTTAATCACTAAATTTTAAGCATTATCGCAAGTTCTGAGACTACTTATATTGTGAGTATATTGACTTCAAAACTTATTCTTGCTAGAAAGTGCAAACCACAGAATGGTGAAATCCTTTATTAGCAAGATTATATCGAGAGTAACTAAATCCTAGTTGCTCACTCTTTTTTATTGAAACCATTGTTACTATTGTGGATAGTTTTGTCATCATCAAAAATGGGGAGATTGTTGAGAAAAACTCCTATGTGATTTTGAAGTTGACAAAACAATCTCAGAACTCTTAAGTTTTCGAGATAATGCCGTAGAATACTTATTTTGCAGATTATCCTTTGGTGCGGGGATGCACAGGATTGAATCTGTCAAAAAGGTTTTACTCAGATGGGATTTCTGAGGGACTCAGATGCTAGTTGGAGCTCAGACGTTGAGTGGGGATAACTCAAACGTTGAACGTTGAGCGGGGATAGCTCAGACGTTGGATTGATCCTCAAGCTCTGAGTGGAGTATTCACGTGCAGTAATCAGAACTTGAAGAGAACTTTCAAATGCGCTTATTTGAAATACTACAACGAATAGAATCGAGCTGGATCATTCTTGAAGATTCTCGAGGATAGAGATTAATCAAGGATACGAAATCAGGGAGACAAACATACGACTTTCCAAATGAGTGAAATCATCTATGGGTAATTTGATCCGAACGGGGAAGACTTTCCTTTGGTGATCCCCAACGGCTACGAGATCTTCTTTTGGTATGTCTTGTCCAAACGAGAAGTTTTGGAGAGACCTCTTCTGGAAGCCTTGCAACTGGTAGATTGGAGGCGGAGGAGTATAAAAGACATCTCAAGGTCGAAGGGAAAAAAAGGTCGGCGTTAAGAGGGAAAAGTCTTTATAATTCTTATATCGAGAGTACTTCATTTTATACACACTTCTTAATTCATCCATTGTTATTATGAGGAGGTGTACACAAGAGTGTTGAGCGCTAGGTGGGGTATCTTGCGTGTCAAGAAGATCACTAAGCTGTAACCTCTTGAGCAGTTTACTAGTGGAATCCAGCCGATTGGCTGATTGCCGAAGAAGTGGACGTAGGCTTAACCAAAGCCGAACCACTATAAACCCTATGTGCAGTCTTTTCTATCTCTACTCTGATCATATTACATAAACTATGATAGTAGAACTGTACACGAACTGTTTATATTGCATACTGTGTTGCTATCGTCCGAGACTTTATAAAAATGCTTGTGCAATTGATATTCCGCGAAAAATTATAAATTGCACTATAATCACCTGTTTACCCCCTCTAGGTGATAACGCTAGCCACAACAGTCCTTAGTCGCTTGGTGAGTCATGTGACCTTTCCCGACCTTGTCTCAGCCATTGAGGTCGAGATTCCTCACAAAACAATCCGTTTTTCCCTTGTATCAGCTTCTGGCCGAATCTATTTTGGCCGGATCGCCACTCGTCGGAGCTTCGCCATTGCCATCAACCCCTCGCCAGAGCTCAGTGTCGTGTTCCAACCGGTGTCGAGCCGTGTCGCCATTCGAGGGATCCTTGAACCTTGAGATTCGAGCTTAGCCGTGAGTCGTCGGGAATCGTCGTTGCAACTCGCTGTTCGTTGTCGTCACCGCGCCATCGTTTTGAGATTGCCCGAGCTTGATTAAGGGTGAGTTAACCCCTAATCCTTGGTTAGGGCGCTAATTGCGCCTAGGATTAGTTAATTAGTTGATTAGGATACTTAGTTGGCTAAGTCATCTACTCAAGTCTAGTGATTCTATGTTACACAGCATGGCAACAATCACAATTGAAGGAACCAATTATGTGGCAACATTCAAGTACACATAACCATAGGTTCACAATCATACTTCAAGTCCAGACGCATCTGCAACTTGGTACAATCAAAATTAGTTATCTATTCACCAATCATATGTCTAGTAATCGCACTCAGTGCTAAGTAGGAAGCTTTATGGTCTTGTAATTTCCCACTGTGATGTCAATCTCATATGCCAATCACAAGTACCAATCCAAATGACATGCATTTTGTGCCTAACTCTAGTGAACCTCCTAAGGTCTCGCTACCCAGTCGCCCCAAAATCATCACTCTTTATCACTCCAGTCCTTAACCAACTTGGATCGAGCTGACCTTGCTCTAATACCGAACAAGCGGGGATGTCACGCCCCGCGTTCCTAAGTGAACACGCCACATCGCACAACGTCGTTTCCATTTAGAATATCTCAAGATCCGAACGGCCACGACACATGAATAAATGTGAATGCACATGCGGAAGCGATAACAACTCCATACACAAATAAAATTAGACGACTTGGGACAACGACAAACTTTACATGTCATAAGGCACCACCAGTTCTTTACAAACGACTAGGACTAGGAACAAAATACATACTAGGGAGTGAAGGGATCAAGGACCAAAAGACAACTACCTAGGTCTAACTACACACCTCTAGCCTAAGAGGACGTCCAAAAGGTCTAATTATCATAAGGCCACTAGTCAGCATCACTATCTTCAGCTTCGTCTTCGGTGGGGTCATACTCGGAGAAACTCTCAAATCCAACCTCCATGGGATCTTCCTTTTCGTCGTCCTCAGATGCACATAACTCTATTACTTTAATGTCTTCCTCAATGGTCGGGGTCTTCTCACGGACATACCTAGACTCAACTACGGAGTTATCTCTCTTGACTTCAACAGGTGTAGGGTGACACCATGGCGGAATCGCATCCCTAGGTACTTCAGAAGGCTTTAGAGGTCCGGCCGTCGTATCCCCAGCATGAAGGTACCAAGACTCATAGCGATGAGACTTCCAATATGGTTCCCCTTCGTCAGCCCAAACAGTAGTCCTTTCCTTATATACATCCTATCCTTATCTACTAGAAATTCCTCGACAGAGGTGTCCATATCCATCGGTGTACCAAAACGTATGGCTTTAGTCAGGGCTTGGGGTCTGAAAAATAAATCCTACGACGGGGAGAGATTACATCTCAGTAAGCTATCCTAAGCCTAAATTAGGCTATTAGTACCTCCAGACATCTTTTAAAAAGAAGCATGCAATGGCTCATCAAGGAAAAACGGTACATGGCACCCAATGCATCATAACAAAGGCATTATACAACCACAATTCAAGAACAATCATATTATCAAGACCAAGCTTCTCGTACTAGCACAAAAGTCCATGCAAATACGTATATATATAATAGCCTCAATCTCATCATGATCTCAATTACAATGACTAGGCCCGCGTCACAACGCCTCAAGCTAAATTAATTCACAAACCCACGTCAATACACCTCAGGTTTTCATGCCATTTCAAGGCTCGCGTTAACAAGCCTCGAGTCAATCCCGCGTTCGGACGCATCAGGATATAAATCAACCTCGCTTTTTACGCATCAAGGTTCAACATGCCAATAGGTTCATAGTCCAATCAATCAAGGCTAACTATCATAAACCATGCTTCTCATCATTCATGAGTCATAAGTGGCTCTTAGGCCTCAACTTTAAAGAACTTCATGACCAAGTATAACTCGATTAAACAAACAACTAGCCTTTTAACATAGATATCAATCATGGTCGAGCCACTCATATGCATATTACAATTTCCACGTCAAGGCAACCCATCAAACAAGCCATCCCTTGCCAAATCAAGCATAAACTTCGCACATTTGACACTCAATGGACCAAATGCCACACGACCATATAAGAGAACTTGCAAATCGAACATCCACTTAGTAATTTCAGGCAAGACTTCCAAAAATTCACCCCAAGGCAAGCAATAAAATTGAGTTAACAATTTCCACCAAACTCAGCCACAAGGTCCGGTTCACGTTCGGTTGGTGCATGGCAGTATTCGGCCTTGAAGAATCACACAAAACCATCCATTATAATCTATCTAATCTTCATTCTATCACATATACACCTTGCTAGCACATCATACTACATCCTAAGATGTCTTACCAAATATTTCCGAGCAAGGCGACACCTCAAAGTCCTTCAAAGTGCCTCGGTTCCCAAACCGGTCGATAGGGACAGAATCTGTTCCTAGAGAGTTCACCCAAGTTTAATCATTAAAATCCATCTAAACTTCAACCAAACTCCAATTCCAAACTACTAAACCTTACTAATGTATTTTAAGAAGGTCTTCCCAATATTTAAAGGCGAAACAAGCTCTCTAAGTCGGTCCAAAGGTGTACACGGCAAGACCAGGTCCAGTTTTGACCTTTGTGGCTTCCGACGGCTACACGGGCTTTATGTGGTGGCGAATGGCTAATCAGAGGGTAGGAGGTCGTAGGGGGGAGGTCGTAGGGGAGGCCGAAGGTTGTCGTGGTGATCGGTGCGGGGACGAACGGTGGTCGGAGGTGGCCGTCGAGACAGACGAATGGTGGCGATCGAGTCCGGCCGAGAGGGTTCCACCGAGAGAGCAAAAGAGAAAGAGAGAAAATAAGAAGGAGAGAGGGAGGGTTTAGCTGAAGAAGAAGAAGAAGAAGAAGAAGAAGTAGAAGAGGGTCTTCGTCACACTCCAAGGTCAAAGCAAGAGGAATGGTAGGTGGGATTAGACAAGAATTTATTGCTAAGTGGAAATCTCACCCATTGTAATGACACTTGTCCTATATCACATAATATCTTTTGGCCCAAAAGACACTTTTTGTGACATTCTGAATTCCGACCCCTCTCCAAGCTATGGAATGGAAGGTATCGATTGGTGTGTTTCAGTTGTAACTCGCTCGGAGTTGGCCACTCTCGAGTTAACTGACCGAAAGGGAAAGACTAACGAGGAGTCGGGTACGTGGACTTGGGAAAATTGAATAAGAAATGGCGCTTTGAGCATAAGGATTGTCGATGGAATATTTTGGGCCAGCAAAAATCGATCTAGGAACGATCATGGAATGTCTTGCTAGCGTTATACGTTGGGACGCGGGTGATTCCGCCTAACCAAGGTGTAATTTGCGAGAATTTCCTAAATCGGATTCCGATGATCAGGACCATTAGCCCTCGAGAGTGCAAGAGGATATGCTCGAGAGGGTCGCGACAAGAAGGAAAATGATTTTCCACGTCACTTTCTTTTTGAAATCCTAATCCTGATTTATTATAATACGGAACTTGTATAGAAAGTATATGTTGTAACATTTTGGAACCAGTGGAGAATTTCTTATGAATATTCGAGATTTCCTTCCTTAACAAAACATTCTCTTTTTCAAAGATATCTTTTCCCTTTTTCAAATAATTCTTCTCTGTATCAAGAAGATGTCTTTCCTTTCTCAAGGAATTAGTTTCTTTCCCTAGACTTTCCAATTCTGATTTTAAACGAATATTCTCGTTAGACACACCACAAGAATTCTCTTTTGATCGAAATTTTTTTTTTTTCGAGAAAACTAATATTTTCTTTTTGAGAAAGATATTTCCGTTTAAAAAATGTTGATTCCTTTTTCAGTTCAGAAAGTCTCTTAAGAGTGGCTTTATATTCTAAACATAGCTCGTCTATAAAATCAGATATCTCAACAGGAATATTTGAATGAGTTACCTAGAGATCATCATTTGAGTTGGCCATCAGACATATGTTTGCATACTCTTCGTCGCTTTCACATTCAGTGTCGCTCCAAGTTTCTGCTTTCAAGGCTTTCTTGGGGTTTTCATCCCTATCTTTCTTCTTTAATAAAGGACAATTTGGTTTGATATGTCCTCTCTTTCTGCATTCATAACATATGACTTCTTGGCTCTCGCCTTTAGTCTCAGATGATCGTTTCTGATCATATCGTCTGAGATCCTTTTTGTCCTTGAAGTTCTTACCTTTCTTGGCCATTCCTCTGATCTTTTAACCATGAGTGCTAGCTCCTTCTCATCTTCGTCTTCTGAATATGAAACATCTGAATTAGTGTTAGATTTTAATGCAATGGACTTCTTACCTTTTGTGATTGTCTTTTCATTAACTCTCTCTTCCTCATAGGATTGAAGAGTTCCAATCAGTTCATCCACAGATAGATGAGATATCCTCTGAGTCTCTCGAATGGAAATTTTGACGTTGTCTCATTCCTTTGTGAGAGCTCTCGGTAGCTTGTTGACCCTCATTGGTCCTGAAACAGGTTGTCTGTGGTATGTAAGACCATTCAATATCTCTGTGAATCTGTCAAACATTTGTTTTACAGTTTCTCCGAGCTTCATGTTGAATGCTTCATATTGGCCGAGAATAAAATTGACTTTGGTCTCCTTTACTCTATTTGTTCCTTCATAGGTAATGTAGAGCTTGTCCCAGATCTCTTTCGATGAAGAACAATTTGCAATACGTTTTTATTCAGTAGGAGATAAAGCATTATAGAATGAATAGACAACTTTTGCATCAAGAGCATCTCTCTTGGTAATCTCGGTGGTTGACAAAATAGCAGTCGGCGTTGGATTGACATCCCCTGCATTTGATGTAGTAGTGGAATTTGCAGCTGGATTCACTCCTCTTTGTACAACATTCCATATCTGAGGATATTGGTATCTTAAAAATGCTTTGAATTTATTTTTCCAGTCACTATACTCCTTCCCATCAAAATATGGTGATCTGTTGTTGCTTCCACCTTCGATCCATGTGGGAGAAAAATTGCTAGCAATGAAGATCGTTAGCTCGGAAGTAAAAACACTTTACAACATATGAGCACTAGGCTCTGATACCAATTGTTGTGGCTAGCGTTATCACCTAGAGGGGGTGAAATAGGTGATTATAATGCAATTTATAATTTTTCGCGGAATATCAATTGCACAAACGTCTTTATAACATCTCAAACGATGACAACACAGTATGACAAGATAAACAGTTCGTATGCAGTTCTACTATCACAGTTTATGTAATATGATCAGAGTAGAGATAGACAAGACTGCACATAGGGTTTATAATGGTTCGGCTTTGGTTAAGCCTACGTCCACTTCGTCGGCTATCAGCCAATCGACTGGATTCCACTAGTAAACTGCTCGAGAGGTTACAACTTAGTGATCTCCATGACAAGCAGGATACCCTATCTAGCGTTCAACACTCTTGTGTACACCTCCTCACAATTACAATGGATGAATCAAGAAGTGTGTATAAAATGAAGTACTTTCGATCTAAGAATTATAAAGACTTTTCCCTCTTAACGCCGACCTTTTTTCCCTTCGACCTTAAAATGTCTTTTATACTCATCCGCCTCAAATCTACGTGTTGCAAGGCTTCTAGAAGAGGTCTCTCCAAAACTTCCCGTTTGGACAAGACATACCAAAAGAAGATCTCGTAACCGTTGGGGATCGCCAAAGGAAAGTCTTCCCCGTTCGGATCAAATCGCCCACACAATTATGATTATGGGTTTCCATATATGATTTCACTCATTTGGAAAGTCGTATGGTTGTCTCCCTGATTTCGCATCCTTGATTGATCTCTATCCTCGAAAATCTTCAAGAATGATACAACTCTATTGTATCCATTGTAGTATTTCAAATAAGCGCATTTGAAAGTTATCTTCAAGTTCTGATTACTGCACGTGAATACTCCACTCAGAGCTTGAGCATCAATCCAACGTTTAAGCTATCCCCGCTCAATGTTCAACGTCTGAGTTATCCCCACTCAACGTCTGAGCTCCAACCAGCATATGAGTCCCTTAGAAATCTCATCTAAGCAAAGCCTTCTTGACAGATTCAATCCTATGCATCCCCGCACCAAAGGATAATCTGGAAAAAAAGTATTCTATGGCATTATCTCAAAAACTTAAGAGCTCTTGGATTGTTTTGTCAACTTCAAAATCACCTAGGGATTTTCTCAACAAGGACGACCTTCGGGACCAGTTAGGGACGACGGGGGCAGGCCGGAGGCTGCTCGACAGCTGCGAATAGTAGCTCGAGCATAAACAGAGCACGACGGACAGAAACAGAGGAGGCGATCGCGGGTCTATTTGGACACCCCCGGTGACGAGCGGCTTTCGTCGGCTGTGGGGGACGACAACGGGTCAATGGGGGTTATTGGTGGTGGTTGGTGACCGGCGTAAGACGGTCGAAGGCGAGCAAAGGGTGGTCAAACAGTCTCAGACCCTAAACAGGGCACCGGGTCTGTTCTCGGGTCTAACAACCCTTAGCGGAGAATTTGGGGGACGACAGGCAGTGGAGGAAGGTCAAGGGGACTGTGAGGGAGGTGGAGTGGGACGACGACATGGCGGCAGGTGGTCAGAAGACGCACAAAAGTCGTCCGAGCTCAGAACACCCACTGAACCCGAAAACAGGGCAGGACCGTCGGTGTCACGCCCCGAGCCCGGCGAGCACGCGAGCATCCCACCTTCGTCGTTACCTTTAATGATCTCCTAGGAACCAATGGCCAATGCTTAAAATTCTATATGAAACATACATGCGAAAGCAAGGACAACTCCATAAAAATAACTTTTCAAGATGACTTAGGACAAAAGAAAGGGATAACTTCTCATTAAATTCAAGGTCAGGAACAATTCTATTTACAAATAATATATAGTCTCTAAGGTCTCAATCAACTAAAATCTTCACATCCTCCAAAAGTTTCTTCCAATGCTTGTCCATGGCAAGCTTGTGTCTCCATCGTCTAAGACCTGAAAATATTGTCCCACGACGGGATGAGATATAAATCTCAGTAAGCTAAACCTCACCCTAAACTAGGTGTTGACACCTGATTTTTTATCAGTCTTTCATAGTTTATTTTTTAAAAATTCATAAAAAATATATAAAAAGTTAAAAAATTAAAAAATCATCTTTGGTAGCCTTGACCAAGCTAAAGGAACCATTTTTGAGAAAAAAATAATTTTTCAATTTTTTAATATTTTCCAAAATAGAAAAATACATGAAAAATGAAGAAAAATAGCATTCGATGTCGTAAAAATATAGAAAAATAGTCAATATTTTTATTTTAATTTTATTTTCATTTTGAACTCATAAATAGTCAAAATTCAAGTTCAATTGCATGTGTTTCTTCACGACGCATAGAGTTGAATTTGGCAAAAAAAAATATCATTCGAGTCTTTTAATTTGTAAATTTCTACATCTTTTTTAGTCTTGATGTCCAATTAGATTGACCACCATATACAATAAATGCCCCTTGCTGAATATTTTCGTTTTTGTTTCACATGATTTCATGGTGTAAAATGCCGAGTGGATCCCCAAATATAATCGGGTCGGCATGAGCTCGATAGCTCGTCCAAGACCAAACCAGGGCACGGCGAACCCCATGTGAGTACTCTCGAACTCCTGCGATGCTTCCTAATGCTTTTCTTAGGTCAGATCGAGTGTAGAACGGCTAGGACAGCTAAATCATTCTTGAGCTGTGATTGATAAATAGGGCATTACTAGGAATGCCATGTGATTTATTTACATATCTAGATTCCTTGAGTTGCGCATTTTATTACTGATTGTGATTGCTAGGATAATCACTCCTATCTGCATGAATTTCTAGATTTATGGTTCATACCTTACTCATCCGCATGAATCTCAGGCTAGAAAATTCAGTCAACTTAGGTACCGAAAGGGCGTCAACTCTGACGGTTGGCGTAACTAAGTCCCCGAAACCATTTCTCTGGTTCTCGCAAAATTGAATAGAAACTCCCAACTATTCGATTGGGTGGTCCAATCATACCCTAAAAAAATGATTGGTGGCGACTCCATGGCATGCACACTTAGCACATGTCACTAGACCACACTGAAAGTCGATCACGCATACCTCCGTTGCGATTTGGGTAATGGGCCTTGGGAGAGGCCCGCGTCCGACCAGACAGGACGGCCCATTAGCCCTCGAGAGCCCGACAACCTCATGAGGGTCGCGACAGACTGGCGACTCCGCTGGGGACTGGTTCTTAACCATTTAGTGGACTTGAGCCGATTAAAAAGTTGATTGATTCTTCTAACCTAATTTTATGCAGATGCTCTCGAAAGTGAGGTGTATATGCTAACGAATGTGTTAGATGTTTTTGTAGACGGGAGAAATAAGGCGTGAAGTGCTTGTTAACTTTGTTTTATGCAGGCAAGGGTTTTGGATGTATGATTGTGTGGATATTTATATTGAAGCGGTGATTGTTAAATAAAATGTATGTTTATTGCTTTAGCACGACACAATGAATACACACAATTGCGCCTAAAACCCCAGGCGCCCTCTTTAGGAACACAATAGAAGGACTTGAAAATGGAATCTCCGTGAGGAAAAACATGGGGTAATCCACTTTTCAATTCCGCTCACTTCGAACTATGGATTGAGTCCCAATGCAACGATAGTTGTGCAATGGAATCGACTCTTCCCAGAATTCGAGGTGAGAACCTTGGCTTTAGGTACCAAGCCCTATCTTTTGATTTTTAGAAGTTTTCCCTCACTTGTCTCATGCATTTGTCTATGGAAGGTTAGTATACCTAACACTGTACAGAGAAGCTTGATTTTCTCTTAAGTTTGGTTGGTAAGACTTTTCTATCCCTCGAACTTGTTACAGCTCATAATCATTATATTCATTGCATAATTCCGGTGATTGGATTAAATGCCATTTTGAGGATAGATAGATGTGTTTTCCTCCCAATGTTCTTGATGGAAGACGAAGATGGTGTCATCCCATTACGAGCGCCAAGTGGACAATAAGAGCCTGCTATGGACATCATTGAGGTATCATCTAATGAAGATGACGATTTGGAATAGGTGATCCTGAAGTCACGTCTCAAAGATCGAAACTGGGGCATCTCTAAGTAGTTAAAAACAGGTAGAGAAGAGAAGTCTTTTTGTGGATAAACGCGGTGGGAGGTTCCTTTATTCGATCATAAGCAAGATTAAAAAATCAAGATGTACACGCTCGAATCATCAATGTCGAAGAGCAGCTTGCCTAGGTTGAGAGTGGTCAGGTGTTCGAGAAAGTCAGCCATACAGAAGTTGAGACACACATATTAGAGCTTTCATTCATTTCGCTCAATCGAGGGACCTTAAAAGCAGATGATACAGATCATCGAGGAGGAAAAGTAAAACCGAAATGAGCCCTAATTAGCATCACAAAGGAACCCAGTTGGCCCTCCATATTATTGATGCTTTGCCTATACTCACCACCTCGAGACTCGAGATCTGCAAGCTTAAGAAGAAGGCGTTTACATTCCCCTTTAAGCTCGGCAACCTTGGTCCCGTGATCTTCGGCGGCTATTTCCAGGTCCCGAACTAGTCCTCTCCCATGGGCTATATCCGCGGTAATGCTGTCAAGCCTTTCTTCCTGCCACTCACATTGAAACTTCAACACGACATTACGACGGTCGTGCTCATAGGTGGTCAGGGATAAGGCCAAGCGCTCCACCAAATTTCCCCTCTCGCGAAGCAACATCGAGACCCGCTCGTTGGCGAACTCAACAGCCTTTCTGTGACTATCGGCCACAAGGTTGGCCAACACCAAACGTGAGCCACGGTAACTTCTCGCTGAGCGACACGGTAAGTCTCTAAAAAGTTTATAAAGAGGGTTGGGAAGATTCTATATTCCCTCTCTAAATTAGTGCCCTCGATAGAGGTGGTGTCTATTTCCACGAGCAAAATGCGAATTTCATCTTCAATTTCTGGGTGATCGGCTATATGAGCATAGCCTCGACCTAGGAGGTTATAGAGTTTTTCCCACTGGGCCAAAATTTCAGCCGAGAAAGCTCGAATAGGAGAAGAGGTCATTTTCGTTGGAGTGAGGGAGAAGAAGATGGGTGTGGTAGAGTGATTAAAATATGAAAAGGCAATTATGTAAGAGCGTTAATCTTCTCTGCATTAACTCCTTCTTTTATAGCAACTCGAGGATGAAGAAAGGTCACAACAATAATGCTCATGGAGCCAAGTTAATTGGGTAAAGCAGTGGTGGCTCTTTCGGTGAGCCATCAGATCCGTCCCAGTCCGCGATTTCAGGCTTGATAAATCTAAAAAGTTGTAAAAAGATATGTCAGTGCCACCATATTAAAATTGAGCGAGAGTTAAGCGCAACTATCGAAAAAAGTTGCAAAAGGATTTGGCGGTCCCATCATATTAAAAAACTGAGCGGGAGGCGAGCGTAGTTGCACCTTTTTGAAAATAAGTGGGAGACAGACATGGATATCGAGAAAAGGAAATCGATTTGGTGTCCCTCCACGTTGAAAAGAAGAAAGAAGACGACAAAGCGAGAAATACGAAATCTTGGGAGAAACGCTTGCCTGATGATCTTCATCCATGTTTAAATAACGTTTCCTGGGCATACAGAACCACTCAAAAGAAAATTTAGAGAGAGTGAACATACATGAGAGAGTAGAGAACCCTGAGTGAGCAAAAATTGATCGAACATTTTTCGATCCAACATGTTTGAGGGTTACCGTCAGTTGCTAGAGGCGACTGATCCAAAAATCTCAGAAAATGAACTATTGAGAGATCTCGAAGATTCCAGGATTGCGTCTGGTACCAGAACCACAGAACCCAACCCTTTCGGCAACGAAGTTCAGGATCTCAGCAGCGACGACAACAGCAGCAGCGATGGTCAATCCCGGAAAAGGAAACGTCGCCAGTGCCACACTCAGAATGAAATCCAAGAGCTTGAAGCTTTCTTTAGTGAATGCCCTCTCCCGAACATGAAACAAAGAAATGAATTGGGCCAGAAGCTAGGGATGAAACCTTTGAGGGTCAAGTTTTGGTTTCAAAATAAGCGAGCCAAATTGAGGGCTCAACACAGACGTCAAGAACTTGCGATTCTAAAGGAGGAAAACGAAAAGCTTCGAGCGGAGAACATGAGGTATAAGAAAGCTCCCAGCACTATCGCTTGCCTTAATTGCGGTGGCCCTGTCACTCTCGGCGAAATGTTCCTTGATAAGCCTTATATGAGGATTGAAAATGCTCATTCACCACCCCACTCCCTCGAACCATCTTTGATACAATCGGATTTTGTTGGAGATATGCATGAACAAATCAATTCTACGAAGTCAATATCGATGCCTTCTAAAGGATGGGATATGCGTCACCATGATTGGAGTTTCCTTAACGATGAGCTTACTATCATAACCGACCAATCCAAAGCTGATGAATTCCCTCCACAACAATTTCCGGCTCGATCAAATCCTATTGGAAATAGGCCAGAGAGCAATAGCCAAGTTGTCAACACTGTTCCGGGTCGCAAGAAGACGAGGGTCAATTGGTCCCCCGAGCTTCATCTCAAGTTCCTTAGTGCGGTTCAGCAACTAGGGATCAACTCAGCATATCCAACGCGCATACTTGAGATCATGAACATACCAGGACTCACTAAAGATGGAGTCGCGAGTCACCTCAAGAGCTACAGAAGGGCGCTAAGACAGCGCCACACAGCACTGAACCTGAAAGAACTCAACTTGTGCCTAAACACTAGGCATGGCCACAACTACAATGCCCCTGAAGTAAGAAATACCCTGCCGAATCTAGGCACCGACCAAGCTGGTAGCAGCACCATCGACTACTTGGGCGCTAATCAGAATATTCCCCCGAATCATCTCAGCACCACTCAAGAGTATATGCCACAAGTGCAGCAGGTACGAACTCCTTGGTTTGAGCAGCAACTTTTCGCTAGTACTCTTTCTATCGCCGATCAACATATTGCGCCTAGTGTTCAAAGATCTGCCTGGCTTGGGCGTATGATTTCGGAAGATCAAGCGGGGGGATGCTCTGAGGATTTTTGTTTCTCCCATCCCCAAATGGAAGGTGCTTTTGATAGTGAACCGATCAATCATCCTCTTATAATCTCGAGCAATGACGAAGGTTCTAGCTCGAAGAATCAAATCGCTCACAACAGAAACAGGAATCCTTCGACGCCAAGCGATGATGGTCAACCCGAATATCAGTTGCTCGAAGAATCAAAAGATTTCCTTGATGAGGAGCTCCATATCTGGATCGATCAGTTTAAAACTGATGGACTTATGAAGTTATGATCCAAAATGGCGATTATATATCTGATTCATGGTGTAACTGGCTGATCACCGAGAATCTTCAAGGGACCTAGGCACATGTGACTGGATGTATCATTAATCTTTCTGTCATAAAGTCTTCCATGCGAGATAATCTTCCTTAATGCCTAGAGTTAATCTGGGGTAGCGATTAGTACTACCTGCGAGCATCATCATGCTCGAGTACGACAATCCCTTGTTAGATTAGAGTCGAGGCGAATCAATTGAACGCCACGAAGAAAAACATTTAAAGGCTTCACATAGGAAAATGTGAGTAAAAGCCCGAGCGAGCTCAAAGACGGTTAGCTCTGTATCGTTCCAAGGGACCTTTAGTCGTTACGAACTCTAAATTGAGCTTGTTTCATTCTCAATGGGGGTTGCTAACTGCTTCGAGAATTTTATAACAAAAAACGAACCAGTTAGGGACGCCAATAATGCTGTGTCTTGGTAGTCAGTGAAATGGCAGTGGTACGAAACGTCAGGAGTTCGATCTCGGGATTGAAAAATCGTTTTATTAGTTGGTCTATCACTCGATGAAGTTCAAAGAGATTCGACGCAGATGACTATAGAACTTGGGGCAATTCGAAAATCATCGATTCATTTTCATCAAGCGGCGAAGTTGGTATTGTAAAATGTGAAGCGCGCAAATGACAAATCCGAAGCAGAAGGAGATGAATCATGATTCGCTTATCCAAGGTCGGGATTTCAACCTTCGACTAAAGCCAAATCTAGGATGAGTTATTGATCTTGCCCACTCGACAAAACCCATCTCTACTGAAAATGGGGGCAAACCATTCCTACATCCGGAAAGCATGTTGAAGCCGAAGACATCAGATTCATCGTTTAATCCGTGGGGCAAGTCCCCCAAGCGATAGTTATCATCCGCAGAGCGTAATGGAATCCATCCTTTCAACGTAAAACGCATTTGGCCGCGGAGCCACCCATTTGGTAAAAAGAACGTATCGTTCCTAAATGATTTTCAATCAGATGCGGGGATAATGTTCTCTCATTTTCCTCTCAGGTGATGAATAGAGACGAGGCACCCAAGAAGCCATGCATTCAAATAACAAAACAGCGCATGAAACACGCCCAAAAAGATGAATGAATCTCCTCCGACGTAAATCCTTGAGGTGGATTCGTTGCCCAACCAGACGAAGAAATCATGGCCACAAGCTTGAGGGCCGGCTTCTGCAATCCCCACATTGGCATGCAGAATGGAATTCAAATCAAGAGTAAAGTAGTATCGTCCCAATTTGTTTTGAATTTGGAAACCCAAAATAATGCTTAATATTTATCCTTGGCAGGAGCTCGCCATCAGGGCAGACATTGCAGATTTTCACAACCCTTGTACACTCGTTGGAGCATATGACGAAGGGTAAGATGTATCGTTCCAATTTTTGCAAAGTTTTAGAATATACAATGACATATCCCTTTTATATCTCCAGGATCTCCAGCCTCGATGGGCAGGTAAGTATCCTTTTTCCCAATTCATTGGAGATTAAAAACTTTCAGAATTAATTCGATTCTCACATCTAAAAAGACATAGAATTCTTACTTCATTGACATTCATGTTTTAAAACAAGAGATTGTCTGAACATGAATTACACATATATGGTGCATCACAAAATCCCTTTGAAGGATAAATCTTGATGAAATGAAATGAATTTTTCCAACAAGAGTCGTTTGAACTGTTCAAAAGGGTATTTTCTCATAAGAGAAGCGAGCCTAATCCAAACACGTCCCATACACACTTGAGAGATGAGGAGATTGGAAATGATTGAGAAACCTTAACCTATGGACATAAGGGTCATTCGCAACGATTACATGGATCGAGAAGACAGAGGCATTTCTTTCTTCATTCCAAACACTACAGATGCCCAAAGAGAACCCCATTGAACGGCGATTTTCATTCTCAACCCTGTCAAGAACCACCCTACATTGGGGCAAATGAAGGTTAGTCCAACAGTATCAGAAAGTAAATGGTTAGAAATTTTCTTGCTTGGACTAACATAAATCTTTGTGTGTTGTTTATATGATAATCCAAGTGTTATAGGATGACGAGAATAATTCATTTCTCTATCCTACACACTGTTATCCTTTGCACGACCATGTTGAGCCAACAAATTCATTTCATCAACCTATTGGTGATCATTGCATATTCCAAAGCAAAGGCAACATCACTCTAGGAACGGAAGCATGCCAAAGTTTAAGTTGCATATCTAGCATGATTGCTGAAAATCCTAGCTCCAAAAGAAAAGAAAAACACGGGATTAAAAAAAGGGGGAAAAGAAAAATCCCTAGACATCAAGAAAAAGCAAAGTGCCTGGTAAAAAGCAAGGCCGATGTCCATTCAAAATATCCCCAGTAAAGTCTAGAGAGATGATGAAAAGACCCTCCAAAGGAGTCAGATCAAGATGACTACTCCCCAAATGATGTCGTGCTCAAATAGCAAACACACAAACAGACGGTCTCTTAATGCAACAAGAGACGCTTTTAAACATCCTTGTGCGCTCTAAAAGAGGAGTGTACACTTCAAGAAATGGAGATGTTCTTCGAAGGACATGTGGCAAATTTGCAATGATCACCAATGTCAAACCCTTCACAATTTCTAGGCAAAAAACAAGCCTTTTTCGGTCCCCAATCCTTCCAATGTTACAATCCTGAAGCAGTCTTCTCTGACTAAGACACTTGGGTTAATGTATAACTTAGCTCAAAGAAGTACGAGCAAGACTATTTCTTTCTCATTTTGCAGGGTTCTTGACTTGTAAACCCGGAGCAGATAGTGAAAAATTTCGTTCAACGGCCTTGACTCAAAAGTGAGTCCCCCTTGGAAACCGATATCCAAGCCTAACACTACGGTCCCGTGAAAGACCTCCTGATTGATCGAAATGTATGCGTTGCGAATGATCCTGAAACCCAGGCACAGGTCGGTAGGAAATTGAGCACTTTCCCTATTAAAGATCATTATCACAGAGCAGTGAGGAGCCTTCTTGGATGAGAAATACTCCAATGGATGTTTTGAGCAAACTCTTTTTGAAATTTTCAAATTGTTTGATCTAGAGTTTCCGTGCAAGGAATTTATGATCACATCTGTATGTGGCAGGAATGTTTTGGATAACCTCCAACAATCAAAATGCACATTTCATGACTAAAACTTAAGTCGTAGAATTTTGTCAGTTAGACAATTATTGTCTTCCCAAAGATTACTTACATCTTCTTGGCGAGGAAAATTTTTTCAGGTCTAAGCTTTCTGCAGGACTTTTGGCCACCCTAAAGACTAGGTGCGTCATCCTTAAGAGAGGCCTTTTAGTAGGCAAATCTTTTCTAAGACCGATCCATAGAATGATCGAGTCTCCGACTAGCCCCGAAGAGCGGGTACGTCATCTTTTGATTCATATCAATTTGGAATTTCATAAATGGTAGAAACCGCCTGAAGGGTCAACTCAATGGTAGAAACCGCCTGAAGGGTCAGCACAATGGTAGAAACCGCCTTAAGGGTCAATGTATGGTAGAAACCGCCTGAAGGGTCAATCAATGGTAGAAACCGCCTGAAGGGCAACATAATGGTAGAAACCGCCTGAAGGGTCAATGTATGGTAGAAACCGCCTGAAGGGTCAACCAATGGTAGAAACCGCCTGAAGGGTCAATGTATGGTAGAAACCGCCTGAAGGGTCAACCAATGGTAGAAACCGCCTGAAGGGTCAATGTATGGTAGAAACCGCCTAAAGGGTCAACCAATGGTAGAAACCGCATGAAGGGTCAACTCAATGGTAGAAACCGCATGAAGGGTCAATGAATGGTAGAAACCGCCTGAAGGGTCAAAGGACTGGTAGAGACCGCCTGAAGGATCAACCCAATGGTCCGATCCACCATACGGATCAAAACCTTGATGAATCCCGAACGCGGGAGGAGTCGTTTTCCCTAATAAGCCTTACATTAGGCAAGCCATTTCTAGTTTAGTCCACCACATGGATCAAAACCCTTGGCCAATTCCCAAATGTGGGATGCGTCTTCCTTAGGTTCCTATCAGTTAGGAATCCCATTATGGTTTGACCTACCATACAGGTCAGAGCTTAACATCCCTATGACACTCCGATGACGAGTCCTTAGGAATCTACTTGAACCCATCAGACACAGCAAATGCCGCAAGCGTTCGGCAGGTAAGGGGCAGGGAAGTCTATCTACTCCTTAACTTTCTTACATCATATCAGGGAATTGAATGAGCACATCTCTTTTTCAGGAAAAGCACACATTGATGGGCATGAAAATTGGATGTCATGATTTCTTTTCTTTTCTTTTCTTTTCCCAGTCGAGTCGATCGGAACACAGGTGTCACCTTGTCTTTGAGAGAAACATTTGACGAAATTCCTCTCAAAGAGGGGCAGCTGTTGACACCTGATTTTTTATCAGTCTTTCATAGTTTATTTTTTAAAAATTCATAAAAAATATATAAAAAGTTAAAAAATTAAAAAATCATCTTTGGTAGCCTTGACCAAGCTAAAGGAACCATTTTTGAGAAAAAAATAATTTTTCAATTTTTTAATATTTTCCAAAATAGAAAAATACATGAAAAATGAAGAAAAATAGCATTCGATGTCGTAAAAATATAGAAAAATAGTCAATATTTTTATTTTAATTTTATTTTCATTTTGAACTCATAAATAGTCAAAATTCAAGTTCAATTGCATGTGTTTCTTCACGACGCATAGAGTTGAATTTGGCAAAAAAAAAATATCATTCGAGTCTTTTAATTTGTAAATTTCTACATCTTTTTTAGTCTTGATGTCCAATTAGATTGACCACCATATACAATAAATGCCCCTTGCTGAATATTTTCGTTTTTGTTTCACATGATTTCATGGTGTAAAATGCCGAGTGGATCCCCAAATATAATCGGGTCGGCATGAGCTCGATAGCTCGTCCAAGACCAAACCAGGGCACGGCGAACCCCATGTGAGTACTCTCGAACTCCTGCGATGCTTCCTAATGCTTTTCTTAGGTCATATCGAGTGTAGAACGGCTAGGACAGCTAAATCATTCTTGAGCTGTGATTGATAAATAGGGCATTACTAGGAATGCCATGTGTTTATTTGCATATCTAGATTCCTTGAGTTGCGCATTTTATTACTGATTGTGATTGCTAGGATAATCACTCCTATCTGCATGAATTTCTAGATTTATGGTTCATACCTTACTCATCCGCATGAATCTCAGGCTAGAAAATTCAGTCAACTTAGGTACCGAAAGGGCGTCAACTCTGACGGTTGGCGTAACTAAGTCCCCGAAACCATTTCTCTGGTTCTCGCAAAATTGAATAGAAACTCCCAACTATTCGATTGGGTGGTCCAATCATACCCTAAAAAAATGATTGGTGGCGACTCCATGGCATGCACACTTAGCACATGTCACTAGACCACACTGAAAGTCGATCACGCATACCTCCGTTGCGATTTGGGTAATGGGCCTTGGGAGAGGCCCGCGTCCGACCAGACAGGACGACCCATTAGCCCTCGAGAGCCCGACAACCTCAAGAGGGTCGCGACACTAGGCTATCAGTATCTCCAGACGTTTTGTAAACAAGGTATTTTGGAATTAAAAACTTTGGCATGGTAAAACGGGATACTCTCCAAAACATGGCATTTCAGTACTTTCAATACAGCTTGACTCAATCGAGAAAATTCATGATAACTCTAAGCTTCGTACAATGGCAAGGTTTTCAATCAAAAGCAAACATTCGACGCCATCTAAAAAATGAGGATATTTCGAATGCCATTTCATGAATTTCCAAAAAACATATCATTTTCTATCACGCCCTTCCAAGGCCATTTTTAACGCCCTTCCAAGGCCATTTTTATCACATATGGCAGACTTAAAACTCGTAAGACAACTTCCATTCTTGAGGCAAATTATTCAAATCATGAGGTATTTTCGATTTCTCAAAACTCATTCTTTGAATTTCCCAGAAAATAAGTCTTTCCATTTTCGCCCATCCTAGGCCGCCCACTTTGGGGCTACGAGATGATTCGGTCTCCATATGACCTGTCGGTACAGATGAGACTCTCGCATCCGGACCTAGAGATGATTCAGTCACCATACGACTCTCGACGCCCATTTTCAATTGAGATGAATCGCGTCAGTATGGGACTCTCTAGCCGCACGACCTCGTCAGGTCAAATGGGAGTAACTTCCCTCCCAATACATTGGCCAAATTATAAATTCTTTGGCAATCCCACATACCATCGGCGATCCCACACACCAGTGCACTTATAATTTTTTGCGGCGATCCCACATGCCAGTGCACTTATGATTTCCTCGGCGATCCCACATGCCATTTATTAATAAAATTTCCAATTATAAATTAACCTCAAATTTTCGTTCAAAGAAAATAATTCACCCCTCAAAATACTTCATTCAATAACAACTCATGAAATCAAGCAGTTCATCACCTACTCGAGACATTTATTTCAAACGTCCCTCACTGGACAAAACACGTTCCACGTTACGAAATTCCCATTAAGAAAACAAGTATCATTCATCCATTTTCACAAAACTCAAGCTTGATATCAATCACGGTTTCAAAATCTCCATTAGGGACTTGATTAGTCATCCATGCCCCTCATTACGCTCAATTAAAACGGAAATTTTTATAAAGCATGCCAAGAAGTTCAACCACATTCCACTATCAGATTAGGAGTCTTCAAAATCACCTTGATTTCATAGTTCCTCAAGCCACAAATCAATCAAGCACAACTTGCCAAAAAATGGCAGATTTGGGTTTCCTCGCGCCCCTCACAAAATCAGTCCATAAAACCTTTCATTCCAACTCAAAGCTTCATCCTTTAGTAACCTAACATACTAATAAAGGTTTAGGAATAACTTACCTCAAGCAATTAGCAAAGATCCACTTCAATCGATCTTCCTCAAACTCACAAGTGTTCGGCCTCCCAAGATTCTCGCACCGTCCTAGGAAATTCATTAACTTTAGATCAAAATCCAATCAATTCTCAATTCTATCCCACCAATCTCTCAATAGCCAATCAAATGGCAACTCAGGATGCCTAATCAAATGATCGAATACACCACAATATCTCTACGAACCCTTTATATATTCTGTTCATGCAGCAAAATGCGGGACAGAATGTAGCTTGGTGATTCATGCACAAAATAGCCTTTAAATCATTCCTAAATCCCAATCCACTTTACATACTTCCAACTAACACCTCACATCACATCGTATAAGGTCTCATGAGTTATTTTGAAGCCAAAATACCACTGAAAACATCCCCAACAGAATTGGACAGAACAGGGCACAACCGATTTCAATCTAAACCGTGCATATCAACCCACAAATCATCTCTAGGTTCCAAATTCTCAGGAGTTACACTTACTAACATCTCAATATAAGTATTAGGGAGGCTCACCGAAAGTTTTGAAGAGAAACAACACCCCGAAGACCTCTAATCAACTCGGTTTCTCCTTGGCGCGCGATGGTCAGAATCTGTCCAGTTTTGTACCACCCATAATCAGCCATAAAACTCATTTTAAAACTATCTATTTGCAGACATAGACCATATGAGCATAGTACTAGATGTTATGAAGCTCTCCTAAAAAATTTGAAGTCATTTGGAATTTCTAAGAGCTAGAACCAACACTTCTCCTCAGCTAGCTCAGAATCTGTCCGCTTTTCTTCCGAAAATCACCATAAATTAACTAGACCTCCAAAAATCATGAAACCAATGGTAAAATGTCAAGGACGTCTTGAAATAACCTGTGATGGTTGGATCATGGAAAAACGACGACAAGATGGACCCCTCGAGCAGGCCGAACAGAAGGCTCAGAAACTGTCTTCTGGAGCAGTTTTGGCTAGAGAGGAAAAGAAGGAAATTTTGAAGGAAATGGAGGAGGGGAAGGGGTGCACGAATTTTTCAGTAGTTAGGGGAGTTATCCTCAAATAATTGGGGCCAATTTGTCAAGATCACAATTAATTGCAATTAATGCTTGGTTTAACCAAAGGATGACACTTGGCAACCTCCCATTGGTTGCTTCATTGACTTTGACTTCCATTGACTTTCTTTGCCTTCTTCTCCAAGCATTTTCAGCAGCCTCAAGGTGTGGGAGAAATGACCATTTCGACCTTCGAAGATCCTCAAGGCAAAGACAAATGGGCGAGGGGTAAATCAATGATTTGTCATTTTTCGTCCGAAACTTCGTTTTCTCTATTCTAAATGACCATTGGCGAGACGATGTCAAACCCTTTTCCAATTTTGAAATTCTTCATTTCCAATTGTCAATTCGAGCTTCCATTTCATATCTCAAGCCTCGAGGGGCAGAAATTCAGAATGTCACAATTCTTCCCCCTTAAAGAAATTTCGTCCTCGAAATTTGCCATCTTCTTATCCACTCAATCTCTTGGGCATTGACGCCTCACCGCTACCTCACTCTTTCAAATAACCTCTTCCATTCGCCTAACACCATTATTATTAAATCCTCGCCAGAATGTACTCCTTAGTGCCCATGCCATCAGGCGAATCATTCTCTTCAAACGTTCGTTTGTACCAATGGAGATTCAAGGGCTTAATCAACTTGCCCTCCATTATCCAAATCGAGCTATGGCCCTCTCGATTTCTTAAACCATTTCACGGTTACTACCTCAGTAATCCGTTCTCGACTCCATTCGAAAATCCCCTTGGATCAAAGTAATCCATTAACTTTCATGGTCATGTTCCTCTCTTATCGGCATGTCTAATGCTCGACCACATGATAGACTGATCCAACTCTCAGTCCATATCACCAATAGTATTACGGAAAATCTTGGCACATCCTTGTGCCATCTCAAGGGACACCATAATTCTCCCTTCAACTATTCCAATGAGGCCATCTCTTTAAATTCCCCTTTCAATACTGGACTCATACCCTTGTCCCTGGAACGTCAAGGTTTCTATTCTCAACTTCCATAATTTCTTTCCCAATTACTTGGAAGTCTGGGTTTCGTTTCTGCTATGTTCACTCTCATAATTCTTTGGATCTCCGGGTCCACTCCTCGTAATCCCCTTAATTCCTTTTTGAATTTCGGGCCTGATTATTCCAGTAGCCATCATCCTAGTCAATTGGCAAACTTACAATTTAGAGGTTGAATCTCTTACTTCTCATGGGAAGATTTGTCCCTCTATCCCCAATTACACAATGCTCCACTCTCAACCTCTTATAATTCACAAAACTTGCGATGCCTCTCTTTATACAAGCAACGCTTTCATACTCATAAGCAATTTTACTTATTCGTGTTGCATCATGCTCAATTCCCCTCGGGAATCTCTTCATACTACCTTATTCTCTCATGGTAGATATAGACTCAATATCTTCTTCCACTCAAACAAGGTTTTCCAAACTTTGTCGCGAGGATAATCGCAAACTAATTCCAATCATGCTCTAAGCATTCCAAGTCATATGGCATTATCGTCACGGCACATTCTCGCTGTTCGTATCAGCTTGCCACACAACGACTCAAATTCCTCTCTTACGCCACGACATTATGTTTCTCTTGACTCTTTTGATTCCTAACAGGAACGCCATTACCAATGTAGTCATCAACTTAACTCAAGTCCTCAAAAACTCTTTTCACGTTCATTCATCCACTCGCATCACATCTCGTTCTTAGTCCATTTCTTCAATGGAACAGCTCTTGTGGGGAATCTTCCCACGATTCGTCGGTAACAATTCATCAATCCCAAGAAACTTCAAGTTTCAGCAACACACATTGACCCTAGTCGATTCGTCACTTATCCCCATCCTCAAAGGCTCCACAGGGATTTCATTCCTCATAAATTTCACGATTGAGGAATTTTACCTCGTCAGGCCCATAGCTCGTGCTCTTCACATTCCACATATAACGAGCACTTCTTAAAGTCCATAGGACACTCTCGCAAGTTATTCATGTTGTTCGTGACTCCTTAAACGAGTCCAATTATCATCTCTCAATACGGTAACTGTGACATTCTGAATTCCTGCCATTTTGAGACTATGGAATGAGAAGTATCTATCGATGTATTTCAGTTTTATCTCGCTCGGACCTGATCAATTCGAGTTAACTGACCAGAAAGGGAAAGGCTAACGCATGACAAGTACGTGGACCTAGGAAACTAGAAAAAGGAAATGACACTTTGACCATAAGGTTGCTGAGGGAACATTTAGAACCATTAAAGGCCGATCAAATAACGATTAAGGAATCCATTGCTAGCGTTATACGATTGGAACACGGGTGATGTCGTTTAACCAATGTATAAATTCTGAAGTTTTCCTAAATCGAACAATGACGATCGAGACCGTCGGAACTAGTAATGAACCCTCGCAATTACATGACAACCAAAGCCGTCCGTTAGTTCGAGATAAGTTGGAGATACGATCGACGAACGATCGATCATGAAATGGAAGCTCAAATTGGCAAATGGAAATGAAGAATTTCAAAAAAGGATTTGACGTCTTCCCACCAATAGCTATTCAAAGTGAAAAAAAAAATGAAGTTTCGGACGAAAAATGACAAATGACCGTTTTACCCTTCGCCCATTTATCATTGCCTTAAGGAAGTTGGAAGGACAAAATGGTCATTTCTCCCACACTTAGAGGCTGCCGAAAATACTTGGAGAAGAAGTCAAGGAAAGTCAATGAGGGTCAATGGCCATTGGATCAATAATTGGTGCAAGGACAAGTGTCAAGCTAGGGTTAACTTGGCATTAAATACCTATATAATCCCATCTTGTCAATCTTAGCCTCAATTATATGTGTGAAACACCCAATTTGCAGCCCTTTGGTCGTGGATGACACTCTCCCACCATTTCCATTTGGTTTTTCTCTCTTTTTCCTTCTTATCAAAAAACTGCCGGAAGACAGTTTCTGAGCCCCCTGTTCGGTATGTACAACCGGCCTCTCCCATCGTCGTCTCGTCTCTACCGACTACCACAGGTTAGTTCAGGATGTCCTTGACATTTTTTCGTTGGTTTCATGATTTTTGGAAGAAAAGTGGACGGATTCTGAGCTAACTGATGAGAAGTGTTGGTTCTAGCTCTTAGAAATTCCAAATGACCGCAATTTTTTTAGGAGAGCTTCATAACATCTAGTACTATGTTCAGATGGTTTATGGTTATAAATAGATGGTTTTAAAATGAGATTTGATGGCCGGTTTGTATGGTTATTCTTAGGGACAGAATTTGCCCGGCACTGAACGGTGTAGGATCCGAAGGTTGTTGCTGTGCTTGAAAGAGTTTGTTGGCTTAATTAGCTAGGTAAGAAGACTTCTAACCTTTTGTTAGGATGTTGAGTCACTAAAGGGTGGAATTTTGGTGGAATTGAAAGGGTTTAAAGGGCGGTTTTTGGTGTGAAAAACGTGAGGGACCCGAAAGCTATGCAATCCCGTTTTCAGCGCACACCGTTTTTAAAACGAGTCGTTCTAAGTCATCCGATGTCCAAATTGAGTACCGTTTTCGCCCACACGACCGTAAGATCTTGAAGAACAAGATTCTAAATTTTTTTCCCAAAAAGTAAGTAGAAAAATTACAGTTTTCATGAGAATGAACCTGGTCGTTGTGGGTAGTCCGGTGGATTGGGGTTATTGATGACTTTTCTTGATTGAATGTTCCTTAAACACGCTTAGGGAGTGTCTAGTTGATGCTGTGATTGTTTGATGATGAAATGCTATGTGAGAAAATGGGTATGTGTTAATTAATTGGGATTCAATCGAGGGCTTTTAATGTTCGGTTTCGTAATTGGTGTCGAATGATGCATAGTGTGACAAGGTGCATGTGTATGATGGCCGAATGACTTGTTTTAATTGATGAACTGGATGTGCTTGAATGCGTGCCTTAAATGACGATGGCATGAATTTGCTTGTGATTGTGAAATTGGGATTAATGATAAGGTTCACAATGATGTTTTATGGCCAATGCATTGAGCTGGGGAGGGAGTTACTCCCAATGACCTGACGAGGTCTTGCGGCTAGAGAGTCCTTCCTTGACCGAATCATCTCGAGGGTTGTAAGAATCGAGAGTCAGGTAGTGACCGAATCATCTATAGGTTCGGACGCGAGAGTCCTATAGTCGACCGAATCATCTCGATGGCGCGGAGTGTCGAGAGTCGCTATAGAGACCGAATCATCTCGCAGCGAGAGTCATGATGATCGAATCATCTCGATAAGACGTCGAGAGTCATGTGATTGATTGAATCATCTCGCGGCCCTAAGTAGGGCGGCCCTCGATGGGCGTAAAGAAGATAAAAGACTGAAACATGGTTCTTGATATGTTTCCGAGTCTGTATGCTTGAATTGGCTGGCACGCCTAGAATGCCTAGAGTGCATGGAATGTTTATTGTGCTTGTATGGCTTGAGAAACTCAGATTGAAAAGTGAAAGTATGAAAGAAATGAACCTGGTGCCTGATATGCCTGAGTTGCTTTATTATGCCAATTGCTTGAATATCATGTGTGGAAAGTATTTTGCCAAAACTTGCATATTTTCAAACGTGCCTGGAGGTACCAATAGTCTAGCTTAGGGTTAGGGTTAACTGTGGCATCCCAGGTCTCCTCCTAGCCTCCAACTCTGATACCAGCCCATAGCCCAGCTATCAATTCTCCAAATCTGAAAAATGTTCCCACAACGTGGGTTAGCGCGACGGCTAGCAAGAAAAACATTCAACCCCACCATAGGGGTCCTAAGACTCCCTAGGACTACTAGCAAGCAATCACATGGTGGATACATATATAAACATTAATCAAAGGTCATTAAGCAATGACAACATGTGAAATGATAATGTCAATGCAATATGGAATGACGTGCTCTTCGCTCATTTACACCATTGCAAGGCGTTCCACCTTGCAATCCCACTCTCCGGGGCTCCGCGACGCATGGTACGACTCTCCCCCGCACACAGCTCAGGATCCACAAGTACGTACAAATCCCCGCACACAGCCCAGGGGCGTCATCTCAATTCAGTGCACTGAAGAGCAATTACTCCACATATCTCATCATATAGCGCGCGGCACCATGTGCCAATGCATGCTCAGCCATGAATCACAAGATTTTCACCATCAATTCTGCAATTGATATAACAATGACAGGCCAACAAAACGAGCATGCCAATTCATCAAGATATGTACTTGAGATATGACATAATAATCAAGGCATCAAAGTTAGCATTTCTTTGATCAAGCAGAGCACATGAGAAATGAATCATCAAGACCAGAAGGCTACCACTTCCTCTCTTTGATGCTCTCGGGTCACCAAGGTTCTAGCCAATCAAGTCACATTCTTATCAAGCTAAAGAAATCAAACTCGATTCTTAAGCAGGGAATTTCAGCACTGCGCAGTTACGCGAGTTGTCCATTTTAAAAATAGTAGATGAGCTCCTAAAATCATCAAATTTTACCACGTTGTACTTAAGACCTTGGAAAACATTGTGTCAAGAAATCTTGAATTAATCCCATTTAGAAAAGTTGCAGTAATTCATGAAATCTAGAGGAAATCTGACCTTCAGTAAATCAGTGCCAACGTCAGAGAAATAAATACGTTTCGTAGGGTTAATCAGATCAGAAAAATCCCAAATTTTTATACGTTGTATTAAACAATGTCCTCTTAAAATTTCATGAAGGGAAGTTGGTCTAAATAATTTTCCAAAAATCAGTTTAAAATCACGAACGGTAAGGGGTCTCAGCTAAACTGGTCAGAAACAGCTTGAGCCCGTGTGGTTCTAAGGAAATTATAAATACCACTTCAAATCCACAAATTCCGAAATTAAATTAAGTTATAGCCAAGAGCATGACGAACAAGTTTCATGAAGGAAGTTTGGTCAGATTCTCATCACACAAGGCTCGACAAAATTCTCAACACATGAAACACAATTTTGTTCCGAATTTCACAGATTGGGTTTCTCATCCTAAAACCCGATCCAAACTCTCTAGCATGGCGACAAACAACGAACATCTATCCTATAGCAAGATTGAATGAATCTCTTGCCTTTTCGAAGTCGTGAAGCTGCTCAAACTCTCTTGCAAGTACTTTAATCCTCTCGGTGGACGCCGACCATGCTCTTCCTTCTCTCGGTCTCTCTCTCTCTCGATCGGACTAAGGAGGAAAATGAGCAGAAAACCCTACTTAATTGCTAAGGCCATCTATTTATAGTTGAGGGAAGAGTGGTCGCCAAGTTTTATGACAACTTGGGGACCAAGTCGCGTGACACGTGGCGGACATGCGGAAAGCTAAGCCGCCATTTGGCCTATTTATCTTGCATGCATGCCACTTGCTCTTCATGCATCCTCATAGCTATCTCCACTTGCCACATTACCCTCTCTTGCTTGACACTTGTAAGACATGCATTTCTTGGATCGCCACTTGGTGGACATGCAATTCTAGCTTCAGGCATGTTTGCCACTTGTCGTCGACTCCCTAACATGCATGTTCACCCTATCTTCTCATGCCACTTGTCCTAATTTCTTTGGCTTGCATTTCCCAACCTTTCCTTCCCTCTCTTAGCACGCCACATGTCCGATTATCACACACCCTTTTTGCATGTGTGCCAAATGGCCTAACCTTCCTTGACACTTGTAGAACATGCAATCGCCCTTGTATCCGCCCCTCTCATCACGTCCAGGTTCACTCTCGTATATACTGACAATTTTTCGTCCACTTCCTTGATGAAAAGACCTCAGATTCATATACGTCATGATCTTACGGTCGCGTGGGTGAAAACGGAGCTCAATTTGGACTCCGGACGACTTCGATCGAGCCATTTTAATTTTGATGCGTGCTGAAAAACGGAAATACGGGCTCTCGGATCGTGGCCATTTTTCATGTAAATCCACCTTGCATTAAGGCCAATGAAGCTCCCACAAATGTCCTCTTCCATGTCTTAAGAAGCCCTTCATTTGACACTTATCTCATATCCCATAATATAATGATTTCTTTCTCAAATTTACGCCAAGTGTCTATGCTCCCAATGGTGACAAGTCATTCTAATATAATCTTGATGGGACCATGAACCAATGATCAATCAAACTCTCTAGCTTATTCATAATGTCATTCGTCCAATGGAAATTCATGCACATGGGATAATCTTGCCAAGTGTCTCTACCCCCATTGTCCGAAAATTCCTTGTTCTCCAAGGTTAGGGAAATTAAATCACACAACCATGCTCATTTTAATCTTCACGAGCTCTTGATCCAACGGCCATTTATTCATTTCCTTGCTCCCCAAGATAATTCCAATGGTGGCGATTTCCTTCATATATTCGGCCATGGTATAAATCCAATTAATTCCTCTAATTTCCTCATTGATTTCCACTAGATAATAATTTGATCTTAGAACTATAAATCTAAACCAATGCTTTATAATCCTTTGACTTGAAATTCCTCAATTGATTTTCCCTAATATTTCCTTAATTCCATTTGATGGGAAATTGGTCAATGGAACTCGAATTTCTATCCATCATATTCATCAATGTACACGACCAATTCCTCATAATATCACATGAGCCATGATAATCCAAAATTGACAAGTTCCTTGATAATTTCCTAACTCGTTTCCACATATGTCACCTTGACATATCTTGGCCTCTTTGCTTAATCCTATATAATGAGATTCCAATTCATTGTTCTTAAAATCAATTCTCTAATCCCTTTCGGATATCCTTGCTTGTTAGAAATCTAGCAAACGGGGGATGCCACAACTCCTTCCCCTCTTATAAAAATTTCGTCCTTGAAATTTGGTCTTTACTCCCTCCTTATCAAATGCAAAAATCTTTTAGTCTTTACCTCACTAGACCTTGCGGCCTTACCATGCTTCCGCTGTGCATTCTGATTACTTATTTTCTTCAATTCTCATATTCAGTGATCATAATCACTTCTCGTGGTCCTTCTCGGCCCTAACATCTCATAACTCTCAAGTGATTCTACAATACTGTCCACACATAAATTTAACTATGACTATTCTTTTTCATTTCCATAACTTGTCATTTCTCGCTGCTAATTTCACATGCCATGCTTGTGGTTTCGTTGGTTATGGTCCTCACATAATTCACATCCACAACGACGCTACTTGATCTCTAGCTAGCTAGCTAGCTCGTGTGGGTCACAAATCATCTCAAGGCTACCCTGATCAAATAACAAGGTCCTATTTGACTCACGTTCGAAGGCACAAACTAACCATCACCAACACCACAAGGCACATAGGCATAGTTCATTTCCAGCATCTCAATACGCTTATCAACTTTCATTCATCACTAAAGATGCAATACCATGTATTTTGGAAAATATTTGTTACTTTGAAAATCAACTTTAATGCAATGTATCTTTTAAATATTGATCAGACTTATCCGATACCTAGACCCATCTTTTTCAATATATGGCTTGGTTCATTCCTGCCCCCATCGCCATCCTAGAAGCCTGCCAGGAGCCACACTTTGTCCGAGCCTTCTTGCTCCGGCGATCACTCCCCGCCCTCGTCGGACCGGGTCGTTACATTCCTTCCCCAAACCACACATCTACGAAGTTGAGTCCCGCTCGACATGTCCCATACCATGCCTTACGGTTTGTAGGTATCCTGTCTATCTCGTCCCATACCGAGCGACAGTTGGTCAAGTCCGACAAAATAATGATATGGTCATGCATGCACATTTCTAAAAATTTCATTTTAATGCAACAAATTCGTGCAATGCATGAACGTTCTCCTTGCTCTTCTCATCGCTCGCTTTCATATAAACCTTTATCTTAAACTGAACTTTCTAACACCACAAGCGACCATCGTACTAAAGATCAATTACTTATGGCTAATTTGTAACCTCAAATCTGGTCGTTATTCAAGTCGAAATTATATGCATTTCATCACACTGGCCCTCAATCCAAATGTTCATCGTTCCTTCTTTGTGAACATCGTACCTACCTCTCCTAGGGCCCTCAATAAAGATCGATAACTAAAACCTTCAAGGTACATCATCATTCAAGCCTAATTCCACCAATAACAGTCGTCTCATTATAATTCTTATTCATAACTTGAGCTATCAATAAGTCGTTTCCATGTCGACTTATCACCTAATCCAATGTCGATCACTAATTCTATAACCACAATTAATCATGTATATCGTCCAGTCCTAAATAGTGATCAATAAAAACTTCTTATCTGTAGAGTAGCGTAATCACCACTAACTATGTTCTTCAATCTTAAACTCTGTCAGTGCATCCGTCTTCTCTTTTATTTCATATTACCATCATCAACAACCTTTGTCAAATGATTGTCTTCATTGTCTACACCCATGTATATGCTCGTCTTTCTTTATCACTTAATGGACCTTCTAGTACCCAAGCTAGTTCGTCCACTGAATGGAATCCTTGTGATTATCAATTACTGTGAACTTTCCTTCGAAAGGTTCACATTTTGTACCATGAACACCCATATCCCATACTTCATGTTCCTTTTGAGCTCTCCAAAGGATCTTGCTATTGTCGTATTTACCAAAGTCAATAATAAGACCGAAGTCTTTTCATCCAAAACTGACAAGTTCATGAAATCCACACTTCTTAGTAAATTTGGTACTTGCGAGGCCATCTCTTTTTCCTCAAGAACCACCATCTTATTCGCCCAAAAGAAATTCCTTCCCCTTTTTTTTTATTCCTCTGTTTCTCCCAAGAGTTTCTAATCTCTCTTTGGGCTCACCTTTTATCTCAATTCGAGCAAATCCATTACTCGTTCTTATTTTGAGAATTGTCAATTCGTCTGTATGCCATGTAGGAGAGCTACCTTTCTTATTATGACAATCTAACTCGTTCCATGAAGAAACTCCATCTAATTTCTTTTCCATACCAAATCGACTTCATAATCCTTTTCGTCTATCCAAAATAACCATTCATATAGGCTGATTCTCACTTCGCGCCTCTGCGACCCATAATTAAACCAATAAGTTTCAATCGTTTCATGGTCTCATGTAAGTTAATCCTCCTTAATTCCATCCACTTGTTGGCAAGTATGTGGGGGATGTTTCCCTTGGCAATTTGTCCTTGGCAAGCCACTTAACCTTGGTCTGTACCACTATTGCCACTTCCTGAGGCATGACATTCTCATATCACTTCCTTGAAATCTGAATTAGCTTAGCAAGGCATAGATGGTTTACCCCTTATCAGGTAGTCCTTCCAAGAAGATTATGCTATCTGACCAAAAGCACACATATTATTCTAGGCAATTCCTCGAGTTGCTTTATTGAATATGGAATTGGCATCTCCTTGTCAATTAAATGAAGCATAGAACTGCATGAGTCAAGAACAATCCTCCATAGATTCAGTACTTCATCACTCCATCCAAAAATCCAATTTCAATTTCCTAGACTTACCCTTTCTGATTCTTGCAGTTTCTTATCCAAGATGTTGTATCAGGCTTAAACCAGATAATATTTGCAGAGCTCATCTAGGGTCGCCTTTGATGATTGTATCAAGTATAAGAAGGTGTATCTTGTTGACATTAACCCATGAAATTTTCTCCAATTCAGGACAATTGGTTTCTCTTCTTATCAACTCAAGGGTATACCATTGGGCGAATTAATTTTCCATTCCTTTGACAGTGTTCCTTATGGATGTCCAAATCCATCAACCCTGATACATACCCACTCGATTGGGTTACGAGATATAAGCTTCCAATGAAAACCAACCAATAAGACTTTTCAACCTAATGGGTTCACAAGCACCCAACTTACTAAGCCTTATCCTCAGAAATTGTCGTCATCCAAAGTCAATTACTAAACCTCAATTCATAATTTCAAGCTTGATAACCTCCACATGCTCCCTTCCGAACACGTGAGTAATGGTTCCACACTCACATTCATGGCCTTTAGATACAAATCGATGTCTATCATCCTCAATACAATGATGTAAATTCAAGCCTATAACTCCCAAGTATCCTTCACTTCATCTTAAGTCCAAAATGTCAATCGAACAGAGGCGATTCCTTAAACCCAAAAGTGGATATATCAGACTATCCATCGAACCATGATAATGTCAGTTTTATATCAAACTATCACCAATCCCTCAAGATCAATGCAAATATTCAAGCCTATAACTTTCAAGCATTCTTCACTTCATTTTAAGTCCAGAATGTCAATCTTGAAGACTCAACTCTATAATCCCAAAAGCAAATATATTAGACTATCCATCCAGCCTCACAATTCAAGCCTACCAATGCACAATTACTCCTGACTCATCGTCCAATGTTATCCAATACAAAGAAGCGATTCCATAATTCGAAAGCTGTTATATCCAATAGACCATCAAGCTCTGACAATGTCGGTTTATAACAAGGCTATTACTAATCCATCAAGATCAATTCAAATATTTAAGCCTATGATCCACAATTGCTAATTCTTAGCAATTTCATATCCAAAATTAGTCATAAGAGGCTAACCACCAAGCATCGTATTTCAAACCTATCAGTAGATGAATTACCCTTTCGACATAACGTCCAATTCACTTGTCATTCACCAACGATATTTACTGTTAAGTAGCAAGCTACTATCAATCAAATAACAAGCATAAGTGATTGTGACTGTAAGTTCTAAACGCGTCCGTACCTACTAACTACCTCAACCACTAGCGCACCTTATCACTCCATTTAACCTAAGCTCTGATACCACCAAAGCGGGATGTGGCATCCCAGGTCTCCTCCTAGCCTCCAACTCTGATACCAGCCCATAGCCCAGCTATCAATTCTCCAAATCTGAAAAATGTTCCCACAACGTGGGTTAGCGCGACGGCTAGCAAGAAAAACATTCAACCCCACCATAGGGGTCCTAAGACTCCCTAGGACTACTAGCAAGCAATCACATGGTGGATACATATATAAACATTAATCAAAGGTCATTAAGCAATGACAACATGTGAAATGATAATGTCAATGCAATATGGAATGACGTGCTCTTCGCTCATTTACACCATTGCAAGGCGTTCCACCTTGCAATCCCACTCTCCGGGGCTCCGCGACGCATGGTACGACTCTCCCCCGCACACAGCTCAGGATCCACAAGTACGTACAAATCCCCGCACACAGCCCAGGGGCGTCATCTCAATTCAGTGCACTGAAGAGCAATTACTCCACATATCTCATCATATAGCGCGCGGCACCATGTGCCAATGCATGCTCAGCCATGAATCACAAGATTTTCACCATCAATTCTGCAATTGATATAACAATGCCAGGCCAACAAAACGAGCATGCCAATTCATCAAGATATGTACATGAGATATGACATAATAATCAAGGCACCAAAGTTAGCATTTCTTTGATCAAGCAGAGCACATGAGAAATGAATCATCAAGACCAGAAGGCTACCACTTCCTCTCTTTGATGCTCTCGGGTCACCAAGGTTCTAGTCAATCAAGTCACATTCTTATCAAGATAAAGAAATCAAACTCGATTCTTGAGCAGGGAATTTCAGCACTGCGCAGTTACGCGAGTTGTCCATTTTAAAAATAGTAGATGAGCTCCTAAAATCATCAAATTTTACCACGTTGTACTTAAGACCTTGGAAAACATTGTTTCAAGAAATCTTGAATTAATCCCATTTAGAAAAGTTGCAGTAATTCATGAAATCTAGAGGAAATCTGACCTTCAGTAAATCAGTGCCAACGTCAGAGAAATAAATACGTTTCGTAGGGTTAATCGGATCAGAAAAATCCCAAATTTTTATACGTTGTAGTAAAAGTTGTCCTCTTAAAATTTTATGAAGGGAAGTTGGTCTAAATAATTTTCCAAAAATCAGTTTAAAATCACGAACGGTAAGGGGTCTCAGCTAAACTGGTCAGAAACAGCTTGAGCCCGTGTGGTTCTAAGGAAATTATAAATACCACTTCAAATCCAAAAATTCCGAAATTAAATTAAGTTATAGCCAAGAGCATGAAGAACATGTTTCATGAAGGAAGTTTGGTCAGATTCTCATTACACAAGGCTCGACAAAATTCTCAACACATGAAACACAATTTAGTTCCGAATTTCACAGATTGGGTTTCTCGTCCTAAAACCCGATCCAAACTCTCTAGCATGGCGACAAACAACGAACATCTATCCTATAGCAAGATTGAATGAATCTCTTGCCTTTTCGAAGTCGTGAAGCTGCTCAGACTCTCTTGCAAGTACTTTAATCCTCTCGGTGGACGCCGACCAGCGCTTCCTTCTCTCGGTCTCTCTCTCTCTCTCGATCGGACTAAGGAGGAAAATGAGCAGAAAACCCTACTTAATTGCTAAGGCCATCTATTTATAGTTGAGGGAAGAGTGGTCGCCAAGTTTTATGACAACTTGGGGACCAAGTCGCGTGACACGTGGCGGACATGCGGAAAGCTAAGCCGCCATTTGGCCTATTTATCTTGCATGCATGCCACTTGCTCTTCATGCATCCTCATAGCTATCTCCACTTGCCACATTACCCTCTCTTGCTTGACACTTGTAAGACATGCATTTCTTGGATCGCCACTTGGTGGACATGCAATTCTAGCTTCAGGCATGTTTGCCACTTGTCGTCGACTCCCTAGCATGCATGTTCACCCTATCTTCTCATGCCACTTGTCCTAATTTCTTTGGCTTGCATTTCCCAACCTTTCCTTCCCTCTCTTAGCACGCCGCTTGTCCGATTATCACACACCCTTTTTGCATGTGTGCCAAATGGCCTAACCTTCCTTGACACTTGTAGAACATGCAATCGCCCTTGTATCCGCCCCTCTCATCACGTCCAGGTTCACTCTCGTATATACTGACAATTTTTCGTCCACTTCCTTGATTAAAAGACCTCAGATTCATATACGTCATGATCTTACGGTCGCGTGGGTGAAAACGGAGCTCAATTTGGACTCCGGACGACTTCGATCGAGCCATTTTAATTTTGATGCGTGCTGAAAAACGGAAATACGGGCTCTCGGATCGTGGCCATTTTTCATGTAAATCCACCTTGCATTAAGGCCAATGAAGCTCCCACAAATGTCCTCTTCCATGTCTTAAGAAGCCCTTCATTTGACACTTATCTCATATCCTATAATATAATGATTTCTTTCTCAAATTTACGCCAAGTGTCTATGCTCCCAATGGTGACAAGTCATTCTAATATAATCTTGATGGGACCATGAACCAATGATCAATCAAACTCTCTTGCTTATTCCCAATGTCATTCGTCCAATGGAAATTCATGCACATGGGATAATCTTGCCAAGTGTATCTACCCCCATTGTCCGAAAATTCCTTGTTCTCCAAGGTTAGGGAAATTAAATCACACAACCATGCTCATTTTAATCTTCACGAGCTCTTGATCCAACGGTCATTTATTCATTTCCTTGCTCCCCAAGATAATTCCAATGGTGGCGATTTCCTTCATATATTCGGCCATGGTATAAATCCAATTAATTCCTCTAATTTCCTCATTGATTTCCACTAGATAATAATTTGATCTTAGAACTATAAATCTAAACCAATGCTTTATAATCCTTTGACTTGAAATTCCTCAATTGATTTTCCCTAATATTTCATTAATTCCATTTGATGGGAAATTGGTCAATGGAACTCGAATTTCTATCCATCATATTCCTCAATGTACACGACCAATTCCTCATAATATCACATGAGCCATGATAATCCAAAATTGACAAGTTCCTTGATAATTTCCTAACTCGTTTCCACATATGTCACCTTGACATATCTTGGCCTCTTTGCTTAATCCTATATAATGAGATTCCAATTCATTGTTCTTAAAATCAATTCTCTAATCCCTTTCGGATATCATTGCTTGTTAGAAATCTAGCAAACGGGGGATGCCACATTAACTTACTGAGATTATTATCTCACCCCGTCGTGGGACCAACAATTTCAAACCCAAAGCCTTGAAGAATGCCTCGGAGGTGATGAAGAAGGGAAAGTGAGGAAGATGAAGACGAGACTGCCTAGTTTGTGGATTTCTTTTTGAAGTTCTTCTTTTGTAATCCCATAGTGCCTTCCTCTGAACCCTTCTGTCTTTTGATGTACTAGACCTTTTTAACAGTAAGACGATGTATATTGTTTTTAAATCATATGTCGCCTTATGTCTTTTTCTTTTATGTCTGGTGTTTTATTTCGCTCCAGCATGCATTTTTCATATTGCGCTCCACGAGTAAAGCCGTTGGGTCCTAGGTTATCTTACTAAGATTGACGGCTCCCGCCGGGGTTGGGGCGTGACAGTAACAATCAATCCAAGTGCTTCCTGGATACTTCATCTGACTGTTATTCACTTCATCACTATCAGGTGTCGAATCATTCCAACTGTCCATGGTATCATTCACTTGAGAGCTCATATCTTGGCTCTCTGCTCTCAAGGGTCTCTACTTGGACCATACACAATATTTTGTTCATTTTTGTCACTCTTCCCTTAGGAAGCATTAGTGCCTTAGCCTCTGGGTTCCACAACCAGCTAATGCAACCATACCTCAATCTCATCCATTTAACTGAACGTCAACATTATCCTGGAATTCAACGATGTCTACAAGATAGTTTCTCGGACTTCACTTCCAGGAATCATTCAAGTTCTACGTCTTCTTTCTCAATCCAGACGCTCAATCTCACTACCGATACAATTCGGATGTTCTCTTCCTTTCACACTAGGGTCTCTTACCCAATGAAGGAAACTATACACTTTAGTGGCACTCTCTCACTTCGAATCCACCTTGTCCTTCCCATTCCTTAGGGTGTCATTCTCGAAGTCTACGCCAACAGCGGTATCATCACTCTAGGATTCAAATTTCACCAGGTCTGACACTCTTCTTCCAATGACTCAGTCACCTCAACTGACAAAATTCCAACAAGTCGAGGTTCTTCCTCGGTCTCCACAAATTCCCATATCGAATACTTAATTCGACTACCTTGAGTCACTTTATAATTACACTCTAAGCGCTCTTTTTGCTTACTCAACCATTCGTTAACATTACGAACAACCAGGACTATCAAATCCATTCACTTTTCTTTCCCTCAGCGACCATCTCGTGGTCCAATAATCTTTTAAGAACGACACCCTACTCTTTAGGGCTGACAACACACAATATCACATCTTCTGGTTTCGATTCAACCTTAATCGATCTCATAAATCAACAAGGCTCGACATACTAACACATCAGTCTCTTTTCTATCCTTCATAACAACAAGAGGTTAACCACCATTAGCCTTATGCCAAGGTAATAGCCATTTTCACAGGCACATTCCATGTTCCATCATGAACATTTCTTTGCTCGTAATCTAAGAGCAGGAGTTCTCTCATTCACATGTCTTTCGATCATTCTTTTCTTTTACTGAATCCCATTACCATTCCTCAAAGTTATGAATAATCACTAGCCATAAGGCTTTCAAATTCCATTCCACTCGGAGACCTCACGTCTCACTCAAATGGTCCTTGACCACCATTGGCACACTTAGACCACCTTGAGAACTCTATCTCACACTGGTCGACCATCTTCAGATCCTTACAAGACCACTAGGATTCAAACAACTTTTGCTCTCAAGCAATCCCAGGAAGGTACTTCTATTAAACAACTCAACGAAGGCGGTCTAAACAAATACCATGCCTTCAAGGAAAACTCTTCCTTTGGTGACATTTCACCAATCATCAACATCCTCTTAAGGTTAATAACTTCCATGATTACTTTCTTTCTTTAGTGTACCCAAAATCTCTAAGGTTTTCTCACGAAACCCTCAATCTAAAAGAAGGCAGTGTCAAATTCACTTTCTTCGTCAAACCTTAGTCGACTCAACCTTGTGATCCATCTCACAAGCTATTCAAAACTCTCGTAGTTCTTTTCCACGTTTCCACTTTGGAAATGAATAATATCAGAGTCACCTTTCTTGTGACTTCCATCACTTAACTCATCAGACATCTATCACCACTGTGACTTAGGCACAATGGCAGCTCCTCCTCGAGCATACCTACCCATCAATTTTTCTCATTTCCATTTAAAGTTCTCACGACCCCTTCAACTCTTAGGTCTCACGCACTTTTCGAACTTGAGCCAAATGCCTTTCCAGCGCTCAAATTCCAGTTGTTCATCTCTTTTCAGTTCTCACGACTCCTTTCAGTTCTAAAGTCCTTTCATATCGTACATACTCGAGCTAATATTCCTCTTGTAACATACTCTGGTCGTTTAACCTCATTAAATTCTCATGTCACTCGAGTTATCACAATTCCCTTCAGGAATTAAAGACTTAAGTCATCTCATCGAGTCTAGCAGTCTCAGGTTGCTCAACATCATAGCTATCACAAGCAATCAACCACCTAGTGGTTTTAGGAAAATCCTCAATCAATCGCCAATTACTCAGGCAAAGGCCAAAACTCAAGTAGGCGAGTATCAGGTAAACTCTCGAGGCAAAATTTAATGCGTCAAATGTTCACACCTTAAGTCCAGACATATATGCGACTTAGCAATAACTCAGCAGGCTTTCTCACATTCAAAAGACATCGCCCAACGGCATTCAATGCCAAGACTCGCCATAGAGGCCAAACACAAGTGTCAATTTTTTTTTCAAACAACACCCACTGCCATGTGCGAAACTCCTAACTATGCCAATCACATGTGCTATGACAAATGCCATGCAGTTTTAAAAATTCACCTTGAGGATCACTTTAGTGCAATGCATCTCTTAACCAAAATCAGACTCAACCCGATACCTAGACTCTCTCTTTCAATTTATGACTTGGGTCATTCCTGCCTCCTTGTTATCTTAGAAGCCTGCCAGGAGCTGCTCCCCGTCCTCGTCAGACCTGGTCATTGCAGGTTGTCTCAAGACATACATCTACGAAGAGAGTCCCATTCCACATGTCCCATAACATGCTTCATTATGGTTTGTAGGTATCCCATCAGCTCATCCCATACCAAGCGACGGTTTATCAAGTCTAATAATGATAAGCTCATGCATTCACCTTCCTCAACTTTCATTTCAATTCCACAAGCGTATGCACTGAATGATCGTTATCACTACTCGTCATATCACATTCACTTCTAGATCAATTCTTATCACCAGAAGATTTCTAGTTCCACAAATGACCATCTCACAGATCAATTGCCTATGTTCAACAATATACCTCAAGGCCACAATCACAATCACATAATCCAATTGACCACCCATTATTCATAAGCAATTCTCTATTAGCCTCAAACACATCCACAACCTCAAATCCATGCTTATGGCTCCTCAATTTCTTCTTATTTCCTTGTGAGCCTCTATCATAGCATCACCCAATATCATCAACTAAATCGGCACTAGAACCATTAAAGTGTACACAAGTTCAAGCCTATAATCCTCAATATTCAGTGATCAATGCTTAATCCTAAAGGTCTCATATCTAATTGTCCTCAAGTCATCACTCCTTATCACTCCAAGTCTCATTCAAGTTCGATCGAGCTGACCTTGCTCTGATACAACTTAAATGGGGATGTCACGCCCCGAACTCGGCGAGCACGTGAGCATCCCACCTTCGCCGTTACCTTTAATGATCTCCTAGGAACCAACGGCCAATGCTTAAAAGTCTATATGAAACATACATGCGAAAGCAAGGACAACACCATAAAAATAACTTTTTAAGATAACTTAGGACAATAGAAAGGGATACACTTCTCATTAAATTCAAGGTCAGGTACAATTCTATTTACAAATAATATACAGTCTCTAAGGTCTCAATCAACTAAAATCTTCACATCCTCCAAAAGTTTCTTCCAATGCCAGTCCAAGGCAAGCTCGGGTCTCCATCGTCTAAGACCTGAAAATGTTGTCCAACGACGGGATGAGATATAAATCTCAGTAAGCTAAACCTAACCCTAAACTAGGCTATCAGTACCTCCAGAAGTTTTGTAAACAAGGTATTTTGGAATTAAAAACTTTGGCATGGTAAAACGGGGTACTTTCCAAAACATGGCATTTCAGTACTTTCAATACAGCTTGACTCAGTCAAGAAAAATCATGATAACTCTAAGCTTCGTACAATGGTAGGGTTTTCAATTAAAAGCAAACATTCGACGCCATCTAAAAAATCAAGATATTTCGAATGTCATTTCATGAATTTCCAGAAAACATATCATTTTCTATTACGCCCTTCCAAGGCCATTTTTATCACATGAGGCAGACTTAAAACTCGTAAGACAACTTTCATTCTTGAGGCAAATTATTCAAATCATGAGGCATTTTCGATTTCTCAAAACCCATTCTTTGAATTTCCTAGAAAACAAGTCTTTCCATTTCCGCCCATTCTAGGCCGCCCACTTTGGGGCTGCGAGATGATTCGATCTCCATATGACCTATCGGTACATATGAGACTCTCGCGTCCGGACCTAGAGATGATTCAGTCACCATACGACTCTCGACGCCCATTTTCAATCGAGATGAATCGCGTCAGTATGGGACTCTCTAGCCGCATGACCTCATCATGTCAAATGGGAGTAACTCCATCCCAATACGTTGGGCAAATTATAAATTCCTTGGCAATCCCACATGCCATCGGCGATCCCACACGCCAGTGCACTTATAATTTTTTCCGGCGATCCCACACCCCATTGGCGATCCCATACGCCAGTGCACTTATGATTTCCTCGACGATCCCACACGCCATTTATTCATAAAATTTCCAATTATAAAGCAGCCTCAAATTTTCGTTCAAAGAAAATAATTCATGCCTCAAAATACTTCATTCAATAACAACTCATGAAATCAAGCAGTTCATCGCCTACTCGAGGCATTCATTTCAAACGTCCCTCACTAGACAAAACATGTTCCACGTTACGAGATGTTATGAAGCTCTCCTAAAAACTTTGAAGAGAAACAACACCCCGAAGACATCTAATCAACTCGGTTTCTCCTTGGCGCGCGACGGTCAGAATCTGTCCAGTTTTGTATCACCCATAATCACCCATAAAACTCATTTTAAAACCATCTATTTACATCCATAGACCATATGAACATAGTACTAGATGTTGTGAAGCTCTCCTAAAAACTTTGAGGTCATTTGGAATTTCTAAGAGCTAGAACCAACACTTCTCCTCAGCTAGCTCAGAATCTGTCCGCTTTTCTTCCAAAAATCACCATAAATTAACTAGACCTCCAAAAATCATGAAACCAATGGTAAAATGTCAAGGACATCTTGAAATAACCTGTGGTGGTCGGAGCACGGCAAAACGACGAAAGGATGGACCCCTCGAGAAGGCCGAACAGAAGGCTTAGAAACTGTCTTCTGGAGCAGTTTTGGCTAGAGAGGAAAAGAAGGAAATTTTGAAGGAAATGGAGGAGGGGAAGGGGTGCACAAATTTTTCAGCAGCTATGAGAGATGCCCTCAAATAATTGGGGCCAATTTGTCAAGATCACAGTTAATGGAAATTAATGCTTGGTTTAACCATAGGATGATACTTGGCAACCTCGCATTGGTTGCTTCATTGACTTTGACTTCCATTGACTTTCTTTGCCTTCTTCTCCAAGCATTTTCGGCAGCCTCAAGGTGTGGGAGAAATGACTATTTCGACCTTCGAAGATCCTCAAGACAAAGACAAATGGGCGAGAGGTAAAACGGTCATTTGTCATTTTTCGTCCGAAACTTCGTTTCCTCTATTCTGAATGACCATTGGCTAGACGACGTCAAACCCTTTTCCAATTTTGAAATTCTTCATTTCCAATTTCCAATTCGAGCTTCCATTTCATATCTCAAGCCTCGAGGGGCGGAAATTCAGAATGTCACAGTCGGGGGTCCCTCGGCGGCATGTGGCAACTGGACTAGGGTCGGTGAGGTGGCGACTGGTTGGTGGAGGAGCGGAGGAGGTCCGGTGGTGGTGGCGGCGCAAACAAATCAAAGATGGAGGATGAGGATGAGGATGATGAGGAGGAGGTAGCCTTCGGTAAGGGGGGAAGAGGTATCCACGTGTGAACAGGACAGGAAGAGGGGGAACCCAACGGGAAAAGAGAGAGAGAAGAGTGAGAGAGGGTGAGAATGGTAGGTGACATTGGTAGTTGAGGAATTTGACTAAGGTGGGGCCCACATGTCAAATCAAATTCAAGTTCTTTGTCCTATATGCATGAATTATTGGGGGGGGGGGGGGTAATAAGGTAATTCAATAATTCGTGACTGAACGAAATTTTGGCTCGACAAATGGGGATTATTTTTAGTCTTTTCGCAAGCTAGGCTCGGTCAGGATTAGGCTCGGGCACGAAGATTTAAATCCTAATTCGCGGCGACTAAGAATTACAGAGCCTAATCTAAGCCGACTAATATTTCGAAAATTGTTCAAAATTCGTCTCTTAATTCCTTACGGTCCAAAATTCATATCGATTGAAATTCAATTTCATTCCTTTTTATTGAATTCAGGCCATTTACAAAAGACGAATTTCCAAGGAGTCACATTGGGAGAGGCCCGCGTCCGACCAGATAGGACCTCGCCAACTCGAGTTCCGCTCGAGAGAGGGTCGCAACAGACTGGCGACTCCGCTGGGGACTTATTCTAAACCAGAGTCTATGGTTAGGAATTTTAGAGGACTTGAGCCGATTAAAAGATTGATTGGTTTATCTAACCTTATTTTCTGTAGATACTTTGTATACCTCCGTATGCTAACCATCGTGTTAGGTGTTTTTGTAGATAGGAGAAATAAGGGGTGAAGTGATTGTTGGCCTTTTTCAAGTTGGAGTTGGGATTGTATGTTTATTTTTTTTCACATATTGAAGCGGTGTTTTGATACAAACTGCTGTGCATGACTTTGCATTGTGATCATCACGACACATCTCATACACTGACGGTCAAAGCCCAACTACAACCACCTCTAGGTTACCTTAGATAGGGAAAGGGTGCGAAAGGATCTCGTGTTTGATGGAACTTGAGACCTTCGTATTTGTTCCCTCTCACAATCCAAATTGGTGATCTCTAGCCTTCTTGAGAGGGTACTCTTGGGGAGGAATCTGCCATATTTAAATTATGGGAGCCAAAACCGTAGGTTCCTCACCTGACCTTTTGATTTTTAGAGTATACCTCCCACTTGTCTCATGCGCATGACTTTGGATGGTTGGTATACTTAAAAAAAAATCTCGCCAATCACTGTAAGTATAATTTTTTCTTCTACTTGTTTATTTCCTAGTGAAATTCCATGATTGACAATTCGTGGGAATCAGTCGAATGCCTTGAGTGTTTGAGTTTATAAATGAAAATTTTTTACAAAGAATTTTGGATACAAAGTTGGAACACATCTAAGTTGTCCCTACAGAGTAGAAGGTTTATCCAAAATTTCAATCATGGATTAAGATGCCATTTTTTATGTCTAAAATTGTTCTGATCCAAGATTTTGGGGCACAAAGTTAAAGCCATGTTTCCACTCACATTTTTGTGTAGTGTTTTCTTAAATAAGAATCACATGGTTGACACAAAGCAATCTTTCAAGACTAATGCCCCCATTTGCTTACAAAATTTTTTGAGAATTAAATGGGCGTTCGATTGATGACTGTGAATCGATTTTTTAATGATGTCTCCTCTTATCTTGAAATCTTGGCGGATATGAGAAGCTCGTAAATAGGGATTATAGGATATGTATTGTCGCATTGCTTTCATTATAGGAGGCGACCTCATTGAGAGATGTCTTTGCTGTATAAAATGCTAAATGTGTCTACTTTCTGACAGGTTGTGCATGACAGAAACTTATTGAAGAGTCCTTCATCTAATCACATACAAGATGTGATGGAACGACGGTAAAACTGTAATTGCTCCAATAAAAACTTCGAGTGTTATACTTAACTTATTCGTTTATTTCTTTTGCCAACAGGTCGAAATGGTTGAAGGCCAATAATGCGAGACTTGTTTTCCCTGTAAGATGAAAGGAAACTCTCCTTCATCAGATGCCACCCATTAGGTTTCCAAGACAAGATGAATCGACTATGATAAGCCCTAAACAAACAACATGAAGAAGGGGCAACCTAATTTGATCGACTCTCTCTCTAAGTTGAAAAGGATGTATTAGTTTCAAATTAAATTGATTTGTTTGTGAATTGATATGATTACCCACACTTGCTCATCTCTGATGCTCAAAATGATGAATGGGATCGTTGAGGAACATCCCTTCATCTCTTATGCTCAAAATGATGAGAGCTGAGGAAATATACTTTGGGGATAGTAAATCTGTAATCATTTCAATTAAAGCTTATTGTACGACAATTTATTTATTCATTCCTTCTGTCATTTAGGTGAAATAAAAGGATTGTGTGAGGTTGAGATCCGTCTCTTTAAAAAAGACTCAATTGTTGACCCTCAAAACTTAAGGCTAATGTGACATGGCAAGATCGAAGCGCGTCTCAAGGAGTACGAATACTCATGTTTCTTGCGATGAGATGGATGATCGCCCAACCATAAAAGGATGTATCTCGTTCCTCATTTCAATCCTTGTCAAGATATGAAATGATCTTTTCCTTTTCTATATGAAGGATGAAGAAAACTAAATGTTTGTTTGCGAAGCAACACTTCAATGTGTAAATGCACATAAATAGGAATAAATCGACGCTTATGGATCTCGAGAAGCAGAATGCTTGACAGGCGTCATGAGGTCATTATTGACACCCGATTTTGGATTAGTCTTTTTTCCAGTTTATTTTTTTAGAAAATTCACAAAAAATTCATAAAAAGTGGAAAATTTTCAAAATCAACTTTGGTAGCCTTGGTCAAGCCTAAGGGACCATTTTGACAAAAAAAAAATGTTCCATATTTTTCACAGTTTTTAGTATTTTTAGAAAATAGAAAAATACTAGAAAAAGTCATGAAAAATAGCATTTGAGGTCACAAAAATATGAAAAAATTGGCAATATTTTTATTTAAAATCCCTTGTCTTTTTGACCTCATAAAAGTAAAAATCCAAGTTCAATTGTATATGTTCCTTTGATTACATATATGTTGGAATTTGGTAAAAAAAAATGTCAATTGAGCCTTTTAATTTATATTTTTTGGCATTTTGAGAATCTTGTCTTCAAATCTGATTGTCCTTATTTGCAATTTGGCCTAATTGTTCACGTAAATGGTTTAATTGCATGATTTTGACAAAATTACACATTTTATTGCAATTTAGTCCTTGAATTTGGGCATAATTGAAATTACTTTTAATTCAAGGGCTACGTTTACAAATTGAAGTCACTGCCCAATGTTTTTCATCATTCTGAGTCTATTGGCAGAGGTGGTTTGGTCCAATTTGACTATTTAAGCCCTCAATTGCATAATTTTTCGAATTGCAATTAAATGAAAATTTGGGGTTTTTATAGAAATTGGCTAGAACTTTTGGGGAAAAACACATTTTTAGATAATATTCATAACCTAAATTTGATTCTAAGGTTTAATTACGAAAATTTCCCACAAAATTATGATTAATTTTGAAAAAATCAAGTCAGAACCGCTTCCGACCGGTTTGGAACAGTGTCGTCTTCTTCCCCAAAAACTCCGCAGATGAACAATGGCAGGCCGAACTTTGATGGTCAAATTGGAGGTTCAATTGACCATAATCGGCAGATCTAGGGTAGGGCTTTCGGTATTCAGGATGAGACACATCTATCGGGATCGGTGGCATCGTCAATGATCGCCAGAGTAAGGAGGAATTGGCTGGTCAATGCCGCGGTGGTCGTTTCCGGCGCTGCTTGGACCAAATGGCTTGACGGAATTGCCCACCGTCTCCGGCGCTGCTTGGACCAAATGGCACGCATGATCACATGCCATTTGAGGTCAGTTAGTCCCCTCCGTTCGAAGCAAAAAAAAAATCGAAATGGGAATACAGCCTTCAGAGGCTTTCTAGAAAAAGGGGGTTGGTTAATTCGATTTCGGGGGGAGAGAGAGAGAGAGAGAGAGAGAGAGAGAGAGAGAGAGAGAGAGAGAGAGAGAGAGAGAGAGAGAGAGAGAGAGAGAGCTCGCCATCGTCAAGGGCTTGAGCTCGAATTGTGGAAGCACTGGTTGGGCTCTTCTAGGCCAAACCGAAGCTTCTAAGGGTCACCGGGAGGTCGCCTGAGCTCTAAGGAAGCGATCGCCATCAGCCACCCCGTTTGAAACCGTGAAAACAGATAAGACGTAGCTTAGAGCTCCTCACTGTGCATCAATGGCGACTCACATATCTCACGTTCATTCTTACATTTAGTGTGTGCGTTTTGTTCCCCAAGCATCACTGACCATCACTGCATCTTCATTTTGCATCAGTTTGCTTTAACACTTCGAATTGAGTCTCCAAACCTTTCGCCTTAAGCTGAGTATGGGCTCAATCGGAGCCCGAGGTAAGTGTTCTGAACCTCTTATGATGCTTTTGTGTTGATGAATTGAATTGAAATGCCATGAATCGCATGATTAGAGTAGCAATACTCGTACTGGTTTGAGCTTGCATGTGCTTGATTCCATTGATGAAATGCCTTAATTCTGATATATATGAAACTAGAAGATAAGGCGAGTCAAATGGAACTAGTTTTATGTTAATCGGTCTAGGTTTAGTCGTTCATCGGCGCCGGAGAAGTCTCGACCGTCCATTCCGTCGAGGTCTAGAGGTTGAAGAAGAAGCTGACGTGGTAGAGTCAACGAGTCAAAGGTCTAGGTGGCAGCATGTAATTGGTCCACATAGGTGTTGAGTTGGTTCGACTGTTAGTTTGTTAGGCTGAGTCAGCTTAGATCGTACGGTCTAGGTAAATCGAGTTCGATAATTGATGACCGTCCGATTAGTAATTAGGAATATCCAAAAATGGTTTTATAATTAGAAAATCAAAACAGACTGAAACGGTGCCATTTAGGTTAGTGATCGAGCGGCGTCGTTTAGGTTAGTATAGATGGACGGTCTAGATTGAATCTTGGCTTTTAATCGTGTCCGTAGGTTTAAGTAATCAGATCTGATGGCTGTGGAATAATCGGCTTTTTCATCTGAGCTGTGGGTTTTAGTCGATCCAGCGGCCGTGGAATAGCCACGTGGTCTAATAAGAACCGTCGGATTAAAATCAAATAATCGAAAAGAAAAAAACACGGAACAACGTCGTTTTGGAGGCCGGTTTGCGCGGGTTTAGGTTTGGGTCTGGGCTGGGTTCCGGTACGAGTGGATCGGGTCAACCTAATCCAAATCATTTCTTTTCCTTTTTTAATAAAAAAATCAAAAAATGATTTTAAAAAATAAAAAAAATCGAAAAAATCCTAGAAAATTGTAAAAAATGTAAGAAAATCCTAGAAAATGCTAAAAAAATGTAAGAAAATTGTAGAAAATTCCTAGACACTCGAGAAATTCCAAAAAATTAAGGAATGACCACAGACAACTGGTTAATCCTATTTTTGGGATTTCTTATACATTCTTCCTGAAGTTGACGATTTTGCCCTTTAGGGGTAAATCGCCTCTGCTTTGTGCATGAGATTGGTCGAAAAGGTCGAGATAAGGGTTAAGGTTAGTTAGGTGACCAATCCTTCTTTTTGGATTTTCGAATCTCATACTTTTGTCTAAAATGACGATTTTACCCCTCAAAAGGTAAATTGTCTTTCCCATTTCAATGAGTTGTGAAAATTGCTCAAAACTAGGATTATGGGTTTGGTGGTTGATCAATCCTTTTGTTTGAGATTTTTACGTCTCGTCATCTTCTGAAAGGACGATTTTACCCCTCAAAGGGTAAATCACCTTTTAAAATTCCATAAAATTCTGAAAATTCCCGAAAAATAGGAAATGAATTGATTTGATGACCAATCCTATTTCCAACCACTTTTGATTTCAAACTTCTTCAGAATTACGATTTTTCCTCTCATGGGCAAATCATGTCTAAACACTCTTGAGCTTTGATTGACACTACTCTAGGCTAATAGGGCCTTATTAGAGATGCCACGTTGTGTTCATGTGATTTATCCGCATGTCTTGGATCCTTGATTTGCGCACCTCTTTTACTGATTGTGAGTGTTAAGATAGTCACTCCTATTTACATGAACTCCTAGATTTAGGGTTCGCGCCTCACTCATCTGCATGAAATCTTAGGTCAGATAAATCAGTCAACTTAGATACCGAAAGGGCGTCAACTCTGATAATTGGCGTAACTAAGTCCCCCATCTCACTTCTCTGATTTTCGTATAATCGAATAGATAGCTCCCAACTATTCGATAGGGTTTCCAATCGTACCTTCCACGAAACGATTGGTGGCGACTCCTTGGCATGTATACGTATCACATGTCACTAGATCGCACTGAAGGTCGACCACGTATACGTCCATTACGATTTGGGTAATGGACCTTGGAAGAGGCCCGCGTCCAATCAGACCTGGACGGCCCATTAGCCCTCGAGAGTAGAGGCAGCCTTGAGAGGGTCGCGACAGACTAGCGACTCCACTGGAGACTTATTCCAAACCAGAATCTCTGGTTATGAATTTTAGAGGACATGAACCAATTAAAAAGTTGATTGGATTATCCGACCTTATTTCCTACAGATGCTCTTGAAGGTGAGGTACGTATGCTAACCGTTATGTTAGATGTTCTTTGCAGATTGGGGAAATAAGGGGTGGAGTGTTTGCTGACATTTTTCCTACAGGTTGGAGTTGGGAATGTATGTTTATTTTACGCACATATTGAAGCGATGTTTGATACAAACTGTTGTGCATGACTTGTCATTGTGATGATCACGACACATCTCACACACATGCAGTCAAACCCCAACTGCAACCACCTTTTAGGTTACCTTAGATAGGGAAAGAATAAGAAAGGATCTCGTATTTGATGGAACTTGAGACTTTCGTATTTGTTCCCATTTACAATCCAAATTGGTGATATCTAGCCCTCTTAGGTGGGTACTCTTATGGAGGAATCTTCCATATTTGGATCTTGGGAGCCTGAGCCACAAGATCCTCACCTGATTTTCGATTTTTTAGAGTATATTCTTGTCTCATGCGCATGTCTGTAGGAGGTTGGTATACCTAAAACCACTCATGGTTACAAGGGAACGTTCATTATTCCTTGGGGTTTGAGGTTGGTAAGGCATTTACTACATGATGTACTTTCTCATACATGTTATGTAATGTGATTACATGTTGCATGCCACTTACATGCATGGCATACATTTTGAAATCATCAAAGTGGCTAATTAAAATAACAACGTAGGGGATAGGATGTCGCTATTTCCTAAGAGTTCGTCGGAGTTAGTAACCTTCGAGCGTCTAAGGAGAGTCACTCGTCTTGGGCCGAACACAAGGTTGCACTTTACTAGATTTGTGCATGGCCGAGAGCTGACGGGGGCGTAAACAATATGCTGAAGATTACAAGACCCGCTACAATGTCGATAAACTCAGGTTCAAGCGGCAAACGGACGAAATGTTCAAAGATTATATGGAGATGAAAAGATAAATTCGCAATCACCTAGCTAGAGAAGCATATGCCCGTCGAAAAGCTGAACGTCAAGCCAAGGAGAATAGATCAATGTTAACCCTTTGGGGAAGGAGGAGGCATTCCGCCATCAAGACAAAGCCGAAACGTATCATACTCAAGAAGACAAGACCCAAAAAGATCCATGAAGTCATTATACCATGAATGAGAGAATGGCCAGGGGAGCTAAATCATCTCAACCATCCTACCGAAGACTACCCTCTACACTTTGAGGGACGCTCAACTAAAGAGGAAACCCTGATCACTGAGCCGTATCCTGTGGAGGGGCAAGACGAAGATGGAATCGAAGCCCCTGAAGTCATTATACCATGGATGAGAGAATGGCCAAATGAGCTAAATCATCTCAACCAACCTACCGAAGACTACCCTCCACTCTCTGAGGGACGCTCAACTAAGGAGGAAATTCTGATCACCGGGCCGTATCTTGTGGAGGGGCAAGACGAAGTTGCAATCGAGGAAGAACCTCCAATGGACTACTATTCTGAAGAAGATTAGATTTTGGGAAGGGATAGTCTAGATCCCACACTCCATCGGCCTTTTATGGCTTTCTTGTTTTAGAATAAGGTCGATTGGCATTTCCACTTTTTGAGATTCATCTCCACCTCTCTTTCTTGATAGTCCCTCTTGTAATAAGGAACTTACTCCACTATACTCCCATTTGATGTTTTGACTAATGGAATGTGACGCTGTTATTTCCTTTAGTCACTGGGATGATTCTGATTAATTGCATTATTCACTTGCTTGAAATTCAAATTAGACCTTGAGTCGGGTCTTTCATACCTGAAAGGGATTCTAATTTCCATTTCATTAACTAGAATATGCAATTAAATCAGTTCATGCATATTCCGTGAAATTTGCATAATCACATGTTTAAAGTAATCTTTGGCGATTGATTTTTCAAAAATCATTTGCATATTTTAGACTTGATGGGAAAGAATGACATCCAAGTGTTCAAAATCCCTCGGATTGAGCTCCTAGCTCGGTGGGACAGCATGGGTGAGGCCAACCGAAAGTACGCCAGATCGCGACTAGGATATCGTTGGATCTTTTGAAAATTGAATATCTACTTGCCTTCATCCAAGCCATGGCGCTTTATTGGGATCCTACCACCGCAACTTTCTGCATTGAAGGATTGGAAATCACTCATACCCTTGAAGAGTATAGCGCCACCATTAAAGTCGAGTTTACTCACTTATTAGTCCAACCTCCCATAGGATTTGAGCCTTTAAGTCAACTAGCTGAATTCGTCAATACAAGCTTCAATGAAATCAAAGCAGACGCCAAGAGCAATTCTGGGCGGGTTTCCCTATCCTAACCTCCCTGCTAGCAAAGGAACTAAGTCAAGGAGAGCCTTTGTCTTAGCATTCTTTAGTTTTGTGCTATTCCCTATTTCGTCTGTCACATTTGACCCTACCATGGCCACAGTAGTCAGACAAGTCTAATATGGGTGGGACTATTCCAACCTTATCCTGCCGAAACCTTCATTTCCCTGAATCATTTCTGGAAAGAAGATAAGGGAATCTTTAGAGCCTCTAGTGGTCTCCTATACCTCTGGTTCACATCTCATATCAAGCAATTTCATATCTGTATGGGTTTCACTGAGATTAGTTCTGATGCCTATCCCCTTAGAACTTTCGTCCGAACTCACACATGTATTCCTAAGTTTAATTTGAAAGAGTGGAAAGAGTTCCTTAGGACCCTGAAACTTGAACAACTCCGATGGCGGCTTAGGCTACCAACGCTGGAAAAAGTTAGACTCGCATGCAACAATGAAGACCTAGTCCCCTTGTTATGATTCATAGGTGCCACCGCATACTACCCAAGGAGGGTTATCCGACAAATCAGAACACTACAGGAGATCCCTCCATCACCCCGACCAAATGTCTTTTCGTTTGACATGCCCAAAGAAATTCTCACAGGCGAAAAGAAGAAGCAGTTTGAAGCAAAGGTGGAGGTTATCATACGCTCTTTGAAAGAATCCCAGATTGAAGAAATAAAGTGTCCAGATGATATGACTCCTAAGATGAATACTCATAGAGCTTCCACAGAATACATTCGATACTTTGAGGAGGCCAGACGCAGCTTTGTCGAGCCTTACATACCAGAATACATCGTGCTATATATACCTGGAGTAGAGCCGTATATACCTGAAGATATAGGATCGCCACCATATTCTAGAGACGAGGAGTCTCAGACAAAGGGACTTGATCTCTATTGAGATGATGAGGGCACCTTAGGCCCCAAGTGTCCTAGGCTTAGATAGGACGATTTTGTCAAGTGTAGGATTTGTGAACATTATGATGTTCCTTGGCATTTGAATACTCATTTGTAATAAATGTTACTTTTTGCATATGTGTGCGCATAGGCATGTTTTGTCGATACATCAAAAACTATAATCAAGGATTATACTTCTTGTAATTTCATGAATTCTCTTGGTGAACTATTGAAAGAACTGCTCATGTGAGACTAAGGCTCACAAGGTAGTCTTTTTTCTCATTAATCAATAGAAAACATGCAATTAAAGGAATTTAGTGCTTTTCTTATCTATCTTAAAAAGGTATTTACTGGTTGTTTTCAAATAAACAGGTACTCTTTAATCGCGAAACTGCCTAAGCATTGTTCCCGCACTCGACTTAAGACAAGAATGGAATAGCAAGAGTTGACTCCACGAGCAGGCATGCTGGAGACTCAAATGACTACTATGGCTACAATGATGGCTGAGAGAAAGGTAATGTTGGAAGCCTCTCAAGCCAGACAAGCAACAGTACCTAACCTGAACGACTCAAGTCAGCCCTCGATGCCCAATACGACTGACAAAGGGACAACTGAAGGTGCCCAACCTATTGTAGAAGACAGTCGCGTGCCAAATGTCTAATCGCAGCCAAAGACACCCCCCATTGTCATTAAACTTAAGAGAAAGGAGAAGGGAAAATAATCTATGAAAACTAAAGTCGAGGCCCGTTTTGACAAGATATCTCCTTTCGCCAAAGTGGAGACTCCTCCTGATTACAAAGAGCCAGACTTTGTAAGAAAGTACAATGGGACAGGTTGTCCCCGCGCCCACCTCAAATATTATTTGCGTAAGATGGCGCACTATTCAGATTATATTCCGCTGTTGATGAATAAGTTCCAAGAGAGTTTGGCTGGCGCCACTCTGGCTTGGTTTATTGAGTTGAACCTTGACGATTACGATGGATGGGAAGATCTTGCTGAGGATTTCCTTAGGCAGCATAAGTTTAACACAGTTACGGCTCCTACGAGGGAGGATTTGTTACGAACCGTAAAATGAAAGAACGAGATGATCAGAACATATGCCCAAAGGTGGCGAGCTTTGCAACCCAAAGAAAGCCGTTGATCCCTGAAGACGATTTGATTGAACTATTTCTGAAGGTGCTTCCATATGAATATTTCGATAGGCTGAACACCTCAGGGTGCCAAACCTTTGCACACTTAATAAAGGTGGCAAAAAGGTTGGAGTGGGCTTTGAGAGAAATGAGGTTGCATGAAACTGTAACAAGAAGGAAATATCCCTCGAGAAAGGAAAGGGAAGTTGGAGTCGATATAGCATTTGTACTTGATTCCCATAAGCCCAAGATGTGTGCTAACTCTAACCAGGCCAAGGGAGGATCATCATGGTCAGTACCTAAAGGGCAGGAACCAAGGAAGAAACAGCCTTAGAGGCAATTTTCCCAACTCCCAAGACCGTTATCTAAATTGCTCCCGATGTTATTAGAGCAGCACTGGTGGCAAAGGAACCTCCTAGAGCAAATCCAGCAAAATACCATAGTTTCAATGAAAGCCAAACCTGCGCCTATCACATGGGTGAAATAGGACATAATGTAGATAATTGCTACATCCTAAAATTGAAGGTACAAGCTCTCATTGACAGTCAGATTTTGAAGTTTGACGATGTAACTCCAAATGTACACGAAAATCCACTCCCTAACCACCACGCAATTGATGTTATCTTTGCTGTTGAGGAAGAAAACCGCCTAGAGTTGAAGGTGAATGTATTCAAGCTGATCGATATTCTGGCAATCGCTTCGTCATACTCAAAGGAAGGAGAGGTGTCGATCAAAAGAAAGAAGATATGCATCGTCAAGATGATGAGCTTATGGGCAATGGCAGACGTTACTGACGAATTGTTTGAAGGAACTAAGGCCTATGTGAACCTAGAATGGAATTAATTTGTGGTTGAAACTGAGCGAGGAAATACGTGGAGTGTTCCTCATGAGAGCTTGGTAGGTGACGTTGAAATGATCACTAAATTAGAAGAAGAGCTCGACGAGGAGGAGCAAGAGATTACCAAGAGACATTTGGCCGATCGCAGGTTTGCGGCTGAAGCCCTAGAAAAATGTGAAATAGTAGACAACCTGCGCGAGGACTCTAGGAAGTATAACTTCAAGGTCAAATACTCTGCTCCCCCCAGTTTCTTTCAGAGAATGGAGGACATCGTACCCGACGGATGGAGTGGCATGGACGATCCTGTCCAATCGGAAACCACAGATGACAAAGCTACACCAATACCCGAAGAATGTAAATCTTCACCCGACCAAGTGATGTTGGGACAGTTTCTCCGCATCAAAGAACAAGTGAATGACCTCTCATGCGAAATAGAGGACGTGTCGCTACAACTAACAATGTTTGATCCCTCTCAAACAACGAGCAATACATCCGGCATAGAACAATATGCTCAGATTCAAGACTGGAACTCTCGAATAGAGAAGTTCGAGCTCAATGGCAAGACGTGACTAGATTATTCGACAAAGTGATAGAGCAGTTAAGTTTTTTAACTCCATTTGAATCAAATGCTGCTGAGAGATATCTTCAGTCAGAGTATGAGGATAGCTTAAGAGATTTTGATGATATTGTGGGGATGGTCGAGACTTCGACGACAATAATAATCAAACTGGATGAGATCGATGGTATGAGCCCGAAAGAAGACTGCTCAGTAAAACCCGTCATAATTTGTTTACCGGATGACGAAACAGATGAGGAAACAGATGCAGAGGCATTTGGCCTAACGACGGTCACCATAAAAGTTCCCCCTAAGGAGGAGTACAATCCTAAAGCAATCCCTTGGACATATGGAACAAGCGGAATTGGAGCTGTAATATGGTCTGGACGATTCTATGCCCCGAGGGATGGTGAATCTGAAAAGAAGGAAGTTTCGAAAGAAGGTGCGGAAAAGTTCTTATCCATCGTTAAAACCAGCGAGTTCGAGGTGATAGAGCAATTAAGAAAGATGCCTTCCCAAATATCTTTGTTATATTTGTTCATCAACTTAGAGAAGCACGAGAATGTGTTGTTGGAGATACAAAATGAAGTATATATCCCTAAAACTATCAATGAGGTACAGCTGGGAGACTTTGTAGGGGCAATCCTTCTAAAAGACCAATTGAGCTTCTCAAATGAAGACTTCTCCATAGAAGGAAGAGGGCACAACAAGGCCTTATACGTCACTGCATACTGCAATGGGAAGAGAGTAGCACATGTGTTAATCGACAACATATCTGCTTTTAACATGTCACGCCCCGAACCTGGCGAGCACGCGAGCATCCCACCTCCGTCGTTACCTTTGATTATCTCCCAGGAACCAACGGCCATTGCTTAAAGATCTATATGAAACATACATGCGAAAGCGAGGACAACTCCATACAAATAAAACACAAGATGACTTAGGACAAAAGGGTATTCTTCTAAGTAATATCAAAGTCAGGTACAATTCTAACTCCAAAGAATATATTCAATCCCTAAGGTTTTAATCAGATTAATCTCCATTGCCTCCAATGACTTCCTCATATGCCAATCCATGGCAACCTCGGGTTTCCATCACCTAGGACCTGAAAAAATGTTGTCCCACGACGGGGTGAGATATATAATCCCAGTAAGTCGAACCTAACCCTAAACTAGGCTGCCAGTACCTCTAGACACTTTTGAAAAACGTGGGTATTTTGGTATTAAAAACTTTGGCATGGCAAAACGGGGTACTTTCCAAAACATGGCATTTAGTACTTTCAAAACAGCTTGATCCAATCAAGGAGAATCGTGATAACTCTAAGCTTCGTACAAAGACAGGGTTTTTAATCACACGTAAGCACTCGACTCCATCTCAAAAACAAGAGGAAATTTTCACTTCTTTCTCAAAAGAATCATTCCTTGAAATATTTAGAAAATACGTTCTTTTCTTTCACGCCCCTCTTTGGGCCAATTTCCTTTCACGCCCCTCTCTGGGCCAATTTCAAATCATGAGGCAAATTTTCAAACATGAGGTATTTTCGATTTCTCAAAACCAATTCTTTGAATTTCTCATAAAACAAGTCTTTCCATTTCCGCCTATCTTGGGCCAAAACATATCAAGAACCATGTTTCAGTCTTTTATCTTCTTTACGCCCATCAAAGGCCTCCCTCCTTGGGCCGCGAGATGATTCGGTCAATCATATGACTCTCGACGTCTTATCGAGATGATTCGGTCATCATGACTCTCGCTGCGAGATGATTCGGTCTCCATATGACCCGTCGGTACATATGATACTCTCGCGTCCGGACCTAGAGATGATTCGGTCACCATACGACTCTCGACGCCCATTATCAATCGAGATGAATCGTGTCAGTATGGGACTCTCTAGCCGCACGACCTCGTCAGGTCTAATGGGAGTAACTCCCTCCCAAAACATTGGCCAAATTATAAATTCTCGGCGATCCCACACGCCCGTGCACTTATAATTTTTCCCGGCGATCCCACACGCCAGTACACACATAATTTCCTCGGCGATCCCACACGCCATTTTATTCATAAAAATTTCAGTCATAGTAAGCCTCAGCTTTTTCATTTCAAGAAAACAGTTCATGCCTCAAAATTCATCATTCAAAAACAACACAGGAGATTCATCGCCAAAACAAGGCATTCGTTTCAAATGTCCCTCAACTGGACAAAACATAATCCCCATCATAAAATTCTCAGTCAAGCACATGCATCACACGAATTAATTCAAACAAGGCCTCGGACAATTTAATGAACACGGCCATTTCACGAAACTCAAGGCTTGACACAAAATCATGGTTTCATAAATCATCTCAAAACTCAATTGGTGATTCAATTCACTCAAAATACTCAAACGAAACGGAAATCTCCACAAAGCATGTCAAAAGCCCAACCACATTCCATGATCAAGTTAAGACTCCTCAATTCAACCTTGATTTCAACATTTCCATGCCAACCCACTCAAGCTCAATTTGTCAAAATAGGACAGATTTGGGTTTTCTCGCATCTCTCACAAAATCACTTCATAAAACCTTTCATTCCAACCCAAAGCTTCGTCCTTTAGTAACCTAACATCCTAATAAAGGTTTAGGAATAACTTACCTCTTCAAGCAAGCTTACAAATGCCACGTGCAATTCCTTCTAAAGTCCACAAATGCATAGCCAAATCACGTCAAGCGTCGTCCTACGGACAAAGTACAATTCCCGTCAATTAACTCCGCCAAATTTCAATCCGATCGAACTAATTTCTTGCCGAGACATCAATTGACGTCCTAGGACATCCCAATAATCAATTTGGACCATAGAAACACTTCCTAGAATCACCAAAGGGTTCGGTCAAGGCTGGAACAGAATTGGACAGCATTCTGTTCTGCCTTTGCCCTATTCCAACAGCCCATAATTCACCTCAAATCACCAATTTATTGTCCAATCTTCTTGCCAAGACCTAGATTTACATATCTAGGACATCCCTTAATGATTTGGAAGCAAAATAACACCCCTAGGATGTTCAAATGGCTCAACCTCCACAGATTGTCCACCGATCAGATTTTCACTCAATTCTGTCCACTCAATCTCAGCCATGAAACACCCCTAAATATCAATTGAAAACATCATTTCTTCTCATACACATGTAGTACTATAAGTTATGAAGCTACCCTCGAAAATTGGAGGTCATTTGGATTTTCTATGAGCTAGAAACACCACCTTTCCTCAGCTAGCTCAGAATCTGTCCACTTTTCTTCCCAAAATCGCCATAAATTAACCAGACCTCCAAAAATCATGAAACCAACGGAAAAAAGTCAAGGACATATTGAACTAACCTGTGGTAGAAGGGCTTGACCAAAAGACGCCGTGAAGAGCCGTTCGAGCTGACCAAACAGCAGGGTCAGAAACTGTCTTCCGAGCAGACTAAGCTAGAGAGAAAATGAAGAGGAAAATGAAGCAAAAATGGAGTAGGACCAAGGGTGGTCGTCCAATTGCAGCTGATGAAGACTAAAGGAGACAACCATCAAATAATTGGGGCCATTTTGTCAAGATTTCAATTAATGCCATTTAATGCTTGGTCCAATCAAAAGATGACACATGGCAAGGCTCAATTATTGGTCTTCAAGCTTTGACTTCCATTGACCAGCTCTCCCTCCATATTTTCGGCAGTTACTAGGGATAGGTAAATGACCATTTTGACCTTTCAAAGATTCTTAAGTAAAGGGCAAAAGGGCGAGGGGTAAAATGGTCATTTGGCACTTTTCGTCCGAAACTTCATTTTCCTCATTTTGAATGACCATTGGCGAGGCGACGTCAAATTCAATTCAAATGTTGGAATTCCTCAATGTCCAATGCCCAATATCAAGGTCCAATTTCGTGTCGAACTATCATCGATTGTAATTCCAGTTTATCTCAAACTGACGGGCGACTCTTGCAAGCGCTACGCGTATCGACCTTGGGATTTTTCTCAAGCCGTGGCGATTTTGGTTGTCATGTAATTGCGAGGGTTTATCACTAGTTCCTGCGGTCCTGATCATCGGAATCCGATTTAGGAAATTCTCGCAAATTACACATTGGTTAAGCGGAATCACCCGCGTCCCAACGTATAACACTAGCATGGCATTCCATGATCGTTCCTAGATCGATCTCTGCTGGCCCAAAATATTCCCTCGACAATCCTTATGGTCAAAGCGCCATTTCTCATTTAAAATCCTCAGGTCCACGTACCCGACCTTGTGTTAGTCTTTCCCTTTCGGTCAGTTAGCTCGAGAGTGGCCTGCTTCGAGCGAGATACCACTGAAACACACCGATCGATATCCTTCCATTCCATAACCTCGAGAGGGGTCGGAATTCGGAATGTCACAACTCTTCTCCCCTTAGAGAAATTTCGTCCTCGAAATTTACAACCTTCGAAATCATCCAATCTTATGGGGGTATCAACGCCTCACCATTTCTTCTATGGCCAAAGTGACTCGTATCGTCCAGGACATATAAGCTCCATTTGTTTAACCTCTCTTGTCCACATCGAACCATAGCCTTCTCGACTTTTGAGGCAAATTCATGATTGAGTCCTTAGTAGTTCGTCCTCGATTCCATTCAAGATTCTCCAATGACCATTTATTCCATCAATCTTACAACGGTTACGCTTTTCCTCGTTGGCACGTTTCCTCGTCCTTGAACTTTAAAATTCCCACTCTCAATTTCAATGTTCTTTCCCCAGGTATTCAGAAGTCTGGATTTTCTCCTTGTCACTTTTATTCACACTATCCCTTTGTCATTAATGTCCGTGGATTAACATACCTTAGTCTCTTCCTGACCCTCAGGTCCAATACTTGAGGTAGTTATTATGCCCGTCAATCGGCAAACTTCCAATTTAGAAGTTGAATCTCTCACTTCGTGAGGTAAGGTCTGTCCTCCAATCGCCAATCACACGATGCTCAATTTCCTACTATACACATCCGCTATCGTATTCGCCTTTCCATAGCGATATAAAATATCTTCCTTCGTCCTTAAGCAATTTCATTCATCCACGTTGCTCCACGTTCATTTCTCTTAGGCAACCAAATACTTTAAGTCCTCACGGTCTATGTGAACTCACATCCTTTCTTCACGCAAGTAATGTTTCTCAAGCTTTATCACAAGGACGTTTGCGAGCCAACTCCAATCATGCATTCGGCACTCCAACTCGTAGGGTCTTACTATCGCGACATACACCCAATGTCCACTTCAGATCGCCTTGTTACGCTTCATATCTCTTTTCTACGACATGTCATTACGTTCTCAGGATTTTTCCAATTCCAAACGAAAATGCCGTTGTCGACGTGATCACCAACTTGACTTAAGTCCTTAAAACTCCTTCGTGTTCATCCATCCATTCACGATACGTTTCATTCTTAGTCAGTCCTATCACCAGATTAACTATTTCGGGGATTCCTCTCACGCATCATTCACAATAATCCAGCAGGTTTAGAAAAACCTCAAGCCTTAGTAGCTCACATCGGCCTTACTCAATCCACTATCATTTCCCACCCTTGAAGGTTCCACATGGATTCTATTTTTCACAGACTTTACGTCTTAAGAAACGCCATCTTATTAAGACGAAACTCGCATTTATTACTCTTTGCATACAGCGAGTGTTCATGTCCTTCTTGACTCTTCGAATAATTTGATCATCGTCTCTAAAGACGGTAACAATCGATCCAATTACTCCTTGAATACTCAATTCGATTGTTATCAGTTCTTCTACTACCAAGTGTCGAATCATTTCAACTGTCCATGGTACCATTCACTTGAGAGCTCATATCTTTGCTCTCTGTTCTCAAGGGTCCTCACTAGGGCCATACAATATTTCATTCATTTTTGTCACTCTTTCCTCAAGAAGCATTAGTGTCTTTAACCGCTAGATTTCATAACCAGCCAATGCTTCTTTCTTCCTTAATACAGACGCTTAATCTTAATATCAAGACAATTCAGATGTTCTCTACCTTTCACACTAGGGCCTCTTACCCTATGAAGAAAACTATACGCTTCAATGGCATTCCCTTGCCTCAAGTCCACCTTGTCCTTCTCGTTCCATAGGACGTCTATACCACAACAATGCCTTTACTTTAGAATTCAGATGCCACCGAACTTAGCCTTCCTCTTTCATTAACTCAATCACCTCAAGTGACAAGGTCTCAAGGATCAAGGTCCCTTTTTGGTTTCCACATATTCACACCTTGGAAATTCAATTCGATTAAATCAAGTCACCATGCGGCTATAATCCAAGCACCCTTTTCGCTTATTCAACCATTCATTAGAACCGCGCGTAGTCAGGACTATCAAGTCCATTCACTTTTCTTTCCATCAGCGACCATCTCATGGCCCAATCATTCTTAAGGACAACGCCTTATCCTTTAGGGAATAACAGCTTTTAATTCCATCTCTAATGGTTTAAGTTCATTCTCAACCAATCTCATAGAATCATTAAACCCAGGCAACTAATATGCCAGTTTTTTCCCTTAACACTTCCCATGACAAAAGAGACGGACTATCAATTCAATTTTTTCCACTATGCGCCTTACGCCCAGGTAATCAGCCTATCAGCCATTCCTTACAGGCATTTTCTATGATCCATAAGCGTTAACTTTGTCACTTATACCTCTTCCGATCATTTGACCTTTTCATTTATGCTTATTACAGCTTTTCAAATTCAAAAGCATCAACTAGCTACGGGGCTTCGAATTCAATCCATTCCTGGACCTTTTGTCCTACGCAACGGGTCTTGGACCACCTTTGGTATATGCCTAAACGACCTTGAGAACTCTATCTCACATTGGTCGATCGTCTTCAGATCCTTGCAAGGCTATTAAAATCCAAACAACTTTTGCTCTCGAGCAATCTCAGAATGTCACATTTCATTGCACAATTTGACGAAAGTAATCCAGTTAAATACCGTGCCTTCAAGGAAAAATCTTCCTTTGGTGACCTTTTATCAATCATCAACAGCCTCTTAAGGCTAGGAACTATCAGGATCACTTCCTTTCTTCAGTGTACCCAAAACCTCTAAGGTTTCTTTTCCAAGTTCTCAATCCAGAGAAAGACAGTTTCGGGATTATCTTTCCATCGAACCTCAGTCGATCTCAACCTCATGATCCACTTCACAAGTTATTCAAAGCTCTGTTGACACCAAAATTTTGATCAACCATTTTTTTAATTATTTTTTTGAAAAATTTATAGAAAATATATAAAAAGTAAAAAAATAAAAAACAATTACAAAATCAACTTTGGTGAGCTTGGCCATACTAAATGAACCATTTTGACAAAAAATAATAATAATTTTTCATATTTTTTTTATTTTCGAAAAATAGAAAAATACACAAAAAAATAAAAAGAAAATCAGGATAAATAGAATTTGAGATCACAAAAATATAGGAAAATAGTTAGTGTTTTTTTTATTTTAATTCCCTCTTCATTTTGATCTCATAAAAAAGAGAAAATTCAAGTTTAATTGCGTGTGTTCCTTCATTACACATAAAATGAAATTTACAAAAAAATTACTATTTGAGTCTTTCTATTGGCAATTTTTGTATTCTTAGAGTCTTGACATCCAATTTGAGGGCCATGTATTTCAATTTGGCCCCGTTGTTCATGGAATTGTTCGATTTTGATATTAGGGACATAATTGCACCAAAAAAAAAATTCTTTGATTTCAGTCCCCACATTCAAAATCAAAATCTGCGGATTGCCCTCTTGATGCGCATTCGTTGGAGATTGTGGTCTATTCCGTCGACCACTTCATCAAAGAAGCACAACGAATGAAGAATGAGTGCAGGAGAGAGAGACAATTAAAAGCAAGGCGCTAAGATGATGATAATCAATCGCTCGACGTATCCCCTGCGATCCACCAAAAAAAAGGGTTTTAATTAAAAATATGAAAGAAGATTGGGGGAGCTGAACAAAGAGCGATGGCAAGTCTCTTTACGCACGGAGGGATCTTCTTCGTTGGCCATTAAGGACACCACTTCTTGAGGGAAAGAATAAAAAAAAGAAAAGCTAGCAAAAGAGATCCATCATCAACATCCACTACAAAGAGGAGAAAAAAAAAGGAAGAGAAGGTGGAGGATGCGGTGCTATTAAAAAGGAAAAGAGGAGAGAGTAAAGAGGACCATCATTCTAAAGCATTGAAAAAAAAAAAGAAAAGAAGAGAAGGGAATGAGATTTGCGGACCATCCGTTGAAGGAGTTCGGCCATGGTGGAATAAAAAAAAAAGGGATTCTTGAAGATGAATAGAGAGAGAGAGTAAGAGAGAGAGAGAGAGGGGGATACAAAGAGAGTACGGGGGCGACGATCATTTTTTGGACTGAGCATGTTAGTCTGGCCGTTTTACGAAGCACGCCAGACCACCGAGTCACCACCAGAAGCTCCCCTGAACTTCAAGAAATCGAACGGTATCAGCTTCGCCGCCGGAGATCGCGAAAATAGGTGATTTCATCGAGTAAATCCTTCGGTCGACCACCAACTCTCTCCGACCGGCCATATGCTCTGGGGCACATTTCAGATCAAGCCAAAGCTCCGCGAGGCTCAGGTAAGTCTTCTAGAACTCCTAGGAAGCTTCCCGATAATTTATTTTAGCAATGTAACGTATAGAATGGCTAGGCCGGGACTCTCGCCGGAATTCGGTCTCGGTCGGAGTTGCAGGTATATCAATCATAATTCTGATATGTTAAGCTTCATATATGTTGTAGAGGAGCTCATTACGAGAATTTTGACGAAAATTTCAAGTCAATCGGACGTCGGACGACCAAGATATGGCCTTCCGACGAGGCGCCGACGAAAGGTCACCGGCGCCGGTCGTCTTCTACGGCGAAACCCTTTGCCGGTCAACGAGTCAACGCTGACGTGGCGCGCCACGTAGGCAGCCAAGTCAACGATGTGGGTCCATGTCTTCTAAAAATAAAACGTCGGATCGGACGGCCGTGGATGATCCACGTGTCGCGATCCGACGATTTTCAAAATAAATAATTTTTTTTATATTAAAAAAATGAATTTTGGATTTATAAAATTTAAAATAATCGGATGGTCGGTGAGATGCCACGTGGCGAGCTGAGGACCGTTAGATGGTTTTATTTTCAGAAATTTCGAAAAATCATAAAAAAATAATAGTAAATCAAAAAATCAATAAAAAAAAATAAAAAATCATAAAAAATTCAAAAAAATTCGGAAAATTCAGAAAAATTCTAAAACATTCCAGAAAATAGGAAATGGCCACATTCAACTGGTCATGACCTGTTCCGGGTCTTTCGACCCCCGATCTTTTTCGAAATGACGGTTTTGCCCTTCCGGCAAACCGTCTTCCAAAAAAATTCTAAAAAATTCAGGAAAATCCCAGAAAATAGGAAATGGCCACAAACAACTGGCCAAGACTCATTCCGGGTGTTTTGAACCCCGACCCTTCTTAAAATGACGATTTCGTCCTTTGGGTGAAATGTCTTCCAAAAATTGAAGAAAAATCAAGAAATTCCAAAAAATTCTCAAAAATGGGAAATGGTCACAATCAACTGGCCATGGAATATTTTGGGTAATTCGGTATCCAAGTCTTCCAAAAATTGATGATTTTGCCCTTCGGGCTAAGTCGCCTCCAAATCTTCCCATTTTACCCCGGTCCGAAATCACACATTTCCTAAGCCCTTATGGCTATAATAGGAAGCCATTGATTTGAATTGATGTGCATCGATGTGGTTTATTTATGCACTTGATTGGGCCTTCATTAAAATTGATTGTGATTGATAGGAATAGTCTTCTAATCTGCATGAAACCCTAAATCAAACCTACCTCACCTAAAATTGCGCCGGCATGAACTCTTAGCTAGGAAAATCACTCGCGTTAGGTACCGAAAGGGCGTTGGTAATGACACCAGCGTAACCAAGTCGCCGAACCCAAAATCTCTGGTTCCGCAGAATTGATCGATCTCTCCCAATCGGTCAGTAAGGTTTCCGGTCTACCCTCCAAGAAAGACCGGTGGCGACTCCAAATGCATGCACAAGTTGCACATGCCACCACGACCACACTAAGGTCGAAAGCGATCGACTGTTATCGTCGAATCCCTTTGAAAAATACTCCCGCCGCGATTTGGTATGGGCCTGGGAGGACCTGCGCCGATCCAAAGCCCGCGATCCGCACCCTTGTGTTGGGGAAAAGGCCCGCGATCGGTAATCCATTAGCCGCGTCCGCTTCGGACGGGTCGCGACAGCTGGCGACTCCGCTGGGGACTTTGTTCTAGAACCTATGGTTCCAGACCTCAAGTGGACTTAGGCCGTAATTAAAACGCTGAGTGATTTTTCTAACCCTGCAAGAGCTCTTGAAGGTGAGGTAAGTCCGCTCATGGTAGGTGTTATATGTTTTTACAGATTGGAGAGATAAGGGGTGTAGTCCGTGATTAACATAGTTTTATGCAAGTTGGCGTAGGAATGTATGTTGTATGGATGATTTGAAGCGCCGATTGATAAACTGTTGTGCATGACTTGCATTGTGATACTCACGACACATGAACACACACAATCGCGCCTAAAACCCCGGGCGCCCTCTATAGGAAAACAATAGAAGGAATTGAAAATGGAATCTCCGTGAGGAAAAACATGGGGTAATCCATTTTTAATTCTGCTCATTTCGAACTATGGATTGGGTCCCAATGCAACGATAGTTGTGCAATGGAATCTACCCTTTCTAGAACTCGAAGTGGGAGCCTTGGCCTTAGGTACCAAGCCCAATCTTTTGCTTTTTTTAGTCAAACCTCACTGGTCTCATGCGCATGTATGTGAATGATTGGTACACCTCGAAACCAAAAGGTCATTCAGCGCCGCTTATGAATCAAAATCCAAAGACTTGTGTGAAGAATCAGTCGCGAGTTTAAACGAACTAGGATGGCATGGAAAAGCGCTGGACCACCTTGGAGAGTCAACTGATGAGGGCAAATGCCTCTTGACCGGGGCAACCGAATCAAGGATAAGGACGTGTCATTCCTAATTGGTTTTCAATCAGATAATGGCATAATATTTCATATCTCTTCCTCTCAGGATAAGATGGTTAAAGACCAACAAAGGGGACTTTGCCTTCCCTACAAGATGGAAAGGAGTGCACCTTCATCGGGCATCACCCATTGGGTTTGCAAAAACAAGATGGATTTATTGTGATGAGCCTTAAGTAGACAACGTGAAGCTGGGGCAACCTAATTTGGATCGACTCTCTTGAAGTCGAGAAGGGTATATTCGTTCCAAATTAAATTGATTTATTCACAAGCAGATATGGTTTTCCATTCTTGCAGGTGATGACAAAAATGAATGGGACCACTGAAGAATTTCCATCGTCTTGGATGCCCGAAGTGACTAGAGCTGGGATAGTAAATCCGTAATCGTTTCAATTAAAGCTCCTTACGCGGTGATTGACTCTTTCACTCCTTTCATCGCGCAGGTTGTTGAAGTACTCAATCACGAGTAAACCCATTCTTGCGGATGTCAAATAGCCTGAATGCGTCAATGCGGCAGGATCAAATTGCCTACGACTAAATCAGCCAGCCCCAGACAAAGCATCCAGTGGCTGGGGACAAATCGCTCCGCTACTCGGAAAAGAGAAACATCAAATACTTCAAATGGCGACGATGATCGAGAGAATCACAAAACCGCCACATGACAAATCCTAAGACCGTCAAGCCACCTAGCGACAAAAATAATTGAAGATTCTGACAATTGAGATAGAAGATCAGAATCGGCGAAACCCATGGGAGTGCATGGACTTCTTCAAATTGGATCGAAAATCGCCAACAAACACGGAAAGTGCTAAGGCATGTTGCCAAGACAAGCGTCGCTCAACTGGGGCAAAACAGTTGTTGACATGATCGAGGATCATCTCACGGATAACACCCACAAATGCAGACAAGAGGAAAGAACTTTCATCGTCCATATCAATATACGATACTGAAATGACCCTCACCAAATGTGGCGCGCCAACAATCGACAAAAGAGAGGGATACGTCAGTAAGACGTCATCATGAATCCCAGGAGAGAAGACATCCCCAAAGAGGATGAGGATTGCAGCAAAATGCAAAATGAAGTTAGCTGGGGCAAGCGTCACCTAGCTACGACAAATCACACCCAACTGGGGCAAGTGAATCATTTGTGCGCCGGACAAAGAATGACGTTTCTCCTCTGGCAAAGTCAATGGACGCAATAACAGAGTCGTCCGCATCAGAATCAAACCCCAAGATACGAATTTGGGTGAACGGTAACCTTGTATCGTTCCAATTTGGTCTTCGAAGACCACATGCCTAGCATGAGTTTTTACTCATTTAACAAGAAGTCGTTGGCCCCGAAAGCCTCAAAAGAAAAGAGCGCGCTAACAGGGAGGCGAATAGAATCATTGGCCTTAGAAGTCAGGATTCCAGGAGATGGTCTTTGATTATAAGACCTAGTGGATGAAATGGTACCCTGGAAAATGGCGTAGAGTACGTCCAAAAGCATGAATTGATCCAGTGCAAATCCTTGAGAAGGATTCATCGCCCAACCAGATGGGAGATCATGGCCACAAGATGGATGGCCAACTTCTGCAAGCCCCACGTTTGTGTTCAAATGGAAACACAAAGCAAGAACAAGGCTGTATCGTTCCAATTTGCGTTGAATTTTGGAACGCAAACTGACACCTAATTCTCGTCTTTGACAGGGGATCGCCATCAAGACGAAACAGGTTTTCACACCCCATGTATTACCCGTTGGAGTACACGACCAAGGGTAAGATGTATCATTCTAATTTTTTGAAAAATTTGTGAACGTACAATAACATGTTTCTTCCGCATTTTCAGGGATCTCCAGCCGCGGGGGACAGGTAAGTATCCCTTTCCCCAATCCATTGAAGATGTTGAATAAAAAACAGAGAAGAAAAGAAAAGCTTTCAGAATCTGGTGTCTAAAAAAGACATAGAATTCTAACTTCATTGGCATTCATGTTTTGAAATAGGAGGTTGTCTGAACATGAATAAGAACATGCGTTGTGCACCATAAAATCCCCTTGACGGGTAAAAGTTTTGGAGAAAACGAAAGAGATTTTTCCAATCAAAAGCTGTTCAAAACTTTCAAAGGGATGTTTTCTCAAAAGACGAGAGGCAATGCCTAATCCAAACACATCCTATACACACTTGAGAGAGAAGTGGAGCGGATCAGATAGCAAAATCTGGACCTACGGAAGTAGGGACCATTCGCAGCAATTACATGGATTGGGACGACGGAGGCATTCGTTTCATATCCCCAAACACTACAGGTGACCATTGACAACCCCTTTGAACGTCGGTTTTCATTCTCAACCCTGTCAAGAACCACTCCACATCGGGACAAAATGGAGGTGAATCCAGCAGCATCAGGAGAAAATGGTTAGAAATTTTCTTGCTCGGACTAACATCAATCTTTGTGTGTTGTTTATATGGTAATCCAAGTGCCATAGGATGACGAGAAGCATTCATTTCTCTATCCCACACACCATATCCTTTGCACAGCCAAGTTGAGCCTGCAAATTCATTTCATGAACCCGTTGGTGATCATTGCACGTTCCAAGATGAAGGCATCATCACTTCAAAAACGGAGGAATTCAAGACTTAGAGATTACGAAGAAAATTCATGGGCTGATGTTTAAAGCATGTTTAGATTTTCAGTCGTAGGTCTAACATGGTCTCATGAATATGAGAAAAACGGGATTTAAAAAAAAATGATGATGAAAAGATAAAAAAAATCCCCAGCATCAAGAAAAAGCAAAGTGCCTGGTAAAAGCAAGGCTGATGCTCGTGAAAACTGTTTGATTGATCCCCAATAAAGCCTAGTTGGGAAGAGAGAAAAAAACCACTAAAGGAGTCAGGTCAGAAAAACTGCCCCCTAAATGATGTCAGCCGCGGAGCGAAGACACAGACAGAGTTGTCAATCTCTTAATGCAGCCAGAGACGCTCTCTAAAGAATTTGTGCACACCTCAAAAGCGGTTGCACGCCTCAAAAATTGAAGATGCAGAATGGAAAAGACAGATGACAAATTTGCAATGATCACCAATGTCAATCCCCTCATAAATCTTGGGCCAAAAATAAGCTTTTTTCGGTCCCTAATCCTGCCAACATCATAACCCTGAAACAGTCTTCTCTGACTAAGACACTCGGGTTAACATATAGCTTAGCTCGAAGAGGTACGAGCAAGACTATTTCTTTCTCATTTTGCAGGGTTCTCGACTTGTAAACCCGGAGCAGATGGTGAAAACTTTCATTCAATGGCCTCGACTCCAAAGCGGGTCCCCCTTGAAAACCAATATCCAAGCCCAACATTACGGTCCCGTGGAAGACCTCCCGACCGATCAAAATGTATGCGCTGCGAATGAGCCTAAAACCTAGGCACATGTTAGTAGGGAATTAAGTGCATCCCCTATAAAAATCATTACCTCAAAACAGGTGAGATGGCTTCCTTATCGATAAATATTCCAATTGATGTTTTGAGCAAACTCTTTTTGGAATCTTCAAATTGTTGGATCCAGATTTTCCGTGCAAGGGATTTGTGATCACATTTGCATGTTGCAAGAATGCTTTGGATAACCTCCAGCATTCAAAATGTACATTTCACGATTAAAACTTAAGTCATACGGTTTTTGTCAAATGGACAGCCGTGGTCTTCCCAAAGATTACTAACGTTTTCTTTGTGAAGAAAAATCTTTCAAGCTCAAACTTCTGCAGGATTCTTAGAAACCCCGAATCCCAGAAAAATATCTGCTCCGTGGAGTGGAGCACACATGTTTGAATTTTCTGCAGGATACCTGGAGAACCCTCGTCATGAGACCCCTTTTCAAAACTCAAGCAGTCTCATCGGACGTGGAGAACCCTCGTCATGAGACCCCTTTTCAAAAGTCAGGCAGTCTCATCGGACGTGGAGAATCCACGTCATGAGACCCCTTTTCAAAAGTCAGGCAGTCTCATCGGACGTGGAGAACCCTCGTCATGAGACCCCTTTTCAAAAGTCAGACAGTCTCATCGGACGTGGAGAACCCTCGTCATGAGACCCCTTTTCAAAAAATCAGGCAGTCTCATCGGACGTGGAGAACCCTCGTGATGAGACCCCTTTTCAAAGAAAAACCATGGTAGATACCGCCTGAAGGGTCAGTTCAAGGTAGATACCGCCTGAAGGGTCAACACAAGGTAGATACCGCCTGAAGGGTCAAACGAATGGTAGATACCGCCTGAAGGGTCAACTTGAAGGTAGATACCGCCTGAAGGGTCAAACTAATGGTAGATACCGCCTGAAGGGTCAAACCAAGGTAGATACCGCCTGAAGGGTCAAACAAATGGTAGAAACCGCCTGAAGGGTCAACTTAAGGTAGAAATCGCCTGAAGGGTCAACTCACGGTAGAAACCGCCTAAAGGGTCAAACTAAGGTAGAAACCGTCTGAATGGTCAACAAACGGTAGAAACCGCCTGAATGGTCAACCCAGTAGTAAAAATCACTTAAATGGTCAACTCAATGGTCCAATCCACCATACGGATCAAAATCCTTGGCAAATCCCAAATGGGACGCGTCTTCCTTAGATTCCTATCAGTTAGGAATCCCATTATGGTTTTGACCTACCAAACGGGTCAGAGCTTAACCTCTCTAGGATACTCTAGTAACGAGTTCCTAGAAATTCTCTTGAATCCATCAAACACCGCGAAAATCGCACAAACGTCGAGCTGGTAAGTGACAGGTATGCCTCCATAACTCTCTCGCATCATCAAGGAACCAAACGAGCATACCCCTCTTTTAAAGAAAGAGCATACATCGATAGGCACGAAAAATTGAATGTCATGATTCATTTTCTTTAGTTTCCTCAGTCGAGTCGATCATGACTGAGGTGTCACCTTGTCTTTGAGAGAAATCTCTAACGAGATTCCTCTCAAAGAGAGGCAGCTGTTGACACCAAAATTTTGATCAACTTTTTTTTAATTATTTTTTTGAAAAATTTATAGAAAATCTATAAAAAGTAAAAAAATAAAAAATAAAAAAAATTACAAAATCAACTTTGGTGAGCTTGGCCATGCTAAATGAACCATTTTGACAAAAAATAATAATAATTTTTCATATTTTTTTTATTTTCGAAAAATAGAAAAATACACAAAAAATACAAAGAAAATCAGGATAAATAGAATTTGAGATCACAAAAATATAGGAAAATAGTTAGTGTTTTTTTATTTTAATTCCCTCTTCATTTTGATCTCATAAAAAAGAGAAAATTCAAGTTTAATTGCGTGTGTTCCTTCATTACACATAAAATGAAATTTACAAAAAAATTACTGTTTGAGTCTTTCTATTGGCAATTTTTGTATTCTTAGAGTCTTGACATCCAATTTGAGGGCCATGTATTTCAATTTGGCCCCGTTGTTCATGGAATTGTTCGATTTTGATATTAGGGACATAATTGCACGAAAAAAAAAATTCTTTGATTTCAGTCCCCACATTCCAAATCAAAATCTGCGGATTGCCCTCTTGATGCGCATTCGTTGGAGATTGTGGTCTATTCCGTCGACCACTTCATCAAAGAAGCACAACGAATGAAGAATGAGTGCAGGAGAGAGAGACAATTAAAAGCAAGGCGCTAAGATGATGATAATCAATCGCTCGACGCATCCCCTGCAATCCACCAAAAAAAAGGGTTTTAATTAAAAATATGAAAGAAGATTGGGGGAGCTGAACAAAGAGCGATGGCAAGTCTCTTTACGCACGGAGGGATCTTCTTCGTTGGCCATTAAGGACACCACTTCTTGAGGGAAAGAATAAAAAAAAGAAAAGCTAGCAAAAGAGATCCATCATCAACATCCACTACAAAGAGGAGAAAAAAAAAAGGAAGAGAAGGTGGAGGATGCGGCGCTATTAAAAAGGAAAAGAGGAGAGAGTAAAGAGGACCATCATTCTAATGAATTGAAAAAAAAAAAAAAGGAAGAGAAGGGAATGAGATTTGCGGGCCATCCGTTGAAGGCGTTCGGCCATGGTGGAATAAAAAAAAAGGATTCTTGAAGATGAATAGAGAGAGAGAGTAAGAGAGAGAGAGGGGGGGATACAAAGAGAGTACGGGGGCGACGATCATTTTTTGGACTGAGCATGTCAGTCTGGCCGTTTTACGAAGCACGCTAGACCGCCGAGTCACCCCCAGAAGCTCCCCTGAACTTCAAGAAATCGAACGGTATCAGCTTCGCCGCCGGAGATCTCGAAAATAGGTGATTTCATTGAGTAAATCCTTCGGTCGACCACCAACTCTCTCCGACCGGCCATATGCTCTGGGGCTCGTTTCAGATCAAGCCGAAGCTCCGCGATGCGCAGGTAAGTCTTCTAGAACTCCTAGGAAGCTTCCCGATAATTTATTTTAGCAATGTAACGTGTAGAATGGCTAGGCCGGGACTCTCGCCGGAATTCGGTCTCGGTCGGAGTTGCAGGTATATCAATCATAATTCTGATATGTTAAGCTTCATATATGTTGTAGAGGAGCTCATTACGAGAATTTTGACGAAAATTTCAAGTCAATCGGACGTCGGACGACCAAGATATGGCCTTCCGACGAGGCGCCGACGAAAGGTCACCGGCGCCGGTCGTCTTCTACGGCGAAACCCTTTGCCGGTCAACGAGTCAACGCTGACGTGGCGCGCCACGTAGGCAGCCAAGTCAGCGATGTGGGTCCATGTCTTCTAAAAATAAAACGTCGGATCGGACGGTCGTGGATGATCCACGTGTCGCGATCCGACGATTTTCAAAATAAATAATTTTTTTATATTAAAAAAATGAATTTCGGATTTATAAAAATTAAAATAATCGGATGGTCGGTGAGATGCCACGTGGCGAGCTGGGGACCGTTAGATGGTTTTATTTTCAGAAATTTCGAAAAATCATAAAAAAATAATAGTAAATCAAAAAATCAATAAAAAAAAATAAAAAATCATAAAAAATTCAAAAAAATTCGGAAAATTCAGAAAAATTCTAAAACATTCCAGAAAATAGGAAATGGCCACATTCAACTGGTCATGACCTGTTCTGGGTCTTTCGACCCCCGATCTTTTTCGAAATGACGATTTTACCCTTCCGGCAAACCGTCTTCCAAAAAAATTCTAAAAAATTCAGGAAAATCCCAGAAAATAGGAAATGGCCACAAACAACTGGCCAAGACTCATTCCGGATGTTTTGAACCCCGACCCTTCTTAAAATGACGATTTCTCCCTTTGGGCGAATTGTCTTCCAAAAATTGTAGAAAAATCAAGAAATTCCAAAAAATTCTCAAAAATGGAAATGGCCACAATCAACTGGCCATGGAATATTTTGGGTAATTCGGTATCCAAGTCTTCCAAAAATTGATGATTTTGCCCTTCGGGCTAAGTCACCTCCAAATCTTCCCATTTTACCCCGGTCCGAAATCACACATTCCCTAAGCCCTTATGGCTATACTTGGAAGCCATTGATTTGAATTGATGTGCATCGTTGTGGTTTATTTATGCACTTGATTGGGCTTCATTAAAATTGATTGTGATTGATAGGAATAGTTTTCTAATCTGCATGAAACCCTGAATCAAACCTACCTCACCTAAAATTGCGCCGACATTCACTTAGCTAGGAAAATCACTCGCGTTAGGTATCGAAAGGGCGTTGGTAATGACACCAGCGTAACCAAGTCCCCGAACCCAAAATCTCTGGTTCCGCAGAATTGATCGATCTCTCCCAATCGGTCAGTAAGGTTTCCGGTCTACCCTCCAAGAAAGACCGGTGGCGACTCCAAATGCATGCACAAGTTGCACATGCCACCACGACCACACTAAGGTCGATAGCGATCGACTGTTATCGTCGAATCCCTTTGAAAAATACTCCCGCCGCGATTTGGTATGGGCCTAGGAGAACCCGCGCCGATCCAAAGCCCGCGATCCGCACCCTTGTGTTGGGGAAAAGGCCCGCGATCGGTAATCCATTAGCCGCGTCCGCTTCGGACGGGTCGCGACAAGCTCTCATGGTTCATTTCCACATTTCTCATTTTCCATCGTCATTCCCACGATCTCTACCATTTACTTTGCCAACAATAGCAACAATAGTCTCAACAACTTGGTTAACAATGGCAACTCCTTCTTGAGTCTCTCTACCCATCCACTTTTCCCATTTCCATTCAAAGTTCTCGTGACCCCTTCAATTATTGGGTCTGGCGCACTTTTCCAACTTGAGCCAAATGTTCTTTCAGCACTCATACTTCAGTTATTCATCTTTACTCAGTTCTCACGACTCCTTTCAGTTCTAGAGTCCTTTCATATCTTACATGCTCGAGTTAATACTCCTCTTGTAACATACTCTGGTCATTTAACCTCATTAGATTCTCATGACACTTGGGCTATAACAATTCCCTTCAGGAATTAAAGGATTAAGTCATATCCTTGAGCTTAGCAGTCTCAAGCTGCTCAACATCATAGCCATCACAAGCAATCAACCGCCTAGTGGTTCAAAGCAAATCCTCAATCAATCGCCAATTATTCAGGGATTTCAAATCATCCTTCATCAATAATTACTCATCAAGCCAGCCTCAACTAGGCAATTTCTCAGCTATTCGTCAATTACTAGGCAAAGGCCAAAACTCAACTGGGCCAATATCAAGTAAACTATCGAACCACAAATTAATGCATCAAACGTATGCACCTTAAGTCCAGACGTATCTGCGACTTAGCAATAACTCAATAGGCTTTCTCACATTCAAAAGACATTACCCAACGGCATTCAATGCCAAGACTCGCCATACAGGCCAAACACAAGCGTAAATTTTCTTTTTCGAACAACACCCACTGCCATGTACGAAGCTCCTAACCATGCCAATCACATACGCCATGAAAAATACCATACAAATTTAAAAATTCACTGTGAGGATCATCTTGGTGCAATACATCTCTTAACCAAAATTAGACTCAATCCGATACCTAGACTCTCTCTTTCAATTTATGACTTGGGTCATTCCTGCCTCCTTGCTATCTTAGAAGCCTGCCAGGAGCCGCTCCTTGTCCGAACCTCTCTGTCCAGGCGTACACTCCCCGCCCTCGTCAGACCTGGTCGTTGTAGGTTGTCCCAAGACATACATCTACGAAGAGAGTCCCGTTCCACACGTCCCATAACATGCTTCATTACAGTTTGTAGGTATCCCATCAACTCGTCCCATACCAAGCGACAGTTTGTCAAGTCTAATAATGATAAGCTCATGCATTCACCTTCATCAACTGTCATTTTAATGCCATAAATGTATGCTATGAATGATCGTCCTCAACACTCTCCACAAAGCATTCGCTCTCGGATCAACTCTTAGTAGTAGAAGATTTCTATTACCGCAAAGGACCATTCATCTCACAGATCAAGTGCCTAGGATCAACCATATACCTCAAAGTCACAATCATGATCATAAAATCAAATCGACCATTTACTCATAAGCAATCATCTATTAACCTCAAACACACTTACACTTCAAATCCATGCTTAATGCTCCTTGACTTCTATTTGCTTCCTCGTGAACCTCAATCATATCACCACTCAAATTCATCAACCGAGATCGATACTATAACCATTAAAGTGCAACACAAGTTCAAGCCTATAATCCCCATGATTCAGTAATCAATACTTAATTCTTAGGTCTAACTATCTAATTGTCCTCAAGTCATCACTTCTTATCACTCCAAACCTCAATCACATTGGATCGAGCTGACCTTGCTCTGATACCACTTAAACGGGGATGTCACGCCCCGAACCCGGCGAGCACGCGAGCATCCCACCTCCGCCGTTACCTTTGATTATCTCCCAAGAACCAACGGCCATTGCTTAAAAATCTATATGAAACATACATGCGAAAGCGAGGACAACTCCATACAAATAAAACACAAGATGACTTAGGACAAAAGGATATTCTTCTAAGTAATATCAAAGTCAGGTACAATTCTAACTCCAAAGAATATATTCAATCCCTAAGGTTTTAATCAGATTAATCTCCATTGCCTCCAATGACTTCCTCATATGCCAATCCATGGCAACCTCGAGTTTCCATCACCTGGGACCTGAAAAAATGTTGTCCCATGACGGGGTGAGATATATAATCCCAGTAAGTCGAACCTAACCCTAAACTAGGCTGCCAGTACCTCCAGACACTTTTGAAAAACGTGGGTATTTTGGTATTAAAAACTTTGGCATGGCAAAACGTGGTACTTTCCAAAACATGGCATTTAGTACTTTCAAAACAGCTTGATCCAATCAAGGAGAATCGTGATAACTCTAAATTTCGTACAAAGGCAGGGTTTTTAATCACACGTAAGCACTCGACTCCATCTCAAAAACAAGAGGAAATTTTCACTTCTTTCTCAAAAGAATCATTCCTTGAAATATCCAGAAAATACGTTCTTTTCTTTCACGCCCCTCTCTGGGCCAATTTCCTTTCACGCCCCTCTCTGGGCCAATTTCAAATCATGAGGCAAATTTTCAAACATGAGGTATTTTCGATTTCTCAAAACCAATTCTTTGAATTTCTCATAAAACAAGTCTTTCCATTTCCGCCCATCTTGGACCAAAACATATCAAGAACCATGTTTCAGTCTTTTATCTTCTTTACGCCCAGCAAGGGCCGCCCTCCTTGGGCCGCGAGATGATTCGGTCAATCATATGACTCTCGACGTCTTATCGAGATGATTCGGTCATCATGACTCTCGCTGCGAGATGATTCGGTCTCCATATGACCCGTCGGTACATATGAGATTCTCGTGTCCGGACCTAGAGATGATTCGGTCACTATACGACTCTCGACGCCCATTATCAATCGAGATGAATCGTGTCAGTATGGGACTCTCTAGCCGCACGACCTCGTCAGGTCTAATGGGAGTAACTCCCTCCCAAAACATTGGCCAAATTATAAATTCTCGGCGATCCCACACGCCATTGGCGATCCCACACGCCTATGCACTTATAATTTTTCCCGGCGATCCCACACGCCAGTGCACACATAATTTCCTCGGCGATCCCACACGCCATTTTATTCATAAAAATTTCAGTCATAGAAAGCCTCAGCTTTTTCATTTCAAGAAAATAGTTCATGCCTCAAAATTCATCATTCAAAAACAACACAGGAGATTCATCGCCAAAACAAGGCATTCGTTTCAAATGTCCCTCAACTGGACAAAACATAATCCCCATCATAAAATTCTCAGTCAAGCACATGCATCACACGAATTAATTCAAACAAGGCCTCGGACAATTTAATGAACACGGCCATTTCACGAAACTCAAGGCTTGACACAAAATCATGGTTTCATAAATCATCTCGAAACTCAATTGGTGATTCAATTCAGTCAAAATACTCAAACGAAACGGAAATCTCCACAAAGCATGTCAAAGGCCCAACCACATTCCATGATCAAGTTAAGACTCCTCAATTCAACCTTGATTTCAACATTTCCATGCCATAACCCACTCAAGCTCAATTTTTCAAAATAGGACAGATTTGGGTTTTCTCGCATCTCTCACAAAATCACTTCATAAAACCTTTCATTCCAACCCAAAGCTTCGTCCTTTAGTAACCTAACATCCTAATAAAGGTTTAGGAATAACTTACCTCTTCAAGCAAGCTAACAAATGCCACGTGCAATTCCTTCTAAAGCCCACAAATGCATAGCCAAATCACGTCAAGCGTCGTCCTACGGACAAAGTACAATTCCCGTCAATTAACTCTGCCAAATTTCAATCCGATCGAGCTAATTTCTTGCCGAGACATCAATTGACGTCCTAGGACATCCCAATAATCAATTTGGACCATAGAAACACTTCCTAGAATCACCAAAGGGTTCGGTCTGTTGGGATCCACGTAACACGTACGGGTAAATAAAAATTAATAAACGCAGCGGAAATAAATAACAACCCATACATGTATCTCCAGAGGCGTACTTCGTGCATTTCAATCGAAAAAACACAAAGCACCAAAGGGAGTAAATTCACTACCTCTTGTAGTGTGCTTGAAACGGAGGTGTCGGTTCGATGTTCTTCGATCTCAGCCCCACAAGTGTCGGGCCTCTAGTTCAGACACACCACCAATTGACGAACGGGAGACGACTAATAATTCCACAACAATTGTGCTAGCAATATGCGGAATCAATATTCCAAACCAATTTACGGAATCAATATTCCGAACTTGGTATATTTTGGTCACTCAAAATTATGAGAATATAGAGAGTGTTTGTGTTCTTCTCTCAAAGCTCTCAAAAATCTGCTCACTCTACAAATGTGCTAACCCCAACCTCAAAACTCTTGCCATCCTTTTATAGCCAAAAACACCTTCCAATAAATTGTATTATAAAATAGCACTAACATATAATAAATGCTTTCTAAAAATAGCACTCACAATTTATGATAAATAAATGCCATATAAAAATAGCACTAACAATAGCACTCACAATTTATAAATAGCACTCACAACTTATGATACAAAAATGCTATTTAAAAATAGCACTAACAATTATAAATGCTATCTAAAAATAGCACTCACAATTTATCATAAATAAATGTCATTTAAAATTAGCACTAACAAATATAAATGCTATCTAACAATAGCACTCACAATTTATCATAAATAAATGCCATTTAAATTTAGCACTAACAATTATAAATGCTATCTAACAATATCACTCACAATTTATAATTAGCACTAACATTTTACAATACAAAAATGCTATTTAAAAAATAGCACTAACAAAGGTGTTAAAAATAATAATAACCATTATTATTATTACAAGAGTTAAAAGAGGTTACCAAACAGTAAAATACGTATAACGTACAAATATGTAGAGCATACGTGTACATCGTATATACACGTGCAAGTGACCAAAAAGAGAAATAAAATTAAATCTCATTTAATTTAATTTCAACCCAACTAATTGGTATAATTGCAAACAAATTTGCAATGTCGTCTTTCCACAATGCGTTGTCATGTATTGGTTAAGGTGTGTGACATTCCTAGGTTCATGACCGAGCTGGCAGTAAGACATGTACTAACACATTAGTACTTCCAAGAGAATTGATTGTCCCGATCATCCTCTAGGTCCTACAAGCCACGAGTGACATCTAGCAATATGTCATGGCTACCCAGACAGTGTGAATTTTTTTTAAGAACATTATGAACCTGTCAGCTTTGGCTACAGTGTAATTCAATCCTTCTGTCTAACTATGTCCCGATCGAACAAAGGCCATGGAATATTTGTCAAGCCACCAATTCGATCATATGTACAAATCTAACTTGACATGCATTTATATGAGACATGAACATTTCATTCTCAATCATAACCCCGGCCGAGGATTTCAATGCATTGTTACAATTAGATCACATAGGACATCATACCTTTATTAATAAGGAGACAGATTCCATATTGCGTACACATGTGACTTCGTATGTGCCTGAACTACGACCATCAAGTACAGAGACGAATCAACGACCCGCCAATATGCGCACTTGTGAACCATAGCCATTTATCACACAAGTCAACACTGTACCTCAGGTCTAAGGATTATTTACACAAGACCAAAGCATGAACGATTAGACATTGACCACGCAAAAAGCTTCCATGTCGCTAATCATTCAATATGTGTCACGTTCAGTGAACTTGTCCGATACAAGCACCTATGTTCTAACTCGGATATCGCAATACCCAATGACTTGTGACTCGTCATTCCCTTAAGTATCTGATACTTAATTATGAAGTTAAGAACATACCGACCTCAACAGGATCATTGATATCCATTCAATAATCCATTGATCGGGAACTGTTTTAAAGATTCAGTCTAACCGTAAACCTGTCACACATATTCTCAACGTCTTAAGAATAGGTTCGGTTGCAACTGATCTTATGGATTTTATTCATTTATAGTTGGACAAATGAATAAATACGTCTTTGCCACTGATAAGAAATCAGAAGTGCAACGGATATACCCAATATGTAACTATTACATAATTGCTTTAGGGCATATCTCTAACATGGTCAAGGCTGGAACAGAATTGGACAGCATTCTGTTCTGCCTTTGCCCTATTCCAACAGCCCATAATTCACCACAAATCACCAATTTATTGTCCAATCTTCTTGCCAAGACCTAGATTTACATATCTAGGACATCCCTTAATGATTTGGAAGCAAAATAACACCCCTACGATGTTCAAATGGCTCAACCTCCACAGATTATCCACCGATCAGATTTTCACTCAATTCTGTCCACTCAATCGCAGCCATGAAACACCCGTAAATCTCAATTGAAAACATCATTTCTGCTCATAAACATGTAGTACTATAGGTTATGAAGCTACCCTCGAAAATTTGAGGTCATTGGGATTTTCTATGAGCTAGAAACACCACCTTTCCTCAGCTAGCTCAGAATCTGTCCACTTTTCTTCCAAAAATCACCATAAATTAACCAGACATCCAAAAATCATGAAACCAACGGAAATATGTCAAGGAAATATTGAACTAACCTGTGGAAAAAGGGCTCGACCAAAAGACGCCGTGAAGAGCCGCTCGAGCTGACCGAACAGCAGGGTCAGAAACTGTCTTCCGAGCAGACTAAGCTAGAGAGAAAATGAAGAGGAAAATGAAGCAAAAATGGAGGAGGACCAAGGGTGGTCATCCAATCTGCAGCTGATGAAGACTAAAGGAGACAACCATCAAATAATTGGGGCCATTTTGTCAAGATTTCAATTAATGCCATTTAATGCTGGGTCCAATCAAAAGATGACACATGGCAAGGCTCAATTATTGGTCTTCAAGCTTTGACTTCCATTGACCAGCTCTCCCTCCATATTTTCGGTAGCTACTAGGGATAGGTAAATGACCATTTTGACCTTTCAAAGATTCTTAAGTAAAGGGCAAAAGGGCGAGGGGTAAAATGGTCATTTGGCACTTTTCGTCCGAAACTTCATTTGTCTCATTTTGAATGACCATTGGCAAGGCGACGTCAAATTCAATTCAAATGTTGGAATTCCTCAATGTCCAATGCCCAATCTCAAGGTCCAATTTCGTGTCGAACTATTATCGATTGTAATTCCAGTTTATCTCAAACTGACGGGCGACTCTTGCAGGCGCTACGCGTATCGACCTTGGGATTTTTCTCAAGCCGTGGCGATTTTGGTTGTCATGTAATTGCGAGGGTTTATCACTAGTTCCTGCGGTCCTGATCATCGGAATCCGATTTAGGAAATTCTCGCAAATTACACATTGGTTAAGCGGAATCACCCGCGTCCCAACGTATAACACTAGCAAGGCATTCCATGATCGTTCCTAGATCGATCTCTGCTGGCCCAAAATATTCCCTCGACAATCCTTATGGTCAAAACGCCATTTCTCATTTAAAATCCTCAGGTCCACGTACCCGACCTTGTGTTAGTCTTTCCCTTTCGGTCAGTTAACTCGAGAGTGGCCTGCTTCGAGCGAGATACCACTGAAACACACCGATCGATATCCTTCCATTCCATAGCCTCGAGAGGGGTCGGAATTCGGAATGTCACATAACATCTGCCTTTTGGCTACATTGAGAAGTCTGGGCATTAAAGAAGAGATGATTCGAACCTCCAAGACAGCTGTTAGAGCTTTTGATGGGATGAGAAAAACGATGGTGGGCGAAATTGAGCTGGATGTCCTTATTGGCCCAACCAAATTTTTTATAAACTTTCAAGTAATGGACTCATTGAGCGCGTTCGGATTTCTATTAGGGAGACCCAAGATTCACATTGCTGGAGCCGTGCCCTCAAGCCTGTATCAAAAGGTGCGATTCGTGGTTGATGGGAAAGTGGTTATCGTTAATGGAGAAGTTGATCTCATCACTTATCAGAATAGCGCTATCCCCTATATTCAGCTAGAAAATAAGGTGGAAGCAAGCTACCATTCCCTGGATCTGGTGGCAGTGGTCCACACTCTTATGGGATCAAATTGAAAGCCCTTTTTCATCTGAAGCTAATCTTTTATCAGCTAAGATGCTACTAGCATATGGGCTCAGTCCAGGAGATGGTCTGGGCAAGCATGGCCATGGGATCCGCACCCCATTATAGTTAAAATCTAACGAGTATAAGATAGGCTTGAGTTATCAGGATGGTCGCATCAGTGATTCTATCTCCAAGACACCAGGTCGAGGCGAGGCAAGAGCCGTGAACGCTAGAAAAATCAAAAAAATTCCTTCATTAGTTCTCCAGCCTGGAAAGGTGAGTCTAAAATGCTCAATAGCCCTCTGAACAAATATTTCAGCAAAAACTCCAAGTGGTTGTCAGAAGAAAGGGTAGCTCCGCCAGTAGAGCCAGATCTAACAACCCCTTTTATTGAAGATGGTTTCGTGAACATTATCATTGAATGGCTTGGTGATGACGTCGTCACTTCTAAGTAAAGAAACCATTCCCTTGTTTTTAATGCTGCACTTAAATTCTTGCATTCCTCTGCACTTTTCAGTTCTGTTGTTCAAGGTAGGTATAGGAAAACACCTTTAGATCTCCAACCGTTGGTCCAAACAGCATAGCTTGTAATGCGGTCAATTTTGCATTCAATAAAACGTCACAAATTTTATTAAGGACATATGGAACTACAAATCAGTCCAATGATGATGCTGGCCTTCCATATTGGAATCTTGAGGCCTGATTCGCTATATGATTCCTGATTTTCAAATGATTTTTTAGGAACAAAGATTTCTAAGAATATGAGGACTAGTTCCGTTTATGACTGCACTCTTTTTGAAATCTCTTTCGAAAAGATTTTTCACACCCATGCATTGCATTTCTATGTGAAATAGAGACATTGAAGAAGATGAAAATGAGGGTTATCATCTCAAAAATGCATAATAGGTTATTGTGCAACTCGGATCACCAGAGTGATTATTCATGCGACATTGAAGAAGATGAAAATGAGGGTTATGCGACTATCCGTAGAGAGTGGAATGCCTTTGAAGAGTCGGCACCTCCCACTTCAGAGGAGCCAGTTGTCATTAACTTGGGCGATGCTGTAGACATAAAAAAAAGTGAAAATTGGTGGGCATTTATCCCAAGCGGAAAAGCTCAAATTCACAAAATTGGTTAAGATTTATCATGATACTTTTGCGTGGTCGTACGCTGACATGCCAGGTTTGGATCCCAAAATCGTTGAACACGCGTTACCCACCGATCCTAGTGTTAAACTGGTGAGGCAAGGTAGCAGAAGGATGAAAGCCAAGTTAGAAGATAGAATTAAAGAAGAGGTGATGAAACTTCTTAGAGTGAGCTTTATTGAAGCTATCCCATAATCAAATTGGAATGCAAACATAGTTCCAGTTATGAAAAAAAGATGGCAACGTTCGGATCTATGTGGATTATCGAGACTTAAATAGAGCAAGTCCAAAAGATGATTTTCCGCTTCCCCACGTTGATGTGCTGGTGGATAGTACGGCAGGGTACGAATTATTCTCATTCATGGATGGATTCTCCGAATATAATCAGATCCTCATGAAAAAGGAGGACAAACCGAAAACTGCATTTACCACCCCTTTGAGAAATTTTTGTTATAAGGTCATGCCTTTTGGATTGAAGAATGCTAGGCAACTTATCAGAAGGCAATGGTTACCCTATTTCATGACATGATCCATAAGGAGATTGAGGTATATGTTGATGACATGATCGCCAAGTTCAAGAAAGGACATGATCACATTCAAATCTTAAGAAAGCTGTTTGAGCGACTGCAAAAGTACAAATTAAGGCTGAACCCTAACAAGGGTGTGTTTGGGGCAAGATTTGAGAAACTTCTCGGATTCATGGTCAGTAACAGGGGTGTTGAAATTGATCCTTCGAAAATTCAAGCTATTCATGACCTAGCAACTCCCTCGACGGTGAAAGAAGTAAGAAGTTTTCTAGGGAGATTGTACTATATCGCTAGGTTTATCAATCAATTATCAGATGTGGCTAAGCCGATTTTCAAACTACTTAAGAAAGGTGCGAAAGTGACTTGGGACACAGAATGCGGTAAGGCCTTCCAAAAGATCAAAGATTATCTGGTCACTCCACCAGTACTTGTGCCACCAATCCCAAGTCACCCCTTGACTTTGTATTTGACTATACACCAAGAGTCTTTGGGAGCCTTGCTTGCTCAAACAAGCCCTATGGATGGCAAGGAGAGGGCCATTTACTATTTGAACAAGAAGTTCACCACGTCTGAAATGAATTACGTGCCTGTCGAGAGGGCTTGCGTAGCAACAGTATGGGTACTTCGCAGATTGAGGCAGTACACCCTACACCACCATATTCAACTGGTGACAGAAAATGACCCAATTAAATATCTCCTAGAGAAGTCTGCTCTGATTGGGAGATTAGCCAAATGGCAAGTGATTTTGTCTGAATTTGACATCAAGAGTTCTCCTCAAAAGTCCGTGAAAAGGAGGGCAATAGCCGACATGTTGGCGAAAAATTGTCAAAATTTTACATCCTCTGAAGAGACGAAAACGGAAGATCAAGTTTTGAATATGACAAAAGACAAATGGGTCATGTATTTCGACGGTGTCTTCAACCTGTCAAGAGCTGGCATAGGGGCAGTGCTAATATCCCCTAAAGGTCAACATTATCCAGTTACAGCGAAACTGGCTTTTCCCTGTACCAATAATATTTCAGAATATGAGGCGTGCATTTTAGGTCTACAGTTGGCCATCTCCATGAAGGTACCTAAACTGCAGGTTTATGGAGATTCCATGCTCATTATTTTCTAGACGCAAGAAGAGTGGAAAACAAAAGATGCAAAACTCATACCTTATCATGAGTAACTTGAAGAGTTGACACTTAAGTCTGAAGAGGTGTCATTCGAATACTTGCCAAGAACGTAGAACCAGTTCGCAGATGCGTTGGCTACGTTGGCTTCAATGTTACAAATAACTGATGGACTGAAAATGGAGCCACTAAGGATTGGCATAATCAAGGAACCGGCCTATTGCATGTTGGTCGAGGAAGAATTCGACGGAGAACCGTGGTAACATGATATTAAGAATTATCTCTTGAAAGGAGAGTTTCCTGAAGGATGTCAAGCCGGAGACCGAAGATATATAGCCAAAGTGGCTGGCAAATTCTTCCTCAGTGGACAAACTATGTACAAAAGATCATTTGACGCCACCTTGTTAAGTTGCGTAGATGCTAAAAAAGAAAATACTCTCATGAAGGAGATCCATGAAGGTATTGCAGGCTACACATGAACGACCATCTCCTCGCTAGGAAGATCATGCGGCTTGGTTATTATCGGATAACCATTGAATCAGCTTGTAGTCAACATGTTAGGTCATGCCACCAATGCAAAGTATACGGCGATAAGATTAATGCGCCCCCAAATGAGCTCCACCAAATGTCTGAAGCCTGGCCATTTTCTACGTGGGGGATCGATATGATAGGGTCGATCAACCCAATAGCTTCGAATGGACATCGCTTCATCCTAGTTACAATTGACTACTTTACAAAATGGATAGAAGCTAACTCCTACACAAATGTCACTACAAGATGTGTAGCAATGTTTATCAAGAGAGACATAATTTCTCGATATGCTACCTCTCAAGCAATTATCACGGACAATGGGTCCAATTTAAATAATAAGATTGTCGATGATCTGCTGGATCACTTTGGGCAGCAAAACAAGAATATCAAAAATATTTTGGCTAAGACTACCGAGAATTACAAGGATTGGCATGAGAGGCTACCCTTTGCCTTAATAGCATATCGAACTTCGATCAGGGCTTCAACAGGGGCAACCCCTTACGCTCTAGTATATGGGATGGAAGCCGTCCTACCTGTAGAAATTGAGATTCCATCTTTGAGAATATTGTTAGAAGTTAAGCTCTCTGAGGCAGAGTGGATAAAACACATATATGAACAGCTGAATCTGATAGAAGAAAAGTGTCTTAGAGCAATCTTTCATGGTTAGAGTTACTAGAGACGGCTAGCCAAGTCATTTAACCGGAAAGTCATATCCAGAAATTTTGAGGTGGATGACCTAGTGGTAAAGAAGACTCTACCGAACGCTGCTCATCCGGAAGGCAAGTTTACCTCGAATTACGAAGGCCCTTATATTGTCAAGAAAGTCCTTATAGGCGAGCATTGATTCTTGTAAATTCTGAATGAGAAGAATTGGGATATCCTGTAAATTCAGATAATGTGAAGAAGTATTATCCTTAAAATGAAATCAGATGATGATCACTTGATTTTATCCGAAACGATCTGAGTCGCCATAGCAGTCATTACATAGCATATCATCCATCTACACATACATAGCATGTGTTCTGTCTTGCCGGATTCCAGGAAATGAACCCAGAATCAAACTCGTTCAAATGGAACCGAGAACAGAATAGTCCTTGACGCATAGAACCAGATGATATATATATGTTCCATCAAGTGTTAAAACACCATTCATTCACTAGAATTTTTATTCTCTTCATACAAGAATGCCCGATGAAGACAAAAGACAGCAACGGAGAAATACTATAAAATTTCCCACCCTCTTGTAAGAGAGAAGGAATCAAAGATGAGCACTCATGTGGTCAAACTCAAGAATGAACCATACTCTCAAAAGATGAATTCCTCATTGATAGCACTTATTGCATACATGTTAGGATCAGAGATTATCCAAGCACGATTGAAACATACATGGTGCATCATTAAATTCCCAGTGGAGTAAAATGTATGGAGAAAAACTAAATGATTTTTCCAAAACAGAGTTATTTAAGCTATCTAACATGAATGTTTCTTCAGATAAGAGGTAAGCCTAATCCAAACACGTCCTATACACACCGAAGAGATAAGAGGAGTGTAAGGATAGAAAAGCCTGAACCTAGGGATGTACGGGCTATTTGCATCGATTACGTGGATCGAGACGACGGGGGCATTTGTTCCTTTATCATAAACACTACAGATGATCGTTGACAACCCCTATGAATGGTAGTCTTTATGTCTTAACCCTGTCTAGAACCACCCCTTGTTGGGGGTCATATAGAAGCAAGTCCAACAGCACTGGAAGGTAAATGATTAGAAATCTTTTTGCTCGGACTAACATCAATCTTCGTGTATATGCATTGATCCAGGTGCCATAGAATGACAAATAGACGTTCATTTCTCTATCCGACACTTTTACCCATTGCATAGCCAATTTAAGCCTACATATTCGTTTCATGTACCCCCGTTGGTGATCATTGCACAGCCTCAAGACAAAGGCGGCAAAGACACTCATGGACAGAGAAGTTCAAGAAGTGGGAATTGCATGAGAATTCCAAAGTAAGATGTTCAGACAGGATGAGATTCGGGTCACATACCTTACATGATCATCAAAGATCCTAGTTCCTAAAAAGAAAAGGAAAAGGCGGGACTAAAAGAGAAAAAGCCGAATCCCTATACAATTTAAAAAAAAAAAATAAGACGCCCGATAGAAACAGGGCTGACCTTCACCAAAATGCTGAAAAGTCATAAGGCTGATTTTGAGGGCACCAAGAGATTACTAGATATCTCTACTCCCAAAAAATTCTGAAATAAAGAAGAATCATCGGGAATTATGCAGCAAAAGGCTACTCCCCAAATGGAATCGTAGTCAACTGCCCAATAGGGCAAACAATGTCCTTCAAAGACTAGACCCGTTCCCAAGACGCGTAGCATTCTTAGAAGACCAAAGATGTTCTTCGAAGAATCGTCAACAAGGGATAGAACAGAAGACTGGTCAGCAATGATTACCAATGTCAAACCCTTCGCGATTCAGGGCAAAAAACAAGCCTTTTTCGGTCCCTAATCCTACCAACGTTACAACCATTTGCAGTCTTTTCCGACTAAGACGCCTAGGTTAATGTGTACCATAGCTGGAAGAGGTACGAGCAAGATTATTTCTTTTTCATTTTGCAGGATTCTTGACTTGTAAACCCGGAGCAGGTGAAGAAAATTTTCATTCAAAAGACCTGACTTAGAGAGTGAGTCCTCCTTTGTATGGAACCATGGCCAAGTCTAATATTACGGTCCCGTAAAGATCTCCCGATTGATCAAAATGTATGCGCTGCGAATGGCCCCGAAAACCCAAGTACAAGTTATTAGGAAATTCGAGTTTAGTTTATCATTCCTCCATTTTTTCATATCCAAATTTTATTTGATTACGCATATGCCTTATAGGAGATTTTCATGGAAAGGGGAAATTTGCTTAAAAAAAGGAGGAACCACGCTAATATTGATTTTTTTTAGCCATTTGTTACGTTAACATCAATTTTAGAGAGTTTGTATCGCTGACTGTTTAGCTTATCCTTCATCCTTTTTTTCATATCTAAATTTATTTAAATTATGCATATGACTTCTAGAGGATTGTCAAGGAAAGGAAGAAGTTGCTTAAAAATGGAGGAACCACGCTACTATAGCTTTTCTTTAGCCATTTGTTATGTTGACATCAATTTTAGATAGCTTATATTGCCGACTGTTTAGCTTTTCCTTCGACCATTTTTTCATATCTAATTTTGTTTAGATTATGCACAAGACTTCTCGGAGATTGTCTTGCAAAGGGTGTAGTTGCTTAAAAAATTGACGAACAATGTTACTATAGCTTTTCTTAAACCTTTTGTTATGAGGACATCAATTTTAGAAAGCTTATATCGCCGAATGTTTGGCTTGTCCTTCCTCCATTTTTTCATTTCCAAATTTATTTAGATTATGCATAAGACTACTAGAGAATTATCATGGAAGGGGCGAATTTGCTTAAAATATGGAGGAACCATGCTATTATAGCATTTCTTTGGCCATTTGTTATGTTATCATCAATTTTAGAGAGTTTATTTCGTTGACTATTTAGCTTATCATTCCTCTAATTTTTCATATCCAAATTTGATTAGATTACGCATATGACTTATAGGAGAATTTCATGGAAAGGGCGAATTTGCTTAAAAAAGGAGGAACCACGCTACTATTGATTTTCTTTAGCCATTTGTTATGTTGACATCAATTTTAGAGAGTATGTATCGCTGACTGTTTAGCTTATCCTTCCTCCATTTTTTCATATCTAAATTTATTTAAATTATGCAAATGACTTCTAGAGGATTGTCATGGAAAGGAAGAAGTTGCTTAAAAATGGAGGAACCAAGCTTCTATAGCCTTTCTTTAGCCATTTGTTATGTTGACATCAATTTTGGATAGCCTATATTGCCGACTGTTAAGCTTTTCCTTCGTCCGTTTTTTCATATCTAATTTTGTTTAGAATATTCACAAGACTTCTTGGAGATTGTCATGCAAAGGGTGTAGTTGCTTAAAAAATTATGGAACAATGCTACTATAGCTTTTCTTTAACCATTTGTTATGTTCACATCAATTTTAGGGAGCTTATATCGCCGAATGTTTGGGTTGTCTTTCGTCCATTTTTCATTTCCAAATTTATTTAGAATATGCATAAGACTTCTAGAGAATTATCATGGAAGGCGCAAATTTGCTTAAACAATGGAAGAACCATGCTATTATAGCATTTCTTTGGCCATTTGTTATGTTGTCATCAATTTCAGAGAGTTTATATCGTTGACCGTTTAGATTATCATTCCTCTAATTTTTCATATCCAAATTTGATTAGATTACGCATATGACTTATAGGAGATTTTCATGGAAAGGGCGAATTTGCTTAAAAAATGGAGGAACCACGCTACTATTGCATTTCTTTAGCCATTTGTTATGTAGACATCAATTTTGGAGAGTTTATATCGCTAACTGTTTAGCTTATCCTTCCTCCATTTTTTCATATCTAAATTTATTTAGATTATGCATAAGACTTCTAGAGGATTGTCATGGAAAGTAAGAAGTTGCTTAAAATGGAGGAACCACGCTACTATAGCTTTTCTTTAGCCATTTGTTAACTTGACATCAATTTTAGATAGGTTATATTGCCGACTATTTAGCTTTTCCTTCGTCCATTTTTTCACATCCAATTTTGTTTAGATTATACACAAGACTTCTTGGAGATTTTCATGGAAAGGGCGAAGGTGCATAAAAAATGGAGCAACCACGCTACTATTGCATTTCTTTAGCCATTTATTATGTTGACATCAATTTTAGATAGCTTATATTGCCGACTTTTTAGCTTTCTCTTCGTCCATTTTTTCACATCCAATTTTGTTTAGATTATGCACAAGACTTCTCGGAGATTTTCATGCAAAGTGTGTAGTTGCTTAAAAAATTGAGGAACAATGCTACTATAGCTTTTCTTTAACCAATTGTTATGTTGTCATCAATTTTAAAGAGCTTATATCGCCGAATGTTTGGCTTGTCCTTCCTCCATTTTTTCATTTCTAAATTTATTTAGATTATGTATTTGACTTCTAGAGAATTATCATGGAAGGGGTAAATTTGCATAAAAAATGGATGAACCATGCTATTATAGCATTTATTTAGCCATTTGTTATGTTGTCATCAATTTTAGAGATTTTATATCGTTGACAGTTTAGCTTATCATTCCTCCATTTTTTCATATCCAAATTTGATTTAATTACGCATATGACTTATAGGAGATTTTCATGGAAAGGGAAAATTTGCTTAAAAAAAGGAGGAACCACGCTACTATTGATTTTCTTTAGCCATTTGTTATGTTGTCATAATTTTAGAGAGTTTGTATCGCTGACTGTTTGGCTTATACTTCCTCCATTTTTTCATATCAAAATTTATTTAAATTACGCATATGACTTCTAGAGGATTGTCGTGGAAAGGAAGAAGTTGCTTCAAAATGGAGGAACCACGCTACTATTGCTTTTCTTTAGCCATTTGTTATGTTGACATCAATTATAGATTACTTATATTGCCGACTGTTTAGCTTTTCCTTCGTACATTTTTTCATGACTAATTTTGTTTATATTATGCACAAGACTTCTTGGAGATTGTCTTGCAAAGGGTGTAGTTGCTTAAAAAATTGAGGAACAATGCTACTATAGCTTTTCTAAAACCATTTGTTATGTTTACATCAATTTTAGAAAGCTTATATCGCCGAATGTTTGGCTTGTCCTTCCTTCATTTTATCATTTCCAAATTTATTTAGATTATGCATAAGACTACTAGAGAATTATCATGGAAGGGGCGAATTTGCTTAAAAAATGGAGGAACCATGCTATTATAGCATTTCTTTGGCCATTTGTTATGTTGTCATCAATTTTAGAGAGTTTATATCGTTGACTATTTAGCTTATCATTCCTCCATTTTTTCATATCCAAATTTGAGTAGATTACGCATAAGACTTATAGGAGATTTTCATGGAAAGGGAAAATTTGCTTAAAAAAAGGAGGAACCACGCTACTATTGCTTTTCTTTAGCCAATTGTTATGTTGACATGAATTTTAGAGAGTTTGGATCGCGTACTGTTTAGCTTATCCTTCCTCCATTTTTCCATATCTAATTTTATTTAAATTATGCATAAGACTTCTAGAGGATTGTCATGGAAAAGAAGCAGTTGCTTAAAAATGGAGGAACCACGCTACTATAACTTTTCTTTAGCCATTTGTTATGTTGACATCAATTTTAGATAGCTTATATTGCCGACTGTTTAGCTTTTCCTTCGTCCATTTTTTCACATCCAATTTTGTTTAGAATATTCACAAGACTTCTTGGAGATTGTCAGGCAAAGGGTGTAGTTGCTTAAAAAATTGAGGAACAATGCTACTATATCTTTTCTTTAACCATTTGTTATGTTCACATCAATTTTATGGAGCTTATATCGCCGAATGTTTGGCTTGTCTTTCGTCCATTTTTCATTTCCAAATTTATTTAGAATATGCATAAGACTTCTAGAGAATTATCATGGAGGGCGCAAATTTGCTTAAAAAATGGAGGAACCATGCTATTATAGCATTTCTTTAGCCATTTGTTATGTTGTCATCAATTTTAGAGAGTTTATGTTGTCATCATTCCTCCATTTTTTTCATATCCAAATTTGATTAGATTACGCATATGACTTATAGGAGATTTTCATGGAAAGGGAAAATTTGCTTAAAAAAAAGGAGGAACCACGCTACTATTGATTTTCTTTAGCCATTTGTTATGTTGACATCAATTTTAGAGAGTATGTATCGCTGACTGTTTAGCTTATCCTTCCTCCATTTTTTCATATCTAAATTTATTTAAATTATGCAAATGACTTCTAGAGGATTGTCATGGAAAGGAAGAAGTTGCTTAAAAATGGAGGAACCAAGCTTCTATAGCCTTTCTTTAGCCATTTGTTATGTTGACATCAATTTTGGATAGCCTATATTGCCGACTGTTAAGCTTTTCCTTCGTCCGTTTTTTCATATCTAATTTTGTTTAGATTATACACAAGACTTCTTGGAGATTGTATTGCAAAGGGTGTAGTTGCTTAAAAAATTGTGGAACAATGCTACTATAGCTTTTCTTAAACCATTTGTTATGTTTACATCAATTTTAGAAAGCTTATATCGCCGAATGTTTGGCTTGTCCTTCCTCCATTTTTTCATTTCCAAATTTATTTAGATTATGCATAAGACTACTAGAGAATTATCATGGAAGGGGTGAATTTGCTTAAAATATGGAGGAACCAAGCTATTATAGCATTTCTTTGGCTATTTGTTATGTTCTCATCAATTTTAGAGAGTTTATATCGTTGACTGTTTAGCTTATCATTCCTCTAATTTTTCATATCCAAATTTGATTAGATTACGCATATGACTTATAGGAGATTTTCATGGAAATGGTGAATTTGCTTAAAAAATGGAGGAACCACGCTACTATTGCATTTCTTTAGCCATTTGTTATGTTGACATCAATTTTGGGGAGTTTATATCGCTGACTGTTTAGCTTATCCTTCCTCCATTTTTTCATATCTAAATTTATTTAGATTATGCAAAAGACTTCTAGAGGTTTGTCATGGAAAGGAAGAAGTTGCTTAAAATGGCGGAACCACGCTACTATAGCTTTTCTTTAGCCATTTGTTAACTTGACATCAATTTTAGATAGCTTATATTGCCGACTGTTTAGCTTTTCCTTCGGCCATTTTTTCACATCCAATTTTGTTTAGAATATTCACAAGACTTCTTGGAGATTGTCATGCAAAGGGTGTAGTTGCTTAAAAAATTGAGGAACAATGCTACTATAGCTTTTCTTTAACCATTTGTTATGTTCACATCAATTTTAGGGAGCTTATATCGCCGAATGTTTGGCTTGTCTTTCGTCCATTTTTCATTTCCAAATTTATTTAGAATATGCATAAGACTTCTAGAGAATTATCATGGAAGGCGCAAATTTGCTTAAAAAATGGAGGAACCATGCTATTATAGCATTTCTTTAGCCATTTGTTATGTTGTCATCAATTTTAGAGAGTTTATGTTGTCATCATTCCTCCATTTTTTTCATATCCAAATTTGATTAGATTACGCATATGACTTATAGGAGATTTTCATGGAAAGGGCGAATTTGCTTAAAAAATGGAGGAACCATGCTACTATTGCATTTCTTTAGCCATTTCTTATGTTGATACCAATTTTGGAGAGTTTATATCGCTGACTGTTTAGCTTATCCTTCCTCCATTTTTTCAAATCAAAATTTATTTAGATTATGCATAAGACTTTTAGAGGATTGTCATGGAAAGGAAGAAGTTGCTTAAAATGGAGGAACCACGCTACTATTGCTTTTCTTTAGCCATTTGTTAACTTGACATCAATTTTAGATAGGTTATATTGCCGACTGTTTAGCTTTTCCTTCGTCCATTTTTTCACATCAAATTTTGTTTAGATTATACACAAGACTTCTTGGAGATTTTCATGGAAAGGGCGAAGGTGCATAAAAAATGGAGCAACCACGCTACTATTGCATTTCTATAGCCATTTGATATGTTGACATCAATTTTAGATAGCTTATATTGCCGACTTTTTAGCTTTTTCTTTGTCCATTTTTTCACATCCAATTTTGTTTAGATTATCCACAAGACTTCTCGGAGATTGTCATGCAAAGTGTGTAGTTGCTTAAAAAATTGAGGAACAATGCTACTATAGCTTTTCTTTAACCATTTGTTATGTTGTCATCAATTTTAAAGAGCTTATATCGCCAAATGTTTGGCTTGTCCTTCCTCCATTTTTTCATTTCTAAATTTATTTAGATTATGTATTTGACTTCTAGAGAATTATCATGGAAGGGGTGAATTTGCATAAAAAATGGATGAACCATGCTATTATAGCATTTATTTTGCCATTTGTTATGTTGTCATCAATTTTAGAGATTTTATATTGTTGACCGTTTAGCTTATCATTCCTCCATTTTTTCATATCCAAATTTGATTTGATTACGCATATGACTTATAGGAGATTTTCATGGAAAGGGAAAATTTGCTTAAAAAAAGGAGGAACCACGCTACTATTGATTTTCTTTAGCCATTTGTTATGTTGACATCAATTTTAGAGAGTTTGTATCGCTGACTGTTTAGCTTATCATTCCTCCATTTTTTCATATCTAAATTTATTTAAATTATGCATATGACTTCTAGAGGATTGTCGTGGAAAGGAAGAAGTTGCTTAAAAATGGAGGAACCACGCTATTATAGCTTTTCTTTAGCCATTTGTTATGTTGACATCAATTTTAGATAGCTTATATTGCCGACTGTTTAGCTTTTCCTTCGTCCAGTTTTTCATAACTAATTTTGTTTAGATTATGCACAAGACTTCTTGGAGATTGTCTTGCAAAGGTTGTAGTTGCTTAAAAAATTGAGGAACAATGCTACTATAGCTTTTCTAAAACCATTTGTTATGTTTACATCAATTTTAGAAAGCTTATATCGCCGAATGTTTGGCTTGTCCTTCCTTCATTTTTTCATTTCCAAATTTATTTAGATTATGCATAAGACTACTCGAGAATTGTCATGGAAGTGGCGAATTTGCTTAAAATATGGAGGAACCATGCTATTATAGCCTTTCTTTGGCCATTAGTTATGTTGTCATCAATTTTAGAGAGTTTATATCGTTGACTGTTTAGCTTTTCATTCCTCCATTTTTTCATATCCAAATTTGAGTAGATTACGCATATGACTTATAGGAGATTTTCATGGAAAGGGAAAATTTGCTAAAAAAAAGGAGGAACCACACTACTATTCCTTTTCTTTAGCCAATTGTTATGTTGACATGAATTTTAGAGAGTTTGGATCGCGTACTGTTTAGCTTATCCTTCCTCCATTTTTTCATATCTAAATTTATTTAAATTATGCATAATACTTGTAGAGGATTGTCATGGAAAGGAAGCAGTTGCTTAAAAATGGAGGAACCACGCTACTATAGCTTTTCTTTAGCCATTTGTTATGTTGACATCAATTTTAGATAGCTTATATTGCCGACTGTTTAGCTTTTCCTTCGTCCATTTTTTCACATCCAATTTTGTTTAGAATATTCACAAGACTACTTGGAGATTGTCATGCAAGGGGTGTACTTGCTTAAAAAATTGAGCAACAATGCTACTATAGCTTTTCTTTAACCATTTGTTATGTTGACATCAATTTTAAAGAGCTTATATCGCTGAATGTTTGGCTTGTCCTTCCTCCATTTTTTCATTTCTAAATTTATTTAGATTATGTATTTGACTTCTAGAGAATTATCATGGAAGTGGTGAATTTGCATAAAAAATGGATGAACCATACTATTATATCTTTTATTTAGCCATTTGTTATGTCGTCATCAATTTTAGAGATTTTATATCGTTGACCGTTTAGCTTATCATTCCTCCATTTTTTCAAATCCAAATTTGATTTGATTATGCATATGACTAATAGGAGATTTTCATGGAAAGGGAAAATTTGCTTAAAAAAGGAGGAACCACGCTACTATTGATTTTCTTTAGCCATTTGTTATGTTGACATCAATTTTAGAGAGTTTGTATCGCTGACTGTTTAGCTTGTCCTTCCTCCATTTTTTCAATTTATTTAAATTATGCATATGACTTCTAGAGGATTGTCGTGGAAAGGAAGAAGTTGCTTAAAAATGGAGGAACCACGCTACTATAGCTTTTCTTTAGCCATTTGTTATGTTGACATCAATTTTAGATAGCTTATATTGCCGACTGATTAGCTTTTCCTTCGTCCATTTTTTCATAACTAATTTTGTTTAGATTATGCACAAGACTTCTTGGAGATTGTCTTGCAAAGGGTGTAGTTGCTTAAAAAATTGAGGAACAATGCTACTATAGCTTTTCTAAAACCATTTGTTATGTTGACATCAATTTTAGAAAGCTTATATCGCCGAATGTTTGGCTTGTCCTTCCTTCATTTTTTCATTTCCAAATTTATTTAGAGTATGCATAAGACTACTCGAGAATTATCATGGAAGGGGCGAATTTGCTTAAAATATGGAGGAACCATGCTATTATAGCATTTCTTTGGCCATTTGTTATGTTGTCATCAATTTTAGAGAGTTTATATCGTTGACTGTTTAGCTTTTCATTCCTCCATTTTTTCATATCCAAATTTGAGTAGATTACGCATATGACTTATAGGAGATTTTCATGGAAAGGGCAAATTTACTTAAAAAAAGGAGGAACCACACTACTATTGCTTTTCTTTAGCCAATTGTTATGTTGACATGAATTTTAGGGAGTTTGGATCACGTACTGTTTAGCTTATCCTTCCTCCATTTTTTCATATCTAAATTTATTTTAATTATGCATAAGACTTCTAGAGGATTGTCATGGAAAGGAAGCAGTTGCTTAAAAATGGAGGAACCACGCTACTATAGCTTTTCTTTAGCCATTTGTTATGTTGACATCAATTTTAGATAGCTTATGTTGCCGACTGTTTAGCCTTTCCTTCGTCCATTTTTTCACATCCAATTTTGTTTAGAATATTCCCAAGACTTCTTGGAGATTGTCATACAAAGGGTGTAGTTGGTTAAAAAATTGAGGAACAATGCTACTATAGCTTTTCTTTAACCATTTGTTATGTTGACATCAATTTTAAAGAGCTTATATCGCTGAATGTTTGGCTTGTCCTTCCTCCATTTTTTCATTTCTAAATTTATTTAGATTATGTATTTGACTTCTAGAGAATTATCATGGAAGGGGTGAATTTGCATAAAAAATGGATGAACCATGCTATTATGGCATTTATTTAGCCATTTGTTATGTCGTCATCAATTTTAGAGATTTTATATCGTTGACCGTTTAGCTTATCATTCCTCCATTTTTTCATATCCAAATTTGATTTGATTATGCATAGGACTTATAGGAGATTTTCATGGAAAGGGCAAATTTGCTTAAAAAAAGGAGGAACCACGCTACTATTGATTTTCTTTAGCCATTTGTTATGTTGACAACAATTTTAGAGAGTTTGTATCGCTGACTATTTAGCTTATCCTTCCTCTATTTTTTCATATCTAAATTTATTTAAATTATGCATATGACTTCTAGAGGATTGTCGTGGAAAGGAAGAAGTTGCTTAAAAATGGAGGAACCACGCTACTATAGCTTTTCTTTAGCCATTTGTTATGTTGACATCAATTTTAGATAGCTTATATTGCCTACTTTTTTGCTTGTCCTTCCTCCATTTTTTCATTTCCAAATTTATTTAGATTATGCATAAGACTACTAGAGAATTATCATGGAAGGGGCGAATTTGCTTAAAATATGGAGGAACCATGCTATTATAGCATTTCTTTTGCCATTTGTTATGTTGTGATCAATTTTAGAGAGTTTATATCGTTGACTGTTTAGCTTATCATTCCTCCATTTTTTCATATCCGAATTTGATTAGATTACGCATATGACTTATAGGAGATTTTCATGGAAAGGGCGAATTTGCTTAAAAAATGGAGGAACCACGCTACTAGTGCATTTCTTTTGCAGAGTTTATATCGCTGACTGTTTAGCTTATCCTTCCTCCATTTTTTCATATCTAAATTTACCTAAATTATGCATATGACTTCTAGAGGATTGTCATGGAAAGGAAGAAGTTGCTTAAAAATGGAGGAACCACGCAACTATAGCTTTTCTTTAGCCATTTGTTATGTTGACATCAATTTTAGATAGCTTATATTGCCGACTGTTTAGCTTTTCCTTCGTCCATTTTTTCATATCTAATTTTGTTTAGATTATGCACAAGACTTCTTGGAGATTGTCTTGCAAAGGGTGTAGCTGCTTAAAAAATTGAGGAACAGTGGTACTATAGCTTTTCTAAAACCATTTGTTATGTTGACATCAATTTTAGAAAGCTTATATCGCCGAATGTTTGGCTTGTCCTTCCTTCATTTTTTCATTTCCAAATTTATTTAGATTATGCTAAGACTACTAGAGAATTATCATGGAAGGGGCGAATTTGCTTAAAATATGGACGAACCTTGCTATTATAGCATTTCTTTGGCCATTTGTTATGTTGTCATCAATTTTAGAGAGTTTATATCGTTGACTGTTTAGCTTTTCATTCCTCCATTTTTTCATATCCAAATTTGAGTAGATTACGCATATGACTTATAGGAGATTCTCATGGAAAGGGCAAATTTTCTTAGAAAAAGGTGGAACCACGCTACTATTTCTTTTCTTTAGCCAATTGTTATGTTGACATGAATTTTAGAGAGTTTGGATCGCGGACTGTTTAGCTTATCCTTCCTTCATTTTTTCATATCTAAATTTATTTAAATTATGCATAAGACTTCTAGAGGATTGTCATGGAAATGAAGAAGTTGCTTAAAAATGGAGGAACCACGCTACTATAGCTTTTCTTTAGCCATTTGTTATGTTGACATCAAGTTTAGATAGCTTATATTGCCGACTGTTTAGCTTTTCCTTCGTCCATTTTTTCACATCCAATTTTGTTTAGAATATTCACAAGACTTCTTGGAGATTGTCATGCAAAGGTTGTAGTTGCTTTAAAAATTGAGGAACAATGCTATTATAGCTTTTCTTTAACCATTTGCTACGTTGACATCAATTTTAAAGAGCTTATATCGCCGAATGTTTGGCTTGTCCTTCCTCCATTTTTTCATTTCTAAATTTATTTATATTATGTATTTGACTTCTACAGAATTATCATGGACTGGGTGAATTTGCATAAAAAATGGATGAACCATGCTATTATAGCATTTATTTAGCCATTTGTTATTTTGTCATCAATTTTAGAGAGTTTATATCGTTGACTGTTTCGCTTATCATTCCTCCATTTTTTTATATCCATATTTGATTAGATTACGCATATGACTTATAGGAGATTTTCATGGAAAGGGCGAAGGTGCTTAAAAAATGGAGGAACAACGCTACTATTGCATTTCATTAGCCATTTGTTATGTTGACATCAATTTTGGAGAGTTTAAATCTCTGACTATTTAGTTTATCCTTCCTCCATTTTTTCATATCGAAATTTATTTAGATTATGCAAAAGACTTCTAGGGGATTGTCAGGGAAAGGAAGAAGTTGCTTAAAAAATGGAGGAACCACGCTACTATAGCTTTTGTTTAGCCATTTGTTATGTTGACATCAATTTTAGATAGCTTATATTGCCGACTTTTTAGCTTTTTCTTCGTCCTTTTTTTCACATCCAATTTTGTTTAGATTATGCACAAGACTTCTTGGAGATTGTCATGCAAAGGGTGTAGTTGCTTAAACAATAGAGGAACAACGCTACTCTAGCTTTTCTTTAACCATTTGTTATGTTGACATCAATTTTAAAGAGCTTATATTGCCGAATGTTTGGCTTGTCCTTCCTCCATTTTTTCATTTCTAAATTTATTTAGATTATGCATATGACTTCTAGAGAATTATCATGGAAGGGGTGAATTTGCAAAAAAAATGGATGAACCATGCTGTTATAGCATTTATTTAGCCATTTGTTATGTTGTCAACAATTTTAGAGATTTTATATCGTTGACCGTTTAGCTTATCTTTCCTCCATTTTTTCATATCCAAATTTGATTTGATTACGCATATGACTTATAGGAGATTTTTCATGGAAAGGGAAACTTTGCTTAAAAAAAGGATGAACCACGCTACTATTGATTTTCTTTAGCCATTTGTTATGTTGACATCAATTTTAGAGAGTTTGTATCGCTGACTGTTTAGCTTATTCTTCCTCCATTTTTTCATATCTAAATTTATTTAAATTATGCATATGACTTCTAGAGGATTGCCATGGAAAGGAAGAAGTTGCTTAAAAATGGAGGAACCACGCTACTATAGCTTTTCTTTAGCCATTTGTTATGTTGACATCAATTTTAGATAGCTTATATTGCCGACTGTTTGGCTTGTCCTTCCTCCATTTTTTCATTTCCAAATTTATTAAGATTATGCATAAGACTACAAGAGAATTATCATGGAAGGGGCGAATTTGCTTAAAATATGGAGGAGCCATGCTATTATAGCATTTCTTTAGCCATTTGTTATGTTGACATCAATTTTGGACAGTTTATATCGCGGACTGTTTAGCTTATCCTTCCTCCATTTTTTCATATCAAAATTTATTTCGATTATGTATAAAACTTCTAGAGGATTGTCATGGAAAGGAAGAAGTTGCTTAAAATGGAGGAACCACGCTACTATAGCTTTTCTTTAGCCATTTGTTAACTTGACATCAATTTTAGATAGCTTATATTGCCGACTTTTTAGCTTTTCCTTCGTCCATTTTTTCACATCCAATTTTGTATAGATTATACACAAGACTTCTTGGAGATTTTCATGGAAAGGTTGAATGTGCATAAAAAATGGAGGAAACACGCTACTATTGCATTTCTTTAGCCATTTGTTATGTTGACATCAATTTTACATTGCTTATATTGCCGACTTTTTAGCTTTTTCTTCGTCCATTTTTTCACATCCAATTTTGTTTAAATTATGCCCAAGACTTCTCGGAGATTGTCATGCAAAGAGTGTAGTTGCTTAAAAAATTGAGGAACAATGCTACTATAGCTTTTCTTTAACCATTTGTTATGTTGTCATCAATTTTAAATAGCTTATATCGCCGAATGTTTCGCTTGTCCATTCTCCATTTTTTCATTTCTAAATTTATTTAGATTATGTATTTGACTACTTGAGAATTATCATGGATGGGGTGAATTTGCATAAAAAATGGATGAACCATGCGATTATAGCATTTATTTAGCCATTTGTTATGTTGTCATCAATTTTAGAGATTTTATATCGTTGACCGTTTAGCTTATCATTCCTCCATTTTTTCATATCCAAATTTGATTTGATTACGCATATGACTTATAGGAGATTTTCATGGAAAGGGAAAATTTGCTTGAAAAAAGGATGAACCACGCTACTATTGATTTTCTTTTGCCAATTGTTATGTTGACATCAATTTTAGAGAGTTTGTATCGCTGACTGTGTAGCATATCCTTCCTCCATTTTTTCATATCTAAATTTATTTAAATTATGCATATGACTTCTAGAGGATTGTCATGGAAAGGAAGAAGTTGCTTAAAAATGGAGGAACCACGCTACTATTGCTTTTCTTTAGCCATTTGTTATGTTGACATCAATTTTAGATAGCTTATATTGCCGACTGTTTGGCTTGTCCTTCCTGTATTTTTTCATTTCCAAATTTATTTAGATTATGCATAGGACTGCAAGAGAATTATCAAGGAAGGGGCGAATTTGCTTAAAATATGGTGGAACCATGCTATTATAGCATTTCTTTGTCCATTTGTTGTGTTGTCATCAATTTTAGAGAGTTTATATCGTTGACTGTTTAGCTTATCATTCCTCCATTTTTTCACATCCAAATTTGATTAGATTACGCATATGACTTAAAGGAGATTTTCATGGAAAGGGCGAATTTGCTTAAAAAAAGGAGGAACCACGCTACTATTGCATTTCTTTAGCTTATCCTTCCTCCATTTTTTCATATCTAAATTTATTTCGATTATGTATAAGACTTCTAGAGGATTGTCATGGAAAGGAAGAAGTTGCTTAAAATGGAGGAACCACGAAACTATAGCTTTTCTTTAGCCATTTGTTAACTTGACATCAATTTTAGATAGCTCATATTGCCGACTGTTTAGCTTTTCCTTCGTCCATTTTTTCACATCCAATTTTGTTTAGATTATACACAAGACTTCTTGGAGATTTTCATGGAAAGGGCGAAGGTGCATAAAAAATGTAGGAACCACGCTACTATTGCATTTCTTTAGCCATTTGTTATGTTGACATCAATTTTAGATAGCTTATATTGCCAACTTTTTAGCTTTTTCTTGGAGATTGTCTTGCAAAGGGTGTAGTTGCTTAAAAAATTGAGGAACAATGCTACTATAGCTTTTCTAAAACCATTTGTTATGTAAACATCAATTTTATAAAGCTTATATCGGCGAATGTTTGGCTTGTCCTTCCTTCATTTTTTCATTTCCAAATTTATTTAGATTATGCATAAGACTACTAGAGAATTATCGTGGGAGTGGCGAATTTGCTTAAAATATGGAGGAACCATGCTATTATAGCATTTCTTTGGCCATTTGTTATATTGTCATCAATTTTAGAGAGTTTATATCGTTGACTGTTTAGCATATCATTCCTCCATTTTTTCATATCCAAATTTGAGTAGATTACGCATATGAGTTATAGGAGATTTTCATGGAAAGGGCAAATTTGCTTAGAAAATGGTGGAACCACGCTACTATTGCTTTTCTTTAGCCAATTGTTATGTTGACATGAATTTTAGAGAGTTTGGATCGCGGACTGTTTAGCTTATCCTTCCTCCATTTTTTTATATCTAAATTTATTTAAATTATGCATAAGACTTCTAGAGGATTGTCATGGAAAGGAAGAAGTTGCTTAAAAATGGAGGAACCACGCTACTATAGCTTTTCTTTAGCCATTTGTTATGTTGACATCAATTTTAGATAGCTTATATTGCCGACTGTTTAGCTTTTCCTTCGTCCTTTTTTTCACATCCAATTTTGTTTAGAATATTCACAAGACTTCTTGGAGATTGTCATGCAAAGGGTGTAGTTGCTTAAAAAATTGAGGAACAATGCTACTATAGCTTTTCTTTAACCATTTGCTATGTTGACATCAATTTTAAAGAGCTTATATCGCCGAATGTTTGGCTTGTCCTTCCTCCATTTTTTCATTTCTAAATTTATTTATATTATGTATTTGACTTCTAGAGAATTATCATGGAAGGGGTGAATTTGCATAAAAAATGGATGAACCATGCTATTATAGCATTTATTTAGCCATTTGTTACTTTGTCATCATTTTTAGAGAGTTTATATCGTTGATTGTTTAGCTTATCCTTGCTCCATTTTCTCATTTCTAAATTTATTTATATTAAGTATATGACTTCTAGAGGATTGTCATGGAAAGGAAGAAGTTGCTTAAAAATGGAGGAACCACGCTACAATAGCTTTTCTTTAGCCATTTGTTATGTTGACGTCAATTTTAGATAGCTTATATTGCCGACTGTTTAGCTTTTCCTTCGTCCATTTTTTCAAATGTAATTTTGATTAGATTATGCACAAGACTTCTTGGAGATTGTATTGCAAAGGGTGTAGTTGCTTAAAAAATTGAGGAACAATGCTACTATAGCTTTTCTAAAACCATTTGTTATGTTGACATCAATTTTAGAAAGCTTATATCGGCGAATGTTTGGCTTGTCCTTCCTTCATTTTTTCATTTCCAAATTTATGTAGATTATGCATAAGACTACTAGAGAATTATCGTGGGAGGGGCGAATTTGCTTAAAATATGGAGGAACCATGCTATTATAGCATTTCTTTGGCCATTTGTTATGTTGTCATCAATTTTAGAGAGTTTATATCGTTGACTGTTTAGCTTATCATTCCTCCATTTTTTCATATCCAAATTTGAGTAGATTACGCATATGACTTATAGGAGATTTTCATGGAAAGGGCAAATTTGCTTAGAAAATGGTGGAACCACGCTACTATTGCTTTTCTTTAGCCAATTGTTATGTTGACATGAATTTTAGAGAGTTTGGATCGCGGACTGTTTAGCTTATCCTTCCTCCATTTTTTCATATCTAAATTTATTTAAATTATGCGTAAGACTTCTAGAGGATTGTCATGGAAAGGAAGAAGTTGCTTAAAAATGGAGGAACCACGCTACTATAGCTTTTCTTTAGCCATTTGTTATGTTGACATCAATTTTAGATAGCTTATATTGCCGACTGTTTAGCTTTTCCTTCGTCCTTTTTTTCACATCCAATTTTGTTTAGAATATTCACAAGACTTCTTGGAGATTGTCATGCAAAGGGTGTAGTTGCTTAAAAAATTGAGGAACAATGCTACTATAGCTTTTCTTTAACCATTTGCTATGTTGACATCAATTTTAAAGAGCTTATATCGCCGAATGTTTGGCTTGTCCTTCCTCCATTTTTTCATTTCTAAATTTATTTATATTATGTATTTGACTTCTAGAGAATTATCATGGAAGGGGTGAATTTGCATAAAAAATGGATGAACCATGCTATTATAGCAATTTATTTAGCCATTTGTTATTTTGTCATCAATTTTAGAGAGTTTATATCGTTGATTGTTTAGCTTATCCTTGCTCCATTTTTTCATTTCTAAATTTATTTATATTAAGTATATGACTTCTAGAGGATTGTCATGGAAAGGAAGAAGTTGCTTAAAAATGGAGGAACCACGCTACAATAGCTTTTCTTTAGCCATTTGATATGTTGACGTCAATTTTAGATAGCTTATATTGCCGACTGTTTAGCTTTTCCTTCGTCCATTTTTTCAAACGTAATTTTGATTAGATTATGCACAAGACTTCTTGGAGATTGTCTTGCAAAGGGTGTAGTTGCTTAAAAAATTGAGGAACAATGCTACTATAGCTTTTCTAAAACCATTTGTTATGTTGACATCAATTTTAGAAAGCTTATATCGGCGAATGTTTGGCTTGTCCTTCCTTCATTTTTTCATTTCCAAATTTATTTAGATTATGCATAAGACTACTAGAGAATTATCGTGGGAGGGGCGAATTTGCTTAAAATATGGAGGAACAATGCTATTATAGCATTTCTTTGGCCATTTGTTATGTTGTCATCAATTTTAGAGAGTTTATATCGTTGACTGTTTAGCTGATCATTCCTCCATTTTTTCATATCCAAATTTGAGTAGATTACGCATATGAGTTATAGGATATTTTCATGGAAAGGGCAAATTTGCTTAGAAAATGGTGGAACCACGCAACTATTGCTTTTCTTTGGCCAATTGTTATGTTGACATGAATTTTAGAGAGTTTGGATCGCGGACTGTTTAGCTTATCCTTCCTCCATTTTTTCATATCTAAATTTATTTAAATTATGCATAAGACTTCTAGAGGATTGTCATGGAAAGGAAGAAGTTGCTTAAAAATGGAGGAACCACGCTACTATAGCTTTTCTTTAGCCATTTGTTATGTTGACATCAATTTTAGATAGCTTATATTGCCGACTGTTTAGCTTTTCCTTCGTCCATTTTTTCACATCCAATTTTGTTTAGAATATTCACAAGACTTATTGGAGATTGTCATGCAAAGGGTGTAGTTGCTTAAAAAATTGTGGAACAATGCTACTATAGCTTTTCTTTAACCATTTGCTATGTTGACATCAATTTTAAAGAGCTTATCTCGCCGAATGTTTGGCTTGTCCTTCCTCCATTTTTTCATTTCTAAATTTATTTATATTATGTATTTGACTTCTAGAGAATTATCATGGAAGGGGTGAATTTGCATAAAAAATGGATGAACCATGCTATTATAGCATTTATTTAGCCATTAGTTATTTTGTCATCAATTTTAGAGAGTTTATATCGTTGACTGTTTAGCTTATCATTGCTCCATTTTTTCATATCTAAATTTATTTATATTATGTATATGACTTCTAGAGGATTGTCATGGAAAGGAAGAAGTTGCTTAAAAATGGAGGAACCACGCTACTATAGCTTTTCTTTAGCCATTTGTTATGTTGACGTCAATTTTAGATAGCTTATATTGCCGACTGTTTAGCTTTTCCTTCGTCCATTTTTTCAAATGTAATTTTGATTAGATTATGCACAAGACTTCTTGGAGATTGTCTTGCAAAGGGTGTAGTTGCTTAAAAAATTGAGGAACAATGCTACTATAGCTTTTCTAAAATCATTTGTTATGTTGACATCAATTTTAGAAAGCTTATATCGGCGAATGTTTGGCTTGTCCTTCCTTCATTTTTTCATTTCCAAATTTATTTAGATTATGCATAAGACTACTAGAGAATTATCGTGGGAGTGGCGAATTTGCTTAAAATATGGAGGAACCATGCTATTATAGCATTTCTTTGGCCATTTGTTATGTTGTCATCAATTTTAGAGAGTTTATATCGTTGACTGTTTAGCTTATCATTCCTCCATTTTTTCATATCCAAATTTGAGTAGATTACGCATATGACTTATAGGAGATTTTCATGGAAAGGGAAAATTTGCTTAGAAAATGGTGGAACCACGCTACTATTGCTTTTCTTTAGCCAATTGTTATGTTGACATGAATTTTAGAGAGTTTGGATCGCGGACTTGTTGACACCTGATTTTTGATAAGTCTCTTCTAGTTTATTATTATTATTATTATTTAAAAAAATCATAAAAAATCTATAAAAAGTTAAAAAAATACAAAATCAATGAACGGTAACCTTGTATCGTTCCAATTTGGTCTTCCAAGACCACATGCCTAACGTGAGTTTTTACTCATTTTACAGGAAGTTGTTGGCGCTGAAAGCCTCAAATGAAAATAGCGCGCTAACAGGGAGGCGAATAGAATCATTGGCCTTAGAAGTCAGGATTCCAGGAGATGGTCTTTGATTATAAGACCTAGTGGATGGTAAAAAGTATCGCTCCTACGTCACATGCTTTGACATGCATTTTGATAAAATCTTCTTTTTTTCCTTGAATAAAAGGAACCTTGAAGAATGGCGCTGGAGTCGCCCAAAAACACAAATGGATCTTCTCTGGGGCAAATTCTTGAGAAGGATTCGTCGCCCAACCAGATGGGAGATCAAGGACACAAGATAGAGGGCCAAATTATGCAAGCCGCGCCTTTGTGTTCAAACGGAAACACAAAACAAGAACAAGGCGGTATTGTTCCAATTTGTCTTGAATTTTGGAACGCAAACTGACACCTAATTCCCTTCTTTGACAGGGGCTCGCCATCAATGCGAAACAGGTTTTCACATCCCGTGTATTACCCAATGGAACACATGACCAAGGGTAAGATGTATCGTTCTAATTTATTGAAAAATTCATGAACGTACAATAACATGCTTCTTCCGCATTTTCAGGGATCTCCAGCCGCGGCGGGTAGGTAAGTATCCCTTTTCCCCAAGTCGTTGAAGATAAAAAAAAGTGTTAGGACTCTTTCAATCATTATGTCTGAAAAGAGGCATCGAATTTTTAAACTCATAGACATCCACAGTTGAAGTTGGGAGGTTGTCTGAACATGAATGAAACATGCATGTGCATCATAAAGCCCCATTGGGAGGAAATTTTTCGGAGAAAACAAAAAGAATTTTTCCAATAAAAATTGTTCAAACCGTTTAAGGGTGTTTTCTCAGACGAGAGGCGAATCCTAATCCAAACATGTCCAATACACACTTGACAGATGAGTGAAGTGAGCAGATAACAAAATCTGGGTCTACGGGGGTAAGGACAATTTAGAGAGTTTGGATCGCGGACTTGTTGACACCTGATTTTTGATAAGTCTTTTCTAGTTTATTATTATTATTATTATTTAAAAAAATCATAAAAAATCTATAAAAAGTTAAAAAAATACAAAATCAATGAACGGTAACCTTGTATCGTTCCAATTTGGTCTTCCAAGACCACATGCCTAACGTGAGTTTTTACTCATTTTACAGGAAGTTGTTGGCGCTGAAAGCCTCAAATGAAAATAGCGCGCTAACAGGGAGGCGAATAGAATCATTGGCCTTAGAAGTCAGGATTCCAGGAGATGGTCTTTGATTATAAGACCTAGTGGATGGTAAAAAGTATCGCTCCTACGTCACATGCTTTGACATGCATTTTGATAAAATCTTCTTTTTTTCCTTGAATAAAAGGAACCTTGAAGAATGGCGCTGGAGTCGCCCAAAAACACAAATGGATCTTCTCTGGGGCAAATTCTTGAGAAGGATTCGTCGCCCAACCAGATGGGAGATCAAGGACACAAGATAGAGGGCCAAATTATGCAAGCCGCGCCTTTGTGTTCAAACGGAAACACAAAACAAGAACAAGGCGGTATTGTTCCAATTTGTCTTGAATTTTGGAACGCAAACTGACACCTAATTCCCTTCTTTGACAGGGGCTCGCCATCAATGCGAAACAGGTTTTCACATCCCGTGTATTACCCAATGGAACACATGACCAAGGGTAAGATGTATCGTTCTAATTTATTGAAAAATTCATGAACGTACAATAACATGCTTCTTCCGCATTTTCAGGGATCTCCAGCCGCGGCGGGTAGGTAAGTATCCCTTTTCCCCAAGTCGTTGAAGATAAAAAAAAGTGTTAGGACTCTTTCAATCATTATGTCTGAAAAGAGGCATCGAATTTTTAAACTCATAGACATCCACAGTTGAAGTTGGGAGGTTGTCTGAACATGAATGAAACATGCATGTGCATCATAAAGCCCCATTGGGAGGAAATTTTTCGGAGAAAACAAAAAGAATTTTTCCAATAAAAATTGTTCAAACCGTTTAAGGGTGTTTTCTCAGACGAGAGGCGAATCCTAATCCAAACATGTCCAATACACACTTGAGAGATGAGTGAAGTGAGCAGATAACAAAATCTGGGTCTACGGGGGTAAGGACAATTTGCAGCGATTACATGGGTTGGGACGATGGAGGCATTCGTTTCATATCCCCCAAACACTACAGGTGACCGTTGATAACCCATTTGAACGGCGGTTCTCATTCTTAACCCTGTCAAGAACCACCCCACACCGGGGCAAAAAGGAAGTAAGTCCAGCAGCGTCAGGAGAAAATGGTTAGAAATTTTCTTGCTCGGACTAATTAATCTTTGTGTGTTGTTTATATGGTAATCCAAGTGCCATAGGATGACGAGAAGCATTCATTCTTTATCCCATACACTGTATCATTTGCACAGCCAAGTTGAGCCTGCAAATTCATTTAATGAACCCATTGGTGATCATTCCAAGACGGATGTCGCACCACTTAAAAAATGGAAGAGTTCAAGACTCAGGGATTACGAAGAGAATTCCCGGACTGATATTTAAAGCATGTTTGGACTATATGTCTAACATGATCCCATGAAGATGAGAAAAAGGGGGATTTCAAAAATGAAAATGAGAAAAATCCCCGGCATCAAGAAAAAGCAAAGTGCCTAGTAAAAGCAAGGCCGATGCTCGTGCTAGTTGTTTAATTGGTCCGCAATGAAGCTGGATGGGAAAAAGGGGAAATCCCTGAAGGAGCCAAATCCAAAAGGACTGCTCCCCAAATGCTATCAAGCGCAGAACAAAGACATAGAAAGAGTCAGTCTCTGAATGCAACAAGAGACGCTCTTTAAAGAGCTGGTGCACATCGTGAGATAGGTTGCGCGCCTCAAAGGCTAAAGATGCAGAAAAGAAAGGACAGGTGGCAAATCAGCAATGATCACCAATGTCAAACCCGTCACGAATTCTGGGCCAAAAATAAGCCTGTTTCGGTCCCCATTCCTACCAATGTTACAACCCCGAAACAGTCTTCTCTGACTAAGACACTTGGGTTAACATATAGCTTAGCTCGAAGAAGTACGAGCAAGATTATTTCTTTCTCATTTTGCAGGGTTCTTGACTTGTAAACCCGGAGCAGATGGTGAAAATTTTCGTTCAATGGCCTTGACTCAAAAGTGAGTCCCCCTTGAAGATCAAGAACTAAGCCCAACATTACGGTCTCGTGGAAGACCTCCCGACCAATCAAAATGTATGCGCTGCGAATGAGCCTAAAACCTAGGGACAGGTTAGTAGGGAATTGAGTGCATCCCCTACAAAAAAAAAATAAAAACCACTATCGCAAAACAGGTGAGAAGACCTCATTGTCGAGAAATATTCCAATTGATGTTTTGAACAAACTCTTTTTGGAATTTTCAAACTGTTGATCCAGATTTTCCGTCCAAGGGATTTGTGATCACATTTGCATATTGCAAGAATGCTTTGGATAACCTCCAGCATCAAAATGCACATTTCGTGATTAAAACTTAAAACATACGGTTTTGTCAAATGGACAGCCGTGGCCTTCCCAAAGATTACTAACGTTTTCTTGGTGAAGAAAAATCTTCCAGGCTCGAACTTTTGCAGGATTCTTGGAAACCCCAAATCCCAGAAAAACATTTGCTCCGTGGAGTGGAGCACACAGGTTTGAACTTTCTACAGGATACCTGGAGAACACAGCTTCCAGAATGTCGTCTCAACAGACTCAACTGAAGTTTTGTCAAAATAAAATCTTTTACTACTTCAAAACTGAATTCCCGACAAATTTCGGGATCTTTCAAAAGAATGGGTGAGGATGTGATCCCATTTTAAAATTTAGGCGGTCTCATCGGATGTGGAGAACCCTCGTCATGAGACCCCTTTTCAAAAATCAAGCAGTCCTAGCTTGACGTGGAGAACCCTCGTCCTAGGATCCCTTTTTCAAAAATATCAAACAGTCCTGGCATGACGTGGAGAACCCTCGTCCTAGGACCTCTTTTCAAATATCAAACAGTCTCATCGGACGTGGAGAACCCTCGTCATGAGACCCCTTTTCAAACCAAAATGAAGGTAGATACCGCCTGAAGGGTCAAATCAAAGGTAGATACCGCCTGAAGGGTCAAATGAAGGTAGATACCGCCTGAAGGGTCAAATCAAGGTAGATACCGCCTGAAGGGTCAAATCAAGGTAGATACCGCCTGAAGGGTCAACACAAGGTAGAAACCGCCTGAAGGGTCAACTCGAGGTAGAAACCGCCTGAAGGGTCAACCAAAGGTAGAAACCGCCTGAAGGGTCAACTCATGGTAGAAATCGCCATAAGGGTCAACCCAACGGTCCGATCCACCATACGGATCGAAACTTTGACTAATTCCAAAATATTGGAGAATTTGTTTTTCTAGGTGAGCCTTATTGTAGGCAACCCGCTTATGGTCTAATCCACCATACGGATCAAAATCCTTTGCAAATTCCCAAAGAAATAATGCGCCCCTTAGGTTCCTATCAGTTAGGAATCCCATTATGGTTTGACCTACCATACAGGTCAGAGCTTAACCCCCTAGGACACTCTAAGAACGAGTTCCTAGAAATTCTCTTGAATCCATTAAACACCGTGAAGGCCGTGCGGACATCAAGCAGGTGAGTGACAGGTACATCTCCCTACTCTCTAATTCCCTCACATCATAAGGGCAAAATGAGCACCCCTCCTTTTAAGAAAGAGCATACGTCGATGGGCGCGAAAAAAAAATAATAAAATAAAAATTGGATGTCATGATTCCTTTTATTTTCTTGTTTCCAATCGAGTCGATCAGAACGCAGGTGTCACCTTGTCTTTGAGAGAAACCTCTAACGAGATTCCTCTCAAAGAGGGGCAGCTGTTGACACCTGATTTTTGATAAGTCTTTTCTAGTTTATTATTATTATTATTATTTAAAAAAAATCATAAAAAATCTATAAAAAGTTAAAAAAATACAAAATCAATTTTGGTAACCTTGGCCAAGCTAAAGGAACCGTTTTTGACAAAAATATTTTTTCATATTTTTTTTTTTATTTTTATTTTCGAAAAATATAAAAATACATGAAAAATAAAAAAAATAGAATTTGAGGTCTCAAAAATTTATAAATAGTCAATATTTTATTTTGATTGTATTTTTTATTTTGACCTCATAAAAAGTCAAAAATCAAGTTCAATCGCATGTGTTCCTTCGTAATATATGAAGTTGAATTTGGCTAAAAAAATGCCATTTGAGTTATTTATTTATTTATTTGCAGTTCTTACAGTTTTCGAATCTTGGCAGTCAATTTGAGTGCTCTATGTTGCACCTTAGTCCGATTGTTCGCTGACTGTACAATTGTGCGAATTGGGCAACCGACCTAACTGACGAAATTGACGAAAGAGGGAGCGTGATGATTGGAAGAGGGGACCACCGTCATCACGATGTCTCCCTCTTTTCTTTCCCTTTCTCTCTCGCGCCCGCTCCCTCTCTTTCTCACACACTCTCCCTCTCTCTTTTCCTCTTTCCTCTCTCTCTCTTTTTGAAGGCACTCAAGTGCACTCAAGTGCACTTGAGTGCACTCAATTGGAGAGAGAGAGAGGGCTCTCTTCGGCCGCTCCCTCTCTTCTCCCCTCCTCCTCCTCCTCCTGGTCTCTCCTTCTTCTTCTTGATTTTTTCTTCTTCTTCGTGAACCTCCCCACCTCACCGACACCACTTCCGGCCACCACACATTCGGCCTCCTTCGTCGAGCCAGCTACCACCGCACCACCACCTCGCTGCCGCCGCTATCGCTTCGAGCCGCTAGATCCGAAGACCCGAGCCGCCGCAAAGTTGAGAAAACCGCGAGCCAACGCGGCTTGAAGCCTTCGTGCTCTGTTTTCCTCCGCCCCGACGTTCCCTCAAACCTCTGTCATCGATCCCGAAGTCAGCCGTCGTCCGCCGATCGTCGATTTAGCCGTTTCGGCCGTGCCCCGCTCGGTCCCCGCGTCCAGGCGTGTCCGGACGTGTCGGAGAGTGTCGAGCCGTGTCATAACGTGTCGAAGCGTGTCCGGACGTGTCGGAGAGTGTCGAGCCGTGTCATAACGTGTCGAAGCGTGTCCGGACGTGTCAGAGCGTGTCGGACATGTCGGAGAGTGTCGGACGTGTCGGAGAGTGTCGAGCCGTGTCGGAGAGTGTCGAGCCGTGTCATAACGTGTCGATGCGTGTCCGGACGTGTCGGAGCGTGTCGGACGTGTCGGAGAGTGTCGGACGTGTCGGAGAGTGTCGAGACGTGTCGGAGAGTGTCGAACGTGTCGGAGCGTGTCGAAGCGTGTCCGGACGTGTCGGAGCGTGTCGGAGAGTGTCGAACGTGTCGGAGAGTGTCCGGACGTGTCGGAGAGTGTCGAACGTGTCGTAGCGTGTCGAACGTGTCGGAACGTGTCCGGGCGTGTCGGACGTGTCGGAGCCGTGTCGGAGCATGTCGAAGCCGTGTCCGAGTAGTGTCGGAACAGTGTCGGAACAGTGCATGAACAGTGTCGGAACAGTGCATGAACAGTGTCCAATTTTTTAATTTTTTTTAATTTTTTTTATTTTTTAGTCTTAATTTGTGAAATTGACTATCGACATTCTAATGGCGATCGACAGGTAACGGGCATGGGGATGGTCGCAGGCTGGGGCTGGGCGATTGAAGGCCGGTGTCCAATCCGGTATGTTTTACGTACTCGATCCGTATATCATGATTATTTTTCTAAAATATTGCATTTATAGACTTGATTTGTATGTATTTGTTTCAGTCTAGTGGTTAGCTTATTTATCTGGTTGAGTGTTATCTATTGTCAAAGACATGTTTTTTGTTAAAATATTTTCTGAAAATATAAAAAAATATTAATAAATCAAAAATGCCAAAAAAATGGAAAAATTAAAGAAAAACAAAAAAAATTGAGAAAAATTGCAGAAGAATTCTAAAAATTGTCCAAGGCTGAAAATGACAAAAAATTGATTTGTTTTCATTTTTGGGATTTTCTCCCATTTAATCCAAAATGGCGATTTCACCCCTCAAAGAGTGAATCGTCTTTGATATTCTGATGAATTGTGGAAATGGCTTAGAATTTGGTGATGGGCCAGATGGGTGGTTAAACCTTATGTCTAAGATTTCCACATTTCATTTCCATTTTTAGAAAATGACGATTTTACCCTTCGAATGGTAAATCGGTTTCTAAAATTCCCGAAAATCACGAAAATTGCCAAAAAAATAGGAAATTGGTCAATTGAGTGATCAAACCTGTTTTGACTCCGGATTCATTCCGAAATGATGATTTTGTCCTTTTTGGGGCAAATTGTCCCCTTTGTCTCAAAATTACGTTTTTGCCCCTGATGGGCAAAATCATGTCTAAATCATTCCTAAGCCTGATTGATGCTTCTCTACGCCAATATGGCCTTATTAGGAATGCCATGTGATTTATTTGTACATTTGAATTCATTGATTTGTGCACTTTATTATTGATTGTGATTGCCAGGATAGTCATTCCTATCTGCATGAACTCCTAGATTTAGGACTCGTACCCCACTCATCTGTATGAAATATTAAGTCAAAAAACTCAGTTAACTTAGGTACCGAAAGGGCGTCAACTCTGATAGTTGACGTAACTAAGTCCCCGAACCCATTTCCCTGGTTATCGCAGAATTGAATGGAAACTCCCGACTATTCAATAGGGTGGTCCAATCATACCCTCCAAAAAAATGATTGGTGGCGACTCCATGGCATGCACACTTAGCACATATCACTAGACCACACTGAAGGTCGACTACGTATACCTCCGTTGCGATTTGGGTAACGGGCCTTGGGAGAGGCCCGCGTCCGACCAGACTGGACGGCCCATTAGCCCTCGAGAGCCCATGGCGAATCTCGACAGGACTATTTAGCTTATCCTTCCTCCATTTTTTCATATCTAAATTTATTTAAATTATGCGTAAGACTTCTAGAGGATTGTCATGGAAAGGAAGAAGTTGCTTAAAAATGGAGGAACCACGCTACTATAGCTTTTCTTTAGCCATTTGTTATGTTGACATCAATTTTAGATAGCTTTTATTGCCGACTGTTTAGCTTTTCCTTCGTCCATTTTTTCACATCCAATTTTGTTTAGAATATTCACAAGACTTCTTGGATATTGTCATGCAAAGGGTGTAGTTGCTTAAAAAATTGAGGAACAATGCTACTATAGCTTTTCTTTAACCATTTGCTATGTTGACATCAATTTTAAAGAGCTTATCTCGCCGAATGTTTGGCTTGTCCTTCCTCCATTTTTACATTTCTAAATTTATTTATATTATGTATTTGACTTCTAGAGAATTATCATGGAAGGGGTGAATTTGCATAAAAAATGGATGAACCATGCTATTATAGCATTTATTTAGCCATTTGTTATTTTGTCATCAATTTTAGAGAGTTTATATCGTTGACTGTTTAGCTTATCATTGCTCCATTTTTTCATATCTAAATTTATTTATATTATGTATATGACTTCTAGAGGATTGTCATGGAAAGGAAGAAGTTGCTTAAAAATGGAGGAACCACGCTACTATAGCTTTTCTTTAGCCATTTGTTATGTTGACGTCAATTTTAGATAGCTTATATTGCCGACTGTTTAGCTTTTCCTTCGTCCATTTTTTCAAATGTAATTTTGATTTTATTATGCACAAGACTTCTTGGAGATTGTCTTGCAAAGGGTGTAGTTAATTAAAAAATTGAGGAACAATGCTACTATAGCTTTTCTAAAACCATTTGTTATGTTGACATCAATTTTAGAAAGCTTATATCGGCGAATGTTTGGCTTGTCCTTCCTTCATTTTTTCATTTCCAAATTTATTTAGATTATGCATAAGACTACTAGAGAATTATCGTGGGAGGGGCGAATTTGCTTAAAATATGGAGGAACCATGCTATTATAGCATTTCTTTGGCCATTTGTTATGTTGTCATCAATTTTAGAGAGTTTATATCGTTGACTGTTTAGCTTATCATTCCTCCATTTTTTCATATCCAAATTTGAGTAGATTACGCATATGACTTATAGGAGATTTTCATGGAAAGGGCAAATTTGCTTAGAAAATGGTGGAACCACGCTACTATTGTTTTTCTTTAGCCAATTGTTATGTTGACATGAATTTTAGAGAGTTTGGATCGCGGACTGTTTAGCTTATCCTTCCTCCATTTTTTCATATCTAAATTTATTTAAATTATGCGTAAGACTTCTAGAGGATTGTCATGGAAAGGAAGAAGTTGCTTAAAAATGGAGGAACCACGCTACTATAGCTTTTCTTTAGCCATTTGTTATGTTGACATCAATTTTAGATAGCTTTTATTGCCGACTGTTTAGCTTTTCCTTCGTCCATTTTTTCACATCCAATTTTGTTTAGAATATTCACAAGACTTCTTGGATATTGTCATGCAAAGGGTGTAGTTGCTTAAAAAATTGTGGAACAATGCTACTATAGCTTTTCTTTAACCATTTGCTATGTTGACATCAATTTTAAAGAGCTTATCTCGCCGAATGTTTGGCTTGTCCTTCCTCCATTTTTTCATTTCTAAATTTATTTATATTATGTATTTGACTTCTAGAGAATTATCATGGAAGGGGTGAATTTGCATAAAAAATGGATGAACCATGCTATTATAGCATTTATTTAGCCATTTGTTATTTTGTCATCAATTTTAGAGAGTTTATATCGTTGACTGTTTAGCTTATCCTTGCTCCATTTTTTCATATCTAAATTTATTTATATTATGTATATGACTTCTAGAGGATTGTCATGGAAAGGAAGAAGTTGCTTAAAAATGGAGGAACAACGCTACAATAGCTTTTCTTTAGCCATTTGTTATGTTGACGTCAATTTTAGATAGCTTATATTGCCGACTGTTTAGCTTTTCCTTCGTCCATTTTTTCAAATGTAATTTTGATTAGATTATGCACAAGACTTCTTGGAGATTGTCTTGCAAAGGGTGTAGTTGCTTAAAAAATTGAGGAACAATGCTACTATAGCTTTTCTAAAACCATTTGTTATGTTGACATCAATTTTAGATAGCTTATATCGGCGAATGTTTGGCTTGTCCTTCCTTCATTTTTTCATTTCCAAATTTATTTAGATTATGCATAAGACTACTAGAGAATTATCGTGGGAGTGGCGAATTTGCTTAAAATATGGAGGAACCATGCTATTATAGCATTTCTTTGGCCATTTGTTATGTTGTCATCAATTTTATAGAGTTTATATCGTTGACTGTTTAGCTTATCATTCCTCCATTTTTTCATATCCAAATTTGAGTAGATTACGCATATGACTTATAGGAGATTTTCATGGAAAGGGCAAATTTGCTTAGAAAATGGTGGAACCACGCTACTATTGCTTTTCTTTGGCCAATTGTTATGTTGACATGAATTTTAGAGAGTTTGGATCGCGGACTGTTTAGCTTATCCTTCCTCCATTTTTTCATATCTAAATTTATTTAAATTATGCATAAGACTTCTAGAGGATTGTCATGGAAAGGAAGAAGTTGCTTAAAAATGGAGGAACCACGCTACTATAGCTTTTCTTTAGCCATTTGTTATGTTGACATCAATTTTAGATAGCTTATATTGCCGACTGTTTAGCTTTTCCTTCGTCCATTTTTTCACATCCAATTTTGTTTAGAATATTCACAAGACTTATTGGAGATTGTCATGCAAAGGGTGTAGTTGCTTAAAAAATTGTGGAACAATGCTACTATAGCTTTTCTTTAACCATTTGCTATGTTGACATCAATTTTAAAGAGCTTATCTCGCCGAATGTTTGGCTTGTCCTTCCTCCATTTTTTCATTTCTAAATTTATTTATATTATGTATTTGACTTCTAGAGAATTATCATGGAAGGGGTGAATTTGCATAAAAAATGGATGAACCACGCTATTATAGCATTTATTTAGCCATTTGTTATTTTGTCATCAATTTTAGAGAGTTTATATCGTTGACTATTTAGCTTATCATTGCTCCATTTTTTCATATCTAAATTTATTTATATTATGTATATGACTTCTAGAGGATTGTCATGGAAAGGAAGAAGTTGCTTAAAAATGGAGGAACCACGATACTATAGCTTTTCTTTAGCCATTTGTTATGTTGACGTCAATTTTAGATAGCTTATATTGCCGACTGTTTAGCTTTTCCTTCGTCCATTTTTTCAAATGTAATTTTGATTATATTATGCACAAGACTTCTTGGAGATTGTCTTGCAAAGGGTGTAGTTAATTAAAAAATTGAGGAACAATGCTACTATAGCTTTTCTAAAACCATTTGTTATGTTGACATCAATTTTAGAAACCTTATATCGGCGAATGTTTGGCTTGTCCTTCCTTCATTTTTTCATTTCCAAATTTATTTAGATTATGCATAAGACTACTAGAGAATTATCGTGGGAGGGGCGAATTTGCTTAAAATATGGAGGAACCATGCTATTATAGCATTTCTTTGGCCATTTGTTATGTTGTCATCAATTTTAGAGAGTTTATATCGTTGACTGTTTAGCTTATCATTCCTCCATTTTTTCATATCCAAATTTGAGTAGATTACGCATATGACTTATAGGAGATTTTCATGGAAAGGGCAAATTTGCTTAGAAAATGGTGGAACCACGCTACTATTGCTTTTCTTTAGCCAATTGTTATGTTGACATGAATTTTAGAGAGTTTGGATCGCGGACTGTTTAGCTTATCCTTCCTCCATTTTTTAATATCTAAATTTATTTAAATTATGCGTAAGACTTCTAGAGGATTGTCATGGAAAGGAAGAAGTTGCTTAAAAATGGAGGAACCACGCTACTATAGCTTTTCTTTAGCCATTTGTTATGTTGACATCAATTTTAGATAGCTTATATTGCCGACTGTTTAGCTTTTCCTTCGTCCATTTTTTCACATCCAATTTTGTTTAGAATATTCACAAGACTTCTTGGTGATTGTCATGCAAAGGGTGTAGTTGCTTAAAAAATTGTGGAACAATGCTACTATAGCTTTTCTTTAACCATTTGCTATGTTGACATCAATTTTAAAGAGCTTATCTCGCCGAATGTTTGGCTTGTCCTTCCTCCATTTTTTCATTTCTAAATTTATTTATATTATGTATTTGATTTCTAGATAATTATCATGGAAGGGGTGAATTTACATAAAAAATGGATGAACCATGCTATTATAGCATTTATTAAGCCATTTGTTATTTTGTCATCAATTTTAGAGAGTTTATATCGTTGACTGTTTAGCTTATCCTTGCTCCATTTTTTCATATCTAAATTTATTTATATTATGTATATGACTTCTAGAGGATTGTCATGGAAAGGAAGAAGTTGCTTAAAAATGGAGGAACAACGCTACAATAGCTTTTCTTTAGCCATTTGTTATGTTGACGTCAATTTTAGATAGCTTATATTGCCGACTGTTTAGCTTTTCCTTCGTCCATTTTTTCAAATGTAATTTTGATTAGATTATGCACAAGACTTCTTGGAGATTGTCTTGCAAAGGGTGTAGTTGCTTAAAAAATTGAGGAACAATGCTACTATAGCTTTTCTAAAACCATTTGTTATGTTGACATCAATTTTAGATAGCTTATATCGGCGAATGTTTGGCTTGTCCTTCCTTCATTTTTTCATTTCCAAATTTATTTAGATTATGCATAAGACTACTAGAGAATTATCGTGGGAGGGGCGAATTTGCTTAAAATATGGAGGAACCATGCTATTATAGCATTTCTTTGGCCATTTGTTATGTTGTCATCAATTTTATAGAGTTTATATCGTTGACTGTTTAGCTTATCATTCCTCCATTTTTTCATATCCAAATTTGAGTAGATTACGCATATGACTTATAGGATATTTTCATGGAAAGGGCAAATTTGCTTAGAAAATGGTGGAACCACGCTACTATTGCTTTTCTTTGGCCAATTGTTATGTTGACATGAATTTTAGAGAGTTTGGATCGCGGACTGTTTAGCTTATCCTTCCTCCATTTTTTCATATCTAAATTTATTTAAATTATGCATAAGACTTCTAGAGGATTGTCATGGAAAGGAAGAAGTTGCTTAAAAATGGAGGAACCACGCTACTATAGCTTTTCTTTAGCCATTTGTTATGTTGACATCAATTTTAGATAGCTTATATTGCCGACTGTTTAGCTTTTCCTTCGTCCATTTTTTCACATCCAATTTTGTTTAGAATATTCACAAGACTTATTGGAGATTGTCATGCAAAGGGTGTAGTTGCTTAAAAAATTGTGGAACAATGCTACTATAGCTTTTCTTTAACCATTTGCTATGTTGACATCAATTTTAAAGAGCTTATCTCACCGAATGTTTGGCTTGTCCTTCCTCCATTTTTTCATTTCTAAATTTATTTATATTATGTATTTGACTTCTAGAGAATTATCATGGAAGGGGTGAATTTGCATAAAAAATGGATGAACCACGCTATTATAGCATTTATTTAGCCATTTGTTATTTTGTCATCAATTTTAGAGAGTTTATATCGTTGACTATTTAGCTTATCATTGCTCCATTTTTTCATATCTAAATTTATTTATATTATGTATATGACTTCTAGAGGATTGTCATGGAAAGGAAGAAGTTGCTTAAAAATGGAGGAACCACGATACTATAGCTTTTCTTTACCCATTTGTTATGTTGACGTCAATTTTAGATAGCTTATATTGCCGACTGTTTAGCTTTTCCTACGTCCATTTTTTCAAATGTAATTTTGATTTTATTATGCACAAGACTTCTTGGAGATTGTCTTGCAAAGGGTGTAGTTAATTAAAAAATTGAGGAACAATGCTACTATAGCTTTTCTAAAACCATTTGTTATGTTGACATCAATTTTAGAAACCTTATATCGGCGAATGTTTGGCTTGTCCTTCCTTCATTTTTTCATTTCCAAATTTATTTAGATTATGCATAAGACTACTAGAGAATTATCGTGGGAGGGGCGAATTTGCTTAAAATATGGAGGAACCATGCTATTATAGCATTTCTTTGGCCATTTGTTATGTTGTCATCAATTTTAGAGAGTTTATATCGTTGTCTGTTTAGCTTATCATTCCTCCATTTTTTCATATCCAAATTTGAGTAGATTACGCATATGACTTATAGGAGATTTTCATGGAAAGGGCAAATTTGCTTAGAAAATGGTGGAACCACGCTACTATTGCTTTTCTTTAGCCAATTGTTATGTTGACATGAATTTTAGAGAGTTTGGATCGCGGACTGTTTAGCTTATCCTTCCTCCATTTTTTCATATCTAAATTTATTTAAATTATGCGTAAGACTTCTAGAGGATTGTCATGGAAAGGAAGAAGTTGCTTAAAAATGGAGGAACCACGCTACTATAGCTTTTCTTTAGCCATTTGTTATGTTGACATCAATTTTAGATAGCTTATATTGCCGACTGTTTAGCTTTTCCTTCGTCCATTTTTTCACATCCAATTTTGTTTAGAATATTCACAAGACTTCTTGGAGATTGTCATGCAAAGGGTGTAGTTGCTTAAAAAATTGTGGAACAATGCTACTATAGCTTTTCTTTAACCATTTGCTATGTTGACATCAATTTTAAAGAGCTTATCTCGCCGAATGTTTGGCTTGTCCTTCCTCCATTTTTTCATTTCTAAATTTATTTATATTATGTATTTGACTTCTAGAGAATTATCATGGAAGGGGTGAATTTGCATAAAAAAATGGATGAACCATGCTATTATAGCATTTATTTAGCCATTTGTTATTTTGTCATCAATTTTAGAGAGTTTATATCGTTGACTATTTAGCTTATCATTGCTCCATTTTTTCATATCTAAATTTATTTATATTATGTATATGACTTCTAGAGGATTGTCATGGAAAGGAAGAAGTTGCTTAAAAATGGAGGAACCACGATACTATAGCTTTTCTTTAGCCATTTGTTATGTTGACGTCAATTTTAGATAGCTTATATTGCCGACTGTTTAGCTTTTCCTTCGTCCATTTTTTCAAATGTAATTTTGATTATATTATGCACAAGACTTCTTGGAGATTGTCTTGCAAAGGGTGTAGTTAATTAAAAAATTGAGGAACAATGCTACTATAGCTTTTCTAAAACCATTTGTTATGTTGACATCAATTTTAGAAACCTTATATCGGCGAATGTTTGGCTTGTCCTTCCTTCATTTTTTCATTTCCAAATTTATTTAGATTATGCATAAGACTACTAGAGAATTATCGTGGGAGGGGCGAATTTGCTTAAAATATGGAGGAACCATGCTATTATAGCATTTCTTTGGCCATTTGTTATGTTGTCATCAATTTTAGAGAGTTTATATCGTTGACTGTTTAGCTTATCATTCCTCCATTTTTTCATATCCAAATTTGAGTAGATTACGCATATGACTTATAGGAGATTTTCATGGAAAGGGCAAATTTGCTTAGAAAATGGTGGAACCACGCTACTATTGCTTTTCTTTAGCCAATTGTTATGTTGACATGAATTTTAGAGAGTTTGGATCGCGGACTGTTTAGCTTATCCTTCCTCCATTTTTTAATATCTAAATTTATTTAAATTATGCGTAAGACTTCTAGAGGATTGTCATGGAAAGGAAGAAGTTGCTTAAAAATGGAGGAACCACGCTACTATAGCTTTTCTTTAGCCATTTGTTATGTTGACATCAATTTTAGATAGCTTATATTGCCGACTGTTTAGCTTTTCCTTCGTCCATTTTTTCACATCCAATTTTGTTTAGAATATTCACAAGACTTCTTGGAGATTGTCATGCAAAGGGTGTAGTTGCTTAAAAAATTGAGGAACAATGCTACTATAGCTTTTCTTTAACCATTTGCTATGTTGACATCAATTTTAAAGAGCTTATCTCGCCGAATGTTTGGCTTGTCCTTCCTCCATTTTTTCATTTCTAAATTTATTTATATTATGTATTTGATTTCTAGATAATTATCATGGAAGGGGTGAATTTACATAAAAAATGGATGAACCATGCTATTATAGCATTTATTAAGCCATTTGTTATTTTGTCATCAATTTTAGAGAGTTTATATCGTTGACTGTTTAGCTTATCCTTGCTCCATTTTTTCATATCTAAATTTATTTATATTATGTATATGACTTCTAGAGGATTGTCATGGAAAGGAAGAAGTTGCTTAAAAATGGAGGAACAACGCTACAATAGCTTTTCTTTAGCCATTTGTTATGTTGACGTCAATTTTAGATAGCTTATATTGCCGACTGTTTAGCTTTTCCTTCGTCCATTTTTTCAAATGTAATTTTGATTTTATTATGCACAAGACTTCTTGGAGATTGTCTTGCAAAGGGTGTAGTTAATTAAAAAATTGAGGAACAATGCTACTATAGCTTTTCTAAAACCATTTGTTATGTTGACATCAATTTTAGAAACCTTATATCGGCGAATGTTTGGCTTGTCCTTCCTTCATTTTTTCATTTCCAAATTTATTTAGATTATGCATAATACTACTAGAGAATTATCGTGGGAGGGGCGAATTTGCTTAAAATATGGAGGAACCATGCTATTATAGCATTTCTTTGGCCATTTGTTATGTTGTCATCAATTTTAGAGAGTTTATATCGTTGACTGTTTAGCTTATCATTCCTCCATTTTTTCATATCCAAATTTGAGTAGATTACGCATATGACTTATAGGAGATTTTCATGGAAAGGGCAAATTTGCTTAGAAAATGGTGGAACCACGCTACTATTGCTTTTCTTTAGCCAATTGTTATGTTGACATGAATTTTAGAGAGTTTGGATCGCGGACTGTTTAGCTTATCCTTCCTCCATTTTTTCATATCTAAATTTATTTAAATTATGCGTAAGACTTCTAGAGGATTGTCATGGAAAGGAAGAAGTTGCTTAAAAATGGAGGAACCACGCTACTATAGCTTTTCTTTAGCCATTTGTTATGTTGACATCAATTTTAGATAGCTTATATTGCCGACTGTTTAGCTTTTCCTTCGTCCATTTTTTCACATCCAATTTTGTTTAGAATATTCACAAGACTTCTTGGAGATTGTCATGCAAAGGGTGTAGTTGCTTAAAAAATTGTGGAACAATGCTACTATAGCTTTTCTTTAACCATTTGCTATGTTGACATCAATTTTAAAGAGCTTATCTCGCCGAATGTTTGGCTTGTCCTTCCTCCATTTTTTCATTTCTAAATTTATTTATATTATGTATTTGACTTCTAGAGAATTATCATGGAAGGGGTAAATTTGCATAAAAAATGTATGAACCATGCTATTATAGCATTTATTTAGCCATTTGTTATTTTATCATCAATTTTAGAGAGTTTATATCGTTGACTGTTTAGCTTATCATTGCTCCATTTTTTCATATCTAAATTTATTTATATTATGTATATGACTTCTAGAGGATTGTCATGGAAAGGAAGAAGTTGCTTAAAAATGGAGGAACCACGATACTATAGCTTTTCTTTAGCCATTTGTTTTGTTGACGTCAATTTTAGATAGCTTATATTGCCGACTGTTTAGCTTTTCCTTCGTCCATTTTTTCAAATGTAATTTTGATTATATTATGCACAAGACTTCTTGGAGATTGTCTTGCAAAGGGTGTAGTTAATTAAAAAATTGAGGAACAATGCTACTATAGCTTTTCTAAAACCATTTGTTATGTTGACATCAATTTTAGAAAGCTTATATCGGCGAATGTTTGGCTTGTCCTTCCTTCATTTTTTCATTTCCAAATTTATTTAGATTATGCATAAGACTACTAGAGAATTATCGTGGGAGGGGCGAATTTGCTTAAAATATGGAGGAACCATGCTATTATAGCATTTCTTTGGCCATTTGTTATGTTGTCATCAATTTTAGAGAGTTTATATCGTTGACTGTTTAGCTTATCATTCCTCCATTTTTTCATATCTAAATTTGAGTAGATTACGCATATGACTTATAGGAGATTTTCATGGAAAGGGCAAATTTGCTTAGAAAATGGTGGAACCACGCTACTATTGCTTTTCTTTAGCCAATTGTTATGTTGACATGAATTTTAGAGAGTTTGGATCGCGGACTGTTTAGCTTATCCTTCCTCCATTTTTTCATATCTAAATTTATTTAAATTATGCGTAAGACTTCTAGAGGATTGTCATGGAAAGGAAGAAGTTGCTTAAAAATGGAGGAACCACGCTACTATAGCTTTTCTTTAGCCATTTGTTATGTTGACATCAATTTTAGAAAGCTTATATCGGCGAATGTTTGGCTTGTCCTTCCTTCATTTTTTCATTTCCAAATTTATTTAGATTATGCATAAGACTACTAGAGAATTATCGTGGGAGGGGCGAATTTGCTTAAAATATGGAGGAACCATGCTATTATAGCATTTCTTTGGCCATTTGTTATGTTGTCATCAATTTTAGAGAGTTTATATCGTTGTCTGTTTAGCTTATCATTCCTCCATTTTTTCATATCCAAATTTGAGTAGATTACGCATATGACTTATAGGAGATTTTCATGGAAAGGGCAAATTTGCTTAGAAAATGGTGGAACCACGCTACTATTGCTTTTCTTTGGCCAATTGTTATGTTGACATGAATTTTAGAGAGTTTGGATCGCGGACTGTTTAGCTTATCCTTCCTCCATTTTTTCATATCTAAATTTATTTAAATTATGCATAAGACTTCTAGAGGATTGTCATGGAAAGGAAGAAGTTGCTTAAAAATGGAGGAACCACGCTACTATAGCTTTTCTTTAGCCATTTGTTATGTTGACATCAATTTTAGATAGCTTATATTGCCGACTGTTTAGCTTTTCCTTCGTCCATTTTTTCACATCCAATTTTGTTTAGAATATTCACAAGACTTCTTGGAGATTGTCATGCAAAGGGTGTAGTTGCTTAAAAAATTGAGGAACAATGCTACTATAGCTTTTCTTTAACCATTTGCTATGTTGACATCAATTTTAAAGAGCTTATCTCGCCGAATGTTTGGCTTGTCCTTCCTCCATTTTTTCATTTCTAAATTTATTTATATTATGTATTTGACTTCTAGAGAATTATCATGGATGGGGTGAATTTGCATAAAAAATGGATGAACCATGCTATTATAGCATTTATTAGGCCATTTGTTATTTTGTCATCAATTTTAGAGAGTTTATATCGTTGACTGTTTAGCTGATCCTTGCTCCATTTTTTCATATCTAAATTTATTTATATTATGTATATGACTTCTAGAGGATTGTCATGGAAAGGAAGAAGTTGCTTAAAAATGGAGGAACCACGCTACTATAGCTTTTCTTTAGCCATTTGTTATGTTGACGTCAATTTTAGATAGCTTATATTGCCGACTGTTTAGCTTTTCGTTCGTCCATTTTTTCAAATGTAATTTTGATTAGATTATGCACAAGACTTCTTGGAGATTGTCTTGCAAAGGGTGTAGTTGCTTAAAAAATTGAGGAACAATGCTACTATAGCTTTTCTAAAACCATTTGTTATGTTGACATCAATTTTAGAAAGCTTATATCGGCGAATGTTTGGCTTGTCCTTCCTTCATTTTTTCATTTCCAAATTTATTTAGATTATGCATAAGACTACTAGAGAATTATCGTGGGAGCGGCGAATTTGCTTAAAATATGGAGGAACCATGCTATTATAGCATTTCTTTGGCCATTTGTTATGTTGTCATCAATTTTAGAGAGTTCATATCGTTGACTGTTTAGCTTATCATTCCTCCATTTTTTCATATCCAAATTTGAGTAGATTACGCATATGACTTATAGGAGATTTTCATGGAAAGGGCAAATTTGCTTAGAAAATGGTGGAACCACGCTACTATTGCTTTTCTTTGGCCAATTGTTATGTTGACATGAATTTTAGAGAGTTTGGATCGCGGACTGTTTAGCTTATCCTTCCTCCATTTTTTCATATCTAAATTTATTTAAATTATGCATAAGACTTCTAGAGGATTGTCATGGAAAGGAAGAAGTTGCTTAAAAATGGAGGAACCACGCTACTATAGCTTTTCTTTAGCCATTTGTTATGTTGACATCAATTTTAGATAGCTTATATTGACGACTGTTTAGCTTTTCCTTCGTCCATTTTTTCACATCCAATTTTGTTTAGAATATTCACAAGACTTCTTGGAGATTGTCATGCAAAGGGTGTAGTTGCTTAAAAAATTGAGGAACAATGCTACTATAGCTTTTCTTTAACCATTTGCTATGTTGACATCAATTTTAAAGAGCTTATCTCGCCGAATGTTTGGCTTGTCCTTCCTCCATTTTTTCATTTCTAAATTTATTTATATTATGTATTTGACTTCTAGAGAATTATCATGGAAGGGGTGAATTTGCATAAAAAATGGATGAACCATGCTATTATAGCATTTATTTAGCCATTTGTTATTTTGTCCTCAATTTTAGAGAGTTTATATCGTTGACTGTTTAGCTTATCCTTGCTCCATTTTTTCATATCTAAATTTATTTATATTATGTATATGACTTCTAGAGGATTGTCATGGAAAGGAAGAAGTTGCTTAAAAATGGAGGAACCACGCTACAATAGCTTTTCTTTAGCCATTTGTTATGTTGACGTCAATTTTAGATAGCTTATATTGCCGACTGTTTAGCTTTTCCTTCGTCCATTTTTTCAAATGTAATTTTGATTAGATTATGCACAAGACTTCTTGGAGATTGTCTTGCAAAGGGTGTAGTTGCTTAAAAAATTGAGGAACAATGCTACTATAGCTTTTCTAAAACCATTTGTTATGTTGACATCAATTTTCGAAAGCTTATATCGGCGAATGTTTGGCTTGTCCTTCCTTCATTTTTTCATTTCCAAATTTATTTAGATTATGGATAAGACTACTAGAGAATTATCGTGGGAGGGGCGAATTTGCTTAAAATATGGAGGAACCATGCTATTATAGCATTTCTTTGGCCATTTGTTATGTTGTCATCAATTTTAGAGAGTTTATATCGTTGACTGTTTAGCTTATCATTCCTCCATTTTTTCATATCCAAATTTGAGTAGATTACGCATATGACTTATAGGAGATTTTCATGGAAAGGGCAAATTTGCTTAGAAAATGGTGGAACCACGCTACTGTTGCTTTTCTTTGGCCAATTGTTATGTTGACATAAATTCTAGAGAGTTTAGATCGCGGACTGTTTAGCTTATCCTTCCTCCATTTTTTCATATCTAAATTTATTTAAATTATGCATAAGACTTCTAGAGGATTGTCATGGAAAGGAAGAAGTTGCTTAAAAATGGAGGAACCACGCTACTATAGCTTTTCTTTAGCCATTTGTTATGTTGACATCAATTTTAGATAGCTTATATTGACGACTGTTTAGCTTTTCCTTCGTCCATTTTTTCACATCCAATTTTGTTTAGAATATTCACAAGACTTCTTGGAGATTGTCATGCAAAGGGTGTAGTTGCTTAAAAAATTGTGGAACAATGCTACTATAGCTTTTCTTTAACCATTTGCTATGTTGACATCAATTTTAAAGAGCTTATCTCGCCGAATGTTTGGCTTGTCCTTCCTCCATTTTTTCATTTCTAAATTTATTTATATTATGTATTTGACTTCTAGAGAATTATCATGGATGGGGTTAATTTGCATAAAAAATGGATGAACCATGCTATTATAGCATTTATTAGGCCATTTGTTATTTTGTCATCAATTTTAGAGAGTTTATATCGTTGACTGTTTAGCTGATCCTTGCTCCATTTTTTCATATCTAAATTTATTTATATTATGTATATGACTTCTAGAGGATTGTCATGGAAAGGAAGAAGTTGCTTAAAAATGGAGGAACCACGCTACTATAGCTTTTCTTTAGCCATTTGTTATGTTGACGTCAATTTTAGATAGCTTATATTGCCGACTGTTTAGCTTTTCGTTCGTCCATTTTTTCAAATGTAATTTTGATTAGATTATGCACAAGACTTCTTGGAGATTGTCTTGCAAAGGGTGTAGTTGCTTAAAAAATTGAGGAACAATGCTACTATAGCTTTTCTAAAACCATTTGTTATGTTGACATCAATTTTAGAAAGCTTATATCGGCGAATGTTTGGCTTGTCCTTCCTTCATTTTTTCATTTCCAAATTTATTTAGATTATGCATAAGACTACTAGAGAATTATCGTGGGAGCGGCGAATTTGCTTAAAATATGGAGGAACCATGCTATTATAGCATTTCTTTGGCCATTTGTTATGTTGTCATCAATTTTAGAGAGTTCATATCGTTGACTGTTTAGCTTATCATTCCTCCATTTTTTCATATCCAAATTTGAGTAGATTACGCATATGACTTATAGGAGATTTTCATGGAAAGGGCAAATTTGCTTAGAAAATGGTGGAACCACGCTACTATTGCTTTTCTTTGGCCAATTGTTATGTTGACATGAATTTTAGAGAGTTTGGATCGCGGACTGTTTAGCTTATCCTTCCTCCATTTTTTCATATCTAAATTTATTTAAATTATGCATAAGACTTCTAGAGGATTGTCATGGAAAGGAAGAAGTTGCTTAAAAATGGAGGAACCACGCTACTATAGCTTTTCTTTAGCCATTTGTTATGTTGACATCAATTTTAGATAGCTTATATTGACGACTGTTTAGCTTTTCCTTCGTCCATTTTTTCACATCCAATTTTGTTTAGAATATTCACAAGACTTCTTGGAGATTGTCATGCAAAGGGTGTAGTTGCTTAAAAAATTGAGGAACAATGCTACTATAGCTTTTCTTTAACCATTTGCTATGTTGACATCAATTTTAAAGAGCTTATCTCGCCGAATGTTTGGCTTGTCCTTCCTCCATTTTTTCATTTCTAAATTTATTTATATTATGTATTTGACTTCTAGAGAATTATCATGGAAGGGGTGAATTTGCATAAAAAATGGATGAACCATGCTATTATAGCATTTATTTAGCCATTTGTTATTTTGTCCTCAATTTTAGAGAGTTTATATCGTTGACTGTTTAGCTTATCCTTGCTCCATTTTTTCATATCTAAATTTATTTATATTATGTATATGACTTCTAGAGGATTGTCATGGAAAGGAAGAAGTTGCTTAAAAATGGAGGAACCACGCTACAATAGCTTTTCTTTAGCCATTTGTTATGTTGACGTCAATTTTAGATAGCTTATATTGCCGACTGTTTAGCTTTTCCTTCGTCCATTTTTTCAAATGTAATTTTGATTAGATTATGCACAAGACTTCTTGGAGATTGTCTTGCAAAGGGTGTAGTTGCTTAAAAAATTGAGGAACAATGCTACTATAGCTTTTCTAAAACCATTTGTTATGTTGACATCAATTTTCGAAAGCTTATATCGGCGAATGTTTGGCTTGTCCTTCCTTCATTTTTTCATTTCCAAATTTATTTAGATTATGCATAAGACTACTAGAGAATTATCGTGGGAGGGGCGAATTTGCTTAAAATATGGAGGAACCATGCTATTATAGCATTTCTTTGGCCATTTGTTATGTTGTCATCAATTTTAGAGAGTTTATATCGTTGACTGTTTAGCTTATCATTCCTCCATTTTTTCATATCCAAATTTGAGTAGATTACGCATATGACTTATAGGAGATTTTCATGGAAAGGGCAAATTTGCTTAGAAAATGGTGGAACCACGCTACTGTTGCTTTTCTTTGGCCAATTGTTATGTTGACATAAATTTTAGAGAGTTTAGATCGCGGACTGTTTAGCTTATCCTTCCTCCATTTTTTCATATCTAAATTTATTTAAATTATGCATAAGACTTCTAGAGGATTGTCATGGAAAGGAAGAAGTTGCTTAAAAATGGAGGAACCACGCTACTATAGCTTTTCTTTAGCCATTTGTTATGTTGACATCAATTTTAGATAGCTTATATTGACGACTGTTTAGCTTTTCCTTCGTCCATTTTTTCACATCCAATTTTGTTTAGAATATTCACAAGACTTCTTGGAGATTGTCATGCAAAGGGTGTAGTTGCTTAAAAAATTGTGGAACAATGCTACTATAGCTTTTCTTTAACCATTTGCTATGTTGACATCAATTTTAAAGAGCTTATCTCGCCGAATGTTTGGCTTGTCCTTCCTCCATTTTTTCATTTCTAAATTTATTTATATTATGTATTTGACTTCTAGAGAATTATCATGGAAGGGGTGAATTTGCATAAAAAAATGGATGAACCATGCTATTATAGCATTTATTTAGCCATTTGTTATTTTGTCATCAATTTTAGAGAGTTTATATCGTTGACTGTTTAGCTTATCCTTGCTCCATTTTTTCATATCTAAATTTATTTATATTATGTATATGACTTCTAGAGGATTGTCATGGAAAGGAAGAAGTTGCTTAAAAATGGAGGAACCACGCTACAATAGCTTTTCTTTAGCCATTTGTTATGTTGACGTCAATTTTAGATAGCTTATATTGCCGACTGTTTAGCTTTTCGTTCGTCCATTTTTTCAAATGTAATTTTGATTAGATTATGCACAAGACTTCTTGGAGATTGTCTTGCAAAGGGTGTAGTTGCTTAAAAAATTGAGGAACAATGCTACTATAGCTTTTCTAAAACCATTTGTTATGTTGACATCAATTTTAGAAAGCTTATACCGGCGAATGTTTGGCTTGTCCTTCCTTCATTTTTTCATTTCCAATTTTATTTAGATTATGCATAAGACTACTAGAGAATTATCGTGGGAGGGGCGAATTTGCTTAAAATATGGAGGAACCATGCTATTATAGCATTTCTTTGGCCATTTGTTATGTTGTCATCAATTTTAGAGAGTTTATATCGTTGACTGTTTAGCTTATCATTCCTCCATTTTTTCATATCCAAATTTGAGTAGATTACGCATATGACTTATAGGAGATTTTCATGGAAAGGGCAAATTTGCTTAGAAAATGGTGGAACCATGCTACTATTGCTTTTCTTTAGCCAATTGTTATGTTGACATGAATTTTAGAGAGTTTGGATCGCGGACTGTTTAGCTTATCCTTCCTCCATTTTTTCATATCTAAATTTATTTAAATTATGCATAAGACTTCTAGAGGATTGTCATGGAAAGGAAGAAGTTGCTTAAAAATGGAGGAACCACGCTACTATAGCTTTTCTTTGGCCATTTGTTATGTTGACATCAATTTTAGATAGCTTATATTGCCGACTGTTTAGCTTTTCGTTCGTCCATTTTTTCACATCCAATTTTGTTTAGAATATTCACAAGACTTCTTGGAGATTGTCATGCAAAGGGTGTAGTTGCTTAAAAAATTGTGGAACAATGCTACTATAGCTTTTCTTTAGCCATTTGTTATGTTGACATCAATTTTAGATAGCTTATATTGCCGACTTTTTGGCTTGTCCTTCCTCCATTTTTTCATTTCCAAATTTATTTAGATTATGCATAAGACTACAAGAGAATTATCATGGAAGGGGTGAATTTGCTTAAAATATGGAGGAACCATGCTATTATAGCATTTCTTTGGCCATTTGTTATGTTGTCATCAATTTTAGAGAGTTTATATCGTTGACAGTTTAGCTTATCATTTCTCCATTTTTTCACATCGAAATTTGATTAGATTACGCGTATGACTTATTGGAGATTTTCGTGGAAAGGGCGAATTTGCTTAAAAAATGGAGGAACCAAGCTACTATTGCATTTCTTTAGCCATTTGTTATGTTGACATCAATTTTGGAGAGTTTATATCGCTGACTGTTTAGCTTATCCTTCCTCCATTTTTTCATATCTAAATTTATTAAGATTATGCATAAGACTTCTAGAGGATTGTCTTGGAAAGGAAGAAGTTGCTTAAAATGGAGGAACCACGCTACTATAGCTTTTCTTTAGCCATTTGTTAACTTGACATTAATTTTAGATAGCTTATATTGCCGACTGTTTAGCTTTTCCTTCGTCCATTTTTTCACATCCAATTTTGTTTAGGTTATACACAAGACTTCTTGGAGATTGTCATGCAAAGGGTGTAGTTGCTTAAAAAATTGAGGAACAATGCTACTATAGCTTTTCTTTAACCATTTGCTATGTTGACATCAATTTTAAAGAGCTTATATCGCCGAATGTTTGGCTTGTCCTTCCTCCATTTTTTCATTTCTAAATTTATTTATATTATGTATTTGACTTCTAGAGAATTATCATGGAAGGGGTGAATTTGCATAAAAAATGGATGAACCATGCTATTATAGCATTTATTTAGCCATTTGTTATTTTGTCATCAATTTTAGAGAGTTTATATCGTTGACTGTTTCGCTTATCATTCCTCCATTTTTTCATATCCATATTTGATTAGATTACGCATATGACTTATAGGAGATATTCATGGAAAGGGCGAAGGTGCTTAAAAAATGGAGGAACAACGCTACTATTGCATTTCATTAGCCATTTGTTATGTTGACATCAATTTTGGAGAGTTTAAATCTCTGACTATTTAGTTTATCCTTCCTCCATTTTTTCATATCTAAATTTATTTAGATTATGCAAAAGACTTCTAGGGGATTGTCAGGGAAAGGAAGAAGTTGCTTAAAAAATGGAGGAACCACGCTACTATAGCTTTTGTTTAGCCATTTGTTATGTTGACATCAATTTTAGATAGCTTATATTGCCGACTGTTTAGCTTTTTCTTCGTCCTTTTTTTCACATCCAATTTTGTTTAGATTATGTACAAGACTTCTTGGAGATAGTCATGCAAAGGGTGTAGTTGCTTAAACAATAGAGGAACAACGCTACTCTAGCTTTTCTTTAACCATTTGTTATGTTGACATCAATTTTAAAGAGCTTATATCGCCGAATGTTTGGCTTGTCCTTCCTCCATTTTTTCATTTCTAAATTTATTTAGATTATGCATATGACTTCTAGAGAATTATCATGGAAGGGGTGAATTTGCATAAAAAATGGATGAACCATGCTATTATAGCATTTATTTAGCCATTTGTTATATTGTCATCAATTTTAGAGATTTTATATCGTTGACCGTTTAGCTTATCATTCGTCCATTTTTTCATATCCAAATTTGATTAGATTACGCATATTACATATAGGAGATTTTCATGGAAAGGGAAAATTTGCTTAAAAAAAGGATGAACCACGCAACTATTGATTTTCTTTAGCCATTTGTTATGTTGACATCAATTTTAGAGAGTTTGTATCGCTGACTATTTAGCTTATCCTTCCTCCATTTTTTCAAATCTAAATTTATTTAAATTATGCATATGACTTCTAGAGGATTGTCATGGAACGGATGAAGTTGCTTAAAAATGGAGGAACCACGCTACTATTGCTTTTCTTTAGCCATTTGTTATGTTGACATCAATTTTAGATAGCTTATATTGCCGACTGTTTGGCTTGTCCTTCCTCCATTTTTTCATTTCCAAATTTATTTAGATTATGCATAAGACTACAAGAGAATTATCATGGAAGGGGTGAATTTGCTTAAAATATGGAGGAACCATGCTATTATAGCATTTCTTTGGCCATTTGTTATGTTGTCATCAATTTTAGAGAGTTTATATCGTTGACAGTTTAGCTTATCATTCCTCCATTTTTTCACATCGAAATTTGATTAGATTACGCGTATGACTTATTGGAGATTTTCATGGAAAGGGCGAATTTGCTTAAAAAATGGAGGAACCAAGCTACTATTGCATTTCTTTAGCCATTTGTTATGTTGACATCAATTTTGGAGAGTTTATATCGCTGACTGTTTAGCTTATCCTTCCTCCATTTTTTCATATCTAAATTTATTTAGATTATGCATAAGACTTCTAGAGGATTGTCATGGAAAGGAAGAAGTTGCTTAAAATGGAGGAACCACGCTACTATAGCTTTTCTTTAGCCATTTGTTAACTTGACATCAATTTTAGATAGCTTATATTGCCGACTATTTAGCTTTTCCTTCGTACATTTTTTCACATCCAATTTTGTTTAGATTATACACAAGACTTCTTGGAGATTTTCATGGAAAGGGCGAAGGTGCATAAAAAATGGAGGAACCACGCTACTATTGCATTTCTTTAGCCATTTGTTATGTTGACATCAATTTTAGATAGCTTATATTGCCGACTTTTTAGCTTTTTCTTCGTCCATTTTTTCACATCCAATTTTGTTTAGATTATGCACAAGACTTCTCGGAGATTGTCATGCAAAGAGTGTAGTTGCTTAAAAAATTGAGGAACAATGCTACTATAGCTTTTCTTTAACCATTTGTTATGTTGTCATCAATTTTAAATTGCTTATATCGCCGAATGTTTGTCTTGTCCTTCCTCCATTTTTTCATTTCTAAATTTATTTAGATTATGTATTTGACTACTAGGTAATTATCATGGAAGGGGTGAATTTGCATAAAAAATGGATGAACCATGCTATTATAGCATTTATTTAGCCATTTGTTATGTTGTCATCAATTTTAGAGATTTTATATCGTTGACCGTTTAGCTTATCATTCCTCCATTTTTTCATAACCAAATTTGAATTGATTACGCATATGACTTATAGGAGATTTTCATGGAAAGGGAAAATTTGCTTAAAAAAAGGATGAACCACGCTGCTATTGATTTTCTTTAGCCATTTCTCATATTGACATCAATTTTAGAGAATTTGAATCGCTGACTGTTTAACTTATCCTTCCTCCATTTTTTCATATCTAAATTTATTTAAATTATGCATATGACTTCTAGAGGATTGTCATGGAAAGGAAGAAGTTGCTTAAAAATGGAGGAACCACGCTACTATAGCTTTTCTTTAGCCATTTGTTATGTGGACATCAACTTTAGATAGCTTATATTGCCGATTGTTTGGCTTGTCCTTCCTCCATTTTTTCATTTCTAAATTTATTTAGATTATGTATTTGACTACTAGAGAATTATCATGGAAGGGGTGAATTTGCTTTAAAATGGATGAACCATCCTATTATAGCATTTATTTAGACATTTGTTATGTTGTCATCAATTTTAGAGATTTTATATCGTTGACCGTTTAGCTTATCATTCCTCCATTTTTTCATATCCAAATTTGATTTGATTACGCATATGACTTATAGGAGATTTTCATGGAAAGGGAAAATTTGCTTAAAAAAAGGATGAACCACGCTACTAATGATTTTCTTTGGCCATTTGTCATATTGACATCAATTTTAGAGAATTTGAATCGCTGACTGTTTAACTTATCCTTCCTCCATTTTTTCATATCTAAATTTATTTAAATTATGCATATGACTTCTAGAGGATTGTCATGGAAAGGAAGAAGTTGCTTAAAAATGGAGGAACCACGCTACTATAGCTTTTCTTTAGCCATTTGTTATGTTGACATCAACTTTAGATAGCTTATATTGCCGACTGTTTGGCTTGTCCTTCCTCCATTCTTTCATTTCCAAATTTATTTAGATTATGCATAAGACTGCAAGAGAATTATCATGGAAGGGGCGAAGTTGCTTAAAATATGGGGGAACCATGCTATTATAGCATTTCTTTGGCCATTTGTTATGTTGTCATCAATTTTAGAGAGTTTATATCGTTGACTGTTTAGCTTATCATTCCTCCATTTTTTCACATCCAAATTTGATTAGATTACGCATATGACTTATAGGAGATTTTCATGGAAAGGGCGAATTTGCTTGAAAAATGGAGGAACCACGCTACTATTGCATTTCTTTAGCCATTTGTTATGTTGACATCAATTTTGGAGAGTTTATATCGCTGACTGTTTAGCTTATCCTTCCTCTATTTTTTCATATCTAAATTTATTTAGATTATGCATAAGACTTCTAGAGGATTGTCATGGAAAGGAAGAAGTTGCTTAAAATGGAGGAACCACGCTACTATAGCTTTTCTTTAGCCATTTGTTAACTTGACAACAATTTTAGATAGCTTATATTGCCGATTGTTTAGCTTTTCCTTCGTCCATTTTTTCACATCCCATTTTGTTTAGATTATACACAAGACTTCTTGGAGATTTTCATGGAAAGGGCGAAGGTGCATAAAAAATGGAGGAACCACACTACTATGGCATTTCTTTAGCCATTTGTTATGTTGACATCAATTTTAGATAGCTTATATTGCCGACTTTTTAGCTTTTTCTTCGTCCATTTTTTCACATCCAATTTTGTTTAGATTATGCACAAGACTTCTCGGAGATTTTCATGCAAAGAGTGTAGTTGCTTAAAAATTTGAGGAACAATGCTACTATAGCTTTTCTTTAACCATTTGTTACGTTGACATCAATTTTAGAGAGTTTGTATCGCTGACTGTTTAGCTTATCCTTGCTCCATTTTTTCATATCTAAATTTATTTAAATTATGCATATGACTTCTAGAGGATTGTCATGGAAAGGAAGAAGTTGCTTAAAAATGGAGGAACCACGCTACTATAGCTTTTCTTTTGCCATTTGTTATGTTGACATCAATTTTAGATAGCTTATATTGCCGACTGTTTAGCTTTTCCTTCGTCCATTTTTTCATATCTAATTTTGATTAGATTATGCACAAGACTTCTTGGAGATTGTCCTGCAAAGGGTGTAGTTGCTTAAAAAATTGAGATACAATGCTACTATAGCTTTTCTAAAACCATTTGTTATGTTGACATCAATTTTAGAAAGCTTATATCGGCGAATGTTTGGCTTGTCCTTCCTTCATTTTTTCTTTTCCAAATTTATTTAGATTATGCATAAGACTACAAGAGAATTATCATGGAAGGGGCGAATTTGCTTAAAATATGGAGGAACCATGCTATTATAGCATTTCTTTGGCCATTTGTTATGTTGTCATCAATTTTAGAGAGTTTATATCGTTGACTGTTTAGCTTATCATTCCTCCGTTTTTTCACATCCAAATTTGATTAGATTACGCATATGACTTATAGGAGATTTTCATGGAAAGGGCGAATTTGCTTAAAAAATGGAGGAACCACGCTACTATTGCATTTCTTTAGCCATTTGTTATGTTGACATCAATTTTGGAGAGTTTATATCGCTGACTGTTTAGATTATCCTTCCTCCATTTTTTCATATCTAAATTTATTTAGATTATGCATAAGACTTCTTGAGGATTGTCATGGAAAGGAAGAAGTTGCTTAAAATGGTGGAACCACGCTACTGTAGCTTTTCTTTAGCCATTTGTTAACTTGACATCAATTTTAGATAGCTTATATTGCCGACTGTTTAGCTTTTCCTTCGTCCATTTTTTCACATCCAATTTTGTTTAGATTATACACAAGACTTCTTGGAGATTTTCATGGAAAGGGCGAAGGTGCATAAAAAATGGAGGAACCATGCTACTATTGCATTTCTTTAGCCATTTGTTAAGTTGACATCAATTTTAGATAGCTTATATTGCCGACTTTTTAGCTTTTTCTTCGTTCATTTTTTCACCTCCAATTTTGTTTAGATTATGCACAAGACTTCTCGGAGATTGTCATGCAAAGAGTGTAGTTGCTTAAAAAAAGTTGGAACCACGCTACTATTGCTTTTCTTTAGCCAATTGTTATGTTTACATGAATTTTAGAGAGTTTGGATCACGGACTGTTTAGATTATCCTTCCTCCATTTTTTCATATCTAAATTTATTTAGATTATGCATAAGACTTCTTGAGGATTGTCATGGAAAGGAAGAAGTTGCTTAAAATGGTGGAACCACGCTACTGTAGCTTTTCTTTAGCCATTTGTTAACTTGACATCAATTTTAGATAGCTTATATTGCCGACTGTTTAGCTTTTCCTTCGTCCATTTTTTCACATCCAATTTTGTTTAGATTATACACAAGACTTCTTGGAGATTTTCATGGAAAGGGCGAAGGTGCATAAAAAATGGAGGAACCATGCTACTATTGCATTTCTTTAGCCATTTGTTATGTTGACATCAATTTTAGATAGCTTATATTGCCGACTTTTTAGCTTTTTCTTCGTCCATTTTTTCACCTCCAATTTTGTTTAGATTATGCACAAGACTTCTCGGAGATTGTCATGCAAAGAGTGTAGTTGCTTAAAAAAAGGTGGAACCACGCTACTATTGCTTTTCTTTAGCCAATTGTTATGTTTACATGAATTTTAGAGAGTTTGGATCGCGGACTGTTTAGCTTATCCTTCCTCCATTTTTTCATATCTAAATTTATTTAAATTATGCATAAGACTTCTAGAGGATTGTCATGGAAAGGAAGAAGTTGCTTAAAAATGGAGGAACCACGCTACTATAGCTTTTCTTTAGCAATTTGTTATGTTGACATCAATTTTAGATAGCTTATATTGCCGACTGTTTGGCTTGTCCTTCCTCCATTTTTTCATTTCCAAATTTATTTAGATTATGCATAAGACTACAAGAGAATTATCATGGAAGGGGTGAATTTGCTTAAAATATGGAGGAACCATGCTATTATAGCATTTCTTTGGCCATTTGTTATGTTGTCATCAATTTTAGAGAGTTTATATCGTTGACAGTTTAGCTTATCATTCCTCCATTTTTTCACATCGAAATTTGATTAGATTACGCGTATGACTTATTGGAGATTTTCATGGAAAGGGCGAATTTGCTTAAAAAATGGAGGAACCAAGCTACTATTGCATTTCTTTAGCCATTTGTTATGTTGACATCAATTTTGGAGAGTTTATATCGCTGACTGTTTAGCTTATCCTTCCTCCATTTTTTCATATCTAAATTTATTTAGATTATGCATAATACTTCTAGAGGATTGTCATGGAAAGGAAGAAGTTGCTTAAAATGGAGGAACCACGCTACTATAGCTTTTCTTTAGCCATTTGTTAACTTGACATCAATTTTAGATAGCTTATATTGCCGACTGTTTAGCTTTTCCTTCGTCCATTTTTTCACATCCAATTTTGTTTAGATTATACACAAGACTTCTTGGAGATTTTCATGGAAAGGGCGAAGGTGCATAAAAAATGGAGGAACCACGCTACTATTGCATTTCTTTAGCCATTTGTTATGTTGACATCAATTTTAGATAGCTTATCTTGCCGACTTTTTAGCTTTTTCTTCGTCCATTTTTTCACATCCAATTTTGTTTAGATTATGCACAAGACTTCTCGGAGATTGTCATGCAAAGAGTGTAGTTGCTTAAAAAATTGAGGAACAATGCTACTATAGCTTTTCTTTAACCATTTGTTATGTTGTCATCAATTTTAAATTGCTTATATCGCCGAATGTTTGTCTTGTCCTTCCTCCATTTTTTCATTTCTAAATTTATTTAGATTATGTATTTGACTACTAGATAATTATCATGGAAGGGGTGAATTTGCATAAAAAATGGATGAACCATGCTATTATAGCATTTATTTAGCCATTTGTTATGTTGTCAACAATTTTAGAGATTTTATATCGTTGACCGTTTAGCTTATCATTCCTCCATTTTTTCATAACCAAATTTGAATTGATTACGCATATGACTTATAGGAGATTTTCATGGAAAGGGAAAATTTGCTTAAAAAAAGGATGAACCACGCTACTATTGATTTTCTTTAGCCATTTCTCATATTGACATCAATTTTAGAGAATTTGAATCGCTGACTGTTTAACTTATCCTTCCTCCATTTTTTCATATCTAAATTTATTTAAATTATGGATATGACTTCTAGAGGATTGTCATGGAAAGGAAGAAGTTGCTTAAAAATGGAGGAACCACGCTACTATAGCTTTTCTTTAGCCATTTGTTATGTTGACATCAACTTTAGATAGCTTATATTGCCGACTGTTTGGCTTATCCTTTCTCCATTTTTTCATTTCTAAATTTATTTAGATTCTGTATTTGACTACTAGAGAATTATCATGGAAGGGGTGAATTTGCTTTAAAATGGATGAACCATGTTATTATAGCATTTATTTAGACATTTGTTATGTTGTCATCAATTTTAGAGATTTTATATCGTTGACCGTTTAGCTTATCATTCCTCCATTTTTTCATATCCAAATTTGATTTGATTACGCATATGACTTATAGGAGATTTTCATGGAAAGGGAAAATTTGCTTAAAAAAAGGATGAACCACGCTACTAATGATTTTCTTTAGCCATTTGTCATATTGACATCAATTTTAGAGAATTTGAATCGCTGACTGTTTAACTTATCCTTCCTCCATTTTTTCATATCTAAATTTATTTAAATTATGCATATGACTTCTAGAGGATTGTCATGGAAAGGAAGAAGTTGCTTAAAAATGGAGGAACCACGCTACTATAGCTTTTCTTTAGTCATTTGTTATGTTGACATCAACTTTAGATAGCTTATATTGCCGACTGTTTGGCTTGTCCTTCCTCCATTCTTTCATTTCCAAATTTATTTAGATTATGCATAAGACTACAAGAGAATTATCATGGAAGGGGCGAAGTTGCTTAAAATATGGGGGAACCATGCTATTATAGCATTGCTTTGGCCATTTGTTATGTTGTCATCAATTTTAGAGAGTTTATATCGTTGACTGTTTAGCTTATCATTACTCCATTTTTTCACATCCAAATTTGATTAGATTACGCATATGACTTATAGGAGATTTTCATGGAAAGGGCGAATTTGCTTAAAAAATGGAGGAACCACGCTACTATTGCATTTCTTTAGCCATTTGTTATGTTGACATCAATTTTGGAGAGTTTATATCGCTGACTGTTTAGCTTATCCTTCCTCCATTTTTTCATATCTAAATTTATTTAGATTATGCATAAGACTTCTAGAGGATTGTCATGGAAAGGAAGAAGTTGCTTAAAATGGAGGAATCAAGCTTCTATAGCTTTTCTTTAGCCATTTGTTATGTTGACATCAATTTTGGATAACTTATATTGCCGACTGTTTAGCTTTTCCTTCGTCCATTTTTTTATATCTAATTTTGTTTAGATTATGCACAAGACTTCTCGGAGATTGTCATGCAAAGAGTGTAGTTGCTTAAAAAATTGAGGAACAATACTACTATAGCTTTTCTTTAACCATTTGTTATGTTTACATCAATTTTAGAGAGTTTGTATCGCTGACTGTTTAGCTTATCCTTGCTCCATTTTTTCATATCTAAATTTATTTAAATTATGCATATGACTTCTAGAGGATTGTCATGGAAAGGAAGAAGTTGCTTAAAAATGGAGGAACCACGCTACTATAGCTTTTCTTTAGCCATTTGTTATGTTGACATCAATTTTAGATAGCTTATATTGCCGACTGTTTTGCTTTTCCTTCGTTCATTTTTTCATATCTAATTTTGATTTGATTATGCACAAGACTTCTTGGAGATTGTCTTGCAAAGGGTGTAGTTGCTTAAAAAATTGAGGAACAATGCTACTATAGCTTTTCTAAAACCATTTGTTATGTTGACATCAATTTTAGAAAGCTTATATCGGCGAATGTTTGGCTTGTCCTTCCTTCATTTTTTCATTTCCAAATTTATTTAGATTATGCGTAAGACTACAAGAGAATTATCATGGAAGGGGCGAATTTGCTTAAAATATGGAGGAACCATGCTATTATAGCATTTCTTTGGACATTTGTTATGGTGTCACCAATTTTAGAGAGTTTATATCGTTGACTGTTTAGCTTATCATTCCACCATTTTTTCACATCCAAATTTGATTAGATTACGCATATGACTTATAGGAGATTTTCATGGAAAGGGCGAATTTGCTTAAAAAATGGAGGAACCACGCTACTATTGCATTTCTTTAGCCATTTGTTATGTTGACATCAATTTTGGAGAGTTTATATCGCTGACTGTTTAGCTTATCCTTCCTCCATTTTTTCATATCTAAATTTATTTAGATTATGCATAAGACTTCTAGAGGATTGTCATGGAAAGGAAGAAGTTGCTTAAAATGGAGGAATCAAGCTTCTATAGCTTTTCTTTAGCCATTTGTTATGTTGACATCAATTTTGGATAACTTATATTGCCGACTGTTTAGCTTTTCCTTCGTCCATTTTTTTATATCTAATTTTGTTTAGATTATACACAAGACTTCTTGGAGATTGTCTTGCAAAGGGTGTAGTTGCTTAAAAAATTGTGGAACAATGCTACTATAGCTTTTCTTAAACCATTTGTTATGTTGACATCAATTTTAGAAAGCTTATATCGCCGAATGTTTGGCTTGTCCTTCCTCCATTTTTTCATTTCCAAATTTATTTAGATTATGCATATGACGACTAGAAAATTATCATGGAAGGGGCGAATTTGCTTAAAATATGGAGGAACCATGCTATTATAGCATTTCTTTGGCCATTTGTTATGTTGTCATCAATTTTAGAGAGTTTCTATGGTTGATTGTTTAGCTTATCATTCCTCCATTTTTTCATATCCAAATTTGATTAGATTATTTATATGACTTATAGGAGATTTTCATGGAAAGGGCGAATTTGCTTAAAAAAATGGAGGAACCGCGCTACTATTGCATTTCTTTAGCCATTTGTTATGTTGACATATATTTTGGAGACTTCATATCGCTTACTGTTTAGCTTATCCTTCCTCCATTTTTTCATATCTAAATTTATTTAGATTATGCCTAAGACTTCTAGAGGATTGTCATGGAAAGGAAGAAGTTGCGTAAAAATGGAGGAACCACGCTACTATAGCTTTTCTTTAGCCATTTGATAACTTGACATTAATTTTAGATAGGTTATATTGCCAACTGTTTAGCTTTTCCTTCGTCCATTTTTTCACATCCAATTTTGTTTAGAATATGCACAAGACTTCTTGGAGATTGTTATGCAAAGGGTGTAGTTGCTTAAAAAATTGAGGAACAATGCTACTATAGCTTTTCTTTAACCATTTGTTATGTTGACATCAATTTTAGAGAGCTTATATCGCCGAATGTTTGGCTTGTCCTTCCTCCATTTTTCATTTCCAAATTTATTTGGAATATGCATTAGACTTCTAGGGAATTATCAAGGAAGGGGCGAATTTGCTAAAAAAATGTAGGAACCATGCTATTATAGCATTTCTTTAGCCATTTGTTATGTTGTCATCGATTTTAGAGAGTTTATATCGTTAACTGTTTAGCTTATCATTCCTCCATTTTTTCATATCCAAATTTGACTGGATTACGCATATGAATTATAGGAGATTTTCATGGAAAGGGCAAATTAGCTTAAAAAAGGAGGAACCACGCTACTATTGCTTTTCTTTTGCCATTTGTTATGTTGACATAAATTTTAGAGAGTTTGGATCGCGGACTGTTTAGCTTATCCTTCCTCCATTTTTTCATATCTAAATTTAATTAAATTATGCATATGACTTCTAGAGGATTGTCATGGAAAGGAAGAAGTTGCTTAAAATGGAGGAACCACGCTACTATAGCTTTTCTTTATCCATTTGTTAACTTGACATCAATTTTAGATAGCTTATATTGCCGACTGTTTAGCTTTTCCTTCGTCCATTTTTTCACATCCCATTTTGTTTAGATTATACACAAGACTTCTTGGAGATTTTCATGGAAAGGGCGAAGGTGCATAAAAAATGGAGGAACCACGCTACTATTGCATTTCTTTAGCCGTTTGTTATGTTGACATCAATTTTAGATAGCTTATATTGCCGACTTTTTAGCTTTTTCTTCGTCCATTTTTTCACATCCAATTTTGTTTAGATTATGCACAAGACTTCTCGGAGATTGTCATGCAAAGAGTGTAGTTGCTTAAAAAATTGAGGAACAATACTACTATAGCTTTTCTTTAACCATTTGTTATGTTTACATCAATTTTAGAGAGTTTGTATCGCTGACTGTTTAGCTTATCCTTGCTCCATTTTTTCATATCTAAATTTATTTAAATTATGCATATGACTTCTAGAGGATTGTCATGGAAAGGAAGAAGTTGCTTAAAAATGGAGGAACCACGCTACTATAGCTTTTCTTTAGCCATTTGTTATGTTGACATCAATTTTAGATAGCTTATATTGCCGACTGTTTTGCTTTTCCTTCGTTCATTTTTTCATATCTAATTTTGATTTGATTATGCACAAGACTTCTTGGAGATTGTCTTGCAAAGGGTGTAGTTGCTTAAAAAATTGAGGAACAATGCTACTATAGCTTTTCTAAAACCATTTGTTATGTTGACATCAATTTTAGAAAGCTTATATCGGCGAATGTTTGGCTTGTCCTTCCTTCATTTTTTCATTTCCAAATTTATTTAGATTATGCCTAAGACTACAAGAGAATTATCATGGAAGGGGCGAATTTGCTTAAAATATGGAGGAACCATGCTATTATAGCATTTCTTTGGCCATTTGTTATGGTGTCATCAATTTTAGAGAGTTTATATCGTTGACTGTTTAGCTTATCATTCCTCCATTTTTTCACATCCAAATTTGATTAGATTACGCATATGACTTATAGGAGATTTTCATGGAAAGGGCGAATTTGCTTAAAAAATGGAGGAACCACGCTACTATTGCATTTCTTTAGCCATTTGTTAGGTTGACATCAATTTTGGAGACTTCATATCGCTGACTGTTTAGCTTATCCTTCCTCCATTTTTTCATATCTAAATTTATTTAGATTATGCATAAGACTTCTAGAGGATTGTCATGGAAAGGAAGAAGTTGCGTAAAAATGGAGGAACCACGCTACTATAGCTTTTCTTTAGCCATTTGATAACTTTACATTAATTTTAGATAGGTTATATTGCCAACTGTTTAGCTTTTCCTTCGTCCATTTTTTCACATCCAATTTTGTTTAGAATATGCACAAGACTTCTTGGAGATTGTTATGCAAAGGGTGTAGTTGCTTAAAAAATTGAGGAACAATGCTACTATAGCTTCTCTTTAACCATTTGTTATGTTGACATCAATTTTAGAGAGCTTATATCGCCGAATGTTTGGCTTGTCCTTCCTCCATTTTTCATTTCCAAATTTATTTGGAATATGCATTAGACTTCTAGGGAATTATCATGGAAGGGGCGAATTTGCTTAAAAAATGTAGGAACCATGCTATTATAGCATTTCTTTAGCCATTTGTTATGTTGTCATCGATTTTAGAGAGTTTATATTGTTAACTGTTTAGCTTATCATTCCTCCATTTTTTCATATCCAAATTTGACTAGATTACGCATATGACTTATAGGAGATTTTCATGGAAAGGGCAAATTAGCTTAAAAAAAGGAGGAACCACGCTACTATTGCTTTTCTTTTGCCATTTGTTATGTTGACATAAATTTTAGAGAGTTTGGATCGCGGACTGTTTAGCTTATCCTTCCTCCTTTTTTTCATATCTAAATTTAATTAAATTATGCATATGACTTCTAGTGGATTGTCATGGAAAGGAAGAAGTTGCTTAAAAATGGAGGAACCACGCTACTATAGCTTTTCTTTAGCCATTTGTTATGTTGACATCAATTTTAGATAGCTTATATTGCCGACTGTTTTGCTTTTCCTTCGTTCATTTTTTCATATCTAATTTTGATTTGATTATGCACAAGACTTCTTGGAGATTGTCTTGCAAAGGGTGTAGTTGCTTAAAAAATTGAGGAACAATGCTACTATAGCTTTTCTAAAACCATTTGTTATGTTGACGTCAATTTTAGAAAGCTTATATCGGCGAATGTTTGGCTTGTCCTTCCTTCATTTTTTCATTTCCAAATTTATTTAGATTATGCGTAAGACTACAAGAGAATTATCATGGAAGGGGCGAATTTGCTTAAAATATGGAGGAACCATGCTATTATAGCATTTCTTTGGCCATTTGTTATGTTGTCATCAATTTTAGAGAGTTTATATCGTTGACTGTTTAGCTTATCATTCCTCCATTTTTTCACATCCAAATTTGATTAGATTACGCATATGACTTATAGGAGATTTTCATGGAAAGGGCGAATTTGCTTAAAAAATGGAGGAACCACGCTACTATTGCATTTCTTTAGCCATTTGTTAGGTTGACATCAATTTTGGAGACTTCATATCGCTGACTGTTTAGCTTATCCTTCCTCCATTTTTTCATATCTAAATTTATTTAGATTATGCATAAGACTTCTAGAGGATTGTCATGGAAAGGAAGAAGTTGCGTAAAAATGGAGGAACCGCGCTACTATTGCATTTCTTTAGCCATTTGTTATGTTGACATATATTTTGGAGACTTCATATCGCTTACTGTTTAGCTTATCCTTCCTCCATTTTTTCATATCTAAATTTATTTAGATTATGCCTAAGACTTCTAGAGGATTGTCATGGAAAGGAAGAAGTTGCGTAAAAATGGAGGAACCACGCTACTATAGCTTTTCTTTAGCCATTTGATAACTTGACATTAATTTTAGATAGGTTATATTGCCAACTGTTTAGCTTTTCCTTCGTCCATTTTTTCACATCCAATTTTGTTTAGAATATGCACAAGACTTCTTGGAGATTGTTATGCAAAGGGTGTAGTTGCTTAAAAAATTGAGGAACAATGCTACTATAGCTTTTCTTTAACCATTTGTTATGTTGACATCAATTTTAGAGAGCTTATATCGCCGAATGTTTGGCTTGTCCTTCCTCCATTTTTCATTTCCAAATTTATTTGGAATATGCATTAGACTTCTAGGGAATTATCATGGAAGGGGCGAATTTGCTTAAAAAATGTAGGAACCATGCTATTATAGCATTTCTTTGGCCATTTGTTATGTTGTCATCAATTTTAGAGAGTTTATATCGTTGACTGTTTAGCTTATCATTCCTCCATTTTTTCACATCGAAATTTGATTAGATTACGCGTATGACTTAATGGAGATTTTCATGGAAAGGGCGAATTTGCTTAAAAAATGGAGGAACCACGCTACTATTGCATTTCTTTAGCCATTTGTTAGGTCGACATCAATTTTGGAGACTTCATATCGCTGACTGTTTAGCTTATCCTTCCTCCATTTTTTCATATCTAAATTTATTTAGATTATGCATAAGACTTCTAGAGGATTGTCATGGAAAGGAAGAAGTTGCGTAAAAATGGAGGAACCACGCTACTATAGCTTTTCTTTAGCCATTTGATAACTTGACATTAATTTTAGATAGGTTATATTGCCGACTGTTTTGCTTTTCCTTCGTTCATTTTTTCATATCTAATTTTGATTTGATTATGCACAAGACTTCTTGGAGATTGTCTTGCAAAGGGTGTAGTTGCTTAAAAAATTGAGGAACAATGCTACTATAGCTTTTCTAAAACCATTTGTTATGTTGACATCAATTTTAGAAAGCTTATATCGGCGAATGTTTGGCTTGTCCTTCCTTCATTTTTTCATTACCAAATTTATTTAGATTATGCCTAAGACTACAAGAGAATTATCATGGAAGGGGCGAATTTGCTTAAAATATGGAGGAACCATGCTATTATAGCATTTCTTTGGCCATTTGTTATGTTGTCATCAATTTTAGAGAGTTTATATCGTTGACTGTTTAGCTTATCATTCCTCCATTTTTTCACATCCAAATTTGATTAGATTACGCATATGACTTATAGGAGATTTTCATGGAAAGGGCGAATTTGCTTAAAAAATGGAGGAACCACGCTACTATTGCATTTCTTTAGCCATTTGTTAGGTTGACATCAATTTTGGAGACTTCATATCGCTGACTGTTTAGCTTATCCTTCCTCCATTTTTTCATATCTAAATTTATTTAGATTATGCATAAGACTTCTAGAGGATTGTCATGGAAAGGAAGAAGTTGCGTAAAAATGGAGGAACCATGCTACTATAGCTTTTCTTTAACCATTTGTTATGTTGACATCAATTTTAGAGAGCTTATATCGCCGAATGTTTGGCTTGTCCTTCCTCCATTTTTCATTTCCAAATTTATTTGGAATATGCATTAGACTTCTAGAGAATTATCATGGAAGGGGCGAATTTGCTTAAAATATGGAGGAACCATGCTATTATAGCATTTCTTTGGCCATTTGTTATGTTGTCATCAATTTTAGAGAGTTTATATCGTTGACTGTTTAGCTTATCATTCCTCCATTTTTTGACATCGAAATTTGATTAGATTACGCGTATGACTTAATGGAGATTTTCATGGAAAGGGCGAATTTGCTTAAAAAATGGAGGAACCAAGCTACTATTGCATTTCTTTAGCCATTTGTTATGTTGACATCAACTTTGGAGTGTTTATATCGCTGACTGTTTAGCTTATCCTTCCTCCATTTTTTCATATCTAAATTTAATTAAATTATGCATATGACTTCTAGAGGATTGTCATGGAAAGGAAGAAGTTGCTTAAAATGGAGGAACCACGCTACTATAGCTTTTCTTTAGCCATTTGTTAACTTGACATCAATTTTAGATAGCTTATATTGCCGACTGTTTAGCTTTTCCTTCGTCCATTTTTTCACATCCCATTTTGTTTAGATTATACACAAGACTTCTTGGAGATTTTCATGGAAAGGGCGAAGGTGCATAAAAAATGGAGGAACCACGCTACTATTGCATTTCTTTTGCCGTTTGTTATGTTGACATCAATTTTAGATAGCTTATATTGCCGACTTTTTAGCTTTTTCTTCGTCCATTTTTTCACATCCAATTTTGTTTAGATTATGCACAAGACTTCTCGGAGATTGTCATGCAAAGAGTGTAGTTGCTTAAAAAATTGAGGAACAATACTACTATAGCTTTTCTTTAACCATTTGTTATGTTTACATCAATTTTAGAGAGTTTGTATCGCTGACTGTTTAGCTTATCCTTGCTCCATTTTTTCATATCTAAATTTATTTAAATTATGCATATGACTTCTAGAGGATTGTCATGGAAAGGAAGAAGTTGCTTAAAAATGGAGGAACCACGCTACTATAGCTTTTCTTTAGCCATTTGTTATGTTGACATCAATTTTAGATAGCTTATATTGCCGACTGTTTTGCTTTTCCTTCGTTCATTTTTTCATATCTAATTTTGATTTGATTATGCACAAGACTTCTTGGAGATTGTCTTGCAAAGGGTATTGTTGCTTAAAAAATTGAGGAACAATGCTACTATAGCTTTTCTAAAACCATTTGTTATGTTGACATCAATTTTAGAAAGCTTATATCGGCGAATGTTTGGCTTGTCCTTCCTTCATTTTTTCATTTCCAAATTTATTTAGATTATGCCTAAGACTACAAGAGAATTATCATGGAAGGGGCGAATTTGCTTAAAATATGGAGGAACCATGCTATTATAGCATTTCTTTGGCCATTTGTTATGTTGTCATCAATTTTAGAGAGTTTATATCGTTGACTGTTTAGCTTATCATTCCTCCATTTTTTCACATCCAAATTTGATTAGATTACGCATATGACTTATAGGAGATTTTCATGGAAAGGGCGAATTTGCTTAAAAAATGGAGGAACCACGCTACTATTGCATTTCTTTAGCCATTTGTTAGGTTGACATCAATTTTGGAGACTTCATATCGCTGACTGTTTAGCTTATCCTTCCTCCATTTTTTCATATCTAAATTTATTTAGATTATGCATAAGACTTCTAGAGGATTGTCATGGAAAGGAAGAAGTTGCGTAAAAATGGAGGAACCACGCTACTATAGCTTTTCTTTAGCCATTTGATAACTTGACATTAATTTTAGATAGGTTATATTGCCAACTGTTTAGCTTTTCCTTCGTCCATTTTTTCACTTCCAATTTTGTTTAGAATATGCACAAGACTTCTTGGAGATTGTGATGCAAAGGGTGTAGTTGCTTAAAAAATTGAGGAACAATGCTACTATAGCTTTTCTTTAACCATTTGTTATGTTGACATCAATTTTAGAGAGCTTATATCGCCGAATGTTTGGCTTGTCCTTCCTCCATTTTTCATTTCCAAATTTATTTGGAATATGCATTAGACTTCTAGGGAATTATCATGGAAGGGGCGAATTTGCTTAAAAAATGTAGGAACCATGCTATTATAGCATTTCTTTAGCCATTTGTTATGTTGTCATCGATTTTAGAGAGTTTATATTGTTAACTGTTTAGCTTATCATTCCTCCATTTTTTCATATCCAAATTTGACTAGATTACGCATATGACTTATAGGAGATTTTCATGGAAAGGGCAAATTAGCTTAAAAAAAGGAGGAACCACGCTACTATTGCTTTTCTTTTGCCATTTGTTATGTTGACATAAATTTTAGAGAGTTTGGATCGCGGACTGTTTAGCTTATCCTTCCTCCATTTTTTCATATCTAAATTTAATTAAATTATGCATATGACTTCTAGAGGATTGTCATGGAAAGGAAGAAGTTGCTTAAAATGGAGGTACCACGCTACTATAGCTTTTCTTTAACCATTTGTTAACTTGACATCAATTTTAGATAGCTTATATTGCCGACTGTTTAGCTTTTCCTTCGTCCATTTTTTCACATCCCATTTTGTTTAGATTATACACAAGACTTCTTGGAGATTTTCATGGAAAGGGCGAAGGTGCATAAAAAATGGAGGAACCACGCTACTATTGCATTTCTTTAGCCGTTTGTTATGTTGACATCAATTTTAGATAGCTTATATTGCCGACTTTTTAGCTTTTACTTCGTCCATTTTTTCAAATCCAACTTTGTATAGATTATGCACAAGACTTCTCGGAGATTGTCATGCAAAGAGTGTAGTTGCTTAAAAAATTGAGGAACAATACTACTATAGCTTTTCTTTAACCATTTGTTATGTTTACATCAATTTTAGAGAGTTTGTATCGCTGACTGTTTAGCTTATCCTTGCTCCATTTTTTCATATCTAAATTTATTTAAATTATGCATATGACTTCTAGAGGATTGTCATGGAAAGGAAGAAGTTGCTTAAAAATGGAGGAACCACGCTACTATAGCTTTTGTTTAGCCATTTGTTATGTTGACATCAATTTTAGATAGCTTATATTGCCGACTGTTTAGCTTTTCCTTCGTCCATTTTTTCAAATGTAATTTTGATTAGATTATGCACAAGACTTCTTGGAGATTGTCTTGCAAAGGGTGTAGTTGCTTAAAAAATTGAGGAACAATGCTACTATAGCTTTTCTAAAACCATTTGTTATGTTGACATCAATTTTAGAAAGCTTATATCGGCGAATGTTTGGCTTGTCCTTCCTTCATTTTTTCATTTCCAAATTTATTTAGATTATGCATAAGACTACTAGAGAATTATCGTGGGAGGGGCGAATTTGCTTAAAATATGGAGGAACCATGCTATTATAGCATTTCTTTGGCCATTTGTTATGTTGTCATCAATTTTAGAGAGTTTATATCGTTGACTGTTTAGCTTATCATTCCTCCATTTTTTCATATCCAAATTTGAGTAGATTACGCATATGACTTATAGGAGATTTTCATGGAAAAGGCAAATTTGCTTAGAAAATGGTGGAACCACGCTACTATTGCTTTTCTTTAGCCAATTGTTATGTTGACATGAATTTTAGAGAGTTTGGATCGCGGACTGTTTAGCTTATCCTTCCTCCATTTTTTCAAATCTAAATTTATTTAAATTATGCATAAGACTTCTAGAGGATTGTCATGGAAAGGAAGAAGTTGCTTAAAAATGGAGGAACCACGCTACTATAGCTTTTCTTTAGCCATTTGTTATGTTGACATCAATTTTAGATAGCCTATATTGCCGACTGTTTAGCTTTTCCTTCTTCCATTTTTTCACATCCAATTTTGTTTAGAATATTCACAAGATTTCTTGGAGATTGTCATGCAAAGGGTGTAGTTGCTTAAAAAATATAGGAACAATGCTACTATAGCTTTTCTTTAACCATTTCCTATGTTGACATCAATTTTAAAGAGCTTATCTCGCCGAATGTTTGGCTTGTCCTTCCTCCATTTTTTCATTTCTAAATTTATTTATATTATGTATTTGACTTCTAGAGAATTATCATGGAAGGGGTGAATTTGCATAAAAAATGGATGAACCATGCTATTATAGCATTTATTTAGCCATTTGTTATTTTGTCATCAATTTTAGAGAGTTTATATCGTTGACTGTTTAGCTTATCCTTGCTCCATTTTTTCATATCTAAATTTATTTATATTATGTATATGACTTCTAGAGGATTGTCATGGAAAGGAAGAAGATGCTTAAAAATGGAGGAACCACGCTACTATAGCTTTTCTTTAGCCATTTGTTATGTTGACGTCAATTTTAGATAGCTTATATTGCCGACTGTTTAGCTTTTCCTTCGTCCATTTTTTCAAATGTAATTTTGATTAGATTATGTACAAGACTTCTTGGAGATTGTCTTGCAAAGGGTGTAGTTGCTTAAAAAATTGAGGAACAATGCTACTATAGCTTTTCCAAAACCATTTGTTATGTTGACATCAATTTTAGAAAGCTTATATCGGCGAATGTTTGGCTTGTCCTTCCTTCATTTTTTCATTTCCAAATTTATTTAGATTATGCATAAGACTATTAGTGAATTATCGTGGGAGGGGCGAATTTGCTTAAAATATGGAGGAACCATGCTATTATAGCATTTCTTTGGCCATTTGTTATGTTGTCATCAATTTTAGAGAGTTTATATCGTTGACTGTTTAGCTTATCATTCCTCCATTTTTTCATATCCAAATTTGAGTAGATTACGCATATGACTTATAGGAGATTTTCATGGAAAGGGCAAATTTGCTTAGAAAATGGTGGAACCACGCTACTATTGCTTTTCTTTAGCCAATTGTTATGTTGACATGAATTTTAGAGAGTTTGGATCGCGGACTGTTTAGCTTATCCTTCCTCCATTTTTTCATATCTAAATTTATTTAAATTATGCATAAGACTTCTAGAGGATTGTCATGGAAAGGAAGAAGTTGCTTAAAAATGGAGGAACCACGCTACTATAGCTTTTCTTTAACCATTTGTTATGTTGACATCAATTTTAGATAGCTTATATTGCCGACTGTTTAGCTTTTCGTTCGTCCATTTTTTCACATCCAATTTTGTTTAGAATATTCACAAGACTTCTTGGAGATTGTCATGCAAAGGGTGTAGTTGCTTAAAAAATTGAGGAACAATGCTACTATAGCTTTTCTTTAACCATTTGCTATGTTGACATCAATTTTAAAGAGCTTATATCGCCGAATGTTTGGCTTGTCCTTCCTCCATTTTTTCATTTCTAAATTTATTTATATTATGTAGTTGACTTCTAGAGAATTATCATGGAAGGGGTGAATTTGCATAAAAAATGGATGAACCATGCTATTATAGCATTTATTTAGCCATTTGTTATTTTGTCATCAATTTTAGAGAGTTTATATCGTTGACTGTTTCGCTTATCATTCCTCCATTTTTTCATATCCATATTTGATTAGATTACGCATATGACTTATAGGAGATTTTCATGGAAAGGGCGAAGGTGCTTAAAAAATGGAGGAACAACGCTACTATTGCATTTCATTAGCCATTTGTTATGTTGACATCAATTTTGGAGAGTTTAAATCTCTGACTATTTAGTTTATCCTTCCTCCATTTTTTCATATCTAAATTTATTTAGATTATCCAAAAGACTTCTAGGGGATTGTCAGGGAAAGGAAGAAGTTGCTTAAAAAATGGAGGAACCACGCTACTATAGCTTTTGTTTAGCCATTTGTTATGTTGACATCAATTTTAGATAGCTTATATTGCCGACTGTTTAGCTTTTTCTTCGTCCTTTTTTTCACATCCAATTTTGTTTAGATTATGTACAAGACTTCTTGGAGATTGTCATGCAAAGGGTGTAGTTGCTTAAACAATTGAGGAACAACGCTACTCTAGCTTTTCTTTAACCATTTGTTATGTTGACATCAATTTTAAACAACTTATATCGCCGAATGTTTGGCTTGTCCTTCCTCCATTTTTTCATTTCTAAATTTATTTAGATTATACATATGACTTCTAGAGAATTATCATGGAAGGGGTGAATTTGCATAAAAAAATGGATGAACCATGCTATTATTGCATTTATTTAGCCATTTGTTATGTTGTCATCAATTTTAGAGATTTTATATCGTTGACCGTTTAGCTTATCATTCCTCCATTTTTTCTTATCCAAATTTGATTAGATTACGCATATTACTTATAGGAGATTTTCATGGAAAGGGAAAATTTGCTTAAAAAAAGGATGAACCACGCAACTATTGATTTTCTTTAGCCATTTGTTATGTTGACATCAATTTTAGAGAGTTTGTATCGCTGACTATTTAGCTTATCCTTCCTCCATTTTTTCATATCTAAATTTATTTAAATTATGCATATGACTTCTAGAGGATTGTCATGGAACGGAAGAAGTTGCTTAAAAATGGAGGAACCACGCTACTATAGCTTTTCTTTAGCCATTTGTTATGTTGACATCAATTTTAGATAGCTTATATTGCCGACTCTTTGGCTTGTCCTTCCTCCATTTTTTCATTTCCAAATTTATTTAGATTATGCATAAGACTACAAGAGAATTATCATGGAAGGGGCGAATTTGCTTAAAATATGGAGGAACAATGCTATTATAGCATTTCTTTGGCCATTTGTTATGTTGTCATCAATTTTAGAGAGTTTATATCGTTGACTGTTTAGCTTATCATTCCTCCATTTTTTCACATCGAAATTTGATTAGATTACGCGTATGACTTAATGGAGATTTTCATGGAAAGGGCGAATTTGCTTAAAAAATGGAGGAACCAAGCTACTATTGCATTTCTTTAGCCATTTGTTATGTTGACATCAATTTTGGAGTGTTTATATCGCTGATTGTTTAGCTTATCCTTCCTCCATTTTTTCATATCTAAATTTATTTAGATTATGCATAAGACTTCTAGAGGATTGTCATGGAAAGGAAGAAGTTGCTTAAAATGGAGGAACCACGCTACTATAGCTTTTCTTTAGCCATTTGTTAACTTGACATCAATTTTAGATAGCTTATATTGCCGACTGTTTAGCTTTTCCTTCGTCCATTTTTTCACATCCAATTTTGTTTTGATTATACACAAGACTTCTTGGAGATTTTCATGGAAAGGGCGAAGGTGCATAAAAAATGGAGGAACCACGCTACTATTGCATTTCTTTAGCCATTTGTTATGTTGACATCAATTTTAGATAGCTTATATTGCCGACTTTTTAGCTTTTTCTTCGTCCATTTTTTCACATCCAATTTTGTTTAGATTATGCACAAGACTTCTCGGAGATTGTCATGCAAAGAGTGTAGTTGCTTAAAAAATTGAGGAACAATGCTACTATAGCTTTTCTTTAACCATTTGTTATGTTGTCATCAATTTTAAATTGCTTATATCGCCGAATGTTTGTCTTGTCCTTCCTCCATTTTTTCATTTCTAAATTTATTTAGATTATGTATTTGACTACTAGAGAATTATCATGGAAGGGGTGAATTAGCATAAAAAATGGATGAACCATGCTATTATAGCATTTATTTAGCCATTTGTTATGTTGTCATCAATTTTAGAGATTTTATATCGTTGACCGTTTAGCTTATCATTCCTCCATTTTTTCATATCCAAATTTGATTTGATTACGCATATGACTTATAGGAGATTTTCATGGAAAGGGAAAATTTGCTTAAAAAAAGGATGAACCACGCTACTATTGATTTTCTTTAGCCATTTGTCATATTGACATCAATTTTAGAGAATTTGAATCGCTGACTGTTTAACTTATCCTTCCTCCATTTTTTCATATCTAAATTTATTTAAATTATGCATATGACTTCTAGAGGATTGTCATGGAAAGGAAGAAGTTGCTTAAAAATGGAGGAACCACGCTACTATAGCTTTTCTTTAGCCATTTGTTATGTTGACATCAACTTTAGATACCTTATATTGCCGACTGTTTGGCTTGTCCTTCCTCCATTTTTTCATTTCTAAATTTATTTCGATTATGTATTTGACTACTAGAGAATTATCATGGAAGGGGTGAATTTGATTTAAAATGGATGAACCATGCTATTATAGCATTTATTTAGCCATTTGTTAAGTTGTCATCAATTTTAGAGATTTTATATCGTTGACCGTTTAGCTTATCATTCCTCCATTTTTTCATATCTAAATTTGATTTGATTACGCATATGACTTATAGGAGATTTTCATGGAAAGGGAAAATTTGCTTAAAAAAAGAATGAACCACGCTACTATTGATTTTCTTTAGCCATTTGTCATATTGACATCAATTTTAGAGAATTTGAATCGCTGACTGTTTAACTTATCTTTCCTCCATTTTTTCATATCTAAATTTATTTAAATTATGCATATGACTTCTAGAGGATTGTCATGGAAAGGAAGAAGTTGCTTAAAAATGGAGGAACCACGCTACTATAGCTTTTTTTTAGCCATTTGTTATGTTGACATCAACTTTAGATAGCTTATATTGCCGACTGTTTGGCTTGTCCTTCCTCCATTTTTTCATTTCCAAATTTATTTAGATTATGCATAAGACTACAAGAGAATTATCATGGAAGGGGCGGAGTTGCTTAAAATATGGGGGAACCATGCTATTATAGCATTTCTTTGGCCATTTGTTGTGTTGTCATCAATTTTAGAGAGTTTATATCGTTGACTGTTTAGCTTATCATATGACTTATAGGAGATTTTCATGGAAAGGGCGAATTTGCTTAAAAAATGGAGGAACCACGCTACTATTGCATTTCTTTAGCCATTTGTTATGTTGACATCAATTTTGGAGAGTTTATATCGCTGACTGTTTAGCTTATCCTTCCTCTATTTTTTCATATCTAAATTTATTTAGATTAGGCATAAGACTTCTAGAGGATTGTCATGGAAAGGAAGAAGTTGCTTAAAATGGAGGAACCACGCTACTATAGCTTTTCTTTAGCCATTTGTTAACTTGACATCAATTTTAAATAGCTTATATTGCCGATTGTTTAGCTTTTCCTTCGTCCATTTTTTCACATCCCATTTTGTTTAGATTATACACAAGACTTCTTGGAGAATTTCATGGAAAGGGCGAAGGTGCATAAAAAATGGAGGAACCACACTACTATTGCATTTCTTTAGCCATTTGTTATGTTGACATCAATTTTAGATAGCTTATATTGCGGACTTTTTAGCTTTTTCTTCGTCCATTTTTTCACATCCAATTTTGTTTAGATTATGCACAAGACTTCTCGGAGATTGTCATGCAAAGAGTGTAGTTGCTTAAAAATTTGAGGAACAATGCTACTATAGCTTTTCTTTAACCATTTGTTATGTTGACATCAATTTTAGAGAGTTTGTATCGCTGACTGTTTAGCTTATCCTTGCTCCATTTTTTCATATCTAAATTTATTTAAATTATGCATATGACTTCTAGAGGATTGTCATGGAAAGGAAGAAGTTGCTTAAAAATGGAGGAACCACGCTACTATAGCTTTTCTTTTGCCATTTGTTATGTTGACATCAATTTTAGATAGCTTATATTGCCGACTATTTAGCTTTTCCTTCGTCCATTTTTTCATATCTAATTTTGATTAGATTATGCACAAGACTTCTTTGAGATTGTCCTGCAAAGGGTGTAGTTGCTTAAAAAATTGAGATACAATGCTACTATAGCTTTTCTAAAACCATTTGTTATGTTGACATCAATGTTAGAAAGCTTATATCGGCGAATGTTTGGCTTGTCCTTCCTTCATTTTTTCATTTCCAAATTTATTTAGATTATGCATAAGACTACAAGAGAATTATCATGGAAGGGGGGAATTTGCTTAAAATATGGAGGAACCATGCTATTATAGCATTTCTTTGGCCATTTGTTATGTTGTCATCAATTTTAGAGAGTTTATATCGTTGACTGTTTAGCTTATCATTCCTCCATTTTTTCACATCGAAATTTGATTAGATTACGCGTATGACTTATAGGAGATTTTCATGGAAAGGGCGAATTTGCTTAAAAAATGGAGGAACCACGCTACTATTGCATTTCTTTAGCCATTTGTTATGTTGACATCAATTTTGGAGAGTTTATATCGCTGACTGTTTAGATTATCCTTCCTCCATTTTTTCATATCTAAATTTATTTAGATTAAGCATAAGACTTCTAGAGGATTGTCATGGAAAGGATGAAGTTGCTTAAAATGGTGGAACCACGCTACTGTAGCTTTTCTTTAGCCATTTGTTAACTTGACATCAATTTTAGATAGCTTATATTGCCGACTGTTTAGCTTTTCCTTCGTCCATTTTTTCTCATCCAATTTTGTTTAGATTATACACAAGACTTCTTGGAGATTTTCATGGAAAGGGCGAACGTGCATAAAAAATGGAGGAACCATGCTACTATTGCATTTCTTTAGACATTTGTTATGTTGACATCAATTTTAGATAGCTTATATTGCCGACTTTTTAGCTTTTTCTTCGTCCATTTTTTCACCTCCAATTTTGTTTAGATTATGCACAAGACTTCTCGGAGATTGTCATGCAAAGAGTGTAGTTGCTTAAAAAAAGGTGGAACCACGCTACTATTGCTTTTCTTTAGCCAATTGTTATGTTTACATGAATTTTAGAGAGTTTGGATCGCGGACTGTTTAGCTTATCCTTCCTCCATTTTTTCATATCTAAATTTATTTAAATTATGCATATGACTTCTAGAGGATTGTCATGGAAAGGAAGAAGTTGCTTAAAAATGGAGGAACCACGCTACTATAGCTTTTCTTTAGCCATTTGTTATGTTGACATCAATTTTAGATAGCTATTATTTCCGACTATTTAGCTTTTCCTTCGTCCATTTTTTCACATCCAATTTTGTTTAGAATATTCACAAGAATTCTTGGAGATTGTCATGCAAAGGGTGTAGTTGCTTAAAAAATTGAGGAACAATGCTACTATGGCTTTTCTTTAACCATTTGTTATGTTGACATCAATTTTAAAGAGCTTATATCGCCGAATGTTTGGCTTGCCCTTCCTCCATTTTTTCATTTCTAAATTTATTTAGATTATGTATTTGACTTCTAGAGAATTATCATGGAAGGGGTGAATTTGCATAAAAAATGGATGAACCATGCTATTATAGCATTTATTTAGCCATTTGATATTTTGTCATCAATTTTAGAGATTTTATATCATTGACCGTTTAGCTTATCATTCCTCCATTTTTTCATATCCAACTTTGATTTGATTACGCATATGACTTATAGGAGATTTTCATGGAAAGGGAAAATTTGCTTAAAAAAAGGAGGAACCACGCTACTATTGATTTTCTTTAGCCATTTGTTATGTTGACATCAATTTTAGAGAGTTTGTATCACTGACTATATAGGTTATCCTTCGTCCATTTTTTCATATCTAAATTTATTTAAATTATGCATATGACTTCTAGAGGATTGTCATGGAAAGTAAGAAGTTGCTTAAAATGGAGGAACCACGCTACTATAGCTTTTCTTTAGCCATTTGTTAACTTGACATCAATTTTAGATAGGTTATATTGCCGACTATTTAGCTTTTCCTTCGTCCATTTTTTCACATCCAATTTTGTTTAGATTATACACAAGACTTCTTGGAGATTTTCATGGAAAGGGCGAACGTGCATAAAAAATGGAGGAACCATGCTACTATTGCATTTCTTTAGCCATTTGTTATGTTGACATCAATTTTAGAAAGCTTATATCGCCGAATGTTTGGCTTGTCCTTCCTCCATTTTTTCATATCCAAATTTGATTAGATTACGCATATGACATATAGGAGATTTTCATGGAAAGGGCGAATTTGCTTAAAAAAATGGAGGAACCACGCTACTATTGCATTTCTTTAGCCATTTGTTATGTTGACATCAATTTTGGAGACTTCATATCGCTGACTGTTTAGCTTTTCCTTCGTCCATTTTTTCACATCCCATTTTGTTTAGATTATACACAAGACTTCTTGGAGATTTTCATGGAAAGGGCGAAGGTGCATAAAAAATGGAGGAACCACGCTACTATTGCATTTCTTTAGCCGTTTGTTATGTTGACATCAATTTTAGATAGCTTATATTGCGGACTTTTTAGCTTTTTCTTCGTCCAATTTTTCACATCCAATTTTGTTTAGATTATGCATAAGACTTCTCGGAGATTGTCATGCAAAGAGTGTAGTTGCTTACAAAATTGAGGAACAATGCTACTATAGCTTTTCTTTAACCATTTGTTATGTTGACATCAATTTTAGAGAGTTTGTATCGCTGACTGTTTAGCTTATCCTTGCTCCATTTTTTCATATCTAAATTTATTTAAATTATGCATATGACTTCTAGAGGATTGTCATGGAAAGGAAGAAGTTGCTTAAAAATGGAGGAACCACGCTACTATAGATTTTCTTTAGCCATTTGTTATGTTGACATCAATTTTAGATAGCTTATATTGCCGATTGTTTTGCTTTTCCTTCGTCCTTTTTTTCATATCTAATTTTGATTTGATTATGCACAAGACTTCTTGGAGATTGTCGTGCAAATGGTGTAGTTGCTTAAAAAATTGAGGAACAATGCTACTATAGCTTTTCTAAAACCATTTGTTATGTTGACATCAATTTTAGAAAGCTTATATCGGCGAATGTTTGGCTTGTCCTTCCTTCATTTTTTCATTTCCAAATTTATTTAGATTATGCATAATACTACAAGAGAATTATCATGGAAGGGGCGAATTTGCTTAAAATATGGAGGAACCATGCTATTATAGCATTTCTTTGGCCATTTGTTATGTTGTCATCAATTTTAGAGAGTTTATATCGTTGACTGTTTAGCTTATCATTCCTCCATTTTTTCACATCCAAATTTGATTAGATTACGCATATGACTTATAGGAGATTTTAATGGAAAGGGCGAATTTGCTTAAAAAATGGAGGAACCACGCTACTATTGCATTTCTTTAGCCATTTGTTATGTTGATATCAATTTTGGAGACTTCATATCGCTGACTGTTTAGCTTATCCTTCCTCCATTTTTTCATATCTAAATTTATTTAGATTATGCATAAGACTACTAGAGGATTGTCATGGAAAGGAAGAAGTTGCGTAAAAATGGAGGAACCACGCTACTATAGCTTTTCTTTAGCCATTTGATAACTTGACATTAATTTTAGATAGGTTATATTGCCAACTGTTTAGCTTTTCCTTCGTCCATTTTTTCACATCCAATTTTGTTTAGAATATGCACAAGTCTTCTTGGAGATTGTTATGCAAAGGGTGTAGTTGCTTAAAAAATTGAGGAACAATGCTACTATAGCTTTTCTTTAACCATTTGTTATGTTGACATCAATTTTAGAGAGCTTATATCGCCGAATGTTTGGCTTGTCCTTCCTCCATTTTTCATTTCCAAATTTATTTGGAATATGCATTAGACTTCTAGGGAATTATCATGGAAGGGGCGAAGTTGCTTAAAAATTGTAGGAACCATGCTATTATAGCATTTCTTTAGCCATTTGTTATGTTGTCATCGATTTTAGAGAGTTTATATCGTTAACTGTTTAGCTTATCATTCCTCCATTTTTTCATATCCAAATTTGACTAGATTACGCATATGACTTATAGGAGATTTTCATGGAAAGGGCAAATTAGCTTAAAAAAAGGAGGAACCACGTTACTATTGCTTTTCTTTTGCCATTTGTTATGTTGACATAAATTTTAGAGAGTTTGGATCGCGGACTGTTTAGCTTATCCTTCCTCCATTTTTTCATATCTAAATTTAATTAAATTATGCATATGACTTCTAGAGGATTGTCATGGAAAGGAAGAAGTCTCTTAAAATGGAGGAACCACGCTACTATAGCTTTTCTTTAGCCATTTGTTAACTTGACATCAATTTTAGATAGCTTATATTGCCGACTGTTTAGCTTTTCCTTCGTCCATTTTTTCACATCCCATTTTGTTTAGATTATACACAAGACTTCTTGGAGATTTTCATGGAAAGGGCGAAGGTGCATAAAAAATGGAGGAACCACGCTACTATTGCATTTCGTTAGCCGTTTGTTATGTTGACATCAATTTTAGATAGCTTATATTGCCGACTTTTTAGCTTTTTCTTCGTCCATTTTTTCACATCCAATTTTGTTTAGATTATGCACAAGACTTCTCGGAGATTGTCATGCAAAGAGTGTAGTTGCTTAAAAAATTGAGGAACAATACTACTATAGCTTTTCTTTAACCATTTGTTATGTTGACATCAATTTTAGAGAGTTTGTATCGCTGACTGTTTAGCTTATCCTTGCTCCATTTTTTCATATCTAAATTTTTTTAAATTATGCATATGACTTCTAGAGGATTGTCATGGAAAGGATGAAGTTGCTTAAAAATGGAGGAACGACGCTACTATAGCTTTTCTTCAGCCATTTGTTATGTTGACATCAATTTTAGATAGCTTATATTGCCGACTGTTTTGCTTTTCCTTTGTCCATTTTTTCATATCTAATTTTGATTTGATTATTCAGAAGACTTCTTGGAGATTGTCTTGCAAAGGGTGTAGTTGCTTAAAAAATTGAGGAACAATGCTACTTTAGCTTTTCTAAAACCATTTGTTATGTTGACATCAATTTTAGAAAGCTTATATCGGCGAATGTTTGGCTTGTCCTTCCTTCATTTTTTCATTTCCAAATTTATTTAGATTATGCATAAGACTACAAGAGAATTATCATGGAAGGGGCGAATTTGCTTAAAATATGGAGGAACCATGCTATGATAGCATTTCTTTGGCCAGTTGTTATATTGTCATCAATTTTAGAGAGTTTATATCGTTGACTGTTTAGCTTATCATTCCTCCATTTTTTCACATCCAAATTTGATTAGATTATGCATATGACTTATAGGAGATTTTCATGGAAAGGGCGAATTTGCTTAAAAAATGGAGGAACCACGCTACTATTGCATTTCTTTAGCCATTTGTTATGTTGACATCAATTTTGGAGAGTTTATATCGCTGACGGTTTAGATTATCCTTCCTCCATTTTTTCATATCTAAATTTATTTAGATTATGCATAAGACTTCTAGAGGATTGTCATGGAAAGGAAGAAGTTGCTTAAAATGGAGGAACCACGCTACTATAGCTTTTCTTTAGCCATTTGTTAACTTGACATCAATTTTAGATAGCTTATATTGCCGACTGTTTAGCTTTTCCTTCGTCCATTTTTTCACATCCAATTTTGTTTTGATTATACACAAGACTTCTTGGAGATTTTCATGGAAAGGGCGAAGGTGCATAAAAAATGAAGGAACCACGCTACTATTGCATTTCTTTAGCCATTTGTTATGTTGACATCAATTTTAGATAGCTTATATTGCCGACTTTTTAGCTTTTTCTTCGTCCATTTTTTCACCTCCAATTTTGTTTAGATTATGCACAAGACTTCTCGGTGATTGTCATGCAAAGAGTGTAGTTGCTTAAAAAAGGTGGAACCACGCTACTATTGCTTTTGTTTAGCCAATTGTTATGTTGACATGAATTTTAGAGAGTTTGGATCGCGGACTGTTTAGCTTATCCTTCCTCCATTTTTTCATATCTAAATTTATTTAAATTATGCATAAGACTTCTAGAGGATTGTCATGGAAAGGAAGAAGTTGCCTAAAAATGGAGGAACCACGCTACTATAGCTTTTCTTTAGCCATTTGTTATGTTGACATCAATTTTAGATAGCTTATATTTCCGACTGTTTAGCTTTTCCTTCGTCCATTTTTCACATCCAATTTTGTTTAGAATATTCACAAGACTTCTTGGAGATTGTCATGCAAAGGGTGTAGTTGCTTAAAAAATTGAGGAACAATGCTACTATGGCTTTTCTTTAACCATTTGTTATGTTGACATCAATTTTAAAGAGCTTATATCGCCGAATGTTTGGCTTACCCTTCCTCCATTTTTTCATTTCTAAATTTATTTAGATTATGTATTTGACTTCTAGAGAATTATCATGGAAGGGGTGAATTTGCATAAAAAATGGATGAACCATGCTATTATAGCATTTATTTAGCCATTTGATATTTTGTCATCAATTTTAGAGATTTTATATCATTGACCGTTTAGCTTATCATTCCTCCATTTTTTCATATCCAAATTTGATTTGATTACGCATATGACTTATAGGAGATTTTCATATAAAGGGAAAATTTGCTTAAAAAAAGGAGGAACCACGCTACTATTGATTTTCTTTAGCCTTTTGTTATGTTGACATCAATTTTAGAGAGTTTGTATCGCTGACTGTTTAGCTTATCCTTCGTGCATTTTTTCATATCTAAATTTACTTAAATTATGCATATGACTTCTAGAGGATTGTCATGGAAAGGAAGAAGTTGCTCAAAAATGGAGGAACCAAGCGTCTATAGCTTTTCTTTAGCCATTTGTTATGTAGACCTCAATTTTGGATAGCTTATATTGCCGACTGTTTAGCTTTTCCTTCGTCCATTTTTTCATATCTAATTTTGTTTAGATTATACACAAGACTTCTTGGAAACTGTCTTGCAAAGGGTGTAGTTGCTTAAAAAATTGTGGAACAATGCTACTATAGCTTTTCTTAAACCATTTGTTATGTTGACATCAATTTTAGAAAGCTTATATCGCCGAATGTTTGGCTTGTCCTTCCTCCATTTTTTTCATTTCTAAATTTATTTAGATTATGCATATGACGACTAGAAAATTATCATGGAACAGGCGAATTTGCTTAAAATATGGAGGAACCATGCTATTATAGCATTTCTTTGGCCATTTGTTATGTTGTCATCAATTTTAGAGAGTTTATATGGTTGATTGTTTAGCTTATCATTCCTCCATTTTTTCATATCCAAATTGATTAGATTACGCATATGACTTATAGGAGATTTTCATGGAAAGGGCGAATTTGCTTAAAAAAATGGAGGAACCACGCTACTATTGCATTTCTTTAGCCATTTGTTATGTTGACATCAATTTTGGAGACTTCATATCGCTGACTGTTTAGCTTATCCTTCCTCCATTTTTTCATATCTAAATTTATTTAGATTATGCATAAGACTTCTAGAGGATTGTCATGGAAAGGAAGAAGTTGCGTAAAAATGGAGGAACCACGCTACTATAGCTTTTCTTTAGCCATTTGATAACTTGACATCAATTTTAGATAGGTTATATTGCCAATTGTTTAGCTTTTCCTTCTTCCATTTTTTCACATCCAATTTTGTTTAGAATATGAGCAAGGCTTCTTGGAGATTGTTATGCAAAGGGTGTAGTTGCTTAAAAAATTGAGGAACAATGCTACAATAGCTTTTCTTTAACCATTTGTTATGTTGACATCAATTTTAGAGAGCTTATATCGCCGAATGTTTGGCTTGTCCTTCCTCCATTTTTCATTTCCAAATTTATTTGGAATATGCATTAGACTTCTAGAGAATTATCATGGAAGGGGCGAATTTGCTTAAAAAATGTAGGAACCATGCTATTATAGCATTTCTTTAGCCATTTGTTATGTTGTCATCGATTTTAGAGAGTTTATATCGTTAACGGTTTAGCTTATCATTCCTCCATTTTTTCATATCCAAATTTGAGTAGATTACGCATATGACTTATAGGAGAATTTCATGGAAAGGGCAAATTAGCTTAAAAAAAGGAGGAACCAGGCTACTATTGCTTTTCTTTTGCCATTTGTTATGTTGACATCAATTTTGGAGAGTTTATATCGCTGACTGTTTAGCTTATCCTTCCTCTATTTTTTCATATCTAAATTTATTTAGATTATGCATAAGACTTCTAGAGGATTGTCATGGAAAGGAAGAAGTTGCTTAAAATGGAGGAACCACGCTACTATAGCTTTTCTTTAGCCATTTGTTAACTTGACATCAATTTTAGATAGCTTATATGGCCGACTGTTTAGCTTTTCCTTCGTCCATTTTTTCACATCCCATTTTGTTTAGATTATGCACAAGACTTCTTGGAGATTTTCATGGAAAGGGCGAAGTTGCATAAAAAATGGAGGAACCACGCTACTATTGCATTTCTTTAGCCATTTGTTATGTTGACATTAATTTTAGATAGCTTATATTGCCGACTTTTTAGCTTTTTCTTCGTCCATTTTTTCACATCCAATTTTGTTTAGATTATGCACAAGACTTCTCGGAGATTGTCATGCAAAGAGTGTAGTTGCTTAAATAATTGAGGAACAATCCTACTATAGCTTTTCTTTAACCATTTGTTATGTTGACATCAATTTTAGAGAGTTTGTATCGCTGACTGTTTAGCTTATCCGTGCACCATTTTTTCATATCTAAATTTATTTAAATTATGCATATGACTTCTAGAGGATTGTCATGGAAAGGAAGAAGTTGCTTAAAAATGGAGGAACCACGCTACTATAGCTTTTCTTTAGCCATTTGTTATGTTGACATCAATTTTAGATAGCTTATATTGCCGACTGTTTAGCTTTTCCTTCATCCATTTTTACATATCTAATTTTGATTAGATTATGCACAAGACTTCTTGGAGATTGTCCTGCAAAGGGTGTAGTTACTTAAAAAATTGAGGAACAATGCTACTATAGCTTTTGTAAAACCATTTGTTATGTTGACTTCAATTTTAGAAAGCTTATATCGGCGAATGTTTGGCTTTCCCTTCCTTCATTTTTTCATTTCCAACTTTATTTAGATTATGCATAAGACTACAAGAGAATTATCATGGAACGGGTGAATTTGCTTAAAATATGGAGGAACCATGCAATTATAGCATTTCTTTGGCCATTTGTTATGTTGTTATCAATTTTAGAGAGTTTATATCGTTGACTGTTTAGCTTATCATTCCTCCATTTTTTCACATCCAAATTTGATTAGATTACGCATATGACTTATAGGAGATTTTCATGGAAAGGGCGAAGGTGCATAAAAAATGGAGGAACCACGCTACTATTGCATTTCTTTATCCATTTGTTATGTTGACATCAATTTTAGATAGCTTATATTGCCGACTTTTTAGCTTTTTCTTAGTCCATTTTTTCACATCCAATTTTGTTTAGATTATGCACAAGACTTCTCGGAGATTGTCATGCAAAGAGTGTAGTTGCTTAAATAATTGAGGAACAATGCTACTATAGCTTTTCTTTAACCATATTTTATGTTGACATCAATTTTAGAGAGTTTGTATCGCTGACTGTTTTGCTTATCCGTGCACCATTTTTTCATATCTAAATTTATTTAAATTATGCATATGACTTCTAGAGGATTGTCATGGAAAGGAAGAAGTTGCTAAAAAATGGAGGAACCACGCTACTATAGCTTTTCTTTAGCCATTTGTTATGTTGACATCAATTTTAGATAGCTTATATTGCCGACTGTTTAGCTTTTCCTTCGTCCATTTTTACATATCTAATTTTGATTAGATTATGCACAAGACTTCTTGGAGATTGTCATGCAAAGGGTGTAGTTGCTTAAAAAATTGAGGAACAATGCTACTATAGCTTTTCTAAAACCATTTGTTATGTTGACATCAATTTTAGAAAGCTTATATAGGCGAATGTTTGGCTTGTCCTTCCTTCATTTTTTTCATTTCCAAATTTATTTAGATTATGCATAAGACTACAAGAAAATTATCACGGAAGGGGCGAATTTGCTTAAAATATGGAGGAACCATGCTATTATAGCATTTCTTTGGCCATTTGTTATGTTGTGATCAATTTTAGAGAGTTTATATCGTTGACTGTTTAGCTTATCATTCCTCCAATTTTTCACATCCAAATTTGATTAGATTACGCATATGACTTATAGGAGATTTTCATGGAAAGGCCGAATTTGTTTAAAAAATGGAGGAACCACGCTACAATTGCATTTCTTTGGCCATTTGTTATGTTGACATCAATTTTGGAGAGTTTATATCGCTGACTGTTTAGATTATCCTTCCTCCATTTTTTCATATCTAAATTTATTTAGATTATGCATAAGACTTCTAGAGGATTGTCATGGAAAGGAAGAAGTTGCTTAAAATGGAGGAACGACGCTACTATAGCTTTTCTTTAGCCATTTGTTAACTTGACATCAATTTTAGATAGCTTATATTGTCGACTGTTTAGCTTTTCCTTCGTCCATTTTTTCACATCCAATTTTGATTAGATTATACACAAGACTTCTTGGAGATTTTCATGGAAAGGGCGAAGGTGCATAAAAAATGGAGGTACCACGCTACTATTGCATTTCTTTAGCCATTTGTTATGTTGACATGAATTTTAGAGAGTTTGGATCGCGGACTGTTTAGCTTATCCTTCCTCCATTTTTTCATATCTAAATTTATTTAAATTATGCATAAGACTTCTAGAGGATTGTCATGGAAAGGAAGAAGTTGCTTAAAAATGGAGGAACCACGCTACTATAGCTTTTTTTAGCCATTTGTTATGTTGACATCAATTTTAGATAGCTTATATTGCCGACTGTTTAGCTTTTCCTTCGTCCATTTTTTCACATCCAATTTTGTTTAGATTATACACAAGACTTCTTGGAGATTTTCATGGAAAGGGCGAAGGTGCATAAAAAATGGAGGTACCACGCTACTATTGCATTTCTTTAGCCATTTGTTATGTTGACATGAATTTTAGAGAGTTTGGATCGCGGACTGTTTAGCTTATCCTTCCTCCATTTTTTCATATCTAAATTTATTTAAATTATGCATAAGACTTCTAGAGGATTGTCATGGAAAGGAAGAAGTTGCTTAAAAATGGAGGAAGCACGCTACTATAGCTTTTTTTAGCCATTTGTTAGGTTGACATCAATTTTAGATAGCTTATATTTCCGACTGTTTAGCTTTTCCTTCGTCCATTTTTTCACATCCTATTTTGTTTAGAATATTCACAAGACTTCTTGGAGATTGTCATGCAAAGGGTGTAGTTGCTTAAAAAATTGAGGAACAATGCTACTATGGCTTTTCTTTAACCATTTGTTATGTTGACATCAATTTTAAATAGCTTATATCGCCGAATGTTTGGCTTGCCCTTCCTCCATTTTTTCATTTCTAAATTTATTTAGATTATGTATTTGACTTCTAGAGAATTATCATGGAAGGGGTGAATTTGCATAAAAAATGGATGAACCATGCTATTATAGCATTTATTTAGCCATTTGATATTTTGTCATCAATTTTAGAGATTTTATATCATTGACCGTTTAGCTTATCATTCCTCCATTTTTTCATATCCAAATTTGATTTGATTACGCATATGACTTATCGGAGATTTTCATAGAATGAGAAAATTTGCTTAAAAAAAGGAGGAACCACGCTACTATTGATTTTCTTTAGCCATTTGTTATGTTGACATCAATTTTAGAGAGTTTGTATCGCTGACTGTTTAGCTTATCCTTCGTCCATTTTTTCATATCTAAATTTATTTAAATTATGCATATGACTTCTAGAGGATTGTCATGGAAAGGAAGAAGTTGCTCAAAAATGGAGGAACCAAGCTTCTATAGCTTTTCTTTAGCCATTTGTTATGTTGACATCAATTTTGGATAGCTTATATAGCCGACTGTTTACCTTTTCTTTCGTCCTTTTTTTCATATCTAATTTTGTTTTGATTATACACAAGACTTCTTGGAGATTGTCTTGCAAAGGGTGTAGTTGCTTAAAAAATTGTGGAACAATGCTACTATAGCTTTTCTTAAACCATTTGTTATGTTGACATCAATTTTAGAAAGCTTATATCGCCGAATGTTTGGCTTGTCCTTCCTCCATTTTTTCATTTCCAAATTTATTTAGATTATGCATATGACGACTAGAAAATTACCATGGAAGGGGCGAATTTGCTTAAAATATGGAGGAACCATGCTATTATAGCATTTCTTTGGACATTTGTTATGTTGTCATCAATTTTAGAGAGTTTATATGGTTGATTGTTTAGGTTATCATTCCTCCATTTTTTCATATCCAAATTTGATTAGATTACGCATATGACTTATAGGAGATTTTCATGGAAAGGGCGAATTTGCTTAAAAAAATGGAGGAACCACGCTACTATTGCATTTCTTTAGCCATTTGTTATGTTGACATCAATTTTGGATACTTCATATCGCTGACTGTTTAGCTTATCCTTCCTCCATTTTTTCATATCTAAATTTATTTAGATTATGCATAAGACTTCTAGAGGATTGTCATGGAAAGGAAGAAGTTGCGTAAAAATGGAGGAACCACGCTACTATAGCTTTTCTTTAGCCATTTGATAACTTGACATCAATTTTAGATAGGTTATATTGCCAACTGTTTAGCTTTTCCTTCATCCATTTTTTCACATCCAATTTTGTTTAGAATATGCACAAGACTTCTTGGAGATTGTTATGCAAAGGGTGTAGTTGCTTGAAAAATTGAGGAACAATGCTACTATAGCTTTTCTTTAACCATTTGTTATGTTGACATCAATTTTAGAGAGCTTATATCGCCGAATGTTTGGCTTGTCCTTCCTCCATTTTTCATTTCCAAATTTATTTGGAATATGCATTAGACTTCTTGAGAATTATCATGGAAGGGGCGAATTTGCTTAAAAAATGTAGGAACCATGCTATTATAGCATTTCTTTAGCCATTTGTTATGTTGTCATCGATTTTAGAGAGTTTATATCGTTAACTGTTTAGCTCATCATTCCTCCATTTTTTCATATCCAAATTTGAGTAGAGTACGCATATGACTTATAGGAGATTTTCATGGAAAGGGCAAATTAGCTTAAAAAAAGGAGGAACCACGCTACTATTGCTTTTCTTTTGCCATTTGTTATGTTGACATCAATTTTGGAGAGTTTATATTGCCGACTGTTTAGCTTTTCCTTCGTCCATTTTTTCACATCCCATTTCGTTTAGATTATACACAAGACTTCTTGGAAATTTTCTTGGAAAGGGCGAAGGTGCATAAAAAATGGAGGAACCACTCTACTATTGCATTTCTTTAGCCATTTGTTATGTTGACATCAATTTTAGATAGCTTTTATTGCCGACTTTTTAGCTTTTTCTTCGTCAATTTTTTCACATCCAATTTTGTTTAGATTATGCACAAGACTTCTCGGAGATTGTCATGCAAAGAGTGTAGTTGCTTAAATAATTGAGGAACAATGCTACTATAGCTTTTCTTTAACCATTTGTTATGTTGACATCAATTTTAGAGAGTTTGTATCGCTGACTGTTTAGCTTATCCGTGCACCATTTTTTCATATCTAAATTTTTTTAAATTATGCATATGACTTCTAGAGGATTGTCATGGAAAGGAAGAAGTTGCTTAAAAATGGAGGAACCATGCTACTATAGCTTTTCTTTAGCCATTTGTTATGTTGACATCAATTTTAGATAGCTTATGTCGCCGAATGTTTGGCTTGTCCTTCCTCCATTTTTCATTTCCAAATTTATTTGGAATATGCATTAGACTTCTAGAGAATTATCATGGAAGGGGCGAATTTGCTTAAAAAATGTAGGAACCATGCTATTATAGCATTTCTTTGGCCATTTGTTATGTTGTCATCGATTTTAGAGAGTTTATATCGTTAACTGTTTAGCTTATCATTCCTCCATTTTTTCATATCCAAATTTGAGTAGAGTACGCATATGACTTATAGGAGATTTTCATGGAAAGGGCAAATTAGCTTAAAAAAAGGAGGAACCACGCTACTATTGCTTTTCTTTTGCCATTTGTTATGTTGACATCAATTTTGGAGAGTTTATATTGCTGACTGTTTAGCTTTTCCTTCGTCCATTTTTTCACATCCCATTTTGTTTAGATTATACACAAGACTTCTTGGAGATTTTCATGGAAAGGGCGAAGGTGCATAAAAAATGGAGGAACCACGCTACTATTGCATTTCTTTAGCCATTTGTTATGTTGACATCAATTTTAGATAGCTTTTATTGCCGACTTTTTAGCTTTTTCTTCGTCCATTTTTTCACATCCAATTTTGTTTAGATTATGCACAAGACTTCTCGGAGATTGTCATGCAAAGAGTGTAGTTGCTTAAATAATTGAGGAACAATGCTACTATAGCTTTTCTTTAACCATTTGTTATGTTGACATCAATTTTAGAGAGTTTGTATCGCTGACTGTTTAGCTTATCCGTGCACCATTTTTTCATATCTAAATTTTTTTAAATTATGCATATGACTTCTAGAGTATTGTCATGGAAAGGAAGAAGTTGCTTAAAAATGGAGGAACCACGCTACTATAACTTTTCTTTAGCCATTTGTTATGTTGACATCAATTTTAGATAGCTTATATCGCCGAATGTTTGGCTTGTCCTTCCTCCATTTTTTCATATCTAATTTTGATTAGATTATGCACAAGACTTCTTGGAGATTGTCCTGCAAAGGGTGTAGTTGCTTAAAAAATTGAGGAACCATGCTATTATAGCATTTCTTTGGCCATTTGTTATGTTGTTATCAATTTTAGAGAGTTTACATCATTGACTGTTTAGCTTATCATTCCTCCATTTTTTCACATCCAAATTTGATTAGATTACGCATATGACTTATAGGAGATTTTCATGGAAAGGGCGAATTTGCTTAAAAAATGGAGGAACCACGCTACTATTGCATTTCTTTAGCCATTTGTTATGTTGACATCAATTTTGGAGAGTTTATATCGCTGACTATTTAGATTATCCTTCCTCCATTTTTTCATATCTAAATTTATTTAGATTATGCATAAGACTTCTAGAGGATTGTCATGGAAAGGAAGAAGTTGCTTAAAAATGGAGGAACCACGCTACTATAGCTTTTCTATAGCCATTTGTTATGTTGACATCAATTTTAGATAGCATATATTTCCGACTATTTAGCTTTTCCTTCGTCCATTTGTTTAGAATATTCACAAGACTTCTTGGAGATTGTCATGCAAAGGGTGTAGTTGATTAAAAAATTGAGGAACAATGCTACTATGGCTTTTCTTTATCCTTTTGTTATGTTGACATCAATTTTAAAGAGCTTATATCGCCGAATATTTCGCTTGCACTTCCTCCATTTTTTCATTTCTAAATTTATTTAGATTATGTATTTGACTTCTAGAGAATTATCATGGAAGGGGTGAATTTGCATAAAAAATGGATGAACCATGCTATTATAGCATTTATTTAACCATTTGATATTTTGTCATCAATTTTAGAGATTTTATATCATTGACCGTTTAGCTTATCATTCCTCCATTTTTTCATATCCAAATTTGATTTGATTACGCATATGACTTATAGGAGATTTTTATGGAAAGGGAAAATTTGCTTAAAAAAAGGAGGAACCACGCTACTATTGATTTTCTTTAGCCATTTGTTATGTTGACATCAATTTTAGAGAGTTTGTATCGCTGACTGTTTAGCTTATCCTTCGTCCATTTTTTTCATATCTAAATTTATTTAAATTATGCATATGACTTCTAGAGGATTGTCATGGAAAGGAAGAAGTTGCTCAAAAATGGAGGAACCAAGCTTCTTCTATAGCTTTTCTTTAGCCATTTGTTATGTTGACATGAATTTTGGATAGCTTATATTGCCGACTGTTTAGCTTATCCGTGCACCATTTTTTCATCTCTAAATTTATTTAAATTATGCATATGACTTCTAGAGGATTGTCATGGAAAGGAAGAAGTTGCTTAAAAATGGAGGAACCACGCTACTATAGCTTTTCTTTAGCCATTTGTTATGTTGACATCAATTTTAGAGAGTTTGGATCGCGGACTGTTTAGCTTATCCTTCCTCCATTTTTTCATATCTAAATTTGTTTAAATTATGCATATGACTTCTAGAGGATTGTCATGGAAAGGAAGAAGTTGCTTAAAATGGAGGAACCACGCTACTATAGCTTTTCTTTAGCCATTTGTTAACTTGACATCAATTTTAGATAGCTTATATTGCCGACTGTTTAGCTTTTCCTTCGTCCATTTTTTCACATCCAATTTTGTTTAGAATATGCCCAAGACTTCTTGGAGATTGTTATGCAAAGGGTGTAGTTGCTTAAAAAATTGAGGAACAATGCTACTATAGCTTTTCTTTAACCATTTGTTATGTTGACATCAATTTTAGAGAGCTTATATCGCCGAATGTTTGGCTTGTCCTTCCTCCATTTTTCATTTCCAAATTTATTTGGAATATGCATTAGACTTCTAGAGAATTATCATGGAAGGGGCGAATTTGCTTAAAAAATGTAGGAACCATGCTATTATAGCATTTCTTTAGCCATTTGTTATGTTGACATCAATTTTAGAGAGTTTGTATCGCTGACTGTTTAGCTTATCCTTCGTCCATTTTTTTCATATCTAAATTTATTTAAATTATGCATATGACTTCTAGAGGATTGTCATGGAAAGGAAGAAGTTGCTCAAAAATGGAGGAACCAAGCTTCTTCTATAGCTTTTCTTTAGCCATTTGTTATGTTGACATGAATTTTGGATAGCTTATATTGCCGACTGTTTAGCTTATCCGTGCACCATTTTTTCATATCTAAATTTATTTAAATTATGCATATGACTTCTAGAGGATTGTCATGGAAAGGAAGAAGTTACTTAAAAATGGAGGAACCACGCTACTATAGCTTTTCTTTAGCCATTTGTTATGTTGACATCAATTTTAGATAGCTTATATTGCCGACTGTTTAGCTTTTCCTTCGTCCATTTTTTCATATCTAATTTTGTTTAGATTATACACAAGACTTTTTGGAGATTGTCTTGCAAAGGGTGTAGTTGCTTAAAAAATTGTGGAACAATGCTACTATAGCTTTTCTTAAACCATTTGTTATGTTGACATCAATTTTAGAAAGCTTATATCGCCGAATGTTTGGCTTGTCCTTCCTCCATTTTTTCATTTCCAAATTTATTTAGATTATGCATATGACTACTAGAAAATTATCATGGAAGGGGCGAATTTGTTTAAAATATGGTGGAACCATGCTATTATAGCATTTCTTTGGCCATTTGTTATGTTGTCATCAATTTTAGAGAGTTTATATGGTTGACTGTTTAGCTTATCATTCCTCCATTTTTTCATATCCAAATTTGATTAGTTTACGCATATGACTAATAGGAGATTTTCATGGAAAGGGCGAATTTGCTAAAAAAAATGGAGGAACCACGCTACTATTGCATTTCTTTAGCCATTTGTTATGTTGACATCAATTTTGGAGAGTTCATATCGCTGACTGTTTAGCTTATCGTTCCTCCATTTTTTCATATCTAAAATTATTTAGATTATGCATAAGACTTCTAGAGGATTGTCATGGAAAGGAAGAAGTTGCGTAAAAATGGAGGAACCACGCTACTATAGCTTTTCTTTAGCCATTTGATAACTTGACATCAATTTTAGTTAGGTTATATTGCCAACTGTTTATCTTTTCCTTCGTCCATTTTTTCACATCCAATTTTGTTTAGAATATGCACAAGACTTCTTGGAGATTGTTATGCAAAGGGTGTAGTTGCTTAAAAAATTGAGGAACAACGCTACTATAGCTTTTCTTTAACCATTTGTTATGTTGACATCAATTTTAGAGAGCTTATATCTCCGAATGTTTGGCTTGTCCTTCCTCCATTTTTCATTTCCAAATTTATTTGGAATATGCATTAGACTTCTAGAGAATTATCATGGAAGGGGCGAATTTGCTTAAAAAATGTAGGAACCATGCTATTATAGCATTTCTTTAGCCATTTGTTATGTTGTCATCGATTTTAGAGAGTTTATATCGTTAACTGTTTAGCTTATCATTCCTCCATTTTTTCATATCCAAATTTGAGTAGATTACGCATTTGAGTTATAGGAGATTTTCATGGAAAGGGCAAATTAGCTTAAAAAAAGGAGGAACCACGCTACTATTGCTTTTCTTTTGCCATTTGTTATGTTGACATGAATTTAAGAGAGTTTGGATCGCGGACTGTTTAGCTTATCCTTCCTCCATTTTTTCATATCTAAATTTGTTTAAATTATGCATATGACTTCTAGAGGATTGTCATGGAAAGGAAGAAGTTGCTTAAAATGGAGGAACCACGCTACTATAGCTTTTCTTTAGCCATTTGTTAACTTGACATCAATTTTAGATAGCTTATATTGCCGACTGTTTAGCTTTTCCTTCGTCCATTTTTTCACATCCAATTTTGTTTAGAATATGCCCAAGACTTCTTGGAGATTGTTATGCAAAGGGTGTAGTTGCTTAAAAAAATGAGGAACAATGCTACTATAGCTTTTCTTTAACCATTTGTTATGTTGACATCAATTTTAGAGAGCTTATATCGCCGAATGTTTGGCTTGTCCTTCCTCCATTTTTCATTTCCAAATTTATTTGGAATATGCATTAGACTTCTAGAGAATTATCATGGAAGGGGCGAATTTGCTTAAAAAATGTAGGAACCATGCTATTATAGCATTTCTTTAGCCATTTGTTATGTTGTCATCGATTTTAGAGAGTTTATATCGTTAACTGTTTAGCTTATCATTCCTCCATTTTTTCACATCCAAATTTGATTAGATTACGCATATGACTTATAGGAGATTTTCATGGAAAGGGCGAATTTGCTTAAAAAATGGAGGAACCACGCTACTATTGCATTTCTTTAGCCATTTGTTATGTAGACATCAATTTTGGAGAGTTTATAACGCTGACTGTTTAGATTATCCTTCCTCCATTTTTTCATATCTAAATTTATTTAGATTATGCATAAGACTTCTCGAGGATTGTCATGGAAAGGAAGAAGTTGCTTAAAATGGAGGAACCACGCTACTATAGCTTTTCTTTAGCCATTTGTTAACTTGACATCAATTTTAGATAGCTTATATTGCCGACTGTTTAGCTTTTCCTTCGTCCATTTTTTCACATCCAATTTTGTTTAGATTATACACAAGACTTCTTGGAGATTTTCATGGAAAGGGCGAAGGTGCATAAAAAATGGAGGAACCACGCTACTATTGCATTTCTTTAGCCATTTGTTATGTTGACATCAATTTTAGATAGCTTATATTTACGACTTTTTAGCTTTTTCTTCATCCATTTTTTCACCTCCAATTTTGTTTACTTTATGCACAAGACTTCTCGGAGATTGTCGTGCAAAGAGTGTAGTTGCTTAAAAAAAGGTGGAACCACGCTACTATTGCTTTTCTTTAGCCAATTGTTATGTTGACATGAATTTTAGAGAGTTTGGATCGCGGACTGTTTAGCTTATCCTTCCTCCATTTTTTCATATCTAAATTTATTTAAATTATGTATAAGACTTCTAGAGGATTGTCATGGAAAGGAAGAAGTTGCTTAAAAATGGAGGAACCACGCTACTATAGCTTTTCTTTAGCCATTTGTTATGTTGACATCAATTTTAGATAGCTTATATTTCCGACTGTTTAGCTTTTCCTTCGTCCATTTTTTCACATCCAAATTTGTTTAGAATATTCACAAGACTTCTTGGAGATTGTCATGCAAAGGGTGTAGTTGCTTAAAAAATTGAGGAACAATGCTACTATGGCTTTTCTTTAACCATTTGTTGTGTTGACATCAATTTTAAAGAGCTTATATCGCCGAATATTTGGCTTCCCCTTCCTTCATTTTTTCATTTCTAAATTTATTTAGATTATGTTTTTGACTTCTAGAGAATTATCATGGAAGGGGTGAATTTGCATAAAAAAATGGATGAACCATGCTATTATAGCATTTATTTAGCCATTTGATATTTTGTCATCAATTTTAGAGATTTTATATCATTGACCGTTTAGCTTATCATTCCTCCATTTTTTCATATCCAAATTTGATTTGATTACGCATATGACTTATATGAGATTTTCATGGAAAGGGAAAATTTGCTTAAAAAAAGGAGGAACCACGCTACTATTGATTTTCTTTAGCCATTTGTTATGTTGACATCAATTTTAGAGAGTTTGTATCGCTGACTGTTTAGCTTATCCTTCGTCCATTTTTTCATATCTAAATTTATTTAAATAATGCGTAAGACATCTAGAGGATTGTCATGGAAAGGAAGAAGTTGCTCAAAAATGGAGGAACCAAGCTTCTATAGCTTTTCTTTAGCCATTTGTTATGTTGACATGAATTTTGGATAGCTTATATTGCCGACTGTTTAGCTTTTCCTTCGTCCATTTTTTCATATATAATTTTGTTTAGATTATACACAAGACTTCTTGGAGATTGTCTTGCAAAGGGTGTAGTTGCTTAAAAAATTGTGGAACAATGCTACTATAGCTTTTCTTAAACTATTTGTTATGTTGACATCAATTTTAGAAAGCTTATATCGCCGAATGTTTGGCTTGTCCTTCCTCCATTTTTTCATTTCCAAATTTATTTAGATTATGCATATGACTACTAGAAAATTATCATGGACGGGGCGAATTTGCTTAAAATATGGTGGAACCATGCTATTACAGCATTTCTTTGGCCATTTGTTATGTTGTCATCAATTTTAGAGAGTTTATATGGTTGACTGTTTAGCTTGTCATTCCTCCATTTTTTCATATACAAATTTGATTAGATTACGCATATGTCTTATAGGAGATTTTCATGGAAAGGGCGAATTTGCTTAAAAAAATGGAGGAACCACGCTACTATTGCATTTCTTTAGCCATTTGTTATGTTGACATCAATTTTGGAGAGTTCATATCGCTGACTGTTTAGCTTATCGTTCCTCCATTTTTTCATATCTAAATTTATTTAGATTATGCATAAGACTTCTAGAGGATTGTCATGGAAAGGAAGAAGTTGCGTAAAAATGGAGGAACCACGCTACTATAGCTTTTCTTTAGCCATTTGATAACTTGACATCAATTTTAGATAGGTTATATTGCCAACTGTTTAGCTTTTCCTTCGTCCATTTTTTCACATCCAATTTTGTTTAGAATATGCACAAGACTTCTAGGAGATTGTTATGCAAAGGGTGTAGTTGCTTAAAAAATTGTGGAACAATGCTACTATAGCTTTTCTTAAACCATTTGTTATGTTGACATCAATTTTAGAAAGCTTATATCGCCGAATGTTTGGCTTGTCCTTCCTCCATTTTTTCATTTCCAAATTTATTTAGATTATGCATATGACTACTAGAAAATTATCATGGATGGGGCGAATTTGCTTAAAATATGGTGGAACCATGCTATTACAGCATTTCTTTGGCCATTTGTTATGTTGTCATCAATTTTAGAGAGTTTATATGGTTGACTGTTTAGCTTATCATTCCTCCATTTTTTCATATCCAAATTTGATTAGATTACGCATATGTCTTATAGGAGATTTTCATGGAAAGGGCGAATTTGCTTAAAAAAATGGAGGAACCACGCTACTATTGCATTTCTTTAGCCATTTGTTATGTTGACATCAATTTTGGAGAGTTCATATCGCTGACTGTTTAGCTTATCGTTCCTCCATTTTTTCATATCTAAATTTATTTAGATTATGCATAAGACTTCTAGAGGATTGTCATGGAAAGGAAGAAGTTGCGTAAAAATGGAGGAACCACGCTACTATAGCTTTTCTTTAGCCATTTGATAACTTGACATCAATTTTAGATAGGTTATATTGCCAACTGTTTAGCTTTTCCTTCGTCCATTTTTTCACATCCAATTTTGTTTAGAATATGCACAAGACTTCTGGGAGATTGTTATGCAAAGGGTGTAGTTGCTTAAAAAATTGAGGAACAATGCTACTATAGCTTTTCTTTAACCATTTGTTATGTTGACATCAATTTTAGAGAGCTTATATCGCCAAATGTTTGGCTTGTCCTTCCTCCATTTTTCATTTCCAAATTTATTTGGAATATGCATTAGACTTCTAGAGAATTATCATGGAAGGGGTGAATTTGCTTAAAAAATGTAGGAACCATGCTATTATAGCATTGCTTTAGCCATCTGTTATGTTGTCATCGATTTTAGAGAGTTTATATCGTTAACTGTTTAGCTTATCATTCCTCCATTTTTCATATCCAAATTTGAGTAGATTACGCATATGACTTATAGGAGATTTTCATGGAAAGGGCAAATTAGCTTAAAAAAAGGAGGAACCACGCTACTATTGCTTTTCTTTTGCCATTTGTTATGTTGACATGAATTTTAGAGAGTTTGGATCGCGGACTGTTTAGCTTATCCTTCCTCCATTTTTTCATATCTAAATTTATTTAAATTATGCATATGACTTCTAGAGGATTGTCATGGAAAGGAAGAAGTTGCTTAAAATTGAGGAACCACGCTACTATAGCTTTTCTTTAGCCATTTGTTAACTTGACATCAATTTTAGATAGCTTATATTGCCAACTGTTTAGCTTTTCTTTCGTCCATTTTTTCACATCCAATTTTGTTTAGAATATGCACAAGACTTCTTGGAGATTGTTATGCAAAGGGTGTAGTTGCTTAAAAAATTGAGGAACAATGCTACTATAGCTTTTCTTTAACCATTTGTTATGTTGACATCAATTTTAGAGAGCTTATATCGCCGAATGTTTGGCTTGTCCTTCCTCCATTTTTCATTTCCAAATTTATTTGGAATATGCATTAGACATCTAGAGAATTATCATGGAAGGGGCGAATTTGCTTAAAAAATGTAGGAACCATGCTATTATAGCATTTCTTTAGCCATTTGTTATGTTGTCATCGATTTTAGAGAGTTTATATCGTTAACTGTTTAGCTTATCATTCCTCCATTTTTTTCACATCCAAATTTGATTAGATTACGCATATGACTTATAGGAGATTTTCATGGAAAGGGCGAATTTGCTTAAAAAATGGAGGAACCACGCTACTATTGCATTTCTTTAGCCATTTGTTATGTTGACATCAATTTTGGAGAGTTTATATCGCTGACTGTTTAGATTATCGTTCCTCCATTTTTTCATATCTAAATTTATTTAGATTATGCATAAGACTTCTCGAGGATTGTCATGGAAAGGAAGAAGTTGCTTAAAATGGAGGAACCACGCTACTATAGCTTTTCTTTAGCCATTTGTTAACTTGACATTAATTTTAGATAGCTTATATTGCCGACTGTTTAGCTTTTCCTTCGTCCATTTTTTCACATCCAATTTTGTTTAGATTATACACAAGACTTCTTGGAGATTTTCAAGGAAAGGGCGAAGGTGCATAAAAAATGAAGGAGCCACGCTACTATTGCATTTCTTTAGCCATTTGTTATGTTGACATCAATTTTAGATAGCTTATATTGCCGACTTTTTAGCTTTTTCTTCGTCCATTTTTTCACCTCCAATTTTGTTTAGATTATGCACAAGCTTTCTCAGAGATTGTCATGCAAAGAGTGTAGTTGCTTAAAAAAAGGTGGAACCACGCTACTATTGCTTTTCTTTAGCCAATTGTTATGTTGACATGAATTTTAGAGAGTTTGGATCGCGGACTGTTTAGCTTATCCTTCCTCCATTTTTTCATATCTAAATTTATTTAAATTATGCATAAGACTTCTAGAGGATTGTCATAGAAAGGATGAAGTTGCTTAAAAATGGAGGAACCACGCTACTATAGCTTTTCTTTAGCCATTTGTTATGTTGACATCAATTTTAGATAGCTTATATTTCCGACTGTTGAGCTTTTCCTTCGTCCATTTATTCACATCCAATTTTGTTTAGAATATTCACAAGACGTCTTGGAGATTGTCATGCAAAGGGTGTAGTTGCTTAAAAAATTGAGGAACAATGCTACTATGGCTTTTCTTTAACCATTTGTTATGTTGACATCAATTTTAAAGAGCTTATATCGCCGAATGTTTGGCTTGCCCTTCCTCCATTTTTTCACTTCTAAATTTATTTAGATTATGTATTTGACTTCTAGAGAATTATCATGGAAGGGGTGAATTTGCATAAAAAATGGATTAACCATGCTATTATAGCCTTTGTTTAGCCATTTGATATTTTGTCATCAATTTTATAGATTTTATATCATTGACCGTTTAGCTTATCATTCCTCCATTTTTTCATATCCAAATTTGATTTGATTACGCATATGAATTATAGGAGATTTTCATGGAACGGGAAAATTTGCATAAAAAAAGGAGGAACCACGCTACTATTGATTTTCTTTAGCCATTTGTTATGTTGACATCAATTTTAGAGAGTTTGTATCGCGAACTGTTTAGCTTATCCTTCGTCCATTTTTTCATATCGAAATTTATTTAAATTATGCATATGACTTCTAGAGGATTGTCATGGAAAGGAAGAAGTTGCTCAAAAATGGAGGAACCAAGCTTCTATAGCTTTTCTTTAGCCATTTGTTATGTTGACATCAATTTTGGATAGCTTATATTGCCGACTGTTTAGCTTTTCCTTCGTCCATTTTTTCATATCTAATTTTGTTTAGATTATACACAAGGCTTCTTGGAGATTGTCTTGCAAAGGGTGTAGTTGCTTAAAAAATTGTGGAACAATGCCACTATAGCTTTTCTTAAACCATTTGTTATGTTGACATCAATTTTAGAAAGCTTATATCGCCGAATGTTTGGCTTGTCCTTCCTCCATTTTTTCATTTCCAAATTTATTTAGATTATGCATATGACTACTTGAAAATTATCATGGAAGGGGCGAATTTGCTTAAAATATGGAGGAACCATGCTATTATAGCATTTATTTGGCCATTTGTTATGTTGTCATCAATTTTAGAGAGTTTATATGGTTGATTGTTTAGCTTATCATTCCTCCATTTTTTCATATCCAAATTTGATTAGATTACGCATATGACTTATAGGAGATTTTCATGGAAAGGGCGAATTTGTTTAAAAAAATGGAGGAACCACTCTACTATTGCATTTCTTTAGCCATTTGTTATGTTGACATCAATTTTGGAGACTTCATATCGCTGACTGTTTAGCTTATCCTTCCTCCATTTTTTCATATCTAAATTTATTTAGATTATGCATAAGATTTCTAGAGGATTGTCATGGAAAGGAAGAAGTTGCGTAAAAATGGAGGAACCACGCTACTATAGCTTTTCTTTAGATATTTGATAACTTGACATCAATTTTAGATAGGTGATATTGCCAACTGTTTAGCTTTTCCTTCGTCCATTTTTTCACATCCAATTTTGTTTAGAATATGCACAAGACTTCTTGGAGATTGTTATGCAAAGGGTGTAGTTGCTTAAAAAATTGAGGAACAATCCTACTATAGCTTTTCTTTAAGCATTTGTTATGTTGACATCAATTTTAAAGAGCTTATATCGCCGAATGTTTGGCTTGTCCTTCCTCCATTTTTCATTTCCAATTTTATTTGGAATATGCATTAGACTTCTAGAGAATTATCACGGAAGGGGCGAATTTGCTTTAAAAATGTAGGAACCATGCTATTACAGCATTTCTTTAGCCATTTGTTATGTTGTCATCGATTTTAGAGAGGTTATATCGTTAACTGTTTTGCTTATCATTCCTCCATTTTTTCATATCCAAATTTGAGTAGATTACGCATATGACTTATAGGAGATTTTCATGGAAAGGGAAAATTAGCTTAAAAAAAGGAGGAACCACGCTACTATTGCTTTTCTTTTGCCATTTGTTATGTTGACATGAATTTTAGAGAGTTTGTATCGCTGACTGTTTAGCTTATCCTTCCTCCATTTTTTCATATCTAAATTTATCGCCGAATGTTTGGCTTGTCCTTCCTCCATTTTTCATTTCCAAATTTATTTGGAATATGCAATAGAATTCTAGAGAATTATCATGGAAGAGCCGAATTTGCTTAAAATATTGAGGAACCATGCTATTATAGCATTTCTTTGGCCATTTGTCATGTTGTCATCAATTTTAGAGAGTTTATATCCATGACTGTTTAGCTTATCATTCCACCTTTTTTTCATATCCAAATTTGATTAGCTTACGCATATGACTTATAGGAGATTTTCATGGAAAGGGCGACTTTGCTTAAAAAAATGGAGGAACCACGCTACTATTGCATTTCTTTAGCCATTTGTTATGTTGACATCAATTTTAGAGAGCTTCTATAGCCGAATGTTTGGCTTGTCCTTCCTCCATTTTTCATTTCCAACTTTATTTAGAATATGCATAAGACTTCTAGATAATTATCATGGAAGGGGTGAATTTGCATAAAACAATGGATGAACCATGCTATTATAGCATTTATTTAGCCATTTGTTTTGTTGTCATCAATTTTAGAGATTTTATATCGTTGACCGTTTTTCTTATCGTTCCTCCATTTTTTCATATCCAAATTTGATTTGATTATGCATATGACTTATAGGAGATTTTCATAGAAAGGGAAAATTTCCTTAAAAAAAGGAGAAACCACGCTACTATTGATTTTCTTTAGTCATTTGTTATGTTGACATCAATTTTAGAGAGTTTGTATCGCTGACTGTTTAGCTTATCCTTCCTCCATTTTTTCATATCTAAATTTATTTAAATTATGCATATGACTTCTAGAGGATTGTCATGGAAAGGAAGAAGTTGCTTAAGAATGGAGGAACCACGCTACTATAGCTTTTCTTTAGCCATTTGTTATGTTGACATCAATTTTAGATAGCTTATATTGCCAACTGTTTAGCTTTTCCTTCGTCAATTTTTTCATATCTAATTTTGGTTAGATTATGCACAAGACTTCTTGGAGATTGTCTTGCAAAGGGTGTAGTTGCTTAAACAATTGAGGAACAATGCCACTATAGCTTTTCTTAAACCATTTGTTAGGTTGACATCAATTTTAGATAGCTTATATTGCCAACTGTTTAGCTTTTCCTTCGTCCATTTTTTCATATCTAATTTTGTTTAGATTATGCACAAGACTTCTTGGAGATTGTCTTGCAAAGGGTGTAGTTGCTTAAAAAATTGAGGAACAATGCTACTATAGCTTTTCTAAAACCATTTGTTATGTTGACATCAATTTTAGAAAGCTTATATCGCCGAATGTTTGGCATGTCCTTCCTCCATTTTTTCATTTCCAAATTTATTTAGATTATGCATAAGACTACTAGAGAATTATCATGGAAGGGGCGAATTTGCTTAAAATATGGAGGAACCATGCTATTATAGCATTTCTTTGGCCATTTGTTATGTTGTCATCAATTTTAGATCGCTTATAGGAGATTTTCATGGAAAGGGCGAAGGTGCTTAAAAAATGGAGGAACCACGCTACTATTGCATTTCTTTAGCCATTTGTTATGTTGACATCAATTTTGGAGAGTTTATATCGCTGACTGTTTAGCTTATCCTTCCTCCATTTTTTCATATCTAAATTTATTAAGATTATGCGTGAGACTTCTAGAGAACTGTCATGGAAAGGAAAAAGTTTCTTAAAAATGGAGGAACCACGCTACTATAGCTTTTCTTTAGCCATTTGTTATGTTGTCATCAATTTTAGAGAGCTTATATTGCCGACTGTTTAGCTTTTCCTTCGTCCAATTTTTCCTATCTAATTTTGTTTAGATTATGCACAAGACTTCTTGGAGATTGTCTTGCAAAGGGTGTAGTTGCTTAAAAAATTGACGAACAATGCTACTATAGCTTTTCTTAAGCCATTTGTTATGTTGACATCAATTTTGGAAAGCTTATATCGCTGAATGTTTGGGTTGTCATTCCTCCTTTTTTTCATTTCTAAATTTATTTAGATTATGCGTGAGACTACAAGAGAATTGTCATGGAAGGGGCGAATTTACTTAAAATATGGAGGAACCATGCTATTATAGCATTTCTTTGGCCATTTGTTATGTTGTCATCCATTTTAGAGAGTTTATATCGTTAACTGTTTAGCTTATTATTCCTCCATTTTTTCATATCCAAATTTGATTAGATTACGCATATGACTTATTGGAGATTTTCATGGAAAGGGCGAATTTGCTTAAAAAATGGAGGAACCACGCCACTATTGCATTTCTTTAGCCATTCGTTATGTTGACATCAATTTTGGAGAGTTTATATCGCTGACTGTTTAGCTTATCCTTCCTCCAAAATTTGGATATCTAAATTTATTTAGATTATGCATAAGACTTCTAGAGGATTTTCATGGAAAGGAAGAAGTTGCTTAAAAATTGAGGAACCACGCTACTATAGCTTTTCTATAGCCATTTGTTAACTTGGCATCAATTTTAGATAGCTTATATTGCCGACTGTTTAGCTTTTCCTTCGTGCATTTTTTCACATCCAATTTTGTTTCGAATATGCACAAGACTTCTTGGAGATTGTCATGCAAAGGGTGTAGTTGCATAAAAAATGGAGGAACCATGCTATTATAGCATTTCTTTAGCCATTTGTTATGTTGTCATCAATTTTAGAGAGTTTATATCGTTGACTGTTTGGCTTATCATTCCTCTATTTTTTCATATCCAAATTTGAGTAGATTACGCATATGACTTATAGGAGATTTTCATGGAAAGGGCGAAGGTGCTTAAAAAATGGAGGAACCACGCTACTATTGCATTTCTTTAGCCATTTGTTATAATGACATCAATTTTGGAGAGTTTATACCGCTGACTGTTTAGCATATCATTCCTCCATTTTTTCTTATCTAAATTTATTTAGATTAAGCGTAGGACTTCTAGGGGATTGTCATGGAAAGGATGAAGTTCCTTAAAAATGGAGGAACCGCGCTACTATAGCTTTTCTTTAGCCATTTGTTCTGTTGACATCAATTTTAGAGAGCTTATATCACCAAATGTTTGGCTTGTCGTTCCTCCATTTTTCATTTCCAAATTTATTTATAATATGCATTAGACTTCTAGAGAATTATCATGGAAGGGGCAAATTTGCCTAAAAAATGGTGGAACCATGCTATTATAGCATTTCTTTAGCCATTTGTTATGTTGTCCTTAATTTTAGAGAGTTTATATCGTTGACCGTTTAGCATATCATTGCTCCATATTTTCATATCCAAATTTCATTAGATTACGCATATGACTTATAGGTGATTTTCATGGAAAGGGCAAATTTGGTTAAAAAAAGTAGGAACCATGCTACTATTGCTTTTCTTTAGCCATTTGTTATGTTGACATGAATTTTAGAGAGTTTGGATCGCTGACTGTTTAGCTTATCATTCCTCCATTTTTTCATATCTAAATTTATTTAAATTATGCATGAGACTTCTAGAGGATTGTCATGGAAAGGAAGAAGTTGCTTAAAAATGGAGGAACCACGCTACTATAGCTTTTCTTTAGCCATTTGTTATGTTGACATCAATTTTAGATAGCTTATATTGCTGACTGTTTAGCTTTTCCTTCGTCCATTTTTTCATATCTAATTTTATTTAGATTATGCACAACACTTCTTGGAGATTGTCTTGCAAAGGGTGTAGTTGCTTAAAAAATTGAGGAACAATGCTACTATATCTTTTCATTAACCATTTGTTATGTTGACATCAAATTTAGAGAGCTTATATCGCCGAATGTTTGGCTTGTCCTTACTCCATTTTTTCATTTCCAATTTATTTAGATTATGCATAAGACTTCAGGAGAATTATCATGGAAGGGCGAATTTGCTTAAAAAATGGAGGAATCATGCTATTATAGCATTTCTTTAGCCATTTGTTATGTTGTCATCAATTTTAGAGAGTTTATATTGTTGACTGTTTTGCCTATCAATCCTCCATTTTTTTCATATCCAAATTTGATTAGATTACGCATATGACTTATAAGAGATTTTCATGGAAAGGACGAATTTGCTTAAAAAATTGGAGGAACCACGCTACTATTGCATTTCTTTAGCCATTTGTTACGTTGACATCAATTTTGGAGAGTTTATATCGCTGACTATTTAGCTTATCCTTCCTCAATTTTTTCATATCTAAATTTATTTAGATTATGCGTAAGACTTCTAGACGATTGTCATGGAAAGGAAGAAGTTTCTTAAAAAAAGGAGGAACCACACTACTATAGCTTTTCTTTAGCCATTTGTTATGTTGACATCATTTTTAGATAGCTTATATTGCCGACTTTCTAGCTTTTTCTTCGTCCATTTTCTCATATCCAATTTTGTTTAGATTATGCACAAGACTTCTTGCAGATTGTCATGCAAAGGGTGTAGTTGCTCAAAAAATTGAGGAACAATGCTACTATTGCTTTTCTTTAACCATTTGTTATGTTGACATCAATTTTAGAGAGCTTATATCGCCGAATGTTTGGCTTGTCCTTCCACCATTTTTTCATTTCCAAAATTATTTAGATTATGCATAAGACTTCTAGAGAATTATCATGGAAGGGGTGAATTTGCTTAAAAAATGGAGGAACCATGCTATTATAGCATTTTTTTAGCCATTTTTTATGTTGTCATCAATTTTAGAGAGTTTATATCGTTGACTGTTTAGCTTAGAATTCCACCATTTTTCATATCCAAATTTGATTAGATTACGCATACGACTTATAGAAGATTTTCATGGAAAGGGCGAATTTGCTTAAAAATTGAGGAACCACGCTACTATTGCATTTCTTTAGCCATTTGTTATGTTGACATCTATTTTAGAGAGTTTATATCGCTGACTGTTTTGCTTATCCTTCCTCCATTTTCTCGTATCTAAATTTATTTAGATTATACATAAGACTTCTAGAGGATTGTCATGGAAAGGAAGAAGTCACTTAAAAAATGGAGGAACCACGCTACTACTGCTTTTCTTTTGCCATTTGTTATGTTGTCATCAATTTTAGATAGCCTATATTACTAAGTGTTAAGCTTTTCCTTCGTCCATTTTTTCATATCCAATTTTGTTAAGATTATGCACAAGACATATTGGAGATTGTCATACAAAGGGTGTAGTTGCCTAAAAAATTGAAGAACAAAGCTTCTATAGCTTTTCTTTAACCATTTGTTATGTTGACATCAATTATAGAGATCTTATATCGCCGTCTGTTTGGCTTGTCCTTCCTCCATTTTTTCATTTCCAAATTTATTTAGATTATGCATAAGACTTCTAGAGAATTATCATGGAAGTGGTGAATTTGCTTAAAAAATGGAGGAACCAAGCTATTATAGCATTTCTTTAGCCATTTGTCATGTTGTTATCAATTTTAGCGAGTTTATATCGTTGACAGTTTAGCTTATCATTCCTCCATTTTTTCGTATCCAAATTTGATTAGATTTCGCCTTTTCTTGGAAAGGGCGAATTTGCTTAAAAAATGGAGGAACCATGCTACTATTGCTTTTCTTTAGCAATTTGTTAGGTTGACATCAATTTTAGAGAGTTTGTATTGCTGACTGTTTAGCCTATCCTTCCACCATCTTTTCATATCTAAATTGATTTAGATTATGCATAAGACTTCTAGAGGATTGTCATGGAAAGGAAGAAGTTGCTTAAAAATGGAGGAACCACGCAACTAAAGCTTTTCTTTAGCCATTTGTTATGTTGACATCAATTTTAGATAGCTTATATTGCCGACTGTTTAGTTTTTCCTTCGTCCATTTTTTCATCTCTAATTTTGTTTAGATTATGCACAACACTTCTTGGAGATTGTCATGCAAAGACTGTAGTTGCTTAAAAAATTGAGGAACAATGCTACTATAGCTTTTCATTAACCATTTGGTATGTTGACATCAATTTTAGAGAGCTTATATCGCCGAAGGTTTGGCTTGACCTTCCTGCGTTTTTTCATTTCCAAATTTATTTAGATTATGCATAAGACTTCTAGAGAATTATCATGGAAGGGGAGAATTTGGTAAAAAATGGAGGAACCATGCTATTATTGCATTTCTTTAGGCATTGGTTATGTTGTCATCAATTTTAGAGAGTTCATATCGTTGACTGTTTAGCTTATCATTCCTCCATTTTTTTCATATACAAATTTGATTAGATTACGCATATGACTTATAGGAGATTTTCATGGAAAGGGCGAATTTGCTTAAAAAAAGGAGGAACGACGCTTCTATTGCATTTCTTTAGCCAGTTGTTATGTTGACATCAATTTTGGAGAGTTTATATCGCTGACTATTTAGCTTATCCTTCCTCAATTTTTTCATAACAAAATTTATTTAGATTATGCGTAAGACTTCTAGAGGATTGTCATGGAAAGGAAGAAGTTTCTTAAAAAAAGGAGGAACCGCGCTACTATAGCTTTTCTTTAGCCATTTGTTCTGTTGACATCAATTTTAGAGAGCTTATATCACCAAATGTTTGGCTTGTCGTTCCTCCATTTTTCATTTCCAAATTTATTTATAATATGCATTAGACTTCTAGAGAATTATCATGGAAGGGGCAAATTTGCCTAAAAAATGGTGGAACCATGCTATTATAGCATTTCTTTAGCCATTTGTTATGTTGTCCTTAATTTTAGAGAGTTTATATCGTTGACCGTTTAGCATATCATTGCTCCATATTTTCATATCCAAATTTCATTAGATTACGCATATGACTTATAGGTGATTTTCATGGAAAGGGCAAATTTGGTTAAAAAAAGTAGGAACCATGCTACTATTGCTTTTCTTTAGCCATTTGTTATGTTGACATGAATTTTAGAGAGTTTGGATCGCTGACTGTTTAGCTTATCATTCCTCCATTTTTTCATATCTAAATTTATTTAAATTATGCATGAGACTTCTAGAGGATTGTCATGGAAAGGAAGAAGTTGCTTAAAAATGGAGGAACCACGCTACTATAGCTTTTCTTTAGCCATTTGTTATGTTGACATCAATTTTAGATAGCTTATATTGCTGACTGTTTAGCTTTTCCTTCGTCCATTTTTTCATATCTAATTTTATTTAGATTATGCACAACACTTCTTGGAGATTGTCTTGCAAAGGGTGTAGTTGCTTAAAAAATTGAGGAACAATGCTACTATATCTTTTCATTAACCATTTGTTATGTTGACATCAAATTTAGAGAGCTTATATCGCCGAATGTTTGGCTTGTCCTTACTCCATTTTTTCATTTCCAATTTATTTAGATTATGCATAAGACTTCAGGAGAATTATCATGGAAGGGCGAATTTGCTTAAAAAATGGAGGAATCATGCTATTATAGCATTTCTTTAGCCATTTGTTATGTTGTCATCAATTTTAGAGAGTTTATATTGTTGACTGTTTTGCCTATCAATCCTCCATTTTTTTCATATCCAAATTTGATTAGATTACGCAAATGACTTATAAGAGATTTTCATGGAAAGGACGAATTTGCTTAAAAAATTGGAGGAACCACGCTACTATTGCATTTCTTTAGCCATTTGTTACGTTGACATCAATTTTGGAGAGTTTATATCGCTGACTATTTAGCTTATCCTTCCTCAATTTTTTCATATCTAAATTTATTTAGATTATGCGTAAGACTTCTAGACGATTGTCATGGAAAGGAAGAAGTTTCTTAAAAAAAGGAGGAACCACACTACTATAGCTTTTCTTTAGCCATTTGTTATGTTGACATCATTTTTAGATAGCTTATATTGCCGACTTTCTAGCTTTTTCTTCGTCCATTTTCTCATATCCAATTTTGTTTAGATTATGCACAAGACTTCTTGCAGATTGTCATGCAAAGGGTGTAGTTGCTCAAAAAATTGAGGAACAATGCTACTATTGCTTTTCTTTAACCATTTGTTATGTTGACATCAATTTTAGAGAGCTTATATCGCCGAATGTTTGGCTTGTCCTTCCACCATTTTTTCATTTCCAAAATTATTTAGATTATGCATAAGACTTCTAGAGAATTATCATGGAAGGGGTGAATTTGCTTAAAAAATGGAGGAACCATGCTATTATAGCATTTTTTTAGCCATTTTTTATGTTGTCATCAATTTTAGAGAGTTTATATCGTTGACTGTTTAGCTTAGAATTCCACCATTTTTCATATCCAAATTTGATTAGATTACGCATACGACTTATAGAAGATTTTCATGGAAAGGGCGAATTTGCTTAAAAATTGAGGAACCACGCTACTATTGCATTTCTTTAGCCATTTGTTATGTTGACATCTATTTTAGAGAGTTTATATCGCTGACTGTTTTGCTTATCCTTCCTCCATTTTCTCGTATCTAAATTTATTTAGATTATACATAAGACTTCTAGAGGATTGTCATGGAAAGGAAGAAGTCACTTAAAAAATGGAGGAACCACGCTACTACTGCTTTTCTTTTGCCATTTGTTATGTTGTCATCAATTTTAGATAGCCTATATTACTAAGTGTTAAGCTTTTCCTTCGTCCATTTTTTCATATCCAATTTTGTTAAGATTATGCACAAGACATATTGGAGATTGTCATACAAAGGGTGTAGTTGCCTAAAAAATTGAAGAACAAAGCTTCTATAGCTTTTCTTTAACCATTTGTTATGTTGACATCAATTATAGAGATCTTATATCGCCGTCTGTTTGGCTTGTCCTTCCTCCATTTTTTCATTTCCAAATTTATTTAGATTATGCATAAGACTTCTAGAGAATTATCATGGAAGTGGTGAATTTGCTTAAAAAATGGAGGAACCAAGCTATTATAGCATTTCTTTAGCCATTTGTCATGTTGTTATCAATTTTAGCGAGTTTATATCGTTGACAGTTTAGCTTATCATTCCTCCATTTTTTCGTATCCAAATTTGATTAGATTTCGCCTTTTCTTGGAAAGGGCGAATTTGCTTAAAAAATGGAGGAACCATGCTACTATTGCTTTTCTTTAGCAACTTGTTAGGTTGACATCAATTTTAGAGAGTTTGTATTGCTGACTGTTTAGCCTATCCTTCCACCATCTTTTCATATCTAAATTGATTTAGATTATGCATAAGACTTCTAGAGGATTGTCATGGAAAGGAAGAAGTTGCTTAAAAATGGAGGAACCACGCAACTAAAGCTTTTCTTTAGCCATTTGTTATGTTGACATCAATTTTAGATAGCTTATATTGCCGACTGTTTAGTTTTTCCTTCGTCCATTTTTTCATCTCTAATTTTGTTTAGATTATGCACAACACTTCTTGGAGATTGTCATGCAAAGACTGTAGTTGCTTAAAAAATTGAGGAACAATGCTACTATAGCTTTTCATTAACCATTTGGTATGTTGACATCAATTTTAGAGAGCTTATATCGCCGAAGGTTTGGCTTGACCTTCCTGCGTTTTTTCATTTCCAAATTTATTTAGATTATGCATAAGACTTCTAGAGAATTATCATGGAAGGGGAGAATTTGGTAAAAAATGGAGGAACCATGCTATTATTGCATTTCTTTAGGCATTGGTTATGTTGTCATCAATTTTAGAGAGTTCATATCGTTGACTGTTTAGCTTATCATTCCTCCATTTTTTTCATATACAAATTTGATTAGATTACGCATATGACTTATAGGAGATTTTCATGGAAAGGGCGAATTTGCTTAAAAAAAGGAGGAACGACGCTTCTATTGCATTTCTTTAGCCAGTTGTTATGTTGACATCAATTTTGGAGAGTTTATATCGCTGACTATTTAGCTTATCCTTCCTCAATTTTTTCATAACAAAATTTATTTAGATTATGCGTAAGACTTCTAGAGGATTGTCATGGAAAGGAAGAAGTTTCTTAAAAAAAGGAGGAACCACACTACTATAGCTTTTCTTTAGCCATTTGTTATGTTGAAATCATTTTTAGATAGCTTATATTGCCGACTTTCTAGCTTTTTCTTCGTCCATTTTTTCATATCCAATTTTGTTTAGATTATGCCCAACACTTCTTGGAGATTGTCATGCAAAGGGTGTGGTTTCTCAAAACATTGAGGAACAATGCTACTATAGATTTTCTTTAACCATTTGTTATGTTGACATTATTTTGCAGAGCTTATATCGCCGAATGTTTGGCTTCTCCTTCCAGCATTTTTCATTTCCAAATTTATTTAGATTATGCATAAGACTTCTAGAGAATTATCATGGAAGGGGTGAATTTGCTTAAAAAATGGTGGAACCATGCTATTATAGCATTTCTTTAGCCATTTGTTATGTTGTCATCAATTTTAGAGAGCTTATATCGCCGAATGTTTGGCTTGTCCTTCCTGCATTATTCATTTCCAAATTTATTTAGATTATGCGTAAGACTTCTAGAGAATTATCATGGAAGGGGTGAATTTGCTTTAAAAAGGGAGGAACCATGCTATTATAGCATTTCTTTAGCCATTTGTAATGTTGTCATCAATTTTAGTGAGTTTATATCGTTGACTGTTTAGCTTATCATTCCTCCATTTTTTCATATCCAAATTTGATTAGATTACACATACGACTTATATGAGATTTTCATGGAAACGGCGAATTTGCTTAAAAATTTGAGGAACCACGCTACTATTGCATTTCTTTAGCCATTTGTTATGTTGACATCTATTTTAGAGAGTTTATATCGTTGACTGTTTAGCTTATAATTCCTCCATTTTTTTCATATCCAAATTTGATTAGTTTAGTCATATGACTTATCGGAGATTTTCATGGAAAGGGAAAATTTGCTTAAAAAATGGACGAACCACGCTACTATTGGATTGTCATGGAAAGGAAGAAGTTTCTTAAAAAAAGGAGGAACCACACTACTATAGCTTTTCTTTAGCCATTTGTATGTTGAAATCATTTTGGAGAGTTTATATCGCTGACTATTTAGCTTATCCTTCTTCCATTTTTTCATATCTAAATTTATTTAGATTATGCGTAAGCCTTCTAAAGGATTGTCATGGAAAGGAAGAAGTTTCTTAAAAAAAGGAGGAACCACACTACTATAGCTTTTCTTTAGCCATTTGTTATGTTGAAATCATTTTTAGATAGCTTATATTGCCGACTTTCTAGCTTTTTTTTCGTCCATATTTTCATATCCAATTTTGTTTAGACTAAGCCCAACACTTCTTGGAGATTGTCATGCAAAGGGTCTTGTTTCTCAAAAAATTGAGGAACAATGCTACTATAGCTTTTCTTTAACCATTTGTTATGTTGACATCAATTTTACAGAGCTTATATCGCCGAATGTTTGGCTTCTCCTTCCTGCATTTTTCATTTCCAAATTTATTTAGATTATGCATAAGACTGCTAGAGAATTATCATGGAAGTGGTGAATTTGCTTAAAAAATGGAGGAACCATGCTATTATAGCATTTCTTTAGCCATTTGTTATGTTGTCATCAATTTTAGAGAGCTTATATCGCCGAATGTTTGGCTTGTCCTTCCTGCATTTTTCATTTCCAAATTTATTTAGATTATGCATAAGACTTCTAGAGAATTATCATGGAAGGGGTGAATTTGCTTAAAAAATGGATGAACCATGCTATTATAGCATTTCTTTAGCCATTTGTTATGTTGTCATCAATTTTAGAGAGTTTATATCGTTGACTGTTTAGCTTATCATTCCTCCATTTTTTCATATCCAAATTTGATTAGATTACACATACGACTTATAGGAGATTTTCATGGAAACGGCGAATTTCCTTAAAAAATTGAGGAACCACGCTACTATGGCATTTCTTTAGCCATTTGTTATGTTGACATCTATTTTAGAGAGTTTATATCGCTGACTGTTTTGCTTATCCTTCCTCCATTTTCTCATATATAAATTTATTTATATTACACATAAGACTTCTAGAGGATTGTCATGGAAAGGAAGAAGTCACTTAAAAAATGGAGGAACCACGCTACCACAGCTTTTCTTTAGCTTTTCCTCGTCCATTTTTTTCATATCCAATTTTGTTTTGATTATGCACAAGACATCTTTGAGATTGTCATGCAAAGGGTGTAGTGGCTTAAAAAATTGAAGAACAATGCTACTATAGCTTTTCTTTAACCATTTGTTATGTTGACATCAATTTTAGAGATCCTATATCGCCGACTGTTTGGCTTGTCCTTCCTCCATTTTTTCATTTCCAAATTTATTTATATTATGCATAAGACTTCTAGAGAATTATCATGGAAGTGGTGAATTTGTTTAAAAAATGGAGGAACCAAGCTATTATAGCATTTCTTTAGCCATTTGACATGTTGTCATCAATTTTAGTGAGTTTATATCGTTGACTGTTTAGCCTATCATTCCTCCATTTTTCCGTATCCAAATTTGATTAGATTTCGCATATGACTTATAGGTGATTTTCATGGAAAGGGCGAATTTTCTTAAAAAATGGAGGAACCACGCTACTATTGCGTTTCTTTAGCAATTTCTTATGTTGACATCAGTTTTAGAGAGTTTGTATCGCTGACTGTTTAGCCTATCCTTCCACCCTCTTTTCATATCTATATTTATTTAGATTATGCATAAGACTTCTAGAAGATTGTAATGGAATGGAAGAAGGTGCTTAAAAAATGGAGGAACCACGCTACTATAGCTTTTCTTTACCCATTTGTTATGTTGACATCAATTTTAGATAGCTTATATTGCCGACAATTTACCTTTTCCTTCGTCCATTTTTTCATATCTAATTTTGTTTAGATTATGTACAACACTTCTTGGAGATCGTAATGCAAATTGAGGAACAATGCTACTATAGCTTTTCATTAACCATTTGTTATGTTGACATCAATTTTAAAGAGCTTATATCGCCGAATTTTTGGCTTGTCCTTCCAGCATATTTTCATTTCCAAATTTATTTAGATTGTACATAAGACTTCTAGAGAATTATCATGGAAGGGGCGAATTTGCTTAAAAAATGGAGGAACCATGCTATTATTGCATTTTTTTAGCCATTTGTTATGTTGTCATCAATTTTAGAGAGTTTATATCGTTGACTGTTTAGCTTATCATTCCTCCATTTTTTCATATCCAAATTTGATTAGATTACGCATACGACTTATAGGAGATTTTCATGGAACGGGTGAATTTGTTTAAAAAATTGAGGAACCACGCTACTATTGCATTTCTTTAGCCATTTGTTATGTTGACATCTATTTTAGAGAGTTTATATCGCTGACTGTTTTGCTTATCCTTCCTCCATTTTCTCATATCTAAATTTATTTAGATTATACATAAGACTTCTAGAGGATTGTCATGGAAAGGAAGAAGTCACTTAAAAAATGGAGGAACCACGCTACTACAGCTTTTATTTAGCCATTTGTTATGTTCACATCAATTTTAGATAGCCTATATTACTGAGGGTTTAGCTTTTCCTTCGTCCATTTTTTCATATCCAATTTTGTTTTGATTATGCACAAGACATCTTGGAGATTGTCATGCAAAGGGTGTAGTGGCTTAAAAAATTGAAGAACAATGCTACTATAGTTTTTCTTTAACAATTTGTTATGTTGGCATCAATTTTAGAGATCTTATATCGCCGACTGTTTGGGTTGTCCTTCCTCCAATTTTTCATTTCCAAATTTATTTAGATTATGCATAAGACTTCTAGAGACTTATCATGGAAGTGGTGAATTTGCTTAAAAAATGGAGGAACCAAGCTATTATAGCATTTCTTTAGCCATTTGTCATGTTGTCATCAATTTTAGAGAGTTTATATCGTTGACAGTTTAGCTTATCATTCCTCCATTTTTCCATATCCGAATTTGATTAGATTACGCATATGACTTATAGGTGATTTTCGTGGAAAGGGCGAATTTGCTTGAAAAATGGAGGAACCACGCTACTATTGCTTTTCTTTAGCAATTTGTTATGTTGACATCAATTTTAGAGAGTTTGTATCGCAGACTGTTTAGCCTATCCTTCCACCAACTTTTCATATCTAAATTTATTTAGATTATGCATAAGACTTCTAGAGGATTGTAATGGAAAGGAAGAAGGTGCTTAAAAAATGGAGGAACCATGCTACTATAGCTTTTCTTTTGCCATTTGTTATGTTGACATCAATTTTAGATAGCTTATGTTGCCGACTATTTTGCTTTTCCTTCGTCCATTTTTTCATATCTAATTTTGTTTAGATTATGCACAACACTTTTTGGAGATTGTCATGCAAAGAGTGTAGTTGCTTAAAAAATTGAGGAACAATGCTACTATAGCTTTTCATTAACCATTTGTTGTGTTGACATCAATTTTAGAGAGCTTATATCGCCGAATGTTTTGCTTGTCCTTCCAGCATTTTTTCATTTCCAAATGTATTTAGATTATACATAAGACTTCTAGGGAATTATCATGGAAGGGGCGAATTTGCTTAAAAAATGGAGGAACCATGCTATTATTGCATTTCTTTAGCCATTTGTTATGTTGTCATCAATTTTAGAGAGTTTATATTGTTGACTGTTTAGCTTATCATTCCTCCATTTTTTTCATATCCAAATTTGCTTAGTTTACTCATATGACTTATAGGAGATTTTCATGGAAAGGGCAAATTTGCTTAAAAATTGGACGAACCACGCTACTATTGCATTTCTTTAGCCATTTGTTATGTTGACATCAATTTTGGAGAGTTTATATCGCTGACTATTTAGCTTATCCTTCCTCCATTTTTTCATATCTAAATATATATAAATTTTGCGTAAGACTTCTAGAGGATTGTCATGGAAAGGAAGAAGTTTCCTAAAAAAAGGAGGAACCGCACTACTATAGGTTTTCTTTAGCCATTTGTTATGTTGACATCATTTGTAGATAGCTTATATTGCCAGCTTTCTAGCTTTTTCTTCGTCCATTTTTTCATATCCAATTTTGTTTAGATTATGCGCAAGACTTCTTGGAGATTGTCATGCAAAGGGTGTAGTTGCTCAAAAAATTGAGGAACAATGCTACTAAAGCTTTTTTTTAACCATTTGTTATGTTGACATCAACTTTAGAGAGCTTATATCGCCGAATGTTTGGCTTGTCGTTCCTCCATTTTTTCATTTCCAAAATTATTTAGATTATGCATAAGACTTCTAGAGAATTATCATGGATGGGGTGTATTTTCTAAAAAAATGGAGGAACCATGCTATTATAGCATTTCTTTAGCAATTTGTTATGTTGACATCAATTTTAGAGAGTTTGTATCGCTAACTGTTTAGCCTATCCTTCCCCCATCTTTTCATATCTAAATTTATTTAGAGTATGCATAAGACTTCTAGAGGATTGTCAGGGAAAGGAAGTAGGTGCTTAAAAAATGGAGGAACCATGCTACTATAGCTTTTCTTTAGCCATTTGTTATGTTGACATCAATTTTAGATAGCTTATATTGCCGACTATTTTGCTTTTCCTTCGTCCATTTTTTCATATCTAATTTTGTTTAGATTATGCACAACACTTCTTGGAGATTGTCATGCAAAGAGTGTAGTTGCTTAAAAAATTGAGGAACAATGCTACTATAGCTTTTCATTAACCATTTGTTATGTTGACATCAATTTTAAAGAGCTTATATCGCCGAATTTTTGGCTTGTCCTTCCAGCATTTTTTCATTTCCAAATTTATTTAGATTATACATAAGACTTCTAGAGAATTATCATGGAAGGGGCGAATTTGCTTAAAAAATGGAGGAACCATGCTATTATTGCATTTCTTTAGCCATTTGTTATGTTGTCATCAATTTTAGAGAGTTTATATTGTTGACTGTTTAGCTTATCATTCCTCCATTTTTTTCATATCCAAATTTGATTAGTTTACTCATATGACTTATAGGAGATTTTCATGGAAAGGGAAAATTTGCTTAAAAAATGGACGAACCACGCTACTATTGCATTTCTTTAGCCATTTGTTATGTTGACATCAATTTTGGAGAGTTTATATCGCTGACTATTTAGCTTATCCTTCCTCCATTTTTTCATATCTAAATTTATATAGATTTTGCGTAAGACTTCTAGAGGATTGTCATGGAAAGGGAGAAGTTTCTTAAAAAAAGAAGGAACCACACTCCTATAGCTTTTCTTTAGCCATTTGTTATGTTGACATCATTTGTAGATAGCTTATATTGCCGACTTTCTAGCTTTTTCTTCGTCCATTTTTTCATATCCAATTTTGTTTAGATTATGCGCAAGACTTCTTGGAGATTGTCATGCAAAGGGTGTAGTTGCTCAAAAAATTGAGGAACAATGCTACTAAAGCTTTTTTTTAACCATTTGTTATGTTGACATCAACTTTAGAGAGCTTATATCGCCGAATGTTTGGCTTGTCGTTCCTCCATTTTTTCATTTCCAAAATTATTTAGATTATGCATAAGACTTCTAGAGAATTATCATGGATGGGGTGAATTTTCTTAAAAAATGGAGGAACCATGCTATTATAGCATTTCTTTAGCCATTTGTTATGTTGTCATCAATTTTAGAGAGTTTATATCGTTGACTGTTTAGCTTATCATTCCTCCATTTTTTCATATCCAAATTTGATTAGATTACGCATACGACTTATAGGAGATTTTCATGGAAAGGGCGAATTTGTTTAAAAAATTGAGGAACCAAGCTACAATTGCATTTCTTTAGCCATTTGTAATGTTGACATCTATTTTAGAGAGTTTATATCGCTTACTCTTTTGCTTATCCTTCCTCCATTTTTTCATATCTAAATTTATTTAGATTATACATAAGACTTCTAGAGGATTGTCATGGAAAGGAAGAAGTCACTTAAAAATGGAGGAACCACGCTACTACAGCTTTTATTTAGCCATTTGTTATGTTGACATCAATTTTAGATAGCCTATATTACTGAGTGTTTAGCTTTTCCTTCGTCCATTTTTTCATATCCAATTTTGTTTTGATTATGCTCAAGACATCTTGGAGATTGTCATGCAAAGGGTGTAGTGGCTTAAAAAATTGAAGAACAATGCTACTTTCGCTTTTCTTTAACCATTTGTTATGTTGACATCAATTTTAGATAGCCTATATTACTGAGTGTTTAGCTTTTCCTTCATCCAATTTTGTTTTGATTATGCTCAAGACATCTTAGAGATTGTCATGCAAAGGGTGTAGTGGCTTAAACAATTGAAGAACAATGCTACTTTTGCTTTTCTTTAACCATTTGTTATGTTGACATCAATTTTAGAGAACTTATATCGCCGACTGTTTGGCTTGTCCTTCCTCCATTTTTTCATTTCCAAATTTATTTAGATTATGCATAAGACTTCTAGAGACTTATCGTGGAAATGGTGAATTTGCTTAAAAAATGGCTGAACCAAGCTATTATCGCATTTCTTTTGCCATTTGTCATGTTGTCATCAATTTTAGAGAGTTTATATCGTTGACAGTTTAGGTTATGATTCCTCCATTTTTCCGTATCCAAATTTGATTAGATTACGCATATGACTTATAGGTGATTTTCGTGGAAAGGTCGAATTTGCTTAAAAAATGGAGGAACCATACTACTATTGCTTTTCTTTAGCAATTTGTTATGTTGACATCAATTTTAGAGAGTTTGTATCACTGACTGTTTAGCCTATCCTTCCACCATCTTTTCATATCTTAATTTATTTAGATTATGCATAAGACTTCTAGAGGATTGTCATGGAAAGGAAGAAGTCACTTAAAAATGGAGGAACCACGCTACTACAGCTTTTATTTAGCCATTTGTTATGTTGACATCAATTTTAGATAGCCTATATTACTGAGTGTTTAGCTTTTCCTTCGTCCATTTTTTCATATCCAATTTTGTTTTGATTATGCTCAAGACATCTTGGAGATTGTCATGCAAAGGGTGTAGTGGCTTAAAAAATTGAAGAACAATGCTACTTTCGCTTTTCTTTAACCATTTGTTATGTTGACATCAATTTTAGATAGCCTATATTACTGAGTGTTTAGCTTTTCCTTCATCCAATTTTGTTTTGATTATGCTCAAGACATCTTAGAGATTGTCATGCAAAGGGTGTAGTGGCTTAAACAATTGAAGAACAATGCTACTTTTGCTTTTCTTTAACCATTTGTTATGTTGACATCAATTTTAGAGAACTTATATCGCCGACTGTTTGGCTTGTCCTTCCTCCATTTTTTCATTTCCAAATTTATTTAGATTATGCATAAGACTTCTAGAGACTTATCGTGGAAATGGTGAATTTGCTTAAAAAATGGCTGAACCAAGCTATTATCGCATTTCTTTTGCCATTTGTCATGTTGTCATCAATTTTAGAGAGTTTATATCGTTGACAGTTTAGGTTATGATTCCTCCATTTTTCCGTATCCAAATTTGATTAGATTACGCATATGACTTATAGGTGATTTTCGTGGAAAGGTCGAATTTGCTTAAAAAATGGAGGAACCATACTACTATTGCTTTTCTTTAGCAATTTGTTATGTTGACATCAATTTTAGAGAGTTTGTATCACTGACTGTTTAGCCTATCCTTCCACCATCTTTTCATATCTTAATTTATTTAGATTATGCATAAGACTTCTAGAGGATTGTCATGGAAAGGAAGAAGTCACTTAAAAATGGAGGAACCACGCTACTACAGCTTTTATTTAGCCATTTGTTATGTTGACATCAATTTTAGATAGCCTATATTACTGAGTGTTTAGCTTTTCCTTCGTCCATTTTTTCATATCCAATTTTGTTTTGATTATGCTCAAGACATCTTGGAGATTGTCATGCAAAGGGTGTAGTGGCTTAAAAAATTGAAGAACAATGCTACTTTCGCTTTTCTTTAACCATTTGTTATGTTGACATCAATTTTAGATAGCCTATATTACTGAGTGTTTAGCTTTTCCTTCATCCAATTTTGTTTTGATTATGCTCAAGACATCTTAGAGATTGTCATGCAAAGGGTGTAGTGGCTTAAACAATTGAAGAACAATGCTACTTTTGCTTTTCTTTAACCATTTGTTATGTTGACATCAATTTTAGAGAACTTATATCGCCGACTGTTTGGCTTGTCCTTCCTCCATTTTTTCATTTCCAAATTTATTTAGATTATGCATAAGACTTCTAGAGACTTATCGTGGAAATGGTGAATTTGCTTAAAAAATGGCTGAACCAAGCTATTATCGCATTTCTTTTGCCATTTGTCATGTTGTCATCAATTTTAGAGAGTTTATATCGTTGACAGTTTAGGTTATGATTCCTCCATTTTTCCGTATCCAAATTTGATTAGATTACGCATATGACTTATAGGTGATTTTCGTGGAAAGGTCGAATTTGCTTAAAAAATGGAGGAACCATACTACTATTGCTTTTCTTTAGCAATTTGTTATGTTGACATCAATTTTAGAGAGTTTGTATCACTGACTGTTTAGCCTATCCTTCCACCATCTTTTCATATCTTAATTTATTTAGATTATGCATAAGACTTCTAGAGGATTGTCATGGAAAGGAAGAAGGTGCTTAAAAAATGGAGGAACCACGCTACTATAGCTTTTCTTTAGCCATTTGTTATGTTGACATCAATTTTGGAGAGTTTATATCGCTGACAATTTAGCTTGTCCTTCCTCCATTTTTTCATATCTAAATTTATTTAGATTAAGCGTAAGACTTCTAGAGGATTGTCATGGAAAGGAAGAAGTTTCTTAAAAAAAGGAGGAACCACACTACTATAGCTTTTCTTTAGCCATTTGTTATGTTGACATCATTTGTAGATAGCTTATATTGCCGACTTTCTAGCTTTTTCTTCGTCCATTTTTTCATATCCAATTTTGTTTAGATTATGCGCAAGACTTCTTGGAGATTGTCATGCAAAGGGTGTAGTTGCTCAAAAAATTGAGGAACAATGCTACTAAAGCTTTTTTTTAACCATTTGTTATGTTGACATCAACTTTAGAGAGCTTATATCGCCGAATGTTTGGCTTGTCGTTCCTCCATTTTTTCATTTCCAAAATTATTTAGATTATGCATAAGACTTCCAGAGAATTATCATGGATGGGGTGAATTTTCTTAAAAAATGGAGGAACCATGCTATTATAGCATTTCTTTAGCCATTTGTTATGTTGTCATCAATTTTAGTGAGTTTATATCGTTGACTGTTTAGCTTATCATTCCTCCATTTTTTCATATCCAAATTTGATTAGATTACGCATACGATTTATAGGATATTTTCATGGAAAGGGCGAATTTGTTTAAAAAATTGAGGAACCACGCTACTATTGCATTTCCTTAGCCATTTGTAATGTTGACATCTATTTTAGAGAGTTTATATCGCTGACTCTTTTGCTTATCCTTCCTCCATTTTTTCATATCTAAATTTATTTAGATTATACATAAGACTTCTTGAGGATTGTCATGGAAAGGAAGAAGTCACTTAAAAATGGAGGAACCACGCTACTACAGCTTTTATTTAGCCATTTGTTATGTTGACATCAATTTTAGATAGCCTATATTACTGAGTGTTTAGCTTTTCCTTCGTCCATTTTTTCATATCCAATTTTGTTTTGATTATGCTCAAGACATCTTGGAGATTGTCATGCAAAGGATGTAGTGGCTTAAAAAATTGAAGAACAATGCTACTTTCGCTTTTCTTTAACCATTTGTTATGTTGACATCAATTTTAGAGAACTTATATCGCCGACTGTTTGGCTTGTCCTTCCTCCATTTCTTCATTTCCAAATTTATTTAGATTATGCATAAAACTTCTAGAGACTTATCGTGGAAGTGGTGAATTTGGTTAAAAAATGGCGGAACCAAGCTATTATCGCATTTCTTTTGCCATTTGTCATGTTGTCATCAATTTTAGAGAGTTTATATCGTTGACAGTTTAGGTTATCATTCCTCCATTTTTCCGTATCCAAATTTGATTAGATTACGCATATGACTTATAGGTGATTTTCGTGGAAAGGTCGAATTTGCTTAAAAAATGGAGGAACCACGCTACTATTGCTTTTCTTTAGCAATTTGTTATGTTGACATCAATTTTAGAGAGTTTGTATCACTGACTGTTTAGCCTATCCTTCCACCATCTTTTCATATCTTAATTTATTTAGATTATGCATAAGACTTCTAGAGGATTGTCTTGGAAAGGAAGAAGGTGCTTAAAAAATGGAGGAACCACGCAACTATAGCTTTTCTTTAGCCATTTGTAATGTGGACATCTATTTTAGAGAGTTTATATCGCTGACTGTTTTGCTTATCCTTCCTCTATTTTCTCATATCTAAATTTATTTAGATTATACATAAGACTTCTAGAGGATTGTCATGGAAAGGAAGAAGTCACTTAAAAATGGAGGAACCACGCTACTATAGCTTTTATTTAGCCATTTGTTATGTTGACATCAATTTTAGATAGCCTATATTACTGAGTGTTTGGCTTTTCCTTCGTCCATTTTTTCATATCCAATTTTGTTTTGATTATGCACAAGACATCTTGGAGATTGTCATGCAATGGGTGTAGTGGCTTAAAAAATTGAAGAACAATGCTACTTTCGCTTTTCTTTAACCATTTGTTATGTTGACATCAATTTTAGAGATCTTATATCGCCGACTGTTTGGCTTGTCCTTCCTCCATTTTTTTCATTTCCAAATTTATTTAGATTATGCATAAGACTTCTAGAGACTTATCGTGGAAGTGGTGAATTTGCTTAAAAAATGGAGGAATCAAGCTATTATAGCATTTCTTTTGCCATTTGCCATTTGTCATGTTGTCATCAATTTTAGAGAGTTTATATCGTTGACAGTTTAGCTTATCATTCCTCCATTTTTCCGTATCCAAATATGATTAGATTAAGCATAAGACTTATAGGTGATTTTCGTGGAAAGGGCGAATTTGCTTAAAAAATGGAGGAACCATGCTATTATTGCATTTTTTTAGCCATTTGTTATGTTGTCATCAATTTTAGAGAGTTTATATCGTTGACTGTTTAGCTTATCATTCCTCCATTTTTTCATATCCAAATTTGATTAGATTACGCATACGACTTATAGGAGATTTTCATGGAACGGGTGAATTTGTTTAAAAAATTGAGGAACCACGCTACTATTGCATTTCTTTAGCCATTTGTTATGTTGACATCTATTTTAGAGAGTTTATATCGCTGACTGTTTTGCTTATCCTTCCTCCATTTTCTCATATCTAAATTTATTTAGATTATACATAAGACTTCTAGAGGATTGTCATGGAAAGGAAGAAGTCACTTAAAAAATGGAGGAACCACGCTACTACAGCTTTTATTTAGCCATTTGTTATGTTCACATCAATTTTAGATAGCCTATATTACTGAGGGTTTAGCTTTTCCTTCGTCCATTTTTTCATATCCAATTTTGTTTTGATTATGCACAAGACATCTTGGAGATTGTCATGCAAAGGGTGTAGTGGCTTAAAAAATTGAAGAACAATGCTACTATAGTTTTTCTTTAACAATTTGTTATGTTGGCATCAATTTTAGAGATCTTATATCGCCGACTGTTTGGGTTGTCCTTCCTCCAATTTTTCATTTCCAAATTTATTTAGATTATGCATAAGACTTCTAGAGACTTATCATGGAAGTGGTGAATTTGCTTAAAAAATGGAGGAACCAAGCTATTATAGCATTTCTTTAGCCATTTGTCATGTTGTCATCAATTTTAGAGAGTTTATATCGTTGACAGTTTAGCTTATCATTCCTCCATTTTTCCATATCCGAATTTGATTAGATTACGCATATGACTTATAGGTGATTTTCGTGGAAAGGGCGAATTTGCTTGAAAAATGGAGGAACCACGCTACTATTGCTTTTCTTTAGCAATTTGTTATGTTGACATCAATTTTAGAGAGTTTGTATCGCAGACTGTTTAGCCTATCCTTCCACCAACTTTTCATATCTAAATTTATTTAGATTATGCATAAGACTTCTAGAGGATTGTAATGGAAAGGAAGAAGGTGCTTAAAAAATGGAGGAACCATGCTACTATAGCTTTTCTTTTGCCATTTGTTATGTTGACATCAATTTTAGATAGCTTATGTTGCCGACTATTTTGCTTTTC